>OX422210.1:42552007-45037007 GCA_949130495.1 Sambucus nigra | reverse complement strand
TTTGTCTTTCGTTCTTATTGACTGTTGATGCAAAAAACTGGACTGAATCCCATTTTTATGATCACAGATAAATAGATGAAAGCAATCCAATCAAGCACATAAGAGACAAAGATTTTTAAAGTGGTTCGGCTATGAATAAAGCCTACGTCCACTGTTATTTTATTCCCAGGGGTTTACAATAGCACCATAAGGTGTAGAGAGAGAAAGGATGTGTATCTTGTGTATGGGATTTCTAGGTTCTCTTGGATCTCTCTTTGGATCTCCCCCCTTTTGACTAAGGGAATACATGTATTTATAGTGATGGGAGATAAAGAGATTCATTGTATGTAGATATTTATGTCTACATTCAACGAATCTAATTGTTGAATTGATTGGTATGCTATGTGTTGTCATCTATTAATACAGTATAAATGTACATTAAGGCTCATTAAATGCGCTGTCATATTCATTAATGCACATTAAATGCATAGTTATCCTTTGATCTTCCTGGTTGGTATGCCGACCAACTCTCCTCAGGTGCCGACTAACTCTCCTCGGGGTCCGACCAACTCTCCTCGGGTGCCGACTAATTCTCCTCGGATGCCGACCAACTCTCCTCGGGTGTCGAATATTGCCACGTAGGATGACATGTGTCCTTTTCTGATTGGTCCTCGTAGATGGAGAATTTTTGCGTTAACATTGACAAATCAAATCAGATATTAAAATTCCAAGCTCAAGACATAATAAAAAAAAAGTTAATTAAATAAATGGTTGGTAAAATCCTTCAAGATGAGCAAACAAGGGTAGGGCTATTGACACTCCTCCAAAGTTCTAAGTGTAGCACCCCGTAAATTCGAGAGATTTGAATTTAATTAATTTTGGACAAATTTAATCATTTTGGGAGAAATTGAACTTATTCATTTTTGGAGACATTTAAATTTACAATTCAGAGAAATTTTTTAAATTGGTGAATTTATTTAAATTGGCAAATTAAAATTAAAATTATACAAATTATTTTGTGTCGCATTTTTGGAAGTCAAAATTTGAGAATGTTATAAAGTAATTCGGATTGAAATTCTGAGAGCACGGTTGACTCCGGATAGGTCGAAATAGTCGGAAAAGAGTACCCGGGGGTAGTAATCGGGTCTCGGGGCATTTTTACGCATAACCGGACCCACACGGGAGTGTTTGGCCATTTTAATTAACCCTATTAGTCTAAAACGGGATTAGCCCAATAAAATCCAATGAAGGGAGTTGGGGGCAGCCATAAGTCAACGGGAGAAAACATAAATATGCAAAGGAAGTTTAGGAGAGCAAATTAGGCATATCTTGTAAAACCGAAGGAATCGATCGATCGACCCCCTCAGTTATTGCAAAACATGAGATTGTAGATCTTTTCATCACGATCGCGTGAGCGCTGATCTCGTATTTTTTTGATTTATTTTGGATTTGATATGATTTTTCTACGATAGGGTGCGCGAGACCGACATCTTTAGGAAAAAATAAATTCGGGTTATTTTGAGATGTCCGTAGATGAGTGAAGGCCTTTGGAAAATATTAAGGAACATTATTTTATCCTTGGATTAAATAGTAATGAATCTGGAGTATGAATTTAGGAGTGTTTAGGATGAACAACACTAAAAAATATATGTCGAAAATATATGAGCGTAATCGAATGGGAGTTTCGGATGAATTTAATTTACGGGATGGTATCTTAAGGTGAATTTAATTGATAGAAATTAAATGGAACAAAATACTTAGAGTCTTATGGTATGAGTATTAAGGGATTTAAGAGTTAAAGAAGGGCGGAACCTTAAGAAGTGAATTTTGAGTATTAAACTCATAAATATGTAATTACGGCCCAAGTGAATGTGTCCGGGCATTGTAGTTGAGCGACACTACTTTAATAAATTAATTATTTTAAAATTAATTATATTAATCAGTGTAATTCGCAATGTAATGAATTTGGGGTTAAGAATGAGTCACGGTGAAGGTGAGTGAACTTATGACTGAGACCAGTAAAATATGAGTGAATTACCTACTGAAATATTTAAAGGTTAATTGGAACACTTCGAGTAGTGAGGGATACTCGGGAATATACTATGAGATGTATAATTAAATTTAATAATATGTAGGATGTTCGTGATATATATATATACTACGTATGAGACACATACTATAGGTCGCGTGAATACCTATACGTCTGATAGTAATTTATATATTTGGGTTGTGTGAATACCTAAGATTATTATAGGTTGTGTGAATACCTATTGGTTGATTTATTATGTGTATGAAATACCTACGCTGCTTGCTATCGGGGTGGAGGTTACGCGTTGGGACGGTCTTATCTCGAGGAGCCTTCGGGGGTATTCTAGACCCGTACCCTAGGACATAGAACCTTGGAAACGTACTAATCGAGATATGATAGTTTGACGGTCAATTGGGAACGTAGGTATGTGCGTGACCCATGAGGCTAGGGACTATGTTCGCCTCCAATATGTGTGATTTGTATTGATGGTTCGAGAGAGATTGAACCAATAGTCCTTTAAGCAGTGAGTGATGCACCAGGACATGATAACAGAGTATGCATTAAACTACGTGGTTGTAACCTAGGGATGCAGGATTAATGTGTGTGTGTATATATATATATGTGTGTGTGTGTGTGTGTGTGTGTGTGTGTGTGTAAGCTTGTGATTAATTCTAATGTGTGTATTTAGTAGATAGGAATATATTGGTATTTGAAGTAATCTTAATGGGAAAAAGATTAACTATAAGAATGATGAATACATAGTTGACTGCCTTGTATAAATTATTTGATATTAAATTAGTATATATATATTAGTGTGATAAAAATATATACCGGGGATGTGTCCAA
The DNA here is from genome assembly GCA_949130495.1 of Sambucus nigra. Classification (NCBI taxonomy): domain Eukaryota; kingdom Viridiplantae; phylum Streptophyta; class Magnoliopsida; order Dipsacales; family Adoxaceae; genus Sambucus; species Sambucus nigra. Next base: position 45,034,153 of record OX422210.1, on the reverse strand, counting down.
CTGTGGGTACTTAATTGAAAAGTAAGATAGTGACATCTAAAATAACTTTAATGTGTGAAGAATTAAATATAAAATGAGAAAGTCATAAGTGGTTATTCGATATAAAACATTTAGTAATTTATTGCATGGGCGGTATGGGTGAACACATCGAGTTAGTGTGACGAAGGAAACTTGATATGGTTAGTTAAGGGGGTAGCTTAACTAGAGAGGGTTAACAGGCAATGTGTGGTGTGCACATTAGATGATGGGTGAGATTTACCTCAACAGAGTCACACACTAGCTTAAATATGAATAGGGTGCATGCATATTTAATTATTGCAATTTAACTTCTTGCTAAATATTTTCAAAATGTTTTACTTGGGATCTGACCCGTGTCAAAACCTTTTCCAAAATATTTTAGGTGTCCAGCCACAAGGACGTCAAGTTTTAGGATTCTATACAGGGATGCGTAGCTGCAGCTCATGTGGAAGTTGCAGGACTTTGTTATAAACGCTTCGTTCATTTGTTTCCAGTATAGGGACTTTACTTTAGTATTCATTTGGGCATGTCGCCCCCAGATTTTGTATTCAGCTTATTTATTGGACTTTATGTATCCAGGTTATTGCTCCCCTTACTGTTGTATTTTATTGTTTAATTGATAGTGGATTCGGTTATCTTCATTTATAGTATTCATATGTGTTTGATTTAATTATCATGGTGTGTTGAGGGCTTAATTTATTATTTATTTTCGCATGTTGTTAGTTAATGAAAGATAAAATTTGGCACCGGTCTAATTAAATTACTAGGTGGTTAGTAACTTTAAAAATATTTTCGACAGTGATGCTAAGAATGAGTCATATGATACCAACGTTTTATTTTAATTATGGACTGGCCACCCGATATTTTAATAGGTGGGGTGTCACACTAAGTCACTCCAAAATATTGATTGAATGACTATTTTACCCTCCATATCTATTTGATGTCTGTGGTCAACAATAATCTAACCAAAAAAGATGCTGAAGGTCTACTAATGGGTTTGTCCAGTTTAGTTAAATTTATATTTCTTAATTAATTTACTTTTTTTACCTATTTATTTTATAAGACTTTATACCATAATTTATTATAATTACAAAATACAAAAAAATTATATTTTGCCAAAACCATTTTTTATTATTAATGTGTGTTTTTCATTAACACGCCATCTTTACTTTTTTATTTAACACAACACATATGTTGTGTTACGTGTTGTGTCCATTTTTAATTAGTCTGTATTTGTGTTTGATAAAAAAGTAAGACATTTAAATAAATATGATGCGACACGAAACTCTTCTCAAACAGCAACCTCGTTACGCTTCTCTTGAATCTCTTTAGCTTGTATAAAACTATCGATACCGAATAATAGTTTTTTAACTCATTAATAAAATAAAAATAAAACGGTTTTAACTGTGTTAAAAAAATTAAAAATTGTATTGTGGAATGTGGTTGATAGATAATAAATGCGGTTGATATACAATTTTGTTTTATATGAAAGGCAATTTTTTTATATAAAAGGTAAACTTTTATATAAAATGAGACATGACACACGAAATCTTTTTTTAACCAACATCAAGAACACGGCCAAATTAAAATGAAACACGACAGAGAATGGTACGAAATCTTATATTTTTATCTAATAGGAAAACAACCCATTTTTTAAACTAGATATGAACAAGATCCAAAGAATTGTGTCACTTTTGTCATTTAATAAAAAGAAAAGCGCGCGGCTATTCGTAATCATATTTTTTTTTAAACATGACACGGTGTAATACAGTAAGAAATCTTATTATTTTTAACCTTATATTAATACGACACGAAATCTTTTTTTTTTTACCTTATACCAAGACGTCACTTTTATTTTGATCGTGTTCATGTTTAGTTAATAACATTCTTTTTTTTAACTAGACATGAACACGACCCAAAGTATTGTGTTGTGTCATGTTGCGTCGTTTTTTTATTACTCAAACACGAACACGATCCAAATAAAAGTGACATTATACGACATAACTTGAAATATTAATCTTTTTTACTTATCACGAAGACAAAATGTTATTTTTTATTTGGGTAAAAAATTAAGATTTCGTGTCGTATTAGTATAAGGTTAAAAGAATAAGATTTTTTATTGTATTACACCGTATCGTGTCTTAATTAGGTCGTGTTCGTGCTTGATAAAAAATAGAAATAAAATAGTATGTTAGTGTAAATCAAATAAATAATAGATTTAAAGTGTGAATTGTATTATTTAATTAAATAATTGTATTTAATTATTTGAAGTAAAAATAGTGAAAAAAAATATGATTATTAAACTTCTTTTTAATTGGCCGAAATAAAAGAAAGAGGAAATATTAAAAAATTAATAATTGTCAAGTAAAGTGCTAAAAAAATTGAGAAAGGGACAATAGCCGTGCCCACTAAACAAAAACTGTTTAACAAAACGATGAGTGTGAGCACGTGTACAATAACTTCCACCGAGAGATGACAGGTTTCCGACACACAAGAAACGTATCTGTCCTCAAATTTTCAGATTGATTAATTATAAAAATAAAGTAAAAAATAATGTTATTATTTAAAAATAAAAATACTGAATATTCAGTCTTGGACTGATTTGGTATGTAGTTATTACGTTCTGAGTACTGTTTTTGCTTTATGAGCAGACATGCAACCACCCACCTCTTAGTTTAGTAATTTAGGTCATCACTTTTTATTGTCACGGGCCATCAAACAAAAATATAAAAGAGGTGCAGTTAAAAGTAAAATATAATATGAAGAAAACACTCTTTGTATGTGTGTGTGTCATGTTTACTTTAGGGTTCGTTTGGTTGACAAAATTTATCTAGATAAATGTCAAAAAATTGATAAATATAAAAAAAAAATTACATTTTTGCTATTTAGTTGCATAATTTGTCTAGGTATTATTTGTCAATGTACAACACCTCCTATGCACAATCTGTGAGCAAATTTTACTTACCTATTTGAGTGGGAAATATTTGCCCACAAATTTGTCAACTTCTTAAACGGTTTTAATGTTTTAAAAAATAATTTAAAAATTATTTTAAATAATTAAAAAACTGTTATGAATATTTAAAAATTGTTTTGCAATGTTTTAAAAACTGTTTTTAATATTATAAAAAATTGTTAAGAAAATGTTTACAATTTTTTTTAAAAACCGTATTAACAAAATATTGTAAAAACTGTTTCTAACATTTTAAAAAACTGTTGTGAATATATTATAAAAACAGTTTTAAAGTTTTAAAAAATAATTTTAAAGACTGTTTTAAATAGTCAAAAAAACTGTTATACATATTTAAAAACTGTTTTGTACTGTTTTGAAAACTGTTTTTAATATTAGAAAAAATTGTTAAGAAAATGTTTTACAAATTTTTTTAAAAAACGTATTATAAAAATATTGTAAAACAGTTTTTAACATTTTAAAAACTGTTTTGGATATATTATAAAAACTGTTTTAAAGTTTTAAAAAACATTTTTTAAAACTGTTTTAAATAGTTAAAAAAACTGTTGTTAATGTTTAAAATTTGTTTTGTAATATTTTAAAAACTGTTTTTAATATTATAAAAAATTGTTAAGAGAATGTTTTACAAATTTTTTGAAAAACCGTGATATAAAAATATTGTAAAACAGTTTTTAACATTTTAAAAAACTGTTTTGGATATATTATAAAAACTGTTTTAAAGTTTTAAAAAACATTTTTTTAAACTGTTTTAAATAGTTTAAAAAAGCTGTTATGAATGTTTAAAATTTGTTTTGTAATATTTTAAAAACTATTTTTAATATTATAAAAAATTGTTAAGAGAATGTTTTACAAATTTTTTGAAAAACCGTAATATAAAAATATTGTAAAAATAGTTTTTAACAATTTTAAAAATTGTTTTGAATATAATATAAAAACAGTTTTAAAGTTTAAAAACAAAATTAAAAAATATTTTAAGTAGTTAAAAAAACTGTTGTGAATATTTAAAAATTGTTTTGTAATATTTTGAAAATTGATTTTAATATTATAAAAAAATGTTAAGAAAACGTTTTACAATTTTTTTAAAAAACTGTAATATAAAAATATTGTAAAAACTGTTTTAAACATTTTTGAATATAATATAAAAATTATTTTTAAATAAATTAATTGGATTGACTTTAATTTCGCCTAATGGTTGTTTGATAACCTCAAGTGAATTTGCCTAGGTAAAATTTGCCTAGCAAATTTTGCCATGCCCACGCTTTTGCCTATTGATAACCAAACGGAACCTTAGAAGTAAAAACCAATGACTCGTGGGCAAATGTTATATTATAATTTCACCCTCTCAAATCATAAGGGTGTCACTCAAATAGTCTTGGAGGTGAATTGAGTTTGGTCTCCAGTTCGATCATCGGCACTATCAAAATAATGTTTGGTCAACGAAAGTCACTAACCGCAAACGTGGATTATTCGAAGTGCGCTTAAAGCTAGCGCGGACACCATGTAGTATGATACAAAAAAAAAATCCATCCTCCTCACTTGGTCCACCTATAGGCTATATAGGGTTGACTGATTCTATTCTGATTTTCATTTTTGAAATAATTTGAATAATAAATTGATGTGGTAGTTTTTTATTGGTTAATTTTTATGTTTTACTAATGTGGATCTCAAAAAATAATTAATAAAAAGTCATCACATCAGTTTGTCCTTCAAATTATATCGAAAATTTAAGTTAGAATAGTATTTTTGATACAAGGTTACCAGAAGACTAAGTTTAATTTGTTTCCCATTTTGTTCGGTTTGAGGAGAAAAAAGTGGACTAAATATTAAAGGGAATAGTTATTTATTTATTTTTTTCACTTTAATACCTCCATAATTACTCAATTTTGGGTTTGGTAGCTTTTACCAATTGACTTTGAGTTAATAGAATTTTGTTAGAGGATCATTAACATCGTGTGCCTTATACATGACTTGTGGATAAAAAATTATTTGAAGAAATTACAAAATAGGAAATAAAAAATAAAGGACAAATGTTTAAAAAAGAATAAAATTTCACAAAAGAAAAATAAACAACATAAACAAAAAAAAGATTTATATTTTTAAAAAAGAAAGAAAGAAACCACTAGCCAACCCCATCATCCCAACTCACTATTTCACACACAATATATACTATAAGTATATACTTTGCTATAATGTCCCTGTATCACACATTAAGGACTATTAGTTCGGATTGTCCCCTCGAACTTGGTTCGGAATGTCTCATCGAACATGGTTCGGAATGTCTTATCAAACTTGGTTCGGAATATCTCATCGAACATGGTTTGGAATGTCTTATTGAACTTCTCAATCAAGTATATGATAGGTATTCACTCCCCTATAATTAAATCAGTAGGTGTACACACAACATAATTAATCAGGCTTGTAAGTAGTATATTTCTCTCTAATACTCACCGTACATATTATTTTACGATTTACCGCACTATCGTATTTTTTTGAGTATTCACACAACTCTAAGGGTCCTAGTTACCTCTTTATTAATTTCAATAGTTAAGTCTAACATATCCTACTCGTCTATACATCAATTCATTCGAGATTTCCATAATTCTTTATCCGTCTCTCAGATTAATTACGATATAGTTTAACCACAATTCATTCCCGTCTTAATTCTCTCAATAATACTAAATCGGATCCTGATCTAGGCCTACTGTAATATAATAAGTCCCTCGTTATTATTTTAACAAAGTCTCAAAAGTTTCCACGACAATGATTTAGGGATTTTAGGCCGAAAGGGAAAATTTTGAGTTTTCTGGTAAACCAAATTGATTCGCCCCTGGCCGAATCAATTCGAAATGGTCCAGTTTGGCTACTTCGTCTTCTTCATGCATTTTTCCACCATATTCATTTACCAAACTTAAATTATACTATACCAAAATTACAACCAATCGTTCCTAACCATTTCTACTTGCATTAGAGTGATTTCTAACGTTCTAAACATATTAAATCTTCACAGAATTCAATTAAGGACGAATCAAAACCCAAAACTTCTTTAAAGACCCTAGTTTTGTGTTCTTCTCATGCATTAATTTAGAAACCCGAATTTAATTTGTGTTAATGATCATGTCTCCTCTGATTATTAACCCTCTACATATATTAAATCACGCTATATGCAAGTCTTACCCAATCATGTATAAAAACCCAATCTTTTCTTCCAAGAACATTGATTCAATCAGATCTAGATATTAAAACCCTACACATGGGTATTATAACTTCAAAAGCATAGTATATAAACACTTGCATTAACAGATGGAGTCCGATTTCATGACGTTGATAATGGATTGCTGATCTTTTTTTCAAATCCACCCTCCTTAGATGATTAGGATGTAAGAACAAGGTCTAATTCTTCAAGAACACTCCCTTAGGCTTTGAGAAATATTTCTCTCTTCTCTATAATGGCCTCTCTTAAGCTTTGTGTGTTATTAACCCTAACCCCAATATCTAATCATCAAATATAGGACTCTAAATTTCGTAGGTCCCTTAACCTCTATTTTTTAAATGACTAAAATGTCTTCCATAGGTGCCGGTTTGGTCTAAAATTGATCTGAGACCCAAACTATACCCCCGGGTATACTATTCTGACTATTTCAGAATCATTCGTAATCTCTAAATTATCATCTGAGACACTAAAAATATATCTCTTATCTCGACCTCAATATAGTCTACACACGACTCCCGATTGATAAATAATCAAATACGTCCATATCACTCGCTACGACGTAAGTAAAAAAAATCATCAATTATTTACTATTTACACTTAGTAAATTCATTCCATAATATTAATCAGTATCTATCTCTCAATTAATATCTAATGGTCACAATTATTAATTAATCACATTAAATTACTCCACTCGTGTAATCTAAATAAAACGTATTTTTTCAATTAATTCCTAATAAATTTCTGAAATAATTTAAATTTCAAATATGTAAAAATACACTACACCAAAATGGTCAAATTGGCACCCTTTAAGCGGCTAGTCTTGTCACGATCATTGACTGTGACAAAAAAAAATGCATTTTTATCGCGATCATTGGCCGTGACAAAAAAACACGCGTTTTTTTGTCACGATCATGTAACAACTCGCGTAATTTTTGAGGTATTTTCGAAATTAAGAGGAAAAAATAAATTTTGAGATAAAATTATTTTTATTGCTCAAATATGTTGGTTATTATTTTTAAAGGCGAGAATTTCAAACGGTTTAGAAATCGGAATTAAAATGGAGTTTTAATTGAATTTTTATTATATAGAAGAGTACTCAAAATATAAAACTTTCTTAGAGTCCTCAAAACATAAAACTCTATAGTAAAAAAAAAATATTTAAAAATATTGAATGGTCCGATCGAGCTGAAATTTTTTTGACAACTTCCTCTCCTCTTTAACTAATTCTCTGTACAATTTCATCTAATTCCAAATGTCCGATCATCCGGGATAAATTTTTTAGTATTTGTATCTGATTAGATTTCTTTTCTTAATCAAACTCTAAATCCTTTATATATCAACTAATTCGTGGCTTGGCTTTTCAAATCACTTTTCTCAAACTTTTCAACCATAAGACCTCTTCAAAATTACTCCCTTTCATATACAAACCATAGCCCCAAACTTATTCAAGATTTCAACCTTAGATTAACAGACTTATTTGGTGTTTTCTTGAGTTTGGGCTAGAACGAGATTTGATTATTTTTGCGAGAGGAACGTGATGGTGTGTTTAGATTTTGAGGCTGAAATTATGTGATGATTCATGTCATAATTTTAAGGTATGGGGTTTTACACAATATGCTTCTTAATCTCGCGAGTATTATTCTCGTTATTTTCTTGTGATTATTGACTCATATTTGAATTGATAAAGTCATTTGGAAATCTAAAAATATTTGTTGGAATCTAATTTCGATTCATGTGATATTATATTTGGTATTGAGCATGTTGTCAGAGATTTTAATATGGCACTGTAGTTGGGCACCTGCTAATATTTCTTTTTCCGGATATGCTAGAAAAATGCATAGGCGCGGTACGGTGGTGAGGCCTGCTAACCCGGTTAATGTGTTGTTGAGAAATTATATTGATATAATTGCTCTTGAGATTCACATTTAATTTGAACATTCGTATTCGTATTGTTACGTTTTATTCACCGCTAATATTTGTTGAGCATCTTTCCTGTCGTATTGTGTACTTCCCTTATTTTCTTTTAGTGGCAGGTTAGCGCAGATTTTTGGGCGCTTTGAATTTATTTTTGAGATGTATTTTAGCATGGATTATTATTGGGAAGCATTTTTAATACAAGATGAGAAGACTTTTATTTATTTTGATGTATAGAGCATTGGAGATTTATTTTATTTCGAGTTAGATGTTGTATTTATTCGAGAGAATTGTTGTATTTATTTGAAGAGATTTGAGATTAGTGGGTTCTTTTCTATTATGGGATTTAGATGCTCTATACATTGTTATTTGTGGATTTGAATTGGTTTTATCGATGAGTAGCGCTCCGTTCACTCTCCCCGGGCGGGCGGGGTTTTGCAGATCATTGACCGTGATAAGGCCACGACAAATGCTTGTCATGGTCATTGACCGTGACAATCCTATAAAGTTGTCATGGTCAATGACCGTGACATGTCCGTGACAATTCTTTCAGTAAAAACCCCCCCCGCTTCTTTTTTTCCCACCGTTTCTATTCCCTCCATTTCTTTCTCTCTCTAATGACTACTCCTCTCTCTCTACAACTTTGGTATGTTTTCTCTCGCTATTTCTCCTCCATTTATGTATATGTGCGTGTGTATATATATGTGTGTGTAAATGTGCGTGTGTGTGGGGGGGTGTATATATGCATGGGGGAGGGGGGAGTATGTGTGTGTGTGTGTGTGTGTGTGTGTGTGTGTATGTGTGTGTGTTTGTGTGTGTATATATGCGTGTGTGTGTATATATGTGTATATGCGCTTGGTGGGCAGCGGCAGCAGCAACAGCGGGCGGGGGGGGGGGGGGGGGGGGGGGGCTGTGTGAGTATATGTGCGTGTGTGTTTTTAATTAAATTTTTATTGGTTTATTAGATATTGCCCCTCATATTGTAGTGCCCTATTTTGATCACGCGTGAAAAGTAGCGTCACGTCAAAACACTAATCGTTGTTTTCTTTTTCACCGCGTTAATACAAAACCCTAAATTACGACTACACTTACGATACAAGTATAGCGGTAAGTCGGGTATCGAATCCACAGGGAGTGTTAGTATATCTCGTAATCGGTTTATTAATTCAGGAATAAAAGTGTAAAAGGTGATGGGTGAATGTAAATAAAAGAAAAGAATAGGTTAAGTCTACACAAAGGTAAAGCGAGGATCGGGATAGCATCCAACCATACCGATCGAAACAACTATTAATCATAATTCCGTCTCGAGAGAAATTTAATCGAGCATCCTCAATTAATCATAAAGTTCACACAATAAGGAATTTAAGCCAAAGTTGTGTGAATAAACTTTTAATCCAAAATTGGTCGCACGCGGATTAAACTCGGATTATCATTATAAATACTAACGATGCATGACAGAAAAATTTAAACGCATAATAATCTGAATTTAATTCGCACGGGTTCAATTAGACGCAATTTTGCACAAAACCTAATTTTCGGAGCTCGAGGCCCGAAAATGACGAAACGAAATCCCAACCATATTTATCTAAGGGTACATCATGAATTAAACTAAATTATACCAATTCAACTAAGAAAGCAAGAAATCAACACAATTAAACTAATTAACAATGCATGAAACTAATCTACAAAGAAAGAAATAACCAAGAGCAATTATATTAATGGTAGAGGAAATGAAAAGTTCAACTTACAAAGCCCAAATGGTTGTCATCCGAAAAAGAAATGAAGCCAAGCTCTCAAAACCCAAAATCCTAAGATTTTCTAACCCTAAAACGAATTAAAACTGAATATTTACAACAAAAATGGTTTATATAGTACGTGGAATTAAATTAGAAAAGAAAAGGAAAAAGAAAAGAAAATGGCAAAATATCCGTTGAAAACAGGGTATCGGTCGATCGATCCCTTTGATCGATCGATCGATGGTTGGAAAATAAGCCCACTGTCTAAGCTCGAAGGCAAATATCTGAAGGATCTATTGATCGAGCCTTTTGATCGATCGATCGATCAAGCGGGTCTCAACCAAGTTCCCCCCGCTTTGGTTCAATTGGTTTTCTCTTCCGCTAAAATTACCGTAACTTCTTCGTTAGGGATCGAATTCGTGCACCGTTCACGGCCACGCGAAGCTTACGAGGAGGGATACAACTTCCTTGAAGATGTTGATCTAGGTTCCCAAAATGAGAAAAGACTAAAATGCCCTTGAACGTGCAATTGCGTATAGAAATTAGCCAGAATGCATCCAAACTTCACACTTAGCATCCAAATACCTATAAAAGCTCGACTGCAAAGCTTGTTAACATATAAATCCGAGGTTGTCTGGTTAGCGAGTATAAATATAGAGAATAAGATACCCGATGGGGATAAAATGCGTAGGTTCGAGGGATGAAATATGCAATATTTGCGTATAATCAGTGCCCCTTGTAAAAGAATTGATTGATTTAATATTGATTGGTTGTTAATTGTTTTTGTAAATTAATAATTAGTGCCCCTTTCATATGCAAGTAGGATTGCCCCTCGTTGTAAATTAGTTAATTAATAATTGTATACTTTAATTGATGAAAATAATTAATTGAGTAGATGAATTAGAAGGAGTACGGGATACACATTTGTTGTTGCCATTGCGATTGGATTATAGTGGATCGATGTTGGGTTGGTTAATTTTAAAAGTGGCATGACCACTGGATTATTGTCCATATGGGGGTGGAATTTTTTTACTTTTTTTGGAAATTACTTTGTATAACGAACGATATATATATATAGTATGATAATTAAATGAAACATACTTAAAATTACATATAGTCCGCATAGATACTAGCCTTCTAGTTCTTATGTGTACACATTCAATAGCCCTTAGAACTGTTCGAGAGTCATCACCCCTGCAGTGAGATCTCTCGAATTGTCCCGTTTGGACAGTTTGGGACTGGATAATTTATGTATAATAATATTCTTAGTAGCTTAAAGTTGTTACTTTTGAAGGAAGTTCTGGAGTCGTATCCTAATGTTCTCTGGGTACATACTAGATTGACAAGTGTGACTGTTATTTCAATTGCTCAATTGAAATAACACTCACACTTGCCAATCTACGTCGTGTACTTGGAGAACTACGGGGATATGCTGCCAATTTTTTCTCAAATCATAACAATGTGCATGAGTTGTTAAGTATATTACCGAAAAATGCGATCTTGAATGGGATAGGACCACTCACCCTTTAGAGGAAATGGAGCAAATATAAATTTCTATTATAAATTGAATTTGAATTTGAAATTTAAAAATCTAATATAAATAAGACATAATTAAATGAAACATACTATAAATCTAAGTTTTGTTTATACTAATCCATGAATATACTCTTCTTACCTTTAATAGGTGATTACTTGTGGTAACTGTGATGGGATATCCGAAATACAAAGAGTGGATGGGTGAGACAAATAGAATGGGGGATGTGTTTCGCAAAGGTGCTAATGAATTTGTGAAATACGCAAAGAGATGTCATAATGATGAAGAGTTTTCGTGTCCATGTGCTAGGTGTAAGAATAGTAAGGTGTTTGAGTGGAAAATAGTTGAACTACATTTGTTAAGATTGGGTATGCAAGATAGTTATCAATTTTGGAGTTTTCACGGTGAATTGAAAGTTCCTTTTGTCTCCGAACAACCTTCACAAAAACCATCAACAAGTAGGATAGATGTAGAAGAAGACGACGTAGATCATAATATGTTAGAGGATTTAGTAAATGATGCGTACGAAGTTTATTAAGCAGAGGAGAATGAGGTTACTCATGATGTAGAAGGTTCAAGTGCTCGTGAATATATCACAATAAACCTTGACGATGACTACTAAAGTATAAAATTTAAGGCGACCCAACCGTTATGCCATGGTTGGTTTGCACAGTTTGAAGATGCAGTACGGGTTGTCTGGCAATAGCGTGCCAAGAATTCTAAAATGGGTGAAGGGCTTACTACCCAAGGAGAATACGCTTCCAAATAGCTATCTTATTATGAAGAACAGTTTGAAAGGTTTGGGAATGAAGTATAAATCGATTCATGCTTATGTGTATGACTGCATACTATACCGAAAGGAGTATAAAATCTCGATCGTTGTCTGATTTGCGATGAACCTAGATATGTCCAATCTACTAGTAACGAAGGCACAAGCTCAAAAGTGCCTCAAAAAGTGTTGAAATACTTTCCCGTTGGGCCTAGATTAAAGTGATTTTTCACAGCAACATGGATAGCGGAGGCAATGACTTGGCATGCTAGGGCAGAAGTAGGGGTAATCTCATGCGTCATCCTATTGATTCTATAGCTTGGAGGAGGATGAATTATGAGTATCTCGATTTTGCTCGAGAATAGCGCAATATTTATTTGTCTATATCAACAGATGGTTTCAATCCATTTAGAAATCTAGTCACCAATCAGAGTGTATGGCCAGTGATCCTAGCCCCACTCAACCTCCCTCGTTCACAGTGTATGAGACCTGAATTTTCGATGATGTATTTATTGATACCTAGGCCAAAGGGACCAAGTGATGACATCACGTCTACCTGGCTTCTTTGGTAGAAGAATTAAATGAGTTATGGCAAGAGGGTGTGCAATCATTTGACTCTTTTAGAAAAGAAGAGTTTACGCTGAAAGCTATGTTGATGTGGGCAATTCATGATTTTCCAGCTTATGGGACATTATCCGTTTGTGTAGTACATGGTTATTTGGGGTGTCCTATTTGTGGAGAGGAGACTGAATCTCTTCAGCTATCCTTTAGCTAAAAAATATATGCCATTGCCATATGAGGTTTTTTCCCCCGGCTTATAATTTTAGATTTGAGAAAGGTTCCAATTTTTTATTGGGCGGGGTTGAACATAGGCTACTGCTGAGATAACTTTCAGGTTCAGAAATTGAAAGTAAAGTTTCTGAATGTGGCCCTAATATTCCAGGTAAGAATCCTAAATTTAATAATGTCAAGCATAAGAAGACCCCAACTGGGAATGAAACTGAGATAAGAAAGGCATGGTCTAGGAGGTTAATTTTATTTGACTTGCCTTATTGGAAGAATAACCCGATGCGCCATGTATTGGATGTGATGCATGCAGAAAAGAACTACTCTAAACATATTGTGGGCACTTACCTTGGGGGAGTCATTCGAAGGATGGAGAAAATGCACGAAAAGACCTTAAATCGTTGAAACTTAAGCTACAACTATGGTTGAAAGAAGATAGTAGGGGAAGGACAATAATTCTCCCTGGTGCATTTACTTTGACGAGTGGGTAAAAGAAGGTGCTTTTAGACACAATATATAATTTGAAGGGCCCATCTAATTTTTCGTCCAACTTACAAAGGATTGTGAATTATTCTACTCATTATTTACATAAGTGTAAGTCCCACGATTGACATGTGATCATGCAATTGGTTCCTCTATTGTTTAAGCACTGTTTCTCCAAGCACAAGGATTTGTGAAGGGCTATTATGCAAATTAGTATTACCTTCTCACTCTTGTGTGAGAAGGTAGTCAATCGAGAACATATAGTGGCCAAAAAATTGGCGGTGAGCGAAGCGATTTGTGTGTTGGAGAAGTACTTTCCCCCAGCATTCTTTAACATAAGTGTTCAATTGTTGGTATACCTATGCGATGAGGCACTTTTTCGTGGTCCAGTTAGATATCGATCAATGTAACCGTTTGAAAGATTAATGAAAGTTTTTAAATATTACGTCAAGAATACGCGATACATTACATGATCAATTGTAAAGGGATACATCACCGTGGAGTCATCAATATATACTCGAGAATATATGCCTGACTCGACCAGCATTGATGGCACTGATGAGTTCGTCGATGATGGTGGTCATGTGATGAGAAAACGAGTGAAATTAATGAGTTTGCAACATGAACAAGTAGTTCGTTATCTATTTGACACACATGAAAATATCGAAGAATGGAAAAAGTAAATTTAAATTATTTTAATGTTTAACATTATTTTAGAATATTTTAGATTATTTTATACATGATTAATTTTGTAATATGCAAGAAATATGAAGCTTGTGAGAACAATAGAATACGAAAAACAATGGTACAATCAGACAACGAATTTAGGCTGTGGTTGTCACAAGAGGTAATTATAATGAAAATGGCCGTTATATAACGTTACATTAGCCTTAAACTTTACAACTAATCTAATTAATTTATCTATATTTTCAGCTCTTAAAGACGGGTGATGCGACTTCAAGGATTGCTCGTCTAGCCACTGAACCCTTGTTCGTGGCACAAGAGTACAAAAAGTATCGATTAAACGGTTAAGTATTCGGCGCAAAAGTGTACGAGGAAAGTACAAATGTACAGAACTCGAGCATTTCATACAAGGCTCTTACTTTCTTTCGAGCGAGCGCAATAGATAAAAACCTCGTTGAAGCTGAATAACTTACTATGGTGTAATTCGAAATATATTTGAATTGGATTATATAAGCTTCAAAGAGGTTGGATTTTACTGTGACTGGGTAAGAGTTGAGGATAAAAATGCTTGTAAAGTTGATCATGTCACCAATTTGATCATGGTTGCCTTGTCCAAGTTGAAGAGCAACGACCATGTGAGCGATGAGCCGTTTGTTTGTGCATTTTAAAAGGTTAACCAAGTGTTTTACTCGGAGTATATCAACAACGAGCCGTGGTCAATTGTCTTACACGCGCCAAAGCATCTAAATAGTAGTGTGGATGACTTAGCTGCTCCTACCGAATATCAATCCATTTTTTATGATAACCCGAATTTGAAATAATTTTTCAATTTGTAATAAATATTCCAATTTGTACTTTATCAATCCATTTCTAATGTTTTTAATTGATTTACACTTTATCATTTTCACTCTTGTGTAGTGTGCGTGTGTGTGGGAAGTAGGGGTGGGGGTGGGGATGTTTCGGATTTTTAGTAATTGTACATATTATGAGGTAGATGCTGCTGTTTTGGAATTTAGAATTGAGGTGTTAAACAGTAACAAATCATTTGGATTTGTAGTAATTGTACATATTTACATGTCTTCTTCTAATTCATTTTGATTTGTACTAATAACATTTTTTTACAGAAAATGTCTCCTTCAGGTATTAAGGCGAGGATGATGATGTTAATTATGATGATGTCGTCTGGGCTCGGTGGTAGCGGAGGCAAAGAGGGCTCCTAGGCTCCCCAAATATGAAAAATTGGAGATGGCCATCGAGAACAATACGGGGCTATTAGCGAGATCCCTCGAGCTGGTAAAGACGATCATCGGCCCGGGGTATAATAGTTGGAGGGAGGTTCCAAATGAGCTCAAGTTAGCTATTTGGGTCGCACTACAGGTAATGTATTTATATTTATATTTATATTTATATGAATATTTCAATTTCAATTTTAATTTTGATTTCGATTTCAATTTAATTTTATATTAATATTTATATTTATATTTATTCACAGCTAACATTGTATTTGTTGGACAGGAATAATTCAGCCTGGATCCAAAGCTACGCGATTCCGTCTTGGAGTAGTTGAGGGAGCACCACAAGACATGAAAGAAAAATATGCGGACTCGGTACTTTGGGAAGACCCAAGAGTCCGTTATCCGAATGCGTGAATCCGTCCGGCCGAATGAGTTGATCTCATTGGCACAATGGCAAAAGTTCATTGACAATGAGATCGGGGAGCGACAATTGGCATCTCGCCAATCGGAGAGGGAAAATCGAGCAAAAAATATGAACGTGCACTACTCCGGCCGGACGTCTTACGCCGAGGTGGAGCATAGGATGATGTAAGATTTAATTTTTTTATTACTACAGAAATATATTATTCTCCATTATTTTACTTTGCGGAGCCGATACTAATTTTACTTTATTTTATTTCAGAGGACAGGGAGTGGCCCTGGGGGTAGGCCACATAGGCTCGATACTTATGTGGCTATTCGGATGAAGAAGGGGAAGGATAAGGAGGTATCCCCGAGCATCGCGACCACGATTGTAAGTAATCCGACAGTTAGCTTTTTATGAATTACGTTATAATTTTTTTATTTACTTATTTTACTAATTATGTGTTTTTTGTCATTTTAGGAGCGCATGAGTCGCAGTATGATATCGACAAGGCATATTTGTCCACAGACGCACTCAACCAAGTGCTTGGCGCTGATCACAAGCGGAGGAAAAGGGGGGTGAGCTCGCGGGTGGCCAAATCTAGGATCATCGGATTGGAGACGAGCGACACCGGGTAGGCTCGGACGGTGGACTCGCATGACGCAAAGCTGTCCCATTTGGAGACGATGGTCCAAGATATGTTCTCATTCATGCAGTGTTCATTGGGCGGAAATCGTAAGGGTAAAGGGAAGGAGAAGGTGGTGGAGGAGGAGGTGCAGGAGGACGAGGTGCTGGATGACGAGGATGTGGACCTCGCTGCTTCATCGCCGATACGTGCGAACTTTGATGATCCACTCCCCTATTTGGATTCCTTCGACCGACTGATGTCGACACTTGGTTGGCCGAGCGTGTTTATATTGGACATATTTTATGGCCAACGGATAGGGCAGGGGTTGAGGGACATGAATACCATCAAATGTATACCAATTCAAGGATGTTCGCTTCAAGACATCGAGTCCAAGGTGCTCATCACGCATGTGATACCCGGGAAGGAGAACTCCCCATTATGGTTTCACGAATAATGCAGCACAATGTATATTGGTGGGTGTGTGAATTAGTATATCATGTGGCCTATTCACCTCCTCAGAGATAACCTTACCCCAGCCATTTAGTGACATTATTTGAATTGAATGATTTTAAGTTGTTACATTTGAATTACATTTGGATTATATCCTGATGCATATTGTCTCTATTTAGAATGTATATTTGCATTGTCTCCATTTAATTTGGATATATGATGTTTGAACAGTTACAACGTTGTTATACCAGGTACAAATATACTGCTGGGCAGTGGCAGTGGCCATTTTGCCCAGAATTGTCACAGTCATTCACCGTGATAATTTTTTATTAAATGTCACAGGTTTGTCACGGTCCATAAACTTGACAAAACTTGTCAAGGTCAAGGACCGTGACAAGTTTAACGAACTTGTCATGGTCATTGATCGTAACAAGTATGTGACAACAAAAGTTATCACCCTCAGAATTATCACGGTCATTGACCTTGACAAGTTCAAGGATCGTGATAATTCGACAGATTTGGTGTAGTGATAGAGGGTATTACAGGGTTAAGAACCAAGTGTACTACGTAAGCAAAAATGGTTCAGTAGATTAAGAGGTAAAGACAAGGGTTTGTAATCCATGTGAAAACCCTAAAGCAAATCTTAGCCTTCAATTAAAATGATCCAATAGTTGTAACGAGAGAATTACTTTGCAGACACATAGCAAATGTCTAAGATAACAAACACACCAAACATGGCCTTATGAATTAAAATGTTTAAAATGTATTTTCTAACTGATTTTTAAATCACAAGAATGATTATAAATTCAATTAAAATACTAAGAATATATTTTTAATTCAAAAAAAATTATGAGAATTATTTTCACACATTATTATACCAAAATGTTATTTTCCATAATTTTAGCATTATTAAATAAAGGATTAACTTATCTAATTAATTCCTAAGTTAAATTCAATTAATTCAATTAAATGCTTAAAATTTGTTAAATGATTTTGCAAAAAAAATATATGGATGTATGTGTGTAAAGAGTGAGAGATGTAGAGTCTATTCCACCATATTTAATTGTGTCTTGTTCTTTTACCAGCTAGAATCATATTGTGCAGATAGGCTTCTATTGTGTCTTCAATCTTGAATAAATCTTGAGAAGGAATATCTAGTAAGAAAATATTTTGCATAAATTATCCAAACTAGTTGAACACCTCGATAGTCTAGACTCAAGAAACCCTAAAAGAGTCCCCATTAAAGGGTGCTTCAATATCCCCCTTTGAATATTTATGGCAAAAATTCATTGAATACATACGTATTTCATGGAATACTATTGAACTCTTACAACAACAAAAAATCATAATCCTATCAAAGATATAACTACCCCACCTATAACTAAAAACAAGTAGAATGGTGTAAAATTCATTTAAACTAATAACATTTGATCCTAGACTCAAAGAAATAAAAAATATTTGATGAAATTTGCACAAAATATATAACTTCAGATCAAGTGACTAATATTAAGAAAAGAATAAAGAATATATTATGCAATATATGGATGTACTCTTATCCCCCATTTTGTCTCAAATAGACAAGGGTGAAAATTAATTAACAAACAAACGGGTCTTGATAAGTGTTAATCCCACATTAATAAAATATTTGTGGTGCCTTTTATCATCATCAAACATCCATTACCCATAACCATATATTGCATATTATAAACATGACAAAGACAGGAAGATAGGTTCATGTATAAAAGATATGTCAATCAACCATAATCATACCTATTGCTCTTCTTAAACTTTCAAGACAAATATTATCTAGAGGTTTAGTTATAAAATCGGCAAGTTACTTTCATTGTTGACATATTCGATTAAGAGTTCTTTAGATTCTACTAGGTCTCTGATAAAATGATGGAGTATCTTTATGTTTTTTTATCTAAGAGTGTTGAACATTATTCTTAGTTATATTTATAGTGCTCTCATTATCAGACAATAAAGTATCTCAAGTTTATATAATGCCATAGTCACTTAGTATTTGTTTAATCCACATTAATTGGGCACAACAATTGCCCGCTACTATATATTCTGCCTCAACAGTAGATAAGAACATACAATTATATTTCTTGCATCCCTAACAAGTCATGTTATTTTCAACATAATGACAAGCACCGAAGGTACTCTTACTATTGTCAGAACAACCTTCCCATTCAGCATCACTATAACCTATTATAGTACTCGTTGTGTCTTTAGTGTACCATAATCCTAAGGATAAAGTCCATTTAAAATATTTAATAATACACTTAAATCCTTTAAGGTGACTTTATTTACGAGTAACGGGCACACACACAAACAAAAAATATGATATCAGGTCGAGAAGCAGTTAAATATAATAAACTACCTATCCAGCTTCTATACAACGTGGGATCAATGCAGTTACCACTTTCATTTTTAGTTAATTTTGTGGTTGCGCTCATGGGTGTACGTGCTATTTTGGCATCATTTAATTCAAACTTTTTTATTAAGTCCTTAACATATTTGGGCTATCAGATAAATAAGACATCTTCAGATTGTTTCACTTGAAGTATTACTGTTGTAGGTGGATGGGAAATTCATGTAGATATTAGGGACTTTTCTTTTCACTGATACTTCATTTAGTTGTGTGCCTTTTGGAATAATTTTGTATTATATGACCTATCTATATCAATCGCTAATGCATACATAATCCTTTTGTTCATTTAAAATGATGAGTGGGACCAATCTCCCTTTGTGGATTAAAGGAATAACGTTTTGTGAAAAAGAAAGGACCATGAACAAAGTGACTACCGCCTACGTACCTCTGTGGGGATACGAAACTTTTTTCTAAATTTTTTTTAAAATATGATTCTGAGATGATCAAGTCCTACGTAGTTCTTGAAGATGGGAAAGATAATATATTTTTTTTAGAATAGAAGGGAGGAGAGGAGAGATGTAGCGCGACGAGAATCATATTTAAGGGTAAAATATCTTGAGACGGTCCAAGTTGACTAAACGTGCCATTTCTTCTTCGTGAAGGTTTGTGAGCATAGCGACACCACCAGATGGGATATTCTTTAAGAGGCATGCCACACTCCAATTGGGCTTGAATTTTCTTAAGGGGTCCCGGAGGGTCTCTATTATTTCCTTGAGAGCTAGGTCACCTTTTCTCATATCAGTCTCTAACCTTCTTATTGAATGATCGTGTAATGCGGTGGTGGTATTCATTAATTTCAAATATTACATTTTATTACCCCTTTTACTGTGTAATATTGCAGTCACGCTCGTTAAACCCATGTTTTGTACTCATTTACTGTATAACCTTAAGCATTCATGGATAATATTTTTTTCAAGGCTTATTTGAGTATTTACTAGGTTTACAATACTAATGGTGAAATCGGGAAGCAATTGGGGCAAGAAACATTCACATACGCACGTTCAGGGGAAAATGATAATTTCAGATGACCAATTTTGTAATCGGCCTCTTCATGGATGTTGGCGGCATCGAATCAAAGAACGGCTGGGTTCAAATGACATGTCAACCTAAGCTCAAATAAAAAAATTATGATCGTTTAAAGTTAGACCTAAAGCGAAAGTCAAAAGTCAAGGTCTGGGGTCAAATAAGAAGTTAGACCCTATAACTCGAACACTGTTGAATAATTGTTGGCCTCGAAACGAGGGTCATGTTGGTTCAAGTAGTGCGTAGATCTGAGGTCGTACAAAAAAGATTTGAAGTTTGGGGGTTTCATTTATAAATATGGAACATTGGTTAAAGGAGGATTTTATATTAATGGATGTATATTAATTACTAATGGTATGCTCGGGTAGATTGGTTAAGGTTGTGAAGAAGGAGGGGGAGACCTGGGTTCGAGTCTCGCCTCCTCCACTTTTTTCGGTCAGATCCTCAGCATGCCACGTGGACTGCCAGGATGGTGCCATCTCAGCTCACCTACCGATAAGTGGTTTGCACATCGAGGGACTGCTCCCTCTCTCTCCTTCTCACGCGCCAAGCGCACATGTTATCACCTCTCCCTTCCCATTTTTCCCACGCACGTGCGCCAAGAAACTTGTCTCAATAGCTTACTCCTATTATTTTAAATGCCAACCTTTTCTCCCTTTTTCCCCTTGCCTTTTTTCCCTAGTTTGTGTCCCACATTAAATATAGAAAGGGCAAATATTTTATTCTTTTGTGTTTTTTAAATTAACCAGCTGCCCACTTCCCCATTTGTCTCCCACTCGAATAAAAAAAAGGAGTAATGTTAAGTCTATTAGTACAATCAACTTGTAGAAGGAGTTTTTAAATCATGTAAAGCAAGAAGATTAATCTCTAGATCCCATTGTCCCCATTTTATTTGGGATTCGAACCTAAGTGGTCACTCTCATCATTAAAGGATATTTTTTAATCCTAATTTTAACCCTCCCACCAATAATTTCTGAACTTATAAAAGGGGTCTATTGTGATCAAAGAAAGGACCGAATATTTAGAGTAGGAACACCATATTTTTAAAATAGATTAGTTTGTACTTTGTAATTTAATTTCACTGTTCATAAATTGTTATGTTAATTTATATTGTTCTCTTAATTCGTTCACTCACATTAAAAATTGTTTTCTATCTTTAAAATTATTTCTACCATTTACCATGCTTTTTAGGTAATTTTAATTAAGTTGAGGTTAATGAACTCACCTTGGGTGTGTAGCTTCTTCGCTATAGCACGATGGAATAAATTCAGTTTTTTCGAGTTGATTATTCAAGAAATTAAGTTGAGCAATATTAATGGGGTATATCATGTATGCACCATATTTGCAACATTGCATGTGTAATTTTGGAGATATTGTTGACGCCAAACTCTTTTTAGACTTCTATGGAAATTTGGGATTGACATCTCGGGTTTAAATAATTGTTTAAATGGGTATTAATCATGTTTAAAAACTATCTAACTATGTAACTATTTATGCTCCGTATTCTAAGGTGTGGGATTTAATTCTCAACCCATAATTTTTATATTTGTAAATTAATTTAGTTTCAATACTCGTCTAGATTAATTGCAGTGTTAAAATTTTAAAAAATAAAATCATGTTTTATATTTTTTAAAGTAATAAATCAATTAAATTTTATATGACATTCTCTGTGGATTCGATACTCGAACTCTCCGCTATACATGGCGTCATTGCAGAGGAATGAGTTGGTTTAGAACTTAATTGATTTATTACTTTGATCTCGACAACGCACTTTATCAAAATGTCGTTATTGTCGTGGTGGAATGATTTGCTTTAAAACTTAATTGATTTATTGCTTTGATCCTGACAATGCACTTTAGCAAAATTGTGCTATTGTCAGGGAATGTTTTGCTTTAAAATTTGATTTATTTATTACTTTTATATATATTTGTGTATACTTTTTTCTCATCTTTTTATCGAACCTGCATAATTAAGCTTCAAGTATCGTCAATCTCTCGGCCGCATACAAGTTTTTGAAGATTTCATCTACAAATCACTTCAAGTAATTATGTCTTTTCGTAGTATTGTTGGTGATTCTAATGGTATCATGGGTACGCGATTTTGTCATAATAACAATTTTTAAATTCCCCCCAAACTTATGAATTTTGGTGAATACTTGTAAAATGAAGCAAATGAAAATTGTAAAATGACCTTAGGCGAGTACTTACATAAGCATGAAAATGGTTCGAGGACATACAAAAATTCTTCTAATGATAAAATTTCTCAAAATTATTATTATAATGATATTAACAACTATTGAGATAATAATTCTCCAAACTATTATAATAATTTTTATAATTGTTATTTTAATAATTTTGAAAATAGTTATGATAATGCTTATCAAAATTTTCTATTTAGTGAAATTTCTTTACCATCTAATTCATTTTGGTGCGTATTTGAAAAATCTAAAAAATGAAGAATTTGACAATTATTATCCTGAAGAAAATTATTACCAAGAGAAAGAAATAGATGCTTTATTTAAATCAAATAATTGTTTTTTCTCTTAATAACTTAAAAGATAAAGAATGTTTAGAACTAAATGAGGAATCCTTTAAGTATGTTATTCCCCCCATAAAATAGATTGGGCAAATAAATAAAACTATTGCAGTTAAATCTATATTTCAAACATGTCTAAGTCTATTTTTAAGGACTTAGAAGACAAAGTCATGCCTACTTCGCATAAATACTGTAATTAATGTGATGTCCATGGTCACTCCGTTACTAAGTTTATTCAAGAACGTCTATTCACATCAGTGTACCAAAACTTTAACTGTTTTAAGAAGAGTAGAAACACATATGTTCTCACTAGGCAGACCATTCAAAACTCTAACTATAGGAACAAAAAGGGAGGACCTCGCTAAGAAGAAATCATTTAGAAAGATCCCTCAAACCTTTTCTAAGTCAAAGGCCAAGAAAAAAATTATAACCAGGGCCATTTGGGTTATAAACACACGACCTTATACTCCAACTTAGGTTCAATATGGTTATAACTGCATTTAGAGCCAAACGTACTACAGCTGGTTGGTATTAGGATTTTGGGTGTTTGAAATACATGATGATCGAGGATAAGACTAGATTGACTAATAAGACTGACATCTTAGGAGGACATTTCCTTTTTGGCGACGGAGTCTCATCCAAAATCACTGGTAAATAAACACTTTGTGAAGAAGTTCTTCATATTCTAAATTATGTCTTGTTAGTAAAAGGTCTTAAAGTCTATCTACTTAGTATATCATAATTTTGTGATTCTAATCACACTGTTACATTCTCTAAAACTGAATGCAAGATCTTAAACAAAGAGAGTAGATGTATTGTATCAAGAAACACAAGTCTAGATAACTATTATATAGTGAATCCAAGTAATGAATCATGTAGAATAGAAAGGTTAAATGACTCTGATTTATGTCATAACAGATTATGTCATACTAATTTTAATAATCTGCGCAGATTGAGTTCTCAAGAAATAGTTAGTGGATTACCTAAATTGAAAAGGATGTTTAACACTTTTTATGGTCCTTGCCAAGTGGGGAAAATGAGTAAATTAGCTCACACGAAAGTTAAAGATTTCATGACTTCTAAAACTCTGGCATGTTTTATTTTGCATGTTTTATTTCTCTTGTAGAACCCATAATGTGGCAAACTTTGCATGCTTTGTTTCTCTTGTAGAACTAAAGAATGTAAATGATTCCCTTAATGGCTCACACTGGATTAATGCCATTCAAGAAGAATTAGTCTATTTTAAGAGTCATGATGTTTAGTATCTAGTTCCAAGGCCTGAAAATAAAAAGGTTATTGGTACCCATTGGATTTTTAAAAATAAAACTGATGAGTTCAGGGTAATCGTTAGAAATAAAGCCAGATTGGTCGTGCAAGGATATTCTCAGATATAATGAATAGATTTTGATGAGGCTTTTGCTCCGGTAACAAGGCTCGAGTCCGTTCATCTTTTCTTACCCATTACTTGTCATTCGTAATTTAAGATTTGTCAAATGGACGTTAAGTCTGCCTTTTTGGACGATATTCTATCAGAGGAAGTACACATTGGACAACCTAAGAGCTTTGTTGGCCCTTCCTACCCTAACCATGTCTTTAGATTTAAAAGGGCATTGTATGGCCCCAAGTCCTGGTATGAAAGCCTATCAACCTTTTCAGTTAATAAGGGGTTTGAGCATGGCGGCAATGACCAAATATTATTTGTCAAAAAAATTAATAACGAGATCTTGATTGCACAAATATATGTGGATGATATCATTTTTGGTTCCACTTCTAAAGGATTTTGCAAGTATTATGCACGGGGAATTTCAAAAGTCCTTAATGGGGGAATTATAATATTTTCTTAGTTTACAAGTTCAGCAGTTAAGTGATGCACTTTTTATATCTCAGACTAAATATGCTAGTGAGTTAGTTAAGAAGTTTGGTTTAGAAAATGCCAAAATTGCATGAACACCCATGAGCACCACTACTAAGATATCAAAAGATGAACATGAGAAAGATATTAATCCAGCTCTTTATAGAAGCATGATAGGGAGTCTTTTATATCTGACTGCATTCAGAACTGATATTTCATATGTTGCGTGTGTCTGTGTGCGATATCAATGTTCACCTGAAGAATGTCATTTATTGTGTGTTAAAAAATCATAAAATATGTTAAGGGCACACTTAATTACGGCGGGATACACAAAAGACACAACAAGCAATATAGTTGGTACACAGACGCTGACTCAACAGGTTTCGCAGATGATAGTAAAAGTACGTTTGGTGCCTTCTATTATGTAGGATATAATTTAGTTACGTGGAGTAGTAAGAAACAAAATTGCATATACTTATCTTCTACTGAATCTGAGTATATCGCAGCTGGTAGCTGTTGTGCTCAATTACTTTGGCTTAAACAAATATTATGTGATTATGACATTAAAGAAGACAAATTAACTTGATTTTGTGATAATCAAAGTGCTATAAACATTTCTAAGAATCATGTTCAGTACTCAGACACTAAGCATATTAAAATTGGATATCACTTTATTTAAGAACTTATAGAATCTAAAGAACTTGAAATTGAGTATCTAAATACTGAAAAATAATTGGCGGATTTATTCACAAAAGCCTTGTATAATATTCATTTTGGATCATTAAGGAAATCCGTAGGGATAATAGTTTAAAAAAAACAATTATGCCTTATAGTCATATTCTCCGGTATATATCTTCTTTATATTTGGTTTCTAAGGATCTAGGGTATGGTTGTATAATAAATGACAAAAGATGCCTCCTTTATGTGTTTAATGTAGGAGACCCCTAATATGACCCTAGTTGTGACTTTCAATTGGTAGAATTATTTTGTTTATATATCTCTTGTATTTGTTTACCCATTATTTATTTGAGACAAAATGGGGGAGAAGGCTTGAGTACATTTTCTTAATACTTTACACCATATATTTCTATGATTCAACTAACATACCATTTTAAGTGTTTTATTTTAGGCATTCTCATACAGATCTTGGTCTACATTATTCTCTATTAGGGTAATGGTCTACATTGTAGCTGAGTTATGTATTTTCTTCTTTCTCTTATTTTCGGTTCTAGGATGGGTTGGGTAGAATAGAAATTTATATAAGATTATAGGATTTTTTTTGCCTATGAGTACCAATGTACTCAAGGGGATTTTATCACCAATATCTAAAGGGGGAGATTGAAACACACTATATGGTTGACTTGTTAAGAGTCTATGCCATATGGGAGTTTTAACTAGATTGAATGTGAATACAAAATGCTTAATAGTTAGAAATGAGCCTCCCATCTTCAAGGTACAATAAAGTTCAATATCAAAGTACAACTCCAACAATCCCAATCAAGGTTTTAAGGGGAAACGGTAGTAAACAACACACTATAGGAACACATTACATTCATATTGCAATCAATGTGTTTGAATTTATTTTTAATATTTTTTGGGAATTTTTAGAACTTTTTAAAATTGATTTTTAACAATTAAAATTGTTTTTTAAAAGTTTGTGGGCTTATTTGAAATTATCAAAACTTCCCAAGAAGCCTTTTAGACCCAATATAAAACTGCTATATAATTTTGGGGGAGGAAGCTGAACTTTTCAAACTTTAAAAACACGCGTTTGTTCGAAGCTTCTAGTGTCCAACACCTCCCTGATTTTAATTGGTCCATTTTGTGTTTTCTCATACTCTCATACCTGATGTTAGATTGCAGTCGTAGATCAAAAGTTATCAACGATTTAAAATCCATCTTGGCTTGATCCCAGTATCACCTAAACTAACCAATCATATGGCTTTACTTACAATACGTTATAAACGGTTGAATGACATTAGGGCAGTGCATTATCAGCCTTAGGATTTACATTAAACCGGTAGTATAAACATGGCCCTTGATTTCCTTCACCTGTTCCAAAACTTATATAGCTTCCATTATAAGGACACTACGTCTTCTCATTTTGAGACTTTTAGCAAGTCTAGAGAGAGAGTAGATAGAATAAAGATATATATATATATATATATATATATATATATATATAGAGAGAGAGAGAGAGAGAGAGAGAGAGAGAAAAAGATTTTTCAGAAGAAACTTCAAAATCGTTTAAAAATCTTTTTAGTTTCAAGAAGTGCGCTTAGGTTTTTTATAAGAAAGTGAAGGATCTCCCTTCCTATTTTCAAACACACTTCTAAAACCATTTTCATTGAGTTTCGACTTTTAGGGTTTTTGTGAGTTTAGTCAGAGTGAGATTTGAGTCGAAAATTACATTACCTAACCTCTGATAACTCATCTCTCTCCTAACAGCCTCACACTATTGTGAATCTTGATTTCTTTTTAAAAATTTAAGTTTTCGATAAGGTGATACATTTCTTGCACTATCTAGGTTGTCTGATTTAATTTCTACTTTATTTAGTAAGTAGAAATTATCTCTCTGTGGATCTTTGTAAAAATACTTTCAAAATTTTCACGTCCATTTTCTTTAGTTTTAAAATTTTAAAAAATAGACTTATTACGTTTTGTAAAATTTTTGTATATAAATAAGATTTTAGATCTAAATTTTTCAGGATCGAAAATAGTCAGATCTAGAACATCCTTGAGTATTGAAGTCTGATTTTTGAGATTTTTAAAATAAGATCATATAGTCACTCTCTGTAATTTGTAGGACTGGTTGTAACATTTAAGTGTGAGTGCGTTCGTATTTACATATCTTTAGACACAAACATGTTACACTTCTCACACACACTACAAGTAAAAAAATGTGTTGTTGAGAGAGAAATTTATTTAACTGAGACGTCATAAAGGTAAAAGGAAAAGGAGGAGTTCAACTATTGGAAGAGATCAGAACAGAAGAAGTATATTGGAGGCGTGGCTCAAGAATATGTATATTTTCTATTTTTCTTGATCTCGTGTTCTAGTTGTAACCTTATAACCCTAACTCTATTTTTAGAGATTTTTATTTTGGGGGGTAGAGGTCACAGTGGAGGTTTCCCCTAATTTGAGGTTTTACATTGTTGTATGTAAAAATTATCTCGCACGTGGACCAACAAACAATAGACACCTCTGATCCTACGTGGCCATTCAACTACATTCATCGGCGTTAGAGAAAAATAATCGGCTAGAATGCCGACCAACTCCAGAGTGTGAACCATCAAGAATAGCAACAGTTAATCGGATGGGAGGGAGGTCAACACCGAATACCAAGAGTTTCATTTACTATAGACAGATGTAAATGCCTGAAAATATAAAGGCATTTCGTCTCTCAGGTTCCGGACCACTATTAATAGATAGTCTCTCTTAGCTCAAGGGGATAATTCAATCAATAACAATAACAATAACACCATACTGAGCTCTTGTAAATATCAATAGTAAGACCCATAGTGGATGTAGGCTTTTAACTAGTGAACCACTTTAAAAATCCTCATATTTTATGTGTTACATTAGATTTATCTTATTATTTATCTGTTATTATAAAATTGGATCCACTCCATTTTTAGACATCAACAGATTGACACCGTTTATGGGAATGACTTCTTGTCATCGTTATCTACCTTATACAGTTCTTTGTTCATCCTTTGGCTTGGAGAATGACTACCGTTTTGGAAAGCAACCTGGAGGCTGCAGAAAATAACCCAGATGTGCCTCATCCCCCTAGTGACATAGACCTCCAGAGGATCTTATTCAATTTAGCTAAAGGGCCAAAAGCCACGCAAGAGTTAATTAAACAGTTAGCTCGTATGATACAAGACAAATCTTTTAATTTCAGGAGAGATATGCCACCTCCTCCAGCTAGGAATGAAATGAGTTACCACTCTTGATCTTCTCAACAGGTCATACCGTCTTAGCGGGACATCTTTATTCAGATCAATGAATTACTATGACGGTAGATATTTTTCCAAGCACAGGCTAAGCACACTGAAGAGTCTAAGTAGGGAATCTGCTTTTGACCATCTATATCCCTGGATAACCAGAGGTCATCACAGGGAGTAAGAACGTCGTCGGGAGCACAAAGAAGGATCTGTGTGATCTAGAGCTAGTATGAGGAGCTCCGTGTGTGCCGAGAAGACTTCTCAGGAAGAAGTTCAGCACATAGGCACAGAAAAGCCACAAAATTTGCTTATGCCAAATCTAAACCAGAGGAACATTCTTGGAAGGGGTCTATGCAGGGATTGGAAGATCGGCTGGGGGAGATGGCCAAGATAAAAATTCGTTTACAAAGGAGTTTTGTTAAAGATTCACCATTTGTCCAGGCTATTTTGGACTACCCCACACCTTCCAAATTCAAACCACCAGTTGTCACTCCCAAATATGATGGAAAAACTCATCCAGTCCTCTATATTGAGTAGTACCAACCTGTAGTAAAAAATTATTATGTCCCCGACGAGATGAGGTGCAGGGATTTCTCCCGTTCCATCATATGTCCAACTTAAATATGGTACAATAATATGCCTAGAGGTAAAATTTCCAGTTTCCATCAATTGGCTAAATTATTCATTAATAACTTTTGCTTTGGGGCTAAGCCGATCAAGAGTGTTACTCATTTCTTGGTCGTAGACCCAAAACCTGTAGAGAGTACTCGGGAGTATATCACACGTCTCAATATTGAAAAACTAGAAGTGATAGATTATGAAAAAAAGACAGCCATTACGATCATGATGAGTGGGTTACTGGCCAAAGATCTTTACTATTCCCTGGCTAAAAATACATCCAAAATTATAACAAAGTTGACGGCTAAGGATGTAAATATTATGAATGCCGAGGAAGCTATGATAGCAAAATAAGTGCCAGAGAACAAAGCCAAAAGTCAAAAGAATAATTCATTCAAGAAAGATAAAAAAGATAAGAAGTCTGACAGGATCAAGAAGTTCGATGAGTGTACTTTACTCACCGAGGACACCTCCCTACAGGAGGGACAAGTCCAAATACTATGATTTTCATCGAGATCATAGACACACCACTGATAGTTGCATAACCTTCAAGAAGAAAGTTGAGACTCTTATTCGACGAGGAAAGTTGGCAAAATTTATTGATCGGAATGACAATCGAGATACCAGGAGAAGATCTGAATAACCCGACCGAGGAAAAGACGACACTAAAAGGGCAAGCAACAATGATTATGAGGATATTATTGACATGACGAAGAAGCCTCATGAACCATAGATAGATGTAGGCATGATCTGCTTTGATTGTCATTTCATCCCAGGGGGAGATGCCAGTGGAGGAGACGGACTAACTGAAAGAAAGGTCTATCTAAATGAGGCCAAAGCATGTACCACTAGCAAGCAAATTGACATGCCTGAGAGCAGTGATGGTCGACCTAGGAAAGTTAACAAAGATAGATTGGTGATCGACTTCTCTAAAAATGATCTGAGTGGGTTGCTCTATGTTCATGATGATCCGTTAGTCGTCACTTGCAGAGTTTACCACGGTAGATTGGTAAGAGTTTTGGTTGATAATGGGAGTTCAGCAAATGTAATATTCTATAATTATTTCCAAATCTTAGGGCTAAGAGACAGTAAGCTAGAACCCTACCACATGCCTCTTATAAAATTCTCAGGATAAAGGGTGTATGTTCAAGGAACTATCAAGATGGATGTGTCGGTCGACACTTGGTTAGCAAGCAGAAAGGAAATAATTCGCTTCTTTGTGCTAGAAAAAAATGCACCTTCAGCCTACAACATAATCCTTGGCAAAGTGGGATTGAAGCAATTAGAAGCAGTGCTATCTATTG
The DNA here is from genome assembly GCA_949130495.1 of Sambucus nigra. Classification (NCBI taxonomy): domain Eukaryota; kingdom Viridiplantae; phylum Streptophyta; class Magnoliopsida; order Dipsacales; family Adoxaceae; genus Sambucus; species Sambucus nigra. The sequence continues at coordinate 45,003,615 of OX422210.1, read as the reverse complement.
TGCATTAACGCATGAAGTTTTCTACCAATTATGGAGTCGGCATAATGAATGGTAACTAGATGGAAGCTAGAGAATGCTACTATACCTCACCCAATCGACAGGAAATACAGAGGGGCACAACTACATTCCATATTGATACTTTGGATCCCCGTAAAAAAAAGACTTTGTGAAGGGACAAGTTATGGAAGAAATAAAAACTATTATACTTGACGATGAGAAACTAAAAAGGACCACTCAGATTAGCTCAAGAATAATACGATCTATCAAATAAGAATTAATTATATTCCTTAGAGATATGAAGAATGTGTTCGCCTGGAGCCATGAGGATATGCCAAGGATTGATAAGTATTGATCAATTGGTAGATACAACAGCAGGTTATGAGCTACTCAGTTTCATGGATGCTTATTCTAGTTATAACCAGATTAAGATGAAGCCAGAGGATAAGGAAAACATATCTTTCATCACCAACCGAGGAACATACTGCTACAATGTTATACCTTTTGGGCTAAAAAATGTTAGAGCAACGTATTAGAGGTTGGTAAACAAAATGTTTGAGGACCAAATTAGCAAGAACATGGAAGTATACGTAGATGATATGCTCACCAAGAGCAAGTTTGTTGTTAACCATATTCCTAATTTGGCCCAAATATTTGACCAACTGGAAAAACGTCAAATAAAGCACAATCCAAATAAGTGTATATTTAGAGTACAAGAGGGTATGTTCTTGGGGTACATCGTGAATCAAAGAGGAATTGAAGCCAACCCTAGTAAAACAAAGGCTTTATTGTAAATGCAATCCCCGACCAACAAGAAGGATGTGCAAAAGTTGACAGGAAGAGTAGCAACTTTAAATCGCTTTGTTTCTCGAGCCACCGATAAATGTCTTCCATTATTCAAGGTGCTTAAAAAGACCTTTGAATAGAATGACGAATGTGAAAAAGATTTTTTGGACTTAAAAAAGTACTTGGGATCTCCCCCATTACTGTCTCGACCAATTTAGGCGAGAAGTTGTACTTATATTTGGCTTTTTTAGAGTCTGTTATTAGTTCATCCTTAATTCGATTAAATGAAGGTGTTCAAAAGCCAGTTATTACACCAGTAAAGTGTTCCAAGGAGCGAAAATCAAGTATCCACACTTGAAGAAGTTGGTAATGGAACTCATTGAAGCGTCTAGAAGAATAAGACCATACTTTCAGGCCCATACCATTGTAGTACACATTGACTTACCTACACGATAAGTTTTGCACAAGCCTGAAAAGTTAGGAAGGCTAATGCCTTGGGGAGGTGAACTTAGAGAATATGAAATTGTGCACGAGCCATGAACCTCATTGAAAGGTCAAGCAGTGGTGAATTTTATAGTAGAATTCACTTATGTAAAGGTACTCAGCAAGCTAAGACTGCCTGTCGAGCAGACTTCTCCGAAAGAGAGCTCGGCTAAAAAGTAAACTGAGATGGTTGTAGACCAACCTGAATCATCAGTTGTTCAAGAAAGATCTCTTCAACTTGCTATATAGAGCAAGAAGATATTCAAATACGGAGTATTGGTGGATGAAGACTTCAACAGTGATGTCCCAATTTGGAAATTATTCATAGATGGTTCTTCATGAACTACTAGCAATTGAGCTGGACTTATTCTCAACTCTTCAGATGATTTGGATGTAGAGTATGCGTTACGATTTAAATTTTAATCCTCCAATAATGGAGCGAATAAGAAGCATTAATTATTGGTTTAGAGCTAGACTCATCATTAGGTGTCGAGCAAGTGATAGTGCAAAGTGATCTTAACTTATTGTTCACTAGTTACTTCAGATATATGGATTCAAGGGAGAAATAATGGTGAGATACTTGAATAAGGATAAGGAGGTTATATCCCCATTTCTTCCAGTCAAAATGGTTCGGATTCTAAGAGTGGACAATGCTCGAGCAGATGCTCTTGCTCGGCTAGCCTCAGAAACTCCAATAGAGCTCAGAAGAACCATTTCGATAGATATTCTCACCCTTAGAAGTATTGATGTGGAAGTTGTCAGTATCATTTTTATAGAATTTGGGCCTTCCTGGATGGATCCAATTAAAGAATACATTGAGAAAGGACTGTTACCAGCCGACCAGAAGGAAGTAAGGAAGTTGAGATATAAATGAGCCAACTACGTCCTGGAGAAAGGTATTTAATACAGAAGGGGCTAAATGGTTTGTTTACTTTGTGTGTGTCCATCCGACTGAAGCAAATGATCTGATTAAAGAGGTCCACGAGGGATCATGTGGTGCCCACTCATCTAAAAGATCTTTGGTACAAAGGATAGTCATACAAGGCTACTATTGGCCAATAATGAAAGTATACTGTGTTTACTTCGCACAGAGGTGTGACAAATGCCAAAGGTTTGCTTCCATTCACTGAAAACCAGGGGCTTCCCTAACTCCGATTACTTCTCCATAAACTTTTGCTATTTGGGGAATAGACTTGGTCGGACCATTAGCGAGAACTAAAGGAAGGTTCAAGTACTTAGTTGATGCAGTGGATTACTTCACCAAATTGGTGGATGTTGAGCCTTTGATCGATATGCCCAATCAAAGAGTGTTTCAGTTCACATAGAAGCATATTATATGCCGCTATGGAATGCCCTATGATTTCATCATAGATCATGGTACTCAGTTTGATAGTGAAGAGTTTGAGGAGTATTGTATTAGATCTAAAATTCAGAAACTACATTCAACACTTGGAGATCCACAATGCAATGGTCAAATAGAGATTACTAATAAAAATTTGCTTGATGGATTGAAGAAATGCTTGGATGACACTAAGTAGAATTGGATCAATGAACTACACACGTTCTTTGGGCTTGCAGGACTATACCAGGAATAGCAACAGGAGAAACTTCGTACATGCTCGCTTTCTACAGTGAGGCAGTGGTACCAACTGAAATAGGTCTGCCAACTTACAGGGTGATGAATTTTGATTCCCCAAAGAATTATCTAATGAGGCTACTAGATCTTGACATAATTGAAGAAGTCATAGAAGATGCTATAATTCAGATGGTTGCTTATCAACAAAGGACTGCTAATTCAGATGGCTGCCTATTAACAAAGGACTGAAGAAAGTGATTCAGAAAAATAATAAGTTGGAGCCCAACGGGCACGGTCCTTATCGTATTTCGACACACATTTGACTAAGAATATATCGCCTAGAAACGTTGGAAGGTAAAGAGTTTAAGAACCCTTAGAACGCTGACCATCTTCACAAATATTATCAGTAATTTCATTTTTAATGTAATCAGTTATTCAAGTTAATGAAAATGCATGCCTTTCCTTTTTATGTTTTGTTTTTCGGAGTATGGTGTGGTACCACCTTAAATTAAAGGCTAATTTTTAAAAGTTAATTTAATTCAAACCTTTTCAACTTCAGAAAAGTTATTTTCTCAAACTTCTCCAACTTCGGAAAAGTTATTTTCTCAAACGTTTCCAACTTCAGAAAAGTTAGGTTTCGAACTTTTCCAACTTCAAAAAAGTCATTTTCAAACTTTTCCAACTTAAGAAAAATTAATCTTTAACAAATTTATTTATAATTTCATCTTTGATAAATAACGAATAAGAAGTTATTAAAACCTCTTGTAAGACTCAAAGTCGAGCACAAAAGGTTTTACCAGACTAAGTTAAAACACATGGATAACTATACATTCTTAATACACTTGGTTGTAGGGGTGGACAAAAAAAAGACTGACCCGATTGGATCGAACCGAACCGGACCCACATATATAGACTTTTTTATAATTCAGTCCTAAATTAAGAGACCCAAAAAATTCGATTCGATCTAAAATATCCATTTTAAAGTCGGCATTAGGACCGGACCGAACCGTTTAATTTAATATAATATAATGTATATTAATTTTATACAAATATATCATATATATTTTTGTTTAGAGTTTAGTAAAAAACTAAACCTATAAACAAAACAACTCGGTCGCACACCTCATTTCACTTCTCACTTTTATCTCTCACGTTCTCTCTCTTTCTTTCACTTCTTCCTCTCCCATTTATACAAAGAACACCGACGGTCCGGCGCAACCTCAACACAAAGATCCATCGCAGCCTCTACACAAAGATCCGGCGCAACACTTCACTTCCTCTCTCTGGTCTACTTTTAAAGTCGCACCTCAAGTTCCTCATCACAGCCCAACTCGTATCAGATTTCCACCGGATAAACCCAACGCACCTTAAATCCACACCAACTTTGCCGGTGCCGGCGACTAAACATGAACAACATCAACTCGTGTTAGATTTCCACCGGATAAACCCATCTCTGCTCTCCTCGTAAAAACCCATCTCAGATTTCGACCAAATCAACCTCAACCTCGAACGATGGAACAAAATGACGTACTGAGCCACAATCGGTCCCAGATAAAGTGAGTAGTTTGAATTTTTAGTATGTTTTTACAGTTTTATTTAGTTTTTTTTATATTTACCTTGTCATTTTTTTGTGAACTGGTGATATATTTATATTACCATTTTTTTGGATAATAAATGTGATTAGTTAATCTTATGATTATGAATATATATTGTCATTTACACTAAGAGTTTTCACTTTCTAGTATGTTTTATTGTATAAAAATCCTACTCAATGTGAATGGTTATATGCTAGTAACTGAATGTTTGATGTTGTACAAAAAATGGTAACTTAATTACTCAATGTTAGGTACTGAATGTCAATTAATTACGGACTGGGTATTTGGTGTATGGATGACCCCAAATGAATTTTGTTGTATAAAAAATGGACTGGTTACTGGGTATTTGCCTCTTGGATGGAACTAACAGGAACATTTCTTTAAAACAATCCTAAAGACATTTTAAAGCAAGAACATTTCTTTAAAAACTGTGAAAACAACCCCTCACAAAAACTGTTAAAAAATCTATATAAAAAAAATATTTACATTCTAAAAAAATCATCTAAAAAATAAAATTTGGACCGATTTTTTAACCGAACCGGACTGAAATTAGCCTAGACCGATTAAATAGGTTAATCGATTAAATCGGTCCAAATACGGTCTCATTAAAAGTAGGATCGAATAATTCGATCCAACCCAGAAAATGGTCAAAATCTGGGCCGGACCGTGCCCACCCCTACTTGGTCGTCACTAATAACTAATGCTGCGACTTAGTTTAATAAAACTATTTACAGTTTTCTATAAGAATAACATTAGTAGAATATAAAGCATTACAATCAGGTTCAATCACGAATCAAGCATTTAACACTTGATCAGGTCGTTTAGTCAATAAGCCAAATAACTTATCATTATAGAGATTACCTAGTTGGCAAAAAGATTAATACAAATCACAAGCTTAAATAAAGAAAATATGTCACAAAAAACTTTATTTCATTCCAATGAATATGAATTACAAAGCGAACATTAACAAAACAAATATACAAGTTTATTCTACTAGGTGCTTCCCCTCAACCTTGCTCATCCCAACAGGAGGTTCATCAAGGGTGATCGGATGATTGATAGATCTAAAATATCCCCTCTTAGTGCGCCTGCTACTACTCGACCGATCAAGTAGATACTAGGGACGAACGTACTCTACTTATCCTTCAAGGATGAATTATCGTAAAAAATCAATCCAATCCATCCCAACCCATGGAGCTTAGATTGGATCTATTCTCCAAGTTGACCGTTTCAATGAATAAAGGTGGACATAGGCTTGCGACCTGCCTAACCCAAAATTTCCTATCCGCTATTTTATTGGGTTTTGTTAAGTAAAATAGGTCCGTATGCCGGACACGTAATCTATTATACCTTTAATACGATAGTATTAAATGTGTTAATGTTCAACTCTTATAATTAATACTATTAATGGTATCATTATCTCTCCGTATAAAAAAGATTATGGACAACCCTATTTGTAATTTTGGTTCCCTCAAAACGTTTTGGGTTCTGTTCTAAGGACTCATCCATTCATTTCTCATTTATTCCTTTTTTGTCATTTCTCACTTCCACCCTTTCATCTTTTTCTCTTTCTTACATTATAGCTCTCCTCTTCCTTTGGAAGAATTTCAACCTTTGAATGATTTTGTGATTAGAAACGGATAGTATAAGGGGCATTTTATCAGAACTTGAAGATTCTTTTCGTGAGAATCCCATATCATGAATTTACATGGATATGGCAATGGGTCTGAGAAGCTGTTGACGATAATTATTTTTTAGGCCATGAGAGTTAGGCATTTGAGTTGTACATAATGATATACTCCATAGTGTTATTTCATTTACAGGCTTCATTTATTTAATTTACAAAAGCTATAATATTTTCTCATATGAACTGATGTTAGTAATCGATTGGTCAATATGTATGGGTCTATTGTTTACACACTCACAACTTAATGAACAAATTACTAGCAACTTTATTTGTAATAAATAAACTTTTTATGCGTAAAAAACTAAAAATAAAAAAATACATCTCAATGCCCCTCTTAAAATATAAGCAGGTATTGATCTTTATTGATGTTGGTTTTTGGTGTTTGTCTCTTGAATAATGTTAGGTTACAAGGTTTGTCTAATGATTGTTAATTTGAATTTTTTTTTATCATTGGATTTTTTTCCTTTTATTTTTTTGAACAGGATAATGAAGAAAACAATGGCTAGAGTACCATCTGATTAACATCGCGTTTCGGACTTCAATAATTCAGTTTCCCCATTTATTTATTTTATTTTTTACTAGGTTTAAATTAATTTTCCATATTGAATTCTTTTATTTTTTAGCAACTTCTCAAGTCAGTTGGTATGTAATTTGATTAATTATAATTCATTTTTGGTAAACTACATTTATTATATGAAATGGTAAAATATGATAATACTCATGTGGAATATTTTTGAATATACTTTTTTGTTGGGCATTTATTTTTATCAGGTACACATTACTACAGAACTTCAAAATGATTATAATGGTAAGTCCATTTAAAACTTCTATTTATTTTAATTTAATCTTTGGTGAATAAATATCATTTAGATCAATCACTCTCTTCATTTTAGGTGTGGATATAATTTAGACCCACTTTTTGGGTTGCATTTAATTTTTTTATCCACTTAGATTCAAGTTTCACCAATATTTTTTTTTCGTACTCATATATTGCTCTTTAATGTGACTAATTGGTGATGAGGTGGCTTGACTTGTGTTTTATGTTCATGTATTATATATATTGAGAATATCTTTCATAATATATGTTTAGAAATTCTCAAAAAAAAATTCTTCATACATTTCACGTCCTTTGAAGAATTTTTGGTGTAAATCCAATAGATTTACATATAATATTTTGACAGCATCGTGTTTGTCGCTTATTTGATTATTTGTTGATATATTTTATATTAATTATCTGTAAGTCACCCGTCCATTACATGGGTTGCATACGCGTGTTTTCATTTATGTGAGGAAGCAAGAGAGCGAACAGATCCTAATGACACGAATGTTTGATAAAATGTATTTGCAGTTCCTCAACTTTCTTATTTTTCTATTTTGATTGATTTACTTTATTCCCTTTTTATTATTGCTATATATTCAACATTACTCGAATTTATGACAAAAGCCATTAGTTGATGCATATGGATGTATTATTAAGTAATGCTTTGTTCTTTGCTAATAAACATCGAATCCCACAAAACATATTGGAGGATTATGTAATGAGTTACGGCCTAAAAAGGATTATATGTTGAAAAATATAAGTTAAAGCATATAATAAAAGGATGTTACCCTTAGAGTTGAAATAACTGAATAGTTATTCAGTTAAATATTAGCTATAACAAAACATAATCCCTTATCTTTTGAATGTTTCTAGTTACATATTATAATGGATACACATGGACACATATGGTAGTTTTGGATTAATATAATTATGTTATGTTTATGAGTTAATTGTGATTAACTTTAATTTAGGTAAGAAGACTATCTACTTGCAACTATTTTCGTCACGTTTTATTAAATCATGTGATTCATGTTTGATAATTGTAATTTCAATTTGTGCAGAGTAACTTGAATAAGTTCAACTCTTAAAATTTTGACAACTTTTTCCCATGAGATTCATGTTTGGTAGTTGTAATTTCATTTACTGTCGAGTAACTATTTTTCAATTAGTAGCTGTATAGAATATATTTGTTATAATATTATAGACACGGTGATATTATTAAAAGAATAAATACTCATTTTAAATGTAGTTTATTCTTTTTATTAAATTAGTTAATTGCTAAAATATGGTACTTTGTGCAAAATAAAATATAATATGTTTAAAAAAATCACTTGAAAGATGCGATTTTGTTCCACTTTTAGAAAGTGTGTTTACTAGTTGGGATACAATTATTTTTATAAAGGAATTCCATGAATTTGATTTAAAGTTAAAAGGCATCACAACATATTTACAAGTATGTATAGAAGTACAAATATTTATCAAAATATAACAACTTTTAACATATAGGTACTCAAAGAATTATATAAATTACCCGTGCATCACACGAGTTTAATAATAATAATAATAATAATAATAATAATAATAATAATAATAATAATAATAATAATAATAATAATAATAATAATAATAATAATAATAATAATAATAAAGCCAACCTGAAAAACAAAAGAAAATAATGGACATTTATCCTTTAAACATAAATACAAATATTGTACGATAACGTATGTTAAAAAATAAAAGAAAATAATGAACTTACTTAGTGATTATCTTCTTCTATGTTGCCGCTGAAACAAACCTTATGATTCTTGAACAGGTGAAACAAATATTATAAAGATTTAGATATTTGAAGAAAAGAAAAAACTTAAAAATAATGACAAATTAAGTAACTACTTGACTTTTTTTGTGATTATATCCAATCCGCAGTGGTAAGTAAAGCTTCAACAATCCCGGGAAGCAAAGATGCACGTGTCTCATCAATAACTCTACCTCCAATACTAAAGGCAGACTTGGAGGCAACTGTAGTTGTCGTAACAACTAAAATATCGCGTGCAATTTGTGCCAAGGTAGGAAGCTTATCACTACACATTTGCCACCACGTCAAAATGTTAAAATGTTATTTTCTTTGGTAAATAGGTTCTTCCAAGTATTGATCCACCTCAGTTTTTTGAAAAGCATTAACATTGGCGAATTAATTATACCAAGTACCAAACTCCGAATCCTCACCAATCACACTAAGACCCCCCGTGTGACATGTACTACTCCCAATTCCATCAATCACGTCTCGAGCCCCCATTGAACCCACACCAAAAGAATTGTCACCCACATACTCCAAATACAAATCCATAAAAGCACTACGCACTCTCCCCACATAACTACTAGCACGAACACCATAGATTTTATTATAATAGAACTCAACATACGCCATCTTACACCTCGGATCAAGCACGACGGAAATATCCAACACTAAACTATATTTCCAATATTTTTCAAGCTTTTCCCTCATTGGGATAGACATCAAACGAAGGCACTCATGCTCACTTTCCTCCAAACTCATCACCATTAATTAAATTTTACAAACATCGGCAAAGAAAATATTTGCAGTCGAAAAATTTGTACCGTTAAAATGGCGTGTAGCATCATAGAATTTTTTCAAATAATCGCAAACCAATTTTGCCACCCCCCACTCATCTTCGGATGGGCAATGTTTGTGATTTTTATCAATTTGTACCAAGCGAGTAAAAGCTTCTTGCAAATCTAGAGTCGTTTTAAGCATTAAGCACGTGGAGTTCCAACGATTAGGTACATCCATAGGAACTTACTTTTTACTCCTTATCTTGCTTTGATTGCATGCAATATCAAAATTTTATTTTCCATATGGTGACTTGTGCAAATATCTAATAGTGTCTCTAATGCTAAGAATAAGACCCCAAATCACTTTCAACCCATCTTGAACAATCAAATTAAGAATATGGGCAATACAACGAACATGATACAAATCACCACCCAAACAAAGCAAAGATTTATTACTCAACCAACTTCTTAAGTGCCTAACCATTACATCATTAGCGCCCGCATTATCCACCACCATTGAAAATCATTTTCACCCATACCGCTCGAATTTTGACAGGGATCCAATGAAGACATACCTACCAAACAAAATAGTAAATAACATTAATTTGGGACTGAAAAAATATTGATTCAATACATAAACAACCAAGCAGTACATAAACATTGATTGAAAAAAAAATTCAGACTGAAAAAAATTTCAGCACAATCAGTACTGAATTAATACAAGGAGTGCCCATATTCTTAATTTAATTGTGTTAATTTAATTAGTGTTAATTTCCACCATAGTAACCATACAACGAAATTGGCTCCTAAAAATTCTATTTAATTAATAGAATTATTAGAGAATTATGAAATATTAAAAACCGTATATAATTGTTAGAACGTCAACTGTTGCTAGAAACATAGGATTAAATGGGAAATTTGTGATTTAATCGTCCCAACGTTTCAGATAAACCAAGGCTTCAGTTAAAATTAGAACATTATATCTAACCTCTTAATAAGATGGGCATTCAGTTAAAATGAATAGTTTTGGGCCATACGTTGAATTTCATATCTGAAAACTAATTGGAAGACACACAAAAAAGGTCTAGAAATCAGTATATACGAGTTCAAAGTGTCCTGTCCAGGTGTTCAACGTGCTGTCGCAAGTCACCTAAGTTATTGTACAGAAGAGCGTGCGAGAAAAAAAAACCATACCTACTTTGCGGCGATGAACCGATCGGAGGCCTAGATTGGATGAGTATGGGAGAGGAACGTGCGAGATGGGAGAGAGGAGGAGAGCAAGAGAACAGATCAAATGAGGGAGGAGAGGAGGAAGTGTGAGAGAAGGCGCCGCTCTCTGGCTCTGTGTGAGAATTTTAGATTTAGGTTTAGGTTAGTATCTAGTTTGTGCGTGTGGTTTTTGCGTGTGTTTTGTGTGGTTTCTTTGTGTGCGTTTTTTTTTGTTATATAATATTATAAATAATTAATATAATATATATTTAAAATATTAGAAAATACAATATATATTAATTAAAAATATTATATATATATATATATGTTATAAATATTAATCGGATCGGATTATTAACGGATCGGATCATATGAATCCAAATCCGCTCCTTTAATAAACGGATAATCGGGTAATCGGGTTTTTGGCTTGATCCAAATCCGTATAAATGGATTGGATTCGGATTCGAATTCGGATAAAAATTCGATCCATTGAGAGCCTAATACCACGTGATATCCGGACGAGCTTTAAGCGCAAATCGACTAGTCAACGTTTGCGATTCGTGACTTCAGCTGGTCAAACTTTATTTTGACAATAACGATGATTGAACTAGAGATCAAATTCAATCCACTTCGAAAGTGTTCTAGTAACAATCTTATATCATTGTGCGAATATGCTTGATTAAATAGTACCATTTTCAATTTCCCAATAGAACCCTTAAATCTCGGGAGTGTACTATCCCTCCTCAAGTCAAGACATCCCTTCCCAATCTAAAAATCTATCCATCTCTCTCTCTCTCACACACACACACACACACGCACACTCACACCCCACTCTCTCCAGCTCAACTAAAAGACTATTCTTCCTCTTTCTCAAGCTAGCTTTACTCCACACACTAATCTCTCCCACTCCCCTCTCTAAATGTCCCCTACAAATACACACATTACCTAACAAACCTTCAAGTACCCCCTCCCATGGCAACCCTCTTTCTCTTTTTTATTTTCCACTTAACCCTTTCTTTTTCATCCCCAACTGACCAAAAAACCTTCATAGTCCAAGTCCAACACGATGCTAAACCCTCCATTTTCCCCACCCACAAACACTGGTACGAATCCTCCCTAAATTCCCTCTCTCTCCCCAACACAAACATCATCCACACTTATGAAAATGTCTTCCATGGCTTCTCCACAAAGCTATCATCTTTTGAAGCCCAAAAGCTCCAAACTTTATCTGGTATACTAGCTGTTATACCAGAACAAGTTAGACACCTACACACTACAAGATCACCGGAATTTCTTGGGCTAAGAACATCAGACAAAGCTGGACTCTTGAAAGAATCTGACTTTGGGTCAGATCTTGTGATAGCTGTTATTGACACTGGAATCTTTCCAGAAAGAAAAAGTTTTCATGATACTGGTCTTGGACCAGTACCCCCAGAGTGGAAAGGCCAATGTGTGTCTGGATCAGGCTTTAAGGAATCATTTTGTAACAAAAAGTTAATCGGCGCAAAGTACTTTTGCGCCGGTTACGAGTCCACCAACGGGAAGATGAACGAGACTGTCGAGTTTCGCTCGCCGTTGGACACGGACGGGCATGGGACGCATACTGCGTCGATTGCCGCCGGGAGGTATGTGTTCCCGGCGTCGACGTTGGGGTATGCCCGCGGCGTGGCGGCGGGGATGGCGCCGAAGGCGCGGTTGGCTGCGTATAAGGTGTGTTGGAACGCGGGATGTTATGATTCGGATATTTTGGCGGCGTTTGATGCTGCCGCGAGTGATGGCGCAGACATTATTTCGCTTAGTGTTGGGGGTGTGGTGGTGCCGTATCATTTGGATACGATTGCTATCGCAGCGTTTGGGGCTTCGGATAATGGGATATTTGTGTCGGCGTCCGCAGGGAATGGTGGGCCGGGGAGTTTGACGGTTACGAACGTTGCGCCGTGGGTTACCACGGTGGGTGCGGGCACAATTGATAGGGATTTTCCGGCGGATGTTAGGCTCGGGAATGGGAAAATAATCTCGGGTGTTAGCGTGTACGGTGGACCTCTTTTACCCCCTCATCGGCTTTTCCCTTTGATTTACGCTGGGAATAATGGTGGCGGTGACGGTTATTCTTCGTCTCTATGTCTAGAAGGCTCGCTAGACCCGAATTTGGTTAGAGGAAAAATTGTGTTGTGTGATAGGGGGATTAACTCAAGGGCTGCTAAAGGTGAAGTGGTGAAAAAGGCAGGTGGGATTGGTATGATAATTGCTAATGGCGTATTTGATGGGGAAGGGTTGGTTGCTGATTGTCATGTTTTGCCAGCTACTGCTGTCGGTGCCCAAAATGGTGATCTGATAAGGAAATACATATCAAAGTCTTCCGATTCAAAATCGCCGGCTACAGCGACAATTGTATTTAGAGGAACACGATTGGGTGTTAGGCCTGCACCTGTGGTGGCATCGTTTTCGGCACGTGGTCCGAACCCAGAGTCACCAGAGATTTTAAAACCGGACATTATTGCTCCGGGGTTAAATATACTTGCAGCGTGGCCCGATGGTGTTGGGCCGTCGAGTCTTTCTTCAGATAACCGACGTATGGAGTTTAACATTCTGTCGGGGACATCAATGGCGTGTCCCCATGTTTCTGGGTTAGCCGCTTTATTAAAAGCGGCTCACCCTGATTGGAGCCCAGCCGCAATCAAATCGGCTTTATCAACAACCGCATACATAGTCGACAATCGAAATGAGACAATGCTTGATGAATCTACATCAAATTCATCGACGGTGATGGATTTTGGTGCCGGACATGTTCACCCCCAACAGGCCATGGACCCCGGGCTGATCTACGACATTTCATCATACGATTACATTGATTTTCTATGTAACTCAAATTACACCGTCAAAAACATTCAAGCCATCACAAGAAAAACCGCGGATTGTAGTCGAGCGAAAAAGGCCGGGCATGTCGGAAATCTAAACTACCCATCCTTATCAGCCGTGTTTCAACAATACGGTAAACATAAAATGTCGACCCACTTTATTCGGACAGTGACCAATGTTGGTGACCCAAAATCGGTTTACACAGTGACGATTAGGCCACCAAGTGGGACGGTGGTGACGGTTTCCCCGGAAAGGCTTGTTTTCCGTCGGGTGGGGCAGAAATTGAATTTTTTAGTCAGAGTTGAAGCAATGGCAGTGAAATTGTCATCAGGGAGTTCCAGCACTAATAGTGGTTCTGTAATTTGGTCTGATGGGAAACATGTTGTTACTAGTCCTTTGGTGGTGACAATGCAAGAGCCTCTTTGATGTTATTATCTAGACTTTTCAAGCATTTTGCTGGGTTTTTTTCTTCCTTTTATTATAGATTATTTAGTTATCTAGTTTTTATATATATGTATACAAATATATTGTGAGACTGTCTATTGCCATTTCTACTTCAGAAATTGCATTGGGTGAGTTTGTAGCTGATATAAGTGAGTGAAGGAAGATCTTACTTTGTTGTAAGTTGAGTTTTCTAATGTATCTGTAAAAATGCTGTTTTGAGGGGCAAGGACTGTGTAAGAGCATTCTAAGCATGTATCAAATATAACAGTTACTGGGCCTAATTTTGAGAGTTGGTGCAATATTTGCTTTGTAAATTCAACATTAGTCATTTTTATGATTTTATCTCAACTTATGTACGTTCCAATTTCTAAGCAAAAAGCGGTGTCGTTTTATGTTACGAATTTGACCTTATTGTTGTGTTAACCTATAAATATCCTATGAGCGCGATGAAAGCTAGCACGCGAAGTACCAAAGCACATAAAACGATAAAAAAGTGCTATTAATTTACACACCGATGAACGCACATTGTGTATAAAAATTGCGCGGATGGTGTTAACTTTTAATGCGCGGAAGGTGTGATTTGCGCAAAGAAGTGTTTTAATTTATACACCGATCCGATCGAACAAGAATGTAATAGGATTTGGATTTGTTAGGATTTGCCTCATATTAGATTTGTGTCGTGTTAAAATCGTGTTTGGTAGACCATCCACAAAGGGACAGCATAAAAAGATGATGTTTTAATCCTTTGGATCCTCAACTGCATTGTCATTATCACAATGGGACAATGTTAAAAACTTAACAATTTACCGTGGAAGAGTGTGTCATGTTAAACTGTTCAGTGCGTGAGCCCACTTCACGCTAAACAATCGAGCGGAGCAGGCGACATATTGTGTAGTGGGGTTGCAAGATTACACGCCCGGTAGACATTTCTACAGTAAAAATGCCCATTATGTTACCCACGTGAGCTGAGAAATGGTAAAAGTGGACATTGGGATTGCCCATTGCTGCCGATACTTGCTAGTGGCATGACACGATAACACGACACGAACTGGCACGAAGTTATAAGTTAATGGGTGGACTCTTAATGAGTCGGGTCATATCAGTGTCAAACCGATAAGACACAATAGTTAACGGGTCGGGTTAGTGTTGACCCCCTTCACCTATTAATATCCGATAAGACCCGATATGACCCATTAATTTAAGTATATAAGATATACACTTGAAACTTATAAATAATTTATGTAGCATAATGTTAATTTAATCATAATGAATTTTACTAAATGAGAGGTTTAGTAATGTCACTGAGTTAATGGGTTTATTTGGGTTAAAAAATGAGATAATATGTCAACTTGTATACAATTCAAAATAATTCATTATCTTAATGGGTATTAACGAGTGAACACCACACGTTAACATAATGGGTCGGATTTGGATATAATTTTTTCAAACGATAAAAAAGTCACTCGTTTAAACACGAACGCAATAAGACCCGAACACGATAAAAAAGGACACGAATACGACTCGACACGACCCATTGACAGGTCTAATTTAAATATTGTTACTGACATGGTGAAAAGCTATATTAGGTTCAAATCATCAATGATTCACTTAAGTTTCAATTGTTTGAATTGAATTTTGTAGCCACAATGTCTGCCCAAACATAGTGTTTATAATTTATATGGTTGATGGAAACAGAAAAGGCAACTCAAGTCACAATCTCTTTAGAACTTGGGGCCATATAATTATTGTATAATATCTGGCTTTTCTTGATCTAGTTTGACTCATTATGTTATAATGTCTTTTTTATGAAATCGCATAGCTCAGGTTCTTCATATTTATGAGGTCCAATATGCCTTTATAATTGTAGGGTCATAATGTTATTTTAACAAGCTCTCAATTACAATGTTTCTGCAAACAAGACATTGATACTCTATAAATATTGGATTCCTATGTTGTCACTTGATCAGTAGACTCAGTAATCATCTATTGGAATCATACATTTATAATCCTAATACAGATCAATGATTTAAAATTGCACTGCAAAATGCTAAATTATTATGGAAGTCACATTTTTCTTTAATTAAATTATCTTTTCGTATGTAACCATAGGCAATCTCCATTCTGAATATTGATTAGATTGAGTTTGGGCGCACCATTGGACTCGTACAACTGCGTAGAGGAAGACGAAAACTCATGCTCTTAATCGGGGCCGGTCCTGAGATTGGGAGTGTCCTGGGAGAACCCAGGGCTGGTCCTAAGATTGGGAGTACTCTATGCGAAAATCAATTTAGGGCTCTTTTAAAAAAATATTGTACAAAGATATTAAATACCTAAAATGAGCCCCTAAAAAATTAAGGGTCATTTACTATTTGGAGTACATTTGTTTATAGTATTTATGACTTGAGGTACGTTAGTTTCCGTATTAGTTAGTTGGGTCCAAAACTAACGGAAACTGTTAGTTGACTCACTTAACCGTTAGTTGACCAGCTTCTTTTTAACTAAAAATACCACTTTACCCCCGAATACATTAATATATATATTACAAAAATGTTCAAATGTTTTTTCAAGCTGTTTTGTTTTAAATAAACTGTTTTTTTATACATATAAATTGTTTTTATATATAAAACTTTTTTATATATAAACTTTTTTATATTTTTATATATAAACTGATTTTTTACATATAAATTTTTAAAATTGTTTATACATTTTTAAAATAAACTTAAAAAATATATAAACATATTTTTATATATAAACTTAATAAAATGCATTTAAAAAACTTATTTTTATATTTAAACAGTTTATTTTTATATATTAACTTATTTTTATATTTACACTGTTTATATATAAATAAAATGATTTTAAACAAAACAAATTTTTTTCCATACAAAAAAAAAATTCGAGCCAAAAAATAAAAATAAAACTGATTTAAGTTAAAAAAATTATTTAAAAAAAAAACGTTTTTCACTCAATAAAATTTTTTTTAGAAAAAAAAATTCCGTTTGATAAAAAAAACTGTTTTCGTTTAAAATATATATTTCCAAAAATCAAAATTCCGGCCAACAAACCTTTGGCCAACTAATTTTTTTTCAAGCATAAAAATAATTTCCATAAAAAAAAAATCCATCATAAAATTGAAACATAAAACTTATTTTAAACTGGAAAAAAAAATGCGTACTTAATCGGTTACATAGTGAGGACGATGTCCATTAGCTGTGGATGAAAGACATTTGGTATTTTGGAAAAGGATAATAATTGGTGGACTCTTGATTGGGACTCAAAATTGGAACTCCCGCTTACATGGCGTGTTGTCATTAGTTGATTCTTTATAAACGTGGATCCGCGCCAGCGACAATAACCAATCGCGACACGCCATGTCAGCGAATCGCGATTTTGAGTCCCAAAAAAATTCTTTTAGCCATGGGAGTGCCATGTGCGAAAGTCAGTTTAGGGCCCTTCCAAAAAAATATTGTACAAAGATATTAAATACCTAAAAACTAATGGAAAATTAGTTCATCTAGCATTTCTACTTGCAAAATCACTAACAAAAATTACATAAATAATAGATTAATAAGACCTTGATGAAAAAATCAAACTAATAAATTTTTTTTGGTAATTGAATCATTCTTTGTACAAATAATTTTTTTGGATCGTTAAAAAATTCCCCCCTAAAAAAATAAATTTATTTTAAAAATTAACATTTTTAATATATATAAAATATTTTTGGACCCCCTAAAATATACATATATAGGTGTTTATTCTAAAATGGACCATGTGACATTGTCCATTTGGCACATGCCCAAAGTCAGCCATGCTCTTAACTCGTATAACTAACGAGAGGAAGATGAAATCTCACACCAAGAGCGGGGATAACGTGAAGTACCATCACTTCCACAAGGACCATGCTCACATTGTCAACGAATACAAATATTATTCTATATTCACAATTACATATAATTGTTAACATGTTTTCATTTGTTAATGAATAAACAAATATTCACCCACATGGTTTGTTAACCTCCTTATTAAGTTCATGCGTTAAAGACTCAAACTAGTTAAGACTTGATTCATTAACTGATAATTTCGTATCATTTAAACCACTGGGAGAAGATAATGCAAAAAATGCCGCGAAATGTACTATGAAGAAAAATGCAAAAGTTTGCCATATGATAATGCAAAATGCATAGCTTAGTTAAGAGAAAACACACGCCCCCCTAACAAGTGAAGTGCGACGACAAGATTCTTATTTGTTTTATTGTATTCTGTTACATGTGGCGCGAAATAAATGCCATGCTACAAAACAACTTATTAGATGGAACAACATCTAAATTTTAACCCCAAGGAATTGGTTGATTGGTTGATCCACCATAATTAAGGGGCTTATTCCCAAAGTCATGAGTTCATTCCCCTCACCAACAAAAACTTGAAAACACATACCGTAGAGAGTAATTTGATTAACTCTCCTCTCCATAACAAGAAGAAAAATATCTAAATTTTAAGTATAAATTGTCGGGGATGGCTATTCCCACTCCACCAAATTCTTCCCACACTCCATTTAAACATGAAATGACAATTATACCCTTCTCTTGTCTATTTTTTTTACCTCCAACTCAAACAATTGATAAAAATAAAAAAATTGTATTTTGAATAAAATAAAACTTTTTTTTAGTAAAAAAATTGCTTTTAATAAGAAACTGTTTGAAAACTAAAATAAAAATATTTTTAAATTTTATAACTATATCAAAAAAATATTTCATCTATTTTAAAAGAATAAACTTTTTACCTATTTTTGTAATTAAAAAGTTGTTTATAAAACGTAAAAAAATATTTAAAAAACAGTCTTTACAAAAATAAATTGTTTTAACTATTTAAAAAAACGTTTTTTATATTTTTTTGCGAAAGCCTTGTTTTTAAAATTGTTTTGTTTTATACATTTATTTCTAAAAAAAAAAATAAACCTCCAATATTATACCAATAATAAGCATGTGTCTAAAATAAACCAACCGTTTTGATTATAAAAAAATATTTCTTTAAAAGAAATTTGTATAATTTTTACAAAACTTTATATAACTGTTTTAAAAAGAAAAAAAAAACTATTTCCACACTTAAAAAAAATAACTGTTTCTTCTATTCGGTCGTGTTTCTGTGTCTATAAATAAATTAAAATAAAAAAAATTGGTCGCTTTTACGTTCATTTTAATTTGGTCATTTTTACTTTGATCGTATTCGTGTCAAGTAAAAAAAAAATTCATGAGGTTTCATATTTTAATTTGGTGATGTTCTTATTTGGATAAAAAAGAATTTGTATTTATTAATTTTAAAGTTAACAGTACGAAATCATTAATGAATTTGGTCAAATTAAATGCCACACAATACGAAATAATTATTTTTTTATCAAAATGGACAAGTTAAAGCGACACAACATGATTTTTTTTTAACAAACACAAACACGATCCAATCTAATTTATCAAACACAAACATTAAAATGCGGCACAATACGAAATCTTTTTTTACGAAACACAAATATGACCAAGTAAAAACGTTACAACATGATTCTTTTTTGTAAACACAAATAATAATTTTTTTTACCAAATACAAACACAATTAAAATGTGACACAATACAAAATCTTGTTTTTATCAATACGGCCAAGTAAAGGCAACACAACATGATTTTTTTTACCAAACAAAAACATGATCCAATGTGGTGTGGTGTTTATGTTTTATTTCGATCGTGTTCGTGTTTGTGCTCGGTAAAAGAAATGTAAAATTACCTAACACAACTCAAATAAATGCTACAGGACACGAAATCTTTTTTTTATCTAACATGAACACGATCTAATTAAAATACAATTTTGCATTTTGTTTGTTTTAAAATTCATGAACCATATAGTAAAAGCGACGCAACATGATTTTTTTTCGAACACAAATAATAATTTTTTTTACCAAATACAAACACAATTTTTTTTACCGAGTACAAACACAAACACAATCGAAGTAAAACATAAACATCACACCACATTGGATCGTGTTTTTCTTTGGTAAAAAAATAAAAAAAATCATGTTGTGTTGCTTTTACTTGGTCATATTAATAAATAAAAAAAGATTTCATATTGTGTCGCATTTTAATTGTGTTTGTATTCGGCAAAAAAAATATTATTTGTGTTTGGAAAAAAAATCTTATTGTATCGCTTTTACTTGGCCATATTTGTGTTTCGTAAAAAAAAAGATTCGTATTGTATCGCATTTTTATTCGGTTGTGTATCTGTTTTTGTAAATAAATTAAAATAATATTTCGTGTCATTTCGTGTCTCTCTTAATTGGATTGTGTTTAGGTTAAAAAAATATTTCGTGTTCGTCTAAGATAAAAAACATAAGATTTCGTGAAATGTCACTTTTATTTGAGTTTTCTTTTTGTTAGATATAAAATAAAATTTCTTGTCGTGTCGCATTTTAACTGGATCGTGTTCATATTTGTTAAAAAAATAAGTAAGCACTAAAGTATAAATTAATTAATGACTAAGACTATGTTGTTAATAATTGTTATTTAAAGTTAAAAAATTATTTGCTTAAATTGTAAAGGATAAAGAATAAAGGGTAAAAGTTAAAAGGTTAATATCGTCAATTGAATTTTTTTTGGGAGTGTTTGCAGATTTTTTGGAGCTTCTTTAGCTACACCCTAAATTGTCTTAGTGATCAAATTGTGACTAATTCTATGGACAAACCTACACCGGACCTCCCTAACAATGTCCCTGCGCATGGCTAAGACAGTTGTCTATCATCATTTTTTCATTTTGCCACTTAAATCATGGTGGGCCTCTCTAAACACCCCATGATACAATAGTCAGTTTCATTTAAGTTCACACCATGCCCTATCTCAACCAATCTACTTCATTTGTGATAAAGTTCTTGACTTTGAATTTGAAATGGACTCTCCCCTCCCTCTCCTTGGTTTGAAATATGTCATCTCTACCTTGAAATTGCATTGCATTGCATTCTATGTCCCACCCAATAATTATATTTAAGAGGAACATTGGTTATACTCATAATGTAGGCCCAAAAAATACACTTAGTGAGTTGTCACCGATGGAATTTTTTATCATACACAAAATTAACACATTTTAATAGAGACATTAACGTATCGTGTCTATATTAATTGGGGTTCTGAATGATAATGAGTTGACCTCGAACACTAAATAATGCAGATACGACACAATACATTGACGTACCATGTCGATCTTAAATTACTCGTCATCAATATGTTAGGTGGTGTTTTCAATAGACGGCAAGTGAATACCATGTCAACGTGTTACTAACAACTTAGTGGACTTTTTCTTTTGTTTCATTTTCGGAGTTTACATATTATTACTCTTTATTTAAAGATTTTAGTGTGCAATATCTATTTTTGTAAAATATTTATCATGCAGTCCATATTATAAAATCTCTGGGACAAAATATAAAAGCAAAATTGCAAAATAACAATGCGGATATGTATGCTAATATTTTGTTAACTGGTTTCCATTACTAAGTTGGAAAATACATTAACTTCACCCAATAGTTTTTTGGCTCTAATCTCATTTCTAAAGGACTCTCATTTCATATATTTTTTAAATTGTATTAAATCACATAACTATTTAAAACAGCCCATAACCTTTATATGACGGCCTCTAATCGCACCTCTTCCTTTCTGTAGAGAAAGACACTGTCTTATGGTTGTTTCAATATAATTAACAACTAAAAAAATAAAAACATGGAAGTGAGCACAAATGTATTTAATGTTTGAAGTTATGAACTTTTAAAAATTTAATTTTTTTTTGTATGAGTTCCCAAATGATATATTAGTTATTTTTCATGGCCTTTTTAGTACATGAACTAAATTTATAAAATTGTGTCGTGTGTCCTATTTTTACACACTTTTGAGTTGAATTTGACCTTTCTCCAAAAATCTCTTTTTAAAAATGGGTCAGTCTCAATAAATACATATTAAATGTCATATTGCTCTTATTTTCCAAAAAAATTTCCCCAAAAGAACCCAACCTATAAAAGATATTTTATTTTTTTCAAAACAATTCACAATTTAAGATAAATTTGAAAATTTTGAATTCCTTGGATTTTTTTGATAGCAAAAATATGACCTTAAAAAATTGTTTTGACACTTACAATTCTTTAAACTTCATTGCACTTGAATTCAAATTCAAATATGGGTATCAAAAATCAAATTCGAATCAATCTCGGTAAGAAATTCACGGTAAAAAGCAAAAAGGGAAAAAAAAGGTTTTGTGTCCTTTTCTGTGCAGATTTGCATTGAAGAAAGTTTTAAAAAAAGAAAAGAACAAAAATATGAGTCCTCCAAGGCAAAACATGATGACCCACGAGGCAGTAAATTAAAGTTAAAAGGGTACAGTGATAGAAGACTAAAAAAGAAGAATGTGGGGTATCAGCCCACATACACAATAATTTAGACATTCATTATGACAAATAGAAATATTGGGCCTATGTGGTTTTGATTTGAAATAGAATCCGAGATTTTCACATTGCGAAATGGAATAATATTGTGTCAAATCTATGTGTACTACGTAATTTTTACTTTTATAGTTGTATATCAATTGAACAAAATTTATATTTTGATTTTAACAAAAAATTACTTTACGGAGGCTATTAAGGTCAATCACAGCGGAATATCATAAATTTATGATACTGTGGGACCATATGACGGACAATGTTCACAGTGCAGATATTATAAAATTGGGGGGGCTGTTGTGCGTCTGGGTCAGACGGACAACAATTTTGCCCCTGACCTATGTGGCACTAGCCGTTGAAAATATAGCCGTTTGAAACATATTTTTTTATGTAGAATTTCAATCCTTTCATTTACTATAAATACCCAATTTCTAACTCATTTTTACTCACACCTTCTTCCAATTCTTCTCTATGCTACTCTCAATAATTTATAATTTTTTCTTAATTCCTCTCTCATTTTTAGCCTATCTAAAAATATGTAGGTGAATATTCGCTTGTCACGTTATTTTGCTCGTAAAAGAGCGGAACCAATTCGCGACAGTTTTCAACCTCTAGCCCCCCACCAAGACGAGGTCTATCAAGACCGTCGTCATTTATACGAAGTTGGCGTGACCCATGTTAGCGCCTCTATTGTCGAAATGGCCACTTCTTCCGATGAAGAATTTATTACCATACGGGGTAGCGTTCACTCAGCTTGGAGGATTTATGCCCAAATTTCGGGAGACGAGAACGTTAAGAATTATATTGATATGTATGGGTTTTCATCGAAATTTTTGAAAGGATTCTTAACTTCAGACAATAAATTAGTCGAGGCGCTAACATCGCGATGGTTGGCGGAGACTCGCACCATTCATTTGCCGTTCGTTGAGCTCGAAATTACACCATCAGATTTTGTTCATTTAACTGGTCTGTATTATTTACTACACTTTTAATTTGTTCATTTAATTTATTATATTATAATTTTTAGTATAATTATTATAATTTTTAATTTTTTGTAGGTATTACAGTCGATGTGGTAAACCAACTTCCTCCTTTTTCTCAATAAGCCAATCGAACAGTTGAAACTATACATGCCACATATTTTCCGAGAATAAACAATTTTCACATCCACAACAGAAATATGGCTTTAATTCGGTGAATGAGTATTTAATTTATTGGTGGGTTAACAGGGCCAGTCACCCAGCTATCCCTTTACAAATAGCTAGAGTTTTTATAATGTTCATTTTTGGATCTATTTTCTTTCCAAACTCGAAAAAAAACATTCTAATAGATTGGGTACATATCTGGACGAGTCAAAATATGACGGGATTAGACTGGGGTTCCGCGATAATGGCGAAGATATATTTCGCCTTAGATACTGTCATTTGGCATTAAGTGAAGCAATTGAACTTCTTCTGGCAAGTTTTGAAGGTAAAACTATATTTTTTTTTA
The DNA here is from genome assembly GCA_949130495.1 of Sambucus nigra. Classification (NCBI taxonomy): domain Eukaryota; kingdom Viridiplantae; phylum Streptophyta; class Magnoliopsida; order Dipsacales; family Adoxaceae; genus Sambucus; species Sambucus nigra. The sequence goes on along the minus strand of OX422210.1, from coordinate 44,979,642 downwards.
ATTTATTAATTATATATACATATACATATATATATTTTAAATTGTTTACTAATAAACTATTTCATGTTTCAGATATCCCATCGTCCTCATATGTTCACCCGTAACCTAATTACGGCGTCGATGACTTATTGGCAGGAATTTTCCCATCTTATTATAACGGAACGTCGTTGTGATGACTTATTGTAATTGTATTACAAATCTAGATTGACAGCATATGTTCTTATAATTCATGTTGTATGTTAAATTTCAAAATTTATTGTCATTAATAAAATATGCCGCATGTGTATATTATTTATTATGCTTCTGTTATGTTATTTAATGGAATGGGTGTAAAAAAATGTTTAACATTCATACAAAAATAGAAAGCCAATATATTCATAACAAAAAATGACTACCTAATAATACTCGCGAACGAAATGCAAGTCAGTGATGTGTGATGTACAACACATTGCTTTTCCTTGACGTACCAAACTTATTGGTAGGTATGATTTATTGTCGGCATGGTCGTTATATATAACATTGTAATTTTCAACAACTGTTTCGTAGTCGTCTTCATCAACGTCGGGATCGTTGTAGTCAAACATATCATGTTCCGAATGGGTGAAGTCGGATAGGTCACAGTCAGATTGTAATGTTTCATCATAATATATTTCTAACAATTTAATGGGTGAAGTCGGATAGGTCACAATCAGATTGTAATGTTTCATCGTAATATATTTCCAACAATCTATCCCCAACATTGCTTGTTTCAATCTTGGCTAATTGGGCATCATAGTATCTTTGTAGTCTCCTCTCCATTTGCCAAATCTCCTCATCCAGTGAATAAATTATGTCGTCATCATCATTATCATCATCATCATCATCATCATCATCATCATCATCATCATCATCATCATCATCATCATCATCATCATCATCATCATCTATGTGGGGTAAAAGGACGATAAATTGCACAACACGCACTCTTGGCACAGGTATTTGATGATAACGACACAAAACTTCCAGATTACATTGTTCGTCGTATTTCTTTGGCCATCGCAAAGTACTTACGTAGCTACGAACAACATCAATTTGATCCGCCCGGACTGGAGGATTCATAAAACTATGACCACGTGGGTGGTCAAACCTATTTGATGTGTCAATTGGCTCATTACAAAATAATCATTTTCGACCATACTATACCACACGACTACGGTGTGGAAAAATACAATTATGTCCATAAATGGGAGAAAAATTATTTTGTTCATCTTCATTACACTAAGACAGAGTATTTATACATGTGCTATCATAGTGTAGGCAGGTAACAATTCCACTTTCGACTCACATTAACTCATGTAGGTGCAGACGGGAAACATTTACCCGCATGACATCCATCATATCGATTATTATTAAACACTTGAATATTATAAAGCATACGCAGATGATAAGTCTTTATATTACCAATTTCTTGCCAAATGGATTCACAACCATGGCTCATAAATGAAGACTTCCAGCTGCTTAACTCCATAACCAGTTCCGACTTACCTTTCAGTCCTAGCTATAGGGTGTCTTCTAATATTTTCATGACCATCAAGCGAAGTTAGAGGACACCACCTAATGCTGATAAAGGGCGTATGACTAACGAGATCCGTGTACGCTGGTTCATGCACGAATTAAACTTTGACTTGTACACGAAATCTATAAACATTGGTGGATACGGGTGGCATGAAGAGAATTACAAACTAGTAATTTATAAAGAAGACACATGGGAAAGATTTTGTAACTATTATCCACATTGTCGGGCACTAAGGAGCGAATCCTCTTACCTGTTTCATTTATTTTGGATGGATAATTTATGATATTTAAGTTTCTCAATGTCACAGATTAAATTATTGGTAAATGGATAATGTATGAATCACTGACCTTTACCAGTTTCTAAAACTCAAGTCAATGATATTTAAGTTTCCAAGTGTATGAATCAAGATTTCAATAATTGATAATGTCACAAATGCGATTATTGGTAAATGGATAACGTTAAATACAGAGGAAAACAACAAATTTTATTTCGTTAGACATAAAACAAGGAACTTCATAGAGATTGTCATACATAATACTACTATACTTTTCAAATAGTTTGACGGAGGTACAATGCCCTATTGAATTCACTAAAGAGATAAGAAGGCTCTTCACGGATACTCCTCATCCCTGGGACTTTCTCACACAACCATTCCCATAGTTAGTCATTTCTTTTTATTAGTGTGAAGGTGGAGGTATTCCACCTACATCCGCTAGTCGTTAGCGCTAACTGGTAAAGGTCTAATATATACTTCAACCACAACCACCTTAGTTCAAAATCCACTAGATGTTGAGGATCGTAATAAATTTCTAGGAAATTCGCCCATCGCTTAGCCATGGCCCGTATTCCTCCTGGGGAAACATCCCGGTGTGTTTGTTATAGTATCTCTCGATAATTTCACTGAGGAAATAGTAGTCCTCGGCAGTTGACCATTGTGGGCTATTCATTGTCTAGAGAATAATTGTAGTGAAACTATTTGGTATGGACTCAAGTTTTATGGAAGTATTTATAGATAGCATAAATACGCCGGGAGGAAAATATTTCCACTTCTGACAAGTGTCATTTCATAATGAGAGTGCGCTTCCATTCAATGTCCCCTCTTATTTAATTAAACTCCATTTTTTATATCCAGACTTTAATTAACCCTAAACATGCATCTAAGTGATTGAAAGCAATAAATTTATTCGGGAAAAACCCCCAAAGGGGAAAAACCTTAATTTCACTATTTAATGTAAACCACGACTTACATGTACATAGAGAAATACAACGTTTTTGACAGACGAATACCCAATGGACCTAGTTCGTTATCTTCAGCAAGAGGTCCAGTAAGAACTCCAAGAATCAGGAATGGAGATAACTTTTCTTCTCTACAAGTACCACTCCAAGATTGAGTAATATCACTATAAGGACATAGAGATGTCGTTAGATGCAACTTCGAATGACCTAAGAAATTACATACCAAAACTCAAAAATGTACGTAGTCGCTTGATCCATATTAGATAAGGGGATCGGCCATCTTTATTAAACAACATGTCCATGTCTTTAAAATGAGAAGTCCAGGTCTTTTAAACGACCTTAAGCAAAAATCATTATTTGTAAATGCCAGCCTTGCTTTTGATAAAATGTAATCAATTATAAAATCAATTTAAAAATCTCCTAAATATAATTATGAATATTAAGAAATCCAAATAAGAATTATACCATTTACGTAGTAGAGTAGTAGAGACCGGTTGAAGTAGAATGTCATAGATTGAAAATCATTGGTGCGTGATGATGAGCACGTTGCCAATGATTCAGATAGTGGATGTCATGGATGAACGTGTGTAGACATGCCAATGTAGCGGTATACGACATATCATATGTTCTCTAGGACAACTTCGACAATTCCTCGATTATAGTGGACAATCACAAGATTATGTCCTTACAAATATTCCCCTATGTCCATGCCGATACATACATAAAAATATTTAAATTATGCAACAAAAAAAAATCTCTAAGACATACAATCTAGTATCCCCCCAGAACCTCAAATGGAAATGTCAAAATACATGTCTTGAAATCTTCCAAAGACATAACCTTTTTTTTGGTAACCGAAAAATACCACTTTTTTTTTTGTTAAAACAACCGAGAGTTCGGATATTTTTATGTATGTACCGACATAGACATACAACATTTCCCATGTGCCTTTTTTCGTAAATTACTAGTTCGTAATTCTCTTCATCCCACCCACAACCACCATTATTTATAGATTTCGTGTACAAGTCAAACTTTATTTTGTGCATGAACCGGTGTGCAAACATATCGTTAGCCGTACACCCCTTGTTAGCATTAGGTGGTGTCCTCAAACTTCGCTCGATGGTTACAAAAAATGTTAGACGGCACCTTATAGTTAGGACTGAAAGGTAAGTTGGAACTGGTTATGGAGTTAAGCACTTGGAAGTCTTCATTTATGAGCCACGGTTGTGAATCCATTTGGAAAGAAATTGGTAATCTAAAGAGTTTTCATCTCTATATGCTTTATGATATTCAAGTGTCTAAATAATCGATGTGACAGAGGTACATTGCCCTACTGAATTCACCAAAGAGATAAGAAGCTCTTCACGGATACTCTTCAACCCTGGGACTTTCTTACACAACCGTTTCCATAGTTCATCATTTTACACTATTAGTGTGAAGGTGGAGGGATTCCACCCACATCCACCAATCGTTAGCACTAACTGGTAAAGGTCTAATGTGGACTTCAACCGCAACCACCTTAGTTCAAAATCCACTAGATATCGAGGACGGTAATAAATTCCTTGGATATTCAGCCATCGCCTGACAATGGCCCGTATTCCTCTTGGGGAAACATCCCTGATGCATTTGGTATAGTATCTCTAAGTAATTTCACTATGGAAATAATAGTCATCTAAAGTTGACCATTGCGAGATATTCATTGTCTAGAGAATAATTGTAGTGAAACTATTTGGAATGGATTCAAGTTTTATGGATGCAGGGTATTTATAGATCACGTAATATGTCGAGCGAGAAACATTTCCACTTCTAACAAGTGTCATTTCGTAATGAGAGTACACTTCCATTCAATGTCCCAACTTATTTAATTAAACTCTAATTTTTATATCTAATTTTTAATTAGCCATAAACATGCATCTAAGTGATTGAAAGCAATATATTTATCTAGCATGCAATCCAACAATCACAAAAGCAAATTTAAAAAAAAATCCCCGAAAGGGGTAAAACCTGTTATTTCACTATTTAATGTAAACCACGACTTACATGTACATAGAGAAACAAAGCATTTTTTACTGGCAAACACCTGCAGGCCTCGGTTCGTTGTCTTCAGCAAGAGCTCTGTCAAGAACTTCAAGAATCAGCAATGGAGATAGCTTCTTTTCTCCACAAGTACCACTACAAATAAAAAAATCATGGCGATGGCATGTCATTTGAACGACATGGTCATGTGATTAGAATGACATAGATATGTCGTTAGATCCATCTTTGAACAACCTAATAAACGACATACCAAAAACCAAAACAGTACGTGGTCATTTTATCCATATGTGATCAAGGGATCGAACAACCTTATCAAACGATATGTCCATGTCATTAGAATGACATGTCCCGGTCGTTTGAACGACCTTAAGCGAAAATCATTATTTTTAAATGCCAACCTTATTTTTGATAAAATGCAATCAGTTCTAAAATTGATTAAAAATCTCCCAAATATAATTATGAATATTAATAACTCCAAATAAGAATTATACCATCAACGTAGTGGAGTAGTGGAGACCGATTGAAGTAGAACGTCATACATTTGAAGATGATGGGTGCGTGATAAAGAACACGTTGCCAATGATTCAGATAGTGGATGTCATGGATGAACGTGTGTAGACGTGCCAATGTAGCGGTATATGAAATATTATATGTTATCCAGAGTAACTCCTACAATTTTTAGATTTTGGCAGACAATCATAAGATTATGTCCTTATAAATCTCCCCTATGCCTATGCCTGTACATACATAAAAATATTCGAATTATGCAGCCAAAAAAATCCCTAATACATACCATCTAATATCCCCCAAAACCCTCAAATGGAAATGTCAAAATACACGTCTTAAAATCTTCCTAAGACATACAACCTTTTTTGGGTAGCCGGTACATACAACCTTTTTTTATTCGATGGAACCCAGGGTTTGGATATTTTTATGTTTGTACTGGAATAGACATACAAATTTCCCCATGTGCCTTCTTCGTAAATTACTAGATTGTAATTCTCTTCATCCAACCCACGACCACCAATGTTTATAACTTTCATGTACAAGTCACATTTCAATTTGTCTGTGAACCGATGTGCACAGATCTCTTAGCCGTACGCCCTCTGTTAACATTAGGTAGTGTCCTCTAACTTCGCTCAATAATCAGATAAATTTTAGACAACACCCTATAGTCAAGACTGAAAGGTAAGTCAAAACTGGTTATGGAATTAAGCAACTGGAAATCTTCATTTATGAGCCATCGTTGTGAATCCTTTTGGAAAGAAATTGGCAATATAAAAAGTTATCATTTGCGTATTCTTTATAATATTCAAGTGTTTAAATAATCCATGTGACGGAGTTATAATGCCCTACTGAATTCACTAAAAAGATAAGAAGGCTCTTCACGGATACTCCTCAACCCTAGGACTTGCTCACACAACCGATCCCATAGTTCGCCATTTCGCACTATTAGTGTGAAGGTGGAGGGACTCCACCCACATCTGCTAGTCGTTAGTGCTACCTGGTAAAGGTCTAATGTAGACTTCAACCATAACCACCTTAGTTCAAAATCCACTAGATATCAAGGACGATAATAAATTCCAAGGATATTCGGCTATCGCCCGGTAATGGGACGTATTCCTCCTGGGGAAACATACCCCATGCGTTTGGTATAGTATCTCTCAGTAATTTCATTGAGGAAATAGTAGTCCTCGATAATTGACCATTGCGGGCTATTCATTATATAGAGAATAATTCTAGTGGAACAATTTGGTGTGGACTCAAGTTTTATGAAGAAGGTTATATTTATAGATCGCGTAATATGTCGGGCGTGAAACATTTCCACTTGTAACAAGTGTCATAGCATAATGAGATTTGGCTTCCATTCAAAGTCCCAAATTATTTAATTAAACTCCAATTTTTATATCCAGTTTTTAATTAACCCTTAACATGAATCTAAGTGATTGAAAGCAATAAATTTATCTTGCATGCAATCAGATAATCACAAAAGCAAATTTCAAGAAAAATCCTCGAAAAGGGTAAAACCTTTTATTTCACTATTTATTGTAAACCACGACTTACATGTACATAAAGAAATACAACGTTTTTGACAGATGAACACCTGAAGGACTCTGTTCGTTGTCTTCATCAAGTGCTCCCGCAAGAACTCCAAGAATCAATATTTGAGATATCTTCTCTTATCCATAAGTACCACTCCAAAAAAAAATCATGGTGGCGGCATGTCATTCAAATGACATGTTTATGTCGTTAGACTGACATAGAGATGTCGTTAGATCCAACTTTGAACAACCTAAGACACGACATACCAAAAACTAAAACAGTACGTGGTCATTCGATCCATATTAGATCATGGGATCGAGCAACCTTATCAAACGATATGTCCATGTCGTTAGAACAGCATGTCCATGTCGTTTGAACGACCTTAAGAGAAAATCATTATTTTTAAATGCTAACCTTGATTTTGATAAAATGCAATAAGTTCTAAAATTAATTTAAAATCTCTTAAATATAATTATGAATATTAAGAACTCCAAATAAGAATTATACCATTAACGTAGTGGAGTAGTGGAGACCGGTTGAAGTAGATAGTCACACGTTTGAAGATGGTGGGTGCATGATGATGAGCACGTTGCCAATGATTCGGATAGTGGACATCATGGATGACTGTGTGTAGACGTGCTAATATAGTGGTATACGACATATCATATGTTATCTAGGACAACTTCGATAGTTCCTGGATTCTAGTGGACAATCATAAGATTATTTCTTTACAAATCTCCCCCTATGTCTATGCCGGTACATACATACAAATATCTTAATTATGCAAACTTGTTTTGGTTGATGCAACCATTTGACGATTGTATACAACCAAAAAAATATCCGAATTATGCAATGAAAAAAGGTTGTATGCAACAAATATCCCCCTTATGTCTATGCTGGTACTACATAAAAGAAGTTCGTAGGAAGTTTTTTGTAAATGATAGTCGTTTTCTAGTTTTATTGAATGGATGCAAATTCAGTAAAAGATTCCTACGAACTTCTTTTGTTCGTAAGAGTTCCTACAAACTTCAGAAGTTCATTGGAAATCCTATGAATAAAAGAAGTTCATAGGAAGTTTTTACTACCACAGTAAAACAAAAGGCCGTTTCATTATAAATCCATCCAAGAGTTCTCCCATTTTTCAATCCCACTCGATTCTTTTCCATTTCAATTCTTCCCTTAAATTTTATTATTTCCTTATAATATTTTTGTAATTCCCTAAAAAATGTCTTCCTCTCAACCGATTAATACTAGTAGTTCTTAACAACCTAATATGACTCCCTTTGAGGATGAGATTTTATTCACCATATATGCAAAGTTTACTTGTCGAGGTATTGAAGGGAACTCGATAACATCCATGACATTTTTGGATACCGTGATGAATGAGTATAACATCACGCCCGGAATTATGAATATTCGTACGAGATACAAGCTTTCAACACGTAATAATCATATATCGCAGCGTGTAATGTTATATGTTGCAAACCTTTCTCAGCAACTCAATAATATGGGAAACGACATTAACGAGTTCCAAGCGGTTAAAAATGCCCGCGAGGCGTACTGTGTTGAAATAAAAAAATAATTCATGTCCAATAACTGTTGCTGAATTTGCCCAAATTTGACTTGCAAAACACAGCGGGGAACAATGCCAGTTCTATGCTCATAGATGAAGAGGGAAGTCCGGGTGTACGGGATGTACCATTTACACCCTCGGCAGGAAGGGTGAGAAACAACGTACATGTCAACGTGCGTGTTCTGACAACTTAAGTTGTAACACCGCGTTACTCAAACATTGCGAAGAATGATATGAAATGTTTAAAAGCAAGGAGGAGTTTAAGCATAGTTTTTCCATGAAATGTGACTCTAAAATAGATGCGTTCATTGAGATGAAACGAGCTGATCAACTCCCAAAAAATAAGATCATCTCGTGTGTCTAGGTCGAGAGTTGTCATACATCATGGAGTTGGATATGAGCAATATGAATGTCGTACAATAGCGATTCCATCACAAAATGTTCAACGACCTCTCAGCGATGGTTGCTATGATCCAAGCTGCAATTTTTGCATTACATTAGAACTCTACTGGGTCATCAAACCCTGAGTCTGGTCCATCCGGTTCAATCAATGAAGGGTAGGATGTTTTAGAGTTATATTGTTCGATCTTTTAATTTTTTTGTTATTTTGCTTAAATATATGTAATGCCACCGTCATTTCAATTCAATAAATGTAATGTTACCATTTAAATAAATGTAATGTCATCGTTGTTTACTAATATCTATAAAATCAAGTATTCGGTTTAAAATTTATATTAAATATAATAAAAAATATATTATCACAACTAAAATCGGACAAGAACAAAATGAAATAGGAACTAAGAAAGACATTAGACACAATTAAAAACACAAAAAATCTGAAATCATCAACCCACCATTTCATCACCGTGGTTGTTCCAAATTTGCTCCACTAAATCATTTTGTAATTGTTAATGTTTAGTTATATCTCTTATCTTAGCATCCCGTGTGAGGTAGTCGTAGAAATTAGTCTGTCCCCTCATTATTTCAGATGTGTTATCGCTCTGTTCGTATTCATTTTGCCATGGACAGTCTCTTCGTTCATTATAAATAATTATATTGTGCATTATAATGCAAGATTTCATTATGGTTGATAGCGATGCCATATTTTATATTTTACAAGGTTCACAAATGAAAACGAATCATGCTTGTAGTATACCAAAAGCACGTTCAACATATTTTTTGCACGCTTCTTAGCACTTGCAAAATAATGTTTGTTTTTGTGAAATTCCATTTTTGCTCCTAAATGTTTTAACAATTGAAGCGTATGGAGGGTAAATGCCGTCACCAAGGTAGTACCCCATATTGTATGAATTTTCGTTAATAATGTAATTAACGGGAGCTTCAGTCCCATTACACAATTCCTGAAAAAGGTTAGACCGATGCAAGACATTTAAATCGTTGCAAGAGCCAGGCACCCCAAAGAAAGATTTATAAATCCAGAGGTCGTTCGAGGCAATCGCTTTAAGAATTATAGCAGGTGATTCTTTTATGTCAACTATATTGAGTGTTCCAATCCATGGGGTAGTTTTTCCAACGCCAGTGCATGCAGTCTATGCTGCCTAGCATTCCTGGAAAACCTCGGTTTGAATTTTGTTCAAGTAACTTGATGACGTCACCTGCCGTCGAATTTCTGCTATACTGGGGACCGAAAATGCTACAATTTCCTATGTGAATTTGATAACATCTTCTAATAAAGTGGTTTCACTCATTACGTACTGCTCAGACCATACGTCATGGTAACCTCTATTAGCTAGCTATCGAATATCCCCCAACACTTTCTGATGAGAACTTAAACCTTGACGACCGCACGCATCCATATTCTGAACAAAGTAGCTATCATAATGACAAACAAAATCAAGGATGCAATTGAAAAAACTATACCACATCCTGAATCTCTGCCAAAAATAATGCTCTCTATACACCTTATCTTCACCAAAGTAATCATCCCATAGTGTTGCATGTCCCCATTCTCTCGTTCCATTCACTCAACGTCTAGTTTCGAGTTCTCTTCCAAATCGAATTATATTTTTTTCAGCAAACCAGCATGTAATCTCCATGTAAATTATCATCTTCTCATTTGAATCATCTGATGATGCGCCATCGTTAAACTGAGCATAAGATTTTGCCCCTCATTGCTAGAACTGGACTAGTCTATAATTTAGGATGGTGAAATAAAGTTCTTGTGATGTAAGATTAATGTGCTAATTATGTGGATGCTCCATTCTATAGTGATTCTGTACATTTCTTAAGAAATGTGCCATAAAGGTTTTCGAGTAAAAGAACATTATTATTGATAAGGTTTTTACTTTTATTTAACAAACGTGGTAAAAAGAGGATGATTGTGATATGTTCCAGAAAGAGGACACTGTCATTGTTAAGCATTTTACTTTTCTTAAAAAATTGTAATAAATGGATGAATTTCTATTCCGTATAGGACATTGTGAGATTTTTCACTTCTCTTAAAAAATGAGTAAATGTCTCTACATAATTGTGATATTTTACGTTTCTTAACAAATGTGCCAATCTCTCTGTAGAATTTTGATAGTTTAATTTTCTTAAGAAATGTGCTAATGTCTCTGTAGAATTATGATAGTCTCATTGTTATTTGAGTGATTATAAATTTGATAAGTGAACAATACATATTTGTACATAGGCTCCTTGTTATTTTAGTTCTCACACAATAAATTGCCCAATGTGGTCAACTGCCGAGGATTATTATTTCCTCACTGAAATAATAAAAACATGGTATAGCAAGGTCACGGGATTGGTTACCCCTGGCGGAATATGTCGAATTACTAGGCGTTGGACGAATAGCCTAGGTTTTCCTCCTAGTTTTCACTATGTTCACGAATTTGAATATCGATGGATCATGTAAAAAGATAAATTAAACCTATACCGGTTAGCGGTTATGATCGACGAATGTGATTGGAATGCGTCAACCTTCACACTCATTGTGCGTAATGAGGAGGCGTGGGAAAGTTTGTGTGAGCAAGTCCCACGGTGTAGAGATATCATTGGGGAATTTAGGGGTGCTCTTTACCTCCGCCAAACTATCTAAATTGTATGAGTTAATAATTTTGAGTTTTGATTACCATGTGTAATAAATGGGTTGTTCTCATTCCATGTGTAATAAATTTTATGTTCTCATTTCATGTGCAATAAATGGTAATCAATTGGAAATAATAAGGAATATAAGTTGACGTTATTCATAAAATAGTGTGCCATAAAACAGTGTGTGTCACATTGCAGAGGCATTTTATAGTGTGCTATAGCCATAAAATAATGTGGGGCATAAAGTTATTTTACTACAGTTACCGCAGGGAAAGGGTAGGAAGATCCATTCATTATGGCCTGCAACTGTCTACCTTTTTTTTATTTTCTTTTACTAAACAACCTTTTACTAAAATAAGCCACCTTGTATTGTATGCCACCCACTATTTTATGCCATATGGCAGTGTTAATTATTCTATCCCACAAAGAGTCAATACAAACGTTATTGCTTACAAATTGTTTCCTTCTTTCTATTCAAAACCCTTTTACCATCTCCTTTCATCTATGCATTTATTCTATTTTCTATTTAAGATACAATAATCATGGATTACTCATTGTGATTATGGTATACAGCAATGAAAAATGGGTATTTAGATATGGGATTGCATTCAACAATTCAATGGATCAACACTTGCAGGCCAATCACACCGATCACATTGGTTAAGTTTACATATTTCTTTTTATACCCACGTTTAAAATCAATATATAAACGCATTTTTTCAAAAACTGTTATTTTAATATGTACAGGTGGTTGGTGTAGTGAAGGAATTTGCAATGATTCCTCTGGAATATGCATCTTTGTTGTTAGAGGGTCCTACAGGCAAAATAAGGGCGGTCCTAAACTACAGAGCATTCAGAAGGGTACACTTGAACAAAAAATAAAGATAGTATGTGTCGTTGTTTTAAGTGATACTAGATTATTCAATCCTAATATAAACCAATGTATTTTAGGCAAAACAAATGATAATATCGTCAATGTGATTGTAGGAGAAGTGGAACTATCAAATTTGGCTTGTGTAAACATGGGCTATTTTAGAAACGTGTACTATGATTAATAAGTTAATAAATTTTGACAATGAAACATCTCAATTACTTGGTATTTAAACATATTGACCAGTTAATAAATTGTGACAATGAGATCAAATTGAAAAAAAATATATGTATTGATATCAATATACAATGAACCCATCCATTGATAACATATATTAAGGTAAAAATTAAAGTCATTGCTTCCCCTGCCCAAATTCAAAATCCTCACCTAAATCCACGTGTGTCCCCATCATCGAATCGTCACCAAACGAATTACCCCAACTCTGTTGTGATTGATATGATGCGTATAGCTCAGATGGTGGGGTTGGTTGTGGTATGTAAACATTTTCACAAGGGTAACTCGACCCACCAACCTCAGGTCCATCACCACGCACATTTAAGGCGACAAGTTATCGGTCGAGATCCTTAGTGAGATCATCGCGTGCTCTTATGATATCATCAAGTCTCAGCCAATAGTAAATGACGGATGCCACGCATATTATCTGATGTGTTAATATATGTCTCATGCCATTCTAACTGTGACAACGAGTGAGCGGGAGAAGCATTAGTAGGGAACTCTGATCGTGGCACACTTCGTACGTATACAACACTCTGGGGGAAGCCGACATCTACCATCCAATCTTTCCTAGGCGCACGTATCTGTGTAGGACCAATCGATGCAAACTGTAAACTCCAATAAAATCTACGTTCACGTATCGTTCCATTACCGATAGTAAAGGCTCACGTTCAACTGCCTTCCAATAGGCATCATACTCTTCATGATACATAGCGAATAGGTGATCATTTGTGCTTGGACAATTCTGGGCAAAGGCGGCTTGGAATTCCTATTGTGTGAATGAGCCCAAATTATGAGGGGATTGTCTAGTATACATATCTGGCCCATCACATAGCGGATGCCCCGGTTACCTAAGTACCAAAAATTCTTAAATAAAGGATCCCTAAAAATCAGATGCAAACCAAATAAATAATGAGCATACGTGATTACATCATTGTGTCAGTATATTGACATATCCTATGGCTACCAAAATAAGATTCGAGCAACCTCATCTCAAGAAGATGTTGGCTCCTTTAGATATTAAATCATTGAGCGCCTTTTGCCAGGCTTTTGTTATAATTTGACCAACGAAATATCCGAGGACATAAATCTAAGGACAGATCAACAAGAATTGGGCATGCTGTCGCCATGTACTCATGATGTAAGTACTGCAAAATATGTAAGTACATTAAATTGATTACAATGCGTTAATTATTATTTAAGGAAACATAAAATTCATAAACATTTAAATATTTAAAAAATGTACCTCAATTAATTTCCACATGAATTTGACACTGGTTAATGATCGTCTACTAGCTTTGTCCATTGACCAGACAATACAGACATAAATAGCCGAACCCTAATCGTAGGCCCCAATCATTGTAATGTCCTCTAAATATTTCAAATACCCGAGTTCGGAGGTGGAATTGACATTTAGAAAGAATAAAATGCCAATGATGTAAAACCAAAATGCCCGAGATATAAAAAATTTCAATGTATTTTTTGAGGTCGAAAATAGGAATTTCCGCACCTGTAAATCTTTGTATATGCATTTGTGGGAAAAAATCATTTAGGGTATTTACAAAATTTGTGTATTTATCATTTGACAATTTTTGAATGGGTACCCCTTAACCAGTCGGGATGCCTATACATAAATTAGAATTAGTTGTCAAATACACAAATATTATGATAATAATAGTAACATGCTCAACTAATTTAAATTCAATATAAATAATATTAAATAAGAGATTTAATAAGAAATAATTGTTATCGAAAAGCATTGTAAAGTCTAATGGAGTGAACGCGATTTCATCATATGGTAGTTGGAAGGTATGTGTCGTGTCCCACCAACGTTTGATCATTTCTGTCACAATGCATTAATCGGAATTCATCATCACCTTCGAAAATAATTTCGACATATAACCGACACCGTCGATAATTTCTTTTATCAATGGTTTATTTTCTCTAATCATTTTGTATAATTTCATCGAGCCTGCCCAATTTCCCCAAAATTCAAACTTATTTTTGTTAATAGTCAACGTCACCCCGTAGGGCGCGTGTGCTTCTCGATCGAAAATTCGGGTGTAATGCTTGTACAAGGGATCATAAGGTTCACTAGGCACAACTTGTGTAGGAATTTCCATTGAGGCGGAGCCGTGTTTTTTGAATTTTTCGATACTCGAGTATTTTTTCCATATTTTTCCATCCATGATTGTAGAACTAATTTGGAGGATTAAATGGGTGATTTTTTGCTAAAAAATATGACTATTTTTGGAGGATTAAAGGGACTGGTTTACAGAATTATAGGATTGATTGAGGAGAAGAGTTATGAGGATATGGTGAATACAATAGGATGGTTGAAAAGAATAAGTATGAAGAAGAATGGTGGACGGATGGAGGTGTGTCTCTGTCGTTACTTATATACAGACCGAAAGTTACCGTTAATAGCAGTTGGGAATTCTTACAAACTTCTGAAGTGCGTAGGAATTTCTACGAACTTCATTTGTCCATAGAAATTCTTATAAACTTCAAAGTTCATAATAAGTCTCCCCCATTGCAAGCCCTAGTCCAGACATAAGCCAAATGGTCAGTTTGGGTTGGTAAAGTTACCTTGCGTGGACACACCCTATTGTGGATGCTCTAAAGGAATCACATTGGGCAATTCGAATTGCCACTTTTGGATTGACTAAGGTTACCATAGGTATTAAAAAATACATTTTGGGATGTATATTTTGGTTATCACTTGTATATTGGGTCCCACAGTGCCGGAACCTCTAGCACGCTAAACATCTTAGCGCAGAGGAAGTTCACGCGCTAAATTATTTAGCATGAGACTGTTTGGAGAAAAGAAGAAACTTCTCTTCATGCTAAATATTCTTGCATGTAAGGTGGATCCACTGTCCTCTATGGTAAAATGTTTAGCATGAGAAGACATAAACACATTGTCCCACTAGAGAATCCACAATGGATCCAAGAAGCTAAATGTGGTATGTTACACTTTTTTCCCTTCTCCAACTATTGGTGGCCTAAGGACAACTCAAAGGATCCAAAATTGTGGCGGGAAAAAACAAAACAAAAATTATACGTTCGTCAAATGTCATAATAATATTGATAGTTTCTTTCTACAAACATAAGAACTTCGTTTAGCCGTTGCCAACATATACAATTCTTTTATTCGTATCTTTATATGAACATTAAAAACCTGTATGAACTCATACACAATTTTGAAGTTCATATGAACTTTATATGAGTAAATAAGTTCATGAAAGTAATAACTGTAAAAATTGTCATCACCGCTGGATAGAGAGTATGTGCACAGTGGTAGTGGTGGACGCCTTTATAGGGACTCCCATTATGGATGCATTTATGAATTACCCTCCACAACCACATTATGAGTAATTTTCACTTATTACTTTTCCACATACCTTCGTATTGATGATAAATAAGTGATAATTAATTTTCACGGCGCCCTTATAGCAACCACATTTTTTTATTAGAGTACAGTACATATGTATCCCTTAAATTACTAGCAACTCTAGATTTACCTTCATATTTCTTTTTTATTCATCCTTTAAACTGTACAAGTGTCTTAATATATATATATATATATATATATATATATATATATATATATAGAGAGAGAGAGAGAGAAAAGGGGAAGGTTCTCCTATATCACACCTAGTTCTAGGCCCTGAGAAATATTTTTTCAATATTTTTTATTTTTTTCTTGAAATTAACCTTTCAATCAACACATGTTCAAAAAATTAGGTCAAAATTAATTTTCTAGCTATTTTTAAAAAATTTACAAAATTCTAATAGTGCATACCCTTATAAATAAGGTATTTTCAACAGTTTTTTTAGTTTTAAAAAATAGTTACAAATTGTATTTTGACCTAATGTTTTGAACATGTGTTGATTGGAAGGTAAAATCCATGGGTAAAATAAAAAATTTAAAATAAAATTTTTAAGGGTTAGAACTAGGTGTGATGTAGGAAGCATGATGTATAGTTGTCTTGCTCTCTCTCTGAGGTGATTAACATAAATCAAGAAACAAACCAACCAATAGTTGGGAGAAGTTCAACATAACTCAACCACCTCTATCTCTATAAATATAACTCTCACCCCAGGGCAAAAGGGCGGGTAATTCTTTGTTTATAAATTATAAAGAAGTAATAAAAGAGAGAAAACATCCTATAGACTTAGGCTATTATCGAACCACATAAAATTCCTATGTTATGAGATTGATTACATCATGGATTAGATTTATTTATTTAATTATGATTAATTGCATTCACAATTGGCCTCGTTTATGGGCAATGATTCTTTTTTCCCTAAGCAAATCAAAGACATCAAGTTGAGCGATGTCTCACCCTCATAATGCACCTGTTGCAGGCGATCAACAAGGCGGACTATCACTGCATAGAGTCAAGTTCGAGATCCACTTGGACAGAAATCAGGCCACCTACCATTTGGGGTGGCAATTTTAGGAACGAAATGATAACACGACACAAAACAAAATGAAATTGACACGAAATTGATACGGTCGTTCGTGTTCGGGTCTGGATTTTTGGAATGGTTAACGGTTTGGGTCGTGTTCGTGTCCCATTTTTGCCACTAAATTGACCTGATAAGGACATGATAGTTCCCCGATTAGTGATACGATATAAACCCTATATAGACCAACTCTCGATTCCTTTTAGACCCATTATTAACCCACTATTTATACCCACTATTTTTTTAATTCCTCACTAATTAGTCTAATCGTGTCATGTTGGGTCGGATCTAATCATATCCAATCGAACCGTATTTACTTATCATGTCGTGTCGTGTTTTTAATGTGTCGTGTTCGGGTTAAGGAAAAAAACACGTTATCATGTCGTGTTCAGGTCCGTTGGATTCTTATCGTGTCGGGTTGGGTCGTGTGAAAACATGACCCATTGACTCATTTTGCCACCCCTACTTCTCATCTATGATTCTGCCCACTGAAACATCCTTTTGAGCAGAGAAATGAGCATCCCAGATCAACTCAGATCTCAGAGTTAGTCGATGCTTATGAAAAATGACTCCATCAACAAGAGGAGGCAACATGCCTTTAAATAGAGGAAAATGCGAGTCTCCAATGATGCCTGGAAAAATTGAGCGTGAGATCCATAGAGATAAATGCAAATGTCATGGTCCTACGCCTAGCCCTTAGGTGAATAAAACTCATAGCCGAGGAAGGAGTTTGCACCACGAGCAGGAGAATTCAGAGAAGAAGATCCTCCTATTAAGGCAAAACCAAGACGAAGGACACCGTAGGCACGATATCTGAAGTTTAGTATAGTGGGAGATAGGGGCTAAATCTATCATAGAACTGGCTAAAAGGGAACTCATAACTCAGATGCAACCCTCCTTATCAAGGATGAGTGAGGAAGAAGATCCCCCAAAGAAGTTCTTAATCCCCAAGTTCAAGATATATGATGGGAAGACCAATTCAATAGACCATATTCCCTAATATAGGCAAGCCATGATTTTATGGATACATAATGATGCCTTTCTCACCATTATTGATAAATACTGAAATGAGTAGATTAAGGGGAAATAATAGAAAGAGAAACGAACCTTCTAAGTTATAACAAATCTATCCTTGGCATTTATGCTTGGGTCATATTAATCTAAAATGAATTCAAAACTCATTTAAAATGGATAATTGAGTTCATTAAAAGTTGAGGCAAGTTTGAGTCTATGAATCCTTTTGTAGACACCACATTCTAGGACCCCCCCTAATTTTCTCCTTAGGTCCCTAAAACCTCCCCACTTCACTACAAACCCTAGGTCATACTCTGAGTACCGATCTAAAGGCCATTGGGCACTCCCGAGCCACATTTGACTCTGGTTAACTCTATCGTAAAAGTAAAAGATCCAATGAATCCTTGAAGGGCACTGAATCTCCTTTTCAATGGTCTGTCCTGTGAGAATCGGCATAACCGTTCGAACAAATGGACCATTTTATTACTAAAAATTGATTTGGAGGCGTCGGGCCCTAATTTGACCCCAACCAACTTTATCGTCAGAATGAAAGCTCAATAGATCCTCTAAGAGCACCGAATTTCCTTTCTAAGGGCCTGTACCATGCGCAAAATGACATAAACATTAAGATAAATAATATATTTTCCCATGAAAATTGATCCAGAGGCCACCGGGTGCTCTCGGGCTCCCTTTGACCAAGGTCAAATCTTGAGCTCGAACGAGACTAAATTAATCTTCAAAGGGTACTAAATACCCTTTCTAACTTTCTGCCCCATCTGCGAATCAACCTTACTGTGTGGACGAACGATCCATTTTACTCCAAAAGGTCACTGGGAGCTTTCGGGCCCCATTTGACCAAAGTCAACTCTACGGGCAAAGCTCTTTGGAATGTCGAAGTAACTCTTATAACCTTTCCAATGGTCAACTCCGTGCACGATTCTGACTTACGATTTGGATGAACGATCCATTACCGTCCAACGCTCTTCCGTCTAAAGGACCGACAGGCGCTTTCGAGCCCCGTTTGACCCAAAGTCAACTCCCAAAACTAGGAGCAGCCCAAAGGACCCTTAAAGGTATCTGAATTCACTTTATAATTGTATGACCCGTGCGAGATTTGGATTTACGGATTGCGTTCTATGACCTTTTTTTTAAAAAACTTTACACCAGACTACGGATTGGCAGTTTCATTTCCCTGCCAATCGGTAGTGTGTCTATGGTCACCTGCTGATGGGTAGGTCTAGGGGTATGACGAACGGTAGTCCTCCTACCCTATAAAAGTAGGGCATGATCTCACTATCAGGATAGGCCTCAGATCCATAAATATCAGTGATCTCAGTGATATTCTCCTGCAATCAACGAAGTTCCCTTGTGAGAAATTCCTTTTCATCTTGCATTCTCATCATTTTCGTACCCAATTTAGCAAATTCTCCTTCTCTCTCATCCAACATTCATCCCAACATTCAAGGGATCTCATCAAGGATCAAGATCAAGCCTCAATTCTCCAAAGAAGGTCCAAATTTTCTTCTCTCTCTTTAAACTTCTTTATTTTTACATTAGTTACATAAATTCTTAATGCAACTTTTACTTTAGTTCATATACCTTAACATCTCATCCTTTATTAGTTATGTTGCTCATACTTTATTTTCTATAAAAAAATAAAGGAAGAGAGTTACACCTATAAATTCCAACTAGATTATTCACCACGATTTCTCAAAACTAAAAACATATTTTCTATACACACATATATAATAAACCCCCGTTTGAATCTAGGGGATAAACCCCACCCTTGTGCCACATGCAAACTATATGGACTTTGATACTGTTATAGGTCACGTAGGCGTTCTGGGATAAAACTCGAGACTTGGGTACAATTTTTCAATTTTCTAACTTTCCAATTTTCCAATTTTCCTACTTTCTCATTTTTGTTCATTTTATTTTATTTATACATTACTCTATATATCTTACTTGTGATTCATATTTTGCATTTTATCTAACAAATATTATCATTTCATTATACGATCAATATCTTGCGCATAACATATTTTATAATTATTATTTCAAGAACATTCCTTTGGATGACCTCACTCTATCTTTTCCATGATATGAGTCGAGCAATTCCGATCTCCATTTATATATACACGCATAAACACTTCACAGAGAAATTAAGAAAAATAGTAACATAAGACCATAAGAGACCGAAAGGGTGGGATGGGTGCCTAACACCTTGCCATTCCATAACTTAGCCCCCAAACCTTTGAACTATTGGTTTTGTAAGAATCAGTTTGTCTTTGAAATTGCTCTCTCGAGGCGACGACACATTCTTTTACCTATTTTGTTCAAAATAGGCTGGCAAATTCATCTCTTTTCACCACCCCGCATCAACGACGGTCAAAGCTCTCCTAGAAAACGGGCGTGAGACCTTCTCCTTCTTCTTCGAGTGTGTGCACGTGAGCGATGGGAACCCTTTGAGACGAGAGAGAGAGAGAGAGACCTAAAGGGGGAATGGCCACAGTGGCAACTCCGCTGGGAAACTTTCTACTTGTGTGCGTATGCACCTACCTATATGTTCCCTTTTCTCTTTTATTATTTCTTGTATATATGTACGTCGTGCTTATATCATTACTCACTCACACACTTGTAGATACTCTCCATGAACACTTAACACTAGTTACACCTGCATATAAGTTCACTTATATCCACATGTTGCACACACCACTTACAATATCCATGCTTAGGTGTCACTAGCACACACCTCCATTTATCACACTTGTATATATATCCATGTTAACTCGCACTTATAACACACCACTTATAGTTGATCCACGCTTAGCTTCACTACCACACATGATTAGTGTAATCTTCATGCTCCATGCCAGATTTACTTTTCATAATACTTATACACTCTTCCCTATTAGCATAGTGCTCATCATGAATAAAATACTCTCTCCATAATATACTAATCAATAATTATGGATTTTGCACACTACATCACCAAAGTGTATGGCAATTGTCTAAAATTTTATCCCGTACTGGGGGTCACTTTGTGATGGGCGATGGTCCGGCAGGTCGCAATTAGCCTACGTAATATGGCTCTCACCTTCCATTGGTCAAATACCTTCGACGTATGTCAAATGGTTCCCCCCGCGTCGTAACTCTTGATCGAAGTCATAACGGGAGGTATATATTATGGAACTGGTTCATGTACATTGAGTATATCGAATTTGCTCTCACACGTAGTATCCCCACGAGTTATAAATGAGGCAATTAACGTACACTAAGGTATATCAAATTGCTTGTCCACAAGTAACGATTGCCCTCAAAATCAAAACGTATATCGTGGAAGTAATACAAAAGGGGAGAACCTTTCCACTAACCCAACAACTGCATACCCTCATATAGGTGTCAAACCTAGGGAACTCTTGTTTAGTTCACCGGTTACTATATAAAACTCTACTGAAATGCCGCCCAAATTTTCACGCGATTTTGTCTTTTTCGAAACGGGACCCTGTCAATGAGCCTGGCAATAAGTCAATCGTGTTTGACATATTTTTCAAACCCAATTTTCCCAGGCTTGAGTCCGATCTGACATTTCTTTTTCATTTAGGCAAACCTACTATAAGTGAAAACGGAATAATAATAATAAACATGCTGAGACTCTTCCCTCATTTTTTCCCTCGTTCCTTACCAAAAGTGCCTAAAACATTTTCCTCCTCTTTTACCAAAATACCAAAAACATTTTGTATTCCTCTTTCCCCCAAAAAAAATATAAAAAAAATTTCCCTCCTTCAATAATAAAAGTTTTTTTCCTCCTCTTTCAAAAATAAATTCGGATTATTTTTCCTTCTAAGGTTGGTCGCATACTTGATCCTTGGCCTGGCTCCCTACTGGCTTCGATTTTCCATCGAACTGCCCCGAAGCTTCTTGAGTTCTCTGGCTACTTCCTCAAAGTCCATAATTCACCTTCACCCAATTTCTATGGAGAACGCATACAAAGTACTGAATGTGCAACCTGATTTGATGACGATCCTAGTCCAAGTTACCACCAAGATATACGACCTTTAAATTGAGGTTTACGAGATGTCGCGAAACCGAATCCCTATTCCTGAAGAGCCCGAAGTCCTCTTAACTCGCACTATGGGTCCACCCAAACCTGAGACTATTTGGGTCCTAAAAGAATATCATCACGCTTCACATGCCCCTCCGCTAGTGGGCACTGCTAGCTCAACTCCCAATGCCAAATCTTGCCTAGCCAGGGGCTTACCTGCCCGTGATCGTTGATTTGAAGGTTAAAGAGTTGAACAAGGTCCAGAAGGACCATAATTTATTAACCAAGAAGTTGACCAGGTCCGAATCTATGGGAAATATATGGATTACACCCATATGTCTCCCTATCCTAAAGCAAGGCTATCAAAAAAGTTTAAAATTCCCAACATTGAGAAGTTCGAGGGTAGCGAGCCCCCAATTATTCATCTTCGAAATTACCACCGATCCATGACTCTCCTAGGTGTCTACGTGGAAATAGTGGCTCAGATATTCCAACAAACTTTGAAGGACAACCCTCTTCGCTGGTTCCAATCCCTCGAAGAATCCAAAATTCGCAGTTGGAGGAATTTTCCCTGTGAATTCATGTTGCAGTATAAATACAACGAGGTGTTGGAGGTTAAACGCCGTGATTTAGAACTTCTCAAGTAGAAACTCAGGGAAATTGTCAGTAATTTCATATCAAGGTAGAGAGAGAAAGCAGCCACCATGACCAACCGGGCCTTCTGAAAGGAACAAGTCAGTATTATGAAAAAGAGCTTCTTACCCCATGTTTGAGAAACGATGGGGGAGGACAGTATTACCCCTATCTTTTTAGCCCTTTAGGAAGCAGGAGTAAATATCGAAGAAGGTATCGCCAAGACAAAAGTCGAGCCAAAGAAAGTATCCAAACAGTTCACTCCGAGAAAGTATGAGAAGCATGTTAATGCCACAGTTTCAACCATTAATAACATCTCTCAGCCCACCACTTTATGAGCACCAGAAAGATGCACTAACCCAGTCAAAAAAAGAATACACTGAACTTCATGCTCCCCTCTTCAAAGTCTAACAAGCCCTTTTGAACCAAAATCTTATCAATCCATTAGACCCTCGTCTATTACCAAAACTTCACAAAAATTTCAAACCCGACACCTATTGTGATTTTTACCAAAGTAACGGCCATACCACTGACCAATACTTCCATCTTCAGAATATAATCCAAGGTCTGATTGACCGAGGTACCATCTCCCCATCAGCCAACCCTAAACCAAACACTACTCCTAATCGACTCCCAAATCAAGAAAATACTATCTTCCTAGAAAAGGACCCAAAATTTGACCCATCAACCCAGATTGTACCCAGAAAATCTCCCATCATACCCAAAAATTCACCTAAACCCCTTAAAGTTTTCCCGTACTTTCTCCTACATCCTACCTGTTTTACCGGTCAGGCCCTGTCACTTCATACAAGAGCATGCATTACCTTTTGTACTCATTCTGGAGGAAAAGATCTGGAATTACCGACGGTATCAAACCAACTCCTAGAGTTTGGGCTGAAATTTCCCTCAGAAATTACCATTGATTGATAAAAGTTTAGTGCAATATTCATGGAAGCTTGAAAGTGGGATCGAGAGTCAGATAATTGGGTACCACCCACCGACGAAGTCAGCTTAGATGATGTTTTGCAGATCATAGCAGGCGTATTCCAACATATCGATGAAATTTGCAGTATGTCCGAGATACTTGATGTTTTAAAACTACAAGGGATTTTGTTCCCTTAGCTACTACATCTCCCCATTGAGTGGGAGGATCTATACAAAGAAGTTGTTGAGGTTGTAGAATGCATTGACTTCTCATAAAAGAATAGACTAGCCTAGTAGTCAGTATACATGTGTAAGGACATCATTTTATAAATATCCGTGGTAGAATCTAGGAATTTTCTATTTTCCCTAGATCACAGTTTGTGTGTCTGATGCCGCTACATTCGACACGTCATCAAGATCATCCACGACGGTCTCTATCTGAATCCACGCATCCATCATCTTCACACGTGCATCATGCTTCATGCGACGTGCTGCTCAACTGTTTCCCACTACTCCACTATGCATTATTGGTAAAATGATTTATTGGAATTATTTATATTTGCATAAATATTTGGGAAAATTTTTAGAAAATAATTTTTGAAGTCTGAAATATTTTTTTTTAAAATGGATTTTTTTCTAAGTGTAGAAGCGGAGTGCCTCGGTCGACGAGCTCATTCAAACGAGTTAGCACTGTCGTTTGAGCGAGATCATCATCTCGCACGAAGTCGTTCAAACGATACGTGTCCTTCTTTCGAGCGAGATGACTATCTCGTTCAAGCGCCGCCGCCACCTCGATTTTCATATAAATACCAGTATACCTTCTACACGTTTTTCCAAGTCTTTTCACAACACGATTTTTGTGAAAAACTGCCCAGAAACAGACTTCACTTTTTAAGGTTTTACACCTTGTTTATTCACATAAACACTCCCATCTATTATGTGAATCTTTAAACCTTCAAGTGGATTGTTTACTACTCATCTAGAGTACTTTGTGGAGGAGCCATCTTCTTCTCTACTGCTGCCCACCTAGAGTTTCGTAGGGAGATTCCAGCCGACGACATAGAAACTGACACCCTAGGGTATTTCTTTGACACACTTATTTTCATTATAATCAGTTTAACCATTTTTACAAATTATAGTGAAAATTAAAGATTTTGCCCCTTTGGGGGTTTTTTCCTCATTTGTGTGTTTTCTGTGTGATTAATTATTCATGCATGATCATATTGATTTCAATCACACATAGATGCATGTTTTAGGATTTAATTAAAAAATTGAGATTTAATTAAATAATTTCTTAATTTGAATGCAAGCACACTCTTCAAATTGGTATCAGAGCCAATTACACAATTATACCGTGTAATTTTACGCAAAATTTTTCTAAGATATCAATTTTCTAAAAAAAATAATTTTTCAAAAAGGGCGTGTTCAATGGAGAAATTATATAATAAACTGTCAGTTTTTTATGGGACTAATTATGCTTACTAGAAAGCCCGCATGAAATCTGCATTAAAGTTCATTGATGAAAGAGTCTGGATTTTCGTTGAAAGAGGGTGGACACCTCCCTCCATTATTGTTAAGAACGTGACTAGTTTAAAATCTGTCACTGCATGGACTGAAGAAGAATTTAAATGGTCATCTTTTAATTCAAAGGGTTTAAGTGCTATTTTCGAATCCGTCACACCTAACGAGTTTCGACGCATAATGACATGCACCATGTCAAAAGAGGCATGGGATGTTCTACAACTTACCCATGAAGGAACTAATGCTGTGAAAGAGTCTAAACTGCAAAATTTGACAACTCAATTTGAAACCATCACCATGCTTGAGACTGAATGTCTTGATGAATTTTATGCTAGGTTTTCTGATATTGTAAACACTAGGTTTAATCTTGGTGAACGCATTCCTAATGCTAGAGTTGTTAAAAAGATTCTTAAACCACTGCCTAAGCGTTTTATCCCTAAAGTCACTGTGCTAACTTCTATGGGTAATTTAAACACGCTTAAATTGGAGGAACTTATAGGAGACTTACAAACGTATGAAACTGATATGTTTCCTAAATCTATCAAGCATAAAGATAGGGTAATTACACTTAATGCCCATGAGAGAAAGAGTGAGCGATCGGCAAGAAAGAGGGTAAAGTCATCTAGAAAAAGGGAGATAGAAACGTCTGATTCTTAGTATGACCTTGATTTAGATGATTTGGCTTTATTTGCAAAAAATTTCAAGAAAATTCTCAATTTCAAGAAAAATGGAAATTTCAAAGATAAAAAGAATTTTGAGAAAAATAAGGTTGAAAAGAAAAATGAAAAAGATTTTAAAGACCCTCCTAAGAAAGACAGTGAGAGATGCTATGAGTGCGACGGTAAGGGTCATAGAGATTTTGAGTGTGCTACCAGGATGAACAGACTTGCCAAAGAAAAGGGCAAAGCTATCCTTAATACTACCCTTAGTGACGACAGTGAGGTCGAGTCGGTGGACTCTGGAGACGAGTCACCGCATGAGTGTAACTTCAACGCATTCATGGCTAGTCATGTGAGTACTTTTAGTGATCCTCACGACGATGAGGATGCTGTTTCACAGGGACACCTTGACAGTGAGAACGATGTGAGTGAGGGGTAGGTTAATGCAAGTGAGAGTGAGAGTGATCTCCAATGCTCCTACGCTGAGTCATTTAAAACCAAAGATCATAACAAAGCGTTAGTTTTAGGATCACCGCTTTAGAGAAAGATTTAAGACTGTTTGGAGAGAGAGAGTTGGTGTGAGAATAAAAAAGAGAGAAAAGACAAACTTGAGAAGATAAGATGTTTTGAGTGCGATGGGATATGGCACAAGAAATTTGAGTGTCCCACTAGACTTAGGAGAGAGGGAAAAAAAGTCTCCATGCCCACTACCCTAAGCGATAGTGGGGATGAGGATGGAGATGAAAGTGTGATCCGAAAAGCTTTTAGAAAGTTATTTATCGAGACCATGGAAACAAAAAGGTCAAATAGGATCCTAGGTCTTCGGATTTGTGAGTTGAAGGAAGAGAATGATGAGCTAAAAAGGGAAAAATGTGACTTGACCAACACGGTGTTTAGTCTGACGACACGTGTATCCCATCTCGAGGATGATCTCAAACAAGCACGAGAGGTCCAAGTCTCGTTAGAGAACGCATCTGAGAAGGTTGATAGGATGGTTCCCTATCCCATTTTGAATGAGGTTGGAAAAGGTAATGACGGTGCATTCACTACTTTTAATGCGCCTGAGCCTATATCCACTTTGGTGAGTGACTTTCATGGGTGCCCGTTTAGGAAAGCTCATCCAAAAATTCTTGATAAATTAATTCCTAGACCGGTTTATATTTGCTCCCACTGCAAGAAGCGAGGACATCTTAGGGAGTTTTGTTCTAAGTTGGGTTTTGTGCCATATCATGCCACTTCACACGTCCCCGCACATGCACCCATTCATGATACTTTGCTTGCACATAATGATAGAGAGTTTGCACATATTCGCGAGCAAGTGAAGTTTTTAATCAAGACCACACATGATCTTATAGAGTTGGTCCAAAAGATGTCACCATCTTTGTAAAACTCCACCGCTCTTCCCGGTTGAGGTCTTGACATGTCTGCTAGCATAGGGTGATTTACATAATGTCTCTTTTTCCTATTGCTAGCATGTACCATTAGCTTGTTTTATTTTCTGATTTTTATATTTTTTTAAAAAATCCGAAAAGATTTTCTATTTATAAAAATTTTAGAAAAGCACAAAAAGATTTTTGTATTTTTTTTGCACCTTTTATGGATGAGCATTTAAGATAGCCGAGTCACAAATTTTATTCCATTTATCCACGTGACTGTTTGATAGTTATTTGAGACGCTACATCATTGCATCCATGTGCTTTACATTGTTTGGAGTATTTGAGATGTGATTAGTGATATCTTTATACATGATTGCCTCCTTATCTCCTTTATTGCACACGTGCACGATTTTATTTGATAATTCTACTTGTCTATCACATATTGTCTTGAATGTTTCCATCTCAATTTTGTCTATGCAACGAACCATATGCGATAAAATCTTAAAAATATTGGAATGCATGTAAAAAACCATTTGGTGAGATTGTTTTTTTTTTTAAATGGTAAAGGGCTACAAAAGGTTCTTATCTAGCCTTTGCGATTAAGCCACCGTTAAATCGGACCTAAAAAATTGAGGAATTTTATTATCCGTGGTCCAAAGAGGTTAAAAGAGCCCGAAAAAATTTAAAGGCAATAAAAAGAAATACATGCCAAATATGGGCCATTTAGGTTTCACCATCAATTCTCCAAAGTTTGATAATTTAGATCATCTATATGCAAAATATACATCTGAAGGAGTTTGGTTGGAGAATTTAAACGGGTCTGCACTTCCTTGAAAGTCCTGAAAAAGCATTAAATCGTTTTGGACGTTATTTGTGTGGAAATCATTTTGAGCTTTGATTTGTTGAATAGATTGAGTCAATGTCTCATATTTCCATCTTTTTACAACTAAGGAAGATGTTGAGTGTATTCGTTAGGAGTATCCGATATTCATCATGCACATATGTCATGTTTGTATGCATTGATTTTCCTATCGAATTTGATCACACCCCTTGATTTACGCTATCATCGACTTGGTTGTTTTTGTGTTCTTTCATGGTGTGATTCTTTGTTGTATATTTTGTATGAAAAATTCAAAAATATATTTTATTTACCATGTGACATTTTCCATATTTATGGTTCTCTTATCTGTCTATTTGGGGACAACGTAAAAAGGGGGAGAGTGAATTATGGGGGAGATTTGCTTGGTTGATTTATTAATGATTTGCTTAATCTTAATTGATCTTTGGTTTTAGCATATCATTATACTTGAAACTGTTGCTTGTCACGGGTATCATCTTTATCTTATGTGTGTAGGTACAAAGTTGATTTATTAGATTGCACACCCTAATGAGAAAAGCTTTGGGAGTTTCGAAAGAGCTGAAGATTTGAAGATGCTGAAGTTTGATTGAAGACATGTCATTTAGTATTCTCAGTTTGAGGGTTTAATGGGGATATTATCTTCTATGTCATTTGTTTTAGGGAGATTGCATAATTCGGATTGTTTATGTATGTACCGGCATAGACATAGGGGGAGATTTATAAGGACATAATTTTATAAATGTCTGGGGTAGAATCTAGGAATTTTCTATTTTCCCTAGATCACAGTTTATATATCTGATACCGCTACATTCGGCACGTCATGACGATCATCCACGATGGCCTCTATCCGAATCCATGCATCCATCATCTTCACACGTGCATCATGCTTCATGCGACGTGCTGCTCAACTGTTTCCCACTACTCCACTACGCATTATTAGTAAAATGATTTATTGGAGTTATTTATATTTGCATAAATATTTGGAAAATTTTTTATAAAATAATTTTTGAAGTCCGAAATATGTTTTATCAAAAGCAGAATTTTTTCTTAGTGTAGAAGCGGAGTGCCTCGGTCGATGAGCTCATACAAACGAGTCAGCACTGTCGTTCGAGCGAGATCAGCATCTCGCGCGAAGTCGTTCGAACGACATGTGTCCTTCATTCGAGTGAGATGCCTATCTCGTTTAAGCAATGTCGCCACCTCAATTTTCGTATAAATAGCAGTGTACCTTCAACACGTTTTCACAAGTCTTTTCACAACACGATTTCTGTGAAAAATTGCCCAGAAACAGACTTCACTTTTTAAGGTTTTACACCTTGTTTATTCACATAAACACTCCCATCTATTATGTGAATCTTTAAACCTTCAAGAGGATCTTTTACTACTCATCTGGAGTACTTTGTGGAGGAGTCGTCTTCTTCTCTACTGCTGCCTACCTGGAGTTCCCGAGGGAGATTCCATCCGACGACATAGAAACCGACACCCGAGGGTATTTCTTTGTCACACTTATTTTCATTGTAATCCGTGTAACCGTTTTTACAAATTATAGTGAAAATAAAAGGTTTTGCCCATTTGGGAGGTTTTTCCTCATTTGTATGTTTTGTGTGTGATTAATTATTCTCGCATGATCATATTGATTTCAATCACACCTCGATGCATGTTTTAGGATTTAATTGAAAAATTGATATTTAATTAAAGAATTTCTTAATTTGAATGCAAGCGCACTCTTCAGTGTGGAATGATATCATTTGAGGATCTGTTAGGGGAGATCAACAAAGTGGCCAAACAGCTCGAGATAGACGAAGAAACGGGGTTTTTATTTTCCCCTCTTTTGTCAACCATATGACTAGATCTGGGAGGCATTACCAGGTTCAAAACCCTCAATATGCAACAATGGATAAGGAAAAAATTATTGAGAATCTCCCTATGTCAGAAATGAACCTCAAATAGAGCACGATCCTCGATCAATTGAAGAAAACCCATGCTAACATCACTCTGTGGGGACTCTTTATATCTTCCGAACTGTGCCCAAATTCCTTCATTAAACTTCTCACCGGACCCACTGTCGCTCCTTCCACCACGCTAAAAGAAGCCGTGAACTTGGAAGAGATCCCTAAGTTTGGTCAATATCGCAACTATTCTCTCAATATTTTTGTCGAGGTCATGGGGAAGTCCGTCCCACTTTCACTTGTTGACAACGGATCAACACTTAATGTTTGTCCGCTGAGAACCCTCAAATGCTTAGGATTGAAATTAAGCGACCTTACTTAAACTTCCACCGCGGTGCGTGCTTATGATAATACTTATCGAGAAGTGATGGGATCCATAAATCTTACAATAGGGGTTGTACCTATAAATCTCGTTACTGAATTCCAAGTCATTGATATACTGGCTTATTTCAATCTATTTCTTGGACGACCATGTCTCCACAGCATCAAGGGAGTGTCTTCCTCTCTATATCAGAAACTAAAGTTTTTTAACGATGTGCAGGTTATCACCATCATTCGTGACGATGATAACAGTGAGAATGCAAGCACCAGTAACCCAGTACGAGAGATACAACATGGGGAGAATGACATGCTTCTGTCAGGCTTTCGAGTCAAACCACTTCCACTCCCAGTAGGGGACGATTTCAAAGATATAGTATGTCCAGAGAACAACCCTCATGGCAATGTCAACGTGATATAGATTTTTAAGAACATGCACTTCATGCCCAGATTGGGGTTGGGACAACGACAACATGGAATGATAGAACCCATAGTTTTAAATAATTTCTTTCCTCCTTATAGCCTGGGTTATCAACCATCATTAGAGGAAGTTAGAATGCTCTATTAACCTCGGTTAAAAAGAAGACTGGAAAGTGCTAAGGCTGTCTCAAGAGATTCCTTAAATGGAAGATTTATCAAAGAGGGTAAAGATCTCACATTTTGTGGCTTTCTCGAACTGTGGTATAATCATGTGGAAAAAAAGATTATGCCAGGAATGGAGATATTCTTCCAAGATAGTTACGCATGGGCTAAAAGTTCCCTTCATCATGTGCAACCGCTAGTTGTGAAGACCACAACTATTACCAAAACTTTTGAGGGAAGTGATTCTAAAGATTTTCATTTAACTTGAAGACACTGGGGCTGAAACTTTGCATGATCCACTTAAGCACTCCATCTATCCTAATCAAAACTTGTGATGCACCCCTCCTCAACTGGAATGCTGTACCCGTTCCACCCACTAAAATACAACCCAACCTGGATGTTTATCATATTTTTTATTCTTCTATTGTTCCTTATTCTGATCATAATGTAATCGAGACCTCCTTTGATGAGGTTCTCAACGCTGTTTTTTTTTCAAGAATGAAAGATACGAAGATTTTGAGTATCTTGTTGTGCCTTATATTAATTATCTTGATTCTAATCAAACTCTTGATAATGTTGATTTTGTAAATGAATAGTTCTTAACTGATCTTAATAATGTATTAACAGACAACATAATCGTGTTCAAATTAATGAAGATGAAACTGCTATTATTAATCTTGGTTCTAGTAGCCAACTGTGCAAGATTAGGATAGGGTCCACCCTTAACGAGCATGAGTGTGCGTAACTTGAAGAATCGTTGAAGAAGTTTGTGGAATCCTTCATATGGTCCTATGATGACATGATCAACATTAATCCCGAGATATCTCAACATGAGATTCCAACTCTCCCATAATGTAAATTGGTCCAACAAAAATTACGAAATCCCCGCACCGAATGGTCACTCAAGATTAAAAGAAGAGGTGGTCAAATAGTAGGACGTAGGCTTCATCTGGGTGATCAAATATCCCATATAGTTAGCCAACATCGTACCCATTCTGAAATTAGGAGGAAAGGTTTACATGTGCATTGATTATCATGATTTAAATAAGGCCTATCCAAAGGATGATTACTCGCTACCCAATATCAACATGATTGTGAACAACACGGCCAATCACGCTCTCAAGTCATTCGTTGATGGGTTCACTGGACACAATCAAATTAAGATGCACCCTGATCATCAAGAAAAAAATCGTATCCATCACCCCTTGGGGCTACCTACTAGAGGGATGCCACAACCATCTTGCACGATCTAATGCATAAAGAGGTCGTGGTCTACGTGGATGATATGGTTATCAAGTCTAAAACTCAGGAAGGTCATGTTCCCGCTCTTCGAAAGTTCTTCAAAAAACTGGGGCAATACCAGATGCAACTTAACCCACAGAAATGTGTCTTTGGCGTTACCAAAGGAATTTTTTTGTGATTGATGGTTAGCGATAATAGGATTAAAGAAGATCCTACCAAACTGAAAGCCATACTTGAAATGCCACTACCCCGAACGGAGAAGGAAGCCTAGGGATTCTAGGGAAAATTACAGTATATCAGTCGGTTGGCTTTTATTTGTGAACCCATCTTCAAACTCCTCCAAAAGGATTCCACCAAAGTCTAGAATGAAGTTTGTCCGGAATCCTTTGATTGAATCAAGCAATATCTAACCCGACCTCTGGTACTCATGCCACCGCAGCATGGTCTCCTTTTACACTTATACTTAATCGTAATAGATACCGCAACTGGGGCTCTGCTAGACTAATACATTGAAGAATCTGGTAAAGATTGGGCCATCTATTACGCAAGTTACAAATTGACTAGATACGAAGGAAACCACACTGCCTTGGAGAAAGCATGTGTCTCCTTTGTTTGGGTCACCCAAAAATTGCTACACTACATGCTCATTTTTCCCATCAGACTTTTGTCCCGAATGGATCTTATCAAATACCTGCTCAAGAAACCTACCATGTCTAGACGAATGGCCTGATGGTAAATGTTATAGCCGAGTTCAATATTGTATGTGTCGCGTAGAAAGTCATGAAAGGAAGATCCATCTCTGACTACCTTGTTGACTAACCTATATTGGAAGTCGATGTTTGGATATCCGAGTTTTCGAATGAAGACATCCTTTGCACCTCCCATGAAGACCTCTGTTGGCAAAGGTTCTTTGACGGTGCTTTTAACAAGAAAGGATATGGCATTGGGATACTCCTAGTCGCCCTTGATGAATCTCACACTCCCAATGACATCAAACTAGATTTTTCTTACACCAATAATATGACCGAATACGAGGCATACACCATAGGCCTCAAAATCTCTCTCAAAAAAGGAATCCAATACCTAGATGCCTATGGGGACTCTACCCTCATCATCGACCAGGTCCTTAGAAGATGGAAAGTTAAGGACGAGAAGCTCCTATCCTTCCACATCCATCTAGAAGAGCTGGCCTCTCAGTTTTGATATATCACCTTCCATTACTTACCCCGAGCAAGAAACAAATTGGCCAATACCCTTTTTTATCTTAGCCTCCTTGTTCGACATGCTCGAAGGAATAACGATGACCCCTTTTTAGTCCAAAAAAAAGCTAAACCGACCCACCGCTACCACATCGAACTAGTCACAGAGAAGATTCTGATATATTCGAGTACTAGTACGATGAAATTTGGCTCCTCCTAGGTATCCCCAAGATTCTAACAAGAAAGACCGAGCAACCCTCCATAAACTGGATGCCCAATACATTGTCTATGATAAAGCATTGTTCAAGAGAAACTTCGATGGAACCCACTTACACTACATCGCAGGGGGTTAACATTGAAGAAATGATGCAGAAAATCCACAATGGGGAATGCAGACCCCACATGAATGGTCATATGCTTTCCAGGAAGATTATCCAATAGGGATACTATTGGACTACCACGATTCAATATTACATCGCTTATGTTCGGAGATGCCTTAAATGCCAACAGTTTTTCAATCTCCAGCACTTGCCTCTGCGGGAATTATAAAACATGGCCTTACCCTAGTCTTCCTCCACACTGAACATCGATAAGGGAAAGTTACTCCCAAAGCCTACAATGGGTACGAGTTCATCCTAGTTGCCATTGATTACTTAACCAAATGGGTCGAAGCCTAGTCATATGTAGTGTTAAATGCTAAAAGGGTAGCCAAGTTCATCTGAAAGAATATCATCTGCCATTATGGGGTCTTGCATGAGCTAGTGTCAGCTAACGGGTTACCTTTCGAGGCATAAGTCATAGGATTAGTCGACGAGTATGGGATTCAGAGACACAAATCTTCTCTCTATCGACCACAAACAAACGATGCAGTTGAATCCATTAATAAGAAGCTCAAAGAAATCATTATCGAGATGATCGAGTGTTATCGAGATTGGGTCAATCGGATACTTTATGCCCTCTCGGGCTACCAAACTTCAGTTTGAGCATCTACTGGGGCTACCCCTTACTCTCTTGTATACGACATAGAAACCGTCCTATCGTTGAACTAGAAATACCTTCATTATGCATCATGCCTGAAAGCAAGGTCAGTGAAGAAGACTAACATCAGTGCCATCTTGACGAGTTATCACTCTTAGACGAAAGAAGGCTAAAAGATCTATATCATATACAAGGGTACCATCATCGGATAAGGCGATCATTCAACATGAGAGTTAAGGACCATAGTGTCCAAGAAGTGGATTTATCCCTCAAAGAAATCATAGAACCCGTATGGGACCCCAGAGGGAAATTCAAGCCAAATTGGAGTGGCCCCTACATCGTGAAGAAAATCATATCCGGTGGCGCTGCTATACTCAGTGTCCTTGACGGAGAAGAGATGGTCCGTCCAGTCAACCTGGGTTGTCTCAAGAAATTCTACCCCTAATCTAAAATCTCAGCGCACTACGACTCCTATCATCCCTCTTTTTTTCTTTAAATAAAAATCTTCGTTTCCCTCTACTCAGAATTATGTAGGGCCTGATACTCTAAAAAACCATTTTGCTTTAAAAAATGAAACTTAATTTTTTTTCGAAACCCCAGTGGTACATAGGCAGCTCATACGCTTTACATAAGCACGACCCCCTTCTTTTTCGCAAAATACTATTCTTTTATTACCTCCGAGAATGATAGTTAATTTCGTCATTTACATGAACAAAAGGATTATATATGACTTAGCGATCGGTATAAATATTTCAAAATGCAAAACTCATCAAGAGACACAACAACATGATTAAAATACTTTTTTATTCCATTATGGTAAAATTCGGCGCAATTACAGGAAATATCAGCGTAGGGAGTCAAACAACTACCCCTGTCGACCTAATTGTCCTAAAAACAAAACAAAACCAAATTACTCATAAAAAAACAGGCCAAACCCCCCAAATTTATTCTTATAACCAAACACATAAAAGCTTCACAAAAACACCATCTTGACAAAAGACATTGCCCACAGCTGCCAGAAGATCCAACCCCCATTATCATCTACATCATAAGCCCCCCAAACTTATCCTGCCTGTATAGTATAACGAAGGTTCTCCGTAGAATGGTAATCCTAGATCAGCCTTTGGAAAACCACTACGCCTCCCTCCATGGTGTTAAATATGGCAAAACCATCTATGATCGGTCTCCTTGGCCTAAATCTTAACCACTACCCTCCTCCACAGCCATTTAGTGTAATCCCCAGAAACATGCCAAACTCTACCACCAGATTGGGAAGGACACATTAATGGCCTACAATTATCCCACAAAGATCCCAATCGCATGCGCATGCCTTCTGTCAAATCCTCCACAGGGAAAAAGTCCAGAAAATGGGAAGGCACGATCTGCTCCCATCCAACTTGGCATAGGAACCACCAGGGAAAAT
Source organism: Sambucus nigra (assembly GCA_949130495.1). Classification (NCBI taxonomy): domain Eukaryota; kingdom Viridiplantae; phylum Streptophyta; class Magnoliopsida; order Dipsacales; family Adoxaceae; genus Sambucus; species Sambucus nigra. The sequence continues at coordinate 44,943,847 of OX422210.1, read as the reverse complement.
AAAAGGAGGTCTGCCAAAGGCCAACTAACTAAAGATACTGGTATTCCCCCAGTTCTAGAATGAGATGTAACTCCCCCCACCATGGTAGTGACCGGCGTAGACATCGAGCCCGATGCTCCATAAACCAGTTTACTCAGTTCTCGATGATGAGGCCAAAACTGGTGAAATTCAACACAGTTGGCAAGGGATATTCAGGGGGACCACCAAATAGAATCTCTCAGACAGCCACATGAACAACATGATTGGGCTACCTATCAAAAAATCAGAACGGACTTCCCTCCAAGCATCTAGACAGTTTAGGGTCTCTGTCAGTATCACCATCGAAGAATTATGATGATATGACATCCATGCAGTAATGGAAGAAATTTGAGGGTCCACTAGCGGACCCACATTTACCAACAGTAACTTTGAAGTTAATCCAATGAATACGCCTCTGACGTAGCTCACATCATTGACGTCCCGCAGACGCACGGAATACAACACAATCGGGAGGGACATCATTCCTCCACCAACCAATGACCAAGCCGCCGAGGGTGAGATATGGAAAGATTCTGCTAATAATGCTCGAGTAGACCGAGAGAATTCAGACATGGCCACCACCACACTTGGATTTACCCCCAACATAGCACAAAACTTCTCGTAAGTCGGGCAGACTTCGTCCAAGACAAAATGAAAAACATGATCCTCGGGGTATCAAAATTATACCATCGCCTTCAAGATGTTCCACTCAATGGGGTAGGTGCTCGACAAGAAAATCTGATGCAGGTTAAAGGCATCGTAGTCTACATTGTACGAGCACATTGCCTCTAAATTCTCGTGGTAAGAGGCAAATTCAGCACTTATGGGAAGAGACATTTTGAAATAAACAAATAACATACCAGAAATAAGCAAGAGAAAGAAGATGGGGATAGGTGAAGAAAAACTCTCCACCATTACCCCTTGTATTCTTGAAAAATCTGGCTAGAGACAAGGGTCCTGCAAAATCTGGATGAAACTCTTCCCCGTCAAGGACAAAATAGTTGAAGAAAGTGCAATCAAATACTTGGGGTTATTTGACTGGACTGACCTGTCGATAGGCAGGTAAGGGGTATGCCGATCGGCATCCTCTAATTTTTAGAAATTTTAATTTTTCCTTTTTTGTGAAATCAAAAAACTCGATTTTTATTCAAAAAGAATTCAGAAGTTTCCTCCCCATATATTTTTTTAACTCAGTTTGCTTTAAAAATAAATTCTCTTTTAAGTAATTTTAATCCGTTTTACGATTTTAGCAAACAAAATAAAAAGTGCATGTAGATTAAGTCATTTAAAGCAAGATGAATAAATAAAATTCCATTACATTTCATATATATGTGTTTCCATCATTACGTCTCTTTTGTGGAAAAAAGAAACAAAGAAAAACAATGAGACTCGGCCCGATCCCCCACACTTTCTATCTTTCACCTTACTTCTCTCTCTCTCTCTATGATCCCCCATTCCGGTGACGCAATCACTTCCCCCGAGGACAATTTGAGGAGCCTTTTCTACTCGATCCAAATCCCTCCTCAGATGAAGCAGATGGCACGAGACAAGAAGGAACTAGTATCGATTCCCTAATTTGAGTGGTCACATAAGCCACCCTATCCCGAATGTCCCTCAGCTAGGAATTTGACACCCGGACATGCTATAAGAAAAATAAAAAAAGATCAAACCAGTAAATCTGAGGGAAAGAAGGAATAAAAAAAGACAAAGGACAAAGTTATACCTCTGGCTGAAGAACGTCCTTAGTTAACCCCAACACCTTCGAGTCCATCGTGTTGGGGTTATGCAACATACTCACCAATCCTCCCGCAGGCAGTCTGATGTTGTAAGAGGAGGATCAAGCCACACAAACGGAACCTCTAGCGTCACCGTCGCTATTGATGATGATGCACCACCACCACTGTGGGAGATCCCATTGGCCAAATTGGAGCCCTACCTGAAGCTGTAGGAGGCAGAGGCATATTCATCACGTCATAGATGCATAACGGCATCAGCCAGATCGTCATGAAATGGAGGTAGTCGTAGGCCTCCACCGTGTCCGTGTACAACGAATAGGCTGCATCGATCATCGCCACCACCCAGGCATCCTCTAACTTTTCCCGCACCTGCCTTATATATTTCGAGGGCATCGCCGATGAATAAAGGGTTGACAAAGTCTGGCTCCCCCAATCATAGATAGGGATATTCGAAAATAGAAATATGGTAAAAACCATAACTGGACAACGTTGCTGCTCAACGCCACCAGAAATCCTCCCAACAGCAAAAGAATGAATAAAGAAGATATTTAACGAACCTGCAGCCCGTCGGTCTCATCAATCTGATGGATAAAAAAAACCTCCCGAAGAATAAATATACAAATCGACTCCCCCGAGACTATTCCTCCAACATTACCCAGTGCCGCCTCCACTACCTCCGGTGGCACCCTTAGTGTGCGATCCACCTCTATCTGGGTCCCCTCGCAATTTATCTCCAGTAGATTTTGTACGTTAATAGGGGTCACCATCATCTCTCCAAAACCCAAATGTATGGTGTGTAGTGTCCCACCACCTCTCCCCCAGAGCACATAGAACTGCCGTCGAGTGGGGTGTCTCGTCCAATGCAGACACTAGACTGTTAAAACCTGCTGAAGAAACCATACAACGCACCACTACAGGAGGGTTCTCCCACACATCTCTAAACCCCATCAACGCCTGGGAGAAAACACTCGTCGCAGTAACATCAGTCTGCTAAAATAAAAGAGAAGAATTTTTTTGTCAAAATTAAAAGAAACAAAGAAATGCAAAAAAATGCAAAAAGGAATGCTAAAAGACATGTGGTACTTACATAACCATCAGGGTTCCTCACCTTGGACGATCAATGGTGCGTAGGCTCACGCAAAAGAGTCTGCTAATAGGAAATGAGCTCAAATAGAATAAAGGCATTCTCGTTGATCAATAATAAAGGCACACTGGCCCGTCACTCCAAGTGCACCCAATCGTCAACACCTAGCCACACCATGTGGATCTCACTGCTAGACAAGTCCACCATTTTCTAAACTAAAATGAAGAAGGAAAACTGGAGTAGATCGCAGGATAGAGAAGCGGAAGATAAGAAAGCTGAAAGCTCTGAAAAATGAAGAGAATTCGCCCCTTTTTATAGAGAGGCTAAGGGGTATGCCGATTGGCAGTCCCTTTACACCCGTCGATCGGCACTATCCCTTCCCCTTCCCTAGGCAGTCCAAAAGATCGTGCCACTTTCATTTGGTAACCTCTGTAAACTGTCGATCGGAAACCCCAAAAAATTTCGTAAAGGAAATCCTAAAAAAGTGATTAAAATATCCAAAAAGTCCCCCTAAAATTCTTAAAATTACCAAATGAACATTAGAACATTTCTTCACCAAGAAAACTATTTTCCAAGACTCCCAAATCCCCAACTAGGATTAATGCCACATTTTTATCTCCAGCTTAAAACCCTGAAATTCAGCCCACCCGCATTCTAAAACTTACCCTAACCCCAGTGGAATCCTAGAAACCTTAGTAGAAATCAAGGTCTCCTCGGCAGATTCCCAAATAAAACTTTTTCTTAGAACAATTCCAATTTCCCCTAGAAGAGTAAAAAGCCTTAACCATGCATCTCTACCCAATGACTCATTCCCCAGAGGAACCTCAAAACATAAACCGTCCCCCTAGTGGAATTCCCAGGCTAGGAATTTCAGTTCCCCTAGTAAAGCGATCTCTTCTAAAAAAGACATAATCCTTAGACAAATGTCTTGTACCGAATAAAGTCAACCAAATTCAAGACTCCACAGAGAGCAAACCCCCACATTACAACTTAAGGTTCGCAGAATTGACCTCGACTTGCAGGATTGGTCGTTCCAACTTAAGGTCCCCAGAATTGACCTTGACCCTTAGAATTAGTCGCTCCTACTTAAGGTCCACATAATTCACCTCGACCGACAAAATTGGTCGCTCCCACTTAAAGTCCTAAGAATTGACCTCAAACCATATAATTGATCACTTCACTTAAGGTTCGCAGAATTGACCTCGACCTACAGAATTTGCCACTCCCACTTAAAGTCCCCATAATTGACCTCGACCCTCAGAATTGATCGCCACAAACTTAAGGTCCGTAGAACTGACCTCGACCCGTAGAATTGGTCGCTCCAACTTAAGGTCCACAAAATTAACCTCCACCCTCCGAATTTTTCGCTTCTACTTAAGGTCCATTGAATTGACCTCGACCCACAGAATTGGTCGTTCCCACTTAAGGTCCTCAGAATTGACCTCGGCCCTCGAAATTAGTCGCTCCCACTTAAAGTCCTCAGAATTGACCTTGACCTTAAGAATTGGTTGCTCCCACTTAAGGTCCTCAAAATTGACCTCGACCTAAAGAATTGGTCGCTCCCAACTCAAAGTCCTCGGAATTGACCTTGACCCTCATAATTGGTCTCTCCGACATAAGGTCCTCAGAATTGACCTTGACCCTTAAAATTGGTTGCTATCATTTAAGGTCCGCAGAATTAACCTCAACCCACAGAACTAGTCACTGTCACTTAAGGTCTGCATAATTGACCTCGACCCGCAGAATTGGTCGCACCCACTTAAGGTCTGTAGAATTAACCTTGACTCGATGAATTGGTCGCTCCCACTTAAGGTTCGTAGAATTAACCTTGACCCGCAGAATTGGTCTCTCCCACTTAAGGTCCCCAGAATTGAGCTTAACCCTCAGAATTGGTCGCTCCAACTTTAGGTCCTCAGAATTGGCCTCGACCCTAAGAATTGGTCGCTCTCTTATGTAGGCCCCTAGAATTGACCTCGACCCGTATAATCGACCATTTTGTGCATTAACTTATGACCTCCACATCAACAATGACCCTTTGAATCGATCATCCTCATCCCTTTTGGTACGCAGAATCGACTCCCTCCCTAAAATATCATATGGTAGACGACTCTTAATCATTCGAAGCTCCCCCGTCGAGGGGCTCTGTAGATTGTAAGACCCCCTAAGTCTCTCATTAGGTCCCTAAAACCTCCCCACTTCACTATAAATCCTAGGTCATACTCTGAGTACCGATCTAGAGGAAATCGGGCACTCTCACGCCATGTTTGACTCCAATCAACTCTATTGTCAAAGTGAAAGCTCAATGAATACTCAAAGGGCACTGAATCCCCTTTCCAACGGTCTACCATTTGTACGGATCGGCATAACAATTAGGATGAACGAACCATTTTACTACCAAAAATTGAACTACAAGCCACCAAGCGCTCTTGGACCCCAGTTTGACACCAATTAAATTCATCGTCAGAGAGAAATCTCAATGTATCCTTGAATGGAACTAAATGTTATAGTTATGCTCAATGACCAGATGAAACCTGTGCATATAATAAGCATGATGGAAAAGTGTTGGTATTCTAGTACTATAGTTAATGATTTTTTTCCTAATCTAAAATGGCGTGGGTGTATTATAATGGATAAGAATATGTTTATCTAGTCAATTTGTTCTAAAGGACTTAATGGAAGACAAACACAACTTTTGATCAAGCTTCCACGTGATCGCAAAAATCAAATGTTGGTATTATACCTAGCCACTTATATCTATAATGTGCTCACAAAGTTTATCATGCAAGATTCTAAGAATGGATTTATTCCCTTCAGACATGAAATCTTTTTATCTAAGAATCAGTTCCCTAAGACACCTAATTAGATAAAGAGGATGAGAAAGATACTTTATTCCTCGACGATGGGCATACTCATTTATGTTATGTTGTGTATAAGAACATAATCTTCTTTACCATTGGCATGGTTAGCATGTTCCAATCTAACCTACGTAATGAGGATTAGACTAGATTAAATCACATTATTAAATAACTAAAAAGGACTAGAGATTATGTATTGATTTACTCAGTGGATAGTCTTATACCTATTGGGTACACATAGTCAAATTTTTTAATTGGATAAAGATTCAAGGAAGTTAAACTCAAGATATGTATTAACACTAGGAGGTGAGCCAAAAGCTGGAGAAGTATCAAGCAATCATGCATTACTGATTTCACCATGGCAGACTAACATGTTGTAGCTTGAGAGGCAGTAAATGAGGTTGTTTGGCTCCAAAACTTCCTAAGTTATTTGGATGCAGAATCTTCAGTGCATTTGTCTATTATGGAAATAATAGTCCGATTATTAACTCAAAATAACTAAGGATTCATAAAAGATCAAAGCACATTGAGCACAAGTATCATGATGATGTTATGACCAAGATTGAATCTCAGGACAACCTATATGAGTCTTTTACAGGTAGCTTACGAACTAAGGCTTTTGATAGTCAGATAAAGAGAATGGGGTGTTAAATGTATAAGAGCATGGATTCAAGACAAAGTTGGATGTTGTTGGGGTTTTTAATTTTTAAAACCATATATGACGTGTATTTTTCAATAAAGGTGTGTCAGGTTTATTTGAAATGAGAAACATATTTGTGAGAATGCCTCATATTTTCTGTTGAATATATTTTATGCATTGTTGGTGAATTGAAATTCTGGTGAGTTGGGTTTAACCTAATCATGGGATATCGAAATTAATATTTTATTACAACTCAATAGTTCATATTCTAGATAGGAGTTAACATCCTATCAGAAAAGTTGCGATTAAAATCCTAGTTTTCTATCTAAAAATGGGCGAACCTATTTGATGATTTGGGAACGTGTATGCTAGGTCAAAAAGGATTGTGATCGGTACACTAGTAATGTATTAAATAAGACCATGGATGAGATACAAGTCTAGATGATTACTATATTATACTTTCACAATATCACATGTTTTCAAAGGGTGCATAAGTTCTTAATCCCTAGGGGGATTAAAATGCATACTCTGTGGCCATCCCGGGATCCGCCCCATGCAATAAAAGCCTATGCATATCTCTCACACGCGTCTCCGCTCTTCCTTGAAGTAGGAAGGGGGAAAACGTGCAGAGTTTCGATGCTCGTGTGCACAGAGATGGGGAGATAACAGTCTTGCGCCCTTTCTTGGGGTGCTCTGGTCGTCGTTAATTTTGGGGTAAATGTAAAGAGATAGAGTCGCCAGCCTATTTTGCACAAAATAGGCAAAAGAACATGTTTTTGCCTCAAGAGAACGACATTGAAGACAAACTAATGCTTGAGAAACCAATAGTTCAATGGTTAGGGAGGCTAAGCTACGAAATGGGAAAGGTGTTAAGTACCCATCCCTCCCTTTCGGTATCTCACGGGCTTATGTTAATATTTTCTAAATTTCTCCATGAAGTGTGTGTGCGTGTATATATAAGTGGAGATCAGAATCGCTCGACTCGCATCATGGAAAGGATGGAGTGAGGTCATCCATGAGAAAGTTCCCAAACTAATAATTAGAAACTATGATGTGTGTGCTTATCGAGATATTGATTGTTATGATGAAATGATAACATATGTTAGATAAGACTCAAGTATGAATCACAAGTATGATATATATAAAAGATATGTGGATAAAATAGAAAAACGATGAAAATATGAATATAAATGATATAAATCTAGGGTTTTAGCTTGAGATGCCTATGTAGCCTGTAAAGGTATCAAAGTCCACATAGTTTGCATGCGAAACACAGGTGGGGTTTATCCCATAAATTCAAATGGGAGTTTTATTACAAGTGTGTGTGTAGAAAAAATATTTTTAGTTTTGTGAAAATGTGGTGAATAATCCCGTTAGAATTTATAGGTGTAACCTTTTTTTCTTTTTTTTGGTTATTTTTATAGAAAATAAAGTATGTGCAATATAACTAATAAAGGATGAAATGTTAATGTGAATGATCTAAAGTAAAATCTAAATTATAATTTATATAACTCATGTAAAAATAAAGAAATTGAAAGAGAGAGAATGATGTTTGGACCTTCTTTGAAGATTTGAAGCTTGCCCTTGATCCTTGATTAGCTTCCTTGCAAGTTGGGATGAATATTGGATGAGAGAGAAGGAGATTCTTTCTAAATTGGGTATGATAATGATGGGAATGAAAGGTGGAAAGGAATTTCAAACAAGAAAACTTTGCTGATTATAGAAGAATGTTACAGAGATCACTGAAATTGGTGGATCCGGGGTGCCTTTAGAAGTGAGCTCATGCTCTCCTTATATAGGGTAGGGGGATAGTTGACAGGCTTAGTTCTTGCCCTGCCTATCGACGAGTAGCCCAAGACACACTACTAACAAGCAAGGAAATGGACCTGATAATTGGCAGTCTCGTGTAGATTTTTTAAAAAACGATCGTAAAACGCAATCCGTGGGTCCAAATCATGCACGGGGTACCGTTAAAAAGTTAATTCAAAGACCTTTACGAGTTCTTAGGTCTCTCCTGGGTCCAAGAGTTGAATTTTGGTCAAATGGGCTCGGAAGCGCCCGACGATCCTTTGGACGGAAGATCATCGGACGATGATGTATCAGTCATTCAGATCGTAACTTTGAATCGCACTCAGAAAGGGTTGTTGGAAAGGTTTTGAGAGGTACTACGATGTTCCAAAGATCTTTGCTCGGTTCAGAGATTTGATTTTGGTCAAATAGGGTTTGAAAATACCGGGTGACCTTTCAGAATAAAATGAATCGTTCGTCTGTATCGTAAGGATGATTTGCTCACGGGGTGTACTATTGTAATGGGTATTCAGTTCCCTTCAAATATTCATTTAGTCTCGTTCGAACTGAAGAGTTGACTTTAGTCAAACAAAGCCGTGGAGTGCCCGGTGGCCTTCAGACGGATCGTTCGTCTGAACGATTATGCCATTTTACGCACAGGGTGGATAGTTGGAAAAGGGTTTCAGTGACCTTAGATCATTCATTGAGCCTTACCTCTGACGATGAAGTTGATTGGGGTCAAATCAGGACCTGGGAGCACCCGACGGCCTCTAGATCTATTTTTGGTAGTAAAATAGTCCGTTCGTCTGAATCGTTATGCCGATTCGCATACGGGGTGGACCATTGGAAAGGAGATTCAGAGCCTTTGAAAGATTCATCAAGATTTTACATGATAATAGAGTTAATCGGAGTCAAACAAGGTCCGGGAGCGCTTGATGGACTTCAGATTGGTACTCAAAGTATGACCCACGGTTTATAGCAAATCGCAAAGATGATAGGGACCTAAGGAGAGACTTAGGAGGTCCTATAATGTGGTGTCTACAGAGCCGCTCGACGGGTGAGCTAGGAGTATGTGAAATTCATCAAATAGACACCATATGATGTGTTGAGAAGGAGGTCAATTATGTGGACCTAAAGGGATTAGGATGACCGATTCGAAGGGTCAATGTCGATTCTGAGGACCTAAGGCGACACTAGAGACAACCGTTATGGGGGGACGAGGGCAATTCTGAGAACCTAAGATGGGAGGGACCAATTTTGAGGGTCGATATCAATTATGATGACCTAAGGTGATGCTAGAGATAGCCATTTTGGGGGGGACGAGATCAATTCTGAGAACCTAAGATGGGAGGGATCAATTTTGAGGGTCGATGTCAATTCTGAGGACCTTAAGTTGGAGCGACCAATTCGAAGGGTTGAGGTCAATTTTGAGGACATTAAGTTCGACGTAACTAATTATGAGGGTCAAGGTTTATTCTGAGGATTAGGAGGTGACCAATTATGAGGGTCAATGTTAATTTCGAAGAACTTAAGTGTTAGCGACCAATTTTAAGGGTCGAGGTCAGTTATGAGGACCTTAAGTGGGAGCGACCAATTATGAGGATCAAGGTCAATTCTGAGGACCTTAAGTAGGAGCGATCAAATCTGAAGGTCAAGATCAATTCTGAGGACCTTAAGTAGAGGCAACCAATTCTAAAGGTCGAGTCCGATTCTGAGGATCTTAAGTGGGAGAGACCAACTCTGAGGGTCGAGGTCAATTATAAAGACCTTAAGTGAGAGAAAAAAATTCTGAGGGATTAGGCCGATTCTAAGGACCTTAAGTGATAGCGACCAATTCCGAGGGTCGAGGTTAATTCCCAAGACCTTAAATAGGAGCGACTAATCCTGAGGGTTGAGGTTAATTATGAAGACCTTAATTAGGAGCGACCAATTCTCAGGGTCGAGATCAATACTGAGGACCTAAGTGGGAGTGACCAATTTTAAAGGACGAGGATGATTCCGAACACCTTGAGTTGGGAGTGACCAATTATAAGGGTGGAGGCCGATTCTGAGGACCTCAATTAGTAGTGACCAATTATGAGGGTTGAGGCCAATTATTAGGACTTTGGTTCTTGGAAGGGTGACACCATGGGAATCAGTGAAAGTCTGGTGAGGTGGTTAACATGAGACGTTTCGTCTACGATGAGTGTTTGGAGCTTTGGTGCAGAAGTGTAGAAGTTGGTGCTCGGGTGAACAAATGCGGGGATTTTTGACATGGTGATGGTGAGCGTTAAGATGCTTGTTGGTCTGTGGTCTGTGCATCTGCTACTGGTACCGAGGCAACATGGCATAGTTTAAAAACGCGATGAAGGCTTATGATTCGTTCATCAATATTCCACTTAGTCTCGATATTACTTTCGAGCAATATGATACGCTATTTAGGGAATTTAATAAATAATTTAATACATTAGTTTAATTAGATATTTAAAAAAACAGTTTTTTCAAAACAAAAAAAAAACGTTTGTTTGCTATTTTTTACTATGTAAAAAAATAATATGTTATTTTTGTTATAAATAAGAAACTATTTTTTTTGTCACGTTTTATTTATTTTATAAACCAGTTTTCAATTTCCTTATTCGCCTCAATTTTAGTTAATAAAAAACCAAATATTTTATTTCATCCCAATTTTTTTGTCACAATTTTTATTACTATTAAATATCATTTTTAGTAGGGGTGGCCATAAGCCTGAGGCTCGTGAAGCCCGCCCAACCCGCTCGAAAAAAATAGGGCTTGGGTAAGGTAAATATGCCTGTGAAGTGGGATTGGCAAAATTTTATAAGCCCATCATTTTTTTTTGGGTGGGCTTGGGTATGTATTCTTAGGCCCGCTTGAGCCCGACCCGAGGCACGAGAATTTATATATATATATATATATATATATATATATATATATATATATATATATATATATATATATATATTAGTAGTTATAAGAAAGTATAAATAGGGAACATTTAAAAATATCAATTTTAGGCTTTATTTACTCTTAGTCTTAAGGCCTTGTTTGCGGGTTTTATTTTGGAGAGAAAAGAAAGGAAAGGAAGGGAAAATATATTACCTTCCCTTCGTTTGGGATTTTAAATCGGAAATAAAGTGTCTTTCTCTCGTTTGGGAGTTCAAAAGGAGAGAAAAGAAAGGAATGTTTTTTAAAAAAAATCTTTCCTTTCTCTACAAAACTTTCTTTTCAAATTGGAAAGAAATAGAGAGAAAGGAAAGTTCTTTAATGAATTGTACATTTTTTCCCTTAAAAAAATATTTTTCTCCGAAACTCCGAAACACAAGAAAGAAAGTTATTTTCTTTTCTCTGACAAATTCCTTTCTCTCTTATTAACTTTCCCTTCATTTCTTTTCTTTCCTACTAAAATTTTATTTTCCTTTATTTTCTCTCCAAAACTCCCAAATAAGACCTTAGAGTACATTCTAAAATAAATTTGCCAAACAATAAAATAGGTCATAGATTTTCTAAAAATAATATTTTGGTAATAAAAATAAGTATGCCCGGGCCTTGGTAATGAGCCTGGGCAAGAAGCTTACGGACTTGGGGTCGGCTTGGGATTACACAACAAGGCCCGATTCGGTCTTGGATGGACTTGGGGTAGCTCAAATTTTTAATGGTCCGACCCGAGTCCGGTTGGGCCCATCCAGGCCCGGCCCATAGCCACCCCTAGTTTTTAGTAAATAAAAAAATACGGAAAAAAATAACAGTAAAATCTTTATTTTTATTTTTTAAATAGAAAAAAACTAGGACAAAATATATTTTTTAAAAAACTACGATGAAAAAAGGACACAATTTTTTTTTTTTGTAAACTGAAAAGTATAAAAAAAAAATTATTGCAAATAACAATGTTATGATCCACTTGGTAATAACTAAATCAAACTGTAGACAACGAATGGTATGCGTGAAGGTAATGAAATATACATGTCTCACACTAAAGAACATACTTTGATATGTCCATTTCAAAACACTTTTTTCTGGCCTATCTACTAAAATACTGTTATAGTGCCAAAGCATCAAAACAACCACCAAATATGAATCTAATACTAGAGCATATGGACATAGGCATCCATTTTATCATTTCTTTTTATTTTCAGCCTTTTTATCCTTTTTGTACCTTTAGTATAAATAGCCCCGAAGGCTCCCATTTGTAACACTTTTGACATTTTAATAATGAGAGCTTAGAGAGAGAAATTGAGACTTATTCATGATTTTTTTTAGTTGTTGTGTAGATTAGTTTTATTTGACATTTTTGTACCGTATTTCACATCAAATTGATATCAAAGCCTCGTTTGCTCTTGGGTGAAGATGGTTATAGAAGACTGGGAATTGAGTCGATTACACCCGAATGAGAAGAGGGGCCTCCTCAAGTGTACCACCGGAACCCCAACCCTAAGTAACTTAAACCCTAATCCCTCGAAGCCTTAATCATTGCCGAAAACCACCCAGAAAAGGGCAGCAGCCAACCGAAACCCTATTTGTCTGATCTAAGGCCACCAAATACTGGTCGGACTACTGCCAATGTGGTCGGAAACCTCGGTCCCAAATGACTCCACCCAGACCATGGCCGATCGGCCCTTACCCCTAATGACAGAAGTCGTCCCACGCTTCTTTGCCTATGATATCATCCTAATGACAGAAGTCATCCCACGCTTCTTTGCCTATGATCTCATCCGCCACAAGGCGGTATGCTATGAACCACTCACAAACCTGTCAGATCCTTAAAAAAAATTGCCCCTACTACTAGCCGCCGAGGGAGTCTCCCAACCTTGCCAACCGATATCAATAACCTCCATCTCAATCGATACTAAAAAAAGATTTTAATCCCAAGCCCTTTAATCCAAGTTCACAAAAACCCTAAATTCCAACCGAATTTCAAACCCTCAACACACCAAAATAATCTATTAGTAACAATATTGTAATGTTACAAAAATAATTACTAACACTAAATTACCGTAACAAAATAGGCGTGAGAAAGAAAAATACTAATACTTCCTTACCAATACTAAATTACGTGTTAGTAACACATCCCTACCATTACTAAATTATATATATATATATATATAACCACTGCAATGAGCAAAACCCAACACATCTAGCCATGAGTAGTTCAATTTTTTTCGTTGCTTCAATCCACATCAGACCATAAATTTAAAAAAAAATAACCGAGAATCTACAAAAGAGCCATAAAGTAGGATCTTTACAAGAATGAATAATTGCCCTTTTTCATATTAGAATTAGCTATAAACCTACACGATGCGTGAGCTAGTTATTTTTTAAATAATCCCCTGATCTTCACGTGAATAGAAATGGATCAAAATGCATAACATGCCACTAAAAACTTAAATATCAACAAAACTAGCCTCAAAATAAATAAATAGAAAAAAGATAAAAGTTTTAAATGGATGTATGGTTGAACTCTAATTTCATCTTATCCGCATCTGCTGTGCACCCAACTAACCCCACTACTTTATCAATGAAAACAAAAATCGAAGCTTCACCACTCACATCAGAAACTTTCACAGGCATTATATATCTGGATATGACAAAGAATAACCAGTTTACAACATTGGAAAAACAGCCATCCCAAACTAATTTAATGTTGAGTCCTTCTACGCCGACACAGATTTGCGACACATTTGGTACGACACAGTGATGTGTCATATCGTTATTGGTTATTGCCGCTGGCGGGGATCCACATCCATAAGGGAATAACCAATACCGGTGTGATGCGTTACTGTGTCGAAAATCCGTGTCGGCCTAGTGTTATTGTTTACTGTTTGTCAGGTCCATGTAATTTTAAAAAGTTCCAAACCTTAAACTACGCTCATCATCATTCTTCTTCAATCCTCTTCACACCAATATCCAAATCCAATAGCTTCAGTAAGTTTCTTGTTACAAATCCTGCAAGCCCGGTACCACAAGTTCTGATTAGGCTTAATAAAGCTTATATAAGCCCTTATGCTAAAGAATACATGTTGCATTTCACAAAGACCAGAAAAATATAAAAATGTAGTTCAGTGTTATAATTACCAATTAAAAATATTTAGCATTTCTTATCCTCCACTGGTGGCAAGATCATTACAAAAAGGCACCACAATAGCCTTCTTCATGTAGATAATGTGATGTTCAATTTATCACACAAGACAATATTAAATGGAGAATCTGTAATGGAAATACATTAAATGAAGCTTAGGTCTCATCTGCATTGGTTATGTCATGTTTTGGGATGGTTTCATTGTTTAGTTCCCTTCGAATACTCATTGTAGGAGATAAACTTTGTACCATAACAATAGCATCTATAGTTCATAAGAATTCAAATAGTCTTATTTTACAAGAAAAGAAAAGAAAAAACAGTTCATGCATCAAGACACCAATTATTAGAAATCCTTACCCACAATCTTGTGAGACCCCGCCTAATAAAATACCTGTGTGATTAGTCCTATATCAAATTAAACAGAAATCTCATTTGGTTCATTCTCAGCATCATTGTCAAAAACTTTTTAAAACTTACTAACCACCTAGTATTCAAAAGATATGGTGTCAAATTTTATCTTTTTATCCAACAACAACATGTAGATAAATATAATTTAAATCATTCATACAACCACTGAGTCAAACAATATTGAAAATGAATAAATACAATTCTTTGTCGAATAAACATCGGCTACAAAACCCAAATCATAAAATATAAACCACCAGAAAATAAATTTAGTACATCATCTGACTGGAACAAATTAAATAACTAGGGCAACATGCCCAAATAAAATACTTACCGCATCCTACTCTAGGAATGAAATGACTGACGAGGCTCAGTATAAATCCTGTAACATCCACATACGTCGCAGTTGCGTAACCCTAGAATAGAAACAATTATGGCATCCCTGTGGCTGGACACTTAAAAGGTTTTGAAAATACTTTATAGCAAGGGTTAGAACCCAAAATATTTTGAAAATATTTAGCAAGTGAAATAAATTGCAGTAAATTAAAACGCATGAATGCTTTTCATATTTAAGCTAGTGTCGCACTCCCTTGAGGATCGGCTCACCCCTCATCTATTATGCGCACCTAACGTTTTCTACATAACCCACCTAGTCCTCTACCCCGTGACTAGTTCTCGATAATATCCTTCCCGGCACACTACTCTAGCCCGAGTATGTTTAATATATGATTTATAAGTTATTCATCGCATTAAATTAATTAACCATTTCTCATTTGAGACCATATAACATTCTCACGTGTTATATATAATCACAACAATTCACATCATGTATTTTACCCATATATAAATATCTGCACCATATATACGTATCCTCATATTACAACATTCACACACATGCCGTAAATATATAATCGTCCTCCCGAGTAGGCACTCACCGGATGTTTCTCTACAATGCTATCAATCCAGGTATACTCATCCACCCGGACACCCTGACACAGTTAGATCCCCGAATCAGTAAAATCAAATAAACGCAACAGAGACGGTCATATTTCCTACTAGAAATGAGACAGAATCATACCCCAGACATCCCATCCCTAATCACGGAGGCTATGACCAGGGGACTATACTCACCCTGCTCCTCAAGCCAGGGGATTCACCCATATCGCGCAACCTCCTATGATAGAACTAGAGGGGTATGTATTCCTATAAAATATTATTCACACAAATACTTATAAATCACACACACACACACACACACACACACACACACACACACACACACACACACACATATATATATATATATATATATATATATAGGATACTCCGTGCACAATTATCGTAACACTAGCCTAACATTCTCAAGTCTATGTACCGACTTGTAATTTAAATAAATCACACTTTTTTTTTTGTTCCCTCAAGTTGTGTCACCAAACTAAATTACCCAGACTCGCTCCTTCGGTCTGAAATTTCATCTTGTAGAACTGATTCCTCAAATTCAACTTATTAAGATTAACTCCTTTTTTATCTTGAATATTTCATAATTTATCATATAACCCTATAATAGATTAATTCGGCCAAATCCGTGCCGAAGCACTCGCAGGACTAGCCCCAAAATATCCGAGTCAATTTCCCCAAATCTAAACTTTAACTAAATATGCATTAATTAATTTATTACCTTGATGTCGCTCAACCAATATATTCGAACTCGCTCACTTGGACCGAAAATAAAATAATTAGAATTTATTATTCAAATTCTCCTTAATAAATTTTGCACACTTATTAATCTAAGGTTTTCAATTTAATCAATTTCAAACTTAATTCCCTTATGGATTAATTTCTCAATTATCTCAATACTTACTTGTCTCACTTTATGTAAATCTAATCTCCACTTTAGGCCTAAAGTCCTTATTATAGAACAACAATCACAATCAATCAATCTAGGCAACCTCCAGCGGAATAACAATACAAAACAACATTTCTTAAAATTTGCCCCACGAATCTACCCATATTTTTAAAATGGCATTTTGGAGTTGTTTTTGGAGAAAAAGTATGAGAGAACAAAATACAAAAAATAAGATTTTCTACGAGGCATCACGGACAAAATAGCCATTTTCGGAACCAAAACGTCATAAAACAGTTTCTAAAATGACGATTTAATTTACCCAATTTCATAGACTTCTTCAAATTCAAGTTGTTCTATAATTCAATCCTACCCAAAAATCATATCATCTTATCACACCCACTATGATATGAATAGAAATCTGCAATTAATTTAAAAGCAAGTTTAACCACTTGCCTTAGGGTTCGTAGGGTTTGAATCATTTGGTGAGATGATGATTATTTGATAAAGAATAACTCTCATGGTTTCTTCAATTGTACCCACTTCTCTCTCTCTCTCTCAATTGGAGTTTTTTTTAAATATGTTATGGTTGCCACACCCTCTCCCTTTTTGGGTTTAATAACTCAATCCCGCTTTTAGGCTTGTGGACTTTATTAAAAGGTCCCAAACACTCTTATGTGAGCTTGGTTAATGCGTAAAAATGTCCCGAGACCCATTTACTACCCTGGGTACTCTTTTTCGACTATTTCGACCCATCTGGACTCAACCACACTCAGAATTTCAATCCGAATTATTTTACTAAAATTTCTTATCTCGATCCCAATATAGTCTATGCCGACTCCCGGTTGGGATAAACAAATGCCACGTCGCTATTGCTCGTTATAACATAATTAAATTATTATTATTCACTTAATAAATTTAAATCTCATAAATATTAATCATTTACTCACCAGATTAATATTCAGTAAATATAAATAATAATTAATTCAATTAAATTAAATTAAATTAAGACACATAAATAATTTAAAATTAACCGAATTAATTAAATAATAAATTCCCAAAAATATGAGGTGTTACATACTTCCCCCCTTACAAGGGAATTTTGTCTCCGAAATTAGGTTGTACCTGTGGCGAATACCTCTAGATGCTGCTCTCGCATGTCATCCTCCAGCTCCCAAATGGACTCGTTAACGATGTGGTGTCCCCACTAAACTCAAACAAGTGGTATCACTTTAGAACGCAGCTTACGCTCACTACGATCCAGAATAGCTACAGGTCTCTCCTTATGCGAGAAATCTAGCTGCAAATCAAACTCCTCAAGTGGAACATGCCACAAGCTCTCACACTCCTCCGATAATCCTTCAGTGATGCCACGTGAAACACGTCGTGTATCCGCTGTAGATGCTATGGTAAACCCAGTCTATAAGATACCTGTTCCACTCTCTCAATAATAGGGATGGGCCCCCATAAATCTCGGCGCTAGATTCCCTATCATGTCGAACCTCATGACCTCTTTTACGGGAGACACTCTAACCAACACCTAGTCATCAACATCTAACTCAATGGTCTCCGAACATGTAGTGCCTCAAAAGATGAGCCTATGCTCCGTCGGCTCTATAAAAAAGGCCCCACCTTATATGGGTGTAATTTCTTGTTGCTAACCCATGACTCCCCTACATTAAATACCTACAACAATCCCTGACTACTCATGTCAAACTTCAAATCCTTAACTCATGGTGACTTAATTATCCTTATGTTTCTGAGCTATCTAGAAAAACATTTTTTGTTCCATTCCTGACGATGGATCATAAATCACTTTGGGTCCCAGAAGCTTGTTATTTCCCCCACCTATCCCAACTAAAAGGAGGATGGAAAAATTTCCCTAGTAATGTCTCAAAACGTGTTATGTAGACAATACACTGCCATGAGGTATCACACGTAACTCTACTAATGGTAATTAATACTCCCAATCACCCACAAATTTGAAATTACACATTCATCGATTTTGGATGTCCCAAATATGAATTTCACCACCCATGCTCATCAATCCTGTCACTGGAAACATCAAAATTACAAAATCCTAGTTAAAAACCCCGGATCACCATCCCTAAATGATGTAACTGGGAGGCAACTCCACTATATATTACTCACCACCGATCCCCTCGCTTAACATTTCACATTACAAGGGACATCTTACTCCCCTTTTATGGAATATTATACCTAAAATCATTGCCCTTGCGTTTACTCCCAAAACTACTCGGTAACTAACTAAGTGAGACTCTGCTCCACCCAGGGTGCCCATACACCCTATAACCCATGAATGGTTACACAAACCTCAGATCGTGACATATGTAACATACTTATCTCAAGTTCGGCCCCCTGCATTCTCGATCTGGCTAAATCTTCTGGTATCTTCAATCACCTTACCAATTAATATTCAATTATTCTCGATATTTCCCCACCTGTCCACTTGCGGTGCAAATTTTCCCAGTGTTTCTTTCGCAACACTTCTCGGCTTCACCGGTTCTATTTGTTAATAGTTCTCCGCTCAACTTGTTTTCTCCACACGTTCAATAATTATCATTTAATTCTATGTCTTTGCATCCAACGACATTTCTTTACTCCCGATGTTTGTTATGGCTTATGCGTATAACATCTTGTAGCAAGGCACAAAAGAGCTTTTCCCAATGCATTCTTCCTCAGTATTGTTAGTACTCGATTTTTTTTGTAGAACCCAAAGCATACACCCGGAACACTCAAACCTTGTCCCTATACTCACAAGTCTAATCATGGACTCCAGTGCTCTAAAGGTGCCATATACTATTGGTCTTGCACTATCACAAAGTCATCAGTGCCACGGTAACCCGACATACCCTGAACTCATTAGTAAGAGTCCCTACTCTCCGGGATCCAATATAACTAGACAACTATAGTCTATTTAAAAAATACCTCCGCGAGCTTGACCCTCTTTCAGGTAAGACATCACAAAAAGAATATACATCCTGCCCCGGGGCAATGAACACGATAGCCTTACGATAATCGCCCACCATCTCTTAATAGTCAGTACCCAGGATAAAACCATACCTCGAATATCACCTCTCAAAACGAGTAAACCTCATAAAATATGTATCATCTCAGTGTACCCACCCGCTCCCTTACAGGTGGAACTGAAGAGCGCCCCGCTACTCCATGGTAAATATACACATACTAGTGACATTAATGATACCTCTACTAAACTAGTTTCTCACGCAAATCTGGTACTAATACATTACTGTGACCCGCTCGTGTCACACAAAATAGACCCCGATCATCTCGAGATAAAGCTCATTCTTTCAATTGCCAATAAAATTCGCAGTTCAAATGGTTCCCGGATATAACACCTTCGTCCTAACCAAACCAAAAAAACTTCTTTAACTGTTGCCCTTGTTAGACATACTGCTCCTGTCCCCTGACTAGCTACGGTCAAGATCAACCCATGTGTTTCTACTCTTTTACACGTAAGACACCTCTCTGTGTCATTCCCCTTTCTCTGTCCCCACCGTCCAAGTCGGGGTTGTCCTTCTCACTGACTTGGTAATCTTGACCCTAATTGCTACCCATAATGTCCCTTTGTCTCCGCTGCTCCCGTGGGACTTATTGATGGCCTTGACGGCCCTCACAGAACCCACCGCCACTTGGTAGAAATTCGATTGATCTCGATCATTAATCTGGGTCCTCTACTGGGTATCCAATCCCTTGGTGCCTCATTAGCCTTGAAAAACCCACCCTTACCTTCAGTTAGACTCCATTAGCTCCCTTCTCACGAGAGCACTGATATAATTTTGTAAATGGATGACCTTGATGACAACGACACCAGTCATTCTAGTCGGATTTCCTATCCGCGCTTGTATTTTCTACCCATCGGTCTATTATCAACTTACAAACCCTTTTTGATTATTCGTATCCCTCTCCTCGGTTACAAAGTTTGCAAATTTCGTCAACTTTCCTTCACATCCGATCATTGTTCGACCCTTTTTTTTAAATTACTGAAATCTCCCTTGCCTCTCTATATAATCCCTGGTGAGAGGATTCATAATAATCTGCACCCCAAATTCCTCATTATTCAAGAAAAATTTCCTATGTCTATGGTGACAGACTCCCATCACCCTACGTTGCTCCTATGAGCAAATATATTTGCTTAAAATTTGACTTGAGTGTCACTACACTCCCTCACATGTGATTCCAGTTGAATGTTCTCCATCCCTTGGTAAATCACCCTTCCGCACCTTCCTCGAACTCTAGCGGGTTATTCTTCTGAAATAAAAATCGTCTTCAACCCTCGCCCCTTGTTGTTTACACTTGGGGTTTTAGCTTTGCACCATCGTCCTTCACAATGGTTCTTGGGGAAACTACTACGCCCGAGGGGTTACTCCAACTTTAATTATTAGAACAATAATCGTAGTGACTCCTATTGCGTCATTGTTCCCAGAATACTCTATGTCTTATGCTCAGTCCTCCCTCCTGTAAATCCTTCTAACGTCTCACGCTTGTCGTTCTATAATGTTCGATCTTCCACGCTCAATCGAAATCGTATACGAATCACAAAAACTATACATAATAACAGGAGAATGTAAATCGCATACGTAAAGGAATATAATAATTCTATAATAATGCTTTATATCAAATAACGCTAAGCTGAAACGTGAAAAGTCGTACAGATTCTAAGGACATTAGAACCTGATGCTCTGGTATCATTTCCTCCTCTCCCGTGGCCCAACTGGCCCCTCATGTTGCCTCCCTGCCCAAACCTAAATCCTCTGGATCGTAAACATTTAGCATAGTCCCTAGGCTAGGAACCCTACTCACCATGTCGCTGCTGACTTTGACTTGATGGTGTCCCGCTAGAACTGCCTCCAATAGTCTTGCCCTACTAGCTCAACTCAATCCCCTGCTTAACATTTTATGCATGTAAGCGGTTATCCTGGCAATGAAGCATCACAGCATTAAGAACATCTGCGAAAGTATGTAGGGAGAGATTGCCCAATAAAAGCTGGTGAATCTTATAGTTATGGCCATCAGTGAACATCTGAATTCGCCTTTCTTCAATGGGTACATCTGCTGGCACTAAGTTAGTCAGCTGATTAAATTCCTCCTCATATTCTTCCACTGTCTTCCCTACCTATTTCAAGCCAAGTTGTTTCTGCCTCATCTCTGTCTGAACGATAGAAGGGAAGTATTTGCGATCGAACCGCACCCAAAAATCCTCAATAGTCATAGTATATCTCTCCTCAGGGGTGATAATGGATTCCCACCATTGCAGAGCTACCCCAACTAGCTTAAACGTAGCTAGTAACTGATGTGGAACCTCCATGCATTCAAGCATCCTCAAGTGCCTCTGGATTCCCACCATTACAGAGGTGGCGCCTGAACTGGAGCTCGTTGAACAACAGCTAAAGCTCCATTGACTACTTGAGCAACAACGGCAACAACTTCTGCAGCATTCATGGTACCCTGAGCTGGGGCGGGCTGAGGTGCACGTCGAGGAGGCATCTGAAATGGGAGAGAATATATCATCAATATTTGACATCACATAAAAGTTGAAGATCGTATAAATGCAATTAAGGATACAACAGTCCTAAGAGTAGGGCTCTACATTAAGGAACGCTTAGCTGAAAGCATAGTAAACCGTTTAGATCCTAAAAGACTCTAGAACCTGATGCTCTGATACCACCTATAACACCCCACTCAATTAAATATCGGGTGATCATTACCATACCCAATTAAAATAGAATTTACAATTGCTTCATTCTTAGCATCACTGTCGAAAAACATTAATCACCTAATATCCAACTAAGTAGGTGTTAAACTTTTCAAATTTTAATTTAATAGAATTCCATTTTTACCATTAAGAACAATTTCATAATAATCCAATCCAAAACAATAAATGAATCAAAATAGAATTTAAATGCAACTGGAATAATACTTTCCCACAAAATATCTCAATACATAAATCACAATAATAACAAATGAAACATAACGACATGAATATAAAATCATGACTCAAATAGAAGGGAAATACTATAATCCTCTTGGGAGACATACCCTAAATAAAAATCAACTACAAAGTAGGAGTCAACAAATATGAAGGCGTCTAAACAAAGCTCCAAACTCCATAGCGTCCATGATTTTAGAGTCTTTTAGGATCTAAATGGTTTACTATGCTTTCAGCTAAGTAAGTGAATAGTTACTTACTTATCCAAGAGATACAAGAGAAAGAGAAGAGAATATCCAAGGAAACGGGTCAGAGACCGATGTAAAATAGTTTTTAAAATAGCAAGTGAATAATTACAATATTTAGCACTTATAATATACATGTTAGATTATCAGACTCTCTCTTTAGATTCTCACCTCTCATCTAGAGTGCACACCTAACGTACCTCTAAGCCATTCTAGTTGTTGGTCCTATGTTAACTAGTTTAAACTAGTGTGTCCACTAATCATAGCGCAATTTATTGTCTCGTATAGATCTCATAATACATGTAATAATGATATAAACATATATATCCATTTAGATTCAACATGGATAAGCCCCTTCGTAATCTAATTCAATTAAGTGTTCTCATACTTAATTAATTCTACATATCATTATCTTTCAATTCTACTTAAGTCACACAGTTGATATCATCATATGTGTGTGTATATATATATATATATATATATATATATATATATATATATATATATATATATATATATATATATATATATATATATATACTGCACCTCGAGACACAGTTGCGGTGTTGTATTACTCTGCTAACATGTTCCAATACATCTCGTCACTGTATAGGGGACTATAGGTTCGGTAGAGATCCCTTGAACCACAAATGTTAAATCACAAATAATAGATGCGAACATAGTCCTAAGCTTTTGGGCTACGTACATACCTACGCACCCAAATGACCGTTCTATACCATTGTTCTCACTAATGGTAATCGACCTAAGTCCTATGTTCTCGAGTGACAAGTCAAAAATCCCATAGATTCATTGGGATATGAGTTCCCTCACGCGTAAACCTCTCGTCGATAGAAAGTAAGCTAGGCATGTCATACACATAAATTATCAATCGATAGGCATTATCATCTATCTATATAAAATTAGGTACTCTTTCGACCTATGTATAATACTAGGAATTTATCCTATCCCCAAGTACCCGTTGTATTTATCAATACCACACGTACTTATTAATTATAATTATTTTCTTTGTCACATTATTACTATGTAGTTATCCCTCACATAATTTTCTTATCACTTTAATAAAAATTCCAACATTAACCCAAGTCTTTCGTTCCTCGTTAATGTACCAAAATTTATCCAAACTTAATTCATCGAATATTATTATGTGGATACCATTTACATAAAATTATCCTCGATATAATATTCCAACATTCACCCAAGTCCCTCACCTATTGTAATGTACAAATTTATTCAAATATTATTTCTATCGAAATCTATATAATTTATTCCCCCTTTAATCATTCCCCGATTCAACCCCACACAAAATACATTTTCTGGGTCTCAAGTATATTCTACTGTCCTCCCTTAAGTTCCATCATATTCAAATAATCAAAAATAAATATTTCTCACAATTTGGGATTCAATCAAACTTTAAAAGTAACACATTTCACATTTCCAGGGGAAGTCGATCGAACGAAAGTCTTGGGTCGATCGATCGATCGATCAGATATCATCCCAGTTTCTCCATATTACAACCTACGGGTTTAACACTTCTTTATTAAAAAAACAAAATAAATCAATCCAAAACTTCGCCTACTTAATCTTAATTGACATAGTAAGGTATATGATCAAATTCTAACAATCAAACAACCTAAATTCATCAATTAGTTTGGATTAAATCACATGATGCCTAGAATTCTCATATTTTAATATTTCTCCCAGAAACTTATATGAACCCAGATTTCTTCCATCAATTGAAACCAAATTTCACGGATTAAAACCTTTGTACAGAAAGAGATTTATTCTATCTAATTTTCATCTCCAAAACTAAATTAAAACTCTATAGTTTATTATTGAAACATGCAAATTCTGAGATCCTAATTATCCTATCTAGCATGGATATTTTAAGCATCAAAATAAAGCAAGAATTTAACTTGCCTTAGTTATGTAGGTATGAACTTTTGGCGATGATGGCGTAGGATTTCTTCCTCATTTTTTGGCGACTTTTCGGTGGTGGTGCTGGTGGAAGAAGGTGGTTAATCCCCTTTGGTTTGTCCCAAAAGACTCTTCTTTTTTCTAAGCAACCTTTTCTTCTCCCAATAAACCTTTCACTCTCTCTCACACTAAGACCTCTCAAATATTTTGTGATGAAATGGAATGAACCTACGTTCCTTTAACCCAACACCTTTATAATAAGACAAAATCCGAAATTACTATTCATTTCCCAAGTAAAATGACTAAATGCCCCTTCGGGGTGTCCTTCAATATCCCGCTTAACCCGAGACCCAAATCCAACAATCGAATAGACTTTTTTGACTATTTCGACCCTTCCGAATGCAACGGGGCACTCGAAAGGACCATAAGATTGAGATAAAACAATATTTCCTTTTTATTCATTTAAATTGGTCCCGACGCGTCCCATACCGCGTCCCGACTTAATTTCCATTATTAGCGTATTAGTAGCTCACAGCAATATAATTAACATCATATTCATATATTACTTATATATCACCAAGTAATATTCAGAATCACACATTACTATAATCTCTAGTAACATTAAATCTGGACTAATCCCAATTAATTATTTCCTAATTAATTCCAATTAATCCCCATTAACTTTTAATTTATCGCATAATAAAAGTTATTAAAAATTACGGGATATTACATACTTCCCCCCTTATAGCATAATTTCGTCCCGAAATTCGTAAAATAAAAGCATACCTGGTAAAAATAACTCTGAATATTTGTCGCGGATATCAACCTCGCGCTCCCAAGTAGATTCCTAAATGTTATGGTGCTGCCACTGCACACGAACCAATGGAACTACTTTGGATCTAAACAGTCTTTCACTATGGTCTAAGATCGCTACCGGTTTCTCCTCGTAAAAGCTATCTGGCTGAAAGTTGATCTCCTCTAATGCAACATGAGTGCGAGCCAACTGATCCCGGAATATCGCCTTAGTGAAGAAATATGGAACACATCGTGTATCTTATGCAAGTGCTCCGGCAGCCCCAATCTATAAGCAATCGGTCCAACTTTCTCATTGATAGGAAATGGTCCTACATATCTGTGTGCCAATTTCCCTTTCTTCCCAAATATCATAATCCCTTTCATAGGTGATACCGGAAATAATACTCGATCCCCCACATTGAATTCATGAAAGGACCATTTCACATCGGCATATCTTTTCTATCGATCCTGGGCTACCCGAATACGTCTACGAATCATCTCAATCTTGACAAACATATCCTGTATCACCTCTGGACCTAGTAGTTTGTTGTCTCCCACTTCTAGACAACAGGCAGGAGAACGACAAGGTATACCGTACAGTGCCTAAAATGGATCCATACCAATGGTGAACTGATAGGAGTTATTATACGTGAACTCCACAAGTGAAAGGTATTGCTACCAACCTCCCCCAAAGTCTAGGATACATATGTGTAGCATGTCTTCTAACATTTGGTTTGTATGTTATGTCTGCCCATCCATCTGTGGGTGATAAGCCGTACTCAACCACAATTTGGATCCCATAACCTCCTGAAAGCTCTCCGAGAAACGTGACACAAAATCTTATCTCTATCGAACACAATATTGAGGGGTACCCCATGCAACTTCACTATCTCGGTAATAAATAACTGGGCATATTATCCCGTAGTGTAATTAGTCCGAACGGGCAAAAAGTGAGCTACTTTTGTCAATCGATCCACAATCACTCATATGGAATCGTGACCCCTCTGAGAAGTAGATAACCCTGTGTTGAATTCCATAAAGATGCTCTCATATTTTAACATTGGGATCTCTAATGGCTGAAGAAATCCAGCAGGCTTATGATGATCCACTTTCACTAACTGACAAGTGGTACACTTAAAGACAAACTCAGCGATGTCTCCTTTCATCCCGCTCCACCAATACTGTCATTGCATATCTTGGTACATCTTATCCCCACCGAAATGTACTACAAATCTGGATCCATGCGAACCTATCATCACAGCATGTCATAAATCCACACCGTATGGAACAATCAATCTACCGTTGAAGCGTAAGCCCAGTCTGAACTCACAGAGTAAGACTCTTCTCCCCCGGCTAAAAGTTATCGAATTTTATCCTGACAAAACGAATCAGTTGCCTGAGCCTCAACTACCCTCATCACAATCTGAAGTGTGACAGTCATAACTGAGATAAATGATCAAGCAAGTGCATCTGGTGTCCCTGTTCCTTCCATTTTTCCTTCCACACCGCGATCAACTCACCTACTAGTCGTCGGCTCAATGCGTTTGCTACTACGTTAGCCTTTCCCGGGTGATAATGTATCTCAAACTGATTGTCTTTCATGAACTCAAGCCACCTGCGCTAGCGCATGTTCAACTCCCACTGAGTAAATAGATATTGCAGTGACTTATGATCCGTGAATAGACAAAACTTCTCCCCCAATAAATAGCTTCTCCATATCCGAAGAGCAAACACAATTGCCGCAACCTCTAAGTCGTGAGTAGGGTAATTCCTCTTATGAGACTTAAGCTTTCTAGAAGCATAAGCTATGGCCTTTTATTACTGCTGTAGTACTCGACCAAGCCCCTGTAAGGAAGCATCAGTGTGAACTAAGTACTCCACTTTGGGCTTAGGAAGTGGTAATACTGGTGTTGAGGTCAACTTATCTTTCAGCTCATTGAATGCTAACTGACATGCATCGTTCCAAACAAATGGTACGCCCTTACGGGTTAAATTCATCAGTGGACCCACAATCTTTGAGAAATACTGGATAAAATGTATGTAATAGTCGTCTAGTCTCAAGAAACTATGCACTTCTGTCGGTGTCGTGGATTGTCCCCACTCCCTCTCCGCTGATACCTTACTAGGATCAACCGATATCCCCATTTTAGATGCAACATGCCCCAGAAACTGAACTTCTCGAAGACATAACCCACACTTTTCATATTTTACATACAAATGATTCTCATATAGGGTCTGTAGAACCTTGCGCAAATGCTCGTCATGCTCCTCCCCAGTCTGAGAATAAATCAGTATGTCATATATGAAAACAATGGCAAACCGATATAAGAACTCTCGAAATACCCTATTCATCAAGTCCATGAATACTGTCGGCGCAATAATAAACCCAAACAGTATGACTAGGAACTCATATGATCCATATCTGATAAAGAAGGCAGTTTTGAAACGTCCTGCTCCCTGATTTGCAGTTAATGATAACCAGACGTTAAGTCTATCTTTGAGAAGTAGGCATCTCCTCTCAGTTGATGAAACAAGTCTTCGATTCTAGGCAACGGATACTTGTTCTGTATCGTGACTTTATTAAGCTCCCGATAATCTACACATAGTCTTAAAGAATCATCTCGCTTCTTAACAAATAGCACAGGGGCACCCCAAGGTAACGTACTCCTACGGATAAACCCCTGCCCCAAAAGATGCTCTATTTGATCCCTGAGCTCCCTCATCTCCGCTGGATCCATACGGTAAGGTGCACGAGCAATGGGCCGAGTGCCTGGAGCTGAATCAATCACAAACTCAATCTCCCTACTGGGAGGTAATCCTGGTATCTCCTACAATACATCCGAAAACTCACAAACTACCGGTATTGAGTCAAGGGTAATACCACTCCTGTAGAAGTCTCCTCCTCTATATAATAAAAATTAGTAGATGACCCTCCCTCAGAATGAGGCATCGTTAGAAAGAACATCTCATGTCCCATCATAGTAAATAATACACCGGCTATAACAGTCAATCATGGATCTATATGCAACAAGACAATTCATGCCAATAATCACATCATACTCGAACATGTCCAACACAAGTAAATTCGTCGGTAATGTCAAACTTCCAATCTCTATACTCACATTACGACATATAAAGAAAATCGGCGTCCCACTACCCATCGGCGAGTCTACATAAATAACGGTGCTATCGGCCAAGTCTAGTAACCTTGTGGCCCGTGCAAATTTAGTAGCTACAAATGAATGTGAGGCCCCCATGTCAAACAGAATGCGCCCCATATCCCCATAGATAGAAAATATACCCTCAATCGTGGGAAGTGGTTGCTAAAATGCAGCCTGATGGACGTTATACATACGCCCACACTGTCCTTACTGTGCTGGAGCTATTGGAATGGAGGGTACTGCTGGCAACTGAGCTGGTACTGGGAGGGAAGGTGGTGGAAATACTGGTCTATATGGCTCCTATCTTGCTCCCTGTGGAGGATTCTTGCCCTTATCAGGACAATGCTGCCTGTTGTGGCCAAGCTTACCGCACGCAAAACATTTTCCAGTGAACTTTCCCCCATTCTTCCCCTACTACCCCTGGCCCTGCTGGCCAATTCCTCCTCTCCCTTGGCCTTGCTGGACCTGTCGCTAGCCCTGCCTATTGCCTCCCTACCCAAAATGAAATCCTCTGAATTGTAAACATTTAGCATAGTCCCTAGGCTCGGAACCCTTCTCACCTAGTCGCTGCTGACTTTGACCTAACAATGTCCCCCTAGACCTACCTCTAATAGTCTTGCCCTACTGGCTCGACTCAATTCCCCGATTAACATCCTGGGCATGTAAGCAGTTATCCTGTAAATGAAGCATCGCGGCATTAAGAACATCTGCTTAAGTATTTACGAAGAGATTGCACAATAAATGCTGGCAGATCTTATAGTTAAGGCCATCAGTGAACATCTGGATTCGCCTTTCTTCAGTGGGTACATCTGCTGGCACCAAGTTAGTCAGCTAATTAAATTCCTCCTCATATTCTGCCACTGTCTTCCCTTCCTATTTCAAGCCAAGTAGTTTTCTCCTCATCTCAGTGTGGACATCGGAAGGGAAGTATTTACGGTCGAATCGCACCCAGAAATCCTTGATAGTCAAAGTATCTCTCTCCTCAGGGGTGGTAATGGATTCCCACCATTGCAGAGCTTCACCAACTAGCTTAAACGTAGCTAGTAACTGATGTTGAACCTCCATGCATTCAAGCATCCTCAAGTGGCTCTAGATATTCTTCTTCCATTAGCTAGCAGTCACGATATCGGAACCCCCTTGAAACTCTGGTGGATGCGCCTTCTGAAAGGCATCCCTAACACGTTCCCAAGCAGTAGGAAACACTTTCCCTAGAGCGTATGGTACATCTAGCGCCTGAACTGGAGCTTGTTGAACAATAGCTAATGCTGCGTTGACTGCTTAAGCAACAATGGTAGCAACTTCTGCAGTATTCATGGTACCTTGAGCTGGGGCGGGCTGAGGTGCACGTCGAGGAGGCATCTGAAATGAGAGAGAATATATCATCAATATTTGACATCACGTAATTAGGGGTGTGCAAAAAAACCGATCGAATTGAAAACCGAACCGAACCGGCTCGAAACCGGCGGTTTTTTTTAGCTCGGTTCGGTTTGTGATTTAAGGATTTAAAAAACCGACAATGTCGATTCGGTTGGCGATTTAGAGGAAGAAAAACTCGATTCGAATAGAACCGAACCCACATCAATATTTATATTAAAAACCCCTAAATATCTTTTATTTTTATATTCGAAAACCATTAACCAACCTCCAAAATCGACAAAAAACGAAAACTAACGTAAAAGAAAACTGAACATCGGTTAAAACCGAACCGAAATTGTTGTGATTCGAAACTGACGGGTTTTTTCATCGTCGGTTCAATTTTGGTCTAATTTTTTCCAAAACCAAACCGATCGATTCGGTTTGAATTGCGGTCCAAAACCGAACGGAACCGATCCGTGCACACCCCTACACGTAATAGCTGAAGATCGTATAAATGCAAGTAAGTATACAACAGTCCTAAGAGCAGGGCTCTACATCAAAGAATGCTTAGCTGAAAGCATAGTAAACCATTTAGATCCTAAAAGACTCTAGAACCTAATGCTATGATACCACCTGTAACACCCCACTCAATTAAATATCAGGTGATCAGTCCCATATGCAATTATAATAGAATTTACAGTTGGTTCATTATTAGCATCACTGTCGAAAAATATTAATCACCTAATATCCAACTAAGTAGGTGTTAAACTTTTCAAATTTTAATTTAATAAAATTCCATTTTTACCATTACCCATAATTTCATAATAATCCAATCCACAACAATAAATGAATCACAATAGAATTTAAATGCAACTGGAATAATACTTTCCAGCAAAATTTCTCAATACATAAATCCCAATAATAACAAATGAAACATAACCACATTAATATAAAATCTTGACTCACATAGAAGGGAAATACTATAATCCTCTTGGGCGATATGCCCTAAATAAAAATCAAGTACAGAGTAGGAATCAACAAATATGAAGGTGTCTAAACAAAGCTCCAAACTCCATAGCGTCTATAACTCGTCAACATCATAATCCTCTAATTCTGGCGTCCCTGTGGCTGGACACCGGATATAGGAGATACAAGAGAGAGAAGAGAATATCCAAGGAAACAGGTCAGAGACCGATGTGTAACACCCCACCCGCTCGGGGAGAGCGAACGAAGCGCCACTATCGATAAAACTAAACTAATCCACAATATAACAAGGTATAGAGCATCTAAATAAAATTCCACAAAACAAGAGACTCCACTAATCTCAAACTCCTCAAATTAATACAATAATATTCATTCGAATAAAACAACTAAAGTAAATCTACAATGCTTTATACATCAAAATAAATAAATACAAGTCTGATTATCTTGTATTAAAAATTCTTCCTAAACAATCCACG
Organism: Sambucus nigra; assembly: GCA_949130495.1. Taxonomy (NCBI): domain Eukaryota; kingdom Viridiplantae; phylum Streptophyta; class Magnoliopsida; order Dipsacales; family Adoxaceae; genus Sambucus; species Sambucus nigra. The sequence continues at coordinate 44,912,485 of OX422210.1, read as the reverse complement.
CTAAAAATCGTCCTAATTGGTCCATAGCGCCCCAATCCACGCTAACCTTCCAACTAAAGAAAATATGGGGAAGTACACAATACGACAGGAAAGATGATCAACAGATATATTAATGATGAATAAAGCGTAACAACACGATTACGAATATTCAAATCAATATATTTCTCAACAACACATCAATGGGAAACCAGGCCTCACCCCATCCGCATATGCTTTATCAAGACATAACCCGGGAAGCAGGAATTTTGGCGGGTGCCCAACGTCCATGCCATATAAAAATCTCATGACAACGTGCCCAACAACAATACAAGGATACCACATGAATCAAAATAATTCAACAATTATTTTTTCAGATTTCAATGAATTTATCAATTCAAATATGAGTTCAATTAATAAGAAATCAACGGAATAAAATCTTGAGAGATTTAAAGGAGCATATTGTGTAAAACCCCATACCTCAAAATCATTACATAAATGGCCACATAAATTCAGCCTCAAAATATAATCGCACCATCACGTTCCTCTCGCGAAAATAATCAAATCACGTTCTAACCCCAACACGAGATAACCTCAAATAGGCCTATTTTAAAAACCCCAAAAAATAAGATCCAAAAATTATTCGAATCGCCATTCCGACTTTAGATTTGGATTCTACATGAAAATTGAGTCAGGTATGTGTTTTGAGTTTTTCTCAAATCTCATCCGAATGTCCTCAAAAAGAAGATCTAAACATTTCAAATTGGCTCTTCTCATTCCACTTGTTTTTGCCTCTTTGGATTTCGTTTTTGGCCTCTCTTTTTCATCTCCCTTTCCTTATAATCACCCATAATATTCCTTATATATCCCCTCTCTCAAATCCTAGCTTGGAGCCTAAGCTAACCTATATTACTATATTGCCCTTTAATTCAAAATTATCAACTTTACATATTTAACCCATTACAAAATGTCCAAAAGCCAATTAAATTTGAATTTAAATATTTGATTCACATCAAATAAAAATAAATATAATATCAATATCCCGATTAATAAAATAAAAATATTATTAAAATTATATACCATATTCATAAATAAAACCCTCAAAATTACGGGGTATTACACGATGTAAAATAGTTTTTAAAACAGCAAGTGAATAATTGCAACATTTATCACTTATAATATACATGTTAGATTATCGGACTCTCTCTTGAGATTCTCACCTCTCATCTAGAGTGCACCCCTAACGTACCTCTAAGCCATTCTAGTTACAGTTCCTATTTTGATTAGTTTAAACCAGTGTGTCCACTGATCATAGCCCAATTCATTCCCGCGTATAGATCTCATAATATATGTAATAATGATATAAACATATATATCCATTTAGATTCAACATGGATAAGTCCCTTATTAATTTAATTCAATTAAGTGTTCTAATACTTTATTAATTCTAGATATCATTCTCTTTCAATTCTAGTTTAGTCACATAGTAGATATCATCATATATATATATATATATATATATATATATATATATATATATATATATATATATACTGCACCCCGAGACACAACTGCGGTGTTGCATTACTCTGCTATCATGTCCCAATATCTCTTCACTTATAGGGGGACTATAGGTTCGGTAGAGATCCCTCGAACCACAAATATTAAATCACAAATAATGGTGGCGAACATAGTCCTAAGCCTTTAGGCTACACACATACCTACGCACCCAAATGGACATTCTATACCATTGTTCTCACTAATGGTAATCGATATAAGTCCTATGTTCTCGAGTGACAAGTCAAAACTTCCAAAGATTCATCGGGATATGACTTCCCTCACGCGTAAACCTCCCTTCGAGAGTAAGTAAGATGGGTATGTCATACACATAAATTATCAATCAATAGGCATTATCATCTACCTATATAAAATTAGGTACTCTTTCGACCTATGTATAATACTAGGAATTTATCTTATCCCTAACTACTCATTGTATATATCAATACCACCCGAACTTGTTATTTTCTTTGTCACATTATTACTATGTAGCTATCACTCATATAATTTCCTTCTCACTTTAATAAAAATTCCAACATTAACCCAAATCTTTCGTTCCTCGTTAATGTACCAAAATTTATCAAAACTTAATTCATCGAATATTATTATATGGATACCATTTACATAATATTATCCTCGATATAATATTCCAACATTCACCCAAGTCCCTCACCTTTTATAACGTATAAATTTATTCGACTATTATTTCTACCAAAATTTGTATAATTTATTCCCCCTTTAATCATTCCCCGATTCAACCCCACACAAAATACATTTTTCGGGTCTCAAGTATATCCTATTGTCCTCACTTAAGTCCCATCATATTCAAATAATAAAAAATAAATATTTCTCACAATTTGGGATTCAATCAAACTTGAAAAGGAACACATTTCACATTTCCAGGAGGAGTCGATCGATCGATGGTCTTGGGTCAATCGATCGACATTCTTGTGTCGATCGATGGATCAGATATTAACCCATTTTCTGTATATGACAACCTCCAGGTTTAACACTTTTTCCTCATAAAAACCAACATAAATCAATCCAAAACTTCTCCTACTTAATCTCAATTGACATAGTAAGGTATATGATCAAATTCTAACAATCAAACAACCTAAATTCATCAATTAGTTTGGATTAAACCACATCATTCCCAGAATTCTCATATTTTAATATTTCTCCCAGAAACTTATATGAACCCAAATTTCTTCCATCAATTGAAATCAAATTTCGTGGATTAAATCCTTTGTACATAAAGAGATTTATTATATCTAATTCTCATGTCCAAAACTAAATTAAAACTCTAGTTTATCATTGAAACATGCAAATTCTGAGATCTTAATTATCCTATCTAGCATGGATATTTTAAGCATCAAAATAAAGCAAGAATTTCACTTTCCTTAGTTATGTAGGTCTGAACTTTTGGGGATGATGGCGTAGGATTTCTTCCTTGTTTTTCGTCGACTTTTCGGTGGTGGTGCTGGTGGCAGAAGGTGGTTAATCCCCTTTGGTTTACCCAAAAAGACTCTTCCCTTTTCTAAGCAACCTCTTCTTCTCCCAAGGAACCTTTCACTCTCTCTCACACTAAGACCTCTCAAATATTTTGTGATGAAATAGAATGAACCTACGTTCCTTTAACCCAACACCTTTATAATAAAACAAAACCCAAAATTACTATTCATCTCCCAAGTAAAATGACTAAAATCCGCTTGACCCGAGACCCAAATCCAACACTCGAATAGACTTTTCTGACTATTTCGACCCTTCTGAAAGTAACGGCGCACTCTAAATGACCATAAGGTTGATATAAAATAATGTTTCCTTTTTCTTCATTTAAATTGGTCCTTATGCGTCCCATACTGCGTCCCGACTTAATTTCCAATATTACCGTATTAGTAACTCACGGCAATATAATTAACATCATATTCATATATTACCAAGTAATATTCAGAATCACACAATACTGTAATCTATAGTAACATCAAATCCGGATTAATCCCAATTCATTATTTCCTAATTAATTCCAATTAATCCCCATTAACTTTTAATTTATCGCATAATAAATGTTATTAAAAATTACGGCTTTAGTCATGTTTTGGACGTTTTAAATATCACCCATCCCATGTATTTTTAAAATTTTAATGCATCCCATGAATAGTCATAACTTCCTCTAACCTCCCTTCTTGATTTCCTTATAAACTAACACATGTCTCATGAAATGTTCAACCACCATTCAATAGTACCAGTAACTAAAAATAAAACTTAAATATAGTTAGGCCCCATTTTTCATTTGGGATATAGTACTTTTTAGTAGATTATGTGTTATGTTTAACTGCAAAAGGTTATGGCCCAACTATAAAATCCACAAAGCAATTCATAGCTATGGCATTTTAAGGCATGGATCAAGACCTAAAAAACTCTCAAATCACATATTTATCCAGTTTAATTCAAAGTATATCAACCTAAGACAATGAGAGCCAATTAATAAATTTTTGAAATTTTCTTTTAGAAAAATAAGATATTAATTTAATAACACCTATACCCACATAATAAAATATAAAGTGATAACAATTACTCAAATTCAGTTGATGAATGGTCTAGTAGCAAAAACGTTAAAATCAACAAATAGCATCCAGCCACGAAATATATTAAAAAGTAATGACATAAAACTAATGGATCTAACAAATTTAGCATTTACTGTTTCAAATTTATAAATCAGATCTATGGAGAGGGAGATAGTTGATATTTACCAATTCTTACATACATTTGAGGAACAAAAACTCCAAACGCTAGTCTGAGTTGCAAAAGGATAGGCCAGAAATGGAGAGAGGTTGGGAATTATGGGATTTTTGTTTGGGGTCGAGGTGAATTGAGAGGGAAACTCTCGCGCTTTCTTCTGTTTTTAGGGTCTATTAAAAAATTACGTCTTTTATTTTTAAATTTTATGAGTCTAAACTAAAATCAGTAACACACTTATGAGATTGGTAATGGAAATTTCTCGTGAGTAATTAATAACACTAAAATAGTGTTACTAATAGAAAATTTGGTCCATTACTAAAAATCTGTTTTAGTGTAGTGCCTAAACCAATCTTGTCCCCATTCGGCATCACCGACCCACTAAGCCACCCACCACCGACATAAAAGCCCCTTTTCCAACCAAAAATTCCCAATCCTTCACCATTACTCGAATTTCTTACCAATCCATAGACTCCAAACCATTTACCATGGATCCTAACCTTAATTCCAGTCTCACTTATAAAAGGTGTTCCTCATTGGGCATCATTTACCCACACCTAATCTATTTTTTCGGAGGAAAGTCTCATTTTGCCATAATGAAGCAGAACTTGCGAGAGTCTCTACCGGCTATATGCACACCGTCATGATAACATCAGTGGATCGCCAATCACCCCCACCTAGTGATGATACGTGGATTCGCTCGAGTATCGTTGTACCGCAAAGGGGAGGTTGTAGTAATTATTGACGATGGCGCTAGTGATAAATTGGTGGCACAAGAGATGGTGTATAAATTAAATCTTCCCGCGAAGTCATTGATCACCTCATGTCGTATTAGGTGGTTGGGTAGTTGAGCAACGCTTGCCCCTAGCCGATAGTGCCGAGTAGCTTTTTCCATTGGAGATTATCATGATGACATTTTGTGCACCGTAGTGGATATGCTAGTGTGCCACCTTATTTTGGGGAGACCATGGAAGTTTGATCATTGTAGTATGCATGATGGTCAGGCTAACACTTATTCATTCATTCATTCACGAGAGGAGAGACTTCCTCCATTCCATGCACCCATTTCCAATGTCATAAGCCTCCGCTCTAGCAATTTCGCATGAGGAGTTAGCTATAGAGACCGTGGAGACGGGGTTATTCTATGCTCTTATCAATCATATTACTATCCCGGAGGCACCCATTCCCCCATACGTCCAAAGTTTGTGAGATTCTTATACCGATGTGTGTACATCCCTAGATGATCTTCCTCATCTCCGGTATAAACAACATGCTATAGATTTCTTCCCTGGGCCCAACCTTCCCCATCATCGCATGTCGCCTACAGAGCATACCGAGTTGCAAAGACAGGTGACAGAGCATTGTGACATGGGTATTGATGCAAATTTGGGTGCGAAAGCATAAAAAAATAAACTAAGTAGACAACAACAACAACATGGAAAATATAGGAGGTTCTATTATTTCTCTCCCTAATCTCTTAATCTCAAATGGTCAAAAGTGATACAATGAGAACCTCGATAGTTATTTATACTGAGAGGCTAAAAAGGTAAAAAATAAAGAATAAATGATGAAAAGACGACTATATTCCTATGTTCTTGCATCATTCTCCCCCCTTGAGAGGAATCCATATATGCGGAGTACTGGCGATAAAAGTCAAGATCAACATATTGTAATGTCGCCTCAGTAATCCAAGAGTCTTCGACTGCAGGACGCCCCACCCAATGGACCAAATAGCGTGTGTAATCACCCGATGCAAAGTAGACAAAGGCGGAGTTAAGTATACCCTCAATACGATCAATATGAGAACGGACTGGATGAGCCGGCGAAGATGGAAGAAGGACGGGAGGAGGATGGGTACCCCAAAAAGGAAAAAGGTCTGCCACATTAAATGTATGATGCATTCGAAACTCTGGAGGAAGTTCAACCTCATATGCATTCGTCCCATAAACACGAACAATAAGAAACAGCCCAAAAGATCGCATAAGAAGCTTGTTGCCTTTACTGACATGTCGTGGTTTCTAGAGGTACACCATGGCCAAGTCATCGGGCTAGTATGAAATAAAACGATGATGCGTATCAGCCGCCTCTTTATAAGAAGAATAAATGATATGGAGATAAGAACGGATATTGGCCTGTACGAAAGTCAAATGGGCTACAAACTCCTCAGTGGAAGGGCACGTAAGAACTGTCGGTGGAAGCTCGACGAGGTCAATAGGCAAAGTGGGGGACTGGACCAACACAATCTGGAAAGGAGAGAAATCGATAGAACAGTTAACGACATTGTTGAAAGAGAATTCGGCTTGATCAATCACTAGATCCCACCTACGATGGTGCTCAGAAATCAAATAATGCAAAAGATCTCCCACACTCCGATTGACCACCGCTGTCTGGGGACAAAAGGCAGTCGAAAATTGGAGCCACATCTGTAGTAAGTTCCAGAAATGTCCTGTAAAGCGGACATCACGATCGGAAGTAATGTTACGGGGGACGCCGTGCAAGTGGATAATATTTCGGAATCATAAGGTCGCTACATGAGAAGCATCAGTCGTGCATCGAAACTTACTGCCATGAAAACTTGGGTATCGACAGGGGAGTGTACAATCCTGTATTGGATTGTTATCCCTTAGTTGTATGACAAGTGAAAAAATGTCTAATGAAGGCATTAGTGTCCCGTCTCATGGTGGGCCAATAAAATAGGTCTCGTAACAAAGCATGGGTGAGGGCTTGTCCCACGTGACCTACTAAACCACCTCCATGAACCTCAGAAATAATCTTCTCTCTCAAGAACGATGAAGGAACTCACAAAGTTGTCCCCAAATGTAAGAACCCATCCTCTAAAAGTGCGGGACCGCACAAGGATACATGCTCACCCAAATATACCCCTTGTCATACAACTCATTGACCTGCCTCTGTAACTCCGCATGCTCTGTAGGTGACATGCGATAGTGGGAAGATTGCGGAGCTGCACCCCAGGGATGAAGTCAATCGCATGTTGTATGTCCCGAAGAGGAGGAAGCTCATCTAGCAGAGTGCACACATCACTATAAGAATCCATTAAATATTGAACACACGGCATAATGGATCTTTCAAGAATGGTGATGGGACTAATAAAAGCATAACACATTCCCGTCTCCACGACCTCGGTGGCTAACTCCTCATGCAAAATAAGTAGGACCGAGGGTCGAGTCATCGAAAATGGTCGCATGGGGCAAAGAAGAAAGTTTTGCCCTCTATGCATACTACTATAGTAAAACTTCCATCGCCTCCCCAAAAGAAAAAGGCAAGTGGCATATCCTCATGTCAACAGCAGTGCATAGAACTTCTTCATGATAGTCCCCAATGGAGAAGGCTACTCAACACCGTTGGCTAAGGGAAACTGTGGCTCCGTTACCCAACCACCCAATGCGGCACGGTGTAGCCAATAACTCCATGGGAAGCTTTAGTTTACCTACCATCTCTTGTGCAATCAAGTTATCACTGGATCCCCCGTCTATAATCACCATGCATAACCTACCTTTTTTGGTGCAACGAGCAAAAAAATGCATGTTCGAATCCACGTGTCATCACTAGAAGGGGGTGACTGAGTATCCAACGAAGTCATAATCATAACGGTATGAGTATTGGCAGTAGAGACGTCGGCAAGCCTTACTTGAGAATGGAAAAAAGAGTCACGTTGACGAAAAATAGATTGTGCGGTGTCTAAGGGCACATTGAGTGGGATGGATAGGATGCTAAAAGAGGCGCATCCTTTGTATACGAAATTAAGGTTTTTAGAAGGCATAAGAGTTAGGGTTTCTCGGGAAGGGGGTAAAGAAGATTTGGAATTGAATTTGTGTTGGGGAAATTGGTTTGGATTTGAATTGGAGTCATTCTTGGGTTTAATTTCTAATTTGGATTCTTCAATTAGGGTTACGGTTGATTCGGATCCATATTGGGGCTGAATTGCTTGAATTTTTTGGCTTTCAACATCACAACTGGATTGGGTTGACCTTGCGAGGCCTTTCGATGTCATCGGATGTAGAACCGCTACAGTGGAAATATCGCGACTTCTCAAATAAAATCCAATTTTAATTAATCCCAAAATTTAGTTAAACCCTAAAACATGCATCTAGATGATTTATCCAATAAAATAAAGCATGCAGGATAAAACAAACAATTTCAGGAAAAATCCCCCAAAGGGGCAAAACCTTTTATTTCACTATAATTTATAAGAAAACGGCTTACACGGATTACAATGAAATAAGTGTGACATACGAAATACCCGCAGGTGTCGGTTCCGATGTCTCGGCTAGAACTTTCCCTTTCCAGGAGGGCAGCAGTGAAGAAGAAGACGACTCCTCCACAAGTTACGATTGGAATTTTATAAGGACTCCCTCCACAATAGCATGCAACTGTCGGTTGTAGAGCTCTCCCCACAAAGTATAAACAAGAACAAAGTATGTTCTTGAAAACCAAAATAATTCACTAAGGCATATGGGAGTTTTGTGAATTGAAAACAAACAGGGATTAAACCCTAAAAGAAGAAGCCAAAAAAGGATTATGCTTTCACAGTATTTCTATTCGTCAAAACGCTGTGACTTCTTAATGAAAATGGAACCAAATAATTAGATTTTATAGAAAATCACGTCGCCTCAAAAACAGAGCTCATTTGAACGAGATCAACAAGTCGCTCGTACAAAGGACAAAAGTCATTCGAACGAGATCTAACGACATGATATGTCATTTGAACGACAATTGTAGGTCGTTTGAACGACCTATCAAATGAGATTCCACGCGAGCCTGTAGAAAATTTTGATACGAACGTGTGGCTACTCATTTCGTATCATTCTGATTTTTATGAATTAGTTATGATTTTTCTACGGAAAGGTGTTCGAAAACAAAATCTTCAGAAAAATATTTTGTAAAAATATCCCAAAAGCTCTAAGTGAAAAGTTAAGGTATTTAAAACATAACCTTACCAAAGTAAACTTCACGGAGTCTTGAATGATGAAGAACTTGAGTAATTCGGATTCGTTTTTTATGTAGATATCTCTTGAATGCTCTTCGACGGTGTAGCGGTATATGACATAATAAATTGATAACGGACCTATGAAAATATGCCCTTACAAATCTCCCCCTATGTCTATGCCGATACATACATAAAAAATCCGAATTATAAAAAACCAAATTGCCTATACAAATCTACCCTCCCATGAATAAATTTGCAAGACTTCAAAACTGTTCTTCAATCATCTTCGTCAAATCTCATAGCTTTTCTCATCAGGGTGTGCAACATCATGATCTTCAATATTTGTACCTACACACATGAGATAAAGCAAAAACCTTCGTAACGCATCGAGTTTGAAATGATATAAGAATAAAGCATTAATAATCAAATCTCCCCCATAATGCAAAAACTCCCCCATAACTGATAATTATTTCTCCCCCTTTTTATGATGTCCCCAAATAGATAGATAAGAAGAAACAATCAAAACATGGAGTGTAACGATAAAATTGCATAGCAAACAAGGATCAAACTACGCGCATGCAAAGGGATATCTCAAAAATCTCACAAACTATTTTTGGATTTTTCAATTTTTCATACAAAAATAAGATACTAAAAATCACACCATGGATTTAAACTAAAACAACCAAGTCATGGAAATGGAATGAATGGGTGTGAACACATTCGATAGGTAAATAAACTCAATCAATCATGTGTGCATGATGCATATGTGTACCCCTAACGAATGAACATCAAAAGTATCATTAGGTGTAAAAATTTGTTGAATTTAAATGACATCGTCTTATGCAAATCAACAAATCAAAGTCTAAATGATTTCCACACCAATAACGTCCAAAACTATTTAACGCTTTTTCAAGGTTATTAAGGACGTACAAACCCGTTTAAAATCTCCAACCAAACACCCTCATATATAATTTCTTTTTAGAGGTAATCTAAATTCTCAAACTTTGGAGAATTGGTGCAAAAACCTAAATGGCCCATAATTGGCATGAATTTCTTTTTATTGCCTTTAAATTTATTTTGGGCTCTTTTAAACCTCTTTGGAACCCGGATAATAAAATTCCTCCATTTTTTAGGTCCAATTTAATGGTGGCTTAGTATTCGCAAAGGCAAAATGAACCTTTCGCATCCCTTCCCCGTTTTCAAACAAGGCACACAAACTCACAAAACGGTTCTTATATGCACAACTTTTTATCAAGTTTTATCGCGCTTGGTTCGTTTTAAGGACAGGACTGAAGTGAAAACACCCAACCAACATGTTATAAGACAAGCACAATAATCAAATAAATCCGTGCACGTGTGCAATAAAGGAAATCATGAGTCAAACATGTAGGTAGTAACACTTAATTACATCTTAATGACTCCAAACATTATAAATCACAAGGATGAATTGACCTATTGTCTCAAAACACTATCAAATAGTCACATGAAAATAATGGAATGATGTTGTGACTCGGCCATCCTAAGTATTTATCCATAAACGGTGCAAACAAAATACACAAATCTTTTTGGATTTTTAAAAAAATTATCAAAATAAAATCTTTTTGTTTTTTCAAACAGAAAAAAAAATATACTTACAAAATGATACAACCAACAACAGGCATATAATATTGATATGCACAACATCCTATGCTAGCAAACAGTAATCACACAAGAGAATCCACAATGAAAGCATATGTGATAAATGAGCAATGCAGTGTTCTCAATTAAGCATGGATACCAAGAATAACTGCATATAAACGACCAGAAGCAAACCCATCAGTACCAAAAATCTAATCATATGAACACCGGGTACTGGAATCAGAAGGGAAGAAAAAATAGAATTTTCAGACAGGACGCTCAAACGATATCACTATGTCTCTCGAACGACAAGGGCATGTCACGAGATGCTACTTCGCCGAGATAGAGATGTCGCTCAAACGACAATACATCTCGCTCGAATGAGAAAATAAAAAATTCTCTGTATTCCCAAAAAATCATACAGTTTTTTCCAGTGCAAAAATTTCGTGAAAATAGTACCTGTAAGGGGCAAACAGATCCAAAACAGTGCTAAATCAGTAGTGAAACACACAAATACAACAAATATACCAATGTGCGCTACATCAAAGAGAGTCATAACACTAGAAAGAGTATAACATGATGCGTCTCTAGTGTATGGCAAACATCCAACACAATCAACTAAAAGATTTCACATGGGGGAAATCACGTGCAAGCAAACGGGAATCGTGGACAACTAAACTATAAGCCTCTAAATCCGATTTCCTGACCCAAATCGATGTGTAACGAGGTGTGGGGGTGTGGGGAATCGAATTTATTCTTCTATTAACCTTCCTAAGTCCATTTAAAAGCTTGTAACAAAAGCGCATAAGATGACCTTGCCTATCGCAATGTGTGCAAGTGTAAATCGTGTAGTGTGTGTTACCTAAAGGTGGCCCTCTCCTCAAATTTCTTGGTTGATCTCTCCCAATTTTCCTAGGCTCCTAATGACCCTAGGAGGTTATCTCACGATGTTCCTAGGGGGCTCTATCCTAACAAACTTAGGTGCCTCTTTTTTAACAATCCTAAGAGGCTCTCTCACACGTGTGGGAATGGGTGCAACATATTTTTCAAGACCAATCCCACCCCTATCGTTTTTTATCTCGACGGTGCATAAAATCTTATCAAGTTTTTCAGACCTAGACACCAAATCAAATTTCACCTTACTTGAATCTTTCAATTTCACCTCAAGTTCACCTATCCTAGATTCAAGTACACGTCTAGAATCCTCAAACTCTAAAAGCTCCTTTTTCATAGTCTCCATCAACCCTCTAAGACTATCTCTCTCACCCTCAACATATCCTAATTTTTATTTAAACATCTCCTCACGTGCCCTAAGATCCTTAATCAACACATCATTATTATCATTATCTAAAGCACGTTTCTTCAATTCAACTTTAATTTTTAAGTTTGCCTTTTTTTGTCTTTAAGGATTCAAAATACAAATTATTGTAGGCAACTTGCAACTCACTCAATTCTTCTTCTTCCTCCTCACTTTTTCACCCTCACTCTCATCACTAATCACACGGATGGGAAGCTCTCGCCTAGAAGCATAAAAGGCTTCTTCTTCCGAATCACTATCACTAAGGGCAGAAACATGAGAAACTGGTTGATTCAATTTCTTCTTTAAATTTATGGTACACTCATCTAACGTGAGACCAACACCCTCACAACAAGGACACCTCTCAGATTCATTTTCAACAGAAGATTTAAAACAAAAGTTCGTGTGAATTTTCCAATTAACTTTTTTAAAAATTTGACACCGAAGATCATCAAAACCACCAAAAGCCATTTTTGAAAAATCAGGATCAAAACACAATAACTTAGTGCAACAGGCTCTGATACCAATTTGTAAAGTGGTGATCGCTTAAATAAGCTCTGATATCAATCTGTAAACGTGAGTACACAAATTGTATCATAAAGTAAACCCTTGAAAAAAAATCAGGATCACGCGATAAATTAGCGTAACCCGCAATGATACCAATTTGTAGAATTGCTACAGTGAAAATATTGCGACTTCTCAAATAAAATCCAATTTTAATTCATCCCAAGTTTTAGTTAAACCCTAAAACATGCATCTAGATGATTTATCCAATAAAATAAAGCATGCAGGATAAAACAAATAATTTTAGGAAAAATCCCCCAAAGGGGCAAAACCTTTTATTTCACTATAATTTGTAAGAAAACGACTTACACGGATTGCAATGAAATAATTATGACATACGAAATACCCGCAGGTGTTGGTTTCGATGTCTCGGCTGGAACTTTCCCTTTCCAGGAGGGCAACAGTGAAGAAAACGGCTCCTCCACAAGTTACGACTATAATTTTATAAGGACTCCCTCCACAATAGCATGCAACTGTCCTTTTAGAGCTCTCCCCATAAAGTATAAACAAGAGCAAAGTATGTTCTTGAAAACCAAAGCAATTCACTAAGGCATATGGGAGTTTTGAGAATTGAAAACAAAAAGGGATTAAACCCTAAAAGAAGAAGCCAAAAAAGGATTCTGCTTTCGCAATATTTATGTTCGTCAAAACACTGTGACTTCTTAATGAAAACGGAACCAAATAATGAAATTTTATAGAAAATTGCGCCCCTCGAAAACAGAGCTCGTTCAAACGAGATCAGCAAGTCACTCGAACGAAGGATAAAAGTCGTTCGAACGAGATCTAATGACATGCTATGTCGACCTATCAAACGAGATTCCACGCGAGCCTATAGAAAATTTCGATACGAACGCGTGGCCGCCAGTTTCGTATCATTCTGATTTTTTATGAATTAGTTATGATTTTTCTACGAAAAGGTGTTCGAAAACAAAATCTTCAGAAAAATATTTTGTAAAAATATCCCAAAAGCTCTAAGTGAAAAGTTAAGGTATTTAAAACATAACCTTACTAAAGTAAACTTCACGGAGTCTTGAATGATGAAGAACTTGAGTAATTCGGATCCGTCTTTGATGTAGATGTCTCTTGAATGCTCTTCGAAGGTGTAGCGGTATATGACATAATAAATTGATAACGAACCTATGAAAATATGTCCTTACATCAGATATGGTTCAGTAGGTTTTTTTGGGTTGGGATCTCCTTTAGCAACCCCTATGGCTTCGGTACAGCCTTGCGGTCCTTTTGGGCCACATCTTGGGTCGCCGATCTTGGATCTTGGCCTAATAATGGCCGCTCGAGAGAAGCAGACATTTCAGTTGGGTTTCTGGTTAGTTTTCACTATTTGGGAGGGGTAGCGTAGGGTTTGGAAGGTTCGGTAGGGGTGTCCGGGGAGGGAGGGAGGGAGGGAGGGTTCCGGTGGGTTGAGGAAGGTCGGTGTAGGCAGATGAAAGTGGTCGGGATGTCGCAAGGCAGTAGCAATCTGTTTTTGATGGGTTTGGGGTTATTCGGTTGGTATTTTATGACGGTAGGGCGCCAACCTTCGTGGTGGTGCCTTCTTGAATGTCTTTGGAGTTAGGGTTTGGTCAAAATTTATTCGGGTGAATCCAGTTTGAGTCCCAATCTTCAATAAGCATGATCAATCCAAGAACAAACCTCGCTCTGATACCAATTGATGCAAATTTGGGTGCGAAAGCGTAAAAAAAAATTAACTACACAATAACAACATGGACAATATAAGAGGTTCTATTATTTCTCTCTCTAATCTCTTAACCTCAAATAGTCAAAACTGATAAAACGAGGGCCTCAATAGCTATTTATACTAAGAGGCTAAAAAAGGGAAAAATAAAGAATAAATGCTGAAAATATGACTATATCCTTATGGTCTTGCATCAAGTATATTCGGGAGAGCATGTCTCTTTGTGCGGTACCCGTCGTGTTAGCATCAAAGAAGGATGAGAGTTGGCGTATGTGAGTTGATAGTCGTTCCATTAATAAGATCACCGTGAAGTACAGGTTCTCTATTCCCAGACTAAAGGATATGCTTGACCAACTCCATAGTGCGAAGGTCTTCTTCAAGCTAGACTTGAAGAAAGGTTATCACAAGATTCACATTAGACCGGGGGATAAGTGGAAGACCGTCTTCAAGACAAAGGACGGACTATATGAGTGGATGGTGATGACTTTCGATCTCTCCAATGCCCAATCCATTTTTATAAGGGTGATGACCCAGATCCTGCGCCCTTTCTCGGGCAAATTCATGGTGGTTTACTTTGATGACATCCTGATTTGCAATCAATCAGAGGAGGAGAACCTTGAGCATGTGGCCTAGGTATTGGAGGTTTTACTGGTCGGGTGCTTCTTCCTCACGATGAAGAATTAGGCCTTTATGGTTCCATCGATGACTTTCTTGGGTATGTGGTTTCCGGTGATGGTGTCAAACTGGACAATGCTAAGGTTCAGACAATGGTGGAGTGTCCCGCGCCCACCTCGGTGTCTAAGGTCTATAGCTTTCATGAATTAACATGATTTTATCGAGGTTTTATATCTAGATTCAGCACTATTATGGACCCTATCACAGATTTGATGAGTAGCTCTTTGAGTACCGAGTTTCGGTGGACTACGGAGGTCGATAGAGCATTCATGTGCATTAAGGATTTGATGACAAACGTGCCCATTCTAGTACTGTCTAATTTTGATCAGTTATTTAAGTAGTCTTACGATGCTTACAAGACGGGAGTGGGAGCTATGCTGAGCCAAAATAGGAAGCCCATCGCATTCTTTAGCTAAAAATTGACTTGGGTTGCGCTCAATTATTCGACTTATGTTCTCGAATTCTATGTGGTAGTGACAGCGGTGAAGTTTTCGCCATCCTATCTCCTCCATAAGGAGTTCATCATCAAATTTGATCATGAGGCTTTGCAGTTTCTTCATATCCAGAGGCATGTTACTGACAGATACACAAAATGGACCACCAATCTCCAATGCTACATGTTTCATTTGCAATATAAGTCAGGAAAGGAGAACCTAGTAGCATATGCCCTTAGCAGGAAGGCACATGCATTAGTGACTCTCAGGTGTTTGGGTTTGATGAGGTCTGAGGCCTCTATTCGACGGACGTGATCGATTTTTATAGTTTTCCAGTAGGGCAATGGTGCCTTGGGTGAATATCTCTTACAGGATGAATTCCTACACCGCATGACGGTCTTATGTATTCTCTCTTCTTCTTTACAAGACAAGGTCATTTATGAGATTCACGGAGGACTGTTAGGCCATCTAGGACAGGCATGTACCCACGTGATGTTGAATGACTATTTTTATTGGCTGGGAATGATGAGAGATGCCAGTGCCTTCATTCGATGTTGTTACACTAGTCAGATGGCCAAGGGCCAGCGCACCAATGCGGGTCTGTAAACTCCATTATCGATACCTGAGAGACCATGATAGGATGTGTCGATGGACTTTATTATTGTGCTACCCCGTACTTCCAGCGATCATGATTCTATCTTAGTCATGGTGGATATGTTCTCTAAGATGTCACACTTCATCCCTTGTACGCGCACGATAGATGCGTCCCAGGTTACTTCTTTATACTTCCGTGAGATTTTCCGTCTACATGGAGTCCCACTTAGCATCACTTCCGACAGAGACGTAATATTTATGTGACATTTTTGGCGTACGCTGTGGTGACTTCTACGGACAGAGTTATAATTTTTTACCGTATTTTACCCTCAGACATATGGCCAGACGGAGGTTGTCAATCGAAGTGTGGGTGACTTATTGAGGTGTCTGTCTTTAAAGCATCCCCACAGATAGGAAATAGTGATTACCATGGACGAGTTTGCCTTCAACAACACCGTCAACCATTTTATCGAACTCCCCCCATTCCAGATTGTATTGGGACAATCACCCACCATACCCATAAATCTTGTCGAGATTCCTCCTAAAGTGCCTACATGTCCCTCAGTTGAGGAGTTTGTTGCTCGTCTGACTTAAATTCAGGCCGACCTCCGTGCTAAGCTACAGACCACGTATGCCTCCTATAAAAAGGTGGCAGATGAGCACTGCGACTTTATTTCCTTCCAGTCGGGTGATCTTGTCATGGTGTACCTTCAAAAGACGCGACGAGAGGGCAAAGGCAACAAACTACTTATACGTCGATTTTGGACCTTTTTCGATTATTCAAACTTGTGGACTGAATGCCTACGAAGTTGACCTCCCCGCTAAATTTCACATGCACCCCACGTTCAACGTGACGAATCTTTCCCCATTTCAAGGCACCCATCCCCCACCCATTCTCTAGTCCACCAGGTCCATTCACATGCCAATCGCATTGAGGGAATTCTAGACTCCGAGCTTGTCTCATCCTCATCGGGATATTACACACATTACTTAGTTCGTTGGGTTAACTGCCTCGAGGCCAAGGACTCTTGTATCACTTAGGACACCCTGCAGCATGTCGACCCCGACTTCTTTCGGCAGTATTCAGTGTATATGGACTTTTGTCAAGAGGGAAGACTGATGCAGGAGCATAGGGACATAGGTATCCTTTTTATTGTTTCTTTTATTTTTAGCCTTTTTACCCTTTTTGTACCTTTGGTATAAATAGCCTCGAAGACTCCCATTTGTAACACTTTTGACATTTTGATAATGAGAGCTTAGAGAGAGAAATTGAGTCCTATTCATAATTTTCTTTAGTTGTTGTTGTGTAGATTAGTTTTATTTAACGCTTTTGCACCGTATTTCACATTGGAATCTTAGTAGTATTTAAATCAAAATTAAAACTTGGACTTGGACACGAAACAAAGAAGTAAACCATGAGTAGATCTAAGAACTATTTGAGTGAAGAGATTCATCAAACTATCTAAGTTTCCATTAAAACTAAAAATAACATTCGTGTAAACAGAAAAATCGTTGACATTAGAGTACTCTGGCTCTAAACTCCCCAACCTAGTGACATTTCTATCTCTCCTTCCCTCCAGTAATCACACCCTCTTGTGAGCCAAAATAAAAATATATAAATGAGACGCGAAAAAATAAATATAATATAAAAAACAAACATCAAAATGAACTGCCCACCACAAAATTTCACTTCAATCAAACATAAACTTACATGGTCCATTCATGAAAATATCGCTCAGGGACCTCCTGTATTAAAAACATAAATCCCATTATTATACAAAATATATGTGAGGTAACAAATTTAAACTAATTGTTCAACAATACGTTAATATATTATGTTTCTATCGTAGGAAAGAGAAAATCGTGAACTATGTAAGTGCAAGAGTATTAACATAATTTTGTGTTGTGTCGAAGTTGCATGAAGTATTAACGTAATTTTATGTTGTGCCGGAGTTTCATGAATTATAAGAAATTTTCTCCCAGAAAGTTGCATTACTATGAATACTTAGTATCTTTGGTGGCCAATCTTGGTTGGTCTTCGCAGCAATTTGATATTAAAAATGCATTTCTTCATGTGATGATGTCACTAAATGACAACTATTGTAATGTTATTGAAAGATCCACTACAGCGGAATAAGTGCGACTTCTCAAATAAACCAATTTTAATTGTGTATTAACAAAATTAGATTTAATAAAACCCAAGTTTTTATTTAATCCTAGAACATGAATCTAAGTGATATGGAATCATAAAGCAAGAAGCATGCAAAGGTTGGAAACACCAAGTTAAGGAAAAAAAACCCGCAGGGTAAAAACCTCTTATTGCCACTATAATTTGTAAAATACGGTTTACAATCAGATTACAGCGAAGATACAATTTGACTTACGAATATCCGCAGGTGTCGATCGCAGTCATCATAAATGAATCCACACGCAGTGAACTCACAAGAACTGCAGTCCTATCTTCAGTCCAAAAATACTGCACCACTCCCTATGGTTGACCTTAGTCCGGTGTAGGTTTATCCTCTCTACAAGGAGTTGAACAATGGCAAGATTGTATTTTGGGTTCCAAAATAATTCACTAAATATTGGGATGTTTTGTGAATTGAAAAACAAGATATTGAACTCTCAAAATGTTGGAGAATAAAGTAAAACACTCAAAATCGTATTCTGTTTGAAACCAGTGTTTCTCCACACGAAATCCAAAAGTCTGACACCCTTAAATACTAAAAGTCAAGGCGGTGACGTGTCATAAAATAACTCTTTTTGTTCGAACGACATACGATGTTGTTTGAACGAGATCCTTATCTCGTTTGAATGAGATCCTTTCTCGTTTGAACGACCTATCAAATGAGGCCATGATTGTAGATAATTTCAATACGAACATGTGGCCGCCAGTTTTGTAGTTTTTTTATTTTTTATAAATTAGTTATGATTTTTCTACGAAAAGGTGTCCTAAAACAAAATCTTTTGGTAGTATGAATTCAAAAAAAATAATAACTTTTAAAGCTTCGCTCCAGCACTTAGAAAATATTTTATGAAAAATAATCCCAATACTCTACGTGCATTATTAAGGTACTCTAAAATGTAACCTTACCAAAGTTAACCTTGCGGAGACTGTTTGTTCAAGAACCTTGATTATTCGGATCCGTCTTGATGTGAGTGTGATCTTGATCTTCTTCGATGGTGTAGCGGTATACGACATATAAATTGATAACGGACAAAAATGTCCTTACAAATATCCCCTATGTCTATGTCGGTACAAAATTATCAATCCAAATATGACCTATACAAATCTACCCTCCTATACACCCAAAAATGAAAAGTTAAATGACAAGTCTTCAAATTTTTTCAATCTACAATAAACTTCAAACCTCAAAGCTTTATGTGCAATCCACTAATTTCGAACTTTTTACCTACACACATGAGACAAAGCAAATATCTTCGTGACATATTGAGTTTGAAATGAGATAAACATAAAGTCAAATCAAAACATATATAAAATCTCAAATCTCTCCCATAATTCAAAAACTCCCCCCATAAAGTCATAATTCGTTCTCCCCCTTTTTATTTGTCCGAAATAGACAAGGAAAGAATAAACACAATAAAGCAAATTGGGGTGTCACGGGAAACAATGCAAACAAACTATTTTTGAACTTTTCAATATTTTCATACAAAAATGTAAAATCACACACACCATGAATTTTTACTAAGATCACCAAATCGGGAATATGGAATGAATGTGTGTGAACAAATTCAATAGGTAATAAACTCAACCAAGCATATGTGCACGATGCATACGTGTACTCCTATCGAATGAACATCAAAAGCATCCTTAGGTGTAAAGTTGTTGAATTTAGATGATATCGACTAAATCAAATCAACAAATTAAAGTCTAAGTGATTTTCACGCTAATAACGTCCAAAACTTTTTAGTGCCGTTTCAAGAACTTTTCAAAGGACGTGCAAACCCATTGATTACTTTCCAACCAAACTCCCTCATATATAATAAAGCAATTTTTATATATAATGAGGTACTAAATTCTCAACTTAGAGAAAACATATTGTCCCATTATTGGCATAATATTCTTTTTATTGTCATTCAATGTTCTCGGGCTCTTTTCAAACCTTATTGGACCCTGGATAATTTTTAATTCCTCACTTTTTTAGGCCCTAAAAAAAATTCTCACGGGCAATGGTTTTTACATGCACTACTTTTATTACTCTCGTATTATTGCACATGGTTTCGTTTGAAGGACAGGATTGAGATGAAAACACTCGACCAACATGTGACAAATAAGTAAAATAATCAAACCAATTAGTACATGTGTGCAATAAAGGAAATCACGAGTCAAACATATAGGAAGTATCAACTCATAGCATCTCAATTACTCCAAACATTGTAAAGCACATGGACAACATGATATATTTTCTCAAAACACTGTCAAATTGTCACATGGATAAATGGAATGAAATTGTGACTCGGTCATCCTAAGTGTCAATTCATATACGGTGTAAAACAAAATACAAAAATCTTTTTGACTTTTTCAAAAAAATTCAAAATCAAAAATCTTTTTGGTTTTTCAAAATAGATGATAAATGAAAACCATAAATACAAACATGGTACATACTAGCAATAGGCATAATATTATCATATAAATCATCCTAGGCTAGAAAACATATATCACACAAATAATCATCAATCAAATCAGGTGTGATTAAACGAGCAATGCAGTATGAGCAATTAAGCATG
Organism: Sambucus nigra; assembly: GCA_949130495.1. Classification (NCBI taxonomy): domain Eukaryota; kingdom Viridiplantae; phylum Streptophyta; class Magnoliopsida; order Dipsacales; family Adoxaceae; genus Sambucus; species Sambucus nigra. Next base: position 44,891,645 of record OX422210.1, on the reverse strand, counting down.
ATAATGAAGAATAACTGCATATAAACTGTTCCAAAAGCAACCAGCAGTACCAAAAATCGAAGCAGATGGACACAAGGTACTATAAATAGAAAAGGGAAGAAAAACAGATATGTCGTTTGAACGAAGATTAATGTCGTTCGAACGAGAATGCTTGTTGTTTGAACGATAGCTTCTCTCGACATTTAATCTCGCTCGAACGAAAAAATAGTAACTTTCACAATTTTGCTCAGAAAGATAAACAGTGTTGCCCAGTGCAAAAATTTCCCTAAAACAGTACCAGGAAGGGCCCGACAGATGCAAAACAGAGTCAAAACAGTAGCGAAATAGCAAACTCAATAATTAAGTCAATGTGCGCTACTACAAAATGAGTCATAACACTAGCAAAAGTATATCAATACGCACAACTAGTGTATGACAAAAAAATAATGGGATCAACCAAAGCTCCTAACATAGGGTGAATCACGTGCAAGTAACCGCAAGTCATGAACAAAAGGACCATAAGTCTATAAATCTGATTTCCTAACCCAAATCGATGTCTAACGAGGTGAGGGGGTTTTAGGAATCGATGTGACTCTATTTTTAAACTTCCTAGGTCAATTCAAAAGTTTATAAAAGAAACGCCTAAGATGGCCTTACTAGACGCAATGTGTGCAAGTGTAAACCAAGTGGTGAATGTTTCCTAAAGGCGGTCCTCTCGTAACATTCCTAGATGGCACTCTCCTAAAGATCCTAGGTTGCTCTTTCATAATGTTCCTAGGGGGATCTTTCCTAACAAACTTAGGTGCCTATTTCTTAACAATCCTAGGAGGCTCTCTCATGCGTGTGGGAATGGGTGCAAAATGTTTTTCAAAACCAATCCCACCCCTATCCTTTTTTATTTCAAAAGTGCCTAAAATCTTATCAAGCTTTTCAAACCTAGACTCCTAAATCAAATTTCACCTTACTCGAATATTTTAATTTATTTTCTAGCTCACCTATCCTTGTCTCAAGCAAACGCCTAGAATCCTCAAACTCAAGAAGCTCCTTTTTCATATCCTTCATCACCCCTCGAAGACTATCTCTCTTTCCCTCGACGTACTCGAGCTTCTCTCTCAAAACTTTTTCATGAGCCCTAAGATCTTCAACTAACACATCATTATTTTTTAAAGCACGCTTTTTCAATTGAGCTTTCAATTTCAAATTTTCTTTCTTTATTTTTAAAGATTCAACATAAAGTTCATTGAAAGCCGCTTGCAAGTTACGCTCATCTACACTCCCATCACCCTCACTTTCATGGTATTCAGTATCCGTGGATGGGTCATGTGAAGAAGTATCATCATCATTCTCAAGAGTAGCCACGCAGTTTGGAAGGACACGCTTACTTGCACAAAAAATTTCTTCACTTGGGTCACTCTCGCTGAGGGTGACAACATAGGCAACTGGTTTACTACAACTCACCCTAACTTTGGTGGGGCATTCAACTATGCTATGGCCTATCCCCTCACAACAAAGACATTTCTCTGATTCTTTCCTTTTAATGAGAGTTTTGAAATCATATTTCAAACAAGATTTCCAAATAATTCCGTCAGACAAGTGACATCTAAAGTTGTAAAATCCTCCAAACGATATATTTAAGAGAAACGGGATCAAAAACTGATTTTTCAACACAATTTTCGAAAAATAGGAACCAACGCGATAAATTAGCGATACCCGCTCTGATACCAATTTGACGACGTGAGTAGTCAAATTGTATCAGGGAAAAACTTTTAAAAAATAAAATCACTCGATAACTTAGAGTAACCTGCTTTGATACCAATTTGAAAGAGCCGCTAGAGTGGAATAAATGCAACTTCTCAAATAAACCAATTTTAATTATGTATCAACAAAATCAGATTTAATAAAATCCAAGTTTTAATTTAATCCTAGAACATGCATCTAACTGATATGGAATCATAAAGCAAGAAGCATGCAAAGGTTGGAAACACCAAGTTAAGGAAAAAATCACCGCGGGGTAAAAATCTCTAATTTCCATTATAATTTGTAAAGTAACGGTTTACAATCGGATTACAGCGAAGATAGACTTACGAATACCTGCAGGTGTCGGTCTCAGTCGTCACTAATGAATCCACACACAGGGAACTCACAAGAACCGCAGTCCTATCTTCAGCCCAAGAATACCGCAGCACTCCCTAATGTTGACCTCAGGCCGGTATAGGTTTATCCTCTCTACAAAGAGTTGAACAATGGAAAGATTTTATTTTGGGTTCCAAAAAAATTCACTAAAGATTGGGATGTTTTGTGGATTGAAAAATAAGAGATTGAACTCTCAAATGGTTGGAGAATAAAGTAAAACACTCAAAATCGTATTCTGTTTGAAACCAGCGTTTCTCCGCATGAAATCCAGAAGTCTGGCATCCTTTAAATACTAAAAATCAAGGCGGTGATGTGTCAGAAAATAACTTTTCTTATTCGAAGACATACGATGTTGTTTGAACGAAATCCTTACCTCGTTTGAATGAGATCCTTTCTCATTTGAACGACCTATCAAATGAGGCCATGATTGTAGATAATTTCGATACGAAGACGTGACCGTCAGTTTTGTATTTTTTTGATTTTTTTATGAATTAGTTATGATTTTTCTACTGAAAGGTGTCCGCGAACAAAATAATTAGATAGTATGAATTCAAAAAAAAATTAATAAAAAATTTTAAAGCTCCACTCCAACACTTCGAAAATATTTTATGAAAAATAATCCCAAATACTCTAAGTGCATTATTAAGGTACTCTAAAACGTAACCATACCAAAGTTAACCTTGCGAAGACTGTTTGTTGAAGAACCTTGATTATTCGGATCCATCTTGATGTGAGTGTGATCTTGATCTTCTTCGACGGTATAGCGGTATACGACATATAAATTGATAACGGACAAAAATGTCCTTACAGTTATTAAATTAATTGATTTAATTGAGTTTGTTAATGGATAATCAAGTAAAAAATGAGATAATGAAGATAAAAAAAATGATCCAATTTCTTAATGATAATAACAGGTGAACACAACAAGATAAGATAATGTGTCAAAATTTAATATGGTTTTCTCACCTGATAAAAAGTCACCCGCTTAGACATGAACCCTATAAAATTCGAACATGATTAAAAAAACGTCCCGGACACGACTTGACCCAATCTGCCAACTTTACTTTATAACTAACCTTGTAGATTTTGGATTGATTTAATTGGGTTTATTTTCAAGTTCAACTTAAGACAATAATGTTTTGAAATTATCCCATCCCTCCTCACTTTGTTTAATTGAAAAAAAATCTGTTGGGCAGTTTGGCCACTGTCACTGCCCAGCAGTATATTTGTACCTGTTATAGCACCGTTGTACCTGTTCAAGCATCATATATCCAAATAAAATAGATATAATGAAAATATACATTCAAAATAGAGACAATATGCAGCACGATATAATCCAAATATAATTCAAATGTACCAACTTAAAAATGATTCAATTTAAATAATGTCACTACATGTCTTGGGTAAGGTTAAATCTGAGGATGTGAGTAGGCCACACGATATACGAATTGACACACCCACTGATATACATCGTGTCGCATTGTTCGCGTAACCACAATGGGGAGTTATCCTTCCCGGGTATCACATGCGTGACGAGCACCTTGAACTCGATGTCTTGAAGCTCACGTCCATGAACTAGTCCACCCCAGATGATATTCGGGTCCTTCATCCCCCGCCCTATCTGTTGGCCATCAAATATGTCCAGTATAAACATGATCATCCAACCAAGTGTCGACATCAATCGATCGAAGGGAGCCAAATCGGGAAGTGGATCATCAAAGTCTGCACGTGTCGGTGATGAAGACGTGAGGTCCACATCCTCGTCGTCCTGCACCTCCTCCTCCCGCACCTCCTCCTCCACCACCTTATCCTTCCCTTTCCCCTTGCGTTTTCCACCCAACGAACGCTTGATGAATGAGAACATATCTTGGACCGTCTCCTCCAAATGGCTCTACACCAAAACTGGCGATTGGTCACGGCCAAAATCCCTGACCAAAACTGTGGGTCGCGGACTTTGGCCGTGACCATTTCTGGCGTGACCATTTTCGTGGGTCGCGGCCCAAGTCCGTGACCAAAAAATGGTCACGGCCAAGAGAGGTCACGGCAAATGGTCGCGGACTTTGGCCGTGACCCATGCCGTGACGGGTCGCGGCTCTAATCCGTGACCCATAACCGTGACAAATTGGTCGCGGCCAAAGTCCGCGACCCATGTGCGTGACAAAAAAAAATTAAAAAAATCGGTCGCGGCCCTTGTCCATGACCCACAACCGTGACAAATTGGTCGCGGCCAAAGTCCGCGACCCATGTGCGTGACAAAAAAAAATTAAAAAAATTGGTCGCGGCCCTTGTCCATGACCCACAACCGTGACAAATTGGTCGCGGACTTTGGCCGCGACCCATGTTCGTGACAAAAAAAAATAAAAAAAATTGGTCGCGGCCCTAGTCCGCGACCCATTACCGTGACAAAAAATAAAAAAAAATGGTCGCGGACTTTGACCGCGACCATTTTTAAGCGCGACAAAAAAAAATAAAAATGGTCATGGACAAAGTCCATGACCATATTTATCTGTAATTTAAAAAAAATGTATTTTTTTTTGTCCAATCCTAAAATTGGGATTCCTGTGAGTGCATCATCGGTTGCTACGAGGTGTTACAAATATTTATTATAGGCAAAACAATAAAAAAAAATCACAAATTGCGAATTGAGAATGTTGTTAATAAACAAATATATATACAAACTTAAAAATATTACACGTCTTAATAATTCACAGACCAAAAAAAATTGGGCAGAGTTTCCTCTATTTTCTTGACATTCCAAAACCTGTAAATGAAAAACCTGCTTATTATAAAGCCCGCACGGCTATAAAATTCAACAATCAAATTATAAAAGCCCGCACGGCCATAAAACTAAACAATAAAAGCCTGCACGGCTATAACACATAAAAAATATTATCCTGAATGTCCACAACATATAAATAATCATCATATTGTAAACCATTGCCTCCTTCATTTGATCCACGTGCAAAAATCCTACAAATGATAGGATACAAAAAACAAAAGTATCAGTAACCAAGTAGTTTTACAAAAAAATTAATCAAGCTGAAAAATTGCATATATGAGTTAAAATTATCAGTAACCAAGTAGAAATATAAAAATTAAGTGTGGAAATAAGCAAATTACTGTCGTACTCTCAAACCGGGAGACCGCGGCTGCGGGGTCAGTTCCTACGAGTTACGTTGGTCCCGTGGGAGGTGTTGGTGCCACCCACAGGGTCGTTCGGAGGCTGTTTCGAGTTCTCACCCTCTAACGCCATGTTTTTAAGCCTAAGTGTGGAAATAAGCAAATTACCGCCGTACTCTCAAACCGGGAGACCCGCGGCTACGGGGTCAGTTCCTACGAGTTACGTTCGTCCCGTGGGAGGTGTTGGTGCCACCCACGGGGCCGTTCAGGGGCTGTTTCGTGTTCTCACCCTCTAACGCCATGTTTTTAAGCCTAAGTGTGGAAATAAGCAAATTACCGTCGTACTCTCAAACCGGGAGACCCGCGGCTGCGGGGTCAGTTCCTACGAGTTACGTTGGTCCCGTGGGAGGTGTTGGTGCCACCCACGGGGCCGTTCGGGGGCTGTTTCGAGTTCTCACCCTCTAACGCCATGTTTTTAAGCCTAAGTGTGGAAATAAGCAAATTACCGCCGTACTCTCAAACCGGGAGACCCGCGGCTGCGGGGTCAGTTCCTACGAGTTACGTTGGTCCCGTGGGAGGTGTTGGTGCCACCCACGGGGTCGTTCGGGGGCTGTTTCGAGTTCTCCCCCTCTAACGCCAAGTTTTTAAGCCTAAGTGTGGAAATGAGCAAATTACCGTCGTACTCTCAAACCGGGAGACCCGCGGCTGCGGGGTCAGTTCCTATGAGTTACGTTGGTCCCGTGGGAGGTGTTGGTGCCACCCACGGGGCCGTTCGGGGGCTGTTTCGAGTTCTCACCCTCTAACGCCATGTTTTTAACCCTAAGTGTGGAAATAAGCAAATTACCGTCGTACTCTCAAACCGGGAGGCCCGCGGCTGCGAGGTCAGTTCCTACGAGTTACGTTGGTCCCGTGGGAGGTGTTGGTGCAACCCACGGGGCCGTTCGGGGGCTGTTTCGAGTTCTCACCCTCTAACGCCATGTTTTTAAGCCTAAGTGTGGAAATAAGCAAATTACCGTCGTACTCCCCAACCGGGAGACCCGCGGCTGCGGGGTCAGCTCCTACGAGTTACGTTGGTCCCGTGGGAGGAGTTGGTGCCACCCACGGGGCCGTTCGGGGGCTGTTTCGAGTTTTCACCCTCTAACGCCATGTTTTTAACCCTAAGTGTGGAAATAAGCAAATTACCGTCGTACTCTCAAACCGGGAGGCCCGCGGCTGCGAGGTCAGTTCCTACGAGTTACGTTGGTCCCGTGGGAGGTGTTGGTGCAACCCACGGGGCCGTTCGGGGGCTGTTTCGAGTTCTCACCCTCTAACGCCATGTTTTTAAGCCTAAGTGTGGAAATAAGAAAATTACCGTCGTACTCTCCAACCGGGAGACCCGCGGCTGCGGGGTCAGTTCCTACGAGTTACGTTGGTCCCGTGGGAGGAGTTGGTGCCACCCACGGGGCCGTTCGGGGGCTGTTTCGAGTTTTCACCCTCTAACGCCATGTTTTTAAGCCTAAGTGTGGAAATAAGCAAATTACCGCCGTACTCTCAAAACGGGAGACCCGCGGCTGCGGGGTCAGTTCCTACGAGTTACGTTGGTCCCGTGGGAGGTGTTGGTGCCACCCACGGAGCCGTTCGGGGGCTGTTTCGAGTTCTCACCCTCTAATGCCATGTTTTTAAGCCTAAGTGTGGAAATAAGCAAATTACCGCCGTACTCTCCAACCGGGAGACCCGCGGCTGCGGGGTCAGTTCCTACGAGTTACGTTGGTCCCGTGGGAGGTGTTGGTGCCATCCACGGGGCCGTTCGGGGGTTGTTTCGAGTTTTCACCCTCTAACGCCATGTTTTTAACCCTCCCGTGGGAGGTGTTGGTGCCACCCACGGGGCCGTTCGGGGGCTGTTTCGAGTTCTCACCCTCTAACGCCATGTTTTTAAGCCAAAGTGTGGAAATAAGCAAATTACCGTCGTACTCTCAAACCGGGAGACCCGCGGCTGCGGGGTCAGTTCCTACGAGTTACGTTGGTCCCGTGGGAGGTGTTGGTGCCACCCACGGGGCCGTTCGGGGGCTGTTTCGAGTTCTCACCCTCTAACGCGATGTTTTTAAGCCTAAGTGTGGAAATAAGCAAATTACCGCCGTACTCTCAAACCGGGAGACCCGCGGCTGCGGGGTCAGTTCCTACGAGTTACGTTGGTCCCGTGGGAGGTGTTGGTGCCACCCACGGGGCCGTTCGGGGGCTGTTTCGAGTTCTCACCCTCTAACGCCATGTTTTTAAGCCTAAGTCTGGAAATAAGCAAATTACCGCCGTACTCTCAAACCGGGAGACCCGCGGCTGCGGGGTCAGTTCCTATGAGTTACGTTGGTCCCGTGCGAGGTGTTGGTGCCACCCACGGGGCCGTTCGGGGGCTGTTTCGAGCTCTCACCCTCTAACGCCATGTTTTTAAGCCTAAGTCTGGAAATAAGCAAATTACCGCCGTACTCTCAAACCGGGAGACCCGCGGCTGCGGGGTCAGTTCCTACGAGTTACGTTGGTCCCGTGCGAGGTGTTGGTGCCACCCACGGGGCCGTTCGGGGGCTGTTTCGAGCTCTCACCCTCTAACGCCATGTTTTTAAGCCTAAGTGTGGAAATAAGCAAATTACCGCCGTACTCTCAAACCGGGAGACCCGCGGCTGCGGGGTCAGTTCCTACGAGTTACGTTGGTCCCGTGGGAGTTGTTGGTGCCACCCACGGGGCCGTTCGGGGGCTGTTTCGAGGTCTCACCCTCTAACGTCATGTTTTTAAGCCTAAGTGTGGAAATAAGCAAATTACCGCCGTACTCTCAAACCGGGAGACCCGCGGCTGCGGGGTCAGTTCATACGAGTTACATTGGTCCCGTGGGAGGTGTTGGTGCCACCCACGGGGCCGTTCGGGGGCTGTTTCGAGGTCTCACCCTCTAACGCCATGTTTTTAAGCCTAAGTGTGGAAATAAGCAAATTACCGCCGTACTCTCAAACCGGGAGACCCGCGGCTGCGGGGTCAGTTCCTACGAGTTACGTTGGTCCCGGGGGAGGTGTTGGTGCCACTCACGGGGCCGTTCGGGGGCTGTTTCGAGCTCTCACCCTCTAACGCCATGTTTTTAAGCCTAAGTGTGGAAATAAGCAAATTACCGCCGTACTCTCAAACCGGGAGACCCGCGGCTGCGGGGTCAGTTCCTACGAGTTACGTTGGTCCCGTGCGAGGTGTTGGTGCCACCCAGGGTGCCGTTCGGGGGCTGTTTCGGGCTCTCACCCTCTAACGCCATGTTTTTAAGCTTAAGTGTGGAAATAAGCAAATTACCGCCGTACTCTCAAACCGGGAGACCCGCCGCTGCGGGGCCAGTTCCTACGAGTTACGTTGGTCCCGTGGGAGGTGTTGGTGCCACCCACGGGGCCGTTCGGGGGCTGTTTCGAGTTCTCACCCTCTAACGCTATGTTTTTAAGCCTAAGTGTGGAAATAAGCAAATTACCGTCGTACTCTCAAATCGGGAGACCCGCGGCTGCGGGGTCAGTTCGTACGAGTTACGTTGCTCCCGTGGGAGGTGTTGGTGCCACCCATGGTGCCGTTCGGGGGCTGTTTCGAGTTCTCACCCTCTAACGCCATGTTTTTAAGCCTAAGTGTGGAAATAAGCAAATTACCGCCGTACTCTCAAACCGGGAGACCCGCGGCTGCGAGGTCAGTTCCTACGAGTTACGTTGGTCCCGTGGGAGGTGTTGGTGCCACCCACGGGGCCGTTCGGGGGCTGTTTCGAGTTCTCACCCTCTAACGCCATGTTTTTAAGCCTAAGTGTGGAAATAAGCAAATTACCGCCGTACTCTCAAACCGGGAGACCCGCGGCTGCGGGGTCAGTTCCTACGAGTTACGTTGGTCCCGTGGGAGGTGTTGGTGCCACGCACGGGGCCGTTCGGGGGATGTTTCGAGTTCTCACCCTCTAACGCCATGTTTTTAAGCCTAAGTGTGGAAATAAGCAAATTACCGTCGTACTCTCAAACCGGGAGACCCGCGGCTGCGGGGTCAGTTCGTACGAGTTACGTTGCTCCCGTGGGAGGTGTTGGTGCCACCCATGGTGCCGTTCGGGGGCTGTTTCGAGTTCTCACCCTCTAACGCCATGTTTTTAAGCTTAAGTGTGGAAATAAGCAAATTACCGCCGTACTCTCAAACCGGGAGACCCGCCGCTGCGGGGTCAGTTCCTACGAGTTACGTTGCTCCCGTGGGAGGTGTTGGTGCCACCCACGGGGCCGTTCGGGGGCTGTTTCGAGTTCTCACCCTCTAACGCTATGTTTTTAAGCCTAAGTGTGGAAATAAGCAAATTACCGCCGTACTCTCAAACCGGGAGACCCGCGGCTGCGGGGTCAGTTCCTACGAGTTACGTTGGTCCCGTGGGAGGTGTTGGTGCCACCCACGGGGCCGTTCGGGGGCTGTTTCGAGTTCTCACCCTCTAACGCCATGTTTTTAAGCCTAAGTGTGGAAATAAGCAAATTACCGCCGTACTCTCAAACCGGGAGACCCGCGGATGCGGGGTCAGTTCCTACGAGTTACGTTGGTCCCGTGGGAGGTGTTGGTGCCACCCACGGGGCCGTTCGGGGGCTGTTTCGAGTTCTCACCCTCTAACGCCATGTTTTTAAGCCTAAGTGTGGAAATAAGCAAATTACCGCCGTACTCTCAAACCGGGAGACCCGCGGCTGCGGGGTCAGTTCCTACGAGTTACGTTGGTCCCGTGGGAGGTGTTGGTGCCACCCACGGGGCCGTTCGGGGGCTGTTTCGAGTTCTCACCCTCTAACGCCATGTTTTTAAGCCTAAGTGTGGAAATAAGCAAATTACCGCCGTACTCTCATACCGGGAGACCCGCGGCTGCGGGGTCAGTTCCTACGAGTTACGTTGGTCCCGTGGGAGGTGTTGGTGCCACCCACGGGGCCGTTCGGGGGCTGTTTCGAGTTCTCACCCTCTAACGCCATGTTTTTAAGACTAAGTGTGGAAATAAGCAAATTACCGCCGTACTCTCAAACCGGGAGACCCGCGGATGCGGGGTCAGTTCCTACGAGTTACGTTGGTCCCGTGGGAGGTGTTGGTGCCACCCACGGGGCCGTTCGGGGGCTGTTTCGAGCTCTCACCCTCTAACGCCATGTTTTTAAGCCTAAGTGTGGAAATAAGCAAATTACCGCCGTACTCTCAAACCGGGAGACCCGCGGCTGCGGGGTCAGTTCCTACGAGTTACGTTGGTCCCGTGGGAGGTGTTGGTGCCACCCACGGGGCCGTTCGGGGGCTGTTTCGAGCTCTCACCCTCTAACGCCATGTTTTTAAGCCTAAGTAAGGAAATAAGCAAATTACCGCCGTACTCTCAAACCGGGAGACCCGCGGCTGCGGGGTCAGTTCCTACGAGTTACGTTGGTCCCGTGGGAGGTGTTGGTGCCACCCATGGGGCCGTTCGGGGGCTGTTTCGAGTTCTCACCCTCTAACGCCATGTTTTTAAGCCTAAGTGTGGAAATAAGCAAATTACTACCGTACTCTCAAACCGGGAGACCCGAGGCTACGGGGTCAGTTCCTACGAGTTACGTTGGTCCCGTGGGAGGTGTTGGTGCCACCCACGGGGCCGTTCGGGGGCTGTTTCGAGTTCTCACCCTCTAACGCCATGTTTTTAAGCCTAAGTCTGGAAATAAGCAAATTACCGCCGTACTCTCAAACCGGGAGACCCGCGGCTGCGGGGTCAGTTCCTACGAGTTACGTTGGTCCCGTGCGAGGTGTTGGTGCCACTCACGGGGCCGTTCGGGGGATGTTTCATGCTTTTACCCTCTAATGACTCGTTTTTAAGCTTAAGCCCTCATATTTTCAAATTATCATCGTATTCTCAAACCGGAGGGTCCCGTGATCGCGCGGTCAGTTCCTACGAGTTACATTGATCCCGTGCGAGGTGTTGGTGCCTCTCACGGGACCGTACGGGGGCTGTTTCTAGTTTTTGCACTCTAAACCCAATTTTTAAGCCTAAGTCCTTATATATGCAAATTATCCTCGTATTCTCAAATCGGGAGTTCCGTGATCGCGCGATCGGTTCCTACGAGTTACATTGGTCCCGTGTGAGGTGTTGATGCCTCTCACGGGACCGTACGGGGGTTGTTTCATATTTATACCCTCTAATGCCTTGTTTTTAAGCTTAAGTCCTCATATTTTCAAATTATCGTCGTATTCTCAAACCGGGAGTGCCGTGATCTCACGGTCTGTTCCTACGAGTTACATTGATCCCGTGTGAGGTATTGGTGCCTCTCACGGGACCGTACGGGGGTTGTTTCATGTTTTTACCTTCTAACGCCTTGTTTTTAAGCCTGAGTCCTCAAATTTTCAAATTATCATCGTATTCTCAAACCGGGAGTCCCGTGGCTGCGCCTCCTACGAGTTACATTGGTCCCGTGCGAGGTGTTGGTGCCTCTCAAGGGGTCGTTTAGCGGGTGGGGGGTGTTTCGGGTTTTTACCCCCTAACGCCTTTTTTAAGCCTAAGTCTAGAAATATTCAAATTATCGTCGTATTCTATAATCGGGAGTCCCGTGATCGCGCGATCAGTTCCTACGAGTTACATTGGTCCCTTGTGAGGTGTTGGTGCCTCTCACGGGACCGTACGGGGGTTGTTTCATGTTTTTACCCTCTAATGCCTTGTTTTTAAGCTTAAGTCCTCATATTTTCAAATTATCGTCGTATTCTCAAACCGGGAGTCCCGTGATCGCGCGATCGGTTCCTACGAGTTACATTGATCCCGTGCGAGGTATTGGTGCCTCTCACGGGACCGTACGGGGGCTGTTTCTAGTTTTTGCACTCTAAACCCAATTTTTAAGCCTAAGTCCTTATATATGCAAATTATCCTCGTACGATAATAGTTTTTATATGATCCACACAAGTAAAAGATACAGATTTGCAATGGAGCTCGTTTAAGTCCACACAACGATAATAATGTTGATATTGAATACAATACCTGAGATAGCGAGAAACGAGGTTGATGAATCCAGATTTCCCATTTTCACTGCAAAATAAAGAATTAGCCAAACGTTCACATTCAGTAGCTAGATCCATGATTCAATGCTAAACAAAATAAAATAACAAACAAAGTGGCAAATATATCACAAGTGAAATGAAATGAAATGAAATGAAAATGAGAATGGAGACCTGATCTGATTGAGGCCAGCAACAGCAGAGCGTTGTTTATTAAGTTTGTCGGTATCAACAGAGCTCAAAGTGGCCATTGTAAACTAATACAAAGAGTGAAATGCGAAATGTAAAATGAGGCGTAGAGAGAGAATGTATTGCCAAATATGAAACTAGAAGAAAGCCGCAACCTTATATAACAACAGTTATATAACTGTTATGTAACGACAGTTACGACAGTTATATAACTGTTGTTATAACAGTTATATAACTGGTATAACAACAGTTATATAACTGTTGTTATACGACAGTTATATAACTGGTGTTATAACAGTTATATAACTGTTATAACAACAGTTATATAACTGTTATAACAACAGTTATATAACTGTTATTATAACAGTATAACTGTTATAATAACATTAGAGGCCTTGATATAGCTAGCATGTTCCCAAATAAGGCCCAAATATAGCTAGCAATAGGACCTGTTACGAACAAGTGTTCAATATGCTCTTCTGATCTATAGCGGCATAAACATCTGGAGGTAATAGGAATACCTAACTTTTTCACATTTAGATCAATGGGGAGAGCATTGTTCAAAATTCTCCATGAGAAGGTGGATAAGTTTGGAGGGATATTAGGACCCCTCATAAAAGATTGAGAGATAGAGATAAGCTTTGGAGATCTGACTATTTCATATGCAGACTTGAAAGAGAAATTCCCTAAAGCAGTTGGCTTCCATATATGGATGCCATTAAGAATCGTAGTATTTTCCTCACAAAAAGACCAAGATTAAGAAGTTCTTCTAGCAGCCATTGAACCTGGAAAAATAGGCATGGAGGTGTACTTGTGATTCATGAAAGTAGACCACAAGGAACTACCTGATTTGAAAGACCATGCCAACTTAAGATTAGAGGCCTTGATAAGGCTGCTTAAATTCCTAATACCCAAACCACCTTCATTCTTTGGAGCACAAATGTGAATTTTGAAGTTTATAGCTTGCACCAAACCATAAAATAACACTGCCTTCTTCCTACCTTTGAAAAGAGAACATCCCAAGTATTTAATACTGCCTTTTTCTTGTTTAATGCCTGTGAGATCCGCAACAGTTTTAATATGGCTCCTGTTTGCTTTATTCCCCATAATGAAGCTACTCTTTTTGCAATTAATTGAAAGACCTATCTTCCAAAATTTGGATTAATACTTTTAAGAGCTTCCAAAATTTCTATGTCATCAGGAATCCTTTCCATATCTTCATTCATCTAGTTAGTCAACCAGGCAAGGATATAGTTCAACACTTCAAATGACTCAGTAGAACCTGTAGTGACTAAATTTTAAAAATAAGAAATAAAAGTGTTAGAAATTCCTTCAGTTGACTCCTCTAAGCTGCCATCCTCATTTTTGATGCTATGAATCAATCATTTCCTTCTATGTTGATTCACCAATGAGTGATAGTATTTAGAGTTCCTATCTCCATCTTTGATCCACTGCCTTTTGAACTTTTGAAACCAGAATTGCTCCTCAAATGACAAGGCGACATTTAATTTAGCCTTAACTTTGTTTAGCTCCACCAAAAGGCCCTGAGTTTTATTCTCTTCATAATGGATCTATGCTTTGAGAACCTTATCCTCCAGGTTAATACAGTTTTGAAAAATGTTTTTGAAATTTTCTTTGCTCCAATTCCTCAAAATCCCTTTAAGTTTTCTAAGTTTGAAAGCAAAGACATTTAAAGGTCATCCTGTAGAGAATGATTTCCAAATGTTACAAACCAATTGGTAGAAAGAATCAGCTGAGGTCCAAAAGTTTAGGAATTTAAAAGGTTTCTTGATAAAGTCTATAGAACTAGGAATAGAAATAAGAAGAGAACTATGGTCAGAGCAGGATCTATGAAGGTGTTTAAGATTAGAATTGAGGGAAAGAATAAGACTAAGACTCATTAATTAGACCTCTGTCTAGTCTCTGAATAACCAAAGAACCATTTGAAAGTCTTTACCAAGTGAATTTAGAGCTTGAAAATCCAAAATCCATAAGATTACTGGCTTAGATGCAATTATTAAAATCTGAAGATGCATCTAAGCAAATAGGCAATCCACTTGCCTTTTCTTTTGAAGAAGACACAATACTGAAATCCCCCACAACCAAAAGAGGAATATTAGCACAAATCATTGAAATGTCCAATATAAGATCCCACAAAGGCAGTCTTTCCATTCTAGTGCACTTAGAATAGACAATGTTAAGCCTAATTCTTTTAGGACTCATTGGATGATACACTTAAAAAAGAATACTTTGAGAGGAATCATTTAAAACCTTGGCATCTATGCCATGTCTCCAAAAGCACCAAATTTTATTTGAAGAGTTATGAAAAAATCCATTAAACTGAATAAAAGATTTAAAGTTTTTTATCTTGTTCTCACCTATCAAAGGTTCTAAGATAGCTAAAAAGGATAAATTGTGCGACTTACAAAGCTTTTTGGTTCTCCTTCTAGTGGGCTTTTACCCACCCCTAGCATTCTATATGAGGGAATTAATCATTAGAAACTTGGTAAGGGACTATAGAGGAAGCTTGGGCAGTGGCTCTAGTGTTTCTTCTAGATGGCCTAGTGAGAGCAAATTTTTTGTTCAGATATCAGAAAAGATTTTACAGTTTGAGGAAATATGGGACAACCAATCTGAGGAAACTCTTGATCATATATTTGAGAATGGGGACGTTGCTTCTAAAGTGTGGGATAAAATGAATCAAGAGTATGGAATCTAGAGGGCTACTGGAGGTATTAGAAGTCAACTTTTCCAATGGTGGATACATGGCCCAAGACAGATCCAGTTACAAACAAGCTTATCCCATCTATAGTGTGTTGGAGTTTGTGGATGCACAGAAATAAAAGCAAGTATGAGGATTATTCAGCTAACGTTTGTTCAGTTTTGTATCAGGTTCACCAATTGAAGAAAATTCAGACTTTCAATCAATGCAATCACCCCCAAATCAATAGGCTGCAAATTAAATGGATGAATCCTCTCACGGGACCGTACGGGGGCTGTTTCGTGTTTTCCCCCTTTAACGCCTAATTTTTAAGCTTAAGTCCTCATCTTTTCAAATTATCATCGTATTCTCAAACCGGGAGTCCCGTGATCATGCGGTCAGTTTCTACGAGTTACATTGGTCCTATGAGAAGTGTTAGTGCCTCTCATGGGACCGTACGGGGCTGTTTCGAGTTTTCACCCTCTAACGCCTTGTTTTCAAGCTTAAGTTCTCATATTTTCAAATTATCGCCGTATTCTCAAACCGGGAGTCCCGTGATTGAGCGGTCAGTTCCTACTTGTTACATTGGTCCCACGAGAGGTGTTGGTGCCTCTCACGGGACCGTACGGGGGCTGTTTCGAGTTTTACCCTCTAACACCTTATTTTCTAGCTTAAGTCCTCATATTTTCAAATTATTATCGTATTCTCAAATCGGGAGTCCCGTTATCGCGCGGTCAGTTCCTACGTGTTATATTGGTCCCGTGAGAGGTGTTGGTTCCTCTCACGAGACCGTACGGGGGCTGTTTCGTGTTTTCCCCCTCTAACGCCTTATTTTTAAGCTTAAGTCTTCATCTTTTCAAATTATCGTCGTATTCTCAAACCGGGAGTTCCGTGATCGTGCGGTCAGTTTCTACGAGTTACATTGGTCCCGTGAGAAGTGTTAGTGCCTCTCATGGGACCGTACGGGGGCTGTTTCGAGTTTTCACCCTCTAACGCCTTGTTTTCAAGCTTAAGTTCTCATATTTTCAAATTATCGCCGTATTCTCAAACCGGGAGTCCCGTGACTGCGCGGTCAGTTCCTAGGTGTTACATTGGTCCCACGAGAGGTGTGAGTGCCTCTCATGGGACCGTACGGGGGTTGTTTCGAGTTTTCACCCTCTAACGCCTTGTTTTCAAGCTTAAGTCCTCGTATTTTCAAATTATCATCGTATTCTCAAACCGGGATTCCCGTTATCGCGCGGTCAGTTCCTACGTGTTATATTGATCCCGTGAGAGGTGTTGGTTCCTCTCACGGGACCGTACGGGGGCTGTTTCGTGTTTTCCCCCTCTAACGCCTTATTTTTAAGCTTAAGTCTTCATATTTTCAAATTATCGTCGTATTCTCAAACCGGGAGTCCCGTGATCGTGCGGTCAGTTTCTACGAGTTACATTGGTCCCGTGAGAAGTGTTAGTGCCTCTCATGGGACCGTACGGGGGCTGTTTCGAGTTTTCACCCTCTAACGCCTTGTTTTCAAGCTTAAGTTCTCATATTTTCAAATTATCGCCGTATTCTCAAACCGGGAGTCCCGTGACTGCGCGGTCAGTTCCTACGTGTTACATTGGTCCCACGAGAGGTGTGAGTGCCTCTCATGGGACCGTACGGGGGCTGTTTCGAGTTTTCACCCTCTAACGCCTTGTTTTCAAGCTTAAGTCCTCGTATTTTCAAATTATCATCGTATTCTCAAACCGGGAGTCCCGTTATCGCGCGGTCAGTTCCTACGTGTTATATTGATCCCGTGAGAGGTGTTGGTTCCTCTCACGGGACCGTACGGGGGTTGTTTCGTGTTTTCCCCCTCTAACGCCTTATTTTTAAGCTTAAGTCTTCATCTTTTCAAATTATCGTCGTATTCTCAAACCGGGAGTCCCGTGATCGTGCGGTCAGTTTCTACGAGTTACATTGGTCCCGTGAGAAGTGCTAGTGCCTCTCATGGGACCGTACGGGGGCTGTTTCGAGTTTTCACCCTCTAACGCATTGTTTTCAAGCTTAAGTTCTCATATTTTCAAATTATTGTCGTATTCTCAAACTGGGAGTCCCGTGATCGCTTGATCAGTTCCTAAGTGTTACATTGGTCCCTACGTGTTACATCAGTTCCTACGTCTAGACATTAGCAAGTTATCGTCGTATTCTGAAACCGGGAGTCTAAAATATTTTCAACATATTATCCAACAATCAAACCAATAATTATGCCGTATTCCTTTTAATTATCCCCTACTCATTCTAACATACTATCCAACAACAAGCCAACAACCAATAATTATCCAACAACCAAACCAAACAAAACCAATAATTATCCCGTACTCCTTCTATCATTTAAAAGATTTAATAGATAATGTATATCAATTATATAACTACTTTAGTTAAAGTAAAGAGTACCTGGTGTGTAATGAAGAACTGGTATGTAATGAAGAACTGGTATCTAATTGGTTAGATTTGCAATACGTAAACAATGTGTCATGAAGAACGGGTATGTAAAATTAAAGAAAGTACCTCACAAAACCACTGAAGAATTAGATCTGTTGCCTATAATATGTCGTAGATTTACATATGACGTAGATTTATTCCCCCATTTTAACACCGTAATTCGAACGAACGTGAGCAACCTGCTGCCTATAATATGTAAAGAAAAAGTGCACAAAGGCAAAGGAGAACAAAAATCTATAATATCAACCCGGTGCCTATAATATCAATGTAGTTGTGATTATTACGCCGCCATTTTAAGGTTTTAAAATACATATTCAATCAAGTTGATCACAACAAATCTCAAACTAAAACAGAACTGTATGAAATCAACAGAATTATGGCATACATGTCAAGTTAAAATATGAATGAACGGAATCAAGTTATATTTGTTCCATGTCAAGTTGTAGCCTCCTAATATCTTGACGTAAACGTCAAAAAATGCACATTAATCGAAAGATATGTGATATACTTTTTCATAGGCAAATCAAGAGCACACCCAACAAATTTAATAACATGTACATTTATCGACACTAGTATCAATTCAATAAATTCAACATAGTATCCAACAACCAAGCCAACAATATCTCACTATAGTAATGTGCACACGTGTTTGCGACTCGTATGTTATAAAAAATCATTTAATTACATTTTGTCAAAAAAAAAACAAGACAAGCATATTTTGTCAAAAAAAATACACACATATACAATCTAGGGTTTATTGACATAATCTATACATACACACACATACAATCTAGGGTTTACTTAAACCCTAATATTTTTTTGACATAAATCTATGCATACATATAACCCACAACAAGGCGGTTATAATTTTTTTTACTTATTATAAATCCCTTTAATTATATTTTGTCAAAAAATACACACATACAATCTAGGATTTATTGACATAATCTATACATACACACACATACACACACACATACACACACATAATGTCTAGCGTTTTGAATACTATTTTGTAAAAAAAAAATACACACACATACAATCTAGGGTTTATTGTCGTAATCTATACATACACACACACACACACACATACACACACATATACACACAAATATACACACAAATAGCTGCCACACAAACACACAAATATACATACACACACACACACATACGCACATAGCTGCCACAAATCAAAACAAATCGAAATGCACACACATATACACATACCTTTCACGAATCTTAGATGAAATCAACAAAAAACCCCAATAGCCGAAATCCCAAATCGCCCAAATCGTCCAAAGCTAAATCGCGAATGGCAGAAACAAAAGTAAGCTAAATCGCGAATGGTTCCCAAATCGTTATTTAATATGTTGACCTGGTCACGGCCTAGAGCCGTGACCCAACCTCCGCGACCAATAAGTTATCCCCCATGACCACTGGTCACGGATATAGGCCGTGACCCACCATGCGCGACCAACAGCAGTCCCACCATGCGCGACCAACAGCCCTTCGAATGAGGTATGGTCACGGCCCCAAGCCGTGACCCACTTCAAAATTTGGTTTCGGCCCCCAGCCGTGACCCCATTTGCGCGGCCATTTTTTTTTTCTGGAAGTGGTCACGGTTCAAGTCCGTGACCCATCCGCGACCAAGCTTGGAGGGAATTTTGGCGCGAATTTGGCGCGAATTTGGTCACGCCCTGGTCAGGGACTTGGGCCGTGACCCACAGTGGTCAGGGACTTGGGCCGTGACCACTTCCAGAGCATCCATAACTCTGTGTGGTAATGAATATGGTCACGCCAAAAAATGATATGGTCACGGCCCAAGTCCGCGACCAGCTGGTCGCGGACTTGGGCCGTGACCATCTGGGCGTGACCATTCGCAGGATTTGGTGTAGTGTGGGACAACTTCGCGTCATGCGAGTCCACCATTCGAGCCAACCCGGTGTCGCTCATCTCCAATCCGATTATCCTATATTTGGCCACCCGCGAGCTCACCCCCTTGTCCTCCCCTTGCGATCAGAGCTAAGCACTTGGCTGAGTGCGTCTATGGACAAAAATGCCTTGTCGGCATCAGACTGCGACTCATACACTTCCTTAAGCTTTGCCTGAAATGACAAAAAATACATGATTAGTAAAATAAGTAAATTAAAAAATTATAACGTAATTAACAAAAAAATAAATTGTCAGATTACTTAAAATCATGGCCGCGATGCTTGGGGACACCTCCTTGTCCTTCCCCTTCTTCGTTCAAAGAGCCACATAAGTATCGAGCTTATGTGTCCTACCCCAGGGCCACTCCCTGTCCCCTAAAATAAAATAAAGTAAGATTAGTATCGGCCCCGCAAAGTAAAATAATGCAGAATAATATATTTCTGTAGTTATAGAAAAAATAAATCTTACCATCATTCTATGATCCACCTCGGCGTAAGACGTCCGTCCGGAGTAGTGCACGTCCGTCTTTTTTGCTCGATTTTCCCTCCCCGATTGGTGAGATGCCAATTGTCGCTCCCCGATCTCATTGTCAACGAACTGTTGCCATTTTTCTAATGAGATCAGCTCCTTCGGTGGGACGGATTCACACATTCGAATAACTAACTCTCGTGTCTTCCCAAAGTATCGGGTCCGCATATTTTTCTTCCACGTCTTGTGTTGCTCCCTCAACTGCTCCAAGATGGAATCGCGTAGCTTTGGATCCAGACTGAATTGTTCTTGTCCAATAAATACAATGTTAGTTGCGAATAAATATAAACATAAATATAAAATGAAATTGAAATCGAAATTAAAATTGAAATTGAAATATTCATATAAATATAAATATAAATATAAATACATTACCTGTAGTGCCACCTAAATAGCTAACTTGAGCTCATATGGCACCTCCTTCCAACTAATGTACTCCGGGCCAATGATCGTCTTTACCAGCTCGAGGGATCTTGCTAATAGCACCGACTTGTTCTCGATGGCCATCCCCAATTTTCCATATTTGGGGAGCCTAGGGGCCGAGGAGCCCTCGTCGCCTCCGCTACCACCGAGTCGGGACGACACCATCATAACCAGCATCATCACCCTCGCCCTAATACCTGAAGGAGACATTTGCTGTAAAAAAATGTTATTAACTTATTAGTACAAATCAAAATGAATTAGAAGAAGACATGCAAATATGTACAATTACTACAAATAGAAATGAATTGTTACTATTAAACACCTCAATTCTGAATTCCAAAACAACAGCATCTAGCTCATAATATTTATAATTACTAAAAATCCCAAATATCCCCACACACACGCACACTACACAAGAGTGAAAATGATAAAGTACAAATCAATTAAAAGCATTAAAAATGGATGTTTCGGTACAAATTGGAATATTTATTACAAATTGAAAAATTGTTGAAAATTCGGGTTATCATCAAAAATGAATTGATATTCGGTAGGAGCAGCCAAGTCATCCACACTACTATTTAGACGCTTTGGCGCATGTTGGACAATTGATCACGGCTCGTTGTTGATATACTCCGACACTTTATTAACCTTTTGAAATGCACACACAAACGGCTCATCGCTCAAATGTAGTTCAACTGTTTTTCACTCAAACACCTTACCATTCTTACACCTAGCACACGGACAAGGAAACTCTTCATCATTATGACATCTCTTTGAGTATTTCACAAATTCGTTAGCACCTCTACGAAACACACCCCCCATTCTATTTGTCTCACCCATCCACTCTTTGTATTTCGGATATCCCATCACAGCTACCATAACTAATCACCTATTAAAGGTAAACAAAACTTAGATTTATAATACGTTTCATTTAATTATGTCTTATTTATATTCGATTTTTAAATTTCAAATTCAAATTTAATTTATAATAGAAATTTCTATTTCCTCCATCTCCTCTAAAGGGTGAGTGGTCCTATCCCACTCAAGACCGCATTTTTCTGTAATATACTTAACAGCTCATGCACATTGTTACGATTTGAGAAAAATTCGGCAGCATATCCCCGTAGTTCTCCAAGTACACGACGTAGATTGGCAAGTGTGAGTGTTATTTCAATTGCTCAATTGCAATTGAAATAACAGTCACACTTGTCAATCTAGTATGTACCCAGAGAACATTAGGATACGACTGCAGAACTTTCTCCAAAAGTAACAACTTTAAACCACTAAGAATATTATACAGAAATTATGCAGTCCCAAACTGTCCAAACGGGACAATTCGAGAGATCTCATTACAAGGGTAATGACTCGAACGGGTCTAAGGGCTATTGAATGCGTACGCATCAGAACTAGAAGGCTAGTATCTATGCGCACTATATGTAATTTCAAGTGTTTTCATTTAATTATCATACTATATATATATTGTTCAATATACAAAGTAATTTTCAAAAAAAGTTAAAAAATCCTACCCCCATATGGACAATAATCCAGTGGTCATGCCACTTTTAAAATTATCCAACCCAACATAGATCCGCTTTAATCCAATAGCAACGTCAACAACAAATGTGTATCACGTACTCCTTCTAATTCATCTACTCATTTAATTATTTTCATCAATTAAACTAACAATTAAAGTATACAATTACTAATTTACTAATTTACAATGAGGGGCAATCCTACTTTCATAATTAATCATATATTAATTTACTAATTAACAATGAGGGGAAATCATATATTAATTTACTAAAAAAATTAATAATCAATCAATTCGTTTACAAGGGACACTATGCACAAATACTCACACTACACACACATATACACACACGCGCACATACACATACACACACACACGCGGCCCCCCACCCCTACCCCACCACCCACCCACCCATCCCTGCCCCCTTCCCACCCCCCACCCTGCCCCACCCCCTTCCTGAAGAGTCGCATAATGTCGATTTAAATTAATTCGCAAGTTTCCAAGAAAAACTTATTTAATTGGAGTCTATTTAGAAACAATCCTCAACCAAACAACTATGTGAGTGCGTGTGTCAACTCATAAACAAATAAAGTATGTGACACAAAGTAAAGGAAAAATTCCCGCAGGGCAAAACCTTTTATTTCACTATAAAGAGTAAATCGCAACTTACAAGTATTATAATGAAATACAGCAATGAATCCACACGCAGCGAACTCACATGAACCTCAGTCCAATCAACAAAGGAAGAACCGCAGCACTCCTCAACGACACGCAGTCATAACACTTTGTAGAGACTCCCTCAGCAATGACACGCAGCCCTCGGTTGCAAAGATCTCCCCACAAAGGTTGAACAAAAACACAGGTTGTGTTCTAGGGTTTCAAAAGATTCACAAAGATTTGTCAATGTTTATGTGAATCAAAACATGAGTCATGGGACTCAAAAAGTATGAAGACTTGAAGAAAAAGGACACTCAAAATCGTCTCAAAAGTCTTAAAAAATTAAACTCCCCGAAAATGGTTTATATAAGGAAACCAGGAGAAGTTTTAAACAAACACGGAACTGTCTGATTTTATCCCAATCGGACCGGTCCGGTATGGATGCGGATCGGTCCGAGAGAGGACCGGTTCGTTTTCTTAAGAGGCTCCTTCGGTTTGCTATCGATCCAGGGTGTACTGTCTCTTGAGCAAGGCGGATCGGTTCGGGGTCGGACCGGTTCTTTTTTAAATCCGGCGGACCGATCCGGCTGCCAAAAAATTTGATTCCTTCCTACTTTTGAAATTCGGATATGTTGATGACGATATGATCTTGATTTTCTTCAATGGTGTAACGGCTTATGACATACAAATTGATAATGGACAAAAATGTCCTTACAAATCTTCCCCTATGTCTATGCCGGTACATACATAAAAACAAACATCCGAATTATCAAATATCAAAAGGCCTATACAAATCTACCCTTCCATGAACCCAAAACTGGAAAGATACAAATGAATAAGACTTCATCGTTTGTTCTTCAAATCTGCAGGAATCTCAACGCTTCTCTCATCAGGGTGTGTAACTTATGATCATCGATCGGTACCTACACACATGAGATAAAGCAAAATACCAAGTGACGTATCGAGATTGAAATGAGATAAACATAGATACCAATTTATGATGAAAGCATACGTTATCAAATCTCAAAAACTCAAAACTCCCCCATAATATGATAATTCTTCTCCCCCTTTTTATGATGTACCCAAATAGACAAATGAGAAGAATGAATCAAATAAGCAAAATCGGGGTGACACAAAACAAGGCATCAAATAATATGGCAAACGTGCACTTGCAAGGAGATGCTCAAAAACAAATGAACAAACTATTTTTGTATTTTTCAAATTTTCATACAAAAATAAGATACCACTTTGAAAAATATGATACAAAAATCACACCATGGATTTAAACTCAAACAACCAACTCATGGGCATAAATGAATGGGTGTGAACACATTCGATAGGTAAATCAACTCAATCAATCATATATGCACGATGATTATGTGAACCCCTAACGAATGAACATCAAAAGTATCCTTAGGTGAAAAGATTGTTGAATTTAGATGACATCGTCTTATGCAAATCAACAAATCAAAGTCAAAATGATTTCCACCCCAATAACGTCCAAAACTATGTAGTGCATTTTCGAGCATTTCAAGGACATGCAAACCCGTTTAAAATCTCCAACCAAACTCCCTCATATATATTTTCTTTTAGAGGTAATCTAAATTCTCAAACTTTGAAGAATTGGTGCAAAAACCTAAATGGCCCATATTTTGGCATGAATATCTTTTTATCGCCTTTCAATTTTTTCGGGCTCTTTTAACCTCTTTGGATCTCGGATAATAAAATACCTCCATTTTGTAGGTCCAATTTAACGGTGGATCAGTATTCGCAAAGGCAAAATGAATCTTTCGCAGCCCTTCCCCGTTTTCAAACAAAGCACACAAACTCACAGAACGGTTTTCATATGCACAATTTTCTTATCAAAATTTATCACGCTTGGTTCGTTTTAAGGACAGGATTGAAGTGAAAACATCCAACCAACATGTGATAAGACAAGCACAATAATCAAACAAATTCGTGCATGTGTGCAATAAAGGAAACATGAGTCAAACATGTAGGAAGTAACACTTAATTACATCTTAATGACTCTAAACATTATAAAGCACAAGGATGAAATGACCTATTGTCTCAAAACACTATCAAATAGTCACATGAAAATAATGGAATGATGTTGTGACTCAGTCATCCTAAGTGTTTATCCATAAACGGTGCAGACAAAATATAAAAATCTTTTTGGATTTTCTCAAAATTTTATCAAAATAAAATCTTTTTGTATTTTTCAAAATTTTTAAAAAATAAAACTTACAAAAATGATACATACTAGCAATACGCAAACAATGTCATCATGAAAAACATCCTATGCTAGTAAACAAGTCAAACCTCAATCGTTAGGTGCGGAGGGGTTTTCCAAAGGTGGTGACAACTTATGAAAAACCTTCATCAATTCTTGTGATGATTTGATCAAAAACTTAACTTGCTCACCTAAATGTGCAAACTCTCTTATGTAGTCTCTGGGAGCATGTAAAGTATCATGTGTGGGAGCATGTGTGCCCGAAACACGTGTATAAGCAAAACTTGACACATACCCCAACTTAAAGCAAAATTCCCTAAGGTGTCCTCTCCTCTTGCAATGTGAGCAAACATAAATAGGCCTAGGAACACCTCTCTCAAAAACTCTAGGACGTGCTTTCCTAATAGGAATGGGACGCCTAGGTGGGTTAGGGTGAGACTCACATGAATCTAACACTAAAGTGGGAACCGATTCGGGTGCTAATTGGGAAGTAGAAGCACCGTCATGACTTATTCCAAACTTCTCACCTTTACCCTTAAGAACCACCTTTTCAACCTTCTTAGATAAGTTCTCAAACTTGACTTTGACCTCCCGGGCACGTTCGAGATCACTCTCGAGTTGGGATACACGTGTCATCAGACTAGACAACGTGTTGGTAAAATCACACTTCTCCTTTATTAAAACCTCCTTCTCTCTCTCCAAATCTAAAACTCGACGACCTAAATCCCTATTATACTTCTTTGTTTTCAAGGTCTCGGTGTACAAATCTCTAAAAGTCTTTTGGAGCTCACTTTCATCTCCACTCTCAAACTCGTTCTCATCTCCACTATAAACACTCGAGTCATCATTGGTTCTCTCATGACCTTTATCAATGTGAGACAAAGTGGGTGTGCTCACACGACTCGAAAAAGCTACAAACTTCTCACCACTAGTCTCATCACCCTCACCTTCACTACTGTCACTAAGTGTGGTGGGCATAGCTACTTTCTTTCCTTTCTTTCTAAGCCACGTAGGACACTCAAACGACTTATGTCCCCTACCCCCACATTCAAAACAAGTGACGTTCTCAAAATCTTTCTCACACTCCTCATAGGAGTTATTCTCTTTTTCCCTCTCACCATTTTCTTTGGCCTTTCCTTTCTTTTTATTTTTCTCAAAAAAATTCTTTTTATTGGAAGAATTATTTTTGTTCATGTTGAGAAATTTCTTAAAAAATTTTGCAAATAAGGCCATATCATTAAAATCAAAATCTCCCTCAGAATCGGACTCATAAACTTTTTCTTTCTTTTTCTTAAAATGAGTCTTTAAAGCAATACCATTATCCTTAGCCTTAATGGTTTTGGGAAACATGTCAATCTCATAGGTTTGAAGATCTCCTACAAGTTCTTCCAACTTAAGTGATTTTAAATTTCCCAAAGAGTTCAAAACAGTGACTTTAGGAATAAAGCGTTTTGGGAGAGATCTCAAAATCTTTTTAACGACACGCGTGTTATCAATCACCTCACCCAAATTAAAAAATGTGTTAACAATGTCCGACAGACGTGCATAAAACTCATCAAAGCATTCAGACTCAGACATGGTGATAGTCTCAAATTGGGTGGCCAGATTTTGTAATTAAGATTCTTTAACCACGTTCGTACCCTCATGTGTCAGTTTCAAAACATCCCAAGCCTCTTTAGACGTGGTGCACGTCATAATTCGGCGAAACTCATCAGGAGTGAAAGCTCCAGAAATAGCACTCAAACCACGGGAATTAAAATTGGATAATTTATAATCATCTTCAGTCCAGGCTGACACGGGTTTTAAAGTGGTGATGTTATTAACAATGACCGTGGGAGGAGTCCAACCATTTTCGCAAAGCAACAAAACACGCTCGTCAATAGATTTTAAAATTAATTTCATACGAGCTTTCCAGTAGGCATAATTAGACCCATCAAAAATAGGCATCTGATTATATAAGTGCTCCATAGGAAAAAAATGCGAATTTTCACAAAACTAATTTTTCAAAAAAAATCAATATCACGCGATTTTGCGGAAAATAGGAATACGCGATAAATTAGCGTAACCCGCTCTGATACCAATTTAAAGACGTGAGTAGACAAATTGTATCAGAAAATAAATCCTCAAAAAATCAGGATCACGCAATAAATTAGCGTAACCCGCTCTGATACCAATTTGAAGAGTCGCGTAATATCGATTTAAATTAATTCGCAAGTTTCCAAGAAAAACTTATTTAATTAGAGTCTATTTAGAAACAGCCCTCAACCAAACAACTATGTGAGTGCGTGTGTCAACCCATAAACAAATAAAGTATGCGACACAAAGTAAAGGAAAAATCCCCGCAGGGAAAAACCTTTTATTTCACTATAAAGAGTAAATCGCAACTTATAAGTATTACAATGAAATACAGCAATGAATCCACACGCAGCGAACTCACATGAACCTCAGTCTAATCAACAAAGGAAGAACCGCAACACTCCTCAACGACACGCAGTCATAACACTTTGTAGAGACTCCCTCAGCAATGACACGCAGCCCTCGGTTACAAAGATCTCCCCACAAAGGTTGAACAAAAACACAGGTTGTGTTCTAGGGTTTCAAAAGATTCACAAAGATTTGTCAATGTTTATGTGAATCAAAACATGAGTCATGGGACTCAAAAAGTAAGAAGACTTGAAGAAAAAGGACACTCAAAATCGTCTCAAAAGTCTTAAAAAATTAAACTCCCCAAAAATGGTTTATATAAGGAAACCATGAGAAGTTTTAAACAAACACGGAACTGTCCGACACTACACCAAAATGGGCAAATTGTCACCTTTCAGCCGGCCAGCCTTGTCAAGGTCATTGACCGTGACAAAAAAACACGCGTTTTATGTCACGGTCATTGACCTTGACACGACCGTGACAACGACTTGTCACGGTCATTGACCGTGACAAACCCGTGACAATTCAATTTGTCACGGTCGTGTCACGGTCAATGACCGTGACAAGTCGTGTCACGGTCAAAGACCTTGACATGACCGTGACAACTTTTCCAGCAAAAACCCTACCCCCCTTCTTTTTTCCCTCCCGCGCCCTTCCCTCCCTCTCTCTCTATCTCTCTCTCTCGACGCTGCTCTCTCTCTCTCTCTCGCAGGTCCAATTTCTCTCTCTCTCTCTCTTCCATTTATATATATATATATTTGTCTGTATATTTATGTGTGTATGTGTATATATATATGTGTGTATGTGTGTGCGTGTGTGGGGGGTGAGGCGGGATGGGGGTAGGGGGTGGTGGAGGGAGGCAGGGGGTGGGGCGGGGTGGGGCAGTGTGGGGGAGGGGGTGGGGGGTATGTGTATATATATATGTGTGTATGTGTGTGCGTGTGTGGGGGGTGGGGCAGGGTGGGGGTAGGGGTGGGGCGGGGTGGGGTGGGGCAGGGTGGGGGAGGGGGTGGGGCGGGGTGGGGAAGGGTGGGGGAGGGGGTGGGGGTGGGGCAGGGTGGGGGTGGGGGTGGGGGTGGGGCGGGTCGGGGAAGGGTGGGGGAGGGGGTGGGGCGGGGTGGGGTGGTGTGTGTGTGTGTGTGGGCAGGGGGTATTTTTTTATATTAACTTTGAAATCCTTAGAGAATAAGAAGGCCTAAGAAATGATTACAAAAATCAAATTGTATACTCATTATAATGTTTATGCTTACAATGAATTAATGTGTTATGCTACAATTGAAATCTTGGAAATTTGGCTAATACACGAGAAACTGATAATCGTAAATATTATGAATAAAAATGGTACTTTCTTGGAGACTATAAATTATTATGTACAAACTTTGGTTCTAGACCTATGTTGTTGGATTTGGATGTTGGGTGTTGATTAGTTGGTATTATTGGGAAGATTGGGTTAAGTTGAAGCATATGTTGTTGGAGTTGAAAATTATATGTTAATTCATTATTACTATTGGGGGATACAGTGTTGAAAAATATTGGTATTTATCGTAGATAGTAGAATTGTTTAGTAATTGGTATCGTTGAATGTTAAAAGATTACGGGTTGTGATATGTGCAAAAATTATGGGACTTAATTTGTTGAATGATAATATTTGTATTAGATACTTGCGTGGTTTTACCCAACTTGAATGAATTAATAAATATTTCAGTAAAGGTTGAAGTGGACAAAAAAAGTGTGAATTGATTAATATCCATGATGTAAATAAAAGGTAAAGTAAGTGTGTAAATGGGTGGTTGAGCAAGCTAAGAGGTCTAACCCATATTTAATACATAGGTGTGTTATGAAAGGTTTTCAAAGGGTAATTAAGTATTTTCAAATAATGACCCCGAAACATAGAAATTCAATCTCAAGCAATTTAATTTCAATCTCTACAAATTTATGCATGTATTCAAGGGATTTATGAAGGATTAATATTAAAATTCAATTCCTATACATAATCTAAAAATTATAACTCAGATTCAACTAGAAATAAACCAAACCAAAGTTAGTTAAATAAACCAAAGGATTAATATTAAAATTCAACTCTATTAGTTAAATTATAAATGTAATAGAATTAATCCATATAAATCAGATTTTAATCACAATTAGGTTTTAGAGTTACATAGATAGGCATAATCTAAATCAATTTCAGTCCTACAAATATTCTAATTAACTTGCCGGGTGGGTAGGGGTGGGGTGTGTGTGTGGGGGGGGTGGGTAGGGGTGGGGTGTGTGTGTGTGTGTGTGCGTAGGTGTGCGTGTGTGTGTGGTGGGGGGAGGGGGCAGGGGTGGGGCACCCATTTAATAACTCTTTAAATATTTGGAAAAAACATAATATTACAAAAAATTTATCTGTACTAATAACATTTTTTTTATCTGTACTAATAACATTTTTTTTACAGCAAAAATGTCTCCTTCAGATGTTAGGGCGAAGATGATGATGCTGTTTATGATGATGTCGTCGTCTGGGTTCGGTGGTAGCGGAGGCGACGAGGGCTCCTCCGCCCCTAGGCTCCCCAAATATGGAAAATTTGGGATTACCGTCGAAAACAAGTCGGAGATTTTAGCGAGATCCCTCGAGCTTCTAAAGACGGTCATCGGCCCGGGGTTTATGAGTTGGAAGGAGGTGCCGTATGAGCTCAAGTTAGGTGTTTGGGCGGCACTACAGGTAATATTTATATGAATATTTCAATTTCAATTTATATTTATATTTATATTTATATTTATATTTATATTTATATTTATTCGCAACTAACATTGTATTTGTTGGACAGGAACAATTCAACTTGGATCCAAAGCTACGCGATTCCGTCTTGGAGCAGTTGAGGGAGCAACACAAGACGTGGAAAAAAAATATGCGGACACGGTACTTTGGAAAAACACGAGAGTCCATTTTACAATGGCGCGGATCCGTCCCGCCCAAGGAGCCGATCTCATTGGCACAATGGCAAAAGTTCATTGACAATGAGATCGAGGATCGACAATTGGCATCTCGTCAATCGGGGAGGGAAAATCGGGCTAAAAAGACGGACGTGCACTACTCCGGCCAGACCTCTTACGCTGAGGTGGAGCATAGGATGAAGGTAATATTTAATTTATCTATAACTACAGAAATATATTATTGGATATTATTTTACTTTGCGGGGCCGATACTAATTTTACTTTACTTTATTTTATTTCAGGGGGTAGGGAGTGGTCCAGGGGGTAAGCCACATAGGCTCGATACTTATGTGGCTCTTCGGACGAAGAAGGGGAAGGACAAGGAGGTGTCCCCGAGCGTCGCGGCCATGATTGTAAGTAATCCGACAGTTTAATTATTGTTAATTACGTTATAATTTTTTAGTTTACTTATTTTACTAATCATGTGCTTTTTGTCGTTTCAGGCAAAGCTTAAGGAAGTGCATGAGTCGCAGTCTGATGCCGACAAGGCATCTTTGTCCACAGACGCACTCAGCCAAGTGCTTGGCTCTGATCGCAAGGGGAGGACAAGGGGAGTGAGCTCGCGGGTGGCCAAATCTAGGATCATCGGATTGGAGACGAGCGACACCGGGTTGGCTCGAACGGTGGATTCACACGACGCGAAGCTGTCCCGTTTGGAGGCGACGGTCCAATATATGTACGCATTCATGAAGCGTACATTGGGTGGAGACCGTAAAGAGAAAGGGAAAGGGAAAGGGAAAGGGAAAGGGAAGGAGAAGGCGGTGGAGGAGGAGGTGCGGGGGGACGAGGAGGTGCGGGAGGACGAGGCGCAGGATGACGAGGATGTGGACCTCGCTGCTTCATCACCGACACGTTCGTACTTCGACGATCCACTTCCCTATTTGACGCCCTCCAACAGACCATTATCGACAATTGGTTGGCCGAGCGTGTTCATATTGGACATATTTGATGGCCAGCGGATAGGGCGGGGGTTGAGGGACCCGAATATCGTCGAGGGTGGAATAGTCCATGGACGTGTGCTTCAACAGATGGAGTCCAGGGTGCTCGTCACGCATGTCATACCCGGGAAGGAGAACTCCCTATTGTGGTTGCGCGAACAATGCGGCACGACGTATATTAGTGGGTGCGTAAATTCGTATGTCGTGTGGCCTACTCACCTCCTCACATTTACCCAAGACATGTAGTAACATTATTTTTAAGTTTGTCCATTTTAATTATATTTGGATTATATCGTCATGTATATTATTTTTACTTTGAAGATTTGGATTATACTGTCATGAATATATATTTGCATTATCTTTAGTTTGTGTTGGATATATGATGTTTGGAACAGGTACAACGTTGCTATAACAGGTACAAATATACTGCTGGGCAGTGGCAGTGGCCATACTGCCCAGCAGATTTTTTTTAAATTCTGCCCAGAATTGTCACGGTCAATGACCGTGATAAGTCTGTGACAACATTTGTCACGGGCTTGTCACGGTCAATGACCGTGACAATTTTTTTTTTAAAGGGTCACGGCTTTGTCACAGTTATAAACCGTGACAAACGTGTCACGGTCATTGACCTTGACACGACCGTGACACAAAACTTGAGTTTTTTGTCAAGGTCAATGACCGTGACACGACCGTGACAAAAAAAGTTGTCTCGCCTCGAAATGTCACGGTCATTGACCTTGACAAGGTGAATTTGTCAAGGTCAATGACCTTGACAAATGGGCAGATTTGGTGTAGTTCGATTTTATCCCAGGCGGATCGGTCCGGTATGGATGCGAATTGGTCCGAGAGCGGACCGGTTCATTTTCTCAAGAGGATCCTTCGGTTTGCTATCGATCCGGGGTGTACTGTCTCTTGAGCAAGGAGGATCGGTCCGGCTTGAGGCGGATCGGTCCGGGGTCGGACCGGTTATTTTTTAAATCCGGCGGACCGGTCCGGCTGCCAAGAAATTTGATTCCTTCCTACTTTTGAAATTCGGATACGTTGATGACGATATGGTCTTGATTTTCTTCAACGGTGTAACGGCTTATGACATACAAATTGATAATGGACAAAAATGTCCTTACACTTCCCCTTCCACACACACACACAAAAAGCGCCACCACCCACCACACACACCCTGCCCCACCCCCTTCCCCCACCACACACACACAGCCCCACCCCCCTCCCCCCACCCCACCCACCACACACACGTACACACACGCATATATATATACACACACACATATACACACACACACATATATTTAAATGGAAGAGAGAGAGAGAGAGGGAGAGAAACTAACCTGAAAGTAGAGAGAGAGAGAGAGAGAGAGAGAGAGAGCGTAAAGAGAGAGATGAAAAAAGGAGGGAAGAAATTGGTGGGGGTAAAATGAGGGGAAAGGGTTTTTTGCTGGGAAATTTGTCACGGACGTGTCACGGTCGTTGACCGTGATAATATTATACGAATTGTCACGATCAATGACCGTGACAAGTACAGTTGTCACGGCCTTATCACGGTCATTGACCTGGATAAGTATTTATCACGGTCATTAACCGTGACAAGTATTTGTCACGGTCAATGACCATGACACAAAACACATATTTTTTGTCACGGCCAATGGCCGTGACAAGGCTAGCCGCTGGAAGGGTGCCAATTTACCCATTTTGGTGTAGTGTTATTTCTTGAAACTTAACACCTGTCTGTAGCTGCTAAAATTAGTTATAAGTTTGGTCTTATTTATAATTTATTAAAAGAGCGGGTTTGACAATAACTTATTAACCTCATAAAGAAAACTATATTGCACATACTCGTAAATTGTTTGAGCTTCGGAGTGAAATTTGATAATCAAAGTATTGTAAATTCGTGGAACCGCATGGGGAAGCACTTCAAATAAAGTTGCTTCAACATTCATTATAGCTTGAGGAAAGATACCAGGGGGAATTGTAACCTATTTTGAAAAGTAAAAATCAGCACCATAATCTATTCATAGAGATAATAATTTCCTCATTAGCTTAACTAAAATCGTGTGTCCATAAATTTAATTCAAAAACTCACATTTGCATAGTCGACGAAGTGTTACACTCCATGATGATAAAAGAAAAATACTCTTCTAGTTTGGGCATGGATGTTTTATGGTTATTTTTGTAAATGAGTACAATATATAAATGGTTTGATGAGTCTATCAATGTTTCCCAAAATTCATATTCTGGGATTGTGAATTTAGGAGGATTAGAAATCCCTTCCATAATATTGAATAAACCAACATATAGAGGAGGATGAATCTCCGTAGATGTGTTAGATTCACCTACATTTACTGCATGGTAATGGCTTGTTGAGTATAGGGCACTGTGGGACCCCTCCGAGCAGGTTGTAATGGAACCGCGGACCCTTGACCACGTATACCTCTCCCCTGCACACCTTGGTTCTGTTTGAAGGTTTCAGTTGGAAGTGGAGAATTCGATCATGTTATGGTGTTAATTGGTTATTTGCGTTCTGATTTTAATTAGAACGATGGGATGGAATGGTAAACAGACTTAAATAGTTAGCTATCACGTGTTTTGTTCATGATAATAAAACCTCAATGTTTGGCGACTAGAATAATCATTTTTAATTGCAGTAGCATTTTAGTATGATTTATTTGCAATACGGGTTCGAGTATTGTGTGTGGGTGTGTGTGAGTGATAGGGAGAAAGAGAATGACAATGAGAATGCTAGAATTGAGTGTTCTCATATGATTGATCTTTTGTGTATCAAGTTTGTGAAACAAAAGTTATCTGGAGATATAGACAAGTATTTTTTGTTTAACTTTAGTCCATGTGATGAGACTCTTTTGTTGGTACACAAGACAGATGAGGCTAGACTTAGATTCCAGCAAATTGCGATTATCATATGTGTTTAACATCACATATTTCGTGTGGTTCAGTATTAGGGAGCTATTGATATGACCCCCTTACTGAAATAAAAAATAGGAGTTGAATTTTAATCTTTAGTATAATATTTATCAATAGGCACAAAGTGGCAGGAACATTGAAACAGTCGACAACATTAATATTGATAAAACAGATTTATGGTAAAATAAACCAGTGATGCTTGCTGTTAATTATAAATTTGTATTTATTAGACAATATATGTTTGATGATTAATTTTACTTTTACTTTTACTTTCAACTAGAAATATGGTAGAGATGTTAAAGAATATTAATTTTCTTGAACAAGAGGAGCACCTTGATTCAAATGTCATCAAGAACCCAATGTGGACAATTAAAGAGCGAGATGGGCCCTGCATTTTTCACGGTGAATGGTCTAGGTAAGATATAAATAAAGGAGACAAGAAAAATA
Organism: Sambucus nigra; assembly: GCA_949130495.1. Lineage (NCBI taxonomy): Eukaryota > Viridiplantae > Streptophyta > Magnoliopsida > Dipsacales > Adoxaceae > Sambucus > Sambucus nigra. The sequence goes on along the minus strand of OX422210.1, from coordinate 44,857,073 downwards.
GTTGTATTTCCCAACAATAACACTACTCTAAACATAATGAGTAGACTCGAGGAGTTCGACAACATAAATATTTTGAAATGCCATTTTCTTAACAACTCCAGCCCTTGCTCCGTATTGGTAATAAATGAGCTTCCACCTAAAATGGATCAATGGATGAATTTGGAGAATAAGAAGATCTGGGAATTCAACACCGATAATACATCAGATATCGGAATAGGGAGGGATTTTCGAGATGTTTTCAAGTACCATTTTCTAAGTTTCTATTACATTAATTTGAAATCAATTATCAAAACTAGGTTTTTTTAAACCTTTTGTAGCGGTTTGTTGAGTGCGGTGGAGCACATCCACGGGAAGAAAGGATATCATGGCAATTTAAAAATGGGGATTCGTATATACGGTAACATGGAGACTGCATTGGATGACTTTGCTGAATTCAATGGTAAATTTTTCTTTTAAGCTTGTAAAATTTCTTATGCCTTTTTTTTGTGCCTATCTTGAATATGTTTTTTAAAATTCAAATTTTTTGTAGAAAATGATCTTGAGAGGTGGATGCGAAAGAATATTATGGATATCAAGGAGTTGGTGAAAGATGTTGTCAGACTTCACCAACATCAACTTCCAATTCCTCCATCTATTTCACTATTTTACGATCTCACAGCCATGATCCCTGCTTATCCAAATTTGGATGGATTGTGGTGAGTATTCGATTTTTGAGAGTTTATAAATTTTTATTACATTCGTTCAATAGTAGAGTTAGGATAGATCAACTCAAAATAACTTGTTCTTTAGAAAATTCTATATTGTCATTTCTTAACAGAATGTTGATTTGAACTCCAATGAATGATGAATTACTAAGTAAGCCTGGTAATGTTATAACATAAGTGATAACATTAATATTTTGAGTCTACTATTGAATGGGTATTTGTATTACTAGAAAATTGATTACAATACTTGGCTTGGATGATTTGACTAAATGACCACACCATCTATTTATAGGCATCCACCATCTCAATGGATGGTGGAGATCAAAATACATAAACAGTCTAGATTAACTCTCCAGAAGGTCTCTACCCCCTTATGGGAACATTCCATAAGTCTATACACTTCCTTATGACTCTATAATATTCCATACAATATAAGTATACTCTAGATAATTCCAGTAATACCTACAACATTCCATAACATCCTACACAATACCTACAACATTCCATAGAATACTCTAGAATGTTCAAAAGAATTTTGGAGTAAATGGATCCTTTTGGATAGAAAAATGCACGTTACGTGACATATTACCTACTTCTCAAATATGTTTTGTTGTAATGGATTATTTATAATTCATTAATATTGATCACGATATATTAAAGGGTAACATGCTAGTCAAGGTTTAATTTGTGTATCTCTAGTAAATATTAGCCATGAAGAATAGTCTAAATAAGCTTTGCTGGCCTTTTGTTTACGGTTATGGTTTTTGAAAGAGAAGAGAGACCGGTCGGTTTACATTCAGGTGTTCAAGCTATGTGACTTAGGGCTCTCTATTTTATTGTTGATTTCTTTCTCTATAGCCTTCATTGGTCTGATTGGGATGGTGTGTTGTGATTAGGGGTGTGTTTCGGCCGGATCGGATCGGAATGGGGTGTTCGAAAAATTTTCCAAAATTTTCGGAATTTCAAAATCCTTTCCAAAATCGAAAAAATCAATTTGTGAAAATCAATTTCTTTTCCATGTCAGCGACTTCGGAATTTTCGAAATTTTTGGATATTTTTTTATTCGAAAAAAATTAGGAAAAATCGAAACTATTAGTTTTTTCTTTTTCGGATAATATCGGAAATACAAAATTATCAATTTTATCTTTTTTATTCCACTTTTTTTTTTGGGGGGGTAGTCTTTATTTCCATACAAATGTCAATTTCAAGCAATATTAAGTATTGATGCTAAGCTTAAAAGTTGAACCTGGTAAGACCAAGTGAGAAGTGCACATTACTATGAGAAAAAATAAGCAAAGAATAACACCAATGTTAGTAAGCATACAAGGAAAACACTTAAGTTATTTTCCCTATGATTCCACGAACATTCCAATCATAAATTGCAATTATTTACAGAGTTATACAGATACCGCAAAATGCAGGCAATATGCGATGACTATACTGTGTTTCAATGAGAAAAGATGGATGAAATCTTTGATGGCAATTAAGTCAATTGAAGGCTCATATATGTCTAACAAATAGAGATACAAAACTGTGTTTAATAGATCGGAGAGGAATGAGACCATACCCGATTGAGTGAGAGGAGTTAGAAATGGAAGCATTCAGGAATGAAAGCGGCGTGGGCTTTCTAATTAGTTTAGAAATGAGAAAAGAAGGGGGCAAAAAGAAACTTTATATAGGTAAAAACTAAGGGTTGAGATTATTTATAATGAATGGGTGGGATTGTTTTAAATGAAGGGTGAGATTATTAGGAAATGTGATGAGTAAATATTATTAAAATGAATAAAAATATTATTATTTCAGAAAATATTTTGGATAAATCGGATCGGCGTGATATCGGAATTTTCGGAACGGAAAATCGAAAAGTCCGAAATTTATATTTGATTTCGAATTCCATTCCAATTTATATCAGAAAAGTCGGAAATCGAAAAAATTCGGATCGGAAAAATTAAAATGGTGCCAAAATTGAAAAAATTCGGATCGAAAATCGAAAAATTTGGAAGTTCGTAAATAATTGACACCCCTAGTTGTGATGTTATTTTGCGAGTCATTCGCTCATAATATTACGTCATTTTTAGGGGCTTTAGGTATATAGGACTCTTTTCGTTTTTTAAATTTTACACCATTTCCCTTTTAGTTGTCAAAATGGGATACATGTCGCGTACTGAAGCCCTATGAATCGCGTGTAATCACGATACATGTTGTAAAATATGCAAAAAATAAAAACAAACTTGTACAAGAAAAATAAAATGAAAGAGATCACACTATAATCAATTATAAAACATGATATTATTTCAAACAAATTTTATTACATGGTTACATTATCTAATCGTATCAAGTTTTACCTTTGTGGTAGCACCTCAACATGAAAGACATAAGAAAGTTAGAATACGTTAAACAAATTGGATTTTTAAATTTGATTTATTATGGGAAAGAGACAACATCATTACATCTTCAGACTTATAAGAGAATCTTATAGTATTAGCTAGTAACTTATCGACTACAAACTAGTAAGGTAAGTCTTTTTTGTCATCACATTCCTATATAGACACACTCCCCACCACCCACCACCGCACGTTAATACCTTACGCATAAAGCATTTATTCAGTAATCACTTCTTTACACAATTTTATTTCCCTGTACATTTTGTATCTCCACTCTCTTTATCTTTCATTTTTCCTTTTTAACTGTTGTATGTTTGTATTTTAAAATACAAGTGGGAGAAATAATGCACCCACTAAACCCACTCTCACTATAAAAAAGTTTTGACTAATATAAACCCACTATTGACACCCACTACCACCTACTAACCCCACTAGTTTATCTATAATGGAAACAATGATTTCCTATTTATTTTTTTTTTGTGGTTGAACGGCTACATGAAAAAAAAAAAAAACTAAGGCTTTGATGTTGAAAAAAAGCATAAGTAAGAAGAAGAGCTAGAGAGAGCTTGAGAGCTTAAGTTTTTAAAATGAAAAAAAACTTGAGTTTAGTTTTGGAAGAGAAATCACTCATTCTCTCCCTCTAAGACTGAAAATATTTTCTTCACGAAAATATTTATTCCCCTAAATTTTTTTGAACAGTTTGTTCCCCCAAACTGAAATTTCGGATATTGGGCAATTAATTTGAAATGGGTGTTATAAGACATATAACTACGGTGCATGGTTATATGATACAGAGGTGATTCTGGGCTTGTTTTATCCTGGGGACGGCGTGACTGTAGATTACCTGCACAAAGAGGGTAGAGCCGCGAAACGTCTTAAAGAGAGCGACCTAGTCCGCGACTCAACCCAAGAATCGTCTACGACGAATTTATAAACAATTGAGGTAATATTGTTTATTTTTATTGTGCAGTATTTATTTGGAATTCACGCATGCGGTTCATATTTGCGATAATCATATGAGGTAATAATTTAATTTTGAGCCGTAGACTTAAAATTAATTTATGATTTTATTTTTCGATTTCTCCATAAAACTCTTTGACGTGATTTTTTTTAATCACAATATATAAAGTGTACCAACAATTTTAAGACGTTTTATGTCTACCATGGAGACCGAAAAATAAATCTTATGGGCATATATGATTATTTTTTTTTGATGTCGAAATGAAAAAAAGGCCAACTAAGTTTCTATGTTTAGAAATTATAATTTTGACCTTTACTTCTAGAAATGACCGTTTAGGCCCCGAACTTCCTAAATGTTATATTTTGTGAAGTAGATATATAAATTTCAGTATTTTTGGTCAATTCGAAATCGATCAATAATTTCGTGAGAAATTATAATTTGAACAAAAATGAACCCCTTCATGGAAAACTTTTAAATAGGTCAATCATATTTTCTAGTTATGAATGTGAAATATTATTTCACATAAGATGTTATTGTTGGAAATGGAATTGTATATTGTTTTTTGGACAATATATTTTGAGCCACTTGTGGTTAAGAAAACAAATTAAAAATTTGTTATATGGAATCAAATTATAAATTTGATATTTGGAAACAAATGAAAATTTGTTATATGAAAACAAATGAACATTTATTATATGGATTTGAAGGGTAAGTTATAAACATTTGTGCCTTGTGCTATGTTTAGTACAAAAGAAATTTGTTCAAATATATTTGAAGTGTTTATGTGAAAGTGTAGTTGATATTTTTCAACCACACTAAAGTGATCGATGATGAAAAAAAAAAACTGAAATTTTTGTTATGAATTCTGTTGGAATATCATCTCAGTTATTTAATGATATATAGACTGAAATTTCGTGAATTTTGGCATGCATGTAGTATGTTGAGATTATAAATTTTGGACTTTGGAATTTCTGAAAAAAGAGTTGTATATCTTTTATTATGATTTTTACAAATGAGATGTGCAATGCTGAATTTTTTGGTCAGCTTGTAGTAAAACAAGTTTATCTTCACTTGTACTTAATATTTTTGAGTGATTCCAATTTTGGATAAGACTAGACTCATAAAGGATGAATTCTGGAAAATTTCATAAATTTTCAATAAGCGATTTAGTCGTGGTGAAATTTCAAACTTGAAGTTTTTCCGTTTGAACAAATATTTTGGACAACATTTTTAAAAAAATGTATCAGGTCGTGTTCCCAACGGATTCAAATTATTTTGATGCCTTTATAAATTTCTTATTCAAGAATTTATGAAGTACTTAGAAAAATTTGGATTCAAATTTATGGAAGATGAATTTCAAAGAAATTGTATAATGACTTATACAATATTTGAGTTTGGAGTGCAACCGCTAGAATTTTATATGAATAATTCTTTGTATTATTCATTTATACGAGTTGAAAAAGGTATACAATAAAACTGTATTCTGCTATGTTGGAATCAATTTGGTGTGCTTCATACGCGTGTAGAAATAAATTAGTTGGGTAAAATTATTTTGATCGTATGCTTTGATTTGGAATAGAGGTTTAAACTCTAATACGCAGTATTATTTTATACATTGTGAAAAATTGTATATTATATTTTTTTATAAAATAGATTATATAATCTATATGTGATTTTCAGACACATGAAAATCTATTTTTTGATTCGGTTATGCATGATGACATTAAGCACGTATTTATTTAAGAAATAAGATTAATTCTTATTTAATGTTGAAACTCACAAGTTTAGATTTTATTTTATGAATTGAAGATATAGTGGGGGCACATTATATGTTGCTTCTCAATACTATACCTAGAGAATAGTGGGGGCACTCAAACGAGTACCTCTCAACTATAATTAAAGAACATTTAATAGAATCTGAAACTTTGGTGTTCAAGAGAACTCTTATTTTTTGAGTTATGAGTTAAAAATAAAAGCTTGCTTATGTTATTGAAAAGGATTCGAAAAATCCTTAGAGAAGTCATGTCATAAATGATTGATTGAATTCCTTGGAATAAACTAGAAATTAGTTTATAATTGACTTGTCTTATAACTATAAGATAATGAGGTGTATACACATCCTTTGAAGGAATATTGAGATAATTATCATTTATGAATATAAGCCTTGTTTAATAGCTGAAATTCATCAATATAACTTAGTTATACATAATGCACATTAATTATTCTCATGAAAATGAAGAAGCTTCATTTAATTTGAATGCCATTGATACTATATATGATGTTGAGTTAAAAACTAAATATATATAATATTGTTTTTCGGATGGTGACCTATGTAAGGGAACTTACACGGACTAACGTGATGTTGGAAAATTAATATGGAAGGCACCAATAAATGGCATGATATTTTGATAAATTATCAAATGAGAATGAATTGAGAATATTATGAATCGTGTTTATCACTAAGCATGTTGAAATATGAATGCACTCTTATTTATTATGTAAGAATGATTAGCTGATATTTGGTTATAATATTTTGTTGCCTAGAAAACCAAATTCATGCTAAGTCAAAGTGTTAGCATAAAGAGTTTCAATGAAATAAGAATAATACTTGTTAATATTACAAGGCTATATGGATCAATTAATTGATCGAGTACATTGAAATACAAGAATATCTATTTATTAGATATATGCTTATTATGAACCATTTTGTACTCCACATGATCCAAGTATAAGAACACTATATATAGTGATAAGAAAATATGAAAATGCGAACATCTTAAGTAGTCTCAATTGAGCTACTAAATACAATTGACTTGGAATAATTTTTTGTGGGAGTACTATGAAGGTTTATAATTAAAAAGTGCATTCTTATTCTATTGAGAAAGGTTATGTGTTTTGATAAAATCACGAACCTAGAATTGATTCTGAATCAATAATGGATATGTGTTTAACACATATTATGTTGCTATTTTTTGGAACTCCCAGAAATATTAATTGTTGGCACAATTAATGATGGAGTATATGGTGATACCAATAGCTATGGCTACTAAGTAAATGAAAGGTTAAAAGACCTATTATAAGATACCATTTATGGTAGAGACTGACACAGTCATTTTATCCACAACAATAGAACCATGGCTATTGTAAAATTTTAGAACCGTTATCATAATGAAAAGAACGACAAATATGTCGTAACCACAACATAGTTTGAGAATTTAAAAACTAGTTGTGAGTGTGGATTATGATCGGACTGATGAGAATAGAACCTGACTTATCCTTTGACGAAAGGACTAGTGCGGGAGAAGGTGTTTAACATCTAGAAAGGGATCGGACTAAAGCCCGTTGATATTGAATCATTTGTGGTGGTAACCCAACCTATAGACTGGAGATCCCAAGAAATAGGTTCAAAGGGTAATAACAAGTCACAGTGATATGGGTTGAATCATGCTAATTATTAGTTACGGGGTTTTACTCCGAGTCCATCTCTATGGAGCATGATATCCTGAAGCGAGTTAAGGTTGAGTTAATTATAACTCTTAATGATGATCTATAGCTCTATTTTGAGTGGGGTACCTAGCTACAGGAATATCCTTGATAGACTCACCTATGTGGATGTGGAAGTATGGCCGCTTCCTATGGTAATTTTGGGCAAATTCCCTAGAGCGTTCACATACTGGGATAAAAGCACATGGCCGTAACGTGCTGGCTTGAGGACTACACCCAAGTAGGGTTGTGTGTGGGATGTTGTCAGAGATAGAGTTCAAAACTACGAGTTACTCTAGTATAATCTGAATCATCTTTACTACGTAAAGGTTCAATTCGAAAGACACCTTTGCTTATGCACAATTCTATTAATTATTATTGCTCAATAAATTTTCAAAATTTACTAGTGGGGGATTGTTTCTGATGAGTGTGCTTTAAAATCCAAGTGGGGGATTGTTGTATGTTTGTATTTTAAAATACAAGTGGGAGAAATAATGCACCCACTAAACCCACTCTCACTATAAAAAAATTTTGACTAATATAAACCCACTATTGACACCCACTACCACCTACTAACCCCACTAGTTTATCTATAATGGAAACAATGATTTCCTATTTATTTTTTTTGTGGTTGAACGGCTACATGAAAAAAAAAAAAACTAAGGCTTTGATGTTGAAGAAAAGCATAAGTAAGAAGAAGAGCTAGAGAGAGCTTGAGAGCTTAAGTTTTTAAAATGAAAAAAACTTGAGTTTAGTTTTGGAAGAGAAATCACTCATTCTCTCCCTCTAAGACTGAAAATATTTTCTTCACGAAAATATTTATTCCCCTAAATTTTTTTGAACAGTTTGTTCCCCCAAACTGAAATTTCGGATATTGGGCAATTAATTTGAAATGGGTGTTATAAGACATATAACTACGGTGCATGGTTATATGATACAGAGGTGATTCTGGGCTTGTTTTATCCTGGGGACGGCGTGACTGTAGATTACCTGCACAAAGAGGGTAGAGCCGCGAAACGTCTTAAAGAGAGCGACCTAGTCCGCGACTCAACCCAAGAATCGTCTACGACGAATTTATAAACAATTGAGGTAATATTGTTTATTTTTATTGTGCAGTATTTATTTGGAATTCACGCATGCGGTTCATATTTGCGATAATCATATGAGGTAATAATTTAATTTTGAGCCGTAGACTTAAAATTAATTTATGATTTTATTTTTCGATTTCTCCATAAAACTCTTTGACGTGATTTTTTTTAATCACAATATATAAAGTGTACCAACATTAACTGATTTTCCTTCTTTCACAAATTATTAATTAGGTCATTTATTTATCACTTTCTCATAGTAAATTTCTTTACTCCCACACACACTTTGATTTTTTTTTTCCAGCTATTCATCTTCTCAGTGTTAGATTCCTTCATCCCATATATCTATATTATAATGATAAATTTCCTGTCAATTATCATAACATGTTCATCTTACTACCTCTTTTATATTTCAGGATTATAATACAAGAGTTATAGTGATAGAAGTTTATTTCTCATCTTTTGTTCTTTTATAATATTCTATGTTAGTGTTGTTTATATCTCATCATCTTTTATGGTCTTATGAGCATATCTTAAAAAATGTAGAAGTTTCAGGAGGGCTATCTCATTTTTTTCTCTTGATTTTGTATTCTGTTAATAGTAAATATGTGTAAGCATTTCAAGCATGTCTATATTCATGCATTCATGTATCTTATAATTTGTGTATTACTAATTAGATTAACTGAGGTCATTTTTAAGATAAATATTTCTTAAATGCAATAATTTGGATTCCTTTAAGGTTTTATGAATTCATTGTAATATCTATTTTTATCACATATTTAACAAATTGGACATCGTATATGTAGATTTACCCACATATGCATTACCTTACTATTTGTTCTTAGATTTATAAACTTTGTTCATGGAAATTGAAATTTATTTTTGGCAGATGTGCCTTTAACTTGAAGAGTATTGTGACAACCTTTCCATGTGCTTCCTCTTTTCATTCATCGTATAAATATACAACTTATTTTACAAAGTTTATGATTGATTTTATTTATTATATTCATTTATAATTTTGACTATATTATTTTAAAGGTTAAGATTGTTCACTCTGGGTTTAAATTTGTAAATTATTCAACCCTAATGTGTGCAATGTTTCCTTTATAGTTGATTCGTTATTAGATTAGTTTTAAAATATTTAGTTTGTCACAATTTTATTATTTATATTTAAGGTCTAGGAAACATTGGTGGTTGGAAGGGTGACACCGTGGGAGACAGTGTAAGTCTGGTGAGGTGGTTAACATGAGACGTTTCGTCTACGGTGAGTGTTTGGAGCTTTGGTGCAGAAGTGTAGAAGTTGGTGCTCGGGTGAAAAAATGTGGGGATTTTTGGCATAGTGATGGTGAGAATTGAGATGCTTGTTGGTTTGTGGTCTGCGCATCTACAATTGGTACCAAGGAACATGCATGGTTTAAAAACGCAACATCGGCATATGATTCGTTCATCAATATTCAACTTGATCTTGATATTAGTTTCGGGCGATATGATATGCTATCTAGAGAGTTCGATAAATAATTTAATGCATTAGTTTAATTAGATATTTAAAAAAACAGTTTTTTTCAAAACAAAACATTATTTGCTTGTTATTTTTTAATACGTAAAAAAATAGTTTTTTGTTTTTGTTTTAAATAGGAAACTATTTTTATGTCACAATTTTATTTATTTTAAAAATCAATTTTCAATTTCCTTATTCGTCCCGGTTTTATTTAATAAAAAACCAAAAATTATTATTTCGTCCCAGTTTTTTTATCACAATTTTTATTACTATTAAATATCGATTTTAGTACATACAAAATTAGGGCAAAAAAAAAGAACAATAAAATAGTTTTTATTTTTGTTTTTAGATAGATAAAAACTAGGGCAAAAATAGTTTTAAAAAAAAACTACGATGAAAAAAGAACACAGACTTTTTTGTAAATTGAAAAGTAAAAAAAAAAAGTATTATAGACAACAATGTTATCATCCACCCACTAATAACTAAATCAAACCCAAGACAATGAATGGTAAATGCTCGAAGGTAATGAAATATACATGTCTTACAATAAAGAACATATTTTGTTATATCCATTTCAAAACACGTTTTTCTGGCCTATCAACCAAAGTATTGTTATAGTGCCAAACCATCAAAACAACCATCAAAAATGAATCTGATGCAGGAGAAAAGACATAAGCGTCCATTTTATCATTTCTTTTATTTTTAGCCTTTTTACCCTTTTTATACCTTCAGTATAAATAGTCCCGAAAGCTCCCATTTGTAACACTTTTGACATTTTAACAATGAGAGTTTAGGGAGAGAAATTAAGACCTATTTATGATTTTCTTTAGTTGTTATTTTTGTTGTGTACATTAGTTTTGACGCTTTTGCACCCTATTTCACATCAAATTGATATAAGAGCCTCGTTTGCTCTTGGGTGAAGATGATTATAGAAGATTAGGAATCGGGTTGGTTACAACCGGATGAAAAGAGGTGCCTCCTCAAGTATACCACCGGAACCCTAACCCTAGACACCTTAGACCCTAATCCCTCCGACCCCCAATTGCTGCCGAAAACCACCCAGAAAGGGGCGGCAACCACCCCAAGCCCTAATTATCTGATTCGCGACCACCAAACATTGGTCGGACCACCGCCAATGTGGTCGGAAACCCCTACACCAAACGACTCCACTCAGGCCATGGTCGATTGGCCCTTACCCCTACTGACCAAGTCGTCCCCACCCTTCTTTGCCTATAATCTCATCCGTCACCAGGCGGAACCCTACCAATCACTCACAAACCAGTCGGTTCCTTATAAAAAAAACTGTGCCCCTGCTACCAGCCGCCGAGGGAATCTCCCAACCCTGCCAACCTATTCCGACAACCTCCATCTCGATCGATATTTTTTTTTAAAAAAATCTAATCCCAAACCCTTTAGTCCAAGTTCACAAGAAACCCTAAATTCCAATCAAATTTCAAACCCACACTACACCAAAACAATCTATTAGTAACAGTATTGTAGTGTTACAAAAATAATTACTAACATTAAATTACTGTTACAAAAAAGGCGTGAGGAAGCAAAATACCAACATTTTTTTCCGTTGCCAAATTATATGTTACTAACACATCCCTACCGTTACTAAAGTGTTACAAATTAATTCAAATCCTAGCGATCTTTTACCATTACCAACATTTCATCACATTTCTAACACAAAATTTTGGAACATTTAGTAACGATATAGATCCGTTTCTAATATTAATGAATTTTAAATATATATATATATATATATATATATATATATATATATATATATATATATATATATATATATATATATATATATATACAGAGAGAGTAGGGGTGCAACAGGTACGGATTTTTACTGTACCGTACCGTTTTGGTCCGAAAAAAAATGGTTTTGGTTTCATATTATGAAATACCGAAAACCGATTTTACCGAAACCGAAAATACCGTCAAAAATTTGGTTGATTTTGGTTTTTAGATACAAAAAACCGATTTACCGAATTTACCGTACCGATATCGTACCAAAATTACCGTACCGAAATACCGTAGCAAACTTTTTGTGCAGTGTCAAATTATTTTGGGTAACATACTACTTCTATTTATTTTATTTCGCATGAGTGAGTTTTTATATTCTCTTTGAATTTAAATTTATTTATTTGAGTATTTGGTTTAAGTGTTAAATAATCATGTTAATTAAACATATATTTTGTTTAATTAATCAAACATTTAACAAAAATGAATTAGGCAGCATTTTGTTAAAATAAAAAGAGTCGTTTGTTTTGTTGACTATAATTCCATTTTGCCCTTATTTCTTTTGGGTTTTATATTGTGGTTTGTGTAGAGATCTTTTTTTAAGGTTTCCATTTCATTTTTTTTACCTCTTTCTCTCTCAAAAAGTGTGGTGGTCATTTTTGTTTGAGCTCTCTCTCTCTCATTTTTTTTTCTTCTTCAACCTTGGGTTGATTTTGAGAAATAATTTTTTGGGGACTTTTATTTGAGAACACCATTTTTTTGTTTTGAGATTTGTCTTTCGATTTGGTGTGGTTACTTTGTTTTGAGATCGGATTTTTGGTGACAATTTTTTCGGCGCCAGCTGTATTCGGATCCGAGTTCCCTCCGTGTTTTCCGGTGATTTTTTTTTCCGACGAGTTGGCTTTTTCGGCGAATGTTTGTTTTTCCGGTGTTGGAGGTGTGGATGATTTTGACTTTTCGGCGAACATTTTTTGAGGTAACAGCTCCCTCATTTTTTGAGGCTCATCATCTTGGCTCACTCTCCTCAGGCACCAGCTCCCTCATCTCATCACACTCTACTTCGGCTTCGGTAGAGGCAAACCGGTCAGTTTAATCACATCTCACTCTCATCTGTCTCTAACGGAGGTAAACCGGTCATTTTAGTCTCGTCTCACTCTCCTCCGGCTCCAACAAAAGCAAACCGGTTAGTTTGGTCTCGTATCTGTTTAAATCTATTGTTCCAAATGCTAGAAATTGTACCTGTTTGTGTATGTTTCTAATTGTTCCAAACAACTAGAAATACTAGAAATTGTAATCGCTAGAAATGCTAGAAATTGTAACAGCTAGAAATGGGTATATCGAAATATATACCAGATTTACCGAGTGTATAAATCGATTGAAATTCTGGTATTAACGGAAAAAAACAAATTGAAACCGAAATTACCGAAACCAAAAAAACCCGAAAATACCGAAAAAAACGAAAAACAAATCGTTTCGATTTTTGTTTTGATGTACCGGTCGGTAAATTGGTACGGTACGATTTTACCATATAGAATGTGGTTTTGGTATTGGTAAGGGGTCTTTACCGACCATACCGTACTGGTTGCACCCCTAAGAGAGAGAGAGAGAGAGAGAGAGAGAGGATCACAAGTGTACCTAAAAGCGGAACTTTTTAATGGACCGAATAAAACATTAAAAAATAAGTCAATTAATTTTAATTTCTTATTGTATTTGATGCGTGCCAACGGCAACGGGACCATTCCAGCCAAACCCCACCCCCACCACCCACCCACCTGCCATAACCTACTACCCATCAAGAACCTATACATACCCATCGACCAAAATTCGGCCAGCAACAGCCAACCCACCATTTCGGCCAACAACAGTAACGACACCCACTTCTAAGCCCGACAAAGTGGGTTTCAAACCCGCCGGAGAACAACCCAAAGCCATTAAACCCAGCGACCTCCATACCTGTAAAATGAACTGCAAATGATTATTGGATCTTTCGATAATTCAAGTGGGGTAATAAAGGCTTTAATATCTCACAACCACATCATTAACTACAGATGGAAAAAACTATTGTTTCCATGTTCGAAAAATGGCCCAGAAATTCGAGCACCAGTGAGTTGCAGAAACAAAAAATGAAATTTTTTGAAGATGAGAGAAGAAGACCGCATAAGACGAAACGTTGAGGTTAGGTTAAAGTCCTGGGGGTTGGGGGGTTTGGCCGAAAGTCTCTGGTGTCGCTAGCGCGGATCAATTACAACAAAGAATTACAATTAATTACCTTATTTTTTAATGTTTTATTAAGTTCATTAAAAAGTTCAATTTTTAGATCCACTTGTAATCCTCTCTCTCTCTCTCTCTCTCTCTCTCTCTCTCTCTATATATATATATATATATATATATAACAGCAGCAATGAGCAAAACCCAACACACCAAGCCATAAGTAGATCAGTTTTTTTTGTTGCTTCAATCCACACCAGACCATAAATTTAAAAAAAAATAAATGAGAAACTACAAAGGGGCCACAAAATAGGATCTTTACAACAGTGCATAATTGTTCTTTTTCATATTAGAATTAGTTGTAAACCCACGCGATGCGTGGGCTAGTTGTTTTTTAAATACTCCCGCAATCTTCACGGAAATAGAAATGGATAAAAATTCATAACATGCCACTGAAAAATTTAAATATCGACTAAATTAGCCTCAAAATAAATAAAAATAAAAAAAGGTAACGAGTTTTAAATGGATGTATGGCTGAACTCTGATTTCATCTTATCAAGCTCATCTGCAGTGCACCCAATTAACCCCTCTGCTTGATCAATGAAAACGGAAACCCAAGCTTCACCACTAGAGTCGGAAACTTTCACAGCCATTATGCATCTGAATATGACGAAGAATAACCCAAGTTCTCGTCCTACACTGGTGGCAAGATCATTCCAGAGAGACAACAACAGTCTTCTTCCTGTAGATAATGGGATGCTCCATTTATCACACAAGACAGCAATAAACGGAGAATTTGTAATGGAAATACGTTAATGAAGCTTACGTCTCATCTGCATTAGTTATGTCATGCTTTGGGAAGGTTTCATTCTTTAGTTTCCTTCGAATACTCATTGTAGGAGATACGCTTTGCACCACACCAATAACATCTATAGTTCATAAGAATTCAAATAGTCTTATTTTACAGAAAAGAAAAGAAAAAATAGTTCACGCTTCAAGACACCAATTATTAGAATTCCTTGCCCACAAGCTCATTCTGATTGACATATCTACCCAACTGATCAATTGGTACAAAATTGAATTTGTTTCAGGAATAAAAGTTGCTTCTTTACTTGCCTCCTCCACTTCAGAATTTTGATTCAAAGTCATCTCATAATCATTTTTTACAGTTTTGAACTGCTTGTTTGCAACTTTTAGAGTTCCCTTTGATATGTAATAAACCTTCCCCATTTGAAACTTGTCATACAACTTCCTTGCAGCCTCATTACACATTGTTGCGTGTATTTGTGTACCTGAATCATACAAATCAATTTACTCGATCAGTTTATCATGAAAAAACCATGTTTCTACATCACTAAAGAGGCATACAGTGTTTATGAAAAATAATTATTACTTGCATCTTCATCTGTCAACTCTACATTAAAGACACAAACTTCTCCTCTAGCACTCCTACAAGTCCCTAGATTTCCCTTTCCTGTAAGTTGAACCTTTATGGTTCAATTTCCTTTATAGGGATTTAGGGAAACAAGTGGATGAACTCTCCGGGTCATTGCATTCTGGCAGAAGGTGCCATGCTGAAATCAGAAAATATGAAACGAACTTAAAAACACAAATTTCAATAACTAATTAATTAGATATAAATTACTAAAAGATGGTACAAAATAAAAATATTTGAATGACTATCTATAGCTTAAAATAGTGGCAATGCAAGACGGGAAGAGCAAACTTACTTTCCATTCTACTCATTAACAATTTGTGTAGCTGATTTAGTAACCAATTCTTGCTTTGGCTTCAAGATGATACCAGTCCCTTCTTGGTTAATCTCACCCTTGACCTTCAATTCTTCCTAAAGGTCCTTACTTTTAACATGAGCCTTGATTTCCTCTTCAAGTGATTTGCTTCTAACAACGGATGATTACCTGACAAAAACTAAATCTGAAAGTGAAGCGCTAAAATCTGAAGCAAAAGAGCTAACTTGATATTTCCTCTGCCCAAAAAAAAACATAGCAGGTACTGTTTAAGTCAAATGGTAATTTATATTTACGTATCTATATAGTACATGCTTTATATCCTCATTTATAAATCCAAAGCATGCTTTAAAATCTTCTGAACAGAGACATAAAAATCAAGCAAGCAATACAGACCTTCAATATATATAAGACTTTCAATAACTACTGACCATATATGTAAGACCTTCAGTAAATATAAGACCTTCACAACCAAGCAATACATACCTTCGATATATTGCCTCTATTTTTGTCAAGAACTAGACCTCTGACCATGTACTTCCAGTCAAATGACAACTTCAACAACTACATAAAAATCGATCTTGCTAAGTAGCGTGTTGATTCTTGCTTCAAATGTTAGCAAAAAAATCATTAGTAACTAAAAAACTACATACTGCCAGTCAAAGACAGTGTGTTCTCTCCTTCATATTTTCTTTTCATTTCTTTATTTCTGTTAGATAGGAACATATGATGAAAGATCTTTTATGAAGTAAAGAAACTAAAGGTCAAAACTGAAAAGCACAGACAGACTCGATTGAAATATAGACAAACCTCTTCAGGGTACCCTGAATCATACACCAGCTTCTCGACTGTTCCAGCATGTGTCAAAAATTTAAGAGTATCAGGTTTGTATTGTGCCAAGGTATAGTCCATGTCAAACCCAACAGCAATGATGTTCTTCATATTTAGAAATCTGTTACCGAAAATTTGTTTGCCTGTACAAATTTCACCACCTCCTCCTGTATATGGTCCATGTGTAGTCTGACTACCATCTCCACATTCAGAACCCTGTAACTCTGACATTTTCTCATCTACACTAGTTACGTTAATTGTAAAACTTGCTCGCAAATGATTACCTCCTGTAATTTTTAACCCAAAAACAATCATTACTTCCTGACAATCATGGAGAATGACTTTACAAACCAAAAAAGAAATATTTTCAATTAAAAAATAAATAAACAAACAAAGATATCAATACAATTTATCAACAATATTTTCTCAGATAAACATCAATTTATTTGGATGGCTCTATTCTCAGAAAGAACCCCCGTCTTGCTGAGTCTCTGTGTAAAGAATATTAAAAGAGATGCCAAAAACATTCCCTAATTTACAAAAATATGATAGTTCCATGTTCACCCTCCAACTCAACAAGAATTAAAAAGATACCAAAAATTTTGCATATTGACTCCTCAATAATTCTATACAGTAACAATACTTTCATACACAAAATTATCATAAGAAAATAATGAAAACAGTTCCAATATAACAAAAAGTAAGAACTCTTAGAGCCAAAACCTTAACGACTTACCTTCAATTATCGCAAAGAAAACCCAAAAAGGCACCATGTTATGTTGCAACTCTAAAAGTTCATACTCCAATAATTGATAAAAAAAAAATGACCATAGTTCCATGTTTAAACCCCCACTCAACAAGATTAAATACATCGGAAGACCAAACTTGACAAGAAGCAAATTGATGTTAGCGAGTATTGCTTCCATAAGCAAGCAACACAAATCAAGCTCCACAAAGACTTGTCAATTAGACCAAAACCAATCACAAAAACCATATATTCAACTGGGGGGAAACAGAAATAAACACGATAGAAAACTGAAGAAAAACGGCTTTGCATATTTCTTCCATAACGTTACTCACATATTGCTTCCATGCAGTACAGTTAGCAGAAACCTGTGTCACAACAACAAATATATAAAAGAAAAACTATATTAATATCCTTAAACATATCAGTTGAATGTGAAAAGATTAATCAAAATAGAATCATAGAGATTCAAGTTTATGGTCCATCAACGCAAATCTAAAGAAATGATTTTGTTTTGCCTATTGGATTAATCATTCAGTAAGTGTACAACAGTAATATTTAAATTAGTGATATTAAAGTACTCAATAGCCAAATACACATACCTCAGTATACCAATAAAAATGTCTTGTTTATAATCACCTATTTTAAATATGGGATTTCTAATAAAACGACATGGTTGAGTAATTTCTGGGGTTCTACTTGTGCAAATCCTTTTTAAAATGATTTCTTTAGTCAATGATTTCTTTAGTGCTAGAATTTGTAAGAGTTTCCCAAAAATGCACATGAACTCCATGTATAGAGGTTTTTACATGATTAAAAATAACGGAATTATTTATAGAGAATCATGTTTTGCCTTTATCTTGCACTTATAATCATCTTCGTAATATCATCCTAAATCTTACGAATCTTTATAAAATTTGAAAAAGGTTGCATTAACGAGTTAATTTTTTATTTAAATGATAATAGTTCTAATATGTCACCTAATTTTTCCTCAAGTCATATTTTCAATCAAAATTTTGTAAACTTTGATGCCTACTATACATTTCATTGACAGTGCACATGGCAAGAGAGCCATATTAGATTTTTTTTTATTAGTAGCAAGAGATAGATAAATTGAAAAGATTATACAAGCAACGTAAATGGATGAAAAACATATAGAAACAAAGAAATAAATAATCCCCTTATCTTCTATCCCTCAACTGGAGAAATCTAAAGAAATTCTAAACACCTTTTCTGATGAAAACCCAGCCAGAGAGTTCAGCCAAAGACATTAAGTGAGCATAACAACACTCTTGCCAGATATAATAAAATAGTTTTTAAGGCTTTAGTCCTGTTTTGGGCGTTTTAATGGTCACCCATCCCATGTATTTTTAAAGTTGTAATGCATCCCATAAACAGTCATAACTGCCTCCAACCTCCCTTCTTGATTTCCTTATAAACTGACACAGGTCCCATGAAATGTTCAACCACCACTCAATAGTACCAATAACTAAAATTAAAACTTAAATATAGTTAGGCCCCATTTTTCATTTGGGATATAGTACTTTTCAGCAGATTATGTATTATATTTAACTGCAAAAGGTTATGGCCTAATTATAAAATCCAAAAAGCAAGTCATAGCTATGGCATTTTAAAGCATGGATCAAGGCCTAAAAAACTCTCAAAATCACATCTTTATCCAGTTTAATTCAAAGTATATCAACCAGAGACAATGAGAGCCAATCAGTAAATTTTTGAAGTTTTCTTTCAAAAAAATTAGATATTAATTTAATAACACCTTTACCCACATAATAAATTATATAGTGATAACAATTACTCTAATTCAGTTGATGAATGGTCTGGTAGCAAAAACGTTAATCAACAAATAGCATCTAGTCACGAAATATATTAAAAACAAAAGGCATTGTGACACAAAACTAATAGATCTAACAAATTTAACATTTACTGTTATAAATTTATAAATCAGATCTACGGAGAGACATATAGTTGAGATTTACCAATTCTTACATACATCGGAGGAACAAAAACTCCAAACCCTAGTCTGAGTTGCAAATGGATAGGGAAGAAATGGAGAGAGGTTGGAAATTTTAGGGATTTTTGTTTGGGGTCGGGTTGAATTAAGAGGGAAACTCTCGCTTTGTTCTTTTTTTAGGCCTCGTTTGCGAGTTCTATTTTGGAGAGAAAAGAAAGGAACGGAAGAGAAAGTGTGTTTCTTTTCCTTCGTTTGGAGTTTAAGTAGGAAAGAAAGTGACTTTCTCTCATTTGGGAGTTTAAAATGTGAGAAAAGAAAGGAAAATTTTTAAAAAACTCTCTTCTTTTCTCTCCAAAACTTTCTTTCCAAATCAGAAAGAAATTGAGAGAAAGGAAAGTTTTTAACGAATTGTTCCTTCTCTCTCTTAAAAAAATTATTTTCCTCCCAAACGCAAGAAAGAAAATTGTTTTCTTTTCTCTCCCAAACTCCTTTCTCTTTTCTTCTTTTCTCTCTTATTAACTTTCCCTTCTTTTCTTCTCTCTCCTAATAAAATTTTCCTTTCCTTTCTCTTCTCTCCAAAACTACCAAACGAGTTCTTAGGGCGTATTATAAAATTACATCTTTTATTTTCAAATTTTACGAGTGAAACTAAAATTAGTAACACACTTATGAGATTGCTAACGGAAATTTCTCGTGAGAAATTAGTAACACTAAAATACTGTTACTAATAAAAAATTTGATCCGTTACTAAAAATGAATTTTGGTGTAGTGCCTAAACCAATCTTGCCTCCACTCGGCATCACCGACCCACTAAACCACCCACCACCGACATATAAACCCTTTATTCGAACCAAAAATTCCCAATCCTCCACCATTACCAATCCCTAGACTCCAAACCATTAACCATGGAGCCTAACCTTAATTCCAGCCTCACTTACAAAGGGTGTTCCTCATTGGGCATCCTTTACCCACCACCCAATCTATTTTCCCGGAGGCGAGTCTCATTTTGCCATAATCAAGCAGAACTTGAGGGAGTCTCTACCGCTTATATGCACACCGTCATGATAACATCGGTGGACTCCCAATCACCTCCACCTAGTGATGATACGTGAATCCGCTCGAGTATTTTCTTTAATTGTTGTACCGCAAAGGGAGGCTGTGTACGGAAATTATTGAAGGTGGAGCTAGTGATAATTTGGTGGCACAAGAGTTGGTGGATAAATTGAAGCTTCCCACGAAGTCATTGACAACCCCGTGTCGTATTGGGCGGTTGGGTAGTGGAGTCACGCTTGCCCCTAGCTGACAGTGCCGAGTAGCTTTTTCCATCGAAGATTATCATGATGAGATTTTGTGCACCGTGGTGGATATGCGAGCGCCACCTTCTTTTGGGGAAACCATGACAGTTTGATCATCGTAACATGCATGATGGTCGGGCTAACACTTATATATTCATGCACAAGAGGAGAGACTTTCTCCTCCATCCCATGCGATCGTTTCCGATGTTATGACCCTCCGTCCTAGCAATTTCACATGAGGAGTCGGCCACAAAGACCGCGGAGACGGGGTTATGCTATGCTCTTATCAGTCCCACTACTACCCTTGAGGCATCTGTTCCCCCACACGTCCAGAGTTGGTTGGATTCTTATGTCGATGTGTGTACACCCCCAGATGATCTTCCTCCTCTCCGGGATATACAACATGTTATAGATTTTGACCTCGGGGCGCAGCTCCCCAACCTTCCCCATTACTGCACGTTGCGTACAAAGCATACCAAGCTGCAGGGACAGGTCACAGAGCTGTGTGACAAGGGGTACATTGGGGAGAGCATGTCTCCTTGTGTGGTCCCGATGTGTTAGCGTCAAAGAAGGATGGGAGTTGGCGTATGTGTGTTGATAGTCGTTCCATTAACAAGATCATGAAGTACAGGTGCTCTATTCCCAGACTTAAGAATATGCTAGACCAACTTCATGGTGCGACAGTCTTCTTCAAGCTAGACTTGAAGAGCGGTTATCACTAGATTCGCATGAGATCGGGGGATGAGTGGAAGACCACCTTCAAGACAAAGGACGGACTCTATGAGTGGACGATGATGCCTTTCAGTCTCTCTTATGCCCCATCCACTTTTATGAGGGTGATGACCCAGATCCTGTACCCTTTCTTGGGCAAATTAGTGATGGTTTACTTTGATGATATCATGATTTACAGTCGATCAGAGGAGGAGCACCTTGAGCATGTGGCCCAGGTTTTGGAGGCTTTACGGGTCGAGCATTTCTTCCTCACGATGAAGTACACCTTTATGGTGCCATCAGTGACTTTCTTGGGTATGTGGTTTCCGGTGACGGTGTCAGAGTGGACGATGCTAAGGTCCAGGCGATGGTGGAGTGGCCCACGCCCACCTCGGTGTCTCAGGTCCGCAGCTTTCATGGCCTCACAGGGTTTTATCGATGTTTTATAGCTGAGTTCAGCACTATTATGGCCCCTAACACAGATTTGATGAGTACCTCTTCGAGCACCGAGTTTCGATGGACTAAGGAGGCCGATAGAGCCTTCACCCGCGCTAAGGAGTTGATGACGACCGCACCCATTCTAGCACTGACTGATTTCGATCAGTTGTTTGAGTTGTCTTGCGATGCTTGCAAGACGGGAGTGAGAGTTGTGCTGAGCCAAAATGGGAAGCCCATCGCGTTCTTTAGCCAAAAGTTGACTTGGGTTGCGATCAAATATTATACTCATGATCTCGAGTTCTATGCGGTTGTGACAGCGGTGAAGTTCCGGCCATCCTATCTCCTCCATAAGAAGTTCGTCATCAAATCTGATCATGAGGCTTTTCGTTTTCCTCAAAGTCAGCAGCGTGTTAGCGACAGACACGTCAAATGGACCGCCTACCTCCAGCACCACACGTTTCATTTACAATACAAATCGGGAAAGGAGAACCTAGTAGCGGATGCCCTTAGCAGGAGAGCACGTGCATTAGTGACTGAGGAGTCGGGTGTTTGGGTTTAATGAGGTCCAGGGCCTCTATCCGACGGACGTGGAATTTGGACCGATTTTTGTAGCTTGCCAGCAAGGCAATGGTGCCTCGGGTGAATATCACTTGTAGGATGGATTCCTACACCGTGGGGCGGCCTTATGTATTCCCTCTTCTTCTTTGCGAGAGAAGATCATTTCTGAGATTCACGGAGGAATGTCGGGCCATCTGGGACAGGCGCGTACCCACGAGATGTTGAGGGACCGTTTTTATTGGTCGGCGATGCAAGGGATGCCAACGCCTTCATTCGGCGTTGTTACACTAATCAGACGGCCAAGGGCCAACGCACCAATGCGGACCTGTATACTCCATTATCAATCCCTGAGAGACCATGACATGATGTGTCGATGGACTTTATTGTTGGGTTACCCCGTACTTCCAGCGTTCATGATTCTATCTTAGTCGTGGTGGATAGGTTCTCCAAGATGTCCCACTTCATCCCTTGTACGCGCATGACAGATGTGTCCCATGTCGCTTCATTATACTTCCGTGAGATTGTCCGTCTACACGAAGTCCTAGGTAGCATCACTTCCGACAGAGACGTACGATTTACAGGACATTTTTGGCATACGCTTTGGCGACTTCTACGGACAGAGTTACAGTTTTCGACCGTTTTTCACCCTCAAACGGATGGCCAGACGGAGGTGGTGAACCGGAGTATGGGTGACTTATTGAGGTGTTTGTCTTCGGATCATCCCCACAGGTGGAAAATAGTGATTGCCCAGACCGAGTTTGCCTTCAACAACACCGTCAACCGTTCTCCCGGTCTCTGCCCATTCCAGATTGTATTGGGACAGTCACCCACCATGCCGATAAATCTTACCGAGTTTCCTCCGACAGTGCCTACATGTCCCTTCCCTTAGCCGAGGAGTTTGCTGCTCGTCTGACTTCCATTTAGGCCGACCGTCGTGCTAGGCTACAGACCACTTATGCCTCCTATAAAGGGGCGGCAGATGAGCACCGTCACTTTATTTCCTTCCAGCCGGGTGATCTTGTCATGGTTTACCTTCAGAAGGTGCAACGAGAGGGCAAAGGCAACAAACTCCTTACGCGTCGATTAAGACATTTTCCCGATTATTCAAGCTTGTGGGCCGAATGCCTACAAAGTTAACCTCCCACTGAATTTTGCATGCACCGCACGTTCAAAATGTCAAATCTTTCCCCATTTCGAGACACCCATGCACCACCCATTCCCATTCCCAAAACCACGGCCCACCCGGTCCATTCACATGTCGACCCAATTGGGCATTCTAAACTCCAGGCTTGTCTCATCCTCATCGGGAGATTATACACGCTACTTGGTTCGTTGGGTTGACCGCTTCGAGGCCTTGAACTCTTGTATCATTGAGGCCACCCTGCAGCATGTCGACCCCGACTTCTTTTGGCACTATTCAGAGTATATGGAGTTTTCTCGAAGTTTTCTCAAGGGGGAGAATGATGCAGGTGCATATGGACATAGGCAGCCCTTGTATCGTTTCTTTTATTTTTAGCTTTTTTACCCTTTTTGTGCCATTAGTATAAATAGCCCCGAAGACTCCCATTTGTAACACTTTTGACATTTTGATAATGAGAGCTTAGAAAGAGAAATTAAGTCATATTCATGATTTTCTTTAGTAGTTGTTCTTGTTGTTGTGTAAATTAGTTTTATTTGACGCTTCCGCACCGTATTTCACATCAGAATCTTAGTAGTATTTAAATCAAAATTAAAGCTTGGACTTGGAAATGAAACAATGAAGCAAACCATAAGTAGATCTAAGAACTATCTGAGTGAAGAGATTCATCAAACTATCTAAGTTGCCATCAAAACTAAAATACTTTGTGTAAACAGAAAAAATCCAGTGACATTAGCTCTAAGCTCCCCAACCCAATGACATTTTTTTCTCTCCTTCCCTCTAGTTTTCACACCCTCCTGTGAATCAAAATAAAAAAAAAAAAACATAAATGAGAGTTGAGCAAAATCATAATTTCGCGACAAAATCAGTATAATATAAAAAACAAACATCAAAATGAACTGCCCACCACAAAATTTCACTTCAATCAAACGTAAACTTAAATGGTCCATTCATGAAAATATCAGTCAGGGACCTCCTGTATTAAAAACAAAAATCCCATTATTATATGTGTTGTGTCAAAGGTGCATGAAGTACAAGAAATTTTCCAACAGAAAGTCACATTACTATGAATACTTACTATCTTTGGTGGCCAATCTTGGTTCGTTTTTGCAACAATTTGATGATGTTAAAAATGCATTTCTTCATGGTGACTATGTCACTAAATCAGGCCTTTGTAATGTTATTAAATTAATTGATTTAATTGAGTTTGTTAATGGATAATCAAGTAAAAAAATGAGATAGTGAAGATAAAAAGTGATCCACTTTCTTAATGGTAATAACGGGTGAACACAACAAGATATGATAATGGGTCGGATTTTAATATGGTTTTCTCACCCAATAAAAAACGTCCCGGACACGACTTGACCCAATCTGCCAACTTTACTTTATAACCGACCGTGTAGGTTTTGCATTGATTTATTTGGGTTTATTTTCAAGTTCAACTTAGACAATAATGTTTTGAAATTATCCCCCTCCTCACTTTGTTAAATTGTTACCACATCAGTCATATTTATATTCCAAAGTTAGCTCTCCCACATAATGTTTGGTCAATAAACTCATATTCCAGTCAACCTTCTCGAATACAATTTGTCAAATTAACACAATGGGATGCCATTTGGATCAGAGCATTCTGCCTATTCAAAAGGACCCCCAATCCTTAGCGCCACTGTGTCTTTTTTGGCTTAGGAGAAGGAAAACTGATAATAAATTAAAGACTCATTTATCTCTGTTGAAATATCTAAGGATATGGGCATCGTCCTTGACCATCCCATGATAACAACCGTGGCTTTATTTATTACACTTGGGGCAGAGATATGTAAAATTTTCAATAATGTTTGGTTTATTTCTTGAAACTTAACACTTGTGCTTGTGTTTGTTTATAATTTATTAAAAGTGCAGGTTTTAACAATAGCTCATTAACCTCATAAAGAAAACTATATTACACATACCTGTAAATTGTTTGTGTTGCGGAGTGAAATTTGATAATCAGAGTATTGTAAAGTCGTGGAACCGCATGGGGAAGCACTTCAAATAATGCAGCTTGATTCAAAGAATATTGATTTTCTTGAACAAAAGGAGCACCTTGATTCAAATGTCATCAAGGACCCATTGTGGACAATTAAGGAGCAAGATGGGCCCTGCATTTTCCACGGTGAATGGTCTAAGTCAGATACAAATGAAGGAGACAAGAAAAATATCTCCCTCATTGTATTTCCCAACAATAATGCTGTTGTTAACTCGATGAGTACGCTCGAGGAGTTCAACAACAAAATAATTTTGAAATGTCATTTTCACAAAAACTCCAGCCCTTACTCTGTTTTTGTAGTAAATGAACTTCCACCCAAAATGGATCAATGGAGGAATTTGGAGAATAAGAAGATCTGGGAATTCAACAGCGATAATACGCCAATTATCATAATATGGAGGATTTTCGAGAAATTTTCAGGTATTATTTTTAAGATTCTATTACATTAATTTGAAATCAATTATCAAAATTAACTTTTTTTAAACTTTTTTGTAGCGGTTTGTTGAGTGTGGACACATCCACGGGAAGAAAAGATATCCTGGCAATTTGAAAAGGGGGATTCGTATATACGAAAACATACAGATTGTATTAGATGACTTTGCTGAATTCAATGGTAAATTTTTCTTTTAAGGTTATAAATTTCATATGCTTTTTTTTGTGCATATCTTAAATGAATTTTCTAACATTCAAATTTTATGTAGAAAATGATCTTGAGAGGGGGATGCGAAAGGATATTATGGATATCAAGGAATTGGTGAAAGATGTTGTCAGACTTCACCAACATCAACTTCCAATTCCTCCATCGATTTCACTATTTTACGATCTCATAGCCATGATCCATGCTTATCCAAATCTGGATGGATTGAGGTGAGTATTCGATTTTTGAGAGTTCATAAATTTTTATAACATTCGTTTAATAGTAGAGTTGGGAAAAATCAACTCAAAATAACTTGTTCTTTAAAAAATTCTATTATATTTCTTATAAGAAAGTTGATTTGACACAGGGAATACGCATTCTAAGCACTCCTATAGTTTGGGAATAAATGTTTTTTAGGTTATTTTTGTAAATGAGTACACTATCTAAATGGCTTAATGGGTCTATCAATGTTTGTCAAAATTCACATTCTGGGATTGTGAATTCAGGAGGACTAGAAATCTCTTTCATAATATTGAATAAAACTATATATAGAAGAGGATGAACCCAGTAGATGTGTTAGATCCATCTACATTTAATGCATAGTAATGCCCTTGTTGACTATAGGGCACTGTAGAACCCCTCCCAGGTTACAATGGAACCGCGCCCTCTTAACCACATTCACCTCTCTCCTGCACACCTTGTTGAGCATCAATACAAGCCCTTTGAAGAGGCGCCTTGCCCTTTTAGGACTCTGCTAGCAGGTTGAACCGCGGTCACTTGACCATTTCCACTTCTCCTCTGCACACCTTTTGTTGAGCAACAGTACAAGCCCTTTGAAGGCTTCCTCTTCCCCCTCTAGGACCCCTGCCACCTGGTTGTAATGGAACCGTGGCCTTTGACCACGTCCACCTATCCCCTACACATTTGTTGTTAAGCACCAGTATAAGTCTTTTGAAAGTTATCGCCAATAATTTGAATAGGATGTTATCTTGTGTGTTGTCCAAAAAAAATTACAATTCTTGATGTACAGCTGCCAAAACTTCTTAATATTCATGTACCTTTGGGTTGGCTTACATGGGTATTAAGAAATTTTGGGAGCTGTACATCATGAACAGTGATTTTTTTTTTACAACAGACAAGATAATCATCATATTCAAATTGTTGGCGGCAACCTTCAAAAGGCTTGTACTGGTGCTCAACAACAAGGTGTACTCGAAAGAGGTGGACGTGGTCAAGGGGTCACGGTTCCATTACAACCCGGTGATAGGGGTTCTAAAGGAGGCAGATGCAGCCTTCAAAGGGCATATACTGGTGCTCAACAACAAGGTGTGTATGAGAGAGATGGACGTGGTCAAGGGGCCACGGTTCCATTACAACTAGGTGGTAGGGGTCCTAGAGGAACAGAAGCGACCTTCAAAGGGCTTGTATTGGTGCTCAACAAGGTGTGCAGGGGAGAGGTGGACGTGGTCAAGGGGCCGCGATTCCGTTGCAACCTGGGAGGGGTCCTACAGTGCCCTATAGTCAACAAGGGCATTATCGTGCAGTAAATGTAATGCAAGTGGATTTAACACATCTAGTGGGTCATTCTCTTCTATATGTTGGTTTATTCAATATCATGAAAGGGATTTCTAGTCCTCCTAAATTCACAATCTCAGAATGTGAATTTTGGCAAACATTGATAGACCCATCAAGCGATTTATACAGTGTACTCATTTATAAAATTAACCATAAAAACATATATGCTCAAACTATAGGAGTGCTTAGAATGCATATTCCCTGTGTCAAATCAACTTTCCGTTAAGAAATGCAATAGAATTTTCTGATGAACAAATTGAATTGATCTCTCTTAACTCTACTATTGAACGAATGTCATAAAAATTTATAAACTCTAAAAAAACCGAAACTTACAACAATCCATCCAGATTTGGATAAGTAGGGATCATAGCTATGAGATCGTAAAATAGTAAAATCGATGGTGGAGTTGAAAGTTGATGTTGGTGAAGTCTGACATCTCTCACCAACTCCTTGATATCCATAATATGCTTTCACATCCCCTATCATTTTCTAAATAAAATTTGAATTTTAGAACACATATTCAAGATATGCACAAAAGAAATAAGAAACTTTACAAGCATAAAAGAAAAATTCACCATTGAATTCAGCAAAGTCATTTAATACAATCTGCATGTTTTCGTATATACGAATCTCCTTTTTCAAATTGTCATGATATATTTTCTTCTCATGGATATGTTCCACCGAACTCAACAAGCCGCTACAAAAAGGTTTCAAAAAAAATAGTTTTGATAATTGATTTCAAATTAATGTAATAAAATCTTAGAAAATGGTACCTGAAAACATAGCGAAAAATCATCCCTATTCCGATAATTGACGTATTATCGTTGTTGAATTCCCAGATCTTCTTTCTCCAAATTCATCTATTGACCTCTTTTTGGTGGAAGTTCATTTACTACCAAAATGGAGTTAGGGCTGCAGTCTTTGAGAAGATGGCATTTCAAAATATTTGTATTGTCGAATTCCTCGAGCCAACTCTTCATGTTTAGAGCAGTATTATTATTGGGAAATACAATGGGAAGATATTTTTTTGGTCTCCTTCATTTGTATCTGACCTAGACCATTCACCGTAAAAAATGCAGGCCCATCCCGCTCCTCAATTGTCCACATTGGGTTCTTTGACATCTCTACCAAATTTCTGCTTGAAAATAAAAGTAAAATCAATCATGAAACATATATTTTGTTCAATTTAGCAATAAAGACATATTTTATAATTGGAAGCCAGCAACATTGGTTTATTTTACCATAAATCTGTTTCATCCATATTAACGTTGTCTACTGTTTCATTTCAGTCATCCTGCTGCTTTGTTGCTAGTGATAGTATTTATACTAGATTAAAATTCAACTCCTATTTTTTATTTGTAGTCAGGTGGTCATATCAGTAGCTCCCCAGCACTGAACCACACGAAATATGTGAAATATTTGAGGTTAAACACATAGGACAATCGCAATTTGCTGGAATCCAAGTCTAGCCTCAATTGTCTTATGTACTAATAAAAGAGTCTCATCACATGGACTAAAGTTAAACAGAAATCACATCTCTGCATCTCCAAATAACTTTTGTTTAAAAAAATTTATATACAAAAAAGATCAATCGTATGAGAACACTTGATTCTAGCATTCTCATTCTCATTCTCTCTCTCTCACACGCACACACGTACGAACACACACACAATACTCGAACTCGTATTACAAAGAAATCGTACTAAAACGCTACTGCAATTAAAAATGATTATTGTAGTTGCCAAACATGGAGGAATTATAAACATGAACAAAACACAGGATAGCTACCAATTTAAGTCTGTTTACCATTCCAGCCTATCGATCCAATTAAAATCTGAACACAAATAATCAATTAACACCATAACATAATAGAATTCTCTACTTCTAACTGAAACATTCAGACGGAACCAACGAAGGGTGCGCGGTGTTAATATTGGAGATGAGTCTAATGTTTCTCCAAATAGGGGGTAAAAATTGCATTATAGATGGGGACAAAGAAATTTATTCATATAATTTGGCTTGCTCAACACACAAAAAACTGCAAATGGCAATACATGCAATTGGTAAAAATGTTAGCATGTTTCAAAATGTGTGCATGCTATATGTCACTCATTTTCAATATACATATGTGCTTGTCCATGTTAAAGTGACGAGTGCCATAATGTGTGATGTGAGATGTATACACAAGTTAAAAAAACAATAGGAAGTGTATTGACTTGTGATATATGAAAAATAAGCTAACAGAGTGGGGTGAAATGTAATGTATGGCATGTAACGATAACTAAAATATTTGAGATAGTAGATACTGGTCTAAATCAACTGGAAAATGCAGAAATATGGAAGTATTTGAGTAAGAAGACGAGATATAGCAATGAGGAAAAGAAATAAGAAGTAAAAAATGAAATAAAATGTAGAGAGAATTTTATTGTTGATTGTATAAAAAGAGTGGTTAAAAATAGGGCTTCAATACTGTTTTACCAACTGAAACGAGAATGAATTGGACAAGATTTAACAGGTCCCTGGGGATTGGAAAGTGTCACAGTGGACAAATACAACTGGGTAGAAAAGGGGTGGTGTCTAAGTGGACCTAAAGTTTGGGCAATGGGGCCTATAACTTTTAAAATTCAGCTTTGAAAGGGGGGAAGAGAACTCTTAGAATTTTCAGATGGCAAACGACCCAAAAATCAGACAATGTGTTGTTATGAAACCAACAACCTAAAAGTGAGTGTCCTAGAGTTTACGGATGTAGGTGATCACCTTTCCAAAGCTTAATCTGTACACAGCTTTTGCAAACCTTCTTGCATCGATCCCCAACATCTGGCCCATGGTTTTCAGGAAGGGAAATGAGATCTGCACCAAGGCTGACTTCGTGAGTCAAATCTACGAGGTCCGTATGGCATTAAATCGGGCTTTGATGTTTCCCAAGAGCATGGAGGGCCTTCGGAACCGCTGTAACGGCTACCGATTGCTTGATTAAACAATTCTTGTGGTCATTCAGATTCCCAAACTTAGTTACTTCATGTGCACTCATATTTTGATGATCTCCCATGCTCTTTTTTTTTCCATTTTCGTGGGGGATTTAGTCCATGCAGGAAGCGCATAACCGGTGCTCGCAGGGGAGGTTCAGTTGTACGATCTCACTGTTCAGAACAACCAAATTTGGAATGCAGTCGTGGAGGATAAGGCAAACGTGGAGGCCTCCCTGGCTGAGTACAAAGCTTCGAATGCAGCCAATGAGCCTGTTATCTCGGACTATGAGGTTTTCGAGGTGGCAGCCTTAGGAAAGGAGAAGAAGTTGTTTGATAACTTGGCTTAGTAACTATATTTATTCCAAGCTGCTTTATTTAATGAAGTCTGGCTGGCTTGTCAGGCTCAAGGCTGGCAATGTTCTTTCCAAGACTCACATCTACCAAAACACGCAGTTTCATCCCAGGCACATGAAAAGAGGCTTTTGTTCTGCAAGTGAGCGAGGAAGCAGTAGGTAGGGCGGTCCGATCCAGTTATGAGGTATTTTTGGGACCGAATCATGTTAATCGGTCCTAAAAAATTATGGACCGAGATAAGATCGGAATAATCAGTCTCGGTCCTATTCGATTTTCAAACGGTCCGAATTAGATCTCGGTCTTATTCGGTCCATAAACAAGTAATATAAAAAACAACTAATATAAAAATATAGCACACTTTTCATAAAAAAACAACACGTTTTATATATAAAAAAAACAACAGATTTTTATGTATAAAAAACAACAAGTTTTTTTTATAAAAAACAACACGTTTTTAATAATTAGAAAAAAACGTTTTTTTTTAATAAAAAACAGCACTTTTTTATTAGAAGCTTAAATCAAACCGAGTAAGAAAAAGGAAGACAAAAAATATTATGAGAACCCTTTATTTCATAACGATAATAGTGAACTGCATTAACCACAACTGAGAACCAACAATTGAGTTTCTATCACCTTCCTTAAGCCACAACTGAGAACCAACAATTGAGTTTCTATCACCTTCCTTAAACCATTTCTCTTGAGATTTTTGCATCTAGTAGTAGTCTTCAATTTGGAATTGTTAGTACAATTAGCATGTGCTAAAGATAATTTCCTATCTTCCTAAAAAATATCACCAAAGGGATACCTGCTCGGGAAGAAAGATCTCTTCTAAGGGCTTTTAATTTCAGAGAAAATGAGACAAAAGGATTGTTATGCGACACATAGTTCCAAGATTGAGACACAAATTATCAATGTTTGGGTGAGAGCACCAAAAATGAAGGAATTTTAAAGGTTTTTATTTTAAATCAGAGGGATTCTTTTCATAGAAATTAGGAGAGGGCAATGGTCTGAATAGAGTATGTATATATATGGTATTATTCTCCATAGCTTCAGAGAATTTATAAGCAAAGATCATATCAAAGTCATTACCACCTGATTTTTCAGGAATTGCTAAAGATCCTGTTGATGTAAAAAACTAGATCACTCTAATTCTTCAATCACAGGTAAATAAATAAGACAAAGATTTTTAAAGTGGTTCGGCTAGGAATAAAGCCTACGTCCACTGTTATGTTATTGCTGAGTGTTTGTGGAATTCTTGATTACAAGTTCTCTCAAGAAATTCCGGTCCCTTTGAATGGGATTGATACAAGGTATTTATAGCCTCAAGGTTGTACATGAAAGGTCCATTACATTAAATGATATACATATGAATGGGTAATACATTTAATGCAGCGTGTGCGTCAAGAATCTAATGAATAGTTGAACAGTTGTCCGTCTGATAATTGATGACACGGCCGAGGTGCAGTTCAGACCGCCTTAGTTGCTCGTTGATCAAGAGTTCCTCGGAGTGCTTAGAGTATCTCGGGATGATGGAGTTCCTCGGATGGAGTTCCTCGGCATGATAGAGCTCCTTGGTGTATTCTCGTTGCTCGGTACCAACCATGGTTGTTCAGTAAATGATCTTCCTCGCTGTTATTGTGCCACGTAGATCGACACGTGTCTTCATACTATTCGTCCACATCAGCATATTAATTTTGGTATCAACAGAAGCCCCCAATGTTTCATATTTCGAACTTTGAGGAGTATGGGACATTCTT
This sequence comes from Sambucus nigra, assembly GCA_949130495.1. NCBI lineage: Eukaryota > Viridiplantae > Streptophyta > Magnoliopsida > Dipsacales > Adoxaceae > Sambucus > Sambucus nigra. Next base: position 44,824,238 of record OX422210.1, on the reverse strand, counting down.
TCTCGGTATATGGTAATATTAGATGACCTTCCTGGGTTTTAGGAGCATTGTATTCAAATTTCCTTCTCATTTCGCAGTTTCCGCCTTTTTTACAAGCGCTTCGATCTTCGTGCAACTTTTGTCTTTTTAGCCGCCGGAAGTTCAGTAGTTTCTTTTTAGTAATCATTTCTTTCGCCGCTTCCCAATGCAAAGTATTTAAACTCCTTTGGTAACCATACCGTCGTCTACACTTTCCATTTTTCTGCATTCAAGTTTTCTATTCTCTTCCTCTCTCTTGTGTGTTCATCATTGTTTCCGTTCGTTGTCAACATATCTCCTTTCTTTCTGTAAGATCTTCTTCCTTTCTTCTGCATCTCTTTTATTCAATATGGTTTATATTGTTGAATCTGCTGAGAAATTTCGTTCTGACTTTTCCATTCCTTCTTGGGTAACTCTAGAGGTTCTTTCTGAGCCTTTAGATTACTTTCGATTGGCTGAGGGACATTGGTTCCCCAGTCTTTTCATTGCTGAATGTGGTTTTTCTTTTCCCCCAAACCCATTATGTCTTGAGTTTTGTCAATATTTTGATCTTGTTCCTGCAAAAATAGCCTCCAATTCATGGAGAATAATTAACGGGGTGCACAAGTTAAATCTAACTCATGGGACTCGTATAGGGATCCCAGAAATCATGTACTGCTATAAATGGGCCACTTTAGATAATGTTTATTATTTAAAAACTAGGTTTTTAAATAGAGCCCTTGTAGTTAACCTCCCTGATTCAAATAGAGATTATTTTGAGCATGGGTTGGTCATAAAAAATTGGCAACACGCGCCTTTATCTGGGAATGAAGTATACAACGGTCCCAGATGCCCCCCATACGGCAATGGGATAGGTTTATTTTTCATTTTACTTTACTTATGAAATTGCGTTTTCATCATGTTTGACAAAATGTATAACTGAAATTTATGTATTTATTTGCAGTTGATAGTAAAAGAAAAACTCCAAAAGAGTTGGAAGTGAATATCAAGCATTTAAAACTTATCTGGAATTTGCATAAGACGATTGCAGACGAGCATATTAGGTCTGCATCATATTTGCTGCAGTATAAGAGCTACACAACCTCTTATACTGCTCGCCCTGTTGAACCAGCCTCAACACCAGAAAGTTCATCTTCAGATTCTCATATTCCCCTATCTCAGAGAATGGGCAAGAAAAGAGCTCCTCCTGCTCTATTTGGTGAAATTTCTTCTGCTGTTGGAGCAAAGAAAGGCAAAATTGATGTCCCAGAGGGGACTAAAAAAGTAGATGTTAGTTCCTCCAAAGTTGCCGAGAAGCCCCCAGTGGCCCCGAGCAAGAAAAATGCTAGTGCTGATGTAATTACAATCTCTCCGACCAAGACCTCTTCCTTGGTTGATGCTGCTGACCCTCCTTTGAAGAGATTGAGGAAATCATCCTCGGTTAATCTTGCTGGAACTACATCTTCTCTACCCGCTGGTGGTAGTAGTATTTCAAAAATCATTCTTCCGAGCTCTTCAACGAGCTCAGTTATACCCGAGGTTCTCGGGGTTGATGAAAAGATTCCTAGGGATACACTGACATCCCTAGCTGCTCGCCATCTTTCTTCAGTAAATTTCTCATACCTTTGGTCTTTCTTTTCTTTTTCCTGAACTCTTGTATTTGTGTTGACTCTATTGTTTTTCTTATCTTTCAGCTGGTGAACTGTTTCAATACTATCGTGAAGAAAGATCAAGCTATTAAAGCTTCTAGTTCCTCGTCCGATGTTGACGATGCCCTCTTGGGTTTAGCCCAATCTGTGAAAGAATCTCGCCAGCAGTATGTCGAGGAGAAAGCTGCCTGGGAGAAAAAATTGGCTGCAGCTGAGGCTGATAAGATGAAGATGGCTGAAACCTCCAAGAATTTGGAGGAGAAGGTGAAAAGCTTAGAGTTCAATCAGCAAAAATGCGATGACCAATTGAAGAATGCAGAAAAAGAACTATCTATCTTGCGAGACATCAAAATCCAGAAAGAACAATTGGATGTCAAACTCTCCTCGGAGAAGTTGAAAAGAAAAGCTGTAATCAAGAAATATTTCAGTGCTGGTTGGGAGAAAGGATGGGATAAAGGGATTGCAGCTATGACATCTCAAGTCAAATATGGGGAGTTGAAATACTTCTATGATGGTTGGGTAGCTGCTCTACAAGAGCTAAAAATCCAAGACGATTCTGAGCTATTCCAAAGGCATCTCCCTGGTCCTCCTCCACCAATTGTGGAAGAAGAAGAAGATGAACCTGCTTCAGATGAATCTTCCATGGTTGTGGATGTCCCAATCTCTGCTTCTCAACCTTCTGTCATTGAGGATATTTCTTCTATGCCTCCTCCTGCCGAGAAGATTTCTGCCGATCAAGCTGTTGTTATCACCGAGCAACCGAGCTCCTCGTCCCAGCCTCCCGAGAAAGTCTTGGGAGACAAGGAAAAGGTGTGAAGTTGTTCGGTATCATTTCTATCTTTTATCATTTGTAATCGAACAATGTAATCCTTTTATGATCTAATAAAATACTTCTTTACTCATCGCTGTTATTGATGATTCTTTGTTGATTGTTGTCTTTTTCTTGTCTTTAGTTTGTTGCTAGAATGGAACTAATCTCTTCTCATGATACCGAGCTGATGCAGCAATGTCACCAATACTATAGGGCTGGTCATACAGACCTTAGTTCTTCTGAAATTGCTGACATTCTTGGTCATGATGCTTCAGAACAGGCGACTGAGGCTTATCGGTACTTGAAAGATTTACTCGACCGAGCTGTAGCTAACAATGTCGCTTATTATGACTTGATTGAAGAGCTGCATTGTTCCTTAAAGGATCTCCAAGGCCAGCACAATGAATCGATGGCTTCATTACACGAGGAATATGAAAATAGATATCAACAACTTTCCTCTGATACAGGTCATAAAAAGATCATTGCTGCATATGACATTAGGGAAAGGACCCTAAAAGGTGAAGTTGAAGCCTGCCGACAAATTGCCGAGATCCTGGAACAAGAAAATAATAGTCTGCAGAAAAGATTGACTCAATATGAATCCGTTGCCTCCTCTTCCACTGCATTAGTACCAGTTACTGATGAAGGTTTTTCGTTTCTAGAGGTTGAAAACGCCAAACTAAGGCAAGAGTTGGATGACTTGAAAAAGTCTATTATTCCTGTGACTGCTCGGGGACGAGGAAGGAGTTCTCGGGGACGAGGAAGAATCATCGAGGAGCAAAATTCTCCAGTTGCTTCTCGGAGCCGATCAAGAGTTCTTAGCCGCAGTGTTGAAGAATCTCGTACCCAATCTACTCTGGAAACTCAAGCATTCCAACTGAATGTTAAGGATCGTGCTCTGTCTGATTTGTCTAAGAAAAACTTATCTTTAGAGGATCAATTGGCTGCGATGAAGTCTGCTCTGAATAATAAAGATGCTCTTATCAAGAACTTTCTCGAGCAAGTAGATAGATTAACTTTCCAATTCCATAAACAGCCTCGGGAGTTCTGGAATGCAGGCTATAATGAAGCTCTTTACCATTTGGATGATCGCCTTGAAAATGCTAACAACGAAGGTTATAAGCAGGGATGGTTGAACGCCCTGGGTGTATTAAAATTGGAACGAGGTCATTATTTATGGGATTATCATGCTCCTGGATTGCTAGACTTGCCTGTTCCTCCCTATAAATTGGATATGGCATGGATTCCTGCTCGTTCCATTCCTCGGAGTTTGATCTCTAAATATCTTGGTGATTATAACCTTCATTCTCAAGTTGAAGTATCTCGTCCTGAGCACCTGTTGGACACTCCTACAATAATGAATGTCAGAATGCTGAAGGACATGAACTTTATTAATTCTCCTCTTTGTCTAGAGGATCCTCCTGCCGGCGAGGAACCTGTCTCAAAGGATAAAGGAAAGAAACCAATAGAGTAGGAATCTTTAATGTAATAGTTAGCACATACATGTAACATGTAATACATTTTTATCTTAATGAAAGAATTTCATTTTCTGTTTTGCCAATAGCTATTTTTCTGTTTGCAAATTATATGGTTCATCAACCAACTTAGAATTTATAATAAGCATAAATTGTTCAAAATTGTTTCCAACCAACCAAGGTGGATAAATAATGTTTGTCGACCAACCACAGTTGATGGGTTTCTATCCCCGACCAGCCATACTTGGTTCAATTTCAAATATAAACATGCGTCCGACCAACTAAGGTCAACACTTTTGTTCTCGTCGACCAACTACAGTTAGTGGGTTTTTATCCCCGACCAACCATACTTGGTACAGTTTGGAATATTTTGTTCTTTAAAGAACTTAATAATGTTACCTCCCGACCAACATAAGCTGTAATGCGAGAGTATATAAAATCTTACCAACCGTAGTTGATCATGCTGGTATACACCTCCCTATAAATTGGATATGGCATGGATTCCTGCTCGTTCCATTCCTCGGAGTTTGATCTCTAAATATCTTGGTGATTATAACCTTCATTCTCAAGTTGAAGTATCTCGTCCTGAGCACCTGTTGGACACTCCTACAATAATGAATGTCAGAATGCTGAAGGACATGAACTTTATTAATTCTCCTCTTTGTCTAGAGGATCCTCCTGCCGGCGAGGAACCTGTCTCAAAGGATAAAGGAAAGAAACCAATAGAGTAGGAATCTTTAATGTAATAGTTAGCACATACATGTAACATGTAATACATTTTTATCTTAATGAAAGAATTTCATTTTCTGTTTTGCCAATAGCTATTTTTCTGTTTGCAAATTATATGGTTCATCAACCAACTTAGAATTTATAATAAGCATAAATTGTTCAAAATTGTTTCCAACCAACCAAGGTGGATAAATAATGTTTGTCGACCAACCACAGTTGATGGGTTTCTATCCCCGACCAGCCATACTTGGTTCAATTTCAAATATAAACATGCGTCCGACCAACTAAGGTCAACACTTTTGTTCTCGTCGACCAACTACAGTTAGTGGGTTTTTATCCCCGACCAACCATACTTGGTACAGTTTGGAATATTTTGTTCTTTAAAGAACTTAATAATGTTACCTCCCGACCAACATAAGCTGTAATGCGAGAGTATATAAAATCTTACCAACCGTAGTTGATCATGCTGGTATACACCTCCTAATCAAAGGAGTAGTAGGGTTCTTTCGAACTTTTTGGCTCCTTGGAGCATGTCCTCCTAACCAAAGGAGGTTGGCTACTTATAGCACTTTTGCTCCGTAGAGCGCTCCGTAGAGCTTATCCTCCTAACCAAAGGAGGTTGGCTACTTATAGCACTTTTGCTCCGTAGAGCGCTCCGTAGAGCTTGTCCTCCTAACCAAAGGAGGTTGGCTACTTATAGCACTTTTGCTCCGTAGAGCGCTCCGTAGAGCTTGTCCTCCTAACCAAAGGAGGTTGGCTACTTATAGCACTTTTTCTCCGTAGAGCTTGGCTCCGTAGAGCATGGCTCCGTAGAGCAGTCTTCTTCTGTAGAGCATGGCTCCGTAGAGCAGTCTTCTTCTTGTTATCAAGCAGTGTAGTGTTCAACACTAGTATTCCCCGAAAAACTTTCAACAGAAAGAAAATGGTGAACCATCCTCATTTTATTCATCATTTTATTCATAATGAAAGAAATACTTTACATTTTACATCACTGATAATACTTGCGCAGGTGTTCAGCATTCCATGCATTCTTGAATTCCTCTCCTTCTAGAGTTGCTATTCTGTAAGTTCCAGGTCGAACAATCTCTGTAACGCGGTAAGGTCCATGCCAGTTTGCTTCCAGTTTATTCTGTTTCTGAATGACTTTCTTCAGCACATAATCACCCTCCTTCAAATCGCATTTCCTCACCCTTTTGTTGTAGAACAGAGCTGTTCGTTGTTGATAAGCAGCATTCCTAATGGCTGCCTCTTCTCTTACTTCTTCGAGCATATCCAAATCCATTCTTCTCATCAAGTCACTGATCGGAGAGTTGAAATTCAGCACTCTATGCGTTGGGAGACCCAACTCGGCCGGTATCACAGCCTCACTTCCAAATGCTAGCATATATGGTGATTCTCCAGTTGCTGCTCGGGGAGTTGTTCGGTAGGCCCATAATACTGATTGGAGCTCATTAATCCAATTTGCTTTAGCTTCACTTAGCCTCTTTTTCAACCCATTTAGTAATGTTCTGTTCGTCACTTCAGTCTGTCCATTGCTTTGGGGATGGCCTGGTGCTGAATGAAACTTCAAAACGTTCGACTGATGACAATAGGCAGCAAATTCTTCATTATCAAATTGTGTTCCATGATCTGTGATGAAAGCATGAGGGAGACCATATCGACAAATGATATTCTTCCATACAAACTGGTATACCTTCTCGTACGTCATATTGATAAGAGGCTCAGCTTCCACCCACTTAGTAAAATAGTCCACTGCAACTACGAGATACTTGAATCTTCCTCGGGTGGTCGGCAGTGGTCCAACCAAATCAATTCCCCACATGGCAAATGGCCAAGGGGAAGTTATTGGTGTTAGCAATGCTTGTGGAATTCGTCGGATGGAGGAAAAACGTTGGCACTTGTCACATTTCTTGGCATAGGCTATACAATCAGCCCTCATTGTCGCCCAGTAATATCCCTGTGTCATCACTCTTTGTAAAAGTGTTCGACCTGCTACATGAGCTCCACAAGATCCTTCATGGATTTCTTCAATCAATTCTTTCACCTCGGTGGGATGTACACATCTCTGCAAACCTGCCATAATTCCTCGTCTATACAAAATACCATTAGTTAATACATACCGAGCAGCTTTATACTTCAGTTTCTTGGCAGCGAGTTTGTCCTCCGGCAATTCACCCTCTTCAACATATTTCCTGATTGGATCCATCCAAGATGGTCCTAAATCAAGGGTAATCACATTCGTTGTCAGATCTTCATCTATGCTCCGACCTTCTAATACTTCAATCGGTATGGTTCTTCGCATCTCGGTACGAGTAGCTGATGCTAGTCGGGCCAGTGCGTCTGCTTGTACATTCTCCATCCTCGGTATTCTCACCAATTGAATGGCATCAAATTCTGTCAACAATTTCATCACCTTTGCATGATATTTGATCATTAAGTCTCCTTTAACCGCATATATTCCCATCATCTGATTCACAATTAATTGAGAATCACTGAATACCATCACTTGTTGTGCTTCCATAGTTTTGCTAGGCTAAGACCTGCTATCATGGCCTCATACTCCGCTTCATTATTAGAGGCTTTGAATTGGAATCGCAAAGCATATTCGATATCAATCTCGTCTGGAATGATCAAAACAATTCCTGCTCCGCAACCAGCTGTGCAGGATGATCCGTCTACATATAATCTCCATGTAGGTATTTCGTCTTCAAATTTCTTATCTGTCAGAGTTCCTCGATAAAATATCTGCTGTTTTCTTCCATCATCCCCTGGTATCTTTCGCTCCTCGTCAGTCATCTGCTCGTACCCTTTTACCAACCGTGGTTGGTCTGAGTTTGAATATAATGATTTCTCTACATCCACAAGTCCTTTTACCAACCTTGGCTGGTTTGGACCTATTTCTGCTGATCCTGTATCGTCCACAGGTAGGTCAGCAAATGTTTCTGTTGATCCTGTATCGTCCACAGGTAGATCAGCAGATGTTTCTGTTGATCCTGTATCGTCCACAGGTAGATCAGCAGGCACCTTTTGCTCCTCGGGGGTATCAGGGTACGTGAACTCTGCTATAAAATCTGCTACAGCTTGCCCCTTGAATGATGATCTGGGCTCATACACAATATCATATTCACCAAGTTCTACTGCCCAGTACATCAGTCTCCCTGATTTTTCTGGCTTATGGAGGGCTTGTCTCAATGGCATATCAGTATAAACGATGATGGTATGGGCTTGGAAATATGGCCTCATTCTTCTACTTGCTTCAATTAGTGCCAATGCCAATTTTTCTAGCTTTGGGTACCTGATTTCTGCACCTCGGAAAGCCTTACTTGTGTAATAAATTGGCTTCTGGACTCCATTCTCCAATCTGATCAACGCTGAACTGACTGCGTTCTCTGATACTGCCAAATATAAATACAACTTTTCTCCTGTTATTGGTCTGGACAACAGTGGAGGTGCTCCCAAGTATTTCTTCAAGTCTTGAAAAGCTTTTTCACATTCCTCATTCCATTCAAAGGTTTTTCGAAGTGTTTTGAAGAATGGTATGCATTTATCAGTTGCTCGAGATACAAATCTGTTGAGCGCTGCAACTCGTCCGGTAAGACTCTGCACTTCTTTCTTCGTCGTCGGAGATCGCAGCCCTAGAAGAGCTTTGATCTTATCTGGATTTGCCTCAATACCTCGCTGATTGACGATGTATCCGAGGAACATTCCTTCTCGTACTCCAAAGGTGCACTTCGTCGGGTTAAGCTTCATTTGGTATTTATCCAATTGATCAAAAGTTTGACTCAAGTCAACCAAATGATCAGCAGCTTTCTTGCTTTTAGTGAGCATGTCATCGACATAGACCTCCATGTTGCGGCTGATTTGTTCGGTAAAAACCTTGTTCATCAACCGCTGATATGTTGCACCTGCATTTTTAAACCAAAAGGCATAACATTATAACAATAAGTTCCCCTAGGGGTAATAAAAGAAGTACTTTCCCTGTCTTCAGGTTTCATTTTGATCTGGTTGTAGCCAGAGTAAGCATCCATGAAGCTGAGTAGCTCGTGTCCCGAGGTAGCATCCACCAGTTGATCAATTCTGGGCAATGGAAAATGATCCTTGGGGCATGCCTTATTGAGATCGGTGAAATCGACACACATTCTCCATTTGTTGTTTTTCTTCTTTACCATCACCACATTAGCCAACCAATCTGGATATTTTACATCTTCAATGAATTGGGCTTTCTGGAGTTTCTCGACTTCCTCCTGTATGGCCTGGTTCTTCTCGGGACTAAACACCCTTCTTCTCTGCTTTACAGGTTTAATCTCCTTATTCACATTGAGTTCATGACATAAGAAGTTTGGATCTATTCCTGGCATGTCTTCATGACTCCAAGCAAAAGTATTTTTCCTATTCTTCAAGAAAGTTATCAACTCCTCTTTTATTGACATATCCAACGATGAACCTATCTGGGTTATTCGTTCAGGATGTTCGTCATCCAGAATAACATTTTCTGTAGATTCTACCACTTGCCCTTTCACAAGTTGGGACTCATCTCTAGGATCAAGAGTTTCAATTTCTGTACATTCATCCACTTGATAAGTAGTAGTCTTTTTCATCGATCCTTCTAGTTCTTCTTGCTCGGCCGACGAATAATAGCATTCCCGAGCTACTTTTTGATCACCTTTCACCACTCCAACTCCAAAATTTGTTGGGAATTTCAAACATTGATGTACTGTAGAAGGAACGGCTTCGAACTTCTTCAATCCAACTCTTCCCATGATGATGTTGTAGGCCGATTGCACATTCTTATCCATCACAAAGAATCGTATTCTTTCTGTTCGACAAACAGGCCAGGTTCCAATGAATATATCCAACTTGATCGTCCCAAGTGGAAAAACTTTCTCGCCAGCAAAACCCAGAAGGGGTCTGTGATAAGGTTCCAATTGAGATAATTTCAAATTCAGGCTATCAAAGCATGAATAGTACATGATGTCTGCCGAACTACCATTGTCTACCAACACCCTTGAAATGATCACGTCCTTCATTCTCATTTTGATCACCAAAGGATCATCATGAGGGTAAAGAACACCTGCCAGGTCGTTTTTTGAAAAACCAATTACTAGCTTCTCTTTGTTTACCTTCCTCGGACGATCATCCTCGGCCAGGTTTATTCGCTGAATATATGAGCAAGCTTGAGCCTCTCCGAGATAAGCTTTTCTTTCTGCAGTAAGGTCTCCTCCTCCTGCATCTCCCCCTGTAATAACGTTACAATGAAATGATCCAAAACGTATGGAAAATACCTCTCGTTCAGGTTTTCTTGGCTTCTTGGGAAGATCGGGGTCATCATCCGGATCCTCTTCATGGTCCCTCCTCTTTTTCTCCTCTGCACGACGAGGAGATCTAGATCTCTTTCTAATTCTGTCCTCATTTGTCCTCTCACCTCTGCGATCTACATACTTTGATAATTTTCCTCTTCGAATGAGTGTTTCAATCTCGTTCTGAAGGGCTATACAATTTTTGGTCATATGGCCATGATCTTTGTGAAACTCGCAATATTTGGTCTTATTCCTCATGTCTGGATCTGTCTTCAGTTTCTCTGGCCATTTGATTTCCTCGTTATTCCTGATCTCTTCTAAAACATGATTAATACCCATTTTCAATGGAGTATAATTATCATACTTCTTTAGGGCTTCCAACTTTATCCTGTTATTCCTGGAATGTTTGTCACCACCATTACCTTTCTGATCTTTCTTCTTAGAGTTGTCGACCTCCACTTTAACTTCTTTATCCATATTCTTCTTCGCAGTCATAGCCTCCTCGGCATTCATGATTTTGGCCGCCTTTGCCATCAATTCCGACATATTTTTAGGCGGATCTTTGGCCAGAGTATAGTATAGCTTGTTAGGCAGCAAACCACTCATCAAAGCAGTGATTGCTGTCTTTTCTTCATAATCTATGACTTCCAACTTCTCGTTATTGAAACGAGTTATGTAATCTCTAGTACTTTCTCCTGATTTTTGTCTAACACTTAGTAAGTGCGCTACTCGCTTTACTGGCTTTGCTCCAAAACAAAAATTGCCAATAAACAGCTCGGCTAACTGAACAAAAGTTGAAATCTTACCCCGAGGAAGATTATTGTACCATATCTGTGCAGATCCGGTAAGAGTTCCCGAGAATGCTCTACACCTCATCTCGTCGGGGACAGCATAGATATCTGCAGCAGCTTGGTACTGTTCTATATGAAGTACGGGATCTGTCTTTCCATCGTACTTGGGGGTCACTACAGGTGCTTTGAATTTCGACGGTGTAGGGAAATCCACAATGGCTTGCACAAAAGGTGTCCCTTGAACAAAAGTTCTCTGTAAGGGGTTCCTCGCCTTAGCCATTTCTCCCAGTCTATCCTCCAATCGTTGAATGGAACCTTTCCATGCTTCATTCCCTTCCTCGGGCCGCTTAGTCCGAGCAACTGATTGCTCTGACGTAGCTTCCTGAGATTTATCTCGACGAGTAATTGGTCGTGATTGTGCAGATCCTTCTCTCAAACCTGGTGGTGGTCGAAAACTTCCTGATGGAACCCTAGGTGGACTCATGTTCCTCCTTGGTCCTAACCGACTGAAAGGAGACACCCTGCTTAATCTTTCTAAAGCGCTAGTTCTCTCCGGAGAAAGAGAGATATGTTGATCTGTATCCGTAGCCCGTATTGATGAAGTTCGCCCAGGTTGATAAGAAGAATCATTGGATTCCCCATTGCGATATGACCCAATACGTCTGGATCGTGATTGCCCATGATCAGTCCTTTGCCCTGAATGAGTAGGTACACCGCCTTGAAGAGTTTGAAGGAGTTGCCTCATAGATTCTTGCATGGCGGTTTGTCCCTGAGCCAGATTCGTCATAATTCCGGCTAGATCTGGAGATGCAGATGGATTTGGAAGATTTCCAGTATTTCCAGCATTTCGATTACTGGATTCTGGATTATCTGCCATTGGTGATAAATGATTTTTATGAAAAACGATAACAACAGTCGTTTCCCACAGACGGCGCCAATCTGTTGATGTAAAAAACTAGATCACTCTAATTCTTCAATCACAGATAAATAAATAAGACAAAGATTTTTAAAGTGGTTCGGCTAGGAATAAAGCCTACGTCCACTGTTATGTTATTGCTGAGTGTTCGTGGAATTCTTGATTACAAGTTCTCTCAAGAAATTCCGGTCCCTTTGAATGGGATTGATACAAGGTATTTATAGCCTCAAGGCTGTACATGAAAGGTCCATTACATTAAATGATATACATATGAATGGGTAATACATTTAATGCAGCGTGTGCGTCAAGAATCTAATGAATAGTTGAACAGTTGTCCGTCTGATAATTGATGACACGGCCGAGGTGCAGTTCGGACCGCCTTAGTTGCTCGTTGATCAAGAGTTCCTCGGAGTGCTTAGAGTATCTCGGGATGATGGAGTTCCTCGGATGGAGTTCCTCGGCATGATAGAGCTCCTTGGTGTATTCTCGTTGCTCGGTACCAACCATGGTTGTTCAGTAAATGATCTTCCTCGCTGTTATTGTGCCACGTAGATCGACACGTGTCTTCATACTATTCGTCCACATCAGCATATTAATTTTGGTATCAACAGATCCCTTCTTTCTATTTTATTGTTCTTAGCATACACAAAACTAGCCTTCACTTAATTGTCCATCATCATAAATGAAAGATTAAGGCATTGGTCTATAGAATAATCAAAGTAACAATTGATTCCATCTTTGATAAAAAACAAATTTATTATGGCCCTGTTTAGTTGTCCAAAAATAGTAAATTGGATCATTAATAAATTGATCCATTTACAAATTGATCCATTAAATGTGTTTGGTTTCATTAATGAAATGATTCATTAATTGTCCCATTTTAACTCATGTGCAAAATCTGAAATTGGATCATTTCACAAAAAATGTGAAATGAATCCATTTGAAATAGGAGCCACATAAAGTGCATGTTTCCTTTCCCCCTCCCTCTCCCTCTCATCCTCTCTCTTTCCCTCCCCCTCTCTCTCTTGATTTGTTTTTATCCTTTTTTCATAGAACCTTAACATCAATTTCAAATTACCAAACATTGTGTAAAATTGGATTTAACTCATTTCAAATTCACTAATTTACAATTCACTAATTCACAATGAACCAATTTACATAATCAAACAATTTGCGCAACCAAACTGGGCCTATAAGAATTGGCAAAAGAAAATATGAAACCAAGTTTAATTCTGAAGGACTCCAACTTCACCACCTCTTGTTTTAGTTCAAGAATAACAAAAATAGAAATTTTATGAATCAATCGTTTTAATCTCCTTAAAGCCTTTATATTATAAATACCTTTAATGTTCCAACTGATTCAACTGAACATTGGGATTGAATTAAAAGGATAGTTTTTGTACCTAACCTTAATGAGAGAAGAATGACCACTAGGACCTAATAATTTCTTATTTACTTTGTGACCTTGCTTGACTCCACCTTCAAAAATGGGATAGCTTTCTTTAGATATCAGAGTTTTTAACTCCTCTAGGTTACCTTCTAATCTACCTTCATAATTTATTACTTAAACTTGTTTGCATACACAAGGAAATCTGAGTGAGAACCCAACAAATTAAAATGAAACACGAGGAACTGAACAAAATGTGATTTGAGCTGAACGAAAAGCTTAATTTAAAAACAAAAACATTTTTGTACCTGCGGAGAGGACAGCGTGGGTTCAGGCGGGCTTTCAGCCGGTGCACCTGTGGAGAGACCGACGGTGTACCTGTGGTAGTTCATGTGGGTTGATGCAGATGCAGTGGAGAGACAGCCGGTGTACCTGTGGGTTGATGCAGATGAAAAAGAAGAAGTGTGTTTATGAGGAGTGAGAGAGAAGTGAGATGAGTGAGATGAGAAGTGAAGAGTGACGGTGTTTTGTTTTGTTTAGGGGTGTGCAGAATCCAAACCAAACCGATGAAACCGACCGATCCGATCCAAATCAATCCAATCCAATTACAAAACCGACCTCAATTGGATTGGATTGGATTTTGTTTATTAAAAACCGATTTAATTGGATCGGTTTCGGTTCTTACCCAAAAAACCGATTGAAAAACCGAACCGATCCAATTATAATTAATATAGTTAAAAAATACCCCATACCCAACAATACCCACCCACCCACCCATTACCCAATACCCATTTATTACCCAATATATATAACCTTTCTAAAAAACCTACCCGATTTCCATCATACCTCATTTCATTTCCTCTCTCTCCCATCCTTACGACTGCTCCTCCATTGTTCTCCATTCCTCTGCTCCTCTCACTGCTCTCCATTCTCCTATCGACGAGGGCGATCATCTCTCCGCTCCTCCTCCGTTGTTCACTGCTGAGCTGAAATAATGGGTTTTCTCTCCGATGGTAAAAACATGTGGGTTTTCTCTCCGACGGTAAATACAAACACACACATATTTTTATGGTTTGATTTTTAATCACCGCTGAGATCAAATATTGTTCGATCTTTTTGGTTTTATGGTTGATTTGTATGGTTTGATTTTTGGTTTGATTGTTTAATAACTGATTGAGTTTAATTACTCATTGTTTATTAAACATTGATTGTTTAATAACTGATTGTTTAATAAACACAAATAGAAACACACACATTTTTCATTGTTTATTAAACATGTTTTTCACTGAAATCTTAATAAACACAAACAGTAGCTGAAATAATTGGGATAATTGGAATTATAATATAGCACATATACTGAAATAAATCAAAATATGGATTGGATTGGATTATTAGATCCAATTAGATCAGTACAATGGATTGGATTGGATCCAAATCCAATCCAACTATGATAAAAAAAAAGGACCCAAATCAGATACTCGAAACCGATTTAAAAAACCGATCCAATTCAATTACAATTGGATTGGATTGGATTGGATTTTAAATCGATATCGGTTTGGATTGGATTGCAAAAGCTAAAAACCGATTTTAATTGGATTGGATTCGGTTTGTCCCAAATAGGTCGGTTTCGAACCGATCCACACCCCTAGTTTTGTTTAGGGTTGCAACCTTTTGTTTTTGGGCTGGGGGTAAAAATATATATAAAATATATAAAAATATTTAATAAAAGCGGTCCGGATCGATTCGATCCAATCGAAAAATGCGGTCCTTCACATTTTAAGACTGAATTAAAACCAAAATTTAAAAAATCTGCAAAAGTGGGTCCAATTCGGTTCGATTTTTTCGATCCGTTCAGTCCATTCGGGTTCGTGCACACCCTTAACAGGAGGTGCTTAGTACGCCGAGCCAAGGAGGTTGACCAGATTAAGCAAGTTGCTCCCCTTGCTTTTCAAACCTGACTTTTTTTCATCTTTTGTAAGACCGTACAACCATAAATCTCTTTTTCCCTCCTCTTTTATGATGAAAGGACGTGATGCTCCTTTTAAACTATTTTTTCTTTATTTTTTTATAACATACCATTAAGTGTCCGGATCAATTTATGCGTAAAGTTTGATAATATAATATATTTTCATTCTCACAATTTTTGCTCGTCTTGCACAGTTAATCATATGTTGATATTATTGTGACCATTCAAGTCGGTGCATACTTTGATATTTTGATATTGAAATCCTAATTAACTTTTTTATAACAAGTGATTAAGATTCCGTGAAAGGAATGTGCAAGTCAAACTTTCATGCTCTTTGGTCACTTAGGGTTCGTTTGATTGACGTTGGACAAAAGCATTTACATGGCAAAATTTATCATGACAATTTTTGTCAAGACAAATATTTATTTTTTTACATTACACTATCAAACACCAAATGAGGTAAAATAAGTTTTTTAGGCAAAGCATTTTAATAACACATTTTCGTCCATGTTATCATATATAATAATAAAAAATATGTTTTTTTATTTTTGTCCCTAGTTTTATTTAATAAAAAAATAGTTTTTTCTTTTCTTTTTACTTTCCAATTTTATTTATTAAAAAAGTAACAAACTATATATAAAAAAATGTTTGTTTACCCCAGTTTTAAAAAATGTTACGAAAAAATAGTTTTTACATTAAAAACAGTTTTTCTTAAAAAAATTTAATAATATTAAAAACAGTTTTTAAATATTTATAACAGTTTTTAATTTTTTTTTAACTTTAAAACAGTTTTTATAGTATATTCAAAGCAGTTTTTTTAAATGTTAAAAACAGTTTTTACAATATTTTTGTAATGAGGTTTTTAAAAAATTTGTAAAACATTTTCTCAATAATTTTTTATAATATTAAAAACAGTTTTTGAAACATTACAAAATAGTTTTTTTAACTATTTAAAACAGTTTTTAAAATTATTTTTAAAACTTTAAAACAGTTTTTATAATATATTCAAACCGGTTTTAAAAAATGGTAAAAACAGTTTTTAGAATATTTTTATAATATGGTTTTAAAAAACATAGTAAAATATTTTCTTAACAATTTTTTATAATATTAAAAATAGTTTTTAAAACATTACAAAACAGTTTTAAATATTCATAACAGTTTTTTTAATTATTTAAAATAATTTTTAAAATATTAAAAGCTTTTAAGAAGTTAGCAAATTTGTTGGCAAATATTTCTCACTCCAATACGTAAGCAAAGTTTGCCAACACCTTGTGCATAAGAGGTGTTGTACATTGACAAATAACTTGTAGGCAAATTTTTGTACCAAACACACCAAATTATAGGCAAATACCCCATTTGTCAACTTATTTATCATTTGCCATGGCAAATAAGGTAAACCAAACGGACCCTTAACTTTAAATATTGAGAGGTTTGTAAATCTCCAATCTCAAGTTAGTAATATGATTTCCATGACAATTATTGCTTCCATTCCAAAGACAAGAGCACAAGTGGTGGTTTCCCCTCGTAAACATTTTTGGTTCATACGATATGCCTAGTGGGTAGTTCCTTAACCACTTCACTTTGCCTTTTGTAAGATTTCTTTTTCGATTCCTACCATGATCATCTTGTTTGATATTTGGGAAGTTGTAACACCCCATAATTTTTAATGATTTTTAAATGTGGGATTAATTAAAATTAAATGTGGGATATTAATTGATAATTAATCCAGATTAAAATAAATATTATCTGGCGAGAAAAGAATTGGTATTTATTTATGTGAATTATATGGAATATTAATTAGTGAATGAAGTAATATGTGATTTTGAATTTATTAAAATTGTCATGAGTAAAAAATACGACAGTTTTAATAATTAAGTCGGGACGCGCGTATCAGTCGTGTCGGGACTCAATTTAATGAAATAGAAAGTAATTAAATTTAAGTCATCTGAATGATCATTTTGAGTCTGCTAAAGTGTTCAGAAGAGTCGAAATATTTTGAAAAGTCTACTCGAAGGTTTAATTTGGATTTCGGGTCTTTTTAGCACCAGCTGGTCATCCCGGGACGACATTTTGGTCAATTGTATTTTTGGGTGAATAGTACCTACGAATTTTTAAGTTATTATATGGGAGGTTAGGTCTAGTTACGTGATAAACACAGAGAAGCCATAGGAGGAGGAAGATGAGGGTTCCAAGGCTAGGACCACTTGCACCACCACCACCACTAGATTGTAGATCGGAAAGGGAGAAACACCATTAGGATCATCATCTTCAATGGATCAAACCTACCAAAAGAGGCAAGTGTTTAATCTTGTAAATTTATAGCATATATAATATCCATGTTAGAGTAGGTTGAATTAATTATGAAATTCATGCGATTTGAATGAACTTTGGAAGACATATATCATTATATTGGGCAAAATTGATATAAATAGGATCCTCCGTGTACGTAGCATGAAACCCACGATTTTGATGGGTATGATTGAATTATATAACAATTTCTCGAATGTAAAGAAGTCTATGAAATTGGGTAAATTAAACCGTCATTTTAGAAGTTGTTTTGAATTGTTTTGGTTCCGAAAATGGCTATTTCATCTGCATTACCTCATAGAAAATCTCGTTTTCTACATTTAGTTCTCTAATACGTTTTTTTCTAAAACGACTCTGAAATGCCTCAAAACTACATTTTAAAAATCTGGGCAGATTCGTGGACTAAATTTTAAGAAATGTTATTTTCAGTGGTTATTCCATTGTAGGTTGCCTAGATTGATTGATTGTGATTGTTGTTCTATAACAAGGACATTAGGCCTAAAGTGGATATTAGGTTTACATAAAGTGAGATGAATAAATATTGGGATAATTGAGAAAATATCCGTAATTGATAAATGAATGAAAATTCGAGAAGGGTGACGTAGTGATGAGTGAACCTATGTTTATGACCAGTTGTGACGACGAAAATAATTTCTAGAAAAAAAATAAAGGAGTAACTAGGGCCCTTAGAGTTGTGTGAAAATTCATATAAATACGATGAGAGGTATAATTGAAATTTAATAATACACAGTGTATTTGAGGGATATATATGTATTACGTATGGGACATATAGTATAGGTCGTGTGTGTATTTATACTGATGATATAAGTAAATAGGTGGTGTGAATACCTATTGTATGATTTCTTATGTGTATGACATACTTACGCTACTTGCTATCACGGGAGGTTGGGTAGGGTACAGTCTTATCCTGATGAGCCATTATGGGGATTTTAGATTGGTGCCTCAGAACATAGGACTTAAGTTGGATCACTATTTATGAGAACAATGGTGTGCACGGTCATTTGGGTGCGTAGGTATTTGTGTGTCCCAAAGGCTTAGGATTATATTCGCCTCCACTTGCGTGTGATTTGCATTTATGGTTCGAGGGAGACACTGAACCGATTGTCCTTATTTAGTACGAGATGTACCGGGACTAGATAGCAGAGTATGCACTCACCGCAGTTGAGCCTAAGGTTGTCGTATTAGTATATATATGATAGTTTGATAGATATATATACTTGTGATATGTTCTACTCTGTGAACTTAGTAGATAAGATGGATAGTGAAATCTAAAATAACTTAAGTGCGTGAACACTTAACTTTGAATGTGAAAACTCTATCACTCGAGACAAAAGATGTAAAAATATTCATTTATGTGTTACGTGGGAAATACGAGTAGCTATTATGAGATAATAGATTTGAAGATTAATGAGCTTGAACTAGTTAAGCGTGATAGCAAAACTAGAATGGTTTAGCGGTGCGTTAGGCGTCCAGATTAGATGAGAGGTGAGAATTCTCAAGAGAGGGCCCGCATAACTAATATGTATATAATATCTATTTTTAAGCACTTTAAATACTTACTAAACTATTTTAAACTATATTTACTCTGGCTCTGACCCGTTTCTTGTAAATCTATTTTCTCTTGTGCGATTTATTTTAGGTGTCCAGCCACAGGGACGCCAGGCGTAGACTATCAAATGATTTAACGTGCTGCAGTTGTTGTGGGAGTTGCAAGTCCTCGTTATTAAATGCCTCCACTAGTATTCATTCAGTTCCTGATCTAGTTATCTCAGCTAGGGCGTGTTGCCCATTCTCAGTTATCATTTATTTCAGAGGGATATTGTACTCCTTTATTTCAGTTTAATTATGGATTGTTGTACTTGAGACTTTTGAAGTGGAACGTTTATTTCGGTCTTATTTATTCAGTCAGGTGGATTCTTATTCATTAAAATGGTGAATGTTGTTAATGGTTTAAATTTTTGGATAATATTTGAATGATTAAATGTTTTTTACACTAACTTAATTAATTATTAAGTTATAAATAAAATAAATGTTTTTCGATGGTGATGCTAAGCATCAACCAACTGGATATTCTAATTTAATTCTATAAATGACTGATCACCCTGTATTTAATTGAGCGAGGTGTCACAGGTGATATCAAAGCATCAGGTTTTAGAGTCCTTAGGATCTGTGCGGCTTTTCACGTTCAGCTTATCGTTCTTTAATATAGAGGCTTATTATAGGATTGTCGTATTCCTCTACGTATGTGACCTGCGTTCTTCTGCTATTAAACTTTGTTATATGATTCATATGCGAGTTCGGTTGGGCTTCGTACACCGAACAATATAGGACGCCCAACGAAGGTGGTTAGAAGGACTATAGGAAGAAAGGCTCGGTATAAGCCATGTAATATTCTGGGAACGGTGATCATGATGGAGGTCACCATAATTATTGTTCCGGCAGATAACAATTGGATAACCACTCAGGGGCAGTAGCTTTCCCATACATTGTCATAAAAACGGCAGTATAAACTCGGACTCACCCCCACGTAGTAAATAAAGGGAAGGGGCAAAGGGACTCCTTTGAGACATATGTAAGAATTTTGGGAAAAGAGGAAGTGTGATGGGCCAATGGAAAGATAATCCAAAGGCAATTGTGTAGATTACGATGCTCGGGATTAAGTTTCAAGCGAGATTATTTATGCTCAGAGGAGCAACGTAAAAATGATGGTAGTCAGTCACCAGAACCATAAAGAGATAAATTAATGACGAGAAATTTGGGTACGATTTGATCATAAGATCTTCCATCTGCTGTTCGGACAGAGATGCGAATAGAATTTCAAACTATTTATAAGTGGGCAGTAAAGACCAATCGTGAGGGAGCCTCCTTATTTAGCAAATTTAGTACCCGATGAAGGGGATACATAGAATATTAAAGGGTCCGTAAGTTGATAATGGACCCATAATGAGATTTTACAAGCATAGATGATGAATCTGATTAGGATAACTAGTGTCGATATCGTCAAGGTCGTACACTTACAAGTTTATATCAACGCTCCCATGGGAATGGAGCCAATAGGGTTAGAGGATCTAGTTCAAGAGCAAGACTAGATTTGATGGTGATAGTGAAGCACTACGGGACGGTGTACCCAGTAAGGTGCCCATTTAAATTATTTGGATCAATCGAACTCCTACCAAATGATGGTGGATTCAATCAGGTCCGCCAAGACCAACAATGAGTTCCATAGGGTCAGTGGAACCCAAGGAACAACAAGGGTAACAATCGAGGCCAAGACTACCCGGTCCAATGAAAGGATACTCCGATATGGCAAGGAGGACCAAAAATAAAGGAATGGCACTGAAAGGTGTCCTACGTGTGGAGATTAGGATCACCTGTATTGAACTTGTTCACGGCGGAAGAGTGAGACCGACCAGACTGGGAAAGTAAATGGAAACGGGGCTAGTGAGGCACACCAATACCGGGAACAAGATTTCTTGTGAGGAAATTGAACTAAGAGATTTAAATTTTAGATGTTGCCAACCCGAGAAAGGTGGGTGCAGGCAGGACCAACAAGGTTCTCAATAGAAATAACATCCTATTCCTCAGGGTCGTTAGGGCCAAGGGAGCAATAGGGGAGGCCAACAGGGCCAGGGCTAGAGTCAGGAGAGTTCTCTGACAATTGTTACAATTGTGGGAAGAGGGACCACACCAAGGAGGCTTACCAGAGTAAGGCAGGGGGCAAACTACAGGATGAGATCCTGATATACAACCATTGCAGTAAGTTACGGGTCAGTTTCGGTATGATAGTGATGCTCAGGAACCCGTTGACCATACAAAGTAGATTATAAATAGAGATAAAATCTTTGTTTTATACCCATGAGAATGGGATTAGGATGGGGTGATATGGGTGCGTCACAATATATGATTGTTAACACTAAAACTCGAGTATTAGTCGGGTTTAGTGGGTACGCTAGAGGTGTCATCCTTATTATGTATATAATTATCGTCGGGTAGCAGGATTTTTTTTTATCACCTGCGGGGAGGAGCAGGTGTGGACACTAAGAGAAAATCTTATATTATGTAACGATTTTTGCTCCTTTGAGTTTTATGAGAGGAGAACATATATTATTTTTGCGTAATCGTTATTTCGGGAAAAAGTATATTATTTTTGCGAGGTATCACCTGAAAGAGGGTTGAGCCTATCTACATGTGTGTATGTGTTCTAAATAGTGTGTAGTAGACTTCATGTGTATGTTATCTAGTTATATTTGATCCCGGAGAGAAGGATCGTTTACTAATGTGATTATATTGACTTCTATCAAGCGAAGAGATATAGCTCGTGGCTTATTTGTGCTAAAAAACTAGTGATAGTAAGAGCGTCGTGATATATGCGGTCTTTTGTAACATAAAAATGGATGTGTATACTATTATGTCAATAGGCAGGGATTTTAGGGTACGTGATATGGACTGAGGACTTAACGGATCTCGACAATAAAAAATGTTAGAGAGTAGTGTATTGGGGGGGTTCTTTGATTGGATTTTGCTTTACGAGACATCCCACGCATGAAACTAATCAGCGTTGGGAGTTGAGGGAAGTTTAGTCTTTAGTATATCAGTTTAGTACCCGGGTTATTGTACGTATATGTGATTATAACTGGAAGGTGATAGTTATATTACCATTTAAGGTCGGTATAGCCGAATATTGCAGTTGAGGCGACCTAGAGAATAATTAAGTGTGATTAGTAGGGTAATCGAGTATAACCTTGCTATATGGTCATGTTAAGCACGCGAAGATTTATTTAACACGAGTCTATTACGTTTAGTGATATTGTGCAGCAATGCACGGAACATATGGTGTATGAGCGCCCTAGTTAGTTGAGATTTAAAGTATCACTCATGAGGTGTAAACGTGGAAATTTATCGAATAAAGGTAGATGTGTGAGATTAAAAAAATTAAATACTGAGATAAAGAGAATGTAGTGGCATTGAGGGCGAGTCACTAGGAACCGAAGACTGGACAAAAATGAGTGATTATAATGTTGAAAAGTACATGGAATGTACATATTATATTTTTGGGGATAAACTGGCGCTACCCTGTGCATAAGGGTAATATAACGGGAATTACGTCAGAACCAACTGAAGGCGTAAAAGATTTGACGTGAATAGTCGAGCATGATTGCAAATATCTTCCATGAACGGAATGATCACTGGTTTGAATGATGGAGTATAGACAGTCGGACTAACGAGTACCATTAGAGAAGGGGTACTGAGAACAGTGAAATATTCCAAACTTTAAAAAGATGTCGAACTATATGTGTAATAAGAGCTAAAATGAATTAATCATTAGATGGGGCGGTAAGGAAAAAACGTTGGATTGAAGGATACCGTGAGTAGAGATATAGCGGGAACAACATAACGACATAACTGAGATAGTAAGCTTATATGGGGTGCCACTTGAGGTCGTGTTCGACAGGGGCAAAACTTTTGTTCCTCAATTTTGAGAGAGTGTCCAGGAGGCCATGGGTACGAGGTTGGGATTACGTATGACCTATCACCCGCAGACTAAGACCGAGAGGACAAATCAGTTGTTAGGGGATATGTTATGGATGTGTGTCCTTCATTTTAGGGGAGGTTGAGAGCAGTACCTACCACTGGTGGAGTTTGCGTACAATAGCTCCTATCAGTTTACTATTAGCAAATGGCTCCATTTGAGGTCTTGTCATTCTCCTGCTTGTTGGCTAGAGGTGGGGGAAAAATATGTTATTCATGCCAAAATTGAGTCAGGACACTACGGCTAGGATATATAGGAGTCGGGTTCATATACACGTAGCTCAGGATGGGCAGAAGAGCTACGTCGATGCCATGCGACACTTTCTGGAAGTGTAATGTGGGGGATCAAGTGCTACTATGATTATCTCCTATAAAGGGGATAATGAGGTTCGGGAAGAAAGAGAAATTGACACCGAGATACGTGGGCCATTTCATATCTTTGAGAGGATTGGATCGATAGCGCATAGACTTGGGTTGTCGAAGCACTTGCATTGTATTCATGATGTGTTCTATATTTTCTTGCTGAGACGGTATCTCCGGGATGAGTTGTCCCACACTTACTTTGCGATGGAGGAGATTGACTTACAGTCTGATAATTTGTATGAGGAGAGACCGATGGCTATCTTAGACCATAGCGAGGGTAGAATGAGGTCAAAGGTAGTTCCACTTGTGCGTGTCCAGTCCTAATGTCATAGAGTCTACTTGGGAGCGCGAGGATTAGATGCCCGAAAAATATCAAGGGTTGTTATGACCAGGTATACTTTTATTTTTTTGAATTTCGGGATAAAATTTCGTTATTAGGGGAAAGTATGTAACACCCCGTAATTTTTAATCTTTTTTAAATGAAATTAAATGTGGGATATTAATTGATAATTAATCTGGATTACAATAAATATTAACTAGCGAGAAAAGGGTTAGTATTTATTAATGTAAATTATATGGAATATTACTTAGTGAGTAAAGTAATATGTGATTTTGAAGTTATTAAAATTACCGTGAGTGGAAAATACGACAGTTACAATAATTAAGTCGGGACGCGCATGTCAGTCGTGTCGAGACTCAATTTAATAAAATAGAAAGTAATTAATTTTTAAGTCACCTGAATGGTCATTTTGAGTGCGCCAAAGTGTTCAAAAAGGTCGAAATAGTCAGAAAAGTCTACCCAAAGGTTTAATTTGGGTTTCGGGTCTTTTTAGGACCAAACGGGCATCCCGGGAGGGCATTTTGGTCAATTGTATTTTTGGATGAATAGTACATACGAATATCTAAGTTATTATATCTTATTAAATAAGGGGAGGTTAGGTCTAGTTACATGAGAAACACAGAGAGGCCATAGGAGGAGGAAGAGGGGAGTTCCAAGGCTAGGACCACCTTCTTGCACCACCACCTTCACTGGATTGTAGATCGGAAAGGTAGAATCACCATTAGGAACATCATATTCAACGGATCAGACCTACCAAAAGAGGCAAGTGTTTAATCTTGCAAATTTATAGCATATATAAAATCCATGCTAGAGTAGGTTGAATTAATTATTTAATTCATGTGATTTTAATGAACTTTGGAAAACATATATCATTTTCTTGGGTGAAATTGATATAGAATATGATCCTCCATGTAAGTAACATGAAACCCACAAAATTATATGAATCTTGATGAAGAAACTCGAGTTTTGATGGGTATGATTGGATTGTAGAACAATTTCTTGAATTCAAAGAAGTCTATGAAATTTGGTAAATTAAACCGTTGTTTTAGAAGCTGTTTTGGTTCAGAAAATGGATATTCCGTTCGCGTGACCTCGTAGAAAATCATGTTTTCTGCATTTTGTTCGCTGATACATTTTTTTCAAAACGATTCTGAAATTCCTCAAAACTGCATTTTAAAAATCTAGGCAGATTCGTGGAGTAAATTTTAAGAAATGTTATTTTTAGTGGTTATTCCGTTGGAGCTTGCCTCGATTGATTAATTACGATTGTTGTTCTATAATAAGGACACTAGGCCTAAAGTGGAGATTAGGTTTACATAAAGTGAGACAAATAAATATTGGGATAATTGAGAAAATATCTGTAATTGATAAATGAATGAAAATTCGAGAAGGGTGACGTAGTGATGAATGAACCTATGTTTATGACCAGTAGTGACGACGAGAATAATTTTTGGAAAAAAAAATGAAGGGGTAACTAGGGCCCTTAGAGCTGTGTGAAAATTCATATAAATACGATGAGAGGTATAATTGAAATTTAATAATACGTAGGGTATTTGAGGGATATATATGAGAGTGCGCTTTTGTTCAAACAAAGAATTTATTTAATTAAACTCAGTTTTTCAATTAAATCCTAAAACATGCATCTAGGTGTGATTAAAGACAATATAATCATACAAGAGTATTCAATCACAAACAAGCACAGAAATGAGGAAAAATCCCCCAAAGGGGAAAAACCTTTTTTATTTTCACTATAATTTGTAAAGAACGATTTAAACGGATTATAATGAACACAAGAGTGACATACGAAATACCCTCAAGTGTCTGTTCCGATGTCGTAGGGTGGAATCTCCCGCAAGAACTCCAGATGGGAAGCAATGGAAAAGAGTCAGCTTCTCCACAAGTTACTCCAGATGAGTAAAAACGATCCTGTGAAGGTTTAAAGATTCACACACATATTTAGGAATGGATTTGTGAATCAAAAGGCATAAAACCTTAAAAACTTGAAGTCTGTTTTATCGGTTGTGAATCGCAGAAACGCGTGCTAAAAAGACTTGGAAAATCGTGTAGAAAGGACACAGATATTTATACGAAATCGAGGCGGCGCCGTCGCTCGAATGAGATCGCACGACATCCTCATATCGCTTAAACGACAGAGAGATGTCATTCGAACAAGATCGCGCGACCTCCACGTGTCGCTTGAACGACAAGAGATGTCATTTGAACGAGCTCGACGACCAAGAAAAGTTGCTTCTACACTTAGAAAAATTTATGCTTTTGTATTAAAAACAAATCAGACTTCGCAAAATATTTTCTAAAAAATTCCCAAATATTTATGCAAATATTAAAAACTCCAATAAACCATTTTACCAAAAACGCGAAGTGGAGTAGTGGAAACTGTTGAGCAGCACGTCACATGAAACATGATGCACGTGTGAAGATGGTGGATGCATGGATTTAGATCAAGGCCATCGTGAATGATCATGTTGACGTGCCGAATGTAGCAGTATCAGACATACATACTGTGATCTACGACAAATAGAAAATTTCTAGACTCTACCCCAGACATTTATAAAATTATGTCCTTACAAATCTCCCCCTATGTCCATGCCGGTACATACATAAAAAAATCCGAATTATGCTATCTCCATAAGGCAAATGGCATATAAGATAATATCACCATTAAACCCTCAAACTGAGAATACTAACTGTCATGTCGTCAATCGAATTTCAACATCTTCAGAGCTTCAACTTTTGAGAAACTCTCAAAGCTTTTCTCATCAGGGTGTGCAATCCAATAATTATCAATTTTGTACTTACACACATGTGATAAAGCAGATACCCATAACAGGCAACATTTTGAAATATAATGACATGCAAATATCAAAGATCAATTAAGCGTAAGCAAATCATTGATAAGTCAACCAACCAATTCTCCCCCATAATTCATTCTCCCCCTTTTTATGATGTCCCCAAATAGACAGAAACGGGAAGCACAAATAAATGCAAATGGAGAATGTCACAAGGTAATAAACTTTCTATTTTTGAATTTTTAAAAAAATTTCCACACAGAATATACAACAAAGAATCACACCATGAAAGAACACAAAAATAACCAAGTCGATGATAGCGAAAATGTAGGGGTGTGAGAAAATTCGATAGGAAAATCAATGCATACAAACATAACATTTGTGCACGATGAATATCGGATACTCCTAACGAATGAACTCAACATCTTCCTTAGGTGAAAAAAGATGGAATTATAAGAAATTGACTCAATCAAATCTGCAAATCAAAGCTCAAAGTGATTTCCACACCAATAACGTCCAAAATGATTTAATGCTTTTTCAGAACTTTTAAGGAAGTGGAAATCCGTTTAAATTCTCCAACCAAACTCCCTAAGATTTATATTTTCTTTAGAGGTGAACTAAATTCTCAAACATTGGAGAATTGATGGTGAAACCTAATGGCCCGTATATGGCATGAATTGCTTTTTATTGCCTTTCAATTTTTTTCGGGCTCTTTTAACCTCTTTGGACCCCAGATAATTAAAAATACTCAATTTTTTAAGTCCGATGGAACGGTGGCTTAGTATTCGCAAAGGTCAAATGGAAATCTTTCGCAACCCTTCCCCATTTTAAAATACCTCACAATCTCACCAAAATGGTTTTTTACATGCATTCCAGTCTTGTCAAGTTTTATCGCACATGGTTCGTTGTATAGATAGAATTGAGATGGAAACACTCAAGCCAATATGTGATAGACAAGTACAAATGATCAAATAAAGTCGTGCATGTGTGCAATAAAGGAAATCATGAGTCAAACATGTAGGAAGTAACACTTAATTACATCTCAATGACTCCAAAATAATGTAAAGCACATGGATGCAATGATGTAGCGTCTCAAATCACTATCAAACAATCATGTGAATAATGGAAATGGAAGTTGTGACTCGGCTATCTTAAATGCTCATCCATAAGATGTGTAAACAAAATACAAAAATCTTTTTGTGCTTTTCTAAAAAAAAATTATAAAAAGAAAATCTTTTTGGATTTAATAAAAAGCAAAATTAAGAATACAAATGATACAAACTAGTAATATAAATCATAAGATATGAACATGACAATGCATCATATCCTAGACACGGGTCATCCCCTCAGTCTACTGTGCAAATCCCTAAAGACTTCCTAAGACTCTCGAATCTAAGGGCATCTAAAGGTTTCGTGAAGATATCGGCTAACTGAAGATAAGTGGGTACGAAACTCAGGGATACGACTTTCTTCTCGACTAACTGACGTATAAAGTTATTGCACATCCTGATATGCTTTGTGCACGAATGTTGGACTGGATTGTGGGATATGTGTATCGTGCTCGTGTTATCACAGGATATGGTCATGGTGTCCTGTGATATCCCATAATCCTCTAGCATTTACTTCATCCACAAGAGTTGCGTGCAACAACTCCCGGCGGCGATGTACTCAGCCTCTGTAGTGGACAAGGAGATGGAGTTTTGCTTCTTGCTCAACCAAGAGACAAGATCAAAACCAAAGAAGAAGCACCCACCAGAAGTGATCTTACATCTATCTGCATCCCCAGCCCAGTCAACATCCGAGTATGTGGACAAATGGTTAGTGGTATCAAAGGAATACCAAATGCCATGGGAGAGAGTCCCACTCATGTATTTGATAATACGTTTAAGAGCGAGCAAGTATGACTCTTTCGGGGTCGCCTGATATCGTGCACAGACTCCAACACTAAAGGCTATGTCGGGACAACTGGCAGTCAAGTAGAGAAGACTACCTATCATACTCCGATACAAGGTTTGCTCTACGTCCTTGCCTGAAGTGTCCTTACTAAGCTTGGCAGAAGTCCTCATAGGTATACGCGCATGTTTAGTGGAGTCTAAACTAAATTTCTTCACTAGGTGATTAGGCATAAATTCTTTCCAATTTATCTCTTTAATTTAGTTACTTTTAGCACCTCGAACAACGTAATTGATTTGACTTTATCTCATAATCTTGCTACTGACTTATCCTAAAAAGTACACCGAGTTTCTGGTATTTCATACTAATTTCACAGGTATTCGATATCAAATAAAGAAAGAAAGAAACCGAAAGAATTGAGAAAGAAAAGAAGGAAAGTCAAAAGGGCAAAATTGTAATTTTTACCCAGAATTCGGATGAGGCATCTAAAGAGAAGTTGAAGATATCAAGTTCATGAGCACATAGGAAGAAACGACACTTCAATCGGATCCCGGTGTGAAAGTTATGAGCAGTCAAAGTCTGAAGGAAAAAAGTCAAAGGAAGCCCGGACCGATCCGTAATGCCAATTTCCAGAGAACCCCGAACCGAAGACGAACCGAAGCTGAAAGAAATTAAAAGTATCGATCCGCTACGGATCGATCCACCCAAGAATTAAAAGAATCGATCCGGATTCCAGGCAGATCGAACCACAGGAGGACCGGACCGGTCCGACTGTCGAGTTTTAATTTTCTAATCTTCTTCTAATGGAGAGTCCTAGTGCAGCTAAAACTCCTGAAGTTTTATAGGGTATAAAAACCCATTTTATTATCATTCTTAGTACGGAGAATTTAGCTAATTTTCCATTCTTTTAAAAAAAAAACCTAGTTTGGAGATAGTTTATTATTAATTCCAAGATTAAAGATTGTTCAGATTTAAGTGTTTACAAGTAATTTTAATTGCTACTTTGAGTGCTTTGGTAAGATTAGTAGTTAATTTCTTCTGTCCAATCTCTTTTCTACATCATTATACAATTTTTCCTTAGTTTAATCATGACTTCCTGCAATTCCAAAATCGTTTTCATTACTTTCATCATGGTCGGCTAGACTTTTAAAGGTCGGGATGCATGAACCCAACCTGATGAGGTAGTTGTATGTATATAAAATTAATCCTCTAAATTTAATGGTTTGATTATGATCGTATTGCGTAGAAACACGATAATTGTAGATCTTTAGATCTCGTTTGCTTCCGGGTAATCGGGATGCTTTAGAATACAATTCGAGTGTAACTATTGAAATACCGATTTACTTGTCCTCTGATTAAGTATGATGCGGGCTTGAACCTCATATACGTAATGCTTTGGAGTACTAAATTCTGGGTCTAATTAATCATTTAAATCTACGATTAGTTTTATAACATCAATACACTAGGGTTGGGGGATTGCATTCCCGTCCTATTTTCACATCATATAGTTTAAAGTTTTAAATCATTCTTCATCATTATTTTAAGTAATTTAGAATAGTTGCATTTTTTCATAATTTCACAATTGCATGTAATGTAGTTATTCCACAAATCAAATCACCTTTTCATTTTCCTTTAGAGTCAGAATTAGGATTTCCTTCTCTATCCAACGTCGTTACAACTCTGTTGTCCTATTTCCCTGTGGATATGATTTCGACTTACCGGGTTTATTAATAACGCGACAGGCTTGCACTTGAGCCTAGAGAGTACGCACTTCTGAGACACATTCTTAGTCACGTCAAGTTTTTGGCGCCGTTGCCAGGGAATTAAGTAGACCTAGGATTAGATCGAGTCAGTCTAAAACTTTGACCAAAAATTTCCAAAAATCCAAAAACATATAAAAAATTCAAAAAGCACAAAAGATTCATCATCATCTCTCATAAGCTGTTAGTGCAAAATTCTGAACTCACTCCAACTCCCCATAATACCCCAACCCACATTCACGAAAACCCGATTGTTGAATATGATCCTGATAGCTCTCACACTCCTAACGCTCTACAGTTATGGGTTCCACCTCCCACACCATCACACTCAATCTCAAATAACACGTCATTTCCTTCTTAGGACACACTTCAGAGAGCACTCCAAGTATACCAAGTGAGGATACCGAATCTTTGAGAGAGAGATACATGTCACAACACGGTAGTGCAGCTGTCGATGAGGGAGAGGCCCCTTATCGCCCTTTGAGAGACGTCTTATATCCCGAGCACACTGTCACTCCGGGATGCATTTTACTCCCGTACAATGCTGGGCAATTTCTCTTCAGGAATGGGATGATCCAGATACTTCCCACTTACCAGGGACTGGATTTAGAAAAGCCATATGCCCACATTATGGAATTTGAGGAGGGGTGCGAGACTCTCAGTGATCAAACTTGCACGAAAGATGTGCTCCGTCTTAAATTCTTCCCATTCTCGCTAAAGGATAAGTCTAAAACATGGCTATGGTCTTTACCTCCAAATTCGATTTCATCATGGAACGAATTACAATCCAAATTTCTCAAGAAGTTCTTTCCTCCACATCGAACGAATTCCATCAAGGCTCAAATTTTAACTTTTCGACAATTAGAAAATGAGTCATTGAAACGATGCTACGAGCATTTTAATGAGTTAATTGCCTCATGTCCCCATCATGGTTTTGATAAAACACAAATCATTTCCTTTATCCATAATGGCTTGAACATCAACTCCAAGCAACTCGTTGAGACCATGGGTAGTGGTCCGTTTGTCGATTTAAACGCCCACAATGTTAAGCTTCACCTGAGGTATGTCGCCGTGACTACCCAATCCTGGGATACATCTGACCCTAATGCTCAAAATTGACAGCGTCAAGTGACCACCACTCCATCGGCGTCCGACCTATTTCATGTAGAAAGAAATTCTATAGCGGATAGTCGACTCGATATGCTTGAGAAAGGACTACGAGACCTACGTGAGGAATGTGGAAGAGGACCAACTGGATCCATCCCAAATCCCGTCGAGAAGGTGTGTGTGATTTGTGAGGCGAGTCATTCAACTAAGGAATGCCCGATTATACCTGCCTATAAAGTGATGCTTCAAGAGCAAGTCAGTGGCATAGGAGGCTTTAAGGGTAATTTCAGTGCCCCGCACGGGAATTCTTACAACCCTTCATGGAACAACCACCCTGGTTGTAGCTATGGGCAACAACGTGCTGTGATAAATCCTAATTCACATGTTGCCCCTCCTCCACTACCGCACTTTCAACAAGCTCCACACATGCAAGGACATGTGCAAGCACCACCACCTCAAGGAGCATACATCCCTCCACCGCAGAGAAGTCTCGAGGATACGATCAACCACTTTATCAATACCCAGACTGTAACTAATGCTAGGCATGAGCACATGGTGAACGACATGAATGCGAACATCGCATAGTTGCAATCATCGTTGAGTATCTAAGAGAAGGGCAAGTTTCCTGCCCAGGGCCAAAGACCGCCCCAAGGTCAAACTAGTGTTAACTCCACCTCGACAAAACATCATTAGAAATGTCAAGCCAGGGGTGGCAATTCGGGTTAGTCGTGTCATTTTCGGGTCATGTTTGGGTTATTACCATAAATGGGTTATCGTGTCAAAAATTATCAGCCCTATGTCAAGCTGTGACCACTCTTCGTAGTAGGAGAGCCGTTGATTTATCACCTCCCCCACATGATGCCACCAAAGACAAGGAGATTTCTCCCGGCACGAAAGAGGCCGAAGATGTCCCCTTGAAGGAGAGTGAGAAACAAGACACTAGTGAGCCCGAGGTAGTAGTGAAACCACCCACCGCAGCATCGTTTCCTCAAAGGTTGGTTCCTTCCCACAAAGGAACCCCCGTGATGAAGTGCTAGATGTACTAAAGCAAGTAAATCTGGATTTACCTTTCCTCGATGCTATTAAGAAAATTCCAGCTTATGCAAAAGTCATCAAAATCTTGTTGACGGTAAAAAGGAGGATGAAGGTAAAGAAAAATGTCTTTCTAGAACAGAACGTGAGTTCCATCTTACTTAATGATATCCCGCCCAAGTTCAAAAATCCCGGTGCACCCACCATTTCCTGCATCATTGAAGAAAATAAAATTGAAAAAGCCTTACTTGATTTGGGAGAAAGTGTCAATATTATCCCTTACGCCATCTATTGGCAACTTGATTTGGGCGACCTCAAGCCCACAAAGGTCACTCTCCAATTAGCGGATCGAACCGTGAAGATCCCAAGAGGCATAGTTGAGGACGTGATCGTCCAAGTTGAGACTTTCTACTTCCCGGTAGACTTGTCATTTGGGACACGGAGCCCTCCTTTACCTCGAGCAACCATATTTCCATCATTCTTGGGTGCCCGTTCTCAGCTACGGCTAACGCAATCATCAATACTCGGAATGGGCGCATGCAACTCACTTTTGGGAATATGACTTTAGAGACTAACATCTTCTATATCGCCCAACAGACGGGGGAAGAAGATGATCTTCACGCGGTGAGTCTAATAGACGAGATCGTAGAGGATTATTTTGAGAAAACTTATTATGGAGATGCCTTAGGGTCCTGTTTAGTGTCGAGTCACGAGAGTGAGGGGACGTACACTTCATTCGAGAGGGAGGTTAAGGAGTTGAGAGAGTTTTGTGATGAGAGAGCGTCAGACGAGGACACAAGAGATGTAAGTTGGGTTTCTAGATTCGAGGAATTACCACCGAGGGATACACGCATGGTTCCCTCCAACGAAAAATTTCCAACCCTCGAATTGAAGAAACTCCCCTCCCATATTAAATATGCATACCTAGGAAAGGATGAGACATTTCCTGTTGTTGTCTCCTCTAGCCTAGACGAAGAGCAGGGGGTAAATTGCTAAAGATTCTGAGGAAGCACCAAAGTGCTTTTGGTTGGTGCATTGCTGATTTAAAAGGGATAAGTCCTTTGATTTGCACCCATAAGATCCATCTCGAAGAGGATATCAAGCCCTCGAGAGAAATGCAAAGAAGGTTAAACCCTAATATGAAAAAAGTGGTGAGGACCAAAATAATTAAGCTACTGGATGCCGAGATTATCTACCCATCTCGAATAGCAAGTGGGTAAGACCTATTCAAGTTGTCTCGAAGAAGTCGGGTATGACAGTGATTGAGAATGCTAAGGGAGAGCTAGTTCCCCAACGTACCACCATCGGGTGGCGCGTTTGCATTGATTATCGAAAACTCAATGCGGGAACTAGAAAAGACCATTTCCCCTTGCCATTTATTGATCAGATACTTGAGAGAGTAATGGGCCACCCTTACTATTGCTTCCTTGATGGTTATTTCGGATATAACCAGATTGAGGTAGATGTACTTGACCAGGAGAAAATAACCTTCACTTGCCCTTTTGGCACGTTTGCCTATATACGTATGCCATTCGGCTTGTGTAATGCACCCGCGACCTTTCAAAGGTGAATGTTGAGCCTATTTAGCGACATGGTCGAGAGAGGACTTGAAGTGTTCATGGACGATTTCAGCATTTTTGGCACCTCTTTCGACCTTTATCTTAAAAAAATGGAAAAAGTACTTGCCCGGTGTGTGGAAAAGAACTTGGTGCTGAATTAGGAGAAATGCCACTTCATGGTCACCGAGGGAATAGTTATTGGCCACATAGTTTTATCCAAGGGGATAAAAGTTGATAGAGCTAAGATAGATGTCATAGCCGATCTACCCCCACCAAAATTGCTCAAAGACGTGTGCTCCTTCTTGGGCCACGCGGGGTTTTATTGAAGGTTCATTATGGACTTTAGCGCCATCGCTAGACCCTTAAGCAACCTACTTATGAAGAACAACCCATTTGAGTGGAGGGAAGCATACCAAAGCGCTTTTGAAAAACTGAAAACCATGTTTGTGTTTGCTCCCATCATGCAAGTTTTGGATTGGTCTTTACCATTCGAACTTATGTGTGATGCTAGCGATTACGCGATAGGGGCTATTTTGGGCCAAAGAAAAGAAAAATAGGCTCATGTCATCTACTACGCTAGCCGGACTCTTACCGGACCACAACTCAATTACTCTATTACCGAGAAGGAGTTGCAAGCGGTAGTCTTTGCTCTTGACAAATTTTGATCTTACCTTATCGGTTCTCCCATTACTTGCTTCACCGACCACGCGGTATTGAAATACCTACTTGCGAAGAAAGACGCAAAACCGCGCCTCATAAGGTGGATTCTACTCCTACAAGAGTTTAATCTCTCCATTAAAGATAAGAAAGGAGTAGAAAACGTTGTTGCCGAACACTTATCACGGCTTTCGTCCAACGTACCTAGTGATCCAATACCCATAGACGAATACTTTTCGGATGAACAACTCTTTGCTACCTCTTATTTGCCCTGGTTTGCGGATATAGTAAACTACCTTGTAACGAGAGTCGTCCCTCCCGACTGGACACCGCAAGATAAGAAGAGGTTTATTACTTGGTCACGCATGTTTTTCTATGACGATCCCTTCCTGTTTAAATATTGCGTCGACCAAATCATCCGACGATGCGTACCGAATGACGAGATCCCAAAAGTCATCCAATTTTGTCATTCAGAAGCTTGTGGAGGCCACTTTTCGATGGAAAGACGGACACTAAAATTCTGCAATGCGACCTCTATTGGCCCACAATATTCCGAGATGTGAACGATGCTTGTAAATCTTACAATAGGTGCCAACGGATGTGAGCTATTACCCAACGAGACATGATGCCTCTTACCCCCATACTCATTATTGAGATCTTCGACTGTTGGGGTATTGACTTCATGGGTCCTTTCCCCCCGTCCTTTGGTTTCTTATACATCATTGTCGTGATAGACTACGTTTCTAAATGGGTGGAAGCTATAACTACCAAGACAAATGACAACAAAGTGGTGATTAAGTTCCTGCAGGAACACATACTTTGCCGCTTCGGTGCTCTGAAAGCGATAATTAGTCATAATGGCACACACTTTTACAATAGGCGATTCGCGAAGCTCATAAAAAAGTATGGTGTCGTTCACAAGATTGGAACGACTTATCACCCACAAACGAACGGGCAGGCCGAACTAGCGAATCGAGAAATTAAGAGCATTCTTGAAAAGATCGTCAATCCTACCCAGAAAGATTGGTTAGTTAGATTGAATGATTTGCTATGGGCCTATCATATCGCATACAAAAATTCGCTCGACATGTCCGCTTTTCACTTTGTGTATGACAAACCTTGCCATCTTCCCGTGGAATTAGAGCACAAGACCTATTGGGCAATCAAGGAATCAAACTATGCCATGCATAAGGTCGGTGAAGCTCGCAAGCTTCAAATAAATGAGTTAGAATAAATACGCAATGATGCATATGAGAACGCTAAAATCTCCAAAGAAAGGATGAAACTCGCTCACGATAACATCATTCGACGCAAAGAGTTTCTTCCCAGACAAAAGTGCTTCTTTATAACTCTCGGCTTCATCTTTTTTCGGGCAAGTTGGGGTCACGATGGTTTGGCCCGTTTGTTGTGAAGAATGTTTTCCCTCACGGATCTTTTGAGTTAGACGATTTGAAAGGGGGAAATACATTCAAAGTAAATGGACAACACCTAAAGTCATATCTAGAGGCGTGTGTGGAAGAAGTCGACACCGTTTGGTTATCGAACCCCGTTTATGGGGTAGAATGAGCTGCTAAAGTGAGGTCGTCGCATCCCCGATGCGTATGGGGTGAATTCTTATGTATAGTAAATGAGAGTCGTGTGAGTAGTGAGAGTCCATAAGATTAGGATACAATTAGGTGAGAGCATTCACATGTGTCGAAAAATTGAGAGTTGTGTTGACCATAGATATCGAGAGAATGTTGAGTCCAAACTGATAGGGAGAATGATGAGAAGTGAAAACTTTCGGAGAAGAGAGATCGAAATTAAGTTAGGGGAAAATCCAGCTCAGTCCAGGAACCCGGATCGGTTCCTTTCTTTTTGAGCCGGATCGGTTCGTCCCGGATCGGTTCCTTCATTTTATAGGCGAATCAATCCGATTATTGAAAAGTTCAAAGATTAAAGGACCGGACCGGTCTGATCCCCAGGCGGATCGGTTCGCTTTCTGCAGAAATTGATTTCCCCTATTCCCTAGGTGTACCCCCTTCTCCCCAATCACTTCCCATCCATCCCAATTCGTTTCCCCATAACCAACCCTTCAATTTCCCTCCCAAATACACTCCCTATTTCCCTCCAAACCCTTTCCCTCCATTTCCCAAACCCTACCCACCCCTCCACTATAAATACCCACCCATAGCCTCCACTTTTCTTCACACCTTCAACCACATCCCTCATCTCTTCTCTCTCCCTAATTTTCCAGCAAACTCTCCCTGTTATCATGGCCCAACGCCCCGCCCTCGTTAAATACGACTCCACCGAAATCCTCCCCTCCGGCTATGGTGAATTCCGTTCCCACTAAGAGGAGCGGTGTTGCAATTAGTTCTTTGGTTCGAATAGCAAACTCCACATAGAGCGCGATGTCCAATGGTCAGGTCTGCCCAATTCCATCACCGCCCTCTTCATGCCTAGGGGTTGGTGTTGATTCCTTAATCAACCGTACGAGGCGGTTTGGGCAGTCGAGGTTCGATCTTTCTATGCTTCCCTTGTTCGAACGGGCCAATTCGAATCTCAAGCATATGTTAATGGCACCATCCTCCCTTTTTCGTTGGCCCTTCTCACGACTAAGTTAGCCGAATACGACGTTCTCGATGTTCAAGACTTCACCTACCCAAGGAATGTTGCACCGGTCGCTAAAGAACTGATTATCAAGCGCATTGCCCTCGATGTTGCATGGAGTGGGCAAACTGTCGTCGTTGGCCGTCTTAATGAGAAAGCACGCCTCACCTTCCAAATAGTATGTGCAAATATTTTACAAATGTCCAATAATTCAGCGATGCATGCCTGTCAGGACACATTGACCTACCACCTCTTCGATCCCAACACTCTCATTAACCTGGCTCTCACCCTTTACGCCGACATCATCGTTGCAGCCATGGATGAGAAAGGTGCAACACCACTTCCCTATGCACGATTGATTACATCCATCCTGAAGGATGCTGGCATTGAGGCACCACTTGATCGTACTCGCCTCCCCGGTCCTTTTGGATAGGGAACCCGCACGCGGAGCGCCAAACATCTAGCCATCCTCCGGGCGCGACGGGGAAGTGATGACGAGGACGATGCTGCCTCAAGTGAGGATGAAGAAGAAGAAGAAGAAGAAGCAGGTGCTGATGTAGAGATGGGCAACGTAGGTGCGGATGAAGAGTCAGTCGAAGAGGAAGATGACCCTGATTTTGAATGGGCAGGTAGCGACCTCACTAACCGTATATCGGCCCTTGAGACGAGATTCAACACCTTTTTTACCGACTACCGTCGTGATACAAGTATGATGTTTCGTTTCCAAGCGGACTTGTATCGGCGCCAAGGGGATCCCAACGAGCCATTGTAATCCTACTTCTATGACCCCTATGGCCCCGACGCGCCCATCTCTTCCCAACCACCGCCCCAGTGAAGCTTTGTTTGGTTGTGACAGTTTTTAGTTGTTTCCCTTGTCCACATGCTGTATGCTCTTTGCTGTTTTTGCACCACAGTCCTGTTTTATAAAAAATTGCATTTTCTCCATTTGTTTGTTTTATTTATCGCACTTCTTATTTTTCTTTCTTGAGGATAATGCATAAGTCTAAGTTGGGGGGGCCACAAGTGCGTATTTCTAAAACTTCACAAATCTTCAAAAATGCCCAAAAAACTCAAAAAAATCATAAAATTTTGAAAAATCCAAAAATATTTTTGTTCAAAATAAATAAAAATTGGAATTCAAAATTTTCAAAAATATTATTAAAAGTCGGATTAAAGTCTCAAGTTGTAAAATTCAACATACACAAAGCTGAAATTGACCAAAGATGGAAATTGACGACTTAACGAATAAGTGTGGAGATTAACAAACCCGTTGAGATTCGAGCCTTTCATCTTTGTGAAAATTATAAATCAATCCGAATTAATTGTTAACTCAAAGTTCTTTTCAACGCCTAAAAATTCGTCAAGGATCTCAATCCTTTCATGAGAAATTATCCCTTTGATAACCCAAATTGAGCCGAGTAACAGCTATCCTTTTCGTTTGGTAACCCGAAAAACCCAAATAACCCGGAATTGTGAAAAATGAAAAAATACAGAATTTAAGTCCGGAAAGTGCATAAAAAGGGGCAAGAAAAAATATTTATGCTCAACAAAAATAGCAAGAAAAGAAAAGAAGTGAAAAACAAAAAAATTTAGAAAAAGAAGAAAAAATGAGCAATAGCCCAGAAAAAGCACAAATGGACATCATAAATGACTTTTCCAATTCCAACCTCCATACCATTTTCATTTTACCCAATATACCTTAAAACCCGAAAAAGTCCTAACCGAGTTTGAATCACAAAATTGGTTACCGTGTGGAGAGCTAATACACCAAAAGATAATAAAAGAGATTGAATGCGTGAATAAGAGGCAATGTTCTCGTTTTTTAAAACCGTAATCCGTTGATGAGATCCTATCACTATAAAATTTTCATCTTTCTACTTGTATGCGTGACCTTGCGTCCATTATATTTACTCTTTATATCACGCATACCGAGAGAATAGCCACATCCCGAGTGATTCGTTTGAGAGAGAAATCCGTGAGAAATTGAATCATAACGAATTTTCGGATAAGTAACGTAATGGTCAATCGGTGGAAATCCGAGGTTAAATTTTTGGCTTCGCACACACGCACTATGATTTGAGACTATTGAGCATGACTTGATGATGACTATTTTCTGGGAAAAATTAATTTATATAATTTTTGCGTATTTTGAAAGTTCTTTTAGTCGAATTTTATGGGTACATTCACTGCAAACCCTCACGAGACACAACTCGTCCTACTAGGGTGACCTAGGAGTTTAAAGGCTTATTGCATACGC
This sequence comes from Sambucus nigra, assembly GCA_949130495.1. Taxonomy (NCBI): domain Eukaryota; kingdom Viridiplantae; phylum Streptophyta; class Magnoliopsida; order Dipsacales; family Adoxaceae; genus Sambucus; species Sambucus nigra. The sequence continues at coordinate 44,784,996 of OX422210.1, read as the reverse complement.
TAAATGCAATCGCTTGCCCGCGAAAAAGGTATTATATCCCAATAAAATGATTTTCAAGAGTTGATCCTTGCTAGGATTCTTTTACATTGCTCGGGACACGCAAAGTTCTAAGTTAGGGGGGTTTGATCAGGCATAAATTCTTCCCAATTTATCCCTTTAATTTAGGTACTTTTACCACCTCGAACAACATAATTGATTTGACTTTATCTCATAATCTTGCTATTGACTTATCCTAAAAAGTACATCGAGTTTCTGGTATTTCGTACTAATTTCGCAGGTATTCGATGTAAATTAAAGCAAGAAAGAAATCGAAAGAATCGAGAAAGAAAAAAAGGAAAGTCAAAAGGGCAAAATTGTAATTTCTTCCCAGAATTCGGATGAGGCATCTAAAGAGAAGTTGAAGATATCAAGTTCATGAGCACATAGGAGGAAACGACACCTCAATCGGAGTCCCGGTGTGAAAGTTATGAGTAGTCAAAGTCTGAAGGAAAAAAGTCAAAGGAAGCACGGACCGATCCCGGCAGGACCGGTCTGTATTGCCAATTTCCAGAGAACCCCGGACTGAAGACGAACCGAAGCTGAAATAAATTAGAATAATTGGTCCGCGGCGGATCGATCCTCCCAAGAATTAAAAGAACTGATCCGGATTCCAGGCAGACCGAATCGCAGGAGGACCGGACCGATCCGACTGTCGAGTTTTAATTTTCTAATCTTCTTCTAATGGAGAGTCCTAGTGCAGCTAAAACTCCTGAAGTTTTGTAGGGTATAAAAACCCGTTTTATTATCATTCTTAGTACGGAGAATTTAGCTAATTTTCCATTCTTTTCAGAAAAACCCTAGTTTGGAGATAGTTTATTATTAATTCCATGATTGAAGATTGTTCAGATTTCAGTGTTTACAAGTAATTTTAATTGCTTCTTTGAGTGCTTTGGTAAGATTAGTAGTTAATTTCTTTTGTCCAATCTCTTTTCTACATCATTCTATAATTTTTCCTTAGTTTAATCATGACTTCCTGCAATTCCAAAATCGTTTTCATTATTTTCATCATGGTAGGCAGGACTTTTAAAGGTCGGGATGCATGAACCCAACCTGATGTGGTAGTTGTATGTACATAAAATTAATCATCTAAATTTAATGGTTTGATTATGATCGTAATGCCTAGAAACACGACAATTGTAGATCTTTAGATCTCGTTTGCTTCCGGGTAACTGGGATGCTTTAGAATACAATTCGAGTGTAACTATTGAAATATCGATTTACTCGTCCTCTGATTAAGTATGATGCGGGATTGAACCTCATATACGTAGTGCTTGGGAGTACTAAATTTTGGGTCTAATTAATCATTTAAATTTACGATTAGTTTTATAACATCAATACACTAGGGCTGGGGGATTGTATTTCCATCCTGTTTTCTCATTATAAAGTTTAAAGTTTTAAATCATTCTTCATCATTATTTTAAGTAATTTAGAATAGTTGCATTTTTTCATAATTTCACAATTGCATGTAATGTAGTTATTCCACAAATCAAATCACCTTTTCTTTTTCCTTTAGAGTCAGAATTAGGATTTCCTTATCTATCCAACGTCGTTACAACTCTGTTGTCCTATTTCCCTGTGGATACGATCCCGACTTATCGAGTTTATTACTAACACGACAGGCTTGCACTTGAGCTTAGAGAGTACGCACTTCTAAGACACATTCTTAGTCGCGCCACTAGGTCTCTAGCATACTTGGATTGGGAGATGAACATCCCATCCTCTAGCTGACGAACTTGGAGACCAAGGAAGAAAGTAAGCTCACCTACCATGCTCATCTCAAACTCACTTTTCATCTCCTCCTCAAAGTGGTGATCATGCTGGTAGCACGTGGATCCAGAGACTATGTCATCCACATAGACCTGGGTAACCAAAATAGCACCGTCATCTCGCCTGACGAATAGCGTCATATCAACTCCCCCTCTCTTGAAGCCACAGGCTAAGAGATAGGAAGTAAGCCTCTCGTACCAAGCACGAGGTGCCTGCTTTAAACCATACAAGGCTTTCCTCAGAAAGTAGACGTACTCCGAGTGCTTAGGGTCTTCAACCCCTTTTGGTTGTTCCACGTAAACCTCCTCCTGTAGAATGCCATTTAGAAAGGCACTCTTGACATCCATCTGATATAACTTGAAGCGCAGATGACATGCGATGGCGAGTAGTAAGCGGACGAACTCAAGCCTAGCAATAGGAGCAAATGTCTCCCCAAAGTCTACACCCTCTATCTGTGTGTAGCCTTGAGCGACCAACCTAGCCTTGTTTCTGATTATGGGTACCATTTTTATCCATTTTATTCTTGAAAATCCACCTGGTACCTATCACATTCGTCTCACTAGGTCGGGGGATAAGTTCCTATACATTATTCTTTTTAAATTGAAGCAACTCATCCTGTATAGTAAATATCCAGTGTTCATCCTTGAGAGCTTCTTTGTGATTCTTGGGCTCGACTGTGGACATGTAGTAAAAATAACTAACAACGTTCTCTAGCTGAGCATGAGTCTTGACCCCTAAAGTGGGATCGCCAACAATGGTGGAAGGGTCATGACTCTTGCAAACCCAAGCAGGTGTGTCCCCTAGAACGGGAGTAGGGTCCACCCTCGATGTGGGAGACACAGTGGGATCATCAAAAGGGAATGTGTTATCCTCACTAAAATGGGTGAAGTCAACAGACGTCGATGGTTCGTTATCTTGCACAATAACATTTATTAACTCCATCACCTTAGAGCTCTTCAGGTTAAAAACTCGGTACACTCTACTATTTTATGAATATCCTAGCAATATTCCCTCATTGCTTCGGGAGTCTAACTTTCCTAATTGCTCTCTATCCCGTAGGATGTAGCATTTAATCCCAAAAAATATGGAAATATACAAGGTTGGGCTTCTTACCAGTCCACAATTCATAGGGCATTTTAAGTGTGTGTGGACGAAGGTAAACCCTATTCACCGTATGGCATGCAGTAGACACTGCCTCTGCCCAAAATCTCCTAGCAACTTTACGACATAGGAGCATAGATCTAGGCATTTCCTGAATCGTCATGTTCTTTCTCTCAACAATCCCATTTTGCTGAGGAGTCTTCATAATAGAAACCTCATGTTTGATTCCTAGGCTAGGACAGTAAAGATCTACTTTTTGCTCCGTAAATTCAGTGCCGTTGTCACTACGTATCCTGTTAATAGTGACTCCGTGTTAATTTTGCAGGACACGATACTTGGTCGTTAAAAACTCTACAACATCGGATTTCTCTCTCAGAAAACCTATAAACTCTTACCACCCAGACTCTCAGTACAAGTAGGATCCATAAGATCCATGTGAATCAACTCAAGCACACGAGAGGTGGTAATGGAATGCAACTTCCTATGAGGACTACGAATTTGCTTTCCCAACTAACATGGTCCACAAACCGTGGAAGTTGGCTTTCCAAGTGTTGGTAAGCTACGTACTAGGTCCTTTTTAGCTTATCGAGTCAAATCTCTAACGTTTACGTGACCCAGACATTGGTGCCACAGATCCATAGGAGTGATCGTGACGCTATTGCAGACAAGTGAGGACTTGGGCACAGTTCCATAGCAATTATCCTCTATCCTCACCCCTTGTATTAAAATTTTACCGGCTTGATTATAGACATTACACGCATTCCAATCAAACTTTACGGCAAAGTTAGCGTCGCACAACCGACAAATGCTGAAAAGGTTTCCTTTCAAACCTTTAACGTACAAAACATTCTCTAGCTTAGGAAATCCTGGTAACTCTATTATACCTCCTTATAATCCTCTAGGTAGGTAAAAAATGAGACATCACCGGTCATATGTATGGAGCATCCACTATCGAAATACCACTGTGAGGTATTATGAGCTTTGAGAGAGACATGAACAACAAGGAACTTTTCATCTTTCTTAGGTACCCAAGAAGTGGCAACCTTTTGTTTACCCTTGTTATTGTTGGTTTTAGCTGGTATGCAGGAAGCATTCACTGACGACAAAGACATCCGTCAAAATTCCTCCATCAAACTCTGTGATGTGGCGGCTAAAAACTCAACACGCTCTCTCAGACTGGTAAAATCATCAGTACGATGTGGTGGAGCATATGTACGTGAAGTCCGACCCAAACTATAGCAATACTCTCTCCGATGGTCTTTTCTTTTGTAGTATGTACAAAAGAACACAGTCTTAGACTGACCCTTGTTTGCTTTTCTTAGTTGAACTCTCCTTCGTGGTTTTGACGATGGCCATATGGAGTCGTAGTAAACTCAGGAACTGGTCCAGGTGCTATTTGGGACGTGGATGCATCATCAAAACCTATTCCATGCCTATCACCAAAACCTAATGCGGGACCGAGGAGTATCTTTCTCATCTTTCCATATTTGTCCTTGATTTGAACCTTGACTTCCCGTGCTCTCTCAAGATCATGAGTAAGCTGGGCTACAAGGGCTTCAAGTTTATTCCGAGTCTCCAGAAAGGAATGGAGCTCACTCGAAAGACTAACTACTTGTTTAGTCAAGTCCTTTCTCTCTTTCTCAAAACACCTCTCCCTCTCTCTCCAAACAGTCTTTTTTTTTTTTTAAACTGACTTTCTCTCTCAACACAAGCAGACTCTCTCTTTCTCAAAGTAGTGCAGGTGGATGACTCTTTCTCTCTAGATTCTCATAAATCTTCCTCTAAAGTGGTGATCCTAAGAACTAACGCTTTGTTAAGCTGTTTGGTTTTAAATGACTCAGTATATAACTCAGCGTAGGCGCGTTGAAGATTACTCTCGCTCTCACTTGCAGCAGCATCCCCCTCACTCACTTCGTTCTCACTGTCGAGGTGTCCCTGTGAAGTAGCATCCTCATCGTCGTGAGTATCAGTAGAGGTACTCATATGACTAGCCATGAATTCGTTGAAGTTACACTAATGCGATGTCTCGTCTCCAGAGTCCACCGACTCGACCTCACTGTCGTCACTAAGGGTAGCGTTAAGGACAAATTTGCCCTTTTCTTTGGCAAGTTTGTTCAGCCTAGTAGCACACTCAAAAGATCTATGACCCTTACTGTCACACTCATAACATCTCTCACCGTCTTTCTTATGAGGTTCTTTAAAATCTTTTTCATTTTTTTTTCAAACTTATTTTTCTCAAAATTCTTTTTATCTTTGAAATTTCCATTTTTCTTAAAATTGAGAATTTTCTTGAATTTTTTTGCAAATAAGGACAAATCATCTAAATCAAGGTCACACTCCGAATCTGACGTTTCTTTCTCCCTTTTTCTAGATGACTCTACTCTCTCTCTTGCCGACCCCTCACTCTTCCTATCCTGGGCATTAAGTGTAATTGCTTTATCTTTTGGTTTAAGAGACTTAGGAAACATGTCAATTTCAAAGGTTTGTAAGTCTCCAACCAATTCCTCTAATTTAGGCGTGTTTAAATTACCCATAGAATTTAGCACAGTGATTTTAGGGATAAAATGCTTAGGCAGTGATCTTAGAATCTTTTTAATAACTCTAGCATTAGGAATGTGTTCACCAAGATTAAAGCTAGTGTTTACAATATCAGACAACATAGCATAAAATTCATCAAAACATTAAGACTTAAGCATGGTGATAGTTTCAAATTGAGTTATTAAGTTTTGCAATTTTGATTCTTTAACAACATTTGTTCCTTCATGGGTAAGTTGTAAAACATCACGTGCCTCTTTTGACGTGGTACACGCCATTATCCGTACGAACTCGTCAGGAGTGATGGATCCAGAAATAGCACTAAGACCCTTAGAGTTAAAGGATGACCATTTAAATTCATCTTCCGTCCATGCAGTCACAGATTTTAAAGTAGTCATGTTATCAATAGTGTTGAAGGGAGGTGTCCACCCTCTTTCAACCAAAATCCAAACTCTTTCATCTATGGCTTTTAGAGCAGATTTCATACGGGCTTTCCAGTAAGCATAATTTGTCCCGTAAAAAACTGGCATTTTATTATATAATTTCTCCATTTTGAACACGCCCTTTTACAAAAATAAATTTTCAAAAAATTAATATCTTTAGAAAAAATTTTGCGAAAAATTACACGGTAGAATTGTGTAATTGGCTCTGATACCAATTTGGGAGTGCGCTTTTGATCAAACAGAGAATTTATTTAATTAAACTTAGTTTTTCAATTAAATCCTAAAACATGCATCTAGGTGTGATTGAAGACAATATAATCATGCAAGAGCATTTAATCACAAACAAACATACAGATGAGGAAAAATCCCCCAAAGCGGCAAAACCTTTTTTATTTTCACTATATTTTGTAAAGAACGGTTTACACGGATTATACTGAAAACAAGAGTGACATACGAAATACCTTCAGGTGTCGGTTCTGATGTGGTCGGATGGAATCTCCCGCAAGAACTCCAGATGGGCAGCAATGGAAAAGAGTCGTCTTCTTCACAAGTTACTCCAGATGAGTAAAAATGATCCTTTGAAGGTTTAAAGATTCACACACATATTTAGGAATGGATTTGTGAATCAAGAGGCATAAAACCTTAAAAACTTGAAGTCTATTTTTTGGGCTGTGAATCGTAGAAATGTGTGCGAAAAAGACTTAGAGAATTGTGCAGAAAGAACACAAATATTTATACAAAAATCGAGGCAGCACCGTCACTCGAACGAGATCGCGCGACATCTTCATGTCGCTTGAACAACAGAGAGATATCGTTCGAACGAGATCGCACGACATCCACATGTCATTTCAACAACAAGAGATGTCGTTCGAACGAGCTCGACGACCAAGAAAAGTTCGCTTCTACACTTAGAAAAATTTATACTTTTGTATTAAAAACAAATCAGACTTCGCAAAATATTCGCTTATACACTTAGAAAAATTTATACTTTTGTATTAAAAACAAATCAGACTTCGCAAAATATTTTTTAAAATATTCCCAAATATTTATGCAAATATAAAAAACTCCAATAAACCATTTTACCAAAAATGCGAAGTGGAGTAGTGGAAACTGTTGAGCAGCACGTCGCATGAAGCATGATGCACGTGTGAAGATGGTGGATGCATGGATTCGGATCAAGGCCGTTGTGAATAATCGTGTTGACGAGCCGAATGTAGTAGTATCAAACATATATATTGTGATCTAGGACAAATAGAAAATTCCTAGATTCTACCCCAGAGATTTATAAAATCATGTCTTTACAATATATGTACTACGTATGGGATGTATATTATAGGTCGTGTGTGTATCTGTACTGATGATATAAGTATATAGGTGGTGCGAATACCTATTGTATGATTTCTTATGTGTATGACATACCTACGCTGCTTGCTATCGCGGGGGGTTGGGCATGGTACAGTCTTATCCTTATGAGCCATTATGAGTGATTTTAGATTGGGTCCTCAGAACATAGGATTTAAGTTGGATCACTATTTGTGAGAACAATGGTGTGAACAGTCATTTGGACGCGTAGGTATCTGCATAGCCCAAAGGCTTATGACTATATTCACCTCCACTTGTGTGTGATTTCATTTATGGTTTGAGGGAGACACCGAACCGATTTTCCTTATTTAGTATGAGATGTACCGGGACTACATAGCAGAGTATGCATGCACCGCAGCTGAGCCTAGGGGTGCCGTGTTAGTATATATATGATAGTGTGATAAATATATATACTTGTGATATGTTAAACTATGTGAACTTAGTAGATAAGATGGATAGTGATATCTAAAATAACTTAAGTGCGTGAACACTGAACTTTGAATGTGAAAACTCTCTCACTCGAGATAAAAGATGTGAAAATATTCATTTATGTATTACGTGGGAAATACGAGTAGCTATTATGAGATAATAGATTTGAAGATTAATGAGCTTGAACTAGTTAGGCATGACTGCAGAACTAGAATGGTTTAGCAGTACGTTTGGCGTGCACAGTAGTTGAGAGGTGAGAATTCTCAAGAGAGAGCCCGCATAACTAACATGTATATAATATCTGTTCTTAAGCATTTTAAATACTTGCTAAACTGTTTTAAACTATTTTTACTCGGGCTCTGACCCGTTTCTTATAAATCTATTTTCTCTTGTGCGATCTATTTTAGGTTTCCAGCCACAAGGATTCCGGCGTAGACTATCAGATGATTTGATATGCTGCAACTGTTGTGGGAGTTACAAATCCTCGTTATTAGACGCCTCCACTATTATTCATTCAGTTTCTGATCTAGTTATCTCAGTTAAGGCATGTTGTCCATTCTCAGTTATCATTTATTTCAGAGGGATATTGTACTCCTTTATTTCAGTTTGATGGGATTCAGTTTTATTATTGATTGTTGTACTTGAGACTTTTGAACTGGGACGTTTATTCTAGTCTTATTTATTCAGTCAGATGGTTTCTTATTCATTAGAATGGTTAATGTGGTTAATGGTTTAAATTGTTGGATAATATTGGAATAATGAAATGTTTTTGACACTATTTTAATTAATTATTAGGTAATAATAAAATAAATATTTTTCAACAGTGATGCTAAGAATGAGCATACTGGATATTCTGATTTAATTCTATAAAAGACTGATCACCCGGTATTTAATTGAGCGGGGTGGCACAGAAGTCTTGTTTCACTAAAAAAATATGATTTCTTATTTCACTATATGAATTCTTATTTCACTAAGGAAAGAAAGGAGGAGAATAATTATTGATGCCATATTGTGTTGTTTCTAAAGGTGTTATTATTGAATTGGTTCTAATTGTGAGAGTGTTTGTCTTAGGTTAGGGGATTTCAAATCCCACAATGTTATATTTTTGACGAATTTGTGTGCGTCAGCTTTGGATATATGGACTAGAGGTTGATCTTCCATACTCTTCCTAAAGTTATTTGTCCCTATTTGAACTCTCGAGGATTTTGGTAGTGAGCCGACTATGTTGAGTCCCAATTGCACACAAGGCAAGGGCTTGTAAGTGGCTTTATATCTCTAGCATGTTGTTTTATTATGAGGGTGAACTCCTTACATTTAGTACACTTCTGCACATATTTTACTAAGTTTGCTTGCAAGTAAGAAGGATACTGAAGACTGCTCTATTTGATAAAGAACAACCTCCATCATGTCCTCAACAACTACCCCCCCCCCCCCCCCCCACACACACACCCACATTTCTTTCATCAACATCATCATGATGATAGTATTATAAAATTATGCTAGAAAACGAAATTTATCATAGAAGGTTAGTGGAATCAAGACAAAATTTTGCCGACTTCATTCTTACCAAGAGTGTCTCTTTCTTATTTTGCGAAATCTATCCATTATGTAAGTAGTTGATGATCGAGTCCATCCAACTTGGAATCGATTAGTAGCCATGAAAGTGTACTCTTCACTTTTTTCAATTTTAGGTCAGTTTAGGTATTCTACCCACTTCTTCCACTTAAAGTTTGTTAAGATAGCTGAGGCCAAGGTGCCAAGGGATGAATATGGGAGTTGTTCCTCAACATATATTATATGTTGATCCCTTTCAAATTCATCAATAATTGTTTTACGCTGGAAATAATTGGCTCATCTTAAGCAACATATTTCTCCATCAATTGAGATCAACACTTTATATTCTTCCTCCTTGTTGGATGCCTCGCAGACTATTTGAATTACTTGCTATATCATAAACCTCTGTAGGGTGATCAACACTATTTTAAACCCTAATACTTTAATTAGGCTCATCTACGAATAGTTTCCATAGTTCAAGTAAAGTCTCAATATTATATTGCTTGATCCTAGCTATATATTGAATTGTTCTAGTAGGGTACGGGTTGCATTAAATGAGATATATGAGTAGCCACAAAACTCTTCAATGGAATCGTCCAATACTTGTTCTTTTATAGCTGTTCGGGTCTATAGAGAATGTACATTTGATTTAACTGAGACTACCCCCTCATCTTATTTGATAAGTCGTCATTTTTAGGATTTATTCCACATGGAAAGAAGTAAGAATGATGATGGTGTGGTCTTCAAAATAGTGGTTTAACTTGCTAGAGGGCATTACCAAGATTAAAGTTATCCTTTTTATGACCATGTAGCATCGTTCAATACGTAATTAATATAATGTTGTTAACTTAGTAAACTGGGATTTGGCCTTTTCCATCCTACTAAAGAGCATTAGAAAGTGGTAAAGGTGATTTTTATCATGGGTCTTTGGTGTCAATGAATCACTCTATCGAGCGAGTATTCACAAAAGGTCCCCCACTAACCCTAATGGACCATGTCCTATTTCAATGGCACAAGGATAGTGGGCTACCCCCACTAACCCTAATGTTGTAAATGACTTGTAAAAATACATGGTGTCATTGTAAAAGGGACAGAATCTCTCCCTCTTACAAGAGCTCCATTGTAAACATTCAAAGATATTATAGAGAAGAACTGGGAACAAAATACCACCTTTGATGTAGGCCGTTAACGTCCGAACCACGTAAAAATCCCGCCTTCATGTGTGATGATTATTCTTCATTTTCTATAAAATGTTATGCAACTTTCTACATCAACAATGATGATGATGATGACTTTTTTTATAATATTATTATTATTATATTTAGAATGTGCATATATAGGGGGATGTGATGACAAAAGACTTACCTCACTACTTAGTAGTTGATAAATTACTGGGTACTACCTTAAGATTCTCTTATACGTCCAAAGATGTAATGTTGTCTATTTTCCTTAATAAATCAAATTGAAAAGTCTATTTTGTTTAATGTATTCGAACTTTCTTGTGTTTTTCATGTTGCGACGTAACCATAAAAGGTGAAACTTGATATGATTAGACAATGTAACCATGTAATAAAATTGGTTTTAAACAATGACATGTTATATAATTGATTATAGTGTGATATCTTTCATTTTATTTTACTTTTAAAAGTTGTTTTAGTTTTTGCGAATTATACAATACCCATCATGGTACGATACCCAATTCACAGGGCTTCACTACACGACATTTATCCCAATTTAACAACTAAAAGTGGAGAAATGTGAAATGAAAAAAGCGAAAAGAATCCTAAATACCCAAAGCCCCTAAAATGAGTTTGGCTATCCCCACTCCTATACAACCTTCCCCCACTCCTATACAACCTTCACATTGAGTGACTATATTATCCTTAAAACTCACAAACTCTTTTCACTCATCCAAAATCCATTTGTCACTTTGTTTAGTGTAGGGCAAAAAGGGAGAAAAATCCATTTCCTCCATTCATGTGCCATTTTCAGCTTCTTCTCTTTATTTCCTTAATATTAAAAGCCCGTTCTCACACAGAAGAAACTTCTGATTGGGAAGTAAATATTGAACTTACCCATGAAGATTTTAATGAGTTGAATGATAATATTCATCTCACTGGCACAAGAAATGTTGTTGAAAGTTGTACAAGTCATCCAAATGATCCATTGATTCAGGTAATCTTATACCCAAAATTCTATTTCCCATTATTTTATAGTATTTAATTTCCGTAAGAATATTAGTTTATTTTTTAACAAATTCCACTTAGCATTTTTTAGAAGAAAAAAATATCATTTTTAGTTGTCTTTTTACTTCTTTTATAGACAATGTTTACTCTAGAACATTAGTTGAAATAATTTACACTAGTAAATATTTATAAGAATTTTGTTTATATATATTAGTTAGTTCAATTCTATTTTGATGTTATACACGGGTGATGAAACTGTCACAGGAAATATCATAATGAATCAAAATGACAATGTTGGGTGCAGAAGATATTTTGATTTGTTAGTTGAGATATTTTCTAGGCGTGATGATCTTCTTAATAGTGTTTGTAATGTTGCGATAACTCAAGGGTATGCCACAATAATTAAAAAATCGAAAAGGGATTGTAATGTTGTTATTGGTTGTGATAGGGGAGGAAAATATAACACTCGTGTTCCAATGGATAAGCGAAAGAATGACACATCATCACGACTTATAAATTGTCCTTTTGAGATTAGGGGAGAAAACAAACTAATGAAAATTAAAAATTTGAGATAAAAAATGCATCCCAGAATCATGAACCATCAAGTGATATGTCGGGACACCCCTCCTCTCGTCGTTTTTAAAATGAAGAGGTGTTGCGTATTAAAGAGATGAGTTTGTTTCTTTTGTAAGAATGAAATTTAATCATGTAAGAATGATATTTAATCATACGACCCTGGCTTGTTTTAGGTTTAAATTTTATTCTTCACTCTAGCCATACAGGGCCGAATCTAGGCATAGGCTGACTAGGTCGTCGCCTAAAACCCTAATTAATCGGGGCCCCGAAACTTAAAAACAGATATTATTAAAAAAATTAGGTATAAAAAATGTTTTGAAAAAATATAATTATGAAATTTTACCACTTAAAAAGACGACCCCCCCCCCCCCAAAAAAAAAAAAAAAAATAGACTCACTTTAATACTTAATATTTTTACCATCCTAAAAAGTCCAAACCCACTCTAATACTAAACTTGCAACACTTAACCCACTTTTAACACTCACTCACAAAAAATTATTGATTTTTATTGTTAATTGGATGAAAAAAGCCTGAAAATAATGTTTAGATTGAATTAGATAAAAAAAACCATTTAGTTTATAAGGGATTATAATACACTCACAGTTTTTTGATCAATTTTTTTAAAAATAGCAAAACAACTCATTTTCATCTATAAATATTTTGTGGGGTACCTGTAATGTTAAAACCCGAAAAAATTCAACTCAAAATTATTTGTTTTACTATTTTAAGAAAATCGTTCGTTAACCCGTTTTAGCCAAAGACTAAATGAAAAAAAATTGATTTTCCAATGCTAGAGAGAAAGAAATGTACAAAAGAACAGAAAGCCCTGACTCACATAACTTGAAGAACACACGAATCTGTACCGAGCGGTTTCTCTTCTCTTTAAAAAATCGTGACCGTGAATAAAAAGCCTTTTCACTTTTCGCTATCATCAACCATGCTTATTTTGAGTCTATTCACATACCAAACCTTGAACATCACGTTACCCTTGTAGTAGACAACCAATCCATTGCAGCAAAACATATTCGAGATGTAGGTAACAGGTGAAAATATTTAAAAACAAATAAATGAACGATGCCAAATTATGGCAGCTATAGAGTAGAACGTTGATAATGCAACTCATTATAACATATTTTTTGGGATATAAAAACAGAAACATGTATAAATGAACACGAACCTTACAGACGCGCTCGTTAGCCAATGTGAAGTGGTTCGTCACCAGAACCGGCGCGGGCGAAGACACTATCTTGCTTACGCACCGCACCGACCTTCATCCTCCCTCATAGTCTCGTCTCAGTGTTTTCTCTGGCACTAAACTTTTAAAAAGCTTTTCGTTTTTACCACTTATGCTTTCTTTTACTCGAGTGAGTGATCTCCAAAAACACGGGTGTTAACGCAAAAATTCTCCATCTACGAGGACCAATCAGAAAAGGACACATGTCATCTTACGTGGCAATATTCGACACCCGAGGAGAGTTGGTCGGCATCCGAGGAGAGTTGGTCGGCACTCGAGGAGTGTTAGTCGGCATCCGAGGAGAGTTGGTCGGCACCCGAGGAGTGTTAGTCGGCACCCGAGGAGAGTTGGTCAGCACCCGAGGAGTGATAGTCGGCACCCGAGGAGAGTTGGTCGGCACCCGAGGAGATTTGGTCGGCATATCAACCAGGAAGATCAAAGGATAACTATGCATTTAATGTGCATTAATGAAGATGGCAGCGTATTTAATGAGCCTTAATGTACATTTATACTGTAGATGACAACACATAGCATACCAAGCAATTCAATAATTAGATTCGTTGAATGTAGACATAATGTATAAATGTCTACATTCAATGAATCTCTTTATCTCCCATCACTATAAATACATGTATTCCCTTAGCCAAAGGGAGAGATCCAAGAGAACCAAGAAACACCATACACAAGATACACATCCTTTCTCTCTCTACCACATTGTGTTATTGTAAACCCCTGGGAATAAAATAACAGTGGACGTAGGCTTTTCCTTATAGCCGAACCACTTTAAAAATCTTTGTCTCTTATATGTTTGATGTGAATGTTTATCTTCATCTTCAATCTCATCCTCATCATTTATCTGCTGTTGACGCCACTAAAATGGCAGTGGCCATTTTCTGTCTTCAACAGATTGGCGTCGTCTGTGGGAACGTGTTACAAGCATTGTTCTCCATCAAAAGCTAAGTTTTTATTTTCTATATGATTCAATCATGATTTTTATGTTTATATACATAAATTAATTGTCCAATTTTTATTTGCAAAATATTGCATATCATGATTTTAAAATCATAACTGTTAGATTAATTCTAATTTAGAAATCTGAAAAATAGTGGATTTCATAAATCATAACTTTTTGCTTGATTCTCAAGTTTCAATTTTATATCATGGAATAAATATTTTAAATGATTAAATATACCAATATATATGATGATGATAAGATTTGATCATTTTCATTGTTGATTTTGAAATAAATTTTGTAAGATCTTTGATGTCTATTCAAATTACCATCATATTTTTAATAAAAGAATGGGAAAAGGTTAAAGACAATAAAAAGTTTTCTCATGGAAATCATGACCCAGATCTATTTTCTCTCTTCAAGTTTGAGTCTCTTTGCATTCATTTTTATGAACTATATACTTAATTTGGTTCAGCTTCCATTTATGTCAATAAAGTCAAATTGATTGATTTTTGATATAAATTTGGTAATAACTTTAACCATTCACCATATTTTTATCTCTCCAAATAGGGAATAGGGAGGGATCAATATAAAAAATAATTTTCTCTCACCTGAAAAATCCACTAACTGTAGTTGGTCGACGAGGAAAAAATATTCCAAACTGTATCAACGTAGTTGGTCGACGAGGAAAAAATATTTCAAACTGTATCAACGTAGCTGGTCGACGAGGAAGAAATATTCCAAACTGTATCAACGTAGTTGGTCGATGAGGAAGAAATATTCCAAACTGTACCAACGTAGTTGGTCGACGAGAAAAAAATATTCCAAACTGTATCAATGTAGTTGGTCGACGAGGAAAAAATATTCCAAACTGTATCAACGTAGTTGGTCGACGAGGAAGAAATATTCCAAACTGTATCAACGTAGTTGGTCGACGAGGAAGAAATATTCCAAACTGTACCAAGTATGGTTGGTCCTCACGTGCTAATTTAGCGTGCGAGTTCAGGTTAACTCACAATAGGCCAAATTCGTGTTTTCCCGCCCTCCAAGATTGATACGCTATTTTTTATTTATATGTGAGTGTAGTTTTAATATAATATTAGTTTATCTAGTTTAAAACTTAAAATAATATTGATTATAAATATATGACACTTAATTTTATATTTGTAAATATATTCTTACTTTTTATTGAGTTGATTTTATCTTTATCCAAAAAAATTAGTTTTACCCTTAAATAAAATGATTTATATTATGATTTTACGACATTCAACTTTTTTTCTATAAAAATTATGCCTATTTATTTAGTCCTTAAAAAAAATTAAATAGCATTTTTGTAAGTTATTTGTTCTTTGCAAATCTAGTTGCTATTTTTTCCTTAATATGAGGTGTTTTATTAAAATATATATATATATACTCATGATGCAGTCTTTTTAAACATTAACATTTTT
The DNA here is from genome assembly GCA_949130495.1 of Sambucus nigra. Classification (NCBI taxonomy): domain Eukaryota; kingdom Viridiplantae; phylum Streptophyta; class Magnoliopsida; order Dipsacales; family Adoxaceae; genus Sambucus; species Sambucus nigra. The sequence goes on along the minus strand of OX422210.1, from coordinate 44,769,370 downwards.
GTGTTTGAAGTTTGGGACAACTTGGTAAGACTTCAGAATGATCGAAATGAGCTAAAAGAATGGAAGAATAGACCCTTGGGTTAGGTTCATGGGCTAAGTTTAAGAAGATATAGGGCATGTTTTGCGCTCAAGTAAGTAGAATTTACTTTTGGCGTATGGTTTATAGAGGGTGTGACCAACTTAGTTGATTTCTCTAGTTTAGTATCCTTGATAAATCTCAAGTTCTAACTCTAACAACGGAGAAAACGCTTACAAATCCTAAGACAAAAAGGAGGAAAACTTAAGGAACTTGGAGGAGCTTTTTATGGGAACTTCATCTTTAATCTCATGCAAGATTTATTTTATGTTGATATGGTTTTAAATGTTTGTAGTTATATGAATCGTAGTGAAATCTAATTAGGCTTTAATTTGATTGGATATTTGAGGATTTATTATGTTATTTTGAATTAATGAGTTGCTAAAAATTGCATGTTTAGAGGATGGAAGTATAAGAAGGAGGGTTCATGTTTAATTATTAATTCCTTCTACACGGACATAGATTTACGACATATTTGGTGCGACACAGTCACGAGTCGCACCGGTATTGGCTAGTGCCACTCGCGTGGATCCACATCTGTAAGACAATAGCCAATACCGGTGCGACACATCACTGTGTCACAAATCTGTGCCGGCCTAGCACTTGCGTTAATCATTACTCTTCGTGATTAATTGATTCGATTTGGATGAGATAATGTACACTTGTAATAATATACTTTCTTTACATGCTTGCCCTCGAGAAATTCGTACACCGAATCACTAATTGATGATTATTGATCCCAAAACATAAAAATTAGAACTAGGATTTAGAATTGGGGCTTTCTTCCCAAATCATTTTAATTGATGGAATAATGTTATAAACTTACTATACTTATGCCTCAAATCATATGATGGATTTTTTTGGCTTTAATGAAGAAGATTTGGTTGAGTTCTCATGATTTTTGGAGTTTTTAACCCTAGTTTTGGGCGAAGGGACGTTAGAGACTAATAGGGAGTATTGGTTACGAATGTTTTAGATTTGTAGACATATTTTCACTTTTTATTGAGTTGATTTTATTTTTTTTAAATATCAATTTTATCCTTCAATAAATATGATCTATAGTATGATTTTAGAACATTCGGCTTTTTTTTTTTTATAAAAATGATCCTTATTTCTTCTATAAACTTAAATAACTTTTTTATATGATAATTTTTCTTTACAAATCCAATTCATATTTTTTATTTTTATTAATATGAAATGTTATATTAAAAATACATACTAATGATACAATCTTTTCAAACATTAAACAAGGGATATCATCGTATTTCCAGTCATTAGAGTATAATCATTAGTGCTACTTCGCCAAAATACAATATTAAATTTGCACTCTCAAATTTTTCGTTGTTTTTAATGTTTATATCCTCCATTTTCCCCTTTCCATAAAAAATATAATTGCTTTGAATACTCAATTTTGTTTAGTATTACACAATGAAATAAGTTTGTTGTATTAACACAACAAATTTAATTTTGCAGTGAGAAAAAAAAATAGTATTGTAATCTAGCGACAGAGCAACGATTGATAAAAAAAACGATAACGAGTGGTTCGATGGTATTACATCTAAAACATCAAAAATCAAATAGAATATATATAGAAATTTGACATTGAAAAATTAAATTTTGCACTCTAACGAAGTAATAATGGTGACTGAAGTTTTGATTATAAAAGGTTCGGTAAGATTTTTAGTCCTATGTTTGAAAAGAAAACATATTTAATATTTAAAAAATAAATAAAACACCTCATTCTAAGAAAAAAATAGGGGCTATATTTAAAAAGAAAAATAAATGATAAATTGATTTTTTTTAAGTAAAAACTTGAATAAAGGACAAATAAATAGGAACAGTTTTGATATATAAAAAAATTGATTGTTCTTTTATGGAGTGGACTATGGGTATAAGAAAATGAAGGCAATGCTAAAAATGTATTTTAAGATTGTTAAAGGGCATTTTTTGCATTGAATAATTTTAAGGACTGATTTTATACAATTTTGCTGCGTGTCCAATAAACATAATGATGATGTTAATAGATCCTTTTTTTTTACATTGCCCTTTAAAAAAATAATTAACTTTTAATTAAAGAGAGTTAAAATAGGGACAATTTTTTGAAAGAAAGGTTGAGTGTCCTAAAAATGAAGGTTGTACAAAAACAATTGTATTTTAATATGGTAGAATGGTATTTTTGGTATTAAATAATTATAGGGACTAATTTTATAATAAAACTGATAAACACCAAAAAACATATAATTTATGCCCCAAATAGATGCATTTTAGTTGCTCGTTTTTAATAAAAATGGCCTTATGTTTGTATTTTATTATTTTTCAGGTTTATTCGCAGTCACAACATAAAATAATGCTAAATAAAGTCAATTGCGACACAATATCGGTCAAAAGCATGCATCGACGAAATCAAATAGACTGTGAAGTCAGAAGTCCCATTTGAGCTTGCTCCGTTGTGTTATGATGCCTCAAACCCTCTCTCCGAGCCAAATATAAGCCTAAACTAAGCTCAGACAATCACCCGAGCCCCATGTTTGATTAATCTGTGCTTTTCATATTTTTCTAGATTTTTATTTTGAGTTGTTTTATTTTTATGATTTATTTTAGATATATTTAGAATCTTCTAGGACTTATTTTCTATTATTATATTTCTTTATTTTGATTTTGATTTTGATTTTTATTAGTTTTTAATTTTTAATCTTTATTTTATTTATTAGGTTTAGTTTTTAGGAATTTATTTTTATTAGATTTTTTTTAGTTTTAGGATTTTAGGTTTTAGTTTTAATAGATTTTTATATTTATTTCTTTTTAGTTTTATTTTTTTTATTTTTTATCTGAGTTTTATTTTTATAGTAGGATTTTATTTTTATATTTTTTAGTTTTTTTATTTTTATTTTTTAGTGTTATTTATATTTTTGGTCCAAACTAATACACACACACACACAAACATCCTACTCCTTTACTCACCCACACACTAGCATACTAGACACACCCCTACACCAAATTAAACCCACTCATCTTCAACCTCCATCTACACCACTCTCTCTCTCTCCAAACTCCATTAACAAACCACCACATCAAGCCCACCTCTCATCTCCTTACCACCACCATACCCATTACACCCGCCAAACAACACCCGCCTGCTTCTCCCTTAATCTGGACCTTTCCCGACCCCAAACCCGTTGCTAACCCGGAACCAACGAAATCCGGTGCAACCATGAGCTCCGACGAGTTCACCTCCCTACCCCTTAGCCCCTGCCTCGGTTAGCCACCTGCTCCGGGCCATCGAACCAACCCCCTGCTCGACACCAAATCCAGCACCTGCTATCCATCCGCCCCATCACCCGAGACCCGCGAACCATCTTCAAACCCCAACTTAGCCAAATCGCGACCGACTCCCTTCCTCTCCCTCCAAACCTCTGAAACCCGTCTGCCCCAAACCCGAACCCCGTGCCAGCTTCTCCAAACCATCCTCCAACTCGGGTACAACCATTTTCAACCAAACAACCCAAAACCAATTCCAAGCCATATCTCCATGAAGCCAAAATCCCCACAAAATCGGAACTAATCCCAAGCCAAAAGTAAATCCCCAAAAACAAATCTCTAAACAAAAAATATTCATGGGTTATAAAAACAAGGGCAGGCATACCATTTAAAGAGGAGTCTCTCGGCACAGAAAAGAGAGATACAGTGTGTATATTATGTACATAGTAGCTACATAAAAAAATCGAAAAAAATACAAAAAAATTAGTTTAGCATTAGAATAATTGTTAGGGTTAGTTTTTATATTTTTTTTATGTAATCAAGTACTGAATTTGTGAAAACATTGGGACACACGTGTATGAAAGAGATTCAAGGAATCAATTCAAAGGGAGACTTTTGTATATTGTATTTTTTGCTCTACTTTTTAATTTGTTGTTCCATGCTTGTGACTGTGATTAATTATTTTATTATGCTTGGCTAGTCACCCCATTCAAGGGGTGGGATGAAATGCGTAGGATATTAATTTAATTAATTGATTTCATTAATTGCTACATTTCAAGAAAAAATAATTTTTAAGTGTCACCAATTAATTTATGTAACAAGAGTTAGTAAATTAATGATGCAAATTGATGTTTAAATTTAGGAATCGAACTAGAGATAGGTTTCTTCTAAATCTAAATATTAATTTGGCGTTGAAATTTGAGGATTGATAATGTTTTTGTTAAATTCATCCTAGCGGGTAATTTTCTGATAATAGTATAATTCTTAATGTTTCATCGGGTGATATTTTTAAATTAGTTTTCTGAAAAATATATTATTAAATTTATAATTGTAACGAGAGTTAGATTATCGATTTAATATTATCTCGAAATATTTCAAATTAATAAATTGAGAAATTAAAATAATTGATAATGCGGTGTAATCCCATCTCTTGACATTCTCATATTTTTCACACTCGATTGCACATTATTTTTTGTTATTTATTCATATCGTAATTTTTAGCATTTATTAGTTAATTTTCCCTTGAAGTTGATTTAAATAAAAAATATATATATATATTTTCAGAAAAAAAAAGTGAATTACAAGTTTTCACAATAATTATTTCACCTTGAAAGTTAGATTGATACCCGTACTTACCGCAATATGAGTTATTTTAAACAAGTTTTGTAGGTACTCAAGAAAATTTTGAGATTGACTTTTGAAGACAACGACCATATGCAAAAAACTTGTTATCAAATGGTGTCGTTGTCGCTTTGTTGATGTGGAGACAAATTGAAGACTTGTAATTTTTTTTTGTAATTACTAGATGTGCCCACGTGCGTTGCACGTGTGGGCGAGTTCCGATATTTCTCTTTAGGAATGAAATCATGAATAATAATGTATGAATTACAATCTTTTTATCTAAATTGTAAATCCTTTGTAAAATTAAGGACAATTAATGAAGTAAAGTAACCAACAATGTAGTTATGTTGACGTAATAAGCCATGCATTACGAATGAATATTTGAAATCAATATCCATAAATCCAATTTATAAGAAATGTAAACTACAAAGCAATAGATAATTTGGTTTTGAAGAAATTGTATAATGACAATGTTTAAAAAAATTGGAAATGTAATCGTCAAATATGTTGCTTTTGACGTTTGTTAGGATTCAATGGTTCTTCTTCCTCTTCAACTTTCATAGCTACAAAACGTGCAGACCTTCGATCGGAAGCTTTGAGTGATTTTCCTTTAATGTTGAATCTGTATATTTTGCCAATGCACGTATATAACTTTCGAACATAGTCTGAGTACAAAATTCCCTGTGTAAACCAAATAATATATATGAATCTTAAGTAAATGTAAATGTTATCGAGCTTATTGAGTTTATGTATGAATTTGAATTGTAAATAAGAATGATATTACCTTATCTTTAGAAGCAATGAAATTTGGAATGTTGCAGCTAATGAATTATTCTGCTTCCTCGAATAGTGTCACTGATGCTCTTTCATCTTCGTCTTGGACGAAAAACTGATGTAAGTAACTTATATTTTTTTTAATAATGTATTAGTAAAGTTTATATATGAGTTTTTTCATTAATATTGAAAGATTATTGAACATATTAATTTACCGTCTTGTGTAATTTGAATTTGAAGATCCACAATTTAAGCATGTGTCAATTCCATTTTCAACTGTGATTTTTTGTTGCATACATTGCAAGCATCATACCATGGATTTTCTTTCTTTCAAACCTCCACGAAAGAACAAAAAAGATTCTGTGGTTTTGTAATACCCCGTAATTTTACTGATTTTATTTAATGGGATTAATTAAATTAAATGAGAATTAATTGGAAATTAATCCGGATTTAAATACTAGCGAGACGTGAGTTGGTATTTGAGTATGATGATAATATTGAGTATTACTGAGTATATATAGTAATATATGACTATGGGAATTATTAACATTATCGCGAGTTATAAATACGACAATTTGGGAAATTAAGTTGGGACGCGAGTGTCAGTTGCGTCAGAAATAAATTTAATTAGATTAAAAAGTAAATTATATTTTTATCGATCGTATGGTCATTTTGAGTGCGCCAACGTGTCCGTGGAGTCGAGATAGTCAGAAAACACTAGCTGGGCGTTTAGTTTGGGTCCCGGGGCACTTTTAGGCCAAACCGGCAACCCGGGAGGGTATTTTGGTCATTTTAAAATTTAAGAAAATAAGACCCACGAATTTGAGGGTTTATTTAATTGTTATTGGAAATTCCATTAGGGCCATTATCAACCAAAAAGGGAATAGTGGGCTACGTGAGTTAGAGGAGAAGTTGCAGGAGGTTTCCAAACCCTAGCCACCACCTACCACCACCACTTTAGACGAAATTGTGATCGGAAAGAAGGAAAGAACCAGCCCTTGGACACCATCAACGATTATGAACATCAAACTTAAGGCAAGTGATTTGATTCCATTAGTTTTCAGCGAATATATCTTCCATGTTAGTGTAGAAATTGATTTTTAGTCTTGAAAGATGATAAAAACCCATGAAATTTGAGATAGAACTATAATTCTCGGATAGAAATTGCATGTAGATTAGTTCTGGACGAAATTCAGTAACCAAAATATAACCCTTGATGAATTAAGAACGTATTTAAGAAGAGAAATATCATGATTCTTGAAGAAAATAGAAAACTAGGGTTTTTATGAAGATTTTATCCATATGAGGTTAATTGCTGATGATTTAATGGTTTTAGAACGTTAAAAATATTATATTTAGGTTGTACAATGGTCCCATATCCTTAGTTTAGAATTTCATACCCTGCAATGGAGTTTTGGGACAAATCTGAGACTGAAAAATGAAGCAGTCCGTAGCCTATCTGGTGCGATCAATCGATCGACATTCATGGTCGATCGATCAACCTTCCCAGAAACTGTGATATTTTTCCCTTATTGAATTTTAGTAATTTCGACCCTAGAGAATTATTGGTGGGGATCTTTTGAACATTTTTAAAATTAAGGAAGACCAATAGGCATGTATATGAGACCCCGGTTATTATTAGAATTATCGTTGGGAGTTATGTTAGACCTAATAAGGTTCGACGAGTGAAGTACTATTAAAGACTGCGATTAAATGAGTTAAGCCTATATAGTTAATAATATAAGGTTAGTGGCAGAAATCTGGACCTTAAGAGTATTGGATTAAAATATGGGAATAATAGGAGACTTAGTAACCTCTATGAGGTTGGTTTTAAGTACTTGAAACTATGACGTGAGATGTGTCGGTGGACTATATTATATAACTATCCGGAAATATAAAAATGTACTAATTGGATTAATGGTATAGGGATTGAGAACATACCTTTAATAATATTATAAATTATATAAGTTGTGTGAATGCTTAGTAAATGGATTTATATGTGTACGACATACCTACCATACTTGCTATCACGGGAGGTCGGTTTTCGAAACAGGGCCATCTAATCTTTGTGTGCGTACAGGGGGATTTAGATTGGTACCTTAAGGACATAGGGCTGTGAATGACTTATTTGTGAGTTGATAAGTCAGCTGACCACGGGGCATACGTATGTACGTGACCCACGGGTATGTGAATTATGTCCGCCTCCAATATGTGTGATTTTTCTTATTAAAATGGTTCCTGAGAGATTCGGAATACGTAGTCCTCATGTACGTGATGTACCGGGATTCGATAGCAGAGTATGTGTGCACCGCAGCTTAGCCTAGGGGTGCCCCAATTATATAATTATGTTGAAATTTACATATTGGTGATGATAACAGACTCCTTGTTAATGTGGGTGAATATCCTTATTAATGTGTGTGAATATTTGCGACATTTTGAGTAAAGTTAGGATTGAGAATTTCGTATATGATTTAGCATAAACTAATCTGAGAAATAAAAAGGTAGATTCACATAAGTTAGATTGGAATGTCTTGATCAAACCCCTATATTATCATGTGAGGACGGGTTACAGGATAGACTAGTTAGTTAGCGGCATAACTAGGATGGGTTATGGATATCCGTTAGGCGTGCACATTAGTTGAGAGGTGAGAAACTCATGTGAGAGCACGGAACTAACATGTACTTAATATTCATTGTTTAATGCAATTGAACACTTGCTATATTTTAAACTGTTTTCACCTCGGGCTCTGACCCGTTTGCTTTCAAATCTATTTTCTTAAAAAACCTTTTAGGTGCCCAGCCACAGGGATGCCAAGCTTAGGAGTTCCATTTCAGTGATGTGTTGTAGCTGCTGTGAAAGTTACAGGATCTTGATGATAGACGCCTCCACATTCTATATTGATTCCATTTCAGACTTCTTCAGTTGTTAGGGCATGTCACCCCATTTCTTTTAGAGACAGCTTTATCATACTCAGTTTCATTGCAGTTTTGGAGTTAATTCATTTATTATTCAGACGTTGTATTTGGTTTTAGTCAGTATTTGGGATTATTCAGAGAGGTGTTACTCCAGACTCATTTATTATTCCATTATTATTTTGATGTGACTGTGATGTGATGGTGGTATCATTTAGCTAATAATTTTAATTGGTTGCATGTTAATTTAATTTAATAAAATTTGATAACTCACTTTTTAAATATTAGGTGGCTAGTAATTGTTTAAATAAATGTTTTCGAAAGTGATGCTATGAACTGAACCAACTTGACATTTTGTATTAATTTGAATAAAGGAGTAGTTACCCGGTATTTAATTAGTCGGGGTGTCACAGATGGTATCAGATCATCAGTTTCTAGTGTCCTTAGGATCTGTACGGCTTGTTATGTTTCCGCGTAGCGTCCTTTAATATAGAGCCCTATATTTTAGGATTGTTATAATCTTTTGTTTATCTTACGCTCTTCAGCTATTTTGAGATATTAACCGTGGACTTATAATACTTCTCTCTCATTTTAGATGCCTCCATGACGTGCACAGAAAGTTCCCAGGGGTGCCTAGCCCGAGCCACAGCCTGCACCAGTTCAAGGTTCTATGAACGCTGCAGAAGTTGCTGCCATTGTAGCCCAGGTGGTAAATGCCGCTTTAGCAGTTGTGCAGCAGGCGCCACCTCAGGCACCTGTGGTTGCCTCAGTCCAGGATCATGCATTCCTGTCTACTTGGGAACGGGTTCGTGATGCCTTTCAGAAGTCACACCCTCCGGAGTTTGCAGGTAGCTCCGACGTCGTTGTGTCTAGTCAGTGGAAGAAGGACATCCAAAGACACTTGAGGATGTATGAGTGTACGGATGTACAGAGGCAAATACTGTCTACTTTTAAGCAGGTAGGAGCAGCATTGCAGTGGTGGGAGTCTATTACCACCGCGGAGGAGAGAGATGTTCTTACCATTCAGGAGTTCTGGATGGGTTTGACCGCAAGTATTTTCCCTCAGCAGTTCATACCCAGATGAGGAGGAAGTTTATGAACCTCAAGCAGGAGGGGAAGACAGTGGCAGAATATGAGGTCGAGTTCACCAATCTTCTGAACATCGTTCTCGATGATATTCCGTTTGAAGAGAAGAAGATACAAAAATTCATGGATGGGTTGACTTGGAGGATCCGTCAGCACTTGCTAGGAAATCTCTCGTTGGCCACTTATTCCGATGTGGTTAACGCAACACTGCTTCACTATCAGGACCACCGCTTTCACTTGTCAGAGGGTAAGCGAGCAGGAGAGTCTGGCCATCAGGGTAGGACAGGGGGGAATGGTGCCAGCGGGGAACAATCAGCTCAGGGTCAGCACATGCAGGGTGATAAGAGTTCCCAGTAGGGGGATTCTAAGAGATTTAGATATGGAGGTTTCAAGAATGGTTAGAGAGGTTTTCGGCATGGCCAGCAGGATCAGCACGGCCATCAGGGCCAGTACGGCCAACAACAGCAGTTTCAGCAGGGTCAGAGTAGGAATGGTAACGGCCACCAGGGTTGTGGGCAACAGGGTCAGAGAGGGGGAAACTTTACGGGGAAATATTTTATTTGTGGCTAGTCCGGAGAAGAATCAGGCTATTCAAGAGGAGGTGGAAAATCTGCAAAAGGCTTTTTCATCGAAAACGTCAAGTATTGTGATTGCCTAGCTAATGTGGTGATGGTGAAGAAAAGGAACAACAAATGGAGAATGTGAGTGGATTTTATAGACTGAATATAGCCTGCTCGAAAGAACATTTCCCTTTACCCATGATAGATCAGTTAGTAGATGTAACTTCGGGGCACAAATTGTTAAGCTTCATGGACGCCTACTCCAGATACAATCAAATTAAAATAAAGCTGGAAGACAGGGAAAGTACCTATTTTATTACACCATGAGGAATATATTATTACAATGTTATGCCTTTTGGTCTTAAAAATGTAGGTGCTACATATCAGCGGATGATGAATAAAGTGTTCGTAGAGAAAATTGGCAAAAACATGGAAGTATACATCGACGACATGTTGACCAAAAGAAAAAAAGCTGCTGACCATATAGCTAACTTGAGTCAAACATTTGATCAGTTAGAGAAGTACCAGATGAAGTTATATCCGACCAAGTGTGTTTTTGGCATACAAGAAGGCATGTTCCTCGAGTATATTGTGAATCAACGAGGTATTGAAGCGAATCCCGATAAAATAAAATCCTTGCTAGAACTGCAATCTCCCACCACCAAGAAGGAAGTACAAAGCCTTACGGGGCGTGTTGTAGCTCTCAACAGATTCATCTCCCGAGCAACTGATAAATGCCTTCCATTATTCAAGATGCTTAGAAAGATCTTTGAATGGAATGATGAATGTGAACGAGCATTTTTAAAATTAAAGAAATACTTAGGGACACCTCCTTTATTGTCCAGACCAGTGTTGGGCAAAAAATTATACTTGTACTTAGCTCTCTCTGAAAGTGCAGTTAGCTCAACTTTAGTCCGAGTAGAAGGCAGAGCACAAAAACCGATGTACTATACGAGCAAGGCATTCAAAGGAGCATAGATCAGGTATTCAAAACTGGAGAAGTTAGCATTGGCATTGATTGAGGCGAGCAGGAGGATAAAGCCATATTTCCAAGCCCATACAATAGTGGTATACACTGACATGCCACTTAGATAGGCTTTACATAAGCCAAAAAAGTCCGAAAGATTGATGTACTGGGCAGTGGAGCTAGGTGAGTATGATATTGTCTACGAGCCAAGATCCTTTCTCAAGGGGCAGGCAGTGGCAGATTTCATTGCTAAATTTACCTATCCAAATATCTTCGATCAACAGCGGGCTATGACCGAGAAACTTAAGGATGCTAGAGGTTCAACGAAAACTGTCCCAGATCAACTCCCAACGATAAGATCGCTAGAAAAGATAGTTGCCAACCAACTAGAATCTTTTGGTAAAGCATCAGAATTGACCGAGGAAAGGAAGAACAGGATATTCCATAAAGGGATTTTGTCCGATTAAGGGTTTGATGATAATATCCCTATATGGAATCTATATGTTGATGGTTCCTCATGTGGAATAGGCTGCGGAGCTGGAATAATTCTTAATAGTCCAGATGGATTAGACATAGAATATACTCTGCGTTTCCAATTCAAAGCTTCCAATAATGAAACTGAGTATGAGGCCGTGATTGTGGACCTGAGCTTAGCTAAATCACTGAATACAGAGAAAGTTATGGTGTATATGGATTCCCAACTAGTGGTAAATCAAATGCCCGGTCTTTACACTGCAAAATGAGAGTTCATGTCGAGGTATTTAACTAAAGCTATTGAAATTATAGCCAATTTAGTAGCTGTCCAAATGAGTAGAATACCAAGACTGGAGAATGCAAGGGCATATGCACTAGTTCGGTTAGCCTCAGCTACTCGTACCAAGCTACGAAGAACAATCCCTATTGAGATACTAGAAAACAGAAGTATCGAAGAAGATTTGATGGTGAAGTTTATAACTTTAGACATGGGACCTTCCTCGATGGATCCCATCAGGGATTATATCGAAGAAGGCATTTTACCACCCGACTAACTTACAACCAAGAGGTTGAAGTTTAATGTCGCTAGATATGTCTTAAAAAATGGAGTTATGTACAGAAGAGGTGTGATGGTAGGTTTGCAAAGATGCATTCATCCAACAAAAGTTAAAGATCTAATAGAAGAAATTCATGAAGAATCTTGCGGAGCTCACGTAGCAGGCTAGACTCTTTTGCAGAGAATAACTACACAGGGGTACTACTGGCTAACAATGCGCGCTGACTGTACATCTTATGCCAAGAAATACGACAGGTGTCAACGATTTTCTACCATAAGAAGAACTCTCCAGGCATTATTAACACCAATCACTTCACCTTGGTCATTTGCTATGTGGGGAATAGACTTCACCGGGCTTCTGCCAACTACAAGAGGACGATTTAAATACTTGGTGGTCACGGTGGATTATTTCACAAAATAGGTGGAAGCTGAACCTCTCATGGATATGGCCTATGAAAGGGTCTATCAGTTAATCTGGAAGAATATCATTTGCAGATATGGTTTGCCACATGCTTTCATCACTGATCATGCTACTCAATTTGATAATGAGGAGTTCACTACGTACTGTCAACAGTCCAACGTTTAAAAAATTCATTCTGCTCCGGGTCATCCCCAAAGTAACGGTAAAACAGAGGTAACGAATATAACTCTGTTGAAAGGGTTGAAGAAAAGGTTAGATGATGTTAAAGGCAATTGGATCAATGAATTGCACTCTGTGTTGTGGGCCTACCGAACAACCCCCCGAACAGCAATCGGGGAGTCTCCTTATATGTTAGCTTTTAGAAGCGAAGCCGTCATGCCTGGAGAATGAGGCTTACCTACTCACAGTGTGCTTAACTTCAATTCTCCATTAAGTGACTTAATAAAATGCTTGGATTTAGACATGCTCGAGGAAGTCGGAGAAGATGCAGCAATTCGAAATGCAACTTAACAGCAAAGAACCATCACGTTCTACAATAAAAGAGTCAAGAAGTGTGATCTCAAGGAAGGAGATTACGTGATCAAGAAAGTAATTCAAAAACACAACAAGTTGAAAGCTAACTGGCATGGGACTTATCGTGTCATAACTGTTGTTCAACCTGGCACCTACAGAATAAAAAATTTAGAAGGGGAAGAATTCAAAAACACTTGGAATGGAGAGCACCTGCGAAAATACTATCAGTAATGCAACTACACATGTATTGTTCCAGTATGAATGAAAACGATGATTCCCCAATATTTATTTGTTTTATTTTTTCGGAGTACTAGTGCTATGCACTACACTTAACTTTACAGCTGCAGCAACAAACATAAGAAACTTCTTCTCTCAGCTAAAAATTAATCTCGGCATCAGCAAACACCAACAAAGTTGGTCGGCATCAGCACGAACACCAATAAAGTTGGTCGGTATCTAAACTAACCAACAATGTTAGTATAATAACCGAACAAGGCAAGGCCTGTTTGGTCATAGGTGACCCAACTGGCATCTAAACTAACCAATAATGTTGGTACAATAATCGAACAAGGCAAGGCCTGTTTGGTTAAGGGTGACCCAAAGGGCATCTAAACTAGGTAAGAAGATTGGTAAAATATCCACTGCCTAGGCACCAAGGCAATCTAAATAAGATTGTTACAACTAAACAAGAACATGGGATAAAAATAATTCCATTGCTTGGGCACATATGGGTGATAAGTCACTATAACTACGCAAACACATGGGACAAAGTTTCATTGTCTAGGCAATAAAATTAATAAAGGATAAATTGTCCATTTATATAAGTTGATCTCATAAAGACTGACATGATAAATCAATTAATTTGTTTCCAAGGGAATAAAATTACAAAAAGATGATTTTTATCCACTAATAAAATACAAATACCCTATTTTATTGGTTTGTTTCCTTCGGATTTTGATACAGGGTCCATTCCAGCTGGAGGATCATCTAAAGAAAAAGAAGAGTTGATGAAGTTCAAATCTCGCAGCATTCTAGTATTACACGAGCTTGGTCGATCAAGCAGACGTGAAGGTCGGGATATCTCAAAATCTTCATGAAGATTGTAATCACCAAGGTATTTAGAGATTAGACACTGAGGAATGGAGCTAACTGGAATCCAGCTAACATCTAGTTTGAAAGGAGGAACGGGCAGATCAAGAAATCCTGGTTCATACCAATCCCACAACTCTGTTCTTTTCTCAACATGCATCACAGATAGAGCATTTAGCCACCCTTGTTTATACCCCTCATTATTTGACTGCTTTAACTTGGCATCAAGATGGCATAAAGTTTCATTATATCCATCCATCCAAAATTCTCGGGGATACTTGTGGAATTGATATGTCAATCTCTCAACATTTTGACGAAGCCTTTTTACCAAGTTTTCTTTACTCTCCAATGTAGAACTCTGATTGGAAAGCTGCTTGGTAAAACGTTGAATTTTTTGGGACATCTCAGCTAAAGCTTGATTTTTCTTATTTTAGTTTAAGAGTTTGATGTGTTAAGGCCTGTTGAGTCCTAGTCTCTTTAATGCTGCTCTGACTAGCTCTTGCTCTGCCCCGCGAAGAAGATGTAGGTCTAGACCTTCTCAAAGCTTCTAACTTGTATCTGAATGAGGCATTCTCAGTATCCAAAAAGGAGAAACCTTCATCATTAATCGGGACCAGAGCTCTAGAAGAAACAACAGATTTTAGTTGCCTCAACTCTTTTCGTAAAGCAATATTTTCCTCCTCCAGCAGCTTGGCAACGATTCTGTGTTCCTCAACCTCAAGTTTCAGCACACTTTCTCTCTTATTATGGGTTGAGATGAATTTATCATAACCCCGATCAACGCTCAGCTGCTAGTACTTTTTCTCATAACTTTTGTGTAGAAGAGCAGTGGCTTCCTTGTGTTAAAGTTGAAGTTCCACGATCACTCCTTGACGATCTTCCATCATTTCATAGTAAGCCACACTGTTCGCTACAGCTTGGTTAATAAGACATTTTAAATATTGATAAGTATCAATTGCTCACTTTGAGGCATCAGACCCAAGAATATCAACTATTTGTGCTTCAGTAAAGTCCGCACGACCAACTTTGAAGTAATCATTACACTTGTTCATCAACTCTGTATCATGAGCTGATAAGAGTTCCATCCTAGCAATAAGCTAGTAAGGAAAAGTAGAACCAAATTAATAATTGTACAACTATATTGAACAGGTAAAAAAGAAACTCAGTATAAAAATAATGAAGTCCATTTTATTGATCATAAAAGAAGAGGGTACAATCAAAGAGATAAAACAAAAGGGAAAATTGAGAAATAAGAATAAAGTGCTGAACAATTTTACACCTTCTCCTTATTCCCTACAACATCATCAATTGATTTGGAGGAGAGAATTGGTTGCTCAGAGGGCACTCGATAGAAGTTGTTGTTTGTTGAACTTATTTGGAGGACTGAGGGGTAGTGGCAACAAGTGTTTATTCTACTATCAACAAAGAAGATTTATCAGATCTAGCTTAATCATCTTTTTCTTCTTCAATAGCAGGAGGAGGGACATGAATGTGTTTCTGAAATAGTTCAGAATCATCAGAAACGTTTAACTCCTTCAATGCTACAGCCCATCCATCCCTGAAGTACTTCAAACTCGCATAATCCATTTGGGCAGAGACAGTAGCTAAAGCTTTGTTCCATCCTTTATCCCAGTCGGAGCTAAAGGACTTCTACACATCAGCTCTTCTCTTCACCCTTTCCAAGGAAGTCTTTTCCCTTAAAAGCACTTTTAAGGACATATTTTTATAAATTTTTGGGGTAGAATCTAGGAATTTTCTATTTGTCCTAGATCACAGTATGTATATCGGATATCGCTACATTCAATACGTCATCACGATCATTCATGATGGCCTTGATCCGAATCCATCCATCCACCATCTTTACACGTGCATCATGCTACATGCGACGTGCTACGTGTTATTGGTAAAATGATTTATTGGAGTTGTTTATATTTTTATAAATATTTGGGGATTTTTTAGAAAATACTTTTTGAAGTCTGAATTATTTTTTATCAAAAGCAAATTTTTTTCTAAGTGTAGAAGCGGACTGCCTCTGTCGACGAGCTCGTTCAAATGAGTTCACATTGTCGTTCAAGTGACATAAGCATGTCGTGCGATCTCGTTCGAACGATATGTGTCCTTCATTCGAGCAACATCGTCGCCTCGATTTTTATATAAATATCTGGTTTCATTCTACACGTTTTTCCAAGTCTTTTTCGCACAAGTTTCTGCGTTTTCACAGCCCATAAAATAGACTTCATGTTATAAAGGTTTTATACCTTGTTTATTCACATAATCACTCCCATATATGTATGTGAATCTTTAAACCTTCAAGAGGATTGTTTTTACTCATCCGGAGTATTTTGTGGAGAAGCCGTCTTCTTTTCCATTGCTGCCCACCTCGTGTTCTTGCGGGAGATTCCAGCTGACGACATTAGAACCGACACCTGAGGGTAGTTCGTAGGTCACTCTTGTTTTTATTGTAATCCGTGTAAATCGTTCTTTACAAATTATAGTGAAAATAAAAGGTTTTGCCCCTTTGGGGGATTTTTCCCTCACTTGTGTGTTTTGTTTGTGATTGACTGTTCTTGCATGATCATATTGATTTCAATCACACCTAGATGCATATTTTAGGATTTAGTTGAAAAACTGAGTTTAATTCAATAATCTCTTTGTTTGAACAAAAGTATACTCTTCAAATTGGTATCCGAGCCAATTACACAATTATAGCGTGTAATTTTCCACAAATGTTTTCTAAGATATCAATTTTCTGAAAAATTGATTTTTGAAAAAGGGCGTGTTCAATATGGAGAAATTATATAATAAAATGCCTGTTTTTGGCAGGACTAATTATTCTTACCGGAAAGCCCGCATGAAATCTGCTTTAAAAGCCATTGATGAAAGAGTTTGGAATTTGGTTGAAAGAGGGTGGACACCTCCCTCAATCACTATTGATAACGTGAATAGTTTAAAATTTGTAACTGCATGATGAATTTAAATGGTCATCCTTTAACTTTAAGGGTCTTATTGCTATTTTTGGATCCATCACACCTGACGAGTTCCGACGGATAATGACGTGTACCACGTCAAAAGAGGCATGGGACATTTTGCAACTTACTCATGAAGGAACTAATGCTGTGAAAGAGTCAAAATTGTAAAATTTAACAACTTAATTTGAAACTATAACCATGCTTGAGTCTGAACGTTTTGATGGATTTTATGCTAGGTTATCTGATATTATAAACACTAGCTTTAATCTTGGTGAACACATTCCTAATGCTAGAGTTGTTAAAAAGATTCTAAGATCACTGCCTAAGCGTTTTATCCCTAAAGTCACTGTGCTAAATTCTATAGCTAATTTAAACACACTTAAATTAGAGGAATTGGTTGGAGACATACAAACCTTTGAAATTGACATGTTTCCTAAGTCTGTTAAACAAAAAGATAAGGGAATTGCACTTAATGCCCAAGAGAGGAAGAGTGAGGGGTCGGAAAGAAAGAGGGTAGAGTCATCTAGAAAAAGGGAGATAGAAACGTCTGATTCTGAGTGTGACCTTGATTTAGATAATTTGGCTCTGTTTGAAAAAAAATTCAAGAAAATTCTCAAATTCAAGAAAAATGGAAATTTCAAAGATAAAAAGAATTTTGAGAAAAACAAGTTTGAAAATAAAAATGAAAAAGATTTTAAAGATACTCCTAAGAAAGACAGTGAGAGATGTTATGAGTGCGACGGTAAGGGTCATAGAGCTTTTGAGTGTTCTACTAGGCTGAACAGACTTGCAAAAGAAGTGGGCAAAGTTGTCCTTATTGCTACCCTTAGTGACGATAGTGAGGTCGAGTCGGTGGACTCTAGAGATGAGTCACCGCATGAGAGTAACTTCACCCCATTCATGGCTAGTCATGTGAGTACCTCTAGTGCTCCTCGCGATGATGAGGATGCTATTTCACATGGACACCTCGACACTGAGAACGAAGAGAGTGAGGGGGAGGATGATGCAAGTGAGAGCGAGAGTGATCTTCAACGCACCTACGTTGAATTATATTCTGAGTCATTTAAAACCAAAAGGCGTAACAGAACGTTAGTTCTTAGGATCACCGCTTTAGAGAAAGATTTAGGTGAACCGAGAGAGAGAGAGAGTCCTTCACCTGTACTACCTTGAGAGAGAGAGAGAGTCTGCCTGTATTGAGAGAGAAAGTCAGTTTAGAAAGAGAAAGAGACTGTTTATTAAGAGAGAGAGTTATTTTGAGAAAGAAAGAGGGGACTTGACTAATCAAGTGGCTAGTCTTACGAGTGAGCTCCATTCCTCCCTAGAGACTCGAAAGAAACTTGAAGCTCTTGTAGCCCAGCTTACTCATGATCTTGAGTGATCACGGGAAGTCAAGGTTTAAATCGAGGATAGATCTGGAAAGATGGGAAAGATGCTCCTCGGTCCCGCTTTAGGTTTTGGTGATAGGTAGGGAATAGGTTTTGATGGTGCATCCGTGTCCCAAATTGCACCTGGACTAGTTCCTGAGTTTACTACAACTCCATATGGCCATCATCAAAAACCTCGAAGGAGAGTTCGACCAAGAAAATCAAACCAAGGTCCGCCTAAGACTGTGTTCTTTTGTACGTACTGCAAAAGAAAAGGCCACTTGAGAGAGTATTGCTATAGTTTGGGTCGGACTTCACATACATATGCTCCACCACACCGTATTGATGATTTTACCAGTCTGAGAGAGCGTGTTGAGTTTTTAGCCGCCACATCATAGAGTTTGATGGAGGAATTTCGATGGATGTCTTTGTCGTCAGTGAATCCTTCCCGCAATTCAGCTAAACCTAACAACAACAAGGGCAAACAAAAGGTTACCACGTCTTGGGTACCTAAGAAAGACGAAAAGGCTCTTGTTGTTCATGTTGCTCTCAAAGCACAAAATACCTCACAGTGGTATTTCGATAATGGGTGCTTTAGACATATGACCGGTGACGTCTCATTTTTTACCTACCTAGAGGACTATAAGGAAGGTAGAGTCACCTTTGGAGACGGTAGAAAGTCTAGAATTATAGGATGAGGTACAGTTGAGATACCAGGATTTCCTAGGCTAGAGAATGTTTTATACATTAAAGGTTTGAAAGCAAACCTTCTCAGCATTAGACAATCGTGCGATGCTGACTTTGCCGTAAAGTTTGAACGGGACGTATGTAATCTATAATCAAGCCGGTAAACTTTTAGTGCAAGGGGTGAGGACAGAGGATAATTGCTATGGGACTGTGCCCACATCCTCACTTATCTGCAACAACGCCACGATCACTCCTATAGATCTGTGGCACCAACGTCTAGGTCACGTGAACTTTAGAGATTTGACACGTTTAGCTAAAAAGGACCTAGTATGTGGTTTACCACCACTTGGAAAGCCAACTTCCACGGTTTTTGGACCCTGTCAGTTGGGAAAGCAAATCTGTAGTCCCCATATGAAGTTATATTCCATTACCACCTCCCATGTACTTGAGTTGATTCATATGGATCTTATGGGTCCTACTCGTACTGAGAGTCTGGGTAGTAAGAGGTGTATCCTCATGATGGTGGATGATTTCTCCAGATATTCGATTGTAGGTTTTCTGAGAGAGAAATCTGATGCTGTAGAGTTTTTAACGACCAAGTGCTGTGTCCTGCAAAACCAACATGGAGTCACTATTAACAGGATACGCAGTGACAACAGCACGAAATTTAAGGAAACAAAAGTAGATCTTTACTGTGATAGCCTAGGAATCAAACATGAGTTTTCTGCTTTGAAGACACCTCAGCAAAATGGGATTATTGAGAGAAAGAACAGGACGATTCAGGAAATGGATAGATCTACGCTTCTAGGTAGTAAAGTTGCTAGGAGATTTTGGGTTGAGGCAGTGTCTACTGCATGCCATACAGTGAATAAGGTTTACCTTCGTCCACACACGCTTAAAACGCCTTATAAATTGTGGACTAGAAAGAAACCCAACCTTGCATATTTTCGTATTTTTAGGAGTAAATGCTACATCCTATGGGATAGAGAGCAATTAGGAAAGTTCGACTCCCGAAGCGATGAGGGAATATTGCTAGGTTATTCATCAAATAGTAGAGCGTACAGGGTTTTTAACCTGAAGATCTCCAAGGTTATGGAGTCAATAAACGTCACCATGTAAGATGACGAACTTCCGGCATTAATTAATCCTAGCCTTCAGTGTGAGGATGAGGATTTTTTTGGCAGTGATTTACTTGTTCCTCACCCACACCCTGTGGACCCTACTCCTGTGTTAGGGGACACACCTGCTTGGGTTCACAAGAGTCATGACCCTGCCTCTATTGTAAACAATCCCACCTTAGGGGTCAAGACTCTTTCTCAGCTTAAGAACGTTGTTAGTCATTTTTGCTACACATCCACAGTCGAGCCCAAGAATCATAAAGAAGCACTCAAGGATGAACACTGGATATCTGCTATGTAGGATGAGTTGCTTCAGTTTAAAAAGAACAACCTATGGAAACTTGTCCCCCGACCTAGTGAGATGAATGTGATAGGTATCAAGTGGATTTTTAATATTAAAATGGATGAAAATGGTACCATAATTAAAAACAAGGCTAGGTTGGTCGCTCAAGGCTACACACAGATAGAGGGTGTAGATTTTGGGGAGACATTTGCTCATATTACGAGGCTTGAGTCCGTCCACTTACTACTCGCAATCACATGTCATCTGCGCTTCAAGTTATATCAGATGGATGTCAAGAGTGCCTTTATAAATGACATTTTGTAGGAGGAGGTTTACGTGGAACAATCAAAAGGGTTTGAAGACCCTAAGCACTCGGAGCACGTCTACTATCTGAGGAAAGCCTTGTATGGTTTGAAGCAAACACCCCGTGCTTGGTATGAGATGCTTACTTCCTATGTCTTAGCCCGTGGCTTCAAGAGAGGGGGAGTTGATATGACGTTATTCGTCAGGCGAGATGACGGTGCTATTTAGGTTACCCAGGTCTATGTGGATGACATAGTCTTTGGATCCACGTGCTAACATCATGCTCACCACTTTGAGGAGGGGATAAAAAGTGAGTTTGAGAGGAGCATGGTAGGTGAGCTTACTTTCTTCCTTGGTCTCCAGGTTCGTCAGCTAGAGGATGAGATGTTCATCTCCTAATCCAAGTATGCTAGAGACCTAGTGAAGAAATTTAGTTTAGACTCCGCTAAGCATGCACGTACACCTATGAGGACTCCTACCAAGATCAGTAAGGACACTTCAGGCAAGGACGTAGAGCAAACCTTGTATCGGAGTATGATAGGTAGTCTTCTCTACTTGACTGCCAGTTGTGGCCATCCCCGATCCTCGCCGTGTGGGCGGGCGCGTGGAGGAAGGATCCTTTGGGTCCCGCATATCCCTCTCGGGAGCGCTTCAACCGGCTTCATTTGAGATGTGGTGCAAAAATGTAGAGAGATTCAGAGTCTCCAGTCTATTTTACTCAAAACATACAAAAGAAAAAAGGGAAGCCACCCCGAAGGATGGAATCCAAAGATATACTGGTGCGTGCGAAACCAAAATGATTCGAGAAGGGTTCAGAGGCTTAGTTAAGAAATGGGAAAGTGTTAGGCACCCATTCCTCCCTTTTGGTCTCTCATGAATATTTGCTATTTTCCTTTTGTTCCCCCCCGTGATATGTGTGCATGTGTGTATATATATATAATGGAGGTAGGAATCCTCGACTTGTATCATGGAAAAGATAAAGCGAGTCGTTCGTAGGAAGATATAAGAATAATATTATAAAAATAAGATTCACGTGATTACCCCTACGTTAACCGTTATAATGGAACGATAACGCATATGGAGCAATACGTTACTAAGGGAAAGTGTATAGAATATAGGACGATTAGATTTAGAGCAAATAGGAAGATGAGGGAAAAAGTGGGAAAAAGGACTGGAGTCTCTGGTTTTACCCCGAGACGCCTACATAGCCTATAAAGGCATCAAAGTCCACGTAGTTCACATAAAAAACGAGGGGTGGGGTTTATCCCATAAATCCAAATGGGGGATCTCTTATTTGTAAGTGTGTGTGTGTGTGTGTAGAAAAAGTGTTTTAGTTGTGAGGAAAGTGTGCGAAAAGTATGAGAATCCCTATTTGGAATTTATGAGCAAACCCTCTTTTTCTTGTTTTTTGGGTTTTATTTATATGAAAATAAGAGATGTGCAATAATACTGAATAAAAAAGTATATTAGAATGTGTGAGATGAGATAATAAAAGCGTTAAGTAAGAAAACAGGTTATTAGGAATTTAAAAGAATTTACGAGAGAGTTTGAGAAAGTTGGACCTTCTTAAAGATGTTGATCTTGATCTTGAATGTTGGAGAGAAGCCCTTGCACTTGGATGATGATGGAGAGTGGATAATGCACCAATTTTTATGCAAAGGGTGATGAAAAGTGGAAGAAAAAAAAAGGGATTTTGAAGTTGAAATCACGCTGCCTTCGGGAGAGGTTTCTGGGATGCGTTGAGAGAGATTGCTATCAGATCTGGTCCCCCCTTGCAAATGAGGTGAATGCATATTTTTATAGGCCTAGGTAAGTGCCGATCGGCATAGACCCATTCCTGCCTATCGGCACCTGCCGATAGGTATGGTCTGGAACCTGTCATTTGGCAGTGCGCTTCAGGCTTTTTCAGAAAATAAGCCACCGAGGGCAAACCGTTGGTCAGAATTGCGCACGGTGCATACAGTGGGAAAGGTAATTTAGAGACCTTTGAAAGTATTTTGGATCGCTCCCAAGTTCGGGAGTTGACTTTGGGTCAAATATGGCTCGAAAGCTTTTGTCGGTCAATTGGACGGGGGATCGTTCGGATGCAAACGGATCGTTCGTCCGCATGGTAAGTCTGAATCACGCACGGGGTGGACCGTTGGAAAGGTTAGGAGATTTACTTTAACATTACAAAGAGTTTGACCCGGTTTGGGGAGTTGACATTGGTCAACCGGGCTCGGGAAGCATTCGGTGACCTCTCAGAGTCGAACGGATCGTTCGTCCGCATGGTAAGTCGGAATCGTGCACGAGATGGACCGTTAGAAATGGTATTCAGTGACCTTTGAAGATTCATTAAGCCTCGATCGAGCTGAAGAGTTGACATAGGTCAAACAGAGCCCGGGAGCTCCCGGTGGCCTCTGGGTCAAGTTTCGAACGCAAACGGATCGTTCGTCCGCATAGTAAGTTGGAATCGCGCACGGGGTGGTCCGTTGGAAAGGGTATTCAGTGACCTTTGAATATTCATTCAGCCTCGGTCGAGCTGAAGAGTTGACATAGGTCAAACAGAGCTCGGGACCTCCCGGTGGCCTCTAGGTCAAGTTTCGGATGCAAACGGATCGTTCGTCTGCATGGTAAGTCGGAATCGTGCACGGGGCGGTCTATTGGAAAGGGTATTCAGTGACCTTTGAATATTCATTCAGTCTTGGTCAAGATGAAGAGTTTGACTTTTGGGTCAAACTGAGCTGGGGAGTGCCCGATGGCTTATAGGTCAGTACTCGGGACATGACCTAGGTTTGTAGTGATGGAGGGAGGTACTAGGGACCTAAGAAGAGTTAGGGGGTAACAGAATGGGGTGTCTACACCAGTCGTCCCGACATAGCCTTTAATGTTGGAGTCTGTGCGTGATATCAGGCGACCCCTAAAGAGTCATACTTGCTCGCTCTTAAACGTATTATCAAATACGTGAGTGGAACTCTCTCCCATGGCATTTGGTATTCCTTTGATACCACTAATTGTTTATCCGCATACTCGGATGCTGACGGGGCTGGGGATGTAGATGGATGTAAGAGCACTTTTGATGGGTGTCTCTTCTTTGGTTCTGATCTTGTCTCTTCGTTAAGCAAGAAGCAAAACTCCATCTCCTTGTCCACTGCGGAGGCTGAGTATATCACCGCCAGGAGTTGTTGCACGCAACTCTTATGGATGAAGTAAATGCTAGAGGATTATGGGATATCACAGGACACCATGACCATTTCCTATGATAACATGAGTGTGATACACATATCCCGTAATCCAGTCCAGTATTCGCGCATAAAGCACATCAGGATAGGCGAGCACTTTATATGCCAGTTAGTTGAGGAGAAAGTTGTATCCCTGAGTTTCGTACCCACTAACCTTCAGTTAGTCGATATCTTCACGAAACCTTTAGATACCCTTATATTCGAGAGTCTTAGGAAGTCTTTAGGGATTTGCACTTTTGGCTGAGGGGATGGTCTTTGTCTAGGACATGATGCATTTTCATGTTCATATCATATGATTCCTATTGCTAGTATGTATCATTTGTATTCTTATTTTTATTTTTTTTATTGTTTTTTAAAATACAAAAAGATTTTTTTGATAAATTTTTTTGACAAATCCAAAAAGATTATTGTATTTTGTTTACATCTTTTTTTTATGAGCATTTACGATAGCCGAGTCACAACTTCATTCCATTTATCCATGTGACTGTTTGATAGTGATTTGAGACGCTACATCATTGCATCCATGTACTTTACATTGGTTGGAGTCTTTGAGATGTGATTAGTGATATCTTTCTACACGTTTGGCTCCTTATCTCCTTTATTGCACACATGCACGACTTTATTTAATTATTGTACTTTTCTATCACATATTGGCTTGAGTGTTTCCATCTCAATTATGTCTATACAATGAACAATATGCGATAAAACTTGATAAGATTGGAATGCATGTAAATCCCAGTTGGTGAGATTGTGTGGTATTTTATCAACGGTGAAGGGATACGAAAGGTACTTATATATCCTTTGCGATTAAGCCGCCGTTTAATTTGGACCTAAAA
Organism: Sambucus nigra; assembly: GCA_949130495.1. Classification (NCBI taxonomy): domain Eukaryota; kingdom Viridiplantae; phylum Streptophyta; class Magnoliopsida; order Dipsacales; family Adoxaceae; genus Sambucus; species Sambucus nigra. The sequence goes on along the minus strand of OX422210.1, from coordinate 44,744,561 downwards.
ATTGAGGTATTTTAATTATCTGGGGTCCAAAGAGGTTAAAAGACCCCGAAAAAATTTAAAGGCAATAAAAAGTAATACATGCCAAATATGGGCCATTAGGTTTCATCATCAATTCTCCAATGTTTCAGAATTTATATCACCTCTAATCAAATTATAAATACGAGGGAGTTTGGTTGGAGAATTTATATGGGTTTGCACTTCCTTGAAAGTCCTGAAAAAGCATTAAATCGTTTTGGACGTTATTAGTGTATAAATCACTTCGAGCTTTGATTTGCTGACATGATTTAGTCAATGTCTCATATTTCCATCTTTTTGCACCTAAGGAAGATGTTGAGTTTATTAGTTAGGAGTATTCAATATTCATCGTGCGCATATGTTATGTTTGTATGCATTGATTTTCCTATCGAATTTGATCACACCCCTACACTTTCGCTATCATCGACTTGGTTGTTTTTGTGTTTGCTCATGGTGCGATTCTTTTGTTGTATATTTTGTGAAAAAATTTTGAAAAATTCAAAAAATAGAATTTTATTACCTTGTGACATTCTCCATTTGCATTTATTTGTGCTTCTCATATCTGTCTATTTGGTGACATCATAAAAAGGGGGAGAATGAGTTATGGGGGAGAAGTGTTTGGTGTTTGGTTAATTTATCAATGATTTGCTTAAGATTAATTGATCTTTGATTCTTGTTTATCATTATATTTCAAACTGTTGCGTGTCACGGGTATTTGCTTTATCTCATGTGTGTAGGTACAAAATTGATAATTATTGGACTGCACACCCTGATGAGAAAAGTTTTGAGAGTTTCTGAAAAGTTGAAGCTATGAAGATGTTGAAGTTTGATTGATGACATGTCAGCTAGCATTCTTAGTTTGATGGTTTAATGGGGATATTATCTTGTATGTCATTTGCTTTATTGAGATAGCATAATTAGGATTTTTTATGAATGTATTGGCATAGACATATGGGGAGATTTGTAAGGACATATTTTTATAAATGTCCGGGGTAGAATCTAGGAATTCTCTATTTGTCCTAGATCACAGTATGTATATCTGATTCCGCTACATTCGGCACGTCATCATGATCATCCACGACAGCCTTGATCCGAATCCATGTATCCACCATCTTCACACGTGTATCATGCTACATGCGACGTGCTGCTCAACTCATTCCCGATGCTCCACTACACTTTATTGATAAAATGATTTATTGGAGTTGTTTATATTTGCATAAATATTTGGGATTTTTTTAGAAAATAATTTTTGAAGTCTGAATTATTTTTTATCAAAAGCAGAAATTTTTCTAAGTGTTGAAGCGGATTGCCTCGGTCGACGAGCTCGTTCAAACGAGATCACACTGTTGTTCGAGCGATATAAGCATGTCGAGCGATCTCGTTTGAACGACACGTGTCCTTCGTTCGAGCGACATACCTATGTCGTTCGAGCGATGTCGCCGCCTCAATTTTTATATAAATATCTGGTTTCATTCTACACGTTTTTCCAAGTCTTTTTCGCACAAGTTTCTTCATTTCACAGCCCAGAAAACAAACTTAATGTTTTAAAGGTTTTATATCTTGTTTATTCACATAACCACTCCCATATATGTATGTGAATCTTTAAGCCTTCAAGAGGATTGTTTTTACTCATCCAGAGTATTTTGTGGAGAAGCCGTCTTCTTTTCCATTGCTTCCCACCTGGAGTTCTTACGGGAGATTTCAACCGACGACATCGGAACCGACACCTGAGGGTATTTCGTATGCCACTCTTGTTTTCATTATAATCCATGTAAACCGTTCTTTACAAATTATAGTGGAAATAAAAGGTTTTTCCCCTTTGGGGGATTTTTCCTCACTTGTGTGTTTTGTTTGTGATTGGCAGTTCTTGCATGATCATATTGATTTCAATCACACCTAGATGCATGTTTTAGGATTTAATTGAAAAATTGAGTTTAATTCTATAATCTCTTTGTTTGAACAAAAGCGCACTCTTGTCGAGCTGTAATAGCCTCTTTTTGAGCTGTAATAGCCTGTTACCGAGCTTGTTACACAGCTGTATTAGCCTCCTGTCGAGCTGTAATAGCCTCCTGCCGAGCTGTAATAGCCTCTTGCCGAGTTGTATCAGCCTTTGTAAGGACATTATTTTATAAGTTCGTTATCAATTAATTATGTCGTATACCATTACAACCGTCGAAGAAGTTCAAGAACAATCTACATCAAGACGAATCCGAATATATCAAGGTTCTTCATAAAAAATACTCCACAAAGTTTACTTTGGTAAGGTTATGTTTTAAATACCTTAACTTTTCACTTAGAGTTTTATGATATTTTTTCAAAATATTTTCTAAGTGTTGGAGCGGACTTTTTCGTCAAAATTTGAGAATGAGTAAATTTTCTAAAGTCCTATAGCGTTCCTCGATTTTGACGCCCAGGTCGTTCAAACGAGATCTCATCTCGTTCGAGCAACATGTGATGTCGCACGATGTCGTTCAAACGACACGTGTACGTCGTTCAAGCGAGATACCATTTTCGTTCGAGCGACTGAGGCGATGCGTTTTTCTATAAATACTCATTAAATGGTTTCGTTTTCATCAGAAATCCCAGTGTTTTGAAAGACAGAAAACTGCGAATCTGCAAAATTCTTTTGATATGATATATTGTCTCAAAACACTATCAAATAGTCACATGAAAAATGGAATGATGTTGTGACTCGGTCATTCTGAGTGTCTATAAGGACACAAATTTCCAATTGAGTCCATGTATAGTGTTGGCTCAATTCCGGACAAAAACATTTATTCATAGGATAGTATGTAATTGTAATACTCTCAAGCCTATGAAGTGTTTGTTGAAGACGTAGCGGCAAAGAGTATAAAGCTTCATCAAATATACCGATTTGCGTGCCTCGTTTCTACGTCATCAACCATAGTTCCATGCTCCCAAGGTATGAATGCAATTAAATATATATAGGAGCTTGGAACAAGTTTTATTGGGTGTTAGGTTTAATAAAAATAAGTTTATAAAGTTTTCTGGGCTAAAAACGAATTTTTCAAACTTTCTGGTGGTTCGTTCGATAGGTCGTTCGAACAAGTTTTTCGTTCGAACCATATGTTGTTCGAACGAGTTTGCCAATGAGTTCCCACTAAGGCATACTGGTCCGTCGTTAGAAATGTCGTTCGAACGAGATTGTCGTTCTAACGAGATTTCCAACGAGCTTCTAACGAGTCCATACTGGAGCGTCGTTAGAAGACTCGTTCGAACGAGATTTTCGTTCAAACGAAATGTCGTTCGAACGAGATGCCAGGCGGAACAGTTTTTGGCAGTTTTTTGGCAGTTTTGCATCAACTTCCCCACTTAGTTTTTAACCAACTTTTTTCAGACTTTAATATGTGCGGGAATCATTTTTGATAATCTATATTTTTCACAACCTTCTAACTCCTAGAGAGTGTTTCGAGAGAAAATTCAAAGAGGGAAAAAGATCATGTTTTGAGTTATATTTTTAGAGAAAAATTTCCATCACTCTAGTGTTTACACCCAAATGAGTTTATTCCAAGTTCTTATATACATATCAATTGCTTGGAGTTTGGCACCGGTTTTCTCTACACCAAATTGAAGAGAAGTTTCGGGTTTTGCTTCTACCACCCACAAAGAACGAAGAAGTGTTTCTTATGTTGATTTACCCACACGGAGAAAGGCTCCATGTTCGGGTGACGGTGACCATATAAAGTCCCATCGGTGGATTCCGAGACCGCGGTGGTATTCCAAGGTTATTCGCTAGGAAGAGGTGTCTACAAGAAGAAGCGTCGAGGCTTGAGAGGGATCGAGTCGTGCGTTGTAATTCTATCTGTCTTGTAATTATAATTCCGTATCTAGTGGATTTGTGGCTACGGCCGTCCGAGGTTGTTTCCCGTCTTGGGTTTTTCCTCATACATCGCGGCGTAGTGTGATTGACTTATTTTATCTTGCATAAACTATTTAGAACGCATGCGTAGGATAATTCAAGATAAAATTCGGTTTAAATTATCACACTCAATTTAATTTGGGACTAAATTAAATATTAGGTAATTGTGTATTTAATTCAAGTCTTTTGCTTAAATTGGTTTGGCCTAACATTCGCATTATTGATAATATTTACTTAGGCAAATTCTAGGGCTTGGATGATTTAATCGGTTTAAAGTGAAAATAATATTTGTGCTCTTTATTTAAGTTTCACTTTATCTAATTTTAAGAAAATTAAAATTTGAAATTTTGGCAATTGTTTATTTAAGTTGAACCATCTCACTTTGCACGCTTCCGCATTTTCAAAGTGGTATCAGAGCTTTGATTCAGAAAAGCTCCGCATTTACAAATTGGTATCCGAGCTTTGGATTAAGAAAAACTCACGCCTTACAAATTGGAATCAGAGCCGGAGCGCTAAGTTATCGCATTAAAGATCTGTTTTTCGACTTTTGTGTTTCCTTACCTGTTTAGGTGGTTCAAATTTTGTATCGCTCTCATTTTTTTGTTTTATATCTCTCAATGGGACACCTAAATGAAAATTTGTCCAATTTTAATGAAAATAAAATTTTTGATTTTCGAGAGGAATTAAATGGGCTTAATAAATGTAACAAAAATTTAAAGGAATTAAATTTGAGATTTGTAAAAAGAATTAAATTTCTTGAAAATGAAAATTCTTGTTTTAAAGCTCACATTGAGTCTTTGCAAATCTCCTTATCTCAAAAAGATATTTATCGTGAAAAGCTCATGGACTTACATTCAAATTTTGATATTTTAGAAAAGTCCAAGAAAGAGAGTGAAAATCGAGAAAAGACTCTTAGGGACATGTTTGCTAACATTGAGGGGGAGCGTGATAACCTTCTAGGTGTTACTGAAATTTTAAAGAAGGAGTCCCGTAAATTCGAGGAGTCTAATTTATTACTTGAGTTCGAAATGTTAAAAATGAAAAACGATTTACAAGACTCTAGTAGTAGTTTAAATGGTTATAGCATATGTTGTTCAAGTACTTTCATTGATAAAGCTAAAGCCATAGTTTGTTTTAGAGGATCTATTTTAACCAAAGACTTTAGAAAAGGTCACACCTTAGGTAAAATTCCTCGTGTTTTCACATGCTTGCATTGTGGTAGGAAAGGTCACCTTAGGTCATATTGTTTTGATCTTAAAAGAAGTCCAAGGAAATCTTCATCTAGCATTTCATTATTTCCCAATCCTCATCATTTTAAATATAAATCTATATGGGTTAGGAAATCACTTTTAAACGGGCTAGATACAAGATTTGTTGATTCTCATTTACTATCACATGCTTCCTCCCTTGCTAAATCTAAAGGATGAATGTGTTAGTGTTTGCATACTTTAGCGTTTGTACTTCATGTTATATTCACATGCTAAATGTATGCTTGTTTAATCATTTTCTAGTCTATGCACCATGCTTATCACATGCTAGAATTATGATTTTTGTTTATCTTTTGTATTATATCTCCTTCATTTTGTTTGCATTAAATGAAAAATACAAAAAGATTTTTGTTTATCATTTGGATTTTATCTCTTGGTAATATAAGCTTAATGAAAAATTCAAATGATTTTTGTTTATCCTTTTGAGTATATATATTTCTTTTTGGTGAAAAATGTTAAAAACTCAAAAAGATTTTATTTTGTTTGTATTTTTGTTTGACACACTTTATGTGGCATATACTTGTGTTTGAATCCCTCCTTTAACGCTCCCATGTGGCTAGAACTTTTGGTTTAGATTATCAATCCTTATTATGTTCTTTACCATATTTTATGGAGTAGTTTGATTTTGTGTTGCTTAAATGGATTCTATTTTTATATGCCTCTATTCACACATGCACGAGCTCTTTTGAAATTTTAACTTCATATGTATATTTGAGCTATGTGAGGTGTTCTCCTACCAATCTTGGCATCTACATATTTGTGACTTAGGAGGACTAGTGCATGTCAAAATTCGTTGCATGTGAGATTTGTGTGAAAAATGAAAACATGATAAATCAATATGCACGGGGAAGGGCTCCGAAAGGACTAAGTGATCCTTTGCGATAGTAAGCCACCGTTTGAATGGATCTAAAAGAAATACGTGGTCGAAAGGCCTAAAAACAGAAAAATATGGCATTAAAAAGAAAATCATTGTCAAGGCCTATGTTTGTTTGATATATTCATTCAAAATTAATACATGCTTATTGAGGGAGATTGGATGGTATATCAACGGTTTGCACAATGTCCGTTTATCCTAGTTGCGTATTTCATGTCATGACTCTATTGGTTTGTAGAATCATCAAAATGCTAGGATTGTATGCATTGTGTATGTTTGTTCATTGAGTTCAATCTATATTGTCACACGAGGTTATATTTAAATGTGATGAAGTTTGCAATTAAATTAGAACTCCGTGAACGTTTATAAAGTGATTGGGTCTAAATTTAATTGTTACTAGTTCACACCCTAACACTTCCGTTTCCATATGGCACATTTTTGCCATACGAGTGTGAAAGACTCCTATTATATGTTGTGTGTGTCATTTGTGTGTTTATATCTATATATGTGTACTTGAGTCTCTTTGATATATATATTATGTATGCATCTATTTGATATTTTTTTGTTTAGTCTTTGCCTTGCTTTTGTTGCCCATATGCTTTCATGTCTTATCACTTTAAGCTTCAACATGCTTTTATGTTTTTATTCTTTAGCCTTTGTCTATTCCTGAACAAAAAGGGGGAGAAATGGTATCTAATCCTATTATTATCGTATTTTAGTTTGGGGGAGATTTATCGTAGGGGGAGACGTCTTTCTAAGTATATCATTTGTTTGATAAAGGGGAGAATTAATTTAGGGGGAGTAATTAATTAATTGCATTTAATATTTTGATATTCCCTATGCATTTGATGAGTTTGCTTAAGTGTGCAGGTATTCTTCTAAAGCGGCATCTTTAAATAGCAAAGCTTTTGATCCTTGGGTTGAGTCAAGTTAAGGGTGGGTTATGTTTTGAGTCTAGTAGAGCTTGATGGCCCTTTAGGATTTTTGTTTGGTTTTTGTCCCGGAATAGCTAAAGGGGGAGATTTGTAAGGACACAAATTTCCAATTGAGTCCATGTATAGTGTTGGCTCAATTCCAGACAAAAACATTTATTCATAGGATAGTATGTAATTATAATACTCTCAAGCCTATGAAGTGTTTGTTGAAGACGTAGCGGCAAAGAGTATAAAGCTTCATCAAATATGCCGGTTTGCGTGCCTCGTTTCTACGTCATCAACCATAGTTCCATGCTCCCAAGGTATGAATGCAATTATATATATATAGGAGATTGGAACAAGTTTTATTGGGTGTTAGGTTTAATAAAAATAAGTTTATAAAGTTTTCTAGGCTAAAAATGAATTTTTCAAACTTTCTGGTGGTTCGTTCGATAGGTCGTTCGAACGAGTTTTTCGTTCAAACCATATGTCGTTCGAACGAGTTTGCCAACGAGTTCCCACCAAGGCATACTGGTCCGTCGTTAGAAATGTCGTTCGAACGAGATTGTCGTTCTAACGAGATTTCCAACGAGCTTCTAAAGAGTCCATACTGGAGCGTCGTTAGAAGACTCGTTCGAACGAGATTTTCGTTCAAACGAAATGCCGTTCGAACGAGATGCCAGGCGGAACAGTTTTTTGGCAGTTTTGCACCCACTTCCCCACTTAGTTTTTAACCAACTTTTTCAGACTTTAATATGTGCGGGAATCATTTTTGATAATCTATATTTTTCACAACCTTCTAACTCCTAGAGAGTGTTTGAGAGAAAATTCAAAGAGGGAAAAAGATCATGTTTTGAGTGAGATTTTTAGAGAAAAATTTCCATCACTCTAGTGTTTACACCCAAATGAGTTTATTCCAAGTTCTTATATACATATCAATTGCTTGGAGTTTGGCACCGGTTTTCTCTGCACCGAATTGAAGAGAAGTTTTGGGTTTTGCTTCTACCACCTGCAAAGAAAGAAGACGTGTTTCTTATGTTGATTTACCCACACAGAGAAAGGCTCCATGTTCGGGTGACGGTGACCATATAAAGTCCCATCGGTGGATTCCGAGACCGCGGTGGTATTCCAAGGTTATTCGCTAGGAAGAGGTGTCTACAAGAAGAAGCGTCGAGGCTTGAGAGGGATCGAGTCGTGCGTTGTAAGTCTATCTGTCTTGTAATTGTAATTCAGTATCTAGTGGATTTGTGGCTACGGCCGTCCGAGGTTGTTTCTCGTCTTGGGTTTTTCCTCGTACATCGCGGCGTAGTGTGATTGACTTATTTTATCTTGCATAAACTATTTAGAACGCATGCGTAGGATAATTCAAGATAAAATTCGGTTTAAATTATCACACTCAATTTAATTTGGGACTAAATTAAATATTGGGTAATTGTGTAGTTAATTCAAGTCTTTTGCTTAAATTAGTTTGGCCTAACATTCGGAATATTGATAATATTTACTTAGGAAAATTCTAGGGCTTGGATGATTTAATCGATTTAAAGTGAAAATAATATTTGTGCTCTTTATTTAAGTTTCACTTTATCTAATTTTAAGAAAATTAAAATTTGAAATTTTGGCAATTGTTTATTTAAGTTGAACCATCTCACTTTGCACGCTTCCGCATTTTCAAAGTGGTATCAGAGCTTTGATTCAGAAAAGCTCCGCATTTACAAATTGGTATCCGAGCTTTGGATTAAGAAAAACTCACGCCTTACAGTGTCTATCCATAAAAGGTGTAAAACAAAATACAAAACTCTTTTTGGATTTTCTCAAAATTTTATCAAAATGAAATCTTTTTGACTTTTAAAAAAATTTTCATACAAAAATGATACATACTAGCAATAGGCAAATAATGTCATAATGGAAAACATCCTATGCTAGTAAATAAGTCAAACCTCAATCGTTAGGTGCGGAGGGGTTTTCCAAAGGTGGTGTCAACTTATGAAAAAACACCATCAAATTTTGTGAAGTTTTGACTAAAAACCTAACTTGCTCACCTAGATGTGCAAACTCTACGTGAGTTTGCCTATTGCTAGTATGTATCATTTTTGTATGTTTTTCATTTTTGTATGAAATTTTTTGAAAAAGTCAAATTGATTTCATTTTGATAAAATTTTGAGAAAATCCAAAAAGAGTTTTGTATTTTGTTTTACACCTTTTATGGATAGACACTTAGGATGACCGAGTCACAACATCATTCCATTTTTCATGTGACTATTTGATAGTGTTTTGAGATAATATATCATGTCAAAAGAATTTTACAGATTCGCAGTTTTCTGTCTTTCAAAACACTGGGACTTCTTGATGAAAACGAAACCATTTAATAAGTATTTATAGAAAAACGCACCGCCTCAGTTGCTCGAATGAAAATGAGATCTTGCTTGAATGACGTACATGTATCATTTGAACGACATCGCGCGACATTACATGTCGCTCTAACGAGATGAGATCTCATTTGAACGACCTGGGCGTCAAAACTGAGGAACGTTACAGGACTTAGAAAATTTACTCATTCTCAAATTTTGACGAAAAAGTCCGCTCCAACACTTAGAAAATATTTTGAAAAAATATCCCAAAGCTCTAAGTGCAAAGTTAAGGTATTTAAAACATAACCTTATCAAAGTAAACTGTTCGGAGTCTTTTTTATGAAGAACCTTGATATATTCAGATTCGTCTTGATGTAGATTGTTCTTGAACTTCTTCGATGGTTGTAACGGTATATGACATAATTAATTGATAACGGACTTATAAATAATGTCCTTACAAATCTCCCCCTATGTCTATGCCTGTACATACATAAAAATATCCGATTTATCAAATACCAAAATTCCTATACAAATCTACCCTCCCATGAATAAATTTGCAAGATCTCAAACTGTTCTTCAAAAATCTTCATCAAATCTCAAAGCTTTTCTCATCAGGGAGTGCAACATCATGCTTTTCAATCTTTATACCTGCACACATGAGATAAAGCAAAAACCTTCGTGACGCATCGAGTTTGAAATGATATAAGAACAAATCAATCAATATAATCAATTCTCCCCCATAATGCAAAAACTCCCCCATAACATGATAATTTTTCCTCACCCTTTTTATGATGTCCCCAAATAGACAGGTAAGAAGAAACAATCAAAGCATGGAGTGTCACGATAAAAGTGCATTGCAAATATGAATCAAACTAAGTGCATGCAAAGGAGTATCTCAAATGATTCCACAAACTATTTTTGGATTTTTTATTTTTTCTTACAAAAATAATATACCAAAAAAATCACACCATGGATTTAAACTAAAACAACCAAGTCATGGAAATGGAATATAATTCGTTGTTACTTCCTACATGTTTGACTCATGATTTCCTTTATTGCACACGTGCACAAATTTGTTTGATTATTGCGCTTATCTATCACATGTTGATTGAGTGTTTCCATCTCCATTCTGTCTATACAACGAACCAAATGTGATGAATCAACATAATAAAAAGTGTGCACATTTGAACCATGTTTGTGAGGATTTGTGTGTTTTTATTTGTAAACGATGAAGGGCTACGAAAGGTTATCAATTATCCTTTGCGATTAAGTCGCCGTTTAATTGGACCTAAAAAATTGAGGAATTTTATTATCCGAGGTCCAAAGAGGTTAAAAAGAGCCCGAAAAAATTTAAAGGTAATACAAAGAAATTCATGCCAAAAATGGGCCATTAGGTTTTTGCACTAATTCTCCAATGTTTGAGAATTTAGAGTACCTCTAAAACAAAATATATATGAGGGAGATTAGATAGATAACTAAAACGGGTTTGCACGTCCTTGAAAGTCTTGAAAAAGCGTTAAATAGTTTTAGACATTATTGGCGTGGAAATCACTTTGACTTTGATTTGTTGATTTGTAAAAGACGATGTCATTTAAATTCAATAATTTTTACACCTATGGATACTTTTGATGTTCATTCGTTAGGGGTACACGTATTCATCGTGCACATATGATTGACTAAGTTTATTTTCCTATCGAATGTGTTCACACTCATTCAATTGTTTTAGTGTTCAAGAACATACTTTTCTTTTATTCAACCTCTGTGGAGAAGGCATCTCTATACTTTATCGGTGGATACCGAGCGTAGTCATTCTGCGTGTGGACGAGCTGAAGACGATGAACCGACACCTGTAGTGTATTTCGTTGTCTCTTGTATCTTTGAAGGTTTGCTGAATGCACCGTTCATTACACACTTGTGGGCGATTGTCAGTTGTATGTAAGTCAAAGGTCTTGTGAATTCTTCAAAGTGTTATAAAAGGTTTTACTAGAAAGGTTTTTTTTCCTGAATCGACCACCATCTTTGTTTTTCATGCATGGTTTGAATGATTTATGACATTTAGATGCATGTTTAGGGGTTGATTTAATTTTGTTTAAAAATTGACTCTAATTAAATAAGGTTTACTTGGAAACTTGCGAATTAATGTAAATCAATTATCACACACCGTCGTCATATTTTACAGCCTCCTTGGCCGCTTCCACAACTTTTTGTCAAGTTGTCTCAGCAGATTGGATTTTATTCTCCCAGGAAGCTTTGTCTTGTTCGTACTTCTGCCAGGATTCCACCAAAGATTTTGACAACCCATCAAGGGCTTCCTCCACTCCACTGGATGAAGTTGAAGCTTTGATAGCCTCATCCTTCTCCACGATATTATTAAAATACACAGAAAAACTACAAGACGAAGAAAAGTTTGAATTAGGATATGAACATTATACAAAGAATCAAAAGGACAAATATAAAAACACTTACGGATGCAAGATGTAGGGCTGCCAAATTAGTGACTTTATCCCGAGGAGTAGAAGTCTCAGCATCTCGACAATCAGGGAGAGTTCTAGACCAGATAAATTTCTTGGCCAAGCCAGGAGTAATAATGGCTGGGGAAATAGCCCTCAAAGAAGAAATCCTAGCCCCAGAAGGTTGGGCTGCAACATCTACAGGTTTCTCAGTAAAACCCCTTCTCAATATTTTCAAAGGGGCACCTTCAATCAAAGGTGTTGCCTCTTCTTGAGTAATGGCAACCCCTTCAATGAAATATGCTGCCCCTTCTCGAATAACAGCAACTCCTTCAATCAAAGGTGCTGCCTCTTTCGAAGCAATAAGGGGCTTCTTGCTAACCTCCTTGACAGTTGTAACTTCTCCCCCAGCTGGAGCAACATCCTTTTTCTTATCCCCTTCAGCAGGGACATCCTTTTTACTTTTCTTTACCCCATCAGTACCAGGAGCAGCCTTGATAAAGAAATCAGTCACTTTCCTCTTCTTAGTTATCAAGTCAACAATAGAAGTACCCAAATCAGAAGAAGATTCTTTAACAGTTGCTGAAGATGGTGGTGTCTGATCAAGATTAATCACCAAAGGAGGAACAAGAGGTCGAGCAATAAAGGATGAAGTGGTGTTCTTATATCTCAACAAATAAGAAGCAAACCTCATGTGATTCCCAACAATTGATTGATACAAACCCCAAATGAGCTTCAAATATTTTATATTTATGTGGATCTCTTTTAGGGGTTTACTTTTACTATCAACTGCAAAACAAAATAAAAATAAAAATAAAAAAATGTCAGTGACACATTTTATCAAACAAAAAACAGAGCTAATTTGAAACACAAAACAACCTATCCCTTTTCCATAAAGTGGACATCTGGGACCTTGGTACACGTCTTTCCCTTTTTGTAGGGGATGTTGCCAATTTTTCATCAGAACCCCATGTTCAAAATAATCCCTATTAGCATCAGGGAGATTGACCACTAAAGCTCTGTTAGAAAACCTAGTTTTTAAATAAAAGGTGGTGTCGCTGGTAACCCATTTATAACAGTACATAATCTCAGGAATCCCTAGACGAGTTCCATGAATTTGATTCAATCTATGTACTCCATTAACTACCCTCCATGTATTTGGAACTATTCTTGCAGGGACAATATCAAAATATTGGCAAAATTCCAAACACAGGGGATAAGGCGGGAAAGAAAAACCACATTCCGCTACGAAATGGAGGGAAACCAGTGTCCCTTAGCTAGAGAAAATAAATCAGAAGGGTAAGGAGGTTCTTCCGAAGTAACCCAAGGAGGAATCCCAAAATCATCCCTAAACTTATCCAATGATTCGATAAGATAAACCATGATGGCTAAAACAAAGAAGGAAAGAAGAAATTCTTACAGAAAAAATCAGCTAAGGCAGACGACAGAAAAAACGACCGCAAGAAGAAAAGTGAGAAGACAAATAGTTTGGGAATCTAAATGGCAAAAGGTAGAAGACGATCGATGTTAACGTCTTTAAATACGCTGCCTTGGAAAACGGGAAAAGTAATGATCACTAGAGATGACGATTGCGTTTTCGACGGCTAAATGATGAAAAAGACGCAAATACCCAAGGGTTCGTCAAAGATTTAAAATATTTACAAGTTTACCATCCCGCGCTCAAAACTATTATGAAAAGTGAAAAATCTTACAAGTGTTGGAGGTCTCTAATCAAACAAGATAGAATAAATATGCATGAGAAACTTTTGGGTATAATATTCCACATTCTCATATTTAACTTCAACTGTGAAACATTGGGGGCTTCTGTTGATACAAAAATTAGTCAGCTGACATGGACCAATTATGTAAAGACACGCATCATCCAGCATGGATTAAATATACGTAGCGAGCAACTTAAAGCACCGAGCTACTCAGCGTACTGAGCATCTGTTCAGGAAGATCAAACGACGAAGACAGATTCAATGAACATTTTTATCAGGTACAGATGTATATGTCTATTAAATAACGGCATATTATCTATTCATACTGACAACCTAAGGGCTATAAATACTTTGTAACACCCCCATAGCGGGGCAAGAACATAATCGAGATTAAGGCAAGATACCCGGCAATACGAGACAATGGACATAGGTTATTTTCATTAAGGCTAAACCACTTTAAAAACCCCTTGTCTTATTTCTTTATTCATATTTATCTGTGATTAATTAATTAGATCAAGTCTAGTTTCTTACATCAACAGTAATTTTTAGCATTTATTAGTTAATTTTCCCTTGAAGTTGTTTTAAATAAATAAAAAAAATATTTTTAGAAAAAAGTGAATTGCAGGTTTTCACAATAATTGTTTCACCTTGAAAGTTGGATTGATACCCATACTTACCGCAATACGAGTTATTTTAAACAAGTTTTGTAGGTACTCAAGGGAATTTTGAGACTGGCTTTTGAAGACAATGACCATACGCAAAAAGCTTCTTATCAAAAACCATTTTGTATCCTCTGGAATAATCAAAATGTTAAGGAGTTCTTTTTCTATTGCCCATTTGAATATTTATTTCTCATAGTGTTGCGCTTTTGAAAATTCTTATAAAAATATTACATTATGGGAAAACGCAAGTATCGTGCACATTTTGCATTTCGATTAAATTATACCAATATAAATGGAAAACGCTATATTATATCCATTTTCAATAATGTCTTAAGCCGAATAACGTGTTTTCCAAATAAGTGCCACGTGTCTTTGAAAAGGCGTGACGTGTGATAATTGATTAAATTAAATTCGCAAGTTTCCAAGTAATCCTTATTTAATTAGAGTTTACTTTTAAATCAAATAAATACAGCCCCTAAACATGCAGCTAAATCAACCCATTAAAAATAAAGCATGCAACGCAGTAAATATGCCGAGACACAGATTTCAGGAAAAATACGCTTTCGGGTAAAACCTTTATTTCACTATGAATATATAAATCGCAACTTATAGTTACATAGAGAAATTTGAAATGGATCAACACGCAGGCAACCCACAAAAACACGCAGTCTTGAACTCAGTAATAGAATACACGCATCACCCTCTAAGGACTCGCAGCCCAAACAACAAAGGAAGAACCACAGCTCTCCTCAATGACATGCAGCCATTACACTTTGTAGAGACACTCTCAGCAATAACACACAGCTCTCGGTTGCAAAGATCTCCCCACAAAGGTTGAACAATAGCAAAGCTTGTGTTCTAGGGTTCCAAAAAGATTCACACAAGTAATTGGGATTTTTATGTGTGAATTAAAAAGATGTTTGGCACATCAAAACTCGAAGTCTTGTTGTGTTTGAACTCTTAGAAATGTTTTCTCAAAGACTTGAAAAATACACCACCAAAATAGGTATATATATATAGGAAATTTGAGTCGGTGGAAAAAAATCTCAGCAGATCTGTTCGTGATTATCAAAACCGGATCGGTCCGATTTTGATGCTGGATTGGTTCATTTTTAAAATCACTTTATTGATTCGGCTTCGATCTGGGGTATACTGGTTTTGATGCAAATCAGATCGGTCCGTTTTTTATGCCGGATTAGTTTAAAATGACCGGATCGGTCCGGGTTACCAGTAAGAAAATTTCTTTTTAAAAAAAAAAACTCATTTTGCTTAAAAAAACATACTTTTTTTTATAAAATCATTTTATAAAAGTTTCCCAATACTAAGTATGAAACTTTAAGGGACTTAAAAACAAAACTTTACCAAGTTCAGTCTGGCAGAGGTTATGATGTTGAAGACGCTTTGATATTCGGATCCGTTGATGTAGATGTGATCTTGAATTTCTTCAACGGTGTAACGCCGTATGACATACATATTGACAATGGACAAAAATGTCCTTACAAATCTCCCCCTATGTCTATGCCGGTACATACATAAAAAATATCTGAATTATCAACTAATGACCTATACAAATCTACCCTCCCATGAACCCTAAAGATGGAAAGATACAAATGTTTAAATCTTCATCGTTTGTTCTTTAATCTTCAACAATCATCAAAGCTCAAAGCTTTTCTCATTAGGGTATGCAACATATTGATCTTCAATCTTCGTACCTACACACATGAGACAAAGAAAATACCACGTGACATATCGAGTTTGAAATGAGATAAACATAGATACCAATTTATGATAAAAACACAAGCTAAATCTCAAAAACTCCCCCAAAATTCAAACTCCCCCATAATATGATGTCCCCAAATAGACAAATGAGAAGAATGAATAAAATAAT
Organism: Sambucus nigra; assembly: GCA_949130495.1. Taxonomy (NCBI): domain Eukaryota; kingdom Viridiplantae; phylum Streptophyta; class Magnoliopsida; order Dipsacales; family Adoxaceae; genus Sambucus; species Sambucus nigra. Next base: position 44,728,541 of record OX422210.1, on the reverse strand, counting down.
TAAAGTCGGGGTGTCACGGTACATAAAAACAAGGCATCAAACAATATGGCAAACGTGCATCTTGCAAGGATATGTAAAAACAATTTACAAACTCTTTTTGATTTTTCATACAAAAATAAGATACATTTGAAAAAAATATACTACAAAAATCACACAATGGATTTAGACTCAAACAACCAAGTCATGGAAATGGAATGAATTTGCGTGAACACATTCGATAGGTAAATCAACTCAATCAATCATATGTGCACGATGCATATGTGTATCCCTAACGAATGAGCATCAAAAGTATCCTTAGGTGTAAAAGTTTGTTGAATTTAGATGACATCGTCTTATGCAAATCAACAAAACAAAGTCAAAGTGATTTCCTCACCAATAACGTCCAAAACTATGTAGCGCATTTTCAAGCATTTCAAGGACTTGCAAACCCATTTTGAATTCTCCAACCAAACTCCCTCATGCATATTTTCTTTTAGAGGTGTATAAACTAAATTCTCAAACTTTGGAGAATTGGTGCAAAAACCTAAATGACCCCTTTTTGGCATGAATATATTTTTATTGCCTTTAAATATTTTTGGGCTCTTTAAACATCTTTGGATCCCGGATACTAAAATTTCTCCATTTTTTAGGTCCAATTTAACGGTGGCTTAGTATTCGCAAAGGCAAAATGAACCTTTCGCAGCCCTTCCCCGTTTTCAAACAAAGCACACAAGCTCACAAAACGGTTCTTTTATGCACAATTTCCTTAGAAAAATTATCGCGCTTGGTTCGTTTTAAGGATAGGATTGAAGTGAAAATACCCAACCAATATGTGATAAGACAAGCACAATAACAAAAAAATCCGTGCATGTGTGCAATAAAGGAAATTATGAGTCAAACATGTAGGAAGAAACACTTAATTACATCTTAATGACTCCAAACATTATAAAGCACAAAGATGACATGATATATTGTCTCAAAACACTATTAAATAGTCACATGAAGAAATGGAATGAAATTGTGACTTGGTCATCCTAAGTGTCTGATGATACGAGAAATCGTCCATAGGGCGTTCTCATACCAACAAGTCAAGAGAAAAGTGTGTAAATAACAAGTAAAGCAAGTAAACAGAGAGAAGACAAGATATAGAGTGGTTCAGCCTTTGAAATAGGCCTACGTCCACTGTGTTGCTCCGTTCTCATTATGTGCGTTGCATTGTACAATATAATAGTGCCTAAAGAGGCGTACAAGTATCAGAATAAAGGAGAATACATATGACTGGGGGTTCCAGTATGCCGGAGAGGTAGCTGCGTTGTAGATATATGGCCTCCCAATCGTATGTTGGGGTTGTGTAGAGGGAATTTGTATTGGAGTGTCTCGGGTGTGTCTGGAACCGATCTCGTGAAAAGACCCCCTTATCTCGAGGTGTGGACCCTTATTTATAGGAGGTCTGTGTGTTGAATCACGTACCCTGAGCACGTGGCGTACACCAAGTCTGCAGTAGATGTGGATGAGGGCACGCGCCCAGAGCAGCAGCGCTGCGCTACTGAAGGGGATCCACGGAACCTGAGCTAAGGTCATTGGGGTGCCGCGGCCTCTTATGGAGAGGCCGCACCCTATAAGAATTCTGGCCGCGCCTCATATGAGATACAGGCCGTGGCATATATGGCTTGAATGCGATTATAGAAATACTGCCACGACAGGGTGCTATACTTGTACTATCAATAAGCCCCCAAGCCGCAGTGTCAAGGGAGACATATTGGGACTGCGGCTAAGTAGCCAAGGTGCCGCGGTGATTCCAAAGCGACGATTCGTCTTCCGCGCTCCCTTATATAAATTGTTTCTGGCCGTGGACTTCATTACGTTTCCAAATCTTTTGAGAGCAAATCGAGAGCGAAACTCTGCACATTTCTTACTGCATATTCCAGCGACCCTCCGAGGCAGTGTGTGGCAGTTCAAGGCGGTTTGTAGCTGATCTTCTCGATCCTTTTCATTCCCAGGTGATTTTTCAACCACTGTTTACAATTTTCTTCCGTTTTTATGCCTTTCCTGATTCATTTGCTAGAAATCTAGGATTTTACTTGTTCGTTTTGCTTTTCGTCACATATGCTGCATATGAAATACACATCACTGTTCTTGATGTTCATAGCTAAAACCTCCACATTCTGTGAATTTGATCTTAGAATAGTTAAAATTTGGTTAATCAACTGTTTAGGATAGAGGCCGCGGCAACATAGGATTATAATAATCATCTGAACTTGCAATTCTGTGTCAAACCGTGCTAAATGGCCGCGGTCCCCCAAGCTGCCATCCGCGGCAACAAATCAACTTAATCCCACCTGGTCATCTCGGAACAACCTTAAAACTTTCATGAGCCTTAAAACTTTCACGAACCCAAGACATCCATGTAAAATAACTGTTGTTGCTACTAGAGCATATCGAGTTGTCTGAAGAATTAGGAATGGTCGTGGTCAGGAATGCTTTGAAGCAATTCTGTCTTATTTCCGTGGCAGAACATGCTCCATAAATATGGATGTGGCCACGGCCAGTTGGGACCGTTTGGTCCCATAAGAAAACGTATTAGGGACGTAATTCCAGCTTGTAAGACCTAAAAAAAATAACCTTCTGCGGCTTCTTGAAGTCTTACAAGTCATACTGGCTGCGGCGCCTAACTGCGAATTCTGCTTTTCGGGTACTGCTGCAGCCATATGAGTTTTGACACAGACGAGTTCCTTAGAGGCGTTTGGGCAAAGCATTTTGGGACTTCTCCCCCAGAACTTACTTCCATGCCCCCTCTGAGATCAGTTGGGCCCTGCAAACTGAAAGATTGCCCGAACTGCGTGATAATTGACTCAACCTCCACGGATTCTGCATCTGGAAAGGATTCCCCATCTCAGTCGATGGAAGAGGAAGCCAACTCAAGTACCCATCCCATGGGAGAAGGAGATATTACCGCGGCCGCTAGAAATAAGCCTGGTGGTACATCAGGGAGGGCTGCAAAACCATTAGCCGCGCTTGACATCCGCGGCTCGATGACCCAAGAATGGGTTGAGCAGGTTGCCGAGGATTTTGAGTTTCCAGAAAACTTGACGTGCTCAGCCCCTGCCGCGAACCAAAGACCGTGCACGGCCCTTTATGACGATGGGATTTGCTTCCCTTTGCACGCATTCATCTACGGGCTGCGGCTGCCTGTTCCTGTCCCCATCCGTCGCATTTTCCAGATAATGAAACTGGTTCTAGCTCAGTTAGACCCCAACGGTTGGAGAGCTGTTCTTGCTACAGTTGTCCTTTGGGAGAAGTTGTTCAAAAAGGACATTACTCCCGCGGAGTTCTTTCACTTCTACCGCCCAAAGGAGAACTCAGTAAAGTTCGCGGGCTACTACTATTTTTCTAGCCGCGGCAGGGACGAGACCCTATACACTGGGAGACCGACTAGTGTGAAAAACTGGAAGGGGAAATATTTTTACATCTCCGGTGAAGGCTGGGAGATGCACCCCGAGGAGAATGAAAGGGAGAGATCATATAAAATGCCGCGGCAGTGGGGTTCACCTTCAAAACTAGGTATAAGATTATAGCCGCGTCCTTTAATTTCACTTGACCTCTGCTAACTTGAATTGTATTTTCTTTCTGCATCCCTTGACAATCTGCACTTGAACCCACGGCAGGAAAAAAGAGTTGCCGAGGCCGCGGAATTTCCTGCTGAGCGTAAGAAGTTCAGCATACTTGTAACGTCGGCCACTATATTTGAGGTGGGATTCTTCCCAAACAAATCAATTCCTCAACAGATGGGCGCAGAAGGTAATTAACTGTGCCGTTGTTTTCATTCCGCGGTCATTTTATTTTCTTATTGAACTCATGCCATTCTTTTTCAGGTGAAGAGGTTGATAGGGAGCTGCTGGCTGCGCAGCTGGCAGAGATGGATGAGGACGCGGTCGTCCTGAATAACACCACGCGAAGCAGAAAAAGGAAGCGATCTAGAGCCAAGGTACAGGCCGCGGCCTCCGCTGGAGATAAAACCACAGATCCTGTCGCGGATCAGGTGGTTCATGATGAAACCCCTGTGCATCATGAACATTTTGATGATGACATAGGGGAAAATTTGGCCGCGGCCGGACTTGTGTCAGCGGAAATTCCCCTCCAACCGTCTTCTTCTCCCCACCAAATGTAGTGGCCGTCAATACAAATTTTCCGCCTCCCCAATTCCGCGGAGAGTCCGGGCCAGACGGTAGGCCAAGGCCTCAACTAAGGAGGCCTGACCCAAATTCCTCCTGGGATACTACTTCAAAGGCTGCATGGAGAATGAAGCGAGCCTTGGATGCCGCGGACCTCGACCGACTTATTGGGGAGGATCATGAAGATCTGGAGGATTGTGGCCTCCATAGCCTTCTCAGGGTGCGTACTAGTCATTGAATCTTTGTATCTCGTATTTTTCTGTACTTTTGCTAACCTCTTATTTCATATACATGCCGCGGATGTGATTGTGGTCCAAAAAATAAAGTACGAGGCTTTGTACAGGCTGGAAGAGGTCGAGAAGAGTGCATATGCCGCGGACCTACAGTCTGCCCGGACCTCTTCTTTTGAGGCCGGGAAAGCGTCCTCTGCCGCGGCCCTCCAGGCAGCCCATATGGACCTGGAGAGGGCCAATAAGGCCAGAGAGGAAGCGGAAGAGAATTTCAATCAGGTCGCGGAATCTCTGAAATCATCGCAGGCCCAAACAACCGAAGCCGCCCGTGTTGTAGAGATTGCAACTTCCAAGCTTGCCCTCCTCCAGCAAAAATACCAAGAGCTTGAAGCCAAGTCTGTTCAGAAGGACGAAGCCCATCCGCGACCATAAAGAAGATGGAAGAAGATCATGGCGACGCCCTCCAGCTAGCCATAGATCTTGCCGTGGAGTCCTTCAAAGGCTCCAAGGATTTCTTCCTTACCAATAATAGGGCATACCTCCGCGGCTATCAAGAGTTGCGGAAGAGAATCATTAAAAATTTTCCTGATGCCAAGGAGACGGTCCTCGCTTGGAAATTAAGTGATGCGAAAAATCAGGAGTGCATTGCTGAGCTGAGGGCCGCGGCTGAGGAGAGAGCAAGGTTGATAGCCCAAGCAGAGGCAGAGGCAGCGACTGAGGATGGGGAGACAGAGACTGCCGCGGGCGATGATGAGGCTGATGACGATGATGACGCGGCCTCTTAGATTTTAAATTTCTGTTGCACTTTTGTAATTTTGAACTTTGTTGTGGCTGCGGCCCTCATTTCTGTAATCCAAGTTAATTAATACAAGGGCTGCGGCCATATTTTTATCACTGCTTAATATTCCTTTCTTTTCTGCATTGCATGTTTTACTCTGCCTGCTATAATGAATGGTTGCATGTTACTGCCTCATATTTGTAACCTGCTTTCTGTATTGAACGAACTTGTAGTATTTGTAACTAGGTCCGCGGCAGCATAGCATAATTCGATGCAATCTTGTTCTTGTTAATCATCCGCGGTGCCCTTGTCACCTTGGCCCTTTTTTGCTTTACCTTAGCACCACCGTAGGGCTGTGATCCCCAGGCCGCGGTGCCAATGAAGTTTGGAGGCCGCGGCTTGATTTCTTCAATTTTCTGTAAAAGCCGCGGTGATTTGAACGCGACTCAGTCGTTTTTTTCCATTTAGCTGTGGAAGGTTGCCATCCAACACTAGGGTAGCGGTGGATGAGGATGCCGCGGCATCTATTTGACTGTTGACAAGATAATGGGGCTACAGAACCTTGCCCCTGGGAAACCGAGGCCACCCTTCTGTGGGTTTGACATGCCTCATGATCATGATGACCGAGCCTCCAATAGCCGATTCGATTGTCTTTCATGTCTTTCCTTTAGTCGATCTTGGGACACTATGAAGCCTCCCCAGGCTGGGTTATATTATTAAGCCACCCACAGCTAATATGCGAGACACTATCAAGCCTCTCCAGGCTTAGTTATGTTGTTAAGCCACCCACAGCTAATATGCGAGATACTATCAAGCCTCTCCAGGCTGGGTTATGTTGTTAAGCCACCCACAGCTAATAATACATATAAAGCCATCCCTGGCTCGATGACGAGTCCCAAAAGCTAAGAGTGGGCGTTATAAGCCCCCGTGGCTGACGTCGCACTTCGAGAGCAGAGAATTGGCATTGTAGGCCCTGGTGGTTGATAAAAGCTCCTTGGATCCTCAGATGCCTCCGCGAGTATAGCCATCATGTGATAAGATGTAGTTTCACATTGCGAGGGAAACCTTAGAGCTAACGAAGGTCGTATCCCATCCATGAGCGCATTTTGAAGTAGAATAATCCTTCAAGATAATTTTGTTATATTTCCTCTGAAATCTGTTTGAGACAACAAGTCTTTTTGTGAGGTAGCAGGTTATGAAATCAAGAGAAATATTAGATATCGCTAAACTTGCTAGTTCATATACTTATATATGTATGATGCCAATGACTTTCTTAACAAAACATAAAGTCTTGAGTATTTAAGGCTACAGTGAGCTTCATAAAACATAAACAGAAATAGTTGAAAATAGAAAGACTAAGGATGAGATGCGGTAGGCAGCCTCGGCTGGGTCCGGATGAATCCCCTATGCATTCTTTACGAATCGCTACAGCATCCCTTGTCCGATTAGCCTTTCAATTTCATCCTTCAGAGCATAGCATTGCTCTGTGTCGTGGCCATGGTCCTGATGGAATTTGCACCAGGTAGCTTTGTTCCTCTTGTGGGGTGGAGCTCTCAATTTTTCTGGCCACCTCAAAATCTTGTCTCCTTTGATGACTTCCAAGATCTCTTCAATTGGGAGGCTCAACTGAGTATAGGCACCTGACTTTTTCTGCCTTTTTTGACCTCTGATGGTTGATTCCGCGGCTTTATTTACTGCCGCGGCAGGCATGGCTGGTTTTGCTAGTCCCTCCACTTCCGTGCCTATGTTTTTAGATCCCGCGGCCTCCAGTATTAACACCCTCTGAGTGAGAAAATTGACCTGGGTCTAAAGCGAGGCGTGGCTGTCATCGAGGTGATTAAGGTGATTGTATAGTTGCACAATCTCAGCCTTGACTTCTGCACTCCGGCTAGATTCTCCCTCCATCTCTGCTTTTGTTAGTCTTTACAATGTATATATATAATCTGAGAACAAACTAACAAAAGTGAGCAATCCCAGAGATACTGAACCAAGTAGGAAATGGAGGCCGCAGCCATTGCTACGTGACACCGAGGCCGCGGCTATAAGGCGCGTAGCAAGATGCACTACCGCGACCCCGTATGATACCATGGTAAAGTTAGAGCTCGACTGATTACGCTCCTACTAGGGTTTGTTCATGAGTAAATAACCTCTCGATGCACACAAGGTGCAGTTTCAATGATAACCCTAGATCATAGGCCAAGAACAGCAAAGAAGGAGTAGATACAATCCCTCCCTAATCATTCATCTTTTTGAGGCAAAAGCCCATCATGCCTTCCGATACTAGCTAGATAGAATGATATCACAGGGGTATGCAAGATGGATCTAAAGCCATAAGATGAAGTATATCTGGATATAAGAAATACCCACCTATGGGTATGAATATGATGTGGAGTCCAATAACCAGTAACCGGCCCGCGAGGAGATGATCCAAAGGACCCCTCGGGATCGAATAAGGTGTTTGAAGGACTCATATATGCAGAGAAACAAGATTGAAATGTCTCGTTCCCACAGACGGCGCCAAATTGATGATACGAGAAATCGGCCATAGGGCGTTCTCATACTAACAAGTCAAGAGAAAAGTGTGTAAATAACAAGTAAAGCAAGTAAACAGAGAGAAGACAAGATATAGAGTGGGTTAGCCTTTGAAATAGGCCTACATCCACTGTGTTGCTTCGTTCTCATTATGTGCGTTGCATTATACAATATAATAGTGCCTAAAGAGGCGTACAAGTATCAGAATAAAGGAGAATACATGATGACTGGGGGTTCTGGTATGCCGGAGAGGTAGCTGCGTTGTAGATATATGGCCTCCCAATCGTATGTTGGGGTTGTGTAGAGGGAATTTGTATTGGAGTGTCTCGGGTGTGTCTGGAACCGATCTCGTGAAAAGACCCCCTTATCTCGAGGTGTGGACCCTTATTTATAGGAGGTCTGTGTGTTGAATCACGTGCCCTGAGCACGTGGCGTACACCAAGTCTGCAGTAGATGTGGATGAGGGCACGCGCCCAGAGCAGCAGCGCTGTGCTACTGAAGGGGATCCGCGGAACCTGAGCTGAGGTCATTGGGGGTGCCGCGGCCTCTTATGGAGAGGCCGCACCCTACAAGAGTTCTGGCCGCGCCTCATATAAGATACAGGCCGCGGCATATATGGCTTGAATGCGATTATAGAAATACTGCCACGGCAGGGTGCTATACTTGTACTATCAGTGTCTATCCATAAATGTTGCAAGACAAAATACAAAAATCTTTTTGGATTTTCTCAAAATTTTAGCAAAAATAAAATCTTTTTGTATTTTAAAAAAAATTCTAAACAAATATACAAAAGATACACACTAGCAATAGGCATATAATATCATCATGAAAAGATTCTAGTAAACAAGTCAAACCTCAATCATTAGGTGTGGAGGGATTTTCCAAAGGTGGTGACAACTTATGAAAAACCTCCATCAATTCTTGTGAAGTTTTGACTAAAAACTTAACTTGCTCACCTAAATGTGCAAACTCTCTCATGTAATCTCCGGGAGCATGTAACGTATCATGCGTGGGTTCATGCGTGTCAGAAACACGTGTGGTAGCAAAACGTGACACATACCCCCAGCTTAAAACAAAATTCCCTAAGGTGGCCTTTCCTCTTACAAAGAGAACAAACATAAATAGGCCTAGGAACACCTTTATCAAAAACACTAGGACGCACTCTCCTAATAGGAATGGGACGCCTAGGTGGGTTAGGGCGAGACACTTGTGAAACTGTCACAAAAGTGGGAACCGGATCGGGTGCTAATTGGGAAGTCGAAGCACTGTCATGACTTATTCCTAAATTCTCACCTTTACACTTAAGAACCACCTTTTCAACCTTCTTAGGTGCGTTCTCAAACATGACTTTGACCTCCCTGGCACGTTTGAGATCACTCTCAAGTTGGGATACACGTGTCGTCAGACTAGACAACGTGTCGGTCAAATCACACTTCTCCTTTCTCAAAACCTCATTTTCTCTCTCCAAATCTAAAATCCGACGACCTAAATCTCTATTATACTTCTTTGTTTTCAAAGTCTCGGTGTACAAATTTCTAAAAGATTTTTGGAGCTCACTTTCATCTCCACTCTCCTCCTCACTTTTTTCCTCACTCGAAGAACACAAATTACTATCATAGCTCTCATGTGCACTCTCGTGAGACAAAGTGGGTGTGCTCACACGACTAGAAAAAGCGACAACCATCCCATGTCCAAAACCTTTATCGGACTCATCTCCCTCACTATCACTAAGTGTGGCAGGCATGACTACTTTCTTCCCTTTCTTTCTAAGCCACGTAGGAAACTCAAACGGCTTATGCCCTTTACCCCCATATTCAAAACAAGTCACATTCTCAAAATCTTCCTCACACTCCTCATCGAAGTCATTCTCTTTTTCCCTCTGATAGCTTTCTTTGACCTTTCCTTTCTTTTTATTTTTCTCAAAAAATCTATTTTTGTTGGAAAAATTATTTTTCTTCATGTTGAGAAACTTTTTAAAATTCTTTGTAAATAAGGCCATATCATTAAAATCAAAGTCTCCCTCAGAATCGGACTCATAAACTTTTTCATTTTTTTTCTTACAATGAGTCTTTAAAGCAATGCCATTATCCTTAGCCTTAATGGTTTTGGGAAACATGTCAATCTCATAGGTTTGAAGATCTCCTACAAGTTCTTCCAACTTAAGGGATTTCAAATTCCCCAAAGAGTTCAAAACAGTGACTTTAGGAATAAAGCGCTTTGGGAGAGACCTCAAAATCGTTTTAACGACACTCGTGTTATCAATCACCTCACCCAAATTACAACATGTGTTAACAATGTCCGACAAACGTGTATAAAAATCATCAAAGCATTCGGACTCAGACATGGTGATAGTCTCAAATTGGGTGGCCAAATCTTGTAATTTTGATTCTTTAACCGCGTTCGTACCCTCATGTGTTAATTTTAAAACATCCTAAGCCTCTTTAGACGTGGTGCACATCATAATTCGGCGAAACTCATCAGGAGTGACAACTCCAGAAATAAAACTCAGACCACGGGAATTAAAATTGCCCAATTTATAATCATCTTCAGTCCATGCTGACACGGGTTTTAGAGAGGTGAGTTTATTAACTGTGACCGTGGGAGGAGTCCAACCATTTTCGTAAAGCAACCAAACACGCTCATCAATAGATTTTAAAATCGATTTCATACGAGCTTTCCAGTATGCATAATTAGATCCGTAAAAAATGGGCATCTGATTATATAAGTGCTCCATAGGAAAAAATGCGAATTTTCACAAAACTGATTTTAAAAAAAAATCTATATCACATGATTTTGCAAAAATAGGAATACACGATAAATTAGCGTAACCTGCTCTGATACCAATTTGAAAAGATATGACGTGTGATAATTGATTAAATTAAATTCGCAAGTTTCCAAGTAACCCTTATTTAATTAAAGTCTACTTTTAAATCAAATAAATATAGCCCCTAAACATGCAGCTAAATCAACCCATCAAAAATAAAGCATGCAACGCAGTAAATATGCTGAGACACAGATTTCAGGAAAAAAAACCTTTCGGGTAAAACCTTTATTTCACTATGAATATATAATTTGCAACTTAAAATTACATAGAGAAATTTGAAATGGATCAACACGCAGGCAACCCACAAAAACACGCAGTCTTGAACTCAGCAATAGAATACACGCATCACCCTCTAAGGACTCGCAGCCCAAACAACAAAGGAAGAACCGAAACTCTCCTCAATGACACGCAGCCATTACGCTTTGTACAGACTCCCTTAGTAATAACACGCAGCTCTCGATTGCAAAGATCTCCCCACAAAGGTTGAACAATAGCAAAGCTTGTGTTCTAGGGTTCCAAAAAGATTCACACAAGTAATTGGGATTTTTGTGTGTGTTTGGCACATCAAAAATCGAAGTCTTGTTGTGTTTGAACTCTTAGAAACGTTTTCTCAAAGACTTGAAAAATACACCACCGAAATAGGTATATATATAGGAAATTTGAGTCGGTGGAAAAAATCTCAGCAGATCTGTTCGTGACTATCAAAACCGGATCGGTTCGATTTTGATGCCGGATCGGTTAGTTTTTAAAATCACTTTATCAGTTCGGCTTCGATCTGGGGTATACTGGTTTTGATGCAAATTAGATCGGTCCATTTTTGATGCCGGATCGGTTCATTTTTAAAATGACCGGATCGGTCCGGGTTGCCAGTAAGAAAATTTCTTTTTAAAAAAAAAACTCATTTTGCTTAAAAAAACTTACTCTTTTTTTTATAAAATTATTTTATAAAAGTTTCCCCATACTAAGTATGAAACTTTAAGGGACATAAAAATAAAACTTTACTAAGTTCATTCTAGCAGAGGTTATGATGTTGAAGACGCTTTGATATTCGGATCCGTTGATGTAGATGCGATCTTGAATTTCTTCAATGGTGTAATGGCGTACGACATACATATTGACAATGGACAAAAATGTCCTTATAGCCTTTCATTAAAAGGAAATGCTTTTGGCATGTATGTTTTAACTTAATGAGAATGCATTTACGAAATGTGTTTTCACTGGTCATAGGAAACCGCTCGTTTTCTTTTCTACTGCACTTTTTTCATAAATAAAAACTTCTCCCCTCCGACGGTTTCTCTCCCTCAACTAACTCCTTCTCTGGCAGCAACTGCGTCCTCCCCCGCCACCATCTTATTCACATGTATCCTTTTAATTTTTATATATAGGGTATTTGTTGAAATATTTTAGTGGATACCTGTAGCCGAGATGTTGGACTTGGAATTATATATAGTTTAGTGAATTGAAAATATAGTTGGTTGTATTGGACTAGACCAATATTAAGTTTCGCTCATGTATATAACTTTGTGAATAGTTTGAGTTGTAATTATTTAAAAAATTGAGATAATTAGTCGTTAACTCATATAAGGTAACGCTATCGTAAAACGTTAAAGACATTATATTATTGAATTCTATTGTGAAATGACAAACAATTTTATTTTGCAAACACTGCCAAAAACTTAATTGAATTGAATTCACATAAAAATAAATATGTTAGTGGTTGAAATTGCGTATTTTAAATTATGAGAATAACCCTGGAACATTGTTCACCATAATAAACAACTTGGAGAAAATTATTTCTTATACTACTTCAGGAATAATTTTAGAGTGAGTGCTCTTGAAAACCAACAATGTATTTAAATGTTGCAAATAATAATTATAAAATGCATTAATCATATTTGAGATAATAAACATAAAAAAATCGGACACTCTTTTGTAGTCACATACCTCATATATGATTAGTTACAATAATAAATTATAGAGCATTGGTATAATTTTTCAATACTGTAAGGACATTTTCTCATGTCCAATATGTTTCATTTATGTATGTCGTACGCCGCTACATTTGGCACGTCACCTCAAGATCGCACATGACGGCCTCTATCCGAATTCCGAGAATCAAGCATTCAACATCTCCATTAATGTGTCCTACATATGCCTCAACGACTTCACGTTCCACGATTTTAGGGACTTAATGCAAGTGGTACGCAAGGGAAGTCAAAACAGTGAAAAAAGGCTTGATAGGGAAGTTCAAAGGGCATTTTCGTAATTTCACATCCATAGTTAGGAGGTCTGGTCAACTGGAAAGTTGAAGAGCTCGCCGCAACGAAGATACTGGAAGAAACGGCACCTCAATCCGAGCTACGGTGAAGAAGTTATGACCTTTTGAAGTTGGAGAAAATTCCTTGAAGAATGCTGTTTTTTTTTAACCTCATACCAGAATGGGAACACCAAACCGGTTCGGTGTACCCCAGATGGGGTTCGGTGTACCTGTACGCTGATAAGTTTTTAAGAGTTTTAACAAAGCGGGATTCTTCATATTTTTTCCTATAAATACCAACTTCGGGGGAGTTGTTTTGCAAGACTTTAGAAGACGTTTTTGAGAGTCCAAATTACTCTAGTCTTCATATTTTTGAGTCCCAAGACTCATGTTTTGATTCACACAATTGCCAAACCTTTGTGAATCTTTTGGTAACCCAAGAACACAACTTTTTAGTTTGTTCAAACCTTTGTGGAGAGATCTTTGCAACCGAGGGCTGCGTGTCATTGCTGAGGGAGTCTCTACAAAGTTTTATGGCTGCGTGTCATTGAGGAGTGCTGCGGTTCTTCCCTTGCTGATTGGACTGAGGTTCATGTGGGTTCGCTGCGTGTGGATTCATTGCTGTATTTCATTGTAAATCTTGTAAGTTGCGATTTACGCTTTATAGTGAAATAAAAGGTTTTGCCCTGCGGGGATTTTTCCTTAAACTTGGTGTCACATGATTTATTTGGTTATGGGTTGACACACACACGCACCTTAGATGCATGTTTAGGCGCTGAAATTTAATAAGTGTGCTAAATTAGAAATCTGCGAAGTTTTTCAATATCACGCGTTCTCAAATTGGTATCAGAGCAGGTTACGCTAATTTATCGCGTATTCCTTTTTCCGTAAAATTGTGTGATATTGATTTTTTTTTAAAATCAGTTTTGCGAAAAATCGCAATTTTTCAATGGAACGCCCATTTAATGAGGAGCCTATTTTTGAAAAATTTCACGACCGTGCTGAAAAATTAAAAAGTTTGAATTTGAAACTTTGCAAAAGAATTAAAGTTTTGGAAAAAGAAAATTCTCTCTTTAAAAGTAAGATTGAATATTTGCAAGAGTTTCAAACTCAAAGTGATATTTGTCGTGAGCACTTTGGTAATTTGTGTACTGATTTTGATTCTTTAAAAATTGCCAAAAAGAAGAGTGATGAGAGAGTCCTAGTTTTAGAGAAGGAATTGGAGGACTTAAAAAATTCTAGGGTTCCCGTTTGTGCCGTCGAGGATAAAAAATTAATCGATGATTTTACGGCACGCGAAAAGACTCTTAAAAATAAGTTTGTTTTAATTGAGGGGGAGCGTGATAAACTGTTAAGTTTAATTGATAATTTGAAGAAGGCGTCCCTTAATTTGGAAGAGTCTAATTCTTTGCTTGAGTCAAAAGTTTTGAAGTTAAAAAATGATTTGACAGACTCAAGTAGGTTTGATAGTGATGGTAATGGCTCATCGTGTTCTCATGCTTCTAATGCTAAAGCCAAAACCATTATTTGTTTTAGAGGGTCAACTAATTCCAAGGACGCTAGAAAAGATCACACTTTCGGTGTCATCCCACCCGTTTACACATGCTCATATTGTGGTAGGAATGGTCACCTTAGGCGATTTTGTTTTGATCTTGGAAGAGGTCCTGGAATTCGAAGTCTAGTATTTTGTTGGTTCCCAAAACCCCTTGTCGACGTGTTTCATCCATTTGGGTTAGGAAATCACTTTTGGAGGAACTAGATTTTAGACAAGTTGGTTCCCGTTTGCTTGCACATGATTCTTCTCTTGCCATATCATATAGATGATTGTGTTTGCATGTTTGTCATACGCTAGTTATGCTTTTTGATATATTTTTGCTAGCATTGTGACATGTACTTTTTGTATATATTTTTTTGAAAAATTTTGAAAAATACAAAAAGATTTTTTTTTGTTGCACCGTTTATGGATGAACACTTTGGATGACCGAGTCACAACATCATTCCATTATTTTCATGTGACTATTTGATAGTGTTTTGAGACAATAGGTCAATTCATCCTTGTGCTTTATAATGTTTGGAGTCATTAAGATGTAATTAATTGTTACTTCCTACATGTTTGACTCATGTTTCCTTTATTGCACACATGCACGGATTTATTTGATTATTGTGCTTGTCTTATCACATGTTGGTTGGGTGTTTTCACTTCAATCCTGTCCTTAAAACGAACCAAGCGCGATAATTTTTTATAAGGAAATTGTGCATATAAAAACCGTTTTGTAAGTTTGTGTGCTTTGTTTAAATAACGGGGAGGGGCTGCGAAAGGTAATTATCTATCCTTTGCGCAAAAGCCACCGTTAAAAAGGACCTAAAAAATTGAGGAATTTTATTATCCGAGGTCCAAAGAGGTTAAAAGAGCCCGAAAAAAATTGAAAGGCAATAAAAAGATATTCATGCCAATTATGGGCCATTTAGGTTTTTGCACCAATTCTCCAAAGTTTGAGAATTTAGATTACCTCTACAAGAATATATATATGAGGGAGTTTGGTTGGAGAATTTAAAACGGGTTTGCACGTCCTTGAAATGCTTAAAAATGCGCTACATAGTTTTGGACGTTATTGGTGTGAAAATCATTTGACTTTGATTTGTTGATTTGCATAAGACGATGTCATCTAAATTCAACAAACCTTTACACCTAAGGATACCTTTGATGTTCATTCGTTAGGAGTACACGTATGCATCGTGCACATATGATTGATTGAGTTGATTTACCTATCGAATGTGTTCACACCCATTCATTCCGTTTCCATGACTTGGTTGTTTGAGTCTAAATCCATGGTGTGATTTTTGTATCATATTTGTTCATATTGGTATCCTATCTTTGTATGAAAAATTTGAAAAATCAAAAATAGTTTGTATTTTTGTATACCGTGACACCCCGATTTTGCTTGTTTGATTCATTCTTCTTATTTGTCTATTTGGGGACATCATAAAAAGGGGGAGAAAGAATTATCTTATTTTGGGGGAGTTTGAATTTTGGGCGAGTTTTGAGATTTAACTTATGCTTTTCATATAAATTGGTATCTATGTTTATCTCATTTCAAACTCGATACGTCACTTGGTATTTTTTTTCTTTATCTCATGTGTGTAGGTACTACATTGATGATCTCTGAATTGCACACCCTGATGAGAAAAGATTTGAGATTCCTGAAGATTTGAAGAACAAACGATGAAGACTATTCATTTGTACCTTTTCCAGTTTTGGGTTCATGGGAGGGTAGATTTGTATAGGCAATTTCATATTTGATAATTCGGATTTTTTATGTATGTACCGGCATAGACATAGGGGGAGATTTGTAAGGACATTTTCTCATGTCCAATATGTTTCATTTATGTATGTCGTACGCCGCTACATTTGGCACGTCACCTCAAGATCGCACATGACGGCCTCTATCCGAATTCCGAGAATCAAGCATTCAACATCTCCATTAATGTGTCCTACATATGCCTCAACGACTTCACGTTCCACGATTTTAGGGACTTAATGCAAGTGGTACGCAAGGGAAGTCAAAACAGTGAAAAAAGGCTTGATAGGGAAGTTCAAAGGGCATTTTCGTAATTTCACATCCATAGTTAGGAGGTCTGGTCAACTGGAAAGTTGAAGAGCTCGCCGCAACGAAGATACTGGAAGAAACGGCACCTCAATCCGAGCTACGGTGAAGAAGTTATGACCTTTTGAAGTTGGAGAAAATTCCTTGAAGAATGCTGTTTTTTTTTAACCTCATACCAGAATGGGAACACCAAACCGGTTCGGTGTACCCCAGATGGGGTTCGGTGTACCTGTACGCTGATAAGTTTTTAAGAGTTTTAACAAAGCGGGATTCTTCATATTTTTTCCTATAAATACCAACTTCGGGGGAGTTGTTTTGCAAGACTTTAGAAGACGTTTTTGAGAGTCCAAATTACTCTAGTCTTCATATTTTTGAGTCCCAAGACTCATGTTTTGATTCACACAATTGCCAAACCTTTGTGAATCTTTTGGTAACCCAAGAACACAACTTTTTAGTTTGTTCAAACCTTTGTGGAGAGATCTTTGCAACCGAGGGCTGCGTGTCATTGCTGAGGGAGTCTCTACAAAGTTTTATGGCTGCGTGTCATTGAGGAGTGCTGCGGTTCTTCCCTTGCTGATTGGACTGAGGTTCATGTGGGTTCGCTGCGTGTGGATTCATTGCTGTATTTCATTGTAAATCTTGTAAGTTGCGATTTACGCTTTATAGTGAAATAAAAGGTTTTGCCCTGCGGGGATTTTTCCTTAAACTTGGTGTCACATGATTTATTTGGTTATGGGTTGACACACACACGCACCTTAGATGCATGTTTAGGCGCTGAAATTTAATAAGTGTGCTAAATTAGAAATCTGCGAAGTTTTTCAATATCACGCGTTCTCAAATACACTAGTTATGAATTACGTAACATTTACATTGTCCTTATATTCTTAATTGATGGAGCGAAGTGCAATAATGTTCGTGTGTTATTGTGGTTGTTAAATGTATACCGATGGTACTGTTGGTCTTAGTTGCGGGGTGGAGTTGCAAAATAAAGTTTATCAAAAGCGTGAATCAACGTACCATGACCTGTTACACAAGGTTTTTCGTGCAATAGGACTATACATTGGCACGACTACTGTGGTATCAAAAAATATCACAATAGAGGTTTTACAAAGAACAATCACAGTCGACCAAAAAAGCAGAAAATCACACACACAACATAACTATATACATGGTTCGACAGCTTGCTTTCGTCCACAGATAGGTCTACTGTTTTATTAAGCATCTCTCAATATGTTTTTATTACATTCCATTTTGCCCCTAGCCAGGGCTTACAATTTAGAGATGTAGAATCTTCGCTCTTCAAGTAATTCCACGATGCCCATGATGATTCATGAATCCCTTGAATATGTCCATGAGATTATATGGGATTGACTTGGTTTAGGGGCAGTGTGGACTGCACACGCACGTAGCTTCTTTTCTTGATGTGAGGCTGGGCTACTCTCTAAATATGTTGCGTTAGGTCGGTCATTGTTATGGACTAAGAACAAAATTTGGTCCCCGTAATTACCCCTAAAATACTTGGGCCATTGCTTGGGCCGATGGATTTTACATGTGGCTAAGGACGCAGCCTCGTCAGTGGCACACTCGTAATTTATTGAAGCAGGAGACGTGCATTTTTCTTTTTATGAGATATTGAAGCACCAAATCTTCCTCGAGAAATATAAAACGTCACTTGAGTGTTTGAAACTGGTTTGTCAAAAACGCAACCATCAGTTCATCATCTCTGTTTGTCTTTGTGCATACTGTGTTGCTGCGTGGTCGAGCTGAGCTATCGAGGAGAAACTCAAAGATGAATGAAGCTCTAAAGTTTATCGAGAAGGACCTTACTGACACGAAGGATACTTTTGACAAAGAGAGGTAGAAGTCTCCTAAAGAGTTGTCAGACCTTCGTAAAGCCTATAGTGTCATGGTCACAGATAAACTGGCAATGGCAGTCGCAAACAAGGGGATGGTCACGGAAGTGGAGAAATTGAAGGAGGAAGCAACGATTGTTCAAGAATATGGATATAATAAAGGTTGGGATACAACGTATAATGATGCCGAATGCCAGATTACTTATCTTCGGCGAGCATAGTTCAAGAAAGGTTGGGATCAAGCCTTGACTACTACTGGAGTCGCTGTTGATTCCCCCTCTTCTCCCAGCATCATCATGGTCGTAACTCTATTAAAGAGTCTCCTTCTACCCAACCAGATGCTCACTATGTCATGGAGCCCATTACTCCTGGTATTGGGGCTGTATTGGTCAATCCAAAGGGGGTCATTGTCCCAACTAGAGGAGCTGCGCAAGATGCTGGTGAAGGTGAGGTTCCTGTTAACCAAGTTGCTGACAAATGGAAGGGGCTCTCCACATCTGGCCAGGTTTAGGTCTCCCAGGAATTTCAGGCTCTGCTCTTATTTTTGTCCATATGTTGTATTTTTGTTTCTTCCATTCGTTAACTAGCATGTACCCTTTGATTTAATAAAAAATCAAAATTTGTTTCATTATTGATACTTGTTACTTTTGCTACTTGTTTAGTTAGCTGTAGCTCATTGACGTAGATGAATATATTCCTGCTAACTCCCGTCTAGGCCAGATTCTTGGTCCAAACATAAGCGCTAAAGCGCATTGAGCTTTTACAGAGATTTGTAAACCCCCTAGGGCGAGAAACCATGACTATAAAGATTATCTGAGGTGGTTGCCAAGATAAAGGATAGGCTTGAGGGGATGGAGGGAATTAGTGCCTCTATATAGGAGGATATGGATGCCTTGGAAGCAAAGCTTCTAGATGCATCTGAAACCAACCAGGTGGGGGAGTTATTGCAAAGAGCGAATGATGCTTTGAGGAGAGAAATTGCTCTCCTCAAAGAAAACACTCCATCTAGTCCTCCTTTGGTGTTGCGAGGCTCCTCATCGTCTACTATAGTTGATCATGTTGACAATCAAGCTTCCAAGAGAGAGATTTTCGGGCTAAAAGAAGATGTTCATCGAGCCTATGCGATTATTACTGGTCTTCAAAGGGATGTCACATGATTGAGATAGTTATTCTGAAAGGGTCCTCAGCAGGTTTGGGATGATGGTTATGACCAAGATTAGAAAGATGCCCCAGTAAGACTGAAAGAGGATGAAGAACTTACTTTTTCTAGGGGATGACTGAACGTTCTTAAGATATTAAAATTTCCAAAGGAGTCTGCCTAGTGGTATAAATATCAGACCGTTCGCTCATCAGCTCTGCAAAATCCCTTCTCGAGGGATGACCGCTGGATCCCAATAGATGTTATTCTAGTGCAACTTATAGAGACTTGCCCAGAGGATGTTGAAAAAGACTTAGTTCCTCATCCCGATGATGGTCAAAGAACTCGGGTAGAGGACTACCTTGCTCGTGCTGGGCCATCATAGGTCTTTGAGTATTCCTTTGTCTTTTGATCTAAATGTAACCATGTGATTTTTAATGATAGATAAGATGATTATTTATGTTTTGAGTATTTGTTGACTAAACATGTGTTAACCTCACTTGTTGGTTGCTTGGCATCAGTATTTGACAAAAAAGTACTTGATATATCTGATCTTAGTATGAATGATTAGTACAAAAACTTCTCAATCATTTTAGGATTTTTGACCAACTAAATGATGTTGAGTTTTTGTTATCTCGTGTTTGAACATTATACCAGTCCAATATACCTTATCCATATCATTTTGTCCACTTTACCTTTTAGGTTGTGTCGTCAAACTTCCTTAGGCCTAAGTAGGGCGATGGCGAGGATGTACCTGGTTAATGGGTCATCTAGCCTAACATGATTTTTTAACCAACCTGTGTTGGAGACCAACCTTGAGTTGACTTTATTGCCTAAGGATCCCCTATAGGTGTTTTATTGTTGTTAGAGCAACTCAAGAGGCCAATTGTATTTTCAATAAAGAACTGAGGAAGGTTAATCTTAAACCTTACTTTTACATATATTCTAGTTTTGAATACGATAAGTATGTCACACTATTGCGACCATAGGAGCTTTATTCCTTGATTGGAGAAAGTTGATGAACTTGTTGTAATCTCGGATCTTTGTTATGTTTTTAGCGGGGCATATTTCTTATGAAGGATACGTATTGAAGTTTGATCAAGAGACATTTAAACAACCAAGACGTTCAAAATGCGTGGGCCAATCGACCTTTATTAACTAAAATGATAAATAAAAGGCAAAATTAGTTTGTAAATGAAAATTTGCCTAAACTAATGGTGCTTGAAAAAATAAAAGATATAGAAGTCTAAAAGTAGAACTTCTTAAGGTTGGCTACATTTCAGGCCCTTGGTATCTCCCTGCCCTCCAGCGTTTCTAAGTGATAGGCCCCCTATAAGTCGTTTATTATTTTTATCTTGAAACGTCCCTCCCAATTTGGTCCCAATTTACCATCTTATGGTCTTACAGTACTGTCGAGGACTTTCCCTAGGACGTAATCCCCTACTAGAAATTTCCTCAGATTGACTTTTTGATTGTATTATTTAGCTAGTTGATGTTGGTAAGATGCCAACTTAACTAGTGTCAATGCTCATCGATCATCAGCTAAGTCAAGTTCAGTGAGTAATGCTTCATCATTGAGGCCTTGGTTGACCAAGGTGGTCCTCATAGTAGGTGTCTTTCTTCTAATGGGATGACTGCTTCCATTCTATAGGCGAGTGCGAAAGGGGTTTCTCCCATTGATCTCCTGGGATTTGTATGATAAGCCCATAAAACGTGAGGTAACTCGTCTACCCAGGTACCTTTGGCTCTTTCCAGCCGTTTCTTTAGTTCATCGATCATTATATTGTTAGAAGCTTCAGCTTGCCCGTTGCTCTGGGGATATGCTACAGAACTAAAGTGGTGCTTGATGCCATTCTTGTCGCAAAAGCCTTGAAAGAAGCCACTTTTAAACTATGTGATGTTATCTTTAATGATTATCCTTGGCATCCCAAAGCGGGTCATGATGTTCTTTTATATGAACCTTATCATATCAGAGTCCCGAATGTTTGCGAATGGTTCTGCCTATACCCATTTAGTGAAGTAGTCAGTACCGATCAACATATACTTGCGATTTTCAGATGTCATAGGCAGAGGCCCTACAATATCCAAGCCCCACTGGGCATGGGCTGGTTAGTGACTTGAGGTCGCTAGCTGGTTAGTAGACCATAGGGGAGTGATTATGACACTTCTCGTACTTATGAACATAAACTCCAACATCCTTCTACATGTACGACCACCAATATCCCTCTTTGATCACTCGAAAAGCCAATGATCTTTCTCCTGCATGACTCCCATAAATGCCTTTATAAATTTCACTAAGAACCCGCTCGACATCTTGTGGGTGGATGCACTAGAGGTAGGGGCTAGTGAAAGACATTTTGTAGATTTTTCCCTCAAGAGATAAGTGAAACCGAGCAACTTTGACTCTTATCTGGTGTGCCGATCTCTTGTCACCGAGCAATGTGTTGCTTCGTAGATAAATCATGATGGGATCTATCCAACTGGGTGCATTTTTTATATGGAGGACCTGCTCGGTTATGACCGGTTGATTGATGGTTGGTTGTTTAAGGAATTATATCTGAATGGTTCTTCGTAAATCGGAGTTAATGGCGGACCTTAGAGCTTCTAGGGCGTCGGCGTGACTGTTCTGCCCCCTGGGGAACTGCTGAACATTAACTTTATCAAACTTTTCCACAAGTCCCCTCATAACAACGAGGTAAGCTTCCATCCTCTCATCCTTGCGCTGAAGTCTCCACTTATCTGCTTGGACACTAGTTTTGAATCGCCAAATACCGAAGGCATTTTACCCCTAGTAATTGTGCTTTGCGCAGGCCGAAGATCAGCGCTTCATATTTCGCTTTATTATTGGAGGCTTTAAATCCTAGCCTGATCCCTTGTTCGAGCACAGTATTCTCTGGGGTAACTAATACAATGCCTACTCCTGCCCCTCTGGAGTTGGAGGCTCCATCAACGTAAAGGGTTTTTGCTTCCTTTTCTGCTAGTTGTTAAATTTCAAACTGGGCAGTAGGCTGATTCCCCGTGAACTCAGCTATAAAGTTTGCTAAAACCTGCCACTTAATTATTGTTCTTGGTTGAAAGTGGATATCGATTCTTCTAAGATTTACCAACCACTTTGACAGTCAATCGAAGAGATCAACGTTCCTTAGAATAACTTTGGGGGGGTAGGGTGTGAGGAGATCCCGATAATGGAATGAGCCTCAAAGCAGTGCTTCAGCTTCCTCGAGGCTACCAATAAGGCGTAGGCGAGCTTATCCAGGGGAAAATAACCTTGCTCGACATCAAGAAACGTCTTACTCGCATACTAAATTGGGTGTTGGACCCCTTCCTTCTCACATATTAAGGTGGAGCTCATAGCGTGGTCTGAAACGGCTAGATAAAGGTATAAGGGTCACCTTTGTTTGGAATCACCAGCAGGGGTGGTTTACTGAGGTAAGACTTGAGTTTTTCAGGGCTTTAGAGCAGTCATCATTCCATACTAAACCCTTTTTCCTTCTTCAACAGTTGGAAGAACGGTCGACAACGATCTGAAGATTTGGAGATGAAGCGGTTGAGTGTGACGAGCATGTCGAGAAGCTTTCGTACATATCTTATCGTCTGAAGGGGCTGGACTTTTCTGATGGCATCGATCTGATCAGGGTTTGCCTCAATCCCTCTCTTACTGACTAGATGCCCTAGGAACTTTCCTGATTAGACACTGAATGAACACTTACTAGCGTTAAGTTTCATCTGGTACTTCCTGAGGTTCTCAAAGGTTCCTGTTAGGCCTGAGAGATGGTCGCCCTTGAGTTTACTTTTGACGAGTATGTCATCGATGTATACCTCTATCGTTTCTCCTATTATATTGTTGAACATCCTCGTGACCAGTCGCTGATAAGTCGCTCATGCATTCTGTGGCGGGCCAATGTACCTTTAGTGTTGGGCAACGATAATGCCTTTGATCTGTTTGAACCTGTTGCCAACGAGCAGACTCTTTTGCGTGAGCCTGCGCACCATCAATCATCTAGGGTGAGTAACCCTGATGGTTATGTAAGTACTACATGACTTTTGGCATTCCTTTTTGCATTTCCTTGTTTCTTTCAATTTTTGATAAAAGTTTTCTTCTTTTTTATTTGGACAGACTGATATTGCAGCGATGAGTCTTCTCTCCCAAGGGACGACGGAATTTAGAGATGTGTGGGAGCACCTTCCTACAGTGGTGCATTGGATGGTTTCTTCAATGGGTTTTGGCAGTCTAGCGTCTGCATTGGTTTCCTATCCCTTAGCAAGGTTAAGTAAAATTCCTTGAAGATATACCACACTAGGGTGAGCATATGGATTTAGATTGTTACCTGCAGCCGCAAGGCTACTCTCAGGAATAATTGTCATTCTTTAGAGAACTTCCAAGTTGAACACAAGGAATAAAAGAGGTAGAGAACGATAACAAGCAGTTGTTCCCATAGACGACGCCAATCTATTGATGTCTAAAAATGGAATGGGCCCCAATTTATAATCATATATAAATAAATATAAATAAGCAAGGCAAACACACGACAACGGTTTTTAAAGATAGATACAGATTTTTAAAGTGGTTCAGCTATAAAGAAAGCATACGTCCAATGTTGGTATTATTTCAGATGATTATAATAAGTCAGTGTTCGGTGTGCTTGATCTGGATTTTTTTCCCCCTGAGCTAAGAGAGATCATGTATTTGTAGTGGTTAGGAACCTAAGAGATGGAATGTCTTTATATATTCTGGCATTTACATCTATATACAATAAATAAGACTGTTGATATTAAGTTCTTATCGATATTCCACCCGATTAACCTTTGTTATTCTTGATAGCTCATATTTCTGAGGTTGGTCGGCCTGCTGGATGACTAAGTGCCTTTGGAGTTGACCAAACTAGTTAGGATAGTCATGCAGGAGGACATGTGTCTGCTTCTTATTGGTCCATGTAAGAGAGTAATTTTTACATACAACATGATCCATTTGAGTTGGTTACCATTTAGGTTTTGAAAAACATTTGTTAGCATAATGACCATACTCATTACATTTCCTACACTATATATGACTCAAATCTTTACTTTGTACAGGTTTATTAAAAGATTTCTTTTCAAAATTCCTTTCATGTGGTCTGTTTTAGTAATTAGGCCGACCTTGTTTAGAGGCAAATTTATTCCTAAATTTAACAAACTTCTTGAAATGTTTTGACATCAATGCAATTTCACTATCGAAGGGCTCAAGAGAAATATGACCATCATCCATATCAGTCAAAGAAGACACATAAGCAAAACTACTAACGAAATATATAAAGGCTAAAGGGAATTGTGCTTTTAATTTTCCTATTTTATTATCACTAAGCATGGTGTCTAATTCAAATGTTCTTATTTTACTACATAACAGTTTAAAGATCATGCCTTGGTAATCCATTTCACCAATTATATGCTTTTTCACATTAAACTTATGGGAAAAATACTTAATATCTTAGAACAAACTTCAGAATCAGTGTATATTATACTAATAGCATGAGATTGATTAACTATGTCTTACAAACGTAATTATAAATCATAAAAAAATTCATCATCATGTATGAACATGGTATCATTACTATGCACTAATAGTTGTGATTTAGATTTCTTAACACGTGCATCACCCTCATGATTAGACATAAAAAATGTCCCAGGCTTCTTTTGAGGTGGTGCATACTAAGATTTGTTTGAACTCAGACTCACCAATAGCCTGGAAGATGGCATTTCTGCCTTTGTTATTGTTCTGAGAACCAAGCTTCTCATCTTTTGTCCACCGTGAGAGAGACTTACATTCTTCCCTCTGAGCATCACCAACACCAACAATATGGGTAGGGGTTGTAAAACCAGTTTCAACAATGTTTCGCATGTCATCACCTAACTACTAAAGGTGAGCAATCATTCTTACTTTTCAGTAAGAAAAATTCGCACCAACAAAGTGAGGAGGACGAGTGGAACTACCATTCCGATCTTCCATTTTTAAAGAGGTTTAAAATAAGAGTTCACGATATATAAGAAAAAACTTTGTAAAATAAAATTCCTGAAATCTCTGATACCACTTGAAATTTGGGCAGGCCTAGAACACAAAGGTGTAAGAGCCAAAAACACTCTTTTAACTCTTTGATAAAAACCAGTTTAAAAACTTATAATTGAAACTAAACTTTAGCTCACACAAAAAGGTTTATATTGTTGGTAAGATGTCAAATGGACAGAATAGCATAAAGAGGTATATACATACAAAGATGGAGGTGAGGTAACAAGAAAAACACAGTCATTTAAATGACGAGGAAAAACCAGAAACAACTGGAAAATCCCGATTTACAAGAACACGCACACCAAAGTCCACTAAACAATCATTCTGGTACAAGCAGTCTGTTACAACATGTGTAAATGAAAATAAAACAAAGCTAATAATGATATACCCGTTTATATCCTCGGCCTGGTTGAAGATTGCCTCCAGACGGACGACCCCTCAGGCGACCCTACGAGGGGCCGACCCTTCACCAAGCTCCAGACGACCCTACGAGGGGCTGACCCTTCACCAAGCTCCAGACGACCCTACGAGGGGCCGACCCTTCACCAGGATCCAGACGACCCTACGAGGGGCCGAACCTTCACCAGGCTCCGGACGACCCTACGAGGGGCCGACAGTACGAGGCCAGAATTATGCCAGACTCACTGCCGGAAGGAATTTTGCCCTCGGCCTCGGCTCAAGGCTGACGTCATCACAGCGCGTGGTTTGGGAGACGCGTGTAACAATGCGCGTGAGGCTCACATGGCACGTGGGAGACCGTTATAACAAAATCACACCCTCACGTGAGGGAATATTATGTCATCATTTGGCATCTACAGGTGTCAACAGGGGATTGGCTAGATCATCATTCACATGCACCATGCATACTTGGGGGGTACACTACACCCCCCAAGACCTATATATACTTGTCACCTACAACCCTACAGGGGATCGATCAATTAACTGTAGCCCTAGCTAAAACTCCGCTTGTACACGCAGTAGAGAGAGAGAGAGGGTTATGTGCATTGTATCCAAGGCCATTAGTGCCCATACTTAGTGGAACACACACTCACAGTGGATGTAGGCCATATTGGCTGAACCACTATACATCATTGTTTTATTTCCTCTTATACTCATCCCCTTCTACACACTTATATACTTATACATCTCTATGGCTGCCATGGCTGCTACTGTTTGAGCTTACTATCACTTATCTGGTGGTGCTGAATCTCAGCATCATCATTTTGGCGTCGTCTGTGGGAACGAGAAGACATATCTTCCTTTGTACAACTTGACCTCACTAGGCACTCTGGTAGTGAACTAACACTCCCCCCGAGAGGAGGTGTTTCACCATTGAAAGAGACCCACTAAGGTTCCCAAGCTCACCAGTCTTTTCTTCAGTTCAGTTTTTCATAGCTCAAACACATGGCACCTGAAATGCCACCACCACCATTTCCCCCGCCGGATGATGGGGGAAGACCCAGTTCCAGTCAGCCGCCACCTCAGTCTGAGATGGCTGATGTGGCGGCAGCCTTAAAGTCTCTGGCAGCAAGCCAGCGGATGATGCAGGAGCAGTTCACAGCTCTAAGCCAGAATATACTAAGAGCACCAGGGGTTTCACCTGAGATGATTACTCCGGCAGTAGTTCCAGGACAGCATGAGGCCAGGGGACCACCCCAGGCACCGCGCAAAGACCTACCACCTCCTCAGCGGCATAGGGATGTTGCTGACCCCCGGCGTCTACGCTTGGGGAGGCAAGGAAACCCATGCCCTGAGGACAGGTATGACGATCCGGAGGGAGAGGAGGCCCCTATAGAGTGCTGGGAACCATATGAGGTCTCCAACAATACTGTACGACCTCTCCAGGATAGTAGAGGAAAGTGCGGGAGACCAAATCCTGATGATCGCCCGAGGGGCTCTGCTTTTGATCGCTTGAGAAGGGGGTCAACCTTTGAGAGGCTGGGCCCAGTAAATGACTTGCGGGAACAATTGTCCAGGTCAAGAAGTGCTGCGAGGTCCAGGAGGGAGGCAGCAGATGGCCGACCCCGAGGACGGGATGACAGCCAAAGGGAAGTAAACAGCCGACACATGCCCGCTGCGGCAGAACCCCCCGTCCACCTTAAAGAGGCGGAAGGGGATAACATCGGCCAAGACGACCCTGTGAGGCCCTGGAATGACTCGATCAAGCGGTTAGAGGATAAGATCGGTGATATACTGAAGAGCCGGGACCCTCTTCAGAGTGGATACACCATAGGCTCACCCTTTGTGGCAAAGATAGTCAACTTCCCCATGCCATCAAAGTTCAAGCCACATTTGGTCACCCCAAGGTATGACGGGAGCACCAACCCCGTCCACCACGTGGAGATGTATCAATCAGCAGCAGACATATACTATATCTCATATGAGATGAGGTGTCGTGCCTTTTCTGGTACCCTGACAGGGGCTGCACATGTCTGGTACATGTCTCTTCCAAAAAATTCCATTGAAAACTTCAAGAAGTTGGCATACCTGTTCATCCACAACTTTTGCTTCGGGGTGAGGCCATAGAAGAAGACCATCCACCTGCTCTATGTTAAGCAGGGGAATAATGAGAGTCTGAGGGACTACATAGCCAGATTCAATAAAGAGAAGCTGGAGGTGGAAGACTATGAGGAGAGCATAGCTATGACAGCCCTGATTGGAGGACTCCAAAAGGGGAAGCTGTTATGGAAGCTTGCTGAAGACCCTCCGAGGACGATGGCTGAGCTGCTGTCGACAACAAAAAAGGTTATGAACGCCGAAGAGGCGATGGCTGCAAAATATGAAGATGAAAAAGGAGGTGCTAGTGGGGGTAAATACCCTAAGAAGAACAAAGAGGGGAAGAAGAGGTCCATGGATGACAAGTACGCTGGATACACCCCTCTAACGGTCAGCTGTGAACAAATTCTCAATGAGATAAAGAGTGACCGGTCCCTGAAGTGGCCTGAGAAGCTAAGGGCAGCCCCCGAAAAAAGGAATAAGAACCTGTGGTGTGAATTTCACCAAGACCACGACCACGTAACGGACAAATGCTTTGCTCTGAAAGATGAGATTGAGAAGATGATGAAGGAAGGGAAGCTCAGAAAGTACGTCGAAAAAGGCGCCTTCAAGAGGGGCCGAGGGGACGACCCCAGAAAGAAGCGAGGCGATGCATGCCGAGAAGGACCTCAAAAAAGAGGGGACGACCCTTCTGATGATGAGGACGACCCTGACCTCCCGCCGAGAGACGACCAAGGTCCTGTCAAGAGGCTTAATATGATCTCGCTCGGAGTGGGAATGATCTCCGGGGGTCTAGCAGGAGGAGGGTCTGAGGTAGCCGACAGGAAGGCCCATGTGGCTGAGGCCAAGGCAGTGACGAAGACGGTACACGCAACCTCCCTGGAGGTCTAGTCAAAAAAGAGGAAGAAGGTTGATATGGACACAATAATAGTGGGATTTTCAAGAATGGACTTCAAAGGCCTCTTAGCCCCACATGATGACCCTCTCGTCATCACTACCAAAGTGCACGGGTGTGAGGTACCGAGGATCCTGGTAGATGGGGGTAGCTCTGCGGATGTGATGTTTTGGCCGTGCTTCAAAGCCTTAGGCCTCAGCCGTGCTAGACTCGTCCCCTACCATCATCCATTGATTGGGTTCAGTGGGAAAAAGGTTCATCACCTTGGGGTATATGAGGCCGATGTGAGGATGGGGGACGAGTGGCCGAGATGGCTCACCAAGAAAGTCAGTTTCTTTGTGATGGATGAACATGTGTTTTCGGCTTACAACATCATACTGGGGCGTGTGGCCCTCAAGGGGTTTGAAGATGTGCCGTCTACGGTCCATCAGATGATCAAATTTCCTACCCCTTACGGGGTGGGGGAAGTTCAGGGAGACCAGACGACAGCGCGAGAATGTTACTACAACTCCGCTGAAGAAAGGGAGACACACAAGAGGGCTACGACCACTTACAATATTGACACCCTAGACCCCAGGGATGAGACGAAGCTAAAGAAAGGAGAGGCCGTGGAAGAGGTAGAATCCATCATCCTCAATGAGGATGACACGGAAAAAACCGTCCAAGTTGGCAAGTATCTGAAGCCCAGTATCAAGGAAGACCTCATTAAGCTGTTGAGGAGAAGACGAAGCGTCTTCGCATGGAGTCATGTAGATATGCCGGAGATTGACCCTGAAATCATGTGTCATAAGCTCAATGTGGTAGAGGGAGTGAAGCCGATAAAGCAGAAAAGGAGAATTTACTCTAGAGAGAAGTATGAGGTCATCAGGGAAGAGGTCAAAAAATTAGAAGACGCTGAATTTATCAGAGAGGTCATCTACCCTGAATGGCTGTCCAATGCAGTCATTGTCCCAAAGGCCAACGGCAAGTGGAGAATGTGTGTGGACTTTATAGACCTCAACAAGCACTGTCCCAAAGACAACTTCCCTCTCCCCCGCATTGACCAGATGGTAGACGCTACCGCATGCCATGAGCTCATGAGCTTCATGGATGCCTACTCAGGGTATAACCAGATCTTCATGAACCCTGAAGACTCGGAGAGGACAACCTTCATCACTGACAAGGGGACATACTGTTACAGGGTCATGCCCTTTGGCCTCAAAAATGCGGGGGTAACGTACCAGCACCTCGTAAATAAAATGTTTGAAGACCAAATTGGGAAGTCTATTGAGGTTTATGTAGATGACATGCTGACTAAGAGTCTGAAGGCAGAGGATCATGTGGCAGACCTGGAGAGGACCTTTAATACGATGGACAAGTACAAGATGAAGCTTAATCCGGCCAAGTGTGTCTTCGGGGTCGGAGCAGGAAAGTTCTTGGGGTTCATTGTCAATCAAAGAGGCATCGAGGCTAATCCTGAAAAGATAAAGGCCCTTGTTGAAATGAAGACCCCCAAGTCCATTAAAGATGTTCAGAGGATCACAGGGAGAGTTGCTGCCTTGAACAGGTTCGTGTCTAGGGCCACAGACAAGTGTTTGCCATTCTTCAAGATCCTTAGGAAGGCCTTCGAATGGAGCGAAGAGTGTGATGAGGCTTTCAGGGACCTAAAGTCATACTTAGGGTCTCCCTTGCTACTGTCACGGCCCGTGCAGGGTGAACGACTTTATGTATACTTCGTCGTCTCAGAGTCGGCTATCAGTGCAGCAATCGTGAGAGATGAAGACGGGATACAGAAGCTTGTGTATTTTAACAGCAAGGCACTCCAGGGAGCAGAGCAGAGATACCCGAGGATGGAAAAGTTAGCCTACGCTTTGATCCATGCCTCAAGGACGATGAAGCCGTACTTCCAGTCCCATACAATGGTCATCCTCACCAACTCTCCTCTTAGGCAGGTCCTACACAAGCCAGAAAAATCAGGTAGGTTGATAGCCTGGGCTATAGAGCTGGGGGAGTTTGACATAGTGTATCAGCCTAGGACAGCCATTAAGGGCAAGCGCTGGCGGATTTCGTGGCTGAGTTTACTTGGGAGGATGATGAACCCGAGGGTGAGACCCCCGAGAAAACAAATACACAACAAGACAGGCCCACCGACACACCCGCAGATAGGGCTGAGACAAGCACCGCTAGAGGGAAAGCGGCTGAAAACGAAGAGGGAAGATACATCTTTAGACAGGGATCCCTCTCCGAGGGAAGTTTCTCAGAAGAACGCACCGTATGGAGTCTCTTCGTCGATGGGTCCTCTTGTGAAAGCGGGAGCGGAGCTGGGTTAATAGTATCAGCACCCGACGAAACGGACATTGAGTACGCCCTGACGTTCAATTTCAAAGCCTCCAACAACGAGGCTGAATATGAGGCTTTGGTAGCAGGCCTCTCCTTGGCCAAGTCTCTTAGTGTCGGCCAAATTTTGGTCCATAGTGATTCAAGGCTAGTAGTGAATCAGATACTAGGAGCCTACGAGGCTAAGGACGAGAGGATGGCTAGGTACCTTGAGAAAGTGAGGTCATTACTGAAAGGCTTCAGAGAAGTGAAATTAAAGAGGATACCTAGGCTCGACAATGGCCGTGCTGACGCCCTTGCGAGGTTGGCCTCTGCAACTAGGACATACATCAGGAGGACGGTCCCAGTAGAAATTTTGCTTCGGCCAACTATTGAAGACGCCGAGGGAACACTAGGCAATTGCCTAAATGTTTCTCAAGAAGCCTCATGGATGGACCCTCTGATCAGATACATTAAAGAGGGTGAGATGCCAGAGACAAGGCAAGAAAAGAAGAAGCTGAGGTACAGGGCTGCAAAATTCACTGTCATCGGAGACACCTTGTACAAAAAGGGATTTTTGCTCCCCTTGCTTAGGTGTGTGCATCCCTCAGAAGTTCCTTCCATTTTGCAAGATGTGCACGAAGGGTTGTGCTCAAGCCACATCGGGGGCAGATCCTTAGCGAAGAGGGTGATCACCCAGGGATTCTGGTGGCCGACCTTGGGGAAAGATGCAGCGGCTTATGTAAAAAAGTGTGACAAATGTCAAAGATTTGCCACCATTCCTCACCAGCCCCATCAGCTTCTTACCTCCATTATATCCCCATGGCCATTCGCAGTGTGGGGAATTGACCTAGTAGGACCCTTGCCTAGGGCCATCAATAACTATCGGTTCCTCATCGTAGCCATTGACTATTTTTCAAAATGGGTGGAGGCGGAGCCGATGGTGACAATCACAAAGCAGAAGACCTTCCAGTTCATCTGGAAAAATATTATATGCAGATATGGTCTCCCCAACACCCTCATCTCGGATAACAAGACTCAGTTCAAGAATACCTCTCTACAAAAATACTGCGAAAGGGTGAGTATCAAATAATTTTTCTCCACCCCAGGCCGACCTCAGGCCAATGGACAAACAGAAGTTACAAACAGGACAATCCTATATGGAATCAAGAAGAGGCTTGAGGAGGCAAAAGGAAGATGGGTCGAGGAGTTATATGCCGTGCTGTGGGCATACAGGACGACAGTGAGGACCTCTACCGGAGAGACCCCATTCATGCTAGCTTATGGCTCAGAAGCCGTCATCCCCACCGAGATTGAGTTTCCTACGCATAGAGTCCAAATGTATGACCCCCAGAAAAATGCGGAAGAGAGAAGACTCGACTTGGACCTGATTGAGGAAAGGAGGGAGGACGCTGAGATAAGGCAGGCTTCCTACCAGCAGAGGACCGCAAGGTTTTACAATCAGAGGGTGAAACAGAGGCCTATCGCAGTGGGGGACTTGGTCCTCAAGAAGACTTGGCAAAAGCCCAACAAGCTCCATTCTAATTGGCATGGCCCATATAGGGTCATCAATGAAGTTGTCCCTGGGACCTATAGACTAGAAAACCTAGAAGGGGAACCTTTTTCCAACCCCTGGAATGCAGATCATTTGAAGAAATACTATCAGTAGTGTTGTAAGGTCTTGATAGACCATAATTGTAATAAGAGTTGCTCCAACAGGACACTTTGGAAAATTAATGAGAAATATCAGTGTTTCCCCTCATCTTGTGGTTATCAGTTCTAATACGCATGGACACATCTACAGAGAACCACCCTCGGCTATAATGAGGGACAGTGGAGGGGACGACCCCACCACTGTCCTCAAGAAAGACGAGGGAAGACTTTATTAAAAACCATTAATTTGGTAAGTTGATCCCTCGGCTATAATGAGGGCCAGTGGAGGGGACGACCCCACCACTGTCCTCAAGAAAGACGAGGGAAAACTTTATTAAAAACCATTAATTTGGTAAGTTGATCCCCCGGCTATAATGAGGGCCAGTGGAGGGGACGACCCCACCACTGTCCTCAAGAAAGACGAGGGAAAACTTTATGAAAAACCATTAATTTGGTAAGTTTATCCCTCGGCTATAATGAAGGTCAGTGGAGGGGACGACCCCACCACAGTCCTTAAGAAAGACGAGGGAAAACTTTATTAAAACCATTAATTTGGTAAGTTTATCCCTCGGTTATAATGAAGGCCAGTGGAGGGGACGACCCCACCACTGTCCTCAAGAAGACGAGGGAAAACTTTATTAAAAACCATTAATTTGGTAAGTTGATCCCTCGGCTATAATGAGGACCAGTGGAGGGGACGACCCCACCACTGTCCTCAAGAAAGACGAGGGAAAACTTTATTAAAAACCATTAATTTGGTAAGTTAATCCCTCGGCTATAATGAGGGCCAGTGAAGGGGACGACCCCACCACTGTCCTCAAGAAAGACGAGGGATGACTTTATTAAAAACCATTAATTTGGTAAGTTGATCCCTCGGCTATAATGAGGGCCAGTGGATGGGACGACCCCACCACTGTCCTCAAGAAAGACGAGGGAAGACTTTATTAAAAACCATTAATTTGGTAAGTTGATCCCTCGGCTATAATGAGGGCCAGTGGAGGGGACGACCCCACCACTGTCCTCAAAAAAGATGAGGGAAACCTTTATAAAAAACAAGTTTGGTAATTTGACTCCTCGGCTATAATGAGGGCCAACACAGGGGATGACCCCTTGTTCACCCTCAAGAAAGACGAGGGAGAGGTTAGTGGCATTAACAAAGAAAAAGTAAACCATACAAGAAGCAAATATGGAAGACAGTAAAGAAGACGATGGTATTAATAAAATGCCAGTTATACAAAATATCAAGTGTTTTGCAAAGTAAAGTACAAAAATGTTGATTATACAAAGAGGGTATCGGCTACAAACAGCCACCCTATTGAGCAAGATCAGAGGGCAAGGCCTCGACATCAATGGGAGGCTCTTCTAGGAGTATGACAGGCTAACCCTCAGACGTGCCCATGCCTTCGACATGCTGAGACTCCACTTGAGCCAAGGCTTCAGCAATGAGGGGATCGTCCAGCTGAACTGCTTCAAGAGAGGGTCGAACAGACGACACTGCATCAGCGAACTTTAAGACGACCCATCGACAGTCCGTCTTAATTCCTCTCTCCAAGTATTCAAGGCCTAAGCCTTCAAACTCGTTTGAGAGTTTATAGGCCTCCACAGCATCGGCCTCGGCTTTCTTGACAGCTGCTTCCAGATCGGCCTTGTGCTGAGCCCCCAAGTTGAGTAAAGCCTCATCCTTCTCCTTTATGAGCAAGTCCTTGGCCTACTGGTCGGCATCGTGCTGCCTCGTCAACTCATCTAAGACCCTGGCATGCTCAGTCCTAGCACTCTCGAGTTCAGCCCTCGCAGTCTCTAGCTCTGTCTGTAGTTCGGCCTCGTGCTGAATGGCCCTTTCGGCCTCATGGAACTTTGCCTAATTTTCAGCCATCCACTTTGTGGCCGAGGTGAAAGCGCAGACGGACTGCATAGAAAAATAAACACATGTCAAGAGGCCGAGGAAATAGTTAATGAAAGAATGAAATTTAAAAAGTGGGTCAAGACCAATACCTGTGCAAGGGCGTGCAGACCATAGTCGTACACTTTGGCAGGAGGAATTTTGGACAAGAACTCATAGTCAGCTGCCGAGGGTACAGAAAACATTGAGGCCTTGGATTCCCTCAAGTTTGCAATGAGTGATGAGGGCTCGGCCCTCAGATGTGCCAGGTTTTGAGACCAGAAGGCCCCCATGCTGGATGAAGAGGTCGTCCCCTCAGAGGCTTCGACCCTGGCCCTCGTCCGAGAATCAGGCCGAGGGTCAATAGGGGCCTCAGGCTCCTTTCTTTTATTGCTATTGGTAGTCGTCTCCACCACCGTCGGCCCGGCGGCCCTCATCTTCCTCGGAGCCTGCTGAGGCTCCTTCCCTTTCTTCTTGCTCAGACCAGACAGTAGACTCGGAGCAGTCATTTCCCAAAGTCGGTCTGATATACCTGCAGGGCGATCTGATAAGAGGACGACACGTCAAAAAAATGCAGAGATAAAGAGGAAACACTTCAAAAATAAGTAAAGAATGGAGAACGTTCAGTATAACTCACATAGTTCTGTCAGAGGGCCGACACTCAGACCAACTTCTTTGAGGAACCGGGGGGTCATCAAGTCTTCAAATTTTGCAAGCTCACCCTCTCTCCCTCGGCCCCTCAGATACTCCACGATGTCATTCTCCTCCAGACTAAGTCCAGGGTCTGACCTGACCTTCATTGAAGGGTTAGACCATCTCCTGGGTACCCTCGGACCATCGGCGGTGAACTCCCACTCTCCAGAGATAAAGAAGAATCTCTTTTTCCAATCGTGGTTGGAAGTCTGCGCCATGTGGAGGAGTTTCTTCTCAGACCTCCTCGCCTCCAGATGATAGTATCCAGGCTGTTTAGACGAGGAGGTGATATTGTAGCAGCCCAAGAATAGGTCGGCCGAGGGCTCATCGGTGAAAGCATTCTTCCACAAGGAGATGTAGCCCAGGATCTTCCTCCAAGAGTTGGGAGGAAGTTGAGAGGGGGCAACACCAAGGGCAGACAGGATATCTATGATGGCAGGATGCAGAGGGAATCTGACTCCAACCTTGAACATCTGTTCATAAACTGCAACCTTTCCCTCTTCACAATAAAAAACCCTCTCAGACTCAGAGGGAACCCTCATAGTTATGCTGGGGGGCACCCCATAGGCATGCCTCCATATCAAGAGGTCGCGGTCCCTGACAGAGGAGATATAGGACGAGGCATGGGAGGTATCAATTTGGTCGTCTGTATCATCGCCCTCGGCCTCATCATCTGCCAGAGGGCCCTGGGGAAAGGCCATCTGAAAGGCATGGGGAGATAGGGTTGTCACAGGGATAGCCTCGGAGGGGACCATACCCTCGGCCTCTCGTCCTGGGCTTAGGTCAGATAACTCTATCCTACCGGAAGTTCCAGCGCCAGTTGGCGAGGGTGCTCTCTCGTCCATCTCACTTGAATGACTCTCGGCTGGACGAGCGGACGACCCACAAGACTCAGACGGTTCAAATAGTTTTATGGTGGCAAGAGGAATGGGAAAGATGGGTCGTACCCAATTAGGGTCGGCCCCTCGTCTCCTCTCTTCCTCTTCCTCTTCCTCTTCCTCTACTCGTCTGATCTCTGCAAAGAGCTTCTCTCTCAAGGATGGGAATTCAGATGCTAAACTATAAAGCCTCCTAAGCATTAAAAGGGAATTGATGGTTTTCACTCAAGAACACTCAATAACATTCAAGAAACAGTTGCCGGAGAAGACACCGAAAAATGCTATGAGACAACCCAAAGAAAATGCAGCCCTACGAGCCTAAAAAGCAAACAGAAATGAAGGTAAATGAGAGCGCTGAGGGAAAAAGATTACCTGATGAAGAGAGAGCAAGAACGTTGCTAAGCTTGAAGGATCGAAGGCTGCAGAAATGGCGATGAAAACTGGTAAAAGGCTAGAGAGAGAGAGCTTGGGCGCGAAGAATAAGAAGAAGATAGAGAGAGTTCAAAAATCTCTTAAATACCTTAGTAATGAGTGGGCCCATTGACCAAGGCAGGACACAGCCCACGAGGAAGGCATCATTAGGGCACAAAGTCCCAAGAAAAGTGTGCAGCCGCCATGCCTTGGAAACTAGAACTATAATGAGTATCTTCCCAGGTGTCACTCACCTAACTGATCATACACGCATCTCAATTACAACACTATCCCTCAGCCATCTTAATGGCACCTATGGCTAAGGGTTGGGGGTGATTGATATTCCCGTTTATATCCTCGGCCTGGTTGAAGATTGCCTCCAGACGGACGACCCCTCAGGCGACCCTACGAGGGGCCGACCCTTCACCAAGCTCTAGACGTCCCTATGAGGGGCCGACCCTTCACCAAGCTCCAGACGACCCTACGAGGGGCCGACCCTTCACCAAGCTCCAGACGACCCTAC
This sequence comes from Sambucus nigra, assembly GCA_949130495.1. NCBI lineage: Eukaryota > Viridiplantae > Streptophyta > Magnoliopsida > Dipsacales > Adoxaceae > Sambucus > Sambucus nigra. The sequence continues at coordinate 44,691,410 of OX422210.1, read as the reverse complement.
GAGGGGCCAACCCTTCACCAGGCTCCAGACGACCCTATGAGGGGCCGACCTTTCACCAGGCTCCGGACGACCCTACGAGGGGCCGACAGTACGAGGCCAGAATTAGGCCAGACTCACTGCCGGAAGGAATTTTGCCCTCGGCCTAGGCTCATAGGCCGAGGCTGACGTCATCACAGGGCGTGGTTTGGGATACGCGTGTAACAGTGCGCGTGAGGCTCACATGGCACGTGGGAGACCGTTATAACAAAATCACACCCTCACGTGAGGGAATATTATGTCATCATTTGGCATCTACAGGTGTCAACAGGGGATTGGCTAGATCATCATTCACATGCACCATGCATACTTGGGGGGTACACTACACCCCCCAAGACCTATATATACTTGTCACCTACAACCCTACAGGAGATCGATCAATTAACTGTAGCCCTAGCTAAAACTCTGCTTGTACACGCAGTAGAGAGAGAGAGAGGGTTATGTGCATTGTATCCAAGGCCATTAGTGCCCATACTTAGTGGAACACACACTCACAGTGGATGTAGGCCATATTGGCTGAACCACTATACATCATTGTTTTATTTCCTCTTATACTCATCCCCTTCTACACACTTATATACTTATACATCTCTATGGCTGCCATGGCTGCTACTGTTTGAGCTTACTATCACTTATCTGGTGGTGCTGAATCTCAGCATCATCAAATAATACCAATACGCCAAGGCTATATCTACTCAACCCCACAAGCAAAAAAATATTACCAAGACTGATTAAAAGTGACATAAAGTTGAGAATGCAAATTTACACATAAAACAAGTGTGTCAACAAATTTTTTATAAGTAAAATGTTTACTTAGCGTGAAATATTATATAATTATTAGTATATTTTCGTAAAAAGTAGTATATCATCTGGACTTAAAAATTACCTGCGCATGCATAGGTTTGCAAGCTAGTGCTAGTTATAATTGAATCTAGTCTATCTCTAATCCTTTGACAAGACCTATACGCAGGTGATACATTTATATTTCAATTAGCCCACAACTCCGGCAATAATGCTACCAATCTCTACAACTTAAAAAGAGTAGAAAACTTTGGACACCCAACTTTTACGATATTATCCTTATTTTTGTACATCTTTCCCTTTCTACCCTCACCTATATTTACTCATTTTTGTACATCTTTCCCTTTCTACCCTCATTTCTTGGCTCGAATCAAGATTTAGCCTCTCTTTAATATTTCACATTTCCCAATCACTCATCTGATCTACCACCACCCCTAAATCCCTTGCACCCTCCTCAATGGAATCGGAATTGCCTAAACCTTTAATTTCCCCAATTGAAATTACATAGAATCCATTACTCTAAATCTATTTACTCCCCAATCTTCCTAATTGTAAAACCATTAAAACCTAATTTTACATGCCCAAGCTCATTCATTGATCTCACATGCCCAATTTGTTCATCCTCACATGTTAAATGGATTTACCATAATCTCAAGTGGATTATATACAAGAGGTATTTATGCACTTAAATGATGGGAACCTCACCGACCACCATCACAATCTAGAGTGTTAAAAAAATGAGATTAAGGTATGTTTATAAATTTCATCTCCGCCTCTTCGTTATGAATTTGACTATAATACACTTTAAATTTTGTGTGTTTATATCCCCTTTATTTTAATTAATTTGATTTAATTTGATTTGGTTTATTCTATATATAATGTGAATTTCTTCCTCTTCTAAGGTCCTTTGTCCCTCTCTCTCTAAAGAAACACATAAACAAACTCATTCATCTCCACATCTCATTTTTTTCTCATTACTGGTGAATTGTATTTAGTGAACACGTGTTGATTATTTATCTTTTATTTGCTGGGTTAATTTCATCCGTAACCTAATGATGTATTATATATAGTGTCTATACTTGAATGACATTATGTTCAATAGGAGATAATCGACAAGGAAAAGCTGCAACATAAGAACTGGTTACTATAAATGTTATGTTTTTTAAAATAAGAGTCTTCGTTTTAATTAGTTTTTATACAAGTATTGCTACATTTGTTTTAAATCTTAAAAAATTAAAGGTTTATATTTAATCAGTAATAATTATGAAAGTTATTCTATGGTGTTTTTATTTATTTATTTTCATACTGAAAAAATAACGATTTATATTTTAACAATAGGTGCAGCCTCCAAAGACAATTATATGGTACAAATTGAACATTGGATAAAATTTGTTAATATAATGGGTAAGCATTTTTTTACACACAATTTAAATTATTGACTATAAATATACTGTATGTGTACGTACACATGAGAATGATTGGAAACATATGGAAACAACGCATAAAATTTACTTTGGCTTTGTTAAAGATTCAATTTTGTGAGAACAATAGCCTTATTGGAAACTAGATTTTGATGTCTCCTCTATAGTTTGAGAACTATAGAAGATTTTACGATCACATCCAGCATACTTCTTATGCATATATGTTCATTGTTATACTATTGTTAATTGTAAAATGATTGACTATAAGTATATGCTTGTTTATTTTTGGTAAGTAATGTGTAGTTTAAACATACCGATGTATGTTTTGTAGATTTAGTCTAATTATTGATTTCACTTAATTTTCTATTAGTTTTTGTCTAACATTCCTTTAACTCAATTTTAATTTGAAGTTCAAGTACGAAAATTTGCTTCATTGTGTTACACTTAAATCAAGACTTTCTATAAGCTTGGTTTAATCGCGAATGGTGTGTCTTAATAATTTTCTACTGCAAAAGAAAGACAAACCAATGAGGAAGTCTATTTAGTTTTACACAACAATAGTATAGCTACCATTATTGCTATAGTGTCTTTTTCTACTTATATATATTATGTCTTTAATTTGGATTAAATTTCAATTTGTAGTTTGTGTGTGTGCGCATCTTTTCAGCACTTACTCCTTTAGTTTGTTATCTTTTACACTTCATTTGGGTATAGGTAATGTTGATATGGTGGTATTATATAGGAATCTCATTTTCTTATTCATTCATCCATTTGATTTACTTCATATATTATAGTTATTTTCTTTTGCTTCTTTAAAATTGGAATTGGACACCCACGATGACATAATAACTTTTCTTTTAATTTTCTTTTCACTATTTCAATTCCTTCTATCGACTTGATCCATGTGTTCTCCTCCCTATTACATAAACATAGTTAAGTAGAACTTCTATTGCATTTGGTTTGGGTTTTTTGAATTAAAATTTTAGATGAAGTTTAATTTTTTATATTTTTATATTTTTATATTTTTATATTTGGGGGTTTCAAATATTTATATTTTTTCTAAGGTTTAGTATTAGATGTGAAGTTTAAAACAAATGTTATGATGATTCCAAGCACTTACTGTGATTAGAAACCATTAATCAATATTAATCTACTTACGCATACAGTAGAAGAATTTCAGGTATAGGTATATATAAAAATCACATCTACAATATATATATACTAATCGGCACCTCACATATAATCTATGGTGCTGGCATACTCTGCTATCAAGTCCCCGTATTACTCGTACTAAGGGAAATACTAGTTCGGAATCACTCTCGAACTGTATTAATACAAAACACATACAAATGGAGGCGAAGCATAGTTCCAAGTCACTAAGAGGTCAGCACATACCCTCACGTCTCTTAGGATCATCTGACTATCATATAGATAGACTTTACCAAGGAATACTATGTTCTAGGGTACGAGTCAATATCTCCCATAAAGCTCCAATCGAGATAAGACTGTCCAGGCATGGAAACCTCCGTGATAGCAAGTAGCGCGTGTATGATTTTACACATAAATTATCAATAATACAAATAGGCATTAACATCTACTTATATAATACTAGGAATGCATCCTATCCCCACGTACCCGTTGTATTTATCAATACACTAGTACTTAACCTCATATAAATATTATGTAGTTGGCACTCACAAAATAACATCTCACTTTAATATAAGTTTCCCACATTAACCTAAGTCTTTCTTTCAAAACTATTCTAACCGAATTTATCCAACCTAAAAATGAAGATATCTCTCACATTTCATTTTATCTTCAATTATCTATAATTTTCCAGCCTTGACCCAAGTATTCTATAATTTGGTTATTTTCCCAAAATTTATCAAAAGCTTATTTCGGACATAATTTTATATAAGTTTTTTCCCACATAAACTTTTCCCAATTAAATCCCATCAAAAATACATTTCTTGAGCCTCAAGTATAACCTAATGTTATTTCCTTAGTTCTATCATACTCAAATAATCATCAATAACGATTTCTATCAATATGGGATTAATCAAACCATAAAAGGAAATATTTTAGTTTCCAGTGGTAGTCGATCGATCGACATTCTTGGATCGATCGATCGACCAATCGGTTCACAACCCAGATTCTGCATCTTGTTCCTACGGGTTTGATACTTTAAAATCATCAAAACTCATTTAAATCAATCCCATACTTCCTTTAATTCATCTAGAATGATATAACAAGGTATATGATCAACTACTAACAATCAAACACCCTAAAAATCATCAATTGGTTTAGATTCAATCCCTTTATTCCCAGAATTTTCATAACTTTCTATCTTCCATGACAACATGAAAACTCATCATATCCCTTTTATTTGAAGCCAATATCGTGGGTTATGTCTTTTATACAAAAAGGATGTTATTCCATTTAATCCTCATTTCAAATCCTCAATCAAAACTTTTATGGTTTACTATTAAAAATGCAGATTTTTAATTCTCTGTAATCCTATCTAGCATGTATATTATAAACCTCCAAATAGAACAACATATTCACTTGCCTTGGTAATGAAGGTCTGAACCTTTGGTAAAGATTACGTAGGACTATCTTCCTTATCTCCGGTGACTTTTCGGTGGTGGTGCTGGTGGTAGAAGGTGGTTAGTCCTCCTTGGTTTGCCCAAGAGTTTGTCCTCCTTTCCAAGCAATCTTCTCTTCTCCCAAGCACCCTTTCACTCTCTCTCAAAAGGTGACCTCTCAATTTTGTGTGGAAGAGGAAATGAACCTACGTACAACTAATCTCCAAATATTTATAATAAGACAAAAATTCGAAATCTCTATTCATCCCCCTGTAAAAATGACCATAATGCCCTTTTTAGGTGTCTTTTCATTTCCAAATGACCCGAGACCCAAAATCAACATCCAAATAGATTTATCTGACTATTTCTCCCCTTTCGGATGCAACGACGCACTCTAAATGACTATAAGGTTGATGTGAAAATAAGTTTCCTATTTAATCTAACAAATTTATCCCGACACATCCCATACCGCATCCGGACTAAAAATTCAAATTACCGAATTAATAACTCGCAGTAATATCAATAACATCACATCCATTTTAATATCCAAAAATTTGGATTTAAACCCAATGAATTAATTTATAATAAAATCCAATTAATCCATTAATTTAAAATATAACACATATTAAAAGTCATTAAAATTACGGGGTATTACATACTTCCCCCCTTATAACAGAATTTCGTCCCGAAATTCAGAAAGATAAATCATACTGGTAAGGTCAACTCTGAGTATAAATCTCACATCGCAAGTAATCTATGTCGTACCGCCTATACAGTACATTATCAAAAATCCTTATTGATGTTATACGCTAAGCCTTACCATATAGTTTCAACTGAATCGAATTTAAACTTTACCCAGTCTTCCCTATACCATCCTCGTGACAAACTTCCATTATAAAATGGATATGGTTACTCGTATAATACTCTAATTTACCGCTAAGGTTATAAAATCATATCCTAAAGACCTAACTTACTTCGACTCCCAACGTTTGTTAGTTTCATGCGTGGGGTGTCTCGCAAGCGAAATCCAAACAAGGAACCCCCCCGATACACTACTACCTAAAGTAGTCGGTCATCGAACCTCCTCAAGTCCTTAGTAAATAGTATATAACCTCTCTACGGGTTTTATCAATTTCAAATAAAAGTCTACTCATCTACTCTCTTGTCAAAGACAAGATGCTGGATAAAGTAGTCCATAGGCTCTCATATACCACAAGTCAATCCACGTCGATAGTCACATCATATTCGGACATGCCTAAAGTAAGTAATTCCGAGATAAAAATTAGACCCACGTGATGACATGTAAAAATATAAGTGTCCCACAACCCCTCAGTGAGTCTACGTAAATAACAGTGCTATAGGCTAAGTTTAGTAACTTTTTTGCCCATATAATATTAATTGCTACCTGATGGTGGTTGTTGAATTGCTTCCTGATGGACGTTATATTCATGCCCATACTGACCCTGTTGCACGGGAGCTGCTGGAATGAGAGGTAATGCTAGTGTTGATGTAAAAAACTAGATCGCTCTAATTTTTCAATCACAGATAAATAAATAAGACAAAGATTTTTAAAGTGGTTCGGCTAGGAATAAAGCCTACGTCCACTGTTATGTTATTGCTGAGTGTTTGTGAAATTCTTGATTACAAGTTCTCTCAAGAAATTCCGGTCCCCTTGAATGAGGATGATACAAGGTATTTATAGCCTTTAGGCTGTACATGAAAGGTCCAATACATTAAATGATATACATATGAAAGGGTAATACATTTAATGCAGCGTGTGCGTCAAGAATATAATGAATAGTTGAACAGTTGTCCGTCTGGTAATTAATGATACGGCCGAGATGCAGTTCGGACCGCCTTAGTTGCTCGTTGATCAAGAGTTCCTCGGAGTGCTTAGAGTATCTCGGGATGATAGAGTTCCTCGGGGTATTGTAGTTCCTCGGGGTATTGTGCTATGTAGATTGCCACGTGTCTTGTTATTATTGGTCCACGTCAGTAGATTAAATTTGGTATCAACAGAAGCCCCCAATGCTTCATGCTTGATGGGTTACTTGAAAGGATGGAGTATTTATTCTGCAATGTTGCTCGGTGCTCGTGACATTCTTGATCTACCTTCTTGATTTGTTCAACATAAAGTGCATTATCTTTTGGACGATATATGATGCCGTTTGTAGCTTGTCATAATCTTCAAGTATGTTGATTGGTTTGCTAGCCGACCTACTGCCTCCTATGAGCTAGTGGTGGACTTCGAAACATTTTCATATAACTTCTTCTTCAATATTGGTTGAGATAGTAGTAGCAAAGATCTCAATACTGTTGATGTTGATTTTGATTTCTACCTCTGCTCGGGGACGAATAAGAGGTTCTCGGGAACGAGCAAGTGCTTCTTGGGAATGAGCAAGAGTTTCTCGGGAATGAGCTAATGCTTCTTGGATAGATCATCTGTGATGAATATCAGAATGTTGAAAGGTCTTAACTTCATAAACTTCTCTTATATTTTATATGATCCTCCTGCTGGTGAGGAACCTGTTTCAAAAGTAGAAGGAAAAGAAACCAATAGAATAGGAATCTCAATGTAATAGTTAGTATACATTTTCATTCTCAATGTATTTTGTTTTTTATTTTAATGAAAGACTTTCATTTTTGTTCGCAATCTTAATTGCTATTGTCTTGTAAATATCAAACACTTTACATTTATGCATACGTATTTGTTAAAGAGATAACAATATTGTGTTGTTCATCAGCTTAAAAAGTTTACAAAGTATTAGTAACGTTGCTCGATCACTTAATAATAAAGTAATGAGTATAAAAATGTTCAAACTGTTTCCAACCAACCAGGGTGGATAAATAATGTTTGTCGACCAATTATAGTTAGTGAGAGTTTATCCTCGACTAACCATACTTGGTAAATTTTCAAATATTTTCATAAAAAGTGTCCGACCAACTAAGGTCAATAATTTTTCCTCGTTGACCAACTACAGTTAGTGGGTTTTTATCCCCGACCAACTATACTTGGTGTATTTTGGAATATTTTGTTCTTCAAAGAACTTTTTGTAATAATCTTACCTCCCGACCAACATAAGTTGTAATATGAGAGTATATTTTTATCTTACCAACCGTAATTGATCATGCTGGTGTACACTTTTTGGCTCCTTAAAGCTTTTGGCTCCTTAGAGCATTTTTTGGCTCCTTAGAGCATGTCCTCCTAACCAAAGGAGGTTGGATACTTATAGCACTTTTGCTCCGTAGAGCATGGCTCCTTAGAGCATGGCTCCGTAGAGCATGGCTCCTTAGAGCACTTTTTGTTGATCCTGTAACATCCACAGGTTGATCAGCGAACAACTTTTGTTTCTCGGGAGTATTAGGAATCCTCCCAACCATTTCTGCATTGCATCATGTAACATCCACAGGTTAATCAGCGAGCAACTTTTGTTTCTCGGGAGTATTAGGATCAGTAAACTCTGCTACAACTTGTATTAATGAATGCCCATGCCAATTTTTCCTACTTTGGGTATCTGATCTCTGCACCTCTTCCTTCGTCGTTGGAGATCGCAACTCTAAAAGAGCTTTGATCGTTTCTGGATTCGCTTCAACGTCTCGCTGGTTGATAATGTACCCGAGGAACATTCCTTCTCGTACTCCAAATGTGGACTTCGTCGGGTTAAGCATATCGTTGACATAGACTTCCATATTACAACTGATTTGCTCGGCAAAAACCTTGTTCATCAGCCGCTGTTATGTCGTTCTCTATCTTCAGGTTTCATTTTGATCTGGTGGTAGCCAGAGGAGTAAGTATCCATGAGCAGCTCGTGTCCCGAGGTAGCATCCGCTGTTTTGTTGAGATCGGTGAAATCAACACACATTCTCCATTTACTGTTTTTCTTCTGCCCGACGAGGAGATCTAGATCTCTCTTTGGCTCGGTCTTCATTTCCTCTTGTGTAGCTTGATTCTTCTCGGGGCTGGATGCTCTTCTTCTCGTATGTCATGTCAATAAGTGGCTCAGCTTCTATCCACTAAGTAAAATAATCTACTGCGATGACGAGGTATTTGAATCTTCCTCGAGTCGTCGGCAATGGTCCAACCAAATCAATCCCCACATAGAAAATGGCCAAGGATAAATGATGGATGTCAATAATGTTTGTGAAGACATTTCTTGGCATAAGCTATACAATCAGCTCTCATCGTCGGCCAGTAGTATCTCTGCGTCATCACCTTTTGCAAAAGTATTCGACCTGCTACATGGGCTCCACAGGACCCTTCATGGATCTCTTTAATCAATTCACCTCGGAGGGATGTACACATCTTTGCAAACCTGCCATAATTCCTCGTCGAGCAGCTTTAAACTTCCATTTCTTGGCAGCGAGCTTATCTTCCGAATACCATTATACCAAGCAGCTTTAAACTTTGGTTCCTTAGCAGCGAGCTTATCCTCCGGTAATTGTTCCTCCTTAATATATGCTCTGATAGGATCCATCCAAGATGTTCCTCAATCAAGGGTAATAATATTCATCGTCAGGTCTTCATCTATGCTCCGACTTTCTAATGCTTCAATCGCAGCTCGGTACGAGTAGCTGATGCTAATCGGGCCAAGGCGTATGCTCTCACATTCTCCGTTCTTGATATTCTCACCAATTGAACAGCAACAAACTCTGATACCAACTCCATCACCTTTGCTTGATACTTGATCATCAATTCTCCTTTGGTTGCATATATTCCCAACATTTGATTTATGATCAATTGAGAATCACTGAAGACAATAACCTGCTGTGCCTCCATAGTATTTGACAAATTAAGACCTGCAACCATGGCCTCATACTCAACCTCATTATTAGAAGCTTTGAATTAGAAACGTAGGGCGTATTCCATGTCGACCTCGTCTGGGCTGTTCAAAACGATCCCTGCCCCACAGCCTGTAGTGAAAGATGATCCATCTACATATAGTCTCCATATAGGCAATTTGTCTTCTAATTTCTGGTCTGACAGAGTTCCTCGGTGGAATACTTTTCGCTTTCTTTCATCATGTCCTGATAGTTCTGAATACACCTCTTGAATTTCGATATACCTCCTGAACTTCAATATTCCTCCTGAACTTCAATATACCTCCTGAACTTCAATATACCTCCTGAACTTCAATATTCCTCCTGAACTTCAATATTCCTCCTGAACTTCAATATACCTCCTGAACTTCAATATTCCTCCTGAGAAAGTGATTAGTCGGGGTTGAATTTGATGCTCGACTGCATGATGATATAAGAATGTGCCACCAAATGAACAAATATATTTATAATAGAAGCCCCCAACTGTGGAATGTGAACTTTGAATGAGATTTATCGACCAATACCAACCGGAGTTGGATTTTATCTACCAACCGGAGTTGGATTTTGTCTACCAACCGGAGTTGGATTTTGTCTACCAACCGGAGTTGGATTTTATCTACCAACCGGAGTTGGTGGTAATTGATAATAAATGATGAAAACTTCCTCGGAGCTGACCAACAGATTGTTGGGAATAAGATAATATAAATGCTGGAGACCTCCTCGGCGCTGACCAACAGATTTATTGGGAATAAGATAATATAAATGCTAGAGACCTCCTCAGCGCTGACCAACAGATTTGTTGGGAATAAGATAATATAAATGCAGGATACATCCTTGGATCTGAATAAGATATAATAAATTCTGGAGACATCCTTGGATCTGAATAAGATATAATAAATTCTGGAGACATCCTTAGATCTGAATAAGATATAATAAATTCTGGAGACATCCTTGCTGAAATGAGAATAGAATATGCATTCAAATAGATATAAAGAATAATTAAAAATAATAAAGTGCCTCGCCGATCCGTCGAGGTAGAATCATATAATGCCGAACAAGAATAAGATCTTTCAGAACATAAGAATATGGCCGAGAACGTTGTCAGGCCTGAATATAAATAAGAATTATCCGAACGAATGTTGTAATTCTCCTTAAAGCTGAATAAGTATCTTGTCGAGGCATAATTGCAGAATGCCGAATAAGAATAATATTTTCCAGAACATAAGAATATGGCCGAGAACTTTGCTGGGCCTGCATATAAATAAGAATTACCCCGACCAACTATCCGTTAGGGGTGAAATATAATAAATGTTACAGTTCTCCTCAGAGCTGAATATGATAATAAGTATCTCTCCGTGCTCCATGTTGAGATGAATATAGAATATGAATCCCAATGGATATATAGAATCATTTGTGCTGGAGCAGATATCTGGGCCCGAATATAAATAAGAATTACCCCGACCAACTATCCGTTGGGGGTGAAATATAATAACTGTTGTAGCTTTTCCTCGGAGCCGAATATATATAGAGAGAAGAAATTTTTCGAGCTCCATGCTGAGATAAATATAAAATATGAATCCGTACGGATATAGAATAATTTGTGCTTCAGCATTCGTCGGCATTGAATCTTGTGCCTGTAAAAATTAATAATTTGCTCTACCATATGTGTAGGCTGAATTGATTAATCATGAGAATAATTTACTCATCCAATCAATATATGATATGTATCAGCATAAAAATTTCAAAATATGAAATAATATTTTTGTGCCACACGTGTGTGAGATGGACAAATTTTTATTAGATATGCGCCATAAATAAGACGTAAAGGTATTTAATCTCCAACAACTAAACATGTATTAGTTGCTGTTTGAAAATTATTTATCACTTGGTTTTAAAAATATTTTTGGGGTGATCACAAGTTAAAAAGACTTAAGCCCCCCTGTTTGTCCCCAAGCTGAACTCGTGTTTAAAGAAATATCTGGGGTGCTTCGCATTTTTTTTATACCCCAATATTCTACCGCTGCCGAAAAACGACATGGATGTTGCCGACCAACATTTAAGGATAACTCAAATTATAGAATATATGGTTGGATGATGCCGACCAACAATATAGATGGCTGACCAGAATATCTCGAATCCTTAGATAAAAAAAAATAGCATTCGATGTAAAATTTAAGCATTAATAATGTTGATTAAATGAATAATTATCTAATCCACTATATCGTGTGATTCCGATAAAGAAACCATGTGATGTGATGAACGAGGGGCTAACATATCAAATTTGTGCCCAGAGTCTTGATATGGTCATGATTGTTTTACTGATCCTCTTTTACAAGAGGTGAGTAATGATTTTTCAGGTGAGAGAAAATTATTATTTTATTTTTTTTTTTATATATTGATCCCTTCCTATTCCCAATTTGGAGAGATAAAAATATGGTGAATGATCGAAATTATTACCAAATTTATATAAAAAATTAATCAATTTGACTTTATTGACATAGATGGAAGATGAACCAAATTAAGTATATAGTTCATAAAAATGAATACAAAGAGACTTAAACTTGTGAATGCAAAGAGACTCAAACTTAAAGAGAGAGAGAATATATATGGGTCATGATTTCCATGAAAAGACTTTTCATTGTCTTTAACCTTTTCCCATTCTTTTATTAAAAATATAATGGGAATATGAATAGACATCAAATATCTTACAAAATTTATTTCAAAATCAACAATGAAAATGATTAGATCTCATCATCGTCGTATATATTGGTATATGTAATCATTTAAAATATTTATTCCATGATATAAAATTAAAACTTGAGAATCAAGCAAAGAATTATGATTTATGAAATCTACTATTTTTCAGATTTCTAAATAAGGATGAATCTAACAGTTATGATTTAAAAATCATGATATGCAATATTTTGCAGATAAAAATTGGACAATTAATTTATGTATATAAACATAAAAATCACGATTCAATCAAAAGATGTATGTATAATTGATTATACGTAGAGAAAATAAAAACTTAGCTTTTGGTGGAGAACAACGCTTGTAACACGTTCCCACAGACGGCGCCAATCTGTTGATGTAAAAAACTAGATCGCTCTAATTTTTCAATCACAGATAAATAAATAAGACAAAGATTTTTAAAGTGGTTCGGCTAGGAATAAAGCCTACGTCCACTGTTATGTTATTGCTGAGTGTTTGTGGAATTCTTGATTACAAGTTCTCTCAAGAAATTCCGGTCCCCTTGAATGAGGATGATACAAGGTATTTATAGCCTTTAGGCTGTACATGAAAGGTCCAATACATTAAATGATATACATATGAAAGGGTAATACATTTAATGCAGCGTGTGCGTCAAGAATATAATGAATAGTTGAACAGTTGTCCGTCTGGTAATTAATGATACGGCCGAGATGCAGTTCGGACCGCCTTAGTTGCTCGTTGATCAAGAGTTCCTCGGAGTGCTTAGAGTATCTCGGGATGATAGAGTTCCTCGGGGTATTGTAGTTCCTCGGGGTATTGTGCTATGTAGATTGCCACGTGTCTTGTTATTATTGGTCCACGTCAGTAGATTAAATTTGGTATCAACAGCTAGCACCTGAGCTGGAGCTGGAAGAGCAACTGGTGGAAACACTGGTATCTGTGGCTCCTGTCGAGCTTTTTGTTGTTGAGGGAGTTTGTCTTTATCAGGACAATATTGTTGTTTGTGTCCATACTTGTCACACACAAAACATTTTCCAGCAAACTTCCCACCATTTTATCCCTGTTGACCCCGACCCTGCTGGCCATTACCTCCTTTCCCTTGGCCCTGATGAGCCTGCATCTGGCCCTAATGGCCCTGCTGTTCTTGCCCATTACCTCTATACTCAAATTGAGAATCTCCAGATTGTAAACGCTTTGCATAATTCCCTGTCTGGGAACCCTGATCACCCTGACGCTGATGACTCTGTCCTAGTTGAGTCCCACTAGAACTGCCCCCATTAGTCTTGCCTTGCAGGCTCGACCCAAAACCCCTCTTGACACCCTAAGCATGTAAGCGGTTATCCTGGCAGTGAAGCATTGCAGCATTTAGGACATCTGCATAAGTTCGTAGTGAAAGATTTCCCAGTAAATGCTGGCGGATCTTATAGTTCAACCCATCAGTGAACATTTGAATTCTCCTCTCCTCAGTGGATACCTCTGCTGGTACCAAATTAGTTATTCGCGTAAATTCTTCCTCATATTCTTCCATTTTTTTCTCTCCCTATTTCAAATCGAGTAATTTTTGCCTCATCTCTGTCTGGATGGCGGAAGGAAAGTACTTCCGATAAAATCGTATCCAAAAGTCTTGGATAATCACTGTGTCTCTCTCCTCGATAGTGGTCGTAGCCTCCCACCACTGCAAAGCTACCCCTACCAGCTTGAATGTGGCTAGTATTTGACGTTGAACTTCAGTATATTCAAGCATTCTCAAGTGCCTTTAGATATCTCTCTTCCATTGGCTAGCAGTAACGACATCTGATCCTCCCTGAAACTCAGGTGGGTGTGCCTTCTGAAAGGCATCCCTCACTCGTTCCCATGCAGTAGGAAACAGTTGCCCTTGTGCGGGTGGCACAAATGGTGCCTGTGTTGGAGCCTGCTGAGCAGCAGCTAGAGTTGCATTGACTGCCTGAGCGACAATTGCAGCAACTTCGGCCGCAATCATTGTACCCTGAGTTGGGGCGGGCTGAGGTGCATGTCGAGGAGGCATCTAAAATGAGAGTATACTATCAGTATTTAGTATAACAGAATAGCTGAAGATCATAAGCGTAACTAGAAAAACAATAATCTTACTCTTAGGGCTCTACATCAAAGAACGCTAAGCTGAAAACACAGTAAGCCGTACAGACCCTAAAGGACACTAGAACCTGATGCTCTGATACCACCTATAACACCCCCACCTAATTAAATACCGGGTGGCCAGTCCCATACCAAATTAAAACAGAATATACAGTTGGCTCATTCTTAGCATCACTGTCGAAAATATTTACAAATCACCCAATACCCAATTAAGCTGGTATTAAAATCTTTCCAAATTTTAATTCAACAAAATTTATTTTTAGTTTACGAATAACACTACACATTTTATTCTACCACAATAATAACTGAACAGAATACTCAAAAGAATTTAAATGCAATTGGAATAAACATTCCCAAATAATTTCTCAATACAGTACCCAACAATAATAAATGTATTAAAATGACACGAATACAAGAATATCTTGACTCAGATAAAAAAGAGATAATTGAATTCCTCTGGGCGACGTGCCCTAAATAAAAGATCACTACATAATGTGAATCAAATTAAGATAGGAGTCTAAGCAATACTTCATAGCTCCATTGCTCGTCATAATCCTCTAAGGTGACACCTGATATAGAAGGTACAATAGAAAAGAAAATATGCAAGGAAACGGGTCAAAGCCCGATGTAAAAATAGTTTTGAAAACAGCAAGTGCAATATTGCAATATTTATCACTTATAATATTCATGTTAGGTTATCGGACTCTCTCTTGAGATTCTCTCCTCTCATCTATAGTCCACACATAACGTACCTCTAAAATGACTCATGAATTCTAACCCAATTCTCCTCTCATCCATTCTGATTCGCGAGACCATATGTCTATTATTTAATTAAGGTAACCTATTCTTAATAATATAAGTCAATATGCATAACTCAATAGTGCAATGACATTCCAAGCACTTACTATGATTAGAAACCATTAATCAATATTTATCTACTTACCCATACAGTAGAAGAAATTTAGGTATAGGTATATATATAAATCACATATACAATATATATATATACTAATCGGCACCTCACATACAATCTATGGTGCTGGCATACTCTGCTATCAAGTCCCCGTATTGCTCGTACTAAGGGAAATACTAGTTCGAAATCACTCTCGAACTGTATTAATACAAAACACATACAAATGGAGGCGAATCATAGTTCCAAGTCACTAAGAGGTCAACACATACCCTCACGTCTCTCAGGACCGTCTGACTATCATACAGATAGATTGTACCAAGGAATCCTATGTTCTAGGGTACGAGTCAATATCCCCCATAAATGTCCAATCGAGATAAGACTGTCCTGACGCGAAAACCTCCGTGATAGCAAGTAGCGCGGGTATGATTTTACACATAAATTATCAATCATACAAATAGGCATTAACATCTACTTATATAATACTAGAAATGCATCCTATCCCCACGTACCCGTTGTATTTATCAATACACTCGTACTTAACCTCATATAAATATTATGTAGTTGGCACTCACAAAATAACATCTCACTTTAATATAGGTTTCCCACATTAACCTAAGTCTTTCTTTCAAAACTATTCCAACCGAATTTATCCAACCTAAAAATGAAGATATCTCTCACATTTCATTTTATCTTCAATTATCTATAATTTTCCAGCCTTGACCCAAGTATTCTATAATTTGGTTATTTTTCCAAAATTTATCAAAAGCTTATTTCGGACATAATTTTATATAATACATTTCCCACATAAACTTTTCCCAATTAAATCCCATTAAAAATACATTTCTTGAGCCTCAAGTATAACCTAATGTTATTTCCTTAGTTCTATCATACTCAAATGATCATCAATAACGATTTCTATCAATATGGGATTTGATCAAACCATAAAAGGAAATATTTCAGTTTCCAGTGGTAGTCGATCGATCGACTGTTTATGGTCGATCGATTGATCAACCGATTCATAACCCAGATTCTGCATCTTGTTCCTACGGGTTTGATACTTTAAAATCATCAAAACTCATTTAAATCAATCCCAAACTTCCTTTAATTCATCTAGAATGATATAACAAGGTATATGATCAACTACTAACAATCAAACACCCTAAAAATCATCAATGGTTTAGATTCAATCCCTTTATTCCCAGAATTTTCATAACTTTCTATCTTCCATGACAACATGAAAACTCATCATATCCCTTTTATTTGAAGCCAATATCGTGGGTCATGTCTTTTATACAAAAAGGATGTTATTCCATTTAATCCTCATTTCAAATCCTTAATCAAAACTCTTATGGTTTACTATTAAAAATGAAGATTTTTAATTCTCTATAATCCTATCTAGCATGTATATTATAAACCTCCAAATAGAACAACATATTCACTTGCCTCGGTAATGAAGGTCTGAACCTTTGGTGAAGATTACGTAGGACTATCTTCGTTATCTTCGGTGACTTTTCGGTGGTGGTGCTGGTGGTAGAAGGTGGTTAGTCCTCCTTGGTTTGCCCAAGAGTTTGTCCTCCTTTCCAAGCAATCTTCTCTTCTCCCAAGCACCCTTTCACACTCTCTCAAAGGGTGACCTCTCAATTTTGTGTAGAAGAGGAAATGAACTTACGTACAACTAATCTCCAAATATTTATAATAAGACAAAAATTCGAAATCACTATTCATCCCCCCTGTAAAAATGACCATAATGCCGCCCTTTTTGGTTGTCTTTTCATTTACAAATGACCCGAGACCCAAAATCAACATCCAAATTGACTTTTCTTACTATTTCTACCCTTCAGGATGCAACGATGCACTCGAAATGACTATAAGGTTGATGTAAAAATAAGTTTCCTATTTAATCTAACAAATTTATCTCGACACGTCCCATACCGCGTCCCGACTAAAAATTCAAATTACTGAATTAATAACTCACAGCAATATCAATAGCATCACATCCATTTTAATATCCAAAAAATTGAATTTAAACCTAATGAATTAATTTATAATACAATCCAATTAGTCCATTAATTTAAAATATAACACATATTAAAAGTCATTAAAATTACGGGTATTATAGCTAAGGTTATTCCCAAGCACAAAAAATGGGTCTTGCATTATGTATGTGATTCCGTGAAATTTTGGGTTGCAAATATTGTATTGCATAGAAGAACTTGGAAAAATTCAAGGAAGGTAATATATTCTCGGTAGGTTCAAAGTGTTAGGTCCTATAAAATAATTCAATTAATTTTATATCATTTTTACCTTTATGGTCATGTTCAAAGAACTATATTACATATTATATTATGGTATAATTGCAGGGTGGACCAATTTTGCAGAATGATTTTTAGAGCAACGTATCATTTTATGTTCAGTTTCTGATTGAGATTATAATACAACTAGCATGAAGGCCACGCGATGCGTGGCCGAATATAAGGATATATATATAACATAAATTAAGAAGAAATTCTCCAATGGTGGTTTCGGTTTGGGAGAGAGAAGATGGAGATTGAAGAAGGTTGTATTGATTTTGATTTTTGGTTTTGTTTATGGGTTTGGGGAGAAGATAGTGCATTTTTTAACCGCATAGCAAGGAGATGGTAGTTCTTCCAAGTCAACAGAGTTATTCAGTTCATCCCCATAATAGCCTACCAAACTATTGCCTCTAGTATGTAAGCCTACCAAACTATTGCCTCTGGTATGTAAAAAAATGACTGATCTGAATATAAATTTTTTTGTTCTTATGCACAAACATTTTCTAAGATTCTAAAGAAGACACATTTTCACTCTAAATAAAAGGAAAATAAATAAATACAAATGGAAGAGACTACTACACCATTTTGAACCTCATGGAAGCTGTGGATTTTTTCAGTAGAATAAGTATTCTCATGAAGTCAAATATTGCTGCAAATTTCTGGTTCTCTTCATGTTCTTCAACTTTCAAAATGCACAAAACACAATTTGCCCGATTCTTTCTCTGGTGACACCCATGAGCTCCACGATCTCTTGTAGCGTTTTCATCCTCCCGTCGTCCAACCCAAATATTCAGTGTTTTCTCTTGGGGTTAGCGTGTCGAGCACCTTTTCCAGGTCTTGTCTCATAAACTTTTTGGTCAACAACTCTTCTGATGTTTGAGCTTCAGGATCTGAAAGAACCTCCAAAGGTTTGAGGAAAACGTTTGGGCTTGTGTTTTTTTTTCTTTGCCTACCTTAACGGATGGTTTATATATTAAAGGGGAGAGAGAGTGAAGAAGAAGAGGAAAATGTTGTAGATTTCAATGTAGGTTCTTGGAAAATTAAAAATGGAGTACATTGAATAGGAAGCCGGTTAGATGGACTAAATTCATTGTATTGGAGTGTAGAGAAAGATGAGATATTATCTTTACGTATCCTTCTCTAGAGAGAGACTCTCATTTATGACATCATTTATTAAGTTGACACGTGTCAGTCTCACATGATTTTGGTCTATAATTTTTATATAGTTATATAGATTTGCTACCATGAAGGTCATGCGATGCGTGGCCAAATTTAGGAAAACTTTATTCTTTTGTTATTGTGTCTTTTTTCACATAATATATTTCATGAATGAAAGGAGATAGAATTTTAAATTAATATAGCATGTATGCCACGCGATGCATGGCGAATAATTTATAAATGATTATAATCATTTAAAAGAAGTAAATTTATTTATCTAATGACTGAAAAAATTATATGTTACCTTCAAAGTGAGATCTCCAAAATCGAGGGAAGCCAAGAGCATCCTTGGCTGCCTCAGCAGCCCCATGCGCCTTAACCATCATCTGCAGACCTGTTTGCACACCAATACATATACAAAGCAGACTTTTGACAATTTCCCCTGCTTCAATTAAAGCGAGCTTTCTCGCGAGCTCTTTCTTCTCGGGAACATTTCGAAATCGAGCGGGTAGCAAGAATTATAATCAACCTATAAAACATCTGTTCCCATGTATTCGGCATTCTGGAAGTAAAACTTCCCGCTTTCTTATGGTAAAAGCTTCCCCCTTATGTGGAAATGATTTTCATGATCTCCAGCTCTTTCTCACCAGCTTGTTCTTTACTAGGCATCTAGGCGAACTCGTCGGGTTAACTTAACGTAAAGAAAGCTCATTAGGTCAAAACTAGGGGAGTGCTTACTAATAGCGAAAGGTTAACATCTCTCCGCCCTTTTTAGTAGAAGAGAACATCAGGTAACTTCGTGCTATAAAACGACATATTAGACACATCTCATATTCATTCAGTAATTCTACCCCTTCTTCATTCTTTGACCTCGTTTCTTAATATTGTGACTCTCCCATGCTGTGTCTCAGGAACCTCTTCAACACGATCCGGATTATTAGCTCCCGTTCATAGTTTTGCTACAGATGATACACGAGGAATCTTTTTATGGCAGTTCTTCCTTCTAATGATCAGCATATCTATGATTCTTTTCTCCCAGATGAAGCAGCAGGCATCGGTTCCTTGGTGTGGAGAGATCTCTGCCATAAAAGAGAGAGCTCGTAGGCCTTATTCTGCAGATCAAAGAGCGACTCCCCATTCATCCGAAAGAAAATAGTATTTGAGTATAGAACAGAGGTATTCTGGGTCGACTACTACGACTACATGCGCATCTAGTGCAGTGGCTTGGAAGTAAGCTACCTTGACCATCTTTCGAAGTTCTAAATAATCTCCTGATCAAAGGTTGTAAGGGCGAACTGCTCTACATTCATAGTGACCCCCGAAGCGATCTTCTTCTAGTTACTGGACGAAATCCGACAGTTAATTGCTGGCTCTGAATAACCAGCTAAAACAAAAGAGAAAACAATCAATCAAGCATGAACTTATACCCATTTTTTAAGCAGTGGTGTCATGGAAAGGAAACGAACTCAGTTGCATGCACTTCTAGCACGTAAAACAGTTCACTTGTCGATCGTTTAAAAACAAAAGGTCATTTGTACTTTAACGATTGTAGCTAGTTAAAATACAATTTACTGTTGCTTGGAGATCACCCTTTTGTTAAAACCAACGAAAGTGATTATACAGATGTATGCACCCAATTAATACATGGAGTCTTTTCATTTCTAAAAAAAGAGTGAATCGAGGCAGCATAAACTGGAACTACCACCATAAATTGTATACATAATAAATTATGAAAAACTCAATTCTTAAACCATGATTTACAATAAAAAAATCCTTAAATACTATGAAAAGGTATTAGTCATTGGGATCTAACGTATGGGGAGAAAATGAAACCAAATTTCAGATTTGTTGACACAAAAGTGCAAACAACATTCAACAGTCAAAATCATTAGGAAAAAAAATCAATGCTAACAACCTAGTTCCAAAAAAATAAAATAAAATGAAATGCACATCCAAACTCTAGAGAACAATATAAAAAAAACCAACAATATTTCTAAAGTACGAAAGTAAAAAATAGATTATTATTAGATGGTATTTCACACTATTTGATGTAATAGCTTCTAACAACAAAATCTCCCATTTTGACACCCAAAAAATAGGTAAATGTGTAGAAACTTTATATATTAAAGCTTTCAAATTCATAAATTTTAATAGCCTCACCTAAATATAGAATTATAGGTTTTGAAACTCGTTGAATTACTTCCATTCCACTTCCTTCCAAAAAACATGACATAATTTAAAATCATCAAACACAAAATTAGATGAATATGTTTTGACGGGTTCTATGTTTTGACGGATTAGGACCACACGAACTTCATGTGATGTCATTTTTCTTTGCTTGTTGTTTGGAGTTATTAATAAAAAAAATCTACAATTTAATAATATATAGCAATTTTATATTAACAGTTTTCATTAGTGGTTAAAATCATCTGAAACATGGTGACTAAAAGAGAAGAGAAAGTGTTGGACTATATTACCTCTAAAATGATGACAGTCTTCCAAGATACGACATGCTCTAATACAACCAATTTAAAATAGAAGAAATGGAAAATAAAGATATGAGTTGGAGAAAGCAAATAAAGAGAATAAACTATTGTCTTTTATTTTATTAGGCCAACTGCCCTTTATTTTATTGAGCCGTGTTCCACCGTAGAGGTTTGACATCAACTCCCAAATTTGTGTTTTAACCATTAGGAAAGGGAATCTAATAGGGAAAATAGTGTGTGTCCCAAACAACTCCCTCAAATCATCTCCCAAATAGCCTTAAGTGTTATACCTTATGGTATGGGTCCCGCCAGGGCACAACTCATCAATGCTATTTGGGGGAGATTTGGGGGAGTTGTTTAGTACCCATAGCACCACTCATCTAATAGATGTGTGTGTGGAGGGGGGGATGAATTAGATGTATATTTGTAAGTGCATGAATATAGGAATATTTGTAAGTACAAAATGTAGGCATATTTGTAAGTACATAAATGTGAACAGTTAGATGAGTTGGAAATTGTGGAGCAACGTAATCCGTGAAAGAGGGAGAAACAAACATTGATGATAAATGCTAGTAAGCCTTTATTACTTATTGCCACATGTCAGCCTCATAAGATTTGAGCCTTTATTACTGCCACGTGTCAGCCTCACACGAATTGGGTATACAGTTTTATATAGTTATATAGATATAGAATATAGATATAGATGTAGACTTTGTACCAAAGAAAATTTGGCCTCACTTTTGTATGTGGACCTTGTAAACCTTGATTAGTTTATGACTGAGCTCATTGAGTTTGGGACATTATTTTTCAAATTCAAAGTTTGAAAACATGAATAATCGAAATAAAAAAGGAAACAAGTGTAATTTTTGAATCGTTTGAATATTAAAAACTATAATAGTTTACAATAATATATTGTAATAAAATCAATCAATAAATAGAATGCACTTATTCAAATTATATGAACCTCTCTTAACAATTTAAACTTTAGAGTGATTTATCTTAGATGACATTTATAACAAATCCACTTCTTCGAATATAACACAAAATATGTAATGTCGGGGTCAATATCCTACTCACATAACATCTCTAAACATCAATGTTTGCTTATTATGATAATTTTTCTTTTTAGTATAGTTCATAATTTTTTTAACCTATATTATAATTAAAAAAATTCACAACTTTTTGCCATAATATTTAATTCAGAAAACCTTTTATTTAAAATATTTTGTGAAACTAATCCCACATATTACATTCAAAGGCTATATACTAGCATTGAAAAATATCAAATGAAAATCACTAAAAGATTTTGATCGAAAACTTAGATGTTTTGTCGCGCAAAAAATAGAAGAAATCAGTGAAACAAACAGTACTAATTTCGTTATAATGATTTCATGTGCTTTATCAATAAAATAAAAAAATGTTATGGATTATGAGTTAATTACGAATGTATGTATGTACTTATATTGCATTGTTCCCTAATGTTAATCGTTACATTGAATATCCAGATTTGTTCGAATGTGCAATGCACGTGGCCACACTTAGTTAAGATAAAAATGGCTTTTGAGATCCTTAAGGCTTCCATGGGAAATTGTTAAAACACAACTTCCCAACCCCACTATCAATCCCATTTTAAAATACCAATAATCGAGGAACAACCCTCCATATACCCGTCACCACCAAACTTGTTCTATAAATAAATAAAAACAGTGAATTAAAAATTTCAAACACACAAAACTCTTTGGTTAGTAAAAATGGAAGAAACATCAAACACCCATTTACACTACGTTGACGATTTCTACTTCTCAGCTCTATTTGACCATGAAGAAATATTTCCCATCTCAGATGAAAACTATGCTGAAGAGTTGCAATTACAAGAGGCCCTAATATCCTCAGCAATTTCTTCAAGGGTACAAATTTTTTCACCTTCATCAAACAAACCCTTCAAAACCCAAATTCCAAATGTCAAAATAATAAAAGAAAAAGGCCAATCATCTAATAGTTTTTGTGGGATTTGCATGGACACAAAATCATCAGGAGAGATGTTTTTGAACAACACATGCACTCATTCATTTTGCACAGATTGTATTAGCCAATACATTGCAACAAAGTTGCATGAAAATATGGCCATAATAACATGTCCAGATGTGAAGTGTAAAGCTGTTATTGGGCCTGAAATTTGCCAACCCTTTGTTCCAAAAGAGGTGTTTGGAAGGTGGGAAAGTGCTCTTTGTGAAAGTTTGATATTGGGTTCTCAAAAATTTTACTGCCCTTTTGAGGATTGCTCAGCTATGTTGGTGGATGATGGGGATGATGTTGTGACTGTTTCTGAGTGCCCTAATTGTAGGAGGCTGTTTTGTGCACAATGCAAGGTTACCTGGCATGCTGGGATTGGATGTGAGGAGTTTAGGAAGTTGAAGAAGGGTGAGAGAGAAGGGGAGGACATTATGTTGATGGAGCTTGCTAAGAATAAGATGTGGAGGAGATGCCCAAGTTGCAAGATTTATGTTGAAAAAGTTGATGGCTGCACTCACATTACTTGCAGGTTAGTTTGACTCAAATGTGAAAGTGGTTATATATAGGGGATCTTTAATGGAAGGGTGCGGCTATCGCCGCTCCTTCAAATTCGTGTAACACTCCAATTCAAGATAAAAAATGATATAATTATTTTTGTAATAACAAATCTTTTTTCACGTGTGCTTTTATGTTATTTTTTTAAACACTTTACTATTTAGAAATAAAAAAAATATCACAAGGGCCTAATCTTATTTTTTTTCATTTAACAAGATGTGACCAAATAAAAACGACACGATACGTTCCGACATATTTTTTTTTTATTTTTACAAACACATTCCAAAAGTGACACGACACGACACGATATTAATTTTCTTTTATTTTTTTAACAAACACAATATAATTAAAACGTAGCACGACACGACATGAAATCTCATTTTTACCTAATATGAACACGACTCAAATAAAAGTGACACGACACGATACGGAATCTCATGTTTTTACGTAACATAAACACAACGTAAAAAAAAAGTAACACGACATGACCTCGCACGCAAAACTTCACAAGGTTTTATTTCAACAATGGTTTAAATTTTTTTATTTCATTCGTATCGTGTTACGTTTTAGTTAGATCGTGCTAGATAAATAAAATAAAATAAGATTTTATGTCGTGTCGTGTTAGTTAAAAAATAAAATTTTGTGTCGGGTTGTATCGTGTACGCATTTTGTTGTGTCGCTTGTATTTGAGTCGTTTTTGTGTTAGGTAAAAAATTAAATTTTTATAATAAAATCCGTATACGATTCAATTAAAATGCGACACGACACATCACGATACGTAATCTTTTTATAATCAATTTCGTACACGATCCAATTAAAATGCGACACGACACATCACGATACATAATTTTTGTTTTAACAAGACACGATCTAAATAAAAGCGACACGATACAACCCGACACAAAATTTCATTTTTTAACCAACACGAGACGACATCAAATATTATTTTATTTTATTTATCTAGCACGTTCTAATTAAAACGTAACACGATATGAATGAAATAAAAAATTTTAAACCAGTGTTGAAATAAAGCCTTGTGAAGTTTTGCGTGCTAGGACATGTCGTGTTACTTTTTTTTTACGTCGTGTTTATGTTACGTAAAAAAATGATATTCCGTATCGTGTCGTGTCACTTTTATTTGAGTCGTGTTCGTGTTAGGTAAAAATGAGATTTCATGTCGTGTCGTATTACGTTTTAATTAGATCGTGTTAGGTAAAAAAATAAAAGAAGTTTTATGTCGTATTGTGTCACTTTTAGAATGTGTTTGTAAAAAAAATGTGTTGGGGCATATCGTGTCGTTTTTATTTGACCGTATCTTGTTAAATAAAAAAATAAGATTGGATCGTTGTGATATTTTTTTTATTTCTAAATAGTGAAGTGTTAAAAAAAATAATATAAAATACATGTGGAAGAAGGTTTGTTATTGCAAGGATAGTTATGTCATTTTACCATGAATTGGAGTGCTACAAGAATTTGATGGAGCGACAATAGCCACACCCATAAAAATAATATCACATTAAATCTACTATTAAAATATGGATTAATTTCAAGTTCACTGTATATTTTGCTCAACTTGCATAGACCGTACTATCCGTCATCTTATGGGACTTAGTGGAGCAAATTAATGAAGACATATTTGACTCGAGCATAGTAAACGAGATCCCGGTAAATATCCCCAAAAAGAACAATCCCTAAAATATTTTTTAAATTGAATCACAATGTTTATTTGATTTGAAAATTTTGATTATTTTATAAGTGATCATTATTGGAGGCACTTTAACTATAATGTATACTTTTGGTAATCTTTTTTGAGGTGTTTGTGTTGCCAATAATGATACACTGACATGATTCATAGACACATTAATTGAATTTGTATAATAAATCTGATATAAAATTATAATGTAAAAATTGATTGAAAATATATCTGATTTTATAAAATTATTATGGTATATAACCAAGTTTTCTACACTTTTCGTGAGTTGGACAATACTTTCACCCTAATACAAGGGATTTTTTTTTATAATCCTGAACCTCTATATGAACGAGATCTTTGAACTCTTTTGTGCAAGCTAAACAGAGGATTAAACCCTACACCGTACGTCTAACCGCATAGTCCAAAGCTCGCTCTTATCACTAAAGCAACCAGGGTGGACTAATTTAAAATGTTTTAAAAACATACAAAATTGTTTTCTAAATTATTAAACAGATTACATATTATTTTAGAAAATGGTAGATATTTTCAATAGATAGAAGGTGTTTTCTTTTCTTACCAAAGATTTGTCAATAATATATCCATACAAGTTTGAATTGATATCCCTCAATCTACTATTTGTATCGTATAATTTGATCATATATTTTTAAAGAATTTAATTAGGCATATGTGGCGTTGTATCAACTGTTTTATTACATAAATTTATACATAGTCATTGTTGTGTTATATTAATACTTTGTTATCAGGTGTGGAAATCATTTTTGCTATGGTTGTGGATTGCAATGGTCTGAGACTCATATATGCCGAACAACCCGTTGATTGTAGAAAATATCTACCGTTTGGGATCATGGTGGGTGATGGTTGTTGCTTCAATTCCATACCCAAGTCAATCTATATCTGGCAAATTATGATCTATTTGGTTTTAATATGTTATAATGAACTATATGACAGTGCCCCAGCGAAATTTTGCATTTGAAAAAGGTTATTATTGTGGACCAGTAGTGCATTTTCTATTCACATTTCTCATTTATCAAATTTTAGTTAAATAGATATAATGTATTCTTTTCATGTAACATGCCAAGAGTGTTTTGGCATGATTTGTTAAAATGTCAGATGCTTCTGAAGCTTCTAGTTAATGTCTTAAAATTCGTCGAGAAGTTATTTAAATGAATGCTGTCATGCATATAACCATTGTATTATTTGTTCACATTTTCCTATATATAATATGTAATTTTTAGTGGTGTTTCTATTTCCTTGATTTAGGACAAGTATTCTTACCTACATTTTTGCCGCATTTTTTTATCGAGTGCATTAAATGTTTTTATACCTATTATTGAGAAGTCAAAGATACAAATATGTTAAAGAAAAACGATAAAAAATATAGGTAAGAAATGTTGGTAAGTGTAACACTCCTCTGAATATAATCTGAAACAGTATATGAGGACTCGAGAAATAATATACTAGGATCGACCGAACGACCAAACCAAAAGTTTTATTTAAAAAATACTCATATTTGTAAAAATGTAAACCTAAACTGTGAAGATTTCCATTTTTAAGTCACTTCGTTAACTATTCCATTAAAGTAACAAGGTTTCTATAAAAATCAATTATCCTCATTAAAAAAATGTCAAAGTATTAAGGGAATTTGCAACATTTATATCCTAAACAAAAAATTTCTAAAAAATTAACCATCCTCGTTTAGATCTTAAACAAAAAGAGGGACTTTCCCTCCCTAAAATTGGGTAAAAAAAATATTGTATTTACTTTTAATTCAGCACAACCCAATTAAATCAACTACATATTTGTTTTTACTTAGCATGAACATGATCAAAATAAAACAATAATTGACTTGAAATCTTATTTTTAAACTAATACAAATACGGCCCAATAAACATGACATGACACAAAATAATTTTTACCTAACACAAACATGAGCAAAATATATATTTCAACACATACACTAACACGACTAAACATGAAATCATATTTCGTTTACCTAACAAAAAGACAATGTAATTAAAATACAATGCAAAATAATTTTTTAACAAACATGAACATCGTCTAAATAAAATACGACACAACATAAAATCATATTATTTTACCAAACACGAACGCGACCTAAATAAAAAATGTCACAGCATAAAATCATATTATTTTACTTAACACGAGCAGGACTCATTTACAACACGATAGAACACAATTTTTTTATCTAACATTAACACAACTCAAATAAAACGTGACACGACAAGAAATTATATTATTTTACCTAGCGTAAAACTTCGTCAAATCCTTATGTTTTACAATTTGCAATTAAATCTAGTTTAATGTGAAATCAAACAAACACAATCAAGCAATACAAAATTAAACATACCATGCTTGAACTCTAGCTAGCTCGATAGATTGAACATGAAAGTCCATTTTTAATCCTCATCCACATTATGCTTGAACTCTAGCTAGCATGAGCACCTCCTTTTAGATCTCGGAATATAGACCATGTGGATTGATTGATAATCATATGTAAGCAATGGCTAATTATGGATTGATCGTCTCAAAACATCTCACACAAGTAGATCTAAAGTACTCTGGAAATTCCTTCAAAAACTCACACAAGTAGATCTAAAGTCCCTGACCAAGATTGTGGATTGCGGACAAAGGTCGTGATCATTATGGTGGGTCACAGCCCAAATCCCTGACCACATGAACGGTCACGGACATTGGGGGTCACGGCATATGGTCGCGTCCTAGAGCCGTGACCCAAAGACATAGTTGGTCACTGCCAAAGTCCGTGACCCATCCTTTCATACATTCGAATGGTCACGGAGTTGGTTACGACTTAAGGCTGTGACCCATCCTTTAATACATTCGAATGGTCACGACTTATGGACATAACCCATCCTTTAATACATTGGAATGGTCATAGCTTAAGGTCGTGACCCCAACGTTTTATACATGGCACTGGTCACGGCTCATGGCCATGACCCCTCACATTTCATACATGGCACTAGTCACAGACATGAGCCGTAACCCACCCTTTTGTCCTGTCCAATATAGTCACGGCCCTAGGTCGTGACCCTGCTTATGCATGAAAAAAAAATAGATATAGTCATGGACTTTGGCCGTGACCATTTTTAACTATATTAGAAAGAAAAAAATAGGCAGAATTTTCTCTGTTTTGGGTTGTGGTCTCAAATCGGGAGTCCCGTGACCACGCGGTCGGTTCCTACGAGTTACATTGGTCCTGTACGATGTGTTGTCGCTGCTCACGGGGCCATTGGGGGGGGGGTAGGGATTTCGCTCCCAACGGTACGTTTTCAAGCCTAATTATGGATTTTCTCTGTTTTGAGTCGTGCTCTCAAACTGGGAGTCCCGCAACCATGCGGTCGGTTCCTATGAGTTATATTGGACCCGTCAAGGTGTTAGCGCCGCTCATATAGCCATTTAGGGGGCGCTAAGGGGTTTCGTCCCCCAATGGCACGTTTTGAAGCCTGTGTTGATATTCTCAAATTTGGGTCGTGCTCTCAAATCAGAGTTTTCGTGACCACGCAGTCGGTTCCTATGAGTTACATTGGCTCCGTGTGAGGTGTTGGCACCGCTCACTGGACCGTTTGGGGGGCGCTAAGGAGTTTCTCCCCCTAACGGCATGTTTTCAAGTGTAAGTGTGGATTTTCTCTATTTTGGGCTGTGCTCTCAAATCGGGGGTCCCGTGACCACGCGGTTAGTTCCTACGAGGCAAATTGAACCCATGCGAGGTGTTGGCGTCGCTCACAAGGCCGTTTAGGGGGCGCTAAGGGGTTTCACTACCCAACGGAACGTTTTTAAGCCTAAGTCTGGATATTCTCAAATTTGGATCATGCTCTCAAATCGGGGGTCCCGTGACCACGCAGTCGGTTCCTACGAGTTACATTGGTCCCGTGAAATATGTTAGCTCTGCTCATGGGATTGTTTGGGCGGCATCAAGGGGTTTCACCCCCCCCCCCCCCCCTAACGATGCATTTTCAAGTCCAAGTGTTGATATTCTCAAATTTGATCGTGCTCTCGAACCGGGGATCCCGTGACCATACGGTCGATTCTTACGAGTTACATTGGTCCCGTGCGAGCTGTTGGCGCTGCTCACGGGGTCGTTTGGGGGGTGCCAAAGGGTTTCTTCGCCCAACAGCACGTTTTCAAGACTAAGTGCGGATATTCTCAAATTTGAGTCATTCTTTCAAACCGACGGTCCCGTGACCACGCGGTCAGCTTCAATGAGTTACATTGGTCTCGTGTTATGTGTTAGCGCCACTCACGGCACTGGTTGGGGGGCGCTAAGGTGTTTCGCCACCCCAACGACACATTTTTAAGCCTAAGTGTGGATATTCTCAAATTTGGGTCGTGCTCTCAAACCGAGGGTCCCGTGACCACGCAGTCGGTTCCTACGAGTTGCATTGGTCCCGTAAAAGGTGTTAGCGCCACTCACGAGGTCGTTTGGGGAGTGCCAAGAGTTTCTTCACCCCAACGACACTTTTTTAAGCCTAAGTGTGGATATTCTCAAATTTGGGTCATGCTCTCAAACTGATCCTAAGTATGGATATTCCTAAATTTGGTTCATGCTCTCAAACCAGGAGTCCCGTGACCACTCGATCGATTCTTATGAGTTATATTAGACCCGTGCAAGGTGTTGACATGGCTCACGGGGCCGTTTGGGGGGTGCTAAGGGGTTTCTCCCCCCAATGACATGTTTTCAAGCCTAAGTGTTGATATTCTCAAATTTGGGCTATGCTCTCAAATCTGGGGTCCCGTGACCACGCGATCGGTTTCTACGAGTTAAATTGGTCTCGTGCGAGGTGTTGGTGCAGCTCATGGGACCGTTTTGGGGGCGGCACTAAGGTGTTTCGCCACCCCAACGACATGTTTTCAAGCGTAAGTGTGGATTTTTCCTATTTTGGGTCGTGCTCTCAAATCAAGGTCCCATGACCACACGGTTGGTTCCTATGAGTTACACTGGACCCGTGCGAGGTGTTAGCGACGTGCACGGGGTCGTTTGGAGAGCGCTAAGGGATTTTGGCTCCCAACGGCATGTTTTCAAGCCTAAGTGTGGATTTTCTCTGTTTTGGGTCATGCTCTCAAACCAGGGGGTCCGATGACCACGCGGTCAGTTCCTACGAGTTACGTTGGACCCGTACGAGGTGCTGGCGCACCTCATGGAACAATTTGGGGGCATTAAGGGGTTTCACCACCCAACGACACATTTTCAAGCCTAAGTGTGGATATTCTCTATTTTGGGTCGTGCTCTCAAACCGGAGCTCCCGTGACCACGCGATCGTTTCCCACGAGTTACATTGGACCCGTGTGAAGTATTAGCACCACTCACGGGGACGTTTAGGTGGCACTACGGGGTTTCATCCCCCAACGACACGTTTTTAAGCCAATGTGTGGATTTTCTCTATTTTTGGCCATGCTCTCAAATCGGAGATCCCCATGACCACGTGGTCGGTTCCTACGAGTTACATTGGTCCCGTGTGAGGTGTTAGCACCACTCACGGGGCCGTTTAGGGGGCGCTAAGGAGTTTCGCCTCCCGACAGCACGTATTCAAGCATCAGTGTGGATATTCTCAAATATGGGTCGTGCTCTCAAATTGGGTGTCCCGTGACCACACGATCGGTTCCTACGAGTTACATTGGTTCTGTGCAAAGTGTTGGCACCACTCACGAGGTCGTTTGGGGAGCATCAACGGGTTCCCCCTCCCCCCCCCCCCCCCCCAACGACACTTTTTCAAGCCTGAGTGTGAATAGTCTCAAATTTGGGCCGTTACTTGTATTTTTCATTCACACAACGGGTGCATGGACATGAAATCTTATCACTTTAAAGATTTTTGAAAGCGTATTTAACAAATTCTTGAACGCCATTTACATGATTATTTGAAATTCGGCCAGTCTCTTCCATCCACTCTTTGTATAGTGAGAAATCCATGTAATAATCTACAAATTTTAGTCATGTGGATATAGGTTAAAACTGAAAACCATGCAATAACGAATCTAATAATATACAACTGAAGAAATACAAAAATATTATTAAAACTAAAACAAAACCGATATTCTTAAACTCAAACAAAAACAATATTCTTATAACTCAAACAAAAAAAATGTTATTACAACTACAACAAAAAAAAATATTACAATTGAAACAAAACAAAATATTATTGGATGTTTTCCAACAGATAAATTGTCCAAGCAAGAAAAATGTTTTTATAATTCCTCAATTCGAGCCCATCCCCGCCTGCAGCGAACACAAGTACATCTCTACAGCCGTTGAATATGTCATTGAGTAGTATTTGAGCCTCACCCGTCTCCAATGGTCGGTTGTGTACTTTAGTTTCAACAACCTTGGTGATGAGTGTGCACATCCCAATAAACCTCTTATTTCTCAGATATTTGAAATAGTACTTTTCACCATAGTCATCGTGAGTTGTTGATAATGATCCAAGTCATGTGACAGGCGGAGGCACAGGGAATGAGAATTTTGGATGAGGCGGAATTTGAGAGGGGAATGTTGGATGAGGTGGGATTTGGGAGGAGAATGTTGGATGAGGCGAGATTTAGGAGGAGAATGTTGGAGGTGAAATTTGGGAAGGGAAACTTGAAGGGGGAGTATAGGAAAAATCCTGAGGAGGAAAGTGAGGGTAAGGGTACCCTCAAGGAGTAGGCATTGGGATCCCATAATTTTGGAAAAGGTACACAAGTTGTCCAATTTGATTCGTTAACATTCCCAGGTTAATTTTGATATCTTGGACATCCCCATCGGTCTTGGACTGTTCATCCTTATTGGACAAGAAATGATTATTGATTGAAGAAAACTTATCCATGAGAGGAGTGGTCTGTTGAAATTTTGTTTTTAGCATGTATGTGCCAGCACCTCTCATCCTCCCCCTTTTGTCATTATAAAGGTTCGGGTCAATGCATCATTATCAAGGTCAAAGTCATCAGTAGGAGTCGAACCTAACTAATTGTTGATGGCCTCTGTTGATTGTAGCGTCTCAGCCAAGTTCAGTACGAATGTATTATCTTTACCTCATCAAGCATCAACGAATAAGTTGGACCGATTTGGTGTTTTACCCGCATCTGGACCATCCTTTGTCCTACTCTCCCATTCATTCTTCAAATCATCATAGTATTTGGATCCCAACCTGTGGATATCAGTTTTTTGTGCCCTATTTTTTTTTTTTTCTCTCTTTAGACCAACTTTTTTCCGTCGCCTCATTCTCTAAAAACTTATTCTACTGCTCCACCAAAATTTTAACATTTAGAAACACTCTCTCTTTCAAAGTTAAAATATCGGATCTCGTTGCCTCTTTCGGGAAATGTTTCTTCCGAAGCTTTCTCTCGTATGTCCTCAATGATTCAGCAACCCGAGATAGAACTTTATTCTTGGAATAATCGAGAAATAGGAAATACTTGGAGTGTTAATCGTATATATCATCCTTGACGGCTTGATCAACCAGGTTCCAGTTATTTGGTCCACCAACCCCACGTTCATTTTTTTAGCTAAACACCGGGCTTTAAAGTTTAGCACGTCATTCCTATCACCCGTCGAGTTATTCCAGAGAAGGGATAACCCAATGGACTTTTGGGTTGAGCGAGAGGCATCTGCAGCGTTGGATGGGGGTGGTGGAGTAACGGGAGTGCTGGATGAGGGTGCCGAAACAGTTGAACTTAATGAGGATGGAACCATTGGTGGAGTTGTATATCTCTCCCCAATTGGTGTTAAGAATTAGGGTTGCGCACGAGATGGTGAACCACTTTGCAGTCTCCCCTCGACACTTTGTTCCCTTGGGTTATTTCCTCCCGACATTATCTACAAAAATGAAAAATCATAAGTGACTAAAAAATTATAATAAGAAATTATAATTAATTAATCAAGCTTAAGACTATATATATATACCTTTTCAAAGTAAGACCTTAGAATATGTTCAATGTGCCTGATCTTCGTCCATTCGGTATTAGTTTTTAAGAACCTATGAATTTTTGCACGTGGCCAACTAGGAGGAAGGGTATCTATGATTGCTGTGTATAAATCCGTGACATGAAATCGGAATCCCATCAGTTTCAACTTGTTGATTCAATTTAGCGTGCATATGGCGTGAGACATCACAGTCTATGTCAATACTCTCTGTACGCAGTTGTATTCATAACGGGCGAATTTTTTTCGCCTTCTCCAATAATGTAACAAGGGTCAGGGCTAAATTGGGATTGTGCGTGTGAAATATAATTTGTACAACGCCATCCCAGTTTTCTGATAGGAAAAAT
The DNA here is from genome assembly GCA_949130495.1 of Sambucus nigra. Classification (NCBI taxonomy): domain Eukaryota; kingdom Viridiplantae; phylum Streptophyta; class Magnoliopsida; order Dipsacales; family Adoxaceae; genus Sambucus; species Sambucus nigra. The sequence goes on along the minus strand of OX422210.1, from coordinate 44,657,512 downwards.
AGAATACGATCGAACAGGTAATCTTACCGAAAATTAACTCCACGATTTATATGGTTGTTTGATTGTTCAATCTTTTTATTTTCATACCTATAAATAAGAGTACCCTCTATATGACGCTCAGTAATAAAAGAGTTATGAGTTCGGTTCAATTGCAACCTCTCAACTCTTGTTGCTAGTGATTATAACCGTACCTCATTTTTTCGGAGAAAAATATACGAGGGTCTGAATATGAGTCATATGGTTAATGTATAAGGGTATATTAGGGTAATAAAGAAACGATTTTGAGTATATTAGTCTGATGAAGGCGCGGAACCTAAAACACTCAATTAATTTCAAACTCTAAATAATGCAATTTATCTTAATCCCTAAGTAACCACATTCAGTCAATACTAGTAATAATAAATTAATTTCAAACTCTAAATAAATTTCAAGCCTTAAATGACAATACCCATAAATTTCACAATTTATTTTAATCCCTAAGTAACCACACTCAGTCAATTCTAATAATGACAATACCATTAAATAATGCAGTTAATTTCAACCTCTAAATAATAATTCCCAATCAATGTTAACAATACCCAATAAATTCCCAATAAATAATGCAATAAATTTCAACTCCTAAATTCAACATCCCTTTTCTTGAAAAAACAAGCACACACACATATTCACACATATACACATGCATATACACATGTACACACACATACACAGATATACACACATAATCACATCAATATACACATACGTACATATGCATATACAAATGTACACACACATACACACACAAACACACACATACATAGAAATACACACACATTCACTCACATATACATTACAGTTTAACACAAAAAGAAAAAACTTAGGGTTTACCTTTGAGATTCAGAGAAAGATTGGGACTGAGATTGAGAATCGCCGAAATTAGGGTTTGAGATTGAGAATCACCGAAAGAGAGAGAAAGAGATTGTCACAGGAAGAAATGAAATGAAAGGGGGTGGGGGAGATTTTATTATAAAAAAATTGGACACGGCCTTGAGTCACGACTACTGCTATGACCCTTAATTTTTTTCCACATCAGCGCATAGGCAACCATGTGGTCACGGCCCCAAGCTGTGACCCACACCCGTGAACAAATTGATATGGTCATGGCCCAAAGTCGTGACCCATTAGGTGTGTATTGTGGCCTTTGTCTGTGGCTGATCTGTAACCAAACTTGGAAGGAACTTTGGCGCGAATTTGGCGCCATGATTGTCATGACCTTAGGCCGTGACCCACAGTATTCACAGATTTGGGTCGTGACCACTTCCAAGAGCATCCATGACCACAGTGGGTCATAGATATGGTCAAGCCAAAGTGTATGTGGTCATGGATTTGGGCCGTGACCCCTTGAGGGTGACCATTTGTAGGATTTGGTGTAGTGACACGATTTTGGACAGAATGACCCTCGATGAAGAATCTCACATGGTCATGCACACGAGGAAAATTTAAGTCGTGCGCACAGTTTGTCTAATAAATATAGCAAGCGTGGGCCAGGGCTAAAATCCAACTATGCGAACAGCCAATTGAAAAACTCATAAAAATGTTTTAAAATGCCTTACAAAAACTAAAACCAAATCTTGACCCTTTAACAAAATACACAACTCAAAGTCTCTTGAAAATAATTTTAGAAGGAAACTCTTATTTTAAAAATTGCGAGTGTGGGCATTAGCCAAATGTTTAAACCATCCGCAAAAATGATATTTTTAGTAGATCCGCAAAGGAATTCTTCAAAGTGGAGAATTCGCCAAATATTCAAATCCCAAATGTCCATAGGTAATATGCAAAGTTTATTTCACGCAAAAATCTGTGAGCATCAAGCTTTCGGGCTTGGATTAGTGCATGACTCAAATAATTTGACACGGAAGATAGCCAACTTATCTATATTTAAACTGGATACATTTTCAACCTCCTATTTTCGGTGTGTCGGTTGTCCATTATGATACACCGTAGATATGGCGTGTGAATTAAATTATGTCATTATATATATATATATATATATATATATATCAACCATCATAATAAAATATATAGACATCATCTTAATCTCAAGAATAGCCTCAAACTAGAATAAACCTAAAGTTGGGAGCAACATGTAAATAAATATCTAAATCATAAAAGTCTGGATACTCGAATAAAGTGAATAGAAATAACGACATAAACTACGAAATGAAGATGGCGATTTGTAATGAAGGCAAGTTTGGCTTCTCACCCCTGTTTCTTTTACTTAGGAATAAGGAGGAAAATATTTTTGGAATACAAGGGCCAGACCTAGAAATGTGCAAGAAATAGATTACAATACCGATAAATTCGTAGGAATGCCAAACCTAATGGATTCAGAACATACTCACGAAAATAAATTAGAAATCGCCATAAATTCACACCATCAGATGATCACATACCAAACCCCACTATGGACCAATTCATCCATATATCCTCATCATGAGACGATAACCGACTAGACACAAAGTCTAAACAATCAACCTCCATGAAGCTTGCTACCTCAGCCGAGGGCACAGTACCCTATCTCTTAATCTAATAACATCACATTACCCTACCAATAAAATCCCCACGAATGAAACCTCATTAGTATATTCTCACCAAAAAAACAAGCACACACATAGCCCATTTATATAACCAGACACTATATTATTGATGCGTTCCCCGTATACAATATGAATTCCCAAATCAACATTTCCTAACACATATAAGTATGTCTACAAACATACCCCAAGCAGGACTTAATAATCTCCTTAAGTCTATAACAAAATACAAATAACTTTATCCCAAACACCCATTTAAAACCTAACCAAAACCCAAAATCACCAGCCCAACCCAACTTGCGATTATGGCCTAAACAGGCATGACCACGACGCGGTACCCCATGGCCCTCCTCTAAAATGACATAGTTTTGATCTTCCTAACCTTCAAACCTCATAAATCCAAGTCTAAAGTCCGCCATCGATGGTCTATAAACCTCCAAAACATCCCCGAATAAGTCCTAAATCTATTCTAAACAATCCTAAATCAAAGTCTAATGCTATAAGGCCATTATCTAATCTTCTTTCATCAAAATAAGGCCTTAATAATCACTTAAAGCAGTTTTAATTTAAGGGTCATTAACATATTCAAATTTTAACATTATTAAACATTTTTCATCGTCAAAGCATTTATTAAATCTCATGATTCCTCACTAATAATTACCTTTGACGTTTTCCATTCATTTCACATCACGTTACATAGACTTATAATATTAATCTAAAGTTATGACAAATTTATCAATCCTAAGTCTTCTATACTCAAGTGGCGTATTTTTCATAAGGCTCTACTACTTAACGTCAACCTTAAAAGTATATACATCCCTTTGATATCTAAATGTCGATGTTGTTGTTTGTCTCAAGAAGAAGTTGACGATCATTTATTTCATTCTAGTGAGATTTCTCAGGAAGTGTGGAATCATTTTGAGAACATAAAGGGTTTGAAATTTTAAAATAGCACCTTGCGATCTCATCTCACGTTTGGTGGTTTCATTTTTATGGAAAATATATTAGGACTATTCTTTGCAAGATTCTTCCTACTTTTATTTATTGGTGGATTTGATTTTCCAGGAATCATGCTACGTTTGAGAATTATCCCATGAAATTCAAACTTATCGTTCAGGATATTCATAGTGATATTGTGATGGTTTTCAAAATTAGGCCTTATAAAGGTCCATTATCTAGATTTTTTAGATCCTTTATTGATGACTTTCAAATTTCATTTTCTTGATTGTAAGCCACTGGAGAAAGGTTATTTTTCTCCCTCTGTTTAATAAATTTGGGGTCTGATCCTCTTATCTAAAAAAACCATTATTAACTCATCGCGACTAGTTAATCAAAACATAGAAGACATTAATCATATTTCTAATCCTAATAAATTCAATATCGACAATCACAATATGAAATTTTGGAATTTACTTATTTGCAAGTTAGTGTGTGAAAATACTAACTCAAGAAAGCATATGCAAATAAATAAATAAAAGTGCAAAAAATAAAATGGCAACTTAATTGTAACGTGATTCGGCCAAATCCCGACCTACGTCCACGCACTTAGAGCTTCCGACTCCTTTGCACTTCACTACCATGATCCATTTGATGGGTAGGATCAAACCACCGCGTATAATCGTTTGTAAGCTAATACCGAGCTTCAAACTCCGTAGCCCACTTATGGTTAGAAACCAATCACCTTTTGCAACCACCGTAGCTAAAACCGAGCTATGGATTACAACCCAAGCTTCTAACAAAGCTTCAAACAAATCTGATTTTTATAGTATAAGATTGAATGATGATCTCCTTAAAATATAAATTGAATCTGAATTTCTTCTTCTTCAATGAGACTTCAATAAGTGATATTGATGTAGGCTCAAGTCTCATTCTTCAATGATTGAGCACAATGTAAAATCAATTGGTCTCTTGAATGTAGTAGCTGAGTAATAAATTCAAATGATCTCAATAAATTCTCTAGCTCTTACTCATAGTCTCATTCTTGTGTGTCTTCAATGCAGCTCTTTGAATGTTTAAATGTGTCTTCAAAAACTAACTGTTAGACACAACCCTTATGAGCATTAAATGCTCTTGATTTTCTGAGATAAAGATAGCCTTTAAAATGATTTGTAAATCTTCATTTGTCTTCTCAATAAAATGTAGTTATAGAGACATGAAAATGGCGTTATGAAATTATGGGATTGAAAGAGGCTCTTGTACATATTTTAAAATAGTTCATGTGAAAAAAAATTAGTCCAACAATAGAGAGAGAACCAAACTTATATGAAGTGTTAGTTCGAAATAGAAAGAAAGAAACAAATAATCTGATATATACCATTGTGTAAAAGTTAGTTATTTGTAAAATATGTTAGTCCAGAAAGATATAAGCAATCTCAAACAAAATTAAAAATTAAAACAGATAAAGGGTTGAGAGTTGTACTGTACATGAGAAATATAATATATGCGTGTAAATTAAAGCAAGCCGAGAAAAAAGAACTGATTTTAGCGTGGCACCCAATGCAAAACAAAAGGGCGTAAAGATCTTACAAAGTCTAAAGTATTTCATCTAAGAATGATATACACTGTCCAAAGATTATATGATTAAAATATATGAAATATATGATGGGATATAATATCAAAAGTACTATAAATCGGGCATATAAGAATGATATATGGATGCTTTAAAGTGCATTGCACAGGAGATGATGCGAACTTATATATATAAAAGCCTTTGGGCTTAATATAAATAGTATCCCTCTATTTCTACTCCAACACTAATTTTCTTCCCTCCACTTTTATGATTAAAGACCAAAATACTCTATATTTATTTTCTCTTTTCATTTATCCAAAATTTATATTTATACTCAAAACTTATATCCACTTTCTTATCCCAATTAAAACAAACATTTTAATTATTTATTAATAAAATTTTATTTATATTAAAAATTGTTTTGATTAAAAAAAACTCTTTACTAAAGAAAACTATTTTTTTTAAAAATTGTATAAATTTATTATTCTGTTTATTAAAAAAAAAAAATTTTATAACTGTTTTAAAAAATAAAAAAACCATTTCCATTGTCTTAAAAAAAATTAACTATTATTTTCTAAAATTGTTCATAAAAACTAAAACAATGTTCTACATAATATAAAAGACAATTTTATTACAAAAATAATTTTTTTAGCTATTAAAGTAGTCTTTTATATATAAAAAAATTGTACTAAAGAGACCCAAATCTTTTTTTTAATTAAAAAACTGTTTATAAAACGTAAATTTTGAGAGTTTTATAAAAACTGTTATCTTAAATTTTTTTTTTACAAATTTTATTTTTGATTAAAAATAGTTTTTTTGTACTATATTAAAAATAATCTTTTTACTATTTAAAAAAATTGGTCTGCGATAGCGGGTAGGTATAGGCGGTCCGACTACCTATACAAAATCATTGGCGCTGACCATTTTTTCGTATATATTTTTTCGCGTCAGCGGTATGAATAGGTGGTCAGACCGCCTATACATACTGCTGACGCGAAATATTTTATTTTAAAATAGTAAAAATTATTTTTAAAATAGTACAGAAAAACAGTTTTTAACCAAATAATTTATACAACAGTTTTTAAAAATAATTTATACAAAAGTTTGTTTTAACAATTTGTGCAATAGTTTTTTTAAGACAACAATTAAATTCTTGTAACAATAGAAATATTTTTCTTACTTTTTAAAATGGTTATATAAAGTCGAAACGATGTTTTACACAAAATTTATTTTTTTATTTTCAAAAAGAGTTTTTAAATAGGCATTTTTTATATTCAAAACTGTTTTTAATATAAATAAACATTTTTATTAAATAAATAAAATATTTATTTTAATTGGGAAAAAAAGTGAATATAAGTTTTGAGTATAAATGTGAATTTGAAATGAATGAAAGAGAGTTAATGAGTTTTAGGGCATTATAATCTTTGAATATTAACATGGAATTGGAGAAGAATGAGAGGGAGTGGGAATAGTTGGACCTGTAAATATAAGGTATACTATATCTAATAGTTATTTAAAGAAAAATGAAAGGATAATTGACACATACACTGCTCAAGGCAGTTACATGGCTTATAATGAACGAAAAAAGCTGACCGAGTCAGCTGTATGCAGCTGTCGAGGTAAGTCCAAGCCCAAGGCTGTCAAAACAGCTAAAATTTACAAATGTAAAAATTTTCACCATACCACAACTGTCCATGATAGTTTGTGTGGCCTAATGGGTTTTGGCAGGTATGAGATATGTAAAGAACTTAACACTTATAAATATGAACGGTTGTACAAGATGGTAGGGTGTCGTTGTAAATTCAGGGACTTAGGTTTGAATCTTGTAGGAATTAAGGGTCTGTTTGGTTCTCTATTCAGAAAATTCGATTTAAACACTGTTTTTAAATACAGTTTTAAAATTCAGTTTTTTGTGTTTATAATTATTGGTGTGCGTTTGATAAAGTTGTTTTTAAATACAGTTTTTTAAAAATTTGACAAAATTGACAAATATGTATATTTATATCATACATATGCGTGTGTGTGTGTGTGTGTGTGTGTGTGTATATATATATATGTATGTACATATAAACATACATAAAACTTTCATACATACATGATACATGAATGTATACATACATACATACATCATAAATTATATACATGTACATTTAATAACATGTATTTTTAGGTATATTTAATGAGGTATGTTGTGGAGTTTATATATATATATATATATATAGGAGAAGGATCACAAGTGGACCAAAAGAATGGCTTTTTTAATGGACTTAACAAAAAAGACTAATAACCCACTAATTTTAATTCCTTGGTGTAATGGGTCCGCGCCAGCGGCACCCAATAACCAAGACTTATTAGTCTTTTTTGTTAAGTCCATTAAAAAGTCCATTCTTTTGGTCCACTTGTGAACCTCTCCCTATATATATATATATATATAGAGAGAGAGAGAGAGAGAGAGGAAAGCTCACCTACATCATGCACTATATATCACACCGTACATCACACCTAATTCTAGGCGCTAGAAAACTTTTTTTTCAAATTTTATATTTTTCCCTTGAAATTAACCTTCCAATCAACCCATATGCAAAAAATTAAGTCAAAATACATTTTGTAGCTATTTTTAAAAAATCCACAAAAAACTGCTGGCGCAGACCCTTATAAATAAGGTAATTTTAGCAGTTTTTTGTGGATTTTTTAAAAATAGTTACAAAATGTATTTTGACCTAATTTTTTGCATATGGGTTGATTAGAAGGTTAATTTTGAAGGGGAAAATTTAAAATTTGAAAAAAAAAAGTTTTTGAGGGCTTATAATTAAGCGTGATGCATGGATGATGTATAGAGCATGATGTAGGTGAGCCTTCTCCTATATATATATATATATATATATATATATATATATATATATGAGAAGGATCACAAGTGGACCAAAAGAATGGACTTTTTAATGGACTTAACAAAAAAGACTAATAACCCACTAATTTTAATTCCTTGGTGTAATGGGTCCGCTCCAGCGGCACCCAATAACCGAGACTTATTAGTCTTTTTTGTTAAGTCCATTAAAAAGTCCATTCTTTTGGTCCACTTGTGAACCTCTCCCTATATATATATATATATATATATATATATATATATATATATATATATATATATATTTATAATGATGTCGCATATATAATTCACTATAAAATTATATACATACATGAATTGATAATATTTTTTAATACATATGTACTATATGTATATTTTATATTATTCCATACATTAATAATATATGTATAAAACTATATATAAGTATCATGTATCTACTGATAATATTATTTAACTTTATATTATTCCATACGTAATTTTGTGTATATGTACATATATATTTTTTATTTATAAGAATTACACACATTAATGTATTATGTATGTATATTATATATTAAGGTATAATTGCTTTAAAATATTAAGAATGAATAATTCTGAGTTGAAAAATAAAAAAAACAGATGTTATAAAACACCCAAAATCTGTTTTTTGAAAAACTTGATTATAATACAGGAATATTATAATTTTGTGTTTAAAAACAGGTTGTCAAACGAAGATTTTTATCAGAATTGTATTTAAACACAGAAAACAGAACTATAGTTGCAAACCAAACAGGCCCTAAATGCCTGTTATAGAAAATTTTGTTTGGAATGAATGAATTAGTCTCGAAATGCGCGTAAATTGTCTGGGGATTACCCTACGACACAAAAAAAAAAAAAAAAACTTATAAGCCTAGTATAACATATAAAAAAAAAACTGAACGGTCAAAAGCATAAATATGTATAACTTTCTCAATAGTTATAACTAAGAGATGTCAACAAACTCACGTTTCAAACTTCTACATTACATGCACAGTGATCTAGTTAATTGTATATCTATATATATATATATATATATATATATAATAATGTTCTTGTGCGGACTAGTCCGTATTTTAAGAATGCGAACCAGACATGTGTCACCTAACGGTGCGCCTAGAAATTATCGCCTAAATTATAGGTACACTCTCTCTCTTTTTTGGGCTCACCGGCAGGTGACACATGTCCGATCCGCACTCTTAAAATGCGGACTGATCCGCACAAGAGCAGAACTGTATATATATATATTATAATCAAACGGGTAGAACCAAAGGCATTCCGCAGTTAGACCCATTATGAGGGCATTTTGGCCAATAAAAAAATAGGTAGATAGCAAAAGAAATGATCAACAACACTAGGGTTGTGTTTCGGCGGAATCAGATCAAAAATGCCTCTTCGAAAAAAATTTCGATTTTTTTGAAAATAAAATAATTGTTCAAATTTCCGATCCAATTTTTTCGAAAAAGTAAAAAAAAAATCGAATTCGGAAAAATCGAAAAAAATCGAAAATTCCCAAAATATATTAAAAATTCAGAAATTTCAGAAATTCAGAAATTTCAGAAATTCCAAAATTTCAAAAAAATAAATTATGGATCTTCTAGTACTCGAAATTCTACTTTTAAATAAACAAAGGAAAGGGTCTAACCCAACATGTAAATATATGAAAATTTGGCCCATTTTTTCATTTGTGTAGAAGTTATGAGGATACTCTCCTTTTACAAAGCACATTTTGGAGCCCTCTCCCTCTCCCAACCGATGTGGGATATGAGAAACTTTCAAAAAATCGAAAACAAAATTGGAAAATTTGGAAATCGGAAAATAATTCCAAAAAAATCGGAAATAATTCGGAAAAATCGGATCGGCATAGTTTCAGAAAAATTGGATCGAAAAAATTGCAAATTCATAATTCTTTCCGATTTTCGATTCGATTTTTTATGGAAAAATTGAAAATCGGCAAACTAAAATAGTAAGGACACAAGTCTCCGATTGAGTCTTGATGTTGTGTTGGCTTAATTCCGGACAAAAACGTTTGAGTCATAGGATAGAGTTCTTGACCATCCATCAAGCCTATGATATGTTAAAGTTGAAGACGTTGCGACCTACTTATCAAGAGATCATCATTGCCGGTTTACATGTGCCTCGTTTCACGTCATCAACTTAGTTCCAATCCCTCCTAAGGTATTAATGCATTACATATATATATATAGGAGCTTGGAACATTTTTTTATTGGGTGTAATTTTATTTTCAGAAGGTTACTTTAGAACTTTAAAATAATATTTTTGGGCTTAAATCGAATTTTGACCATTCTGTCACTTCATTCGATATTGTCGTTCAAACGAGTTTGCCAAGGACTTTTCCCTTTTGACCACTGTAACCTCGTTAGAAGGGTTGTTTGAACGAGACTTTGTTCGAACGAGATTTTCGGGGGAAAAATATTTTGGCAGTTTTCTCCATGTTCCCACTTCTTTTGTCCCACTAACTTTTGTCAGAATTAATATGTGCGGGAACCAACTTCGAAAAACTAACTTTTTCATCTTCTACAATCTCTAAAGAGAGTTTTTGAGAGTTTAATTCCTCTATGAAAAAGTTCATCTTTTGAGTGCTTGTTCTTCAAGAAAATCATTCTTAAACACCTTTGTTTAAACCCATACTAGTTTATTCCAAGTACCACACACACACACACACACACACGCATATATATATATATATATATATATATATATATTTGATTGGAGTGTTTGGCTCCGAGTTTCTATCTACACCTCAAAGAAGAGAAGTTTGGGTTTACTTCTGCATCTCTAAAAGAAGAAGCTTTTGTTTTGCTGTGGCATTCTCACATGGTGAAAGGCATCATATGTGGTTAATAGTAGCTTGGTCTCGACTAAATTAATTTTCAAATTAAAATAATTATTTTTGAATTATTTTATTAATTTCATAATATTAATTTATATTAAATACGAAAATTTAGTTAATATTTATAGGCTGTTAAAATCTGATTTTAACTTGTTTAAATCAATTGGTTGTATTTATTTAATATTCATTGTTATAATCATTTAAGATTTATTAATCTGAAATTAGGATTAAAGTGTTTTAAATTAAATATCTTCTGAAATTTTAATTTGAGCCAAAATGTTTGTAAAATCCCAATTCACCCCCCTCTTAAGTATTTTTTTGGGCAACATGACCGAATGGGCCCAAGAGCTGAAAGAGTCCACCAACACAAGGGGCTCACAGAGCATAGAGAGGAACAAAGGAGGGACAAAACCAGAAGGTTTGAACTTTTAGGCATATCCAGGTCGAGTATTCGAGGATCGGCCAAAGCTGAGCAGACTTCCCAGGAAAAGAGCTCAGCTGAAAGTCAAGGACGAGCAGGAAAGGCAGTGTCGGTTAAGGACGACAAGGAAGAACAATCATGGAAAGGGTTAATCCAACGCCTGGAGGATCGTCTAGGAGAGATAATAAAGACCAAAAACCCTCTACAGAGAGATTTCATACAAGGGTCCCCTTTCCCATCATCAATCGTGGGTTATCCAATACCCGTGAATTTCAAACCACCCGTTATCACCCCCAAATATGATGGCACATTAGATCCTATGTTGCATATAGAGCAGTACGAGGATACTTCGGATATATACTATATCCCCAATGAGATGCGTTGTTGAGCATTCTCCAGTGTAATTACTGGTTCAACCCAAATTTGGTATAATGGTTTGCCAAGAGGTCAGATCTCGACAATTGGTCAACCTCTTCATCTGTAACTTCTGCTTTGATTAGAAGCTAGGCAAAAGGGTGGCCCATTTGTTAAGTTTTCATCAGAGAACGAATGGGATGAGGATGGAATCTATTGCAAAGTTTAATACTAAGATGCTACGGGTCATTGACTACAAAGAGAATATGGCCATCACGGCACTCATGAGTGGCCTATAACCTGGAAAGCAATGTCTGAGATATTGGCCAAAGCTAGTAAGATTATGAACGCTGAGGAAGTTATGGCAGCGAAGGAGTCTAGCCATTCTAAGGTCGATACTAATAAAAGCTCAGCGAAAAAGGAGTTCATGGATAATAAAAAGGTTGTCAAACTAAGGAAGTTTGATGAATATACCTCATTAACTGTGGGGGTGCACCACATCCTCGAGGAGATTCGAGGAAGTAATGACCTAAAATGGCTACGAAAGCTAAAATATCCTCTTAACATGAGAGATAAAACCAAATACTGCAAGTTTCACAAAGATTATGGTCACAATACGGACAACTGCCTGGCTTTGAAGAATGAGATTGAGATTCTCATTAGGCGAGGTAAAATAACGAAGTTTGTTGACAATGGTGAATGATCAGATAGGCAGCAAGAGCAAAAACCCAAAAGATGATTAAAGTCTCCATGTAGGAAGAGGAATAAGTAGAAAAGAAGTCGGGACGATGATTCAAAATATGATCCCGGCCTACCTAAGAAGCCTAAAGAGCCAGTACATGAGGTCAAGATGATCTCATTTAGGTGCAACTTTATAAGGCAGACGCTGGCGGTGGAGATGGACTAGCAGAGAGAGAATCCTGCATAAATGCGACGAGGGCTTATGCCCATATCAGACAACTCAACCTAGCTGGCACCGTGGCATTTTACCCCAGAAAGGTAAGCAGAGGTCATATTAAATTGGTTTTCTAAAGATGATTTATCCGGTGTGCTCTATCCACATGACGACCCCTTGGTCGTCACCATAGTAGTACATGATAAGAGGGTGGCAAGAATATTAGTTGACAATGGCAGCTCAGTCGATGTTCTGTTTTACAGTTGTTTCAAAAATCTAAAGCTAAAGGACAGAAAGTTAGAGTCATATCACAGGCTTATCATAGGATTTTCAGGGAAAAAGGTATTTCCCTAAACTATAGAGTTGGAAGTTATGGTTGGCGACTGGCCAACGTGCCGAACAGAAAAGATTCGCTTTTTTATTTTAAAGGAGAACATACATTTGGCCTACAATATTATTTTTGGAAGGGTCAGATTGAAGAAGTTTGAAGTTATTCCATATATTGTTCACTAGTGCGTGAAGTTCCCCACAAATTATGGGGTCGGTGTGGCGAAGGGGAATCAAGTAGAAGTCCTCGAGTGATATTACACATCAGCGGAACAAGAAGAGAAGAAGAAATTAACTACCACTTATCAGATCGATACGTTGGATCCTCGAAATGAAGATAAGATCATTAAGGGCCAAGCAATTAAGAAAATAGAGCAGGTGATGTTAAATGGCGAACACCCAGAGGATAGACCAGATCGGCTCGTCACTAGATCCTACTGATTTCTTGAGAAGGAGAAATAATGTGTTCGCCTGGATCCATGAAGACATGCCAGGCATAAATCCAGAATTAATCTTCCACGAGCTCAGAATAATAAAGGATGCTAAGCTAGTAAAATAAAAATGCCACGTGTTTAACCGAAAGAAGAACATAACAATTCAGGAAGAGGTGGACTAATTACAGAAGCCAGAGTTCATCAAAGATGTAAAGTATTTGGAAGGGCTCTCGAATGTTGTGACGGTCATGAAGAAGAACGACAACTAGTGTATGTGCATAGACTTCACCGACCTCAATAAAGCTTTGTTCAAAAGATCACTATCATTTACCCAGGATTGACCAGCTGGTTGATGCTACATCGGGGCACGAGCTCATTAGTTTTATGGACACCTATTCTGAATACAACCAGATAAAGATGAAGTCAAAAGATCGAGAGAAAACCTTGTTCATCGCTATCTGAGGTACATATTATTACAATGTTATGACGTTTGGGCAAAAGAATGCAAGAGCAATATACCAGAGGCTGGTTAACAAGGTCTTTGAAAATCATATTGGTAAAACCATGGAAGTTTACGTGGATGACATGCTGACGAATAGTAAGAAAGTTTCTGACCACATCAATGATCTTGGGTGAACTTTTGACCAACTGAAAAAACATGAAATCAAGCTCAACCCGACAAAATATGTTTTGGGTGTCAAAGAGGTAAAGTTCTTAGGTTTTTTAGTCAACCAAGTGGGTATAAAATCAAACCCAAACAAGATCTAAGCACTGATTGACATGCAGTATCACGCGAGTAAAAAAAATATCCAAAGATTGGCAAGACGAGTGGCAACACTAAATAGATTTATTTCTAGAGCCACAAACAGATATCTCCCATTCTTCAAGGTGTTAAGGAAGACCCTCAGATGGAATGACGAATGCGAAATAGCCTTTCTAGAATTGAAGAGATACCTGGGAGCTACACCTCTTTTTTCTAGGCTAATCCTAAGTGAAAAACTTTATTTATACTTGGCAGTTTCAGAATCAACTATTAGTTTAGCATTTCAGTGCAAAGACCGGTTTACTACACCAGCAAGGCATACTGTGGAGCAAAATTTTGGTACCTATGGTTGAAGAATTTATCTTTAGCTTTGATTGTGTCCTCTAGAAGAATGAAATCGTACTTCTAGATGCAAATTATTATCATTTATATGACTTCCCTCTACGCAAGGACATTCACAAAACTAAGAAATCAGGTAGACTAATGGCTTGGGTTGTATAGCTAGGAGAGTATGACATTTAATACGACCCCAGGACAGTAATTAAGGGACAAGCGATGGTTGATTTTTTAACGAAGTTCTCATATGAAGAAAACATATAGGACAAACTTCTACGAAAGAGAGCATAGCAGCAAAATCAACAAAGCAGACTTTCAAGGAAGAGAGCTCAGCCAAGAAGTAAACCGATCAGACTTCTCTAAAAGAGAGCTCAATAATTTATCCTACCGAGCAAAAAATTTTAGAAAACATAGCTCAATGACTAGTGCAGTCGACCAAGTCGTGGACATACCAGAGTCATCGGCTCAGCAAGAAAAAAGGGCTTGTGATCTCAAGCAGATGAAAAAATTATTCAAAAATGGGCACTTAGTGGATGGAAGATTTGAAAAAGAACCCCCGGGTTAAAAACTATTTGTAGATTGCTCATCATGTGATAATGACATTAGTGCAGGTCTGATAATCACAACGCCAGATGAGGCTGATGTGGAGTATGCCCTCAGGTTCCATTTTGAGGCATCCAATAATGAGGTAGAATATGAATCCCTCGTAGTTGTTCTGGGATTGGCATCTTTACTAGGTGCCGAGAAGCTGTCAGCTCACAGCGATTCTCAACTTATAGTTAATCAAGTCCTTCGAGTCTATGAGACAAGAGAAGAGTCAATAATGAATACTTGGCAAAGCAGAAACTGTTTTTGTCAAAATTCTCGGCTATTCAGACGGTCTAAATACGAAGAATCGATAACACACGAGCAAATGCACTCGCCCATCTAGCATCCGCCAACAGGACTGAGCTACGCATAACAGTACAGTAAAAGTCTTTATGCACCACAGTAAAAATGAGGAAAGTGTATTGATGATAGAGTTAAACTTGGGGCCCTCTTGGATGGATCCCTTCTAAGTATATTTGGAGGTGGTCACAGTTATCATAGATCTAAAAGAGGCAAGGAGACTTTGATACAAGGTGACCAGGTACGTATTGGAAGGAGAAATCCTATTTAGAAGAGGATTCATCGTATCACTTCTCATATGTGTTCACCCAACTAAAGCAAATGATTAGAGAAAAAAATCACGAGGGATCTCGTGGAACCCATTTGATGGGTATATCATTAGTAAATCAAGTGGATACTCAAGGGTATTGTTGACCCATTATAAAATAAGATTGCTCAAACTATGCAAAAAAGTGCGACAAGTGCCAAAAGTACGCTGTGATCCACAGAAGTCCAGAAGCAATGTTGGCTTTGATCACATCCCCTTAGCCCTTCTCCATGTGGGGGATTGACTTGGTTGGCCCCCTGCTAAAGATAAGGGCTAAGTTCAAATATCTAGTCGTAGCAATGGATTACATCACTAAGTGGGTTAAAGTTAAGACTTTGGTTGAGATACCGTATGAAAAATTCTTTCACTTTATATGAAAGAACATCATATTCCACTATGGAATTCCATATGCCTTCATTACAGATCATGGTACCCAGTTTGAAATAAAGAGTTTAAAGACAATGCAACGAGCAGAGAGAGATAACAAACTGAACCCTGCTCGACGACAAGAAGAAAAGAATAGATAATGCTAAGGGTAATTGGATCAATGAGTTAAAGATCATGCTGTGAGCATATAGAATGAACCCAAGAACATCGATGGGAAAAACTCTGACCATGTTGGCGTTTAGCACAGAAGCAGTAGTGCCCACTGAGATCGGATTGCCCAACCATCGGGTTCTTAACTTTAACTCACCAAAGAGAAATATAATAAGAAGACTCGATATGAACCTAGTCGAAGAAGTCAGGGAGTGCACAACACTTGAGGTGTCCGCCTATTAGCAAAGGACTACTCAGTTTTATAATAAAATAATAAAATAGGGAATTTTATAGGAGTGGTCTAAAAAAGATAATCCAAAAAATGAATAAGTTAGAACCCAATTGTAACGGTCTATACAGAGTGTCTGTTGTCATACGACCAAGAAAAACTTACAGGATAAAGACTCTAAAAGGTGAGAAATTAAAGAATCCTTAGAACTCCGAGCACCTAAGGAAGTACTACCAACACCAGCGAAAACATCTGTCAGATTGAGGAGAAAATCATATGTAAATCTTCTTTTTCACTCCATTGTAATTTGACTTGGTGGTTAATGATAACCAAAAATTCATTATCTACATATGTAGCCATTTTAAGGATTTATACATTATTCAAATATTGTTTCATCGATGTAAGAGGTGTGCAAGAAGCCTTGGCCTAAGATATCTCAGAGACAAGCACGCCAAGATTCACAATCAGAAAACTTGCTTCATATATGGCGTCGCCTCTAGACGGGTCATGATCAAGAAGTTTCAACCAAATCTGGAAAATCCAATGCAGTCTTATGGGCGCTAAGATCTTAACACTTCGTGTATGACCAAGTTTGTGAATAGGTCAAGATCAAGAAGTCTAGCTAAATTCAGGAAATTTAGTGCAGTTTCATGTATAACAAGATCTAACCATGATTAACTAACGCAAGGATAAATCCTAGTAAACTTGGCCGACTCTGGTAACCAATGCTGACACATGGTCAAGATGATGAAATCTATCCACACAGCTAGTAAGCTAGCACTGGTAGATCATAAGTCAGAACAACTCAGGTTCATCCAAAACTGGTAGCTAATAAGGCAGATTAAGTTGGCTATAATTTGACCACATGATCATAAGACTAAATTATTAGCAGGCCCATCCCAAGTATCAAAGCAATTAGTAAATTAGCATGGAAAATATGGAAAATTCCACAATAAGTCCATAAGACTATAATTAACTGGGTTGAAGACATACGACCACATTTACTTATGCAAAATATTTCGAATAAAGTATGATCCAGTCAAACGCATGTAAATATTTTCAAAATCAATATGATAAGCATAAACATGAAGAGAAGATTCAAACACTTACAATGAAAAGCATAAAATTGTATAGTACAAATATTGCTAAAAATATCCATTATAAAATTGAGGATCAAGCCAATGGAACATTGTCAGTAGCGGTAGGGGCAAAGGCATCGATAATAACAGTATCGTCAAATGGCAGAAGAGTCGTCTCATTAGCAGGGATTTGACTAGTCTTATTAACTTTCTCAGCTTCAGAAGCAGAATCCTCCTTTAATTATTCGGCAATGAGGGTCGTAGCCTTTACATCATTATCTTCCCACTTCTTGACTTCGGCAGCTATATTCGGGTAGTGTTTCATATTTCTTTAATTCTTTGTAGCCGTAAAGAAATAATTCCAGGTTATCCACAGTGTAATCCTCAAATGACTTGTACTTATCACCACTGCCTCTTTTGCCTTTACCAAAGTTTCCTCAGCCAACACAAACTTCTGATTAGATACATCCAAAGCTTGGTTGGACTCCATCATGTAATTATTAGCTTTCTTCAAGGCCTCCTCTAATATCTTCAATTTAACGACATTTATGGTGGCTTGGTCCTTCAGCTTGGTGACCTCCTCCTCAGTTTGACCAAGAGAGGCCATCTTGGCAACCGCCTCCTTATCCTTAAGTTCCAGCTCAGTGTAGGTCTTCTTTAGATTATCCTCTGTCTCTCAAATGCTACTTTTAAGCTCAGTGTTTTACTTAGTCATAACTTCTATGGTATTCCTCTGTTCCTCATAGGCCACATGATTTGTGATCGCCTTCTCCCTCAAAATATTTTTGGCTATAGAGCTCTATTAGCAAAAAAAATGAGTAAAAAATAGTGATAAATGTGGAAAATGCAAGACAAAAACATATTCAATAAACTTACCACAACAAGATGATGTTAGTCCAACCTCCACAAACCATCGAGATTGTAGGCCCTTAAGAACTCAAAATCTTAACTATGACCATGATAGTCGTAAAGGCCAGTGGCATTGTTCATGTGCTAGTAGATAGAGTTAGGGTCCTTTTTTAGATCCTCCAACTTCATCAAGTGGGCATGATCAAATTTAAAATATCTAAACTCCCCATAACGCGAGGTCGACCTCTGTGCTCAGAATAGACGACGAGAAGGTCTTGCCTCAATCTAAATCCTCTCAGCAATGGCTCCAACCCTTGGAACCTTAGGGCCTCGAATCTTCAAGTGGACTTATTTCCCCTACGGAAGCTGGAATGGGGGAAAAGGGGCTTTTCCCTTCGCTTTAGCCCTTATAGCAACCTTAGCCTCAGCCTCAGCCACCCAATGGGAGGTAACCTCCGCTTTCTTCCTTTCCTCAGCATGAGCTCTTTTCTGGCCGTCAACCTTCCTTTTATCCCTGGCCTCAACATAAGCCATCCATTTCTTCCCGGCCTCCATTTTCCTAGGACGAGCTTGGTCCCTTTGAGTTTTTTCAAGTTGTTTGTAGGCCATTTCGAGTGAAGATTCATAGGGTTGATCTAAAGAAGTGGGGGAATGAACTGCGCGGACAAATAGTTAGCAAAGTACTAAAAACATATTTAGGACAAGCAAAAAAGGTAGAAATAGTTACTTATATCAACTTTAACCTCAACCTCGGGATCGGTGAGTGTCCATGGGTTTGTTTCAAAATGCACTCCTTCTTCCAAAGGGATGGCTACCTCTATTGGAGGAACTCCATCAGGAGGGTTATGATATCCATCACTTATAAATTTGGCAACAGAAAATAAATCTTTAAATGTGGGAGGTTTGGATACGCATGAAACCTCTACCAGGTTTTGCACTACAATTGGAAGTTTGGGGGTTTTCTTCACTGCAGTAAACAACAGAGACATCAAAACATTTCAGGTTAAAAAGAAGCAGTATGCAAGAAAGTGTAAAAAAAATACCTATTTTGTTCGTCCCATTCCACTCACGTGGAACCTTACAAGACATATCCTATTCATGGTTCCTGAAGTCCCAGTTACCCCTCGGGAACACATATTGACCTTTCCAACTATGATTACTAGTCTGGATGACCTTATCCATTTTTAAATGTGACCTCCTAGGGGGAAAATAATAATACCCAAGGACCTTAGCATTGTCCTTTAGGCCATGAACATATCTGAATATACTCCAGTGAGGTCAAACTCAGACTGGGCCTTCCAGAACATCATAGTACCCAGGATAGTCTTATAAGAATTAAGGGGAGTTAGGTAAGTATAACACCATACCTACTAAGAATAGATCTAATAAAGGGGAACAAATATAGGTGAAGTCCAACTTGAAGGGCCCATAAGGGAAGGCAAATCTTGTTCGAACAGGAGTTGTCATAAACCCTCTCCTTATTGGTAGGCAGCCTAGTAGAAATGTTAATGGGGATACTGTATTTTTCCCTCGGGTCATCCAATTCATCATCTAAAATATCACAGGTATACCACCTGGCGTTAGTAATGGAAGGGTCATAAGAGTTTAAAGAATTCCCATAATTATTCTCCTCATGGACCCAATCCTCACCAACTGGTCCCTCCAGGGGGAGGGGAGGGATAGGCCTTACAGATGCTACTCTATCAAACACAACTCTCTTAGAAAATTAGTCCAAATCTATGGCATACATTGACATGGTATTAAATAAATTTTTAATACCTACTTGTTGTTCCATCGGGTTAACTTCCTTTAGCTCCTCAAAATCAGAACCCTCAAATACCACTCCATCTGGCAATGGGGCAGAGCCACCAGAGAAAGCTGCCCTAGGAGTATAGTTTGGGTGCCCGAACTCGTCTTCAGGGTTAATAACCTATAAGGTCTTTGGAACCACCTCGTAAGGATACTGATTAGTGCATTATTTTGCATGAAATATGCCCAAATATAGACCTTTTTAATCCCATTGTATCATAAATAATGAGTTGTTAGAGTCGCTTTCATAAAATAAAAGAAAAATACAAGTTTGAATAAAATTCGAGTTAAAAATATAATTTTAGTAACTCTGAGGGGTAAAATCATAATTATCAAACTTTATGAACCTAAAAATAATTTTTAAATATTTATCTAGGAAATATAAAGTTCTCTATGAAATTTGGTTGAATTCTGAATTAAAACGAGCAATTAATGAATTTCCGGGTCTAAAATGCAAAAAAGGGTAATTTTGTAAATTTTAAATATTTGTGAACCTAAATTTGAATTAATTATTTTTATTTTTTTATTTTTATAGGTACCCCAGAAATTTGAACAACAAAGGAATCGATGTGCAAAAATTGTCAGGATACATCGCGACACGACACAGTTGACACAGCTGGACTAAATATTTTTTATTAAATCGCTCGAGTGTTCGTTGAGGTCGTGACATAGCTTTTCGAAAAGGTCTTGACAAGACTCACAACTTTGAAGTTCAGACGAAAATGAGATTTTAAATTTTTGGAGGTCAAAAGTGCGATTAAAGTTGGTGCTGTGAATAGTGACGTGAATAACGACGAATTTTGGGATAATTATCTCCAACTTTTTTCAAGACTCCATGAGATAATTATCAGCTCAAATACAACCAATCAGGGAGAGTCCCATATCATCCAAATACCCCAACCCTAAGCCTATAAATAGGACTCTTGGGTTCATTATTTTTTACAGAAAGTTGTAAAAAGAGCTTTAGAGATAGTTTTTGGTTCCTTATTTTGAGAGTATATTTTTATTGAGGGCCAATAATTATTTTGTGGGAGGAATTCTGTCAAGAATATTTGTGACACACCATTTGTAAGTTTGTTCATTTAATGCAAATTAGTATTCATTCTTGCAAATTTATTATGTCCACAATTATGCTTGCTTAATTCCCTTACTAGGACTAGGTGAAATTTATCATGTGTGATTAATATTGTGTGATTTAAATTCGTTTTTGTTCCCGATATGTGCTAAATACTTTTTAAAAATTCAGTATTCATTTAAAATGACACGAGAGTGTGTTTTAAACCTCGGCATTATTTGAAAAAAATGATTTTTTTTATTTTAAGTATGAGTACTTTTTTATGGGTTATACTTTTATTAAATTGATTGATAGCCCATGCTTAAAGACTATATTTTAAATTTTAAAAATGAACTTTTTAAGGGAATAGGGATTTTAGGCGTCTAAATTTAGAGACGTTAAATTTTATTTTGGACTTATAACGTGTTATTTTTCCGAATTTAATATGACGAGAGTCGGTTTAATTTGAGTTTTAAAATCGGGAATGACGAATTTAAAAGTGTTAGTTAAACGTGTTTAATGGATCCAACGTCCTAGTTTTCATTCTCATTTAACTATATATCTTGTAGTTATATTTTTTATGTGTGTTTGCTTAGTTAATACCACATCCCATTTCTAAAACCATTTCGTCTAGTTGGACAGTCACAATATTTTTTATCGAAAAAAATTGATAAATCCTCGTGCGTTCGATTCGTACTTACACTCGTTATTCTATAATAGCCTGTGCACTTGCGGCATTTTATAAAATTGACAACATATACCTAGACAATCAACCTCCAACTCAGAAAAATATTGAAACCATCTACGCACGTGGGGTTCGTAACTCAATTAGACTCAACAAAATTAGGGTATCGTGAGGTGTTGGGGGCTATATGAGTGATAAAATCAGGTTTTTCACACAAAAACTAAAACTAAAAAAAAAACTAAAAATGACAAGATCCTAGGCTAACCAACTCAATGGCCACCTAAATAAGTTAACTTCCAAATATCAACACCAAAAATTGTGTGGTTCAAAAACTGAAGAAGAATGGACAGCTATAACTACGAAGAACTTGCAGAAGATGGGATATACCCCTAAAAGCTTAAGAGGTTAAACAGTTATGTACCTTTGAATCCTAAAAAGGGTTGTAAAAGTGATGATCGCTTAAATAAGCTCTAATACCAATTTGTAAATGACGTGAGATACTAATTTAAATAAATTCGCAAATTTCTAGTTTATACTTATTTAATTATAGTCAAATTTTAAACCAATTTAATTCAGCCCTAAAATATACATCTAGGTGCAGTGGATCATGACAACACAAATAAATATGAATTGCTGACTCACAAATTTCAGAAAAAATCCCCGAAGGGCAAAATCTTTTATTTCACCAATAATACTCACAATGATTACAAGCGAAATTTGTAAAGAAATTACTGTAGCAAACTCTCATAGGCTTAAATGTTTAATCGATAAGTAACCAAAACACAACCTTACCAAAATTCATCTTGTGGAGGGTTGAATGTTGAAGAATGTTGATATTAGGGTCCATCTTCATGTATCTTCAAAGTTGAACCTTTTCATCGATAATTTGTAGCGGTATACGACATATACAAATATAAACAGGACTTATAAAATATGTCTTTATAAATCTCTCCCTATGTCTATGTCGGTACAAAATAAAAGCATCTGAACTATCAAATTAAAATACCTATACAAATCTAATACCCTGTCATAATCCCAAAACCGAAAAGGTACTAAAAATGCAAGCTAAACCTTTTCTTCAAAAAATCTTCAACATCAAATCTTTAAGATTTTCTCATCAGGGCGTGTAACATATGATCATCAATCATTGTACCTACACACGTGAGATAAAGTAAATACCTTCATGACGTGTCGAGTTTGAAATGAGATAAACATAAAATCAAAACAAATATTGAATCTCAAATATCCCCCATAATGTAAACATCCCCCGTAATTTGTTCCATAATTCGTTCTCCCCCTTTTTATTTGTTCGAAATAAACAAGGAAATGAATAAACAAAAAATAAACATGGATTTGTCACGACAAGCAAAACAAACACTTACGATCATCAACAGGTACTCGAAAATATTCCACAAACTATTTTTTATTTTTCAATGTTTCATACAAAAATCACACACCATAGATTTACACTAAGATAACCAAATCATGGAAATGGAATGAATGGGTGTGAACAAATTTAATTCGAAATTCAAAGCAATCAAACATAACATATGTGCACGATGAATACGAATACTCATAACAAATGAACTCAAGATCGTCCGTAGGTGTCAAAAATATGAATTTGTATGACATCGACTGAATCTAATCGACACATCAAATTATAAAATGATTTCCACAATAATAACGTCTAAAACTATGTAATGCTTTTTCAAGACGTTGTCAGGATGTGCAAACCCATTTTTTATATTTTTCCATCCGAACACCCTCATAAATAATATATCTTTTATTTTTCTTAAGGTGATATATTTTTTTCTCTCCTTGGAGATATCCTATTGGACCCGTTTTTGGAATATGATTATTTTTACTGCCTTGATTTTTTTGTCGGGCTCTTTTAAATGGTGGATTTCACGGCTAGTTAATTTTATACTCTCGCAGCTCTTTCCCATGAACACTCATCATTTTTTGTAATTTAATTCCTCATGGTAAACGGTTCTTAGATGCACTACTTTCATTGTCAAATTTTATTGCTTTTGGTTCGTTTTAAAGACAGGATTGAGATGAAAACATTTCGACCAACATGTTATTTGACAAGTATAATAATCAAACAAATTGTACAAGTGTGCATTAAGAAAATTAAGAGTCAAACATGTAGGTATTAATAACTAATCACATCTCAATGACTTCAAACATTGTAAAGAACATAAATGAAATGATGACGCATATCAAATCGTCACATAGATATGGAATGAAATTTTGACTCGTTCGTCCTAAATGTCCATCCATAAACGGTTTAAACAAAATACAAAACTCATTTTGTCTTTTTTCAAAAATTTTATCAAAATAAAATATTTTTGTAGTTTTCCAAAAAAAAATTTAAAAAAAAAAACTAATACAAAAAGCACACAAGTCATAATACAAGCAAGAATATATCATGAAGCACAACTAGCGCATGACAAAAAAACCATGCAAGCAATCATCGATATGAAATAGAGTATTATGCATCATGTGCAAGCATGTGATACTCAACCAATCTAACATTTAGTGCCTTCCTTACCCAAACCGGTGTGTACCTAACTCGAACGGTTATGGGAACCGACGGGACACTATCCTTAAACTTCTTAGGACCACTTCCAAGATCAAAACAAAAACTCCTAAGGTGACCTTTCCTACCACAGTGTGAACATGTGAAAATGGTTGGAATGATACCTATGGGTTGACCGTTTCTAATGTCCTTGGGATTAGTTGATCCTCTAAAACAAATAATGGTCTTGGCTTTAACAATAGAAGCATTAGAACACGACGAGTCACTACCATTGCTACCAACACAACTTGAGTTTGTCAAATCTTTTTTCAACTCCAAAATTTTTTACTCAATCAAAGAATTAGACTCTTCCAATTTTAGGGACTCCTCTAAATTTTCAGTTATTCCTAGAAGGTTATCACGTTCTCCCTTAAAATATGTACACTTATCCCTAAGAGTCTCTTCACATGCCACAAATTCATCGATTAAAATATTTTTATCATATTTGGCACAAACACAAACCCTAGACTTTTTAAATTCCTCCAATTCTTTTTTTAAAAATAGGACTCTATCATCACTCCCCTTTTTGGACAATTTTATACCATTAAATTCATGGTCCAAAGAAACAAATTTCTCACGATAAAAATCTCTTTGATTTTCTTTTTTCAAAACTTTAATTCTTTTAACAAACGTCAAATTCAAACTATTTACATCATCAAAATGCTAACTCGTGTCATCAAGGGGGGCATCCTAAGTGCACCATCAGAAAAGTTGCAATTTTTCACGAAACATATTTTTCAAAAAAAATAATATCACACAATTTTGCGAAAAACAAGGATCACTTGATAACTTAAAGAAACCCTCTCTGATACCAATTTGTAAAAGTGGTGATCTCTTAAATAATCTCTGATACCAATTTGTAAATGAAGTGTGATACTGATTTAAATAAATTCGTAGATTTCCAACTTAGACTTATTTAATTAGGGCTAAATTTTAAACCAATTTAATTCAGCGCTAAAACATACATCTAGGTGGGGTGGATCATGCCAACACAAATAAATATAAATTGTTGAATAACAGATTTCAGGAAAAATTCCCGAACAGAAAAACCTTTCATTTCACTAATAATACTCACAATGATTACAAGAGAAATCTGCAAAGAATTTACCGTAACAATCTCTCATAGGCCGTAACCTAAATCGGTAATGAATCAACCTCGGAAGATTCATAATTACACGCAGTCCAGTCAGCCCAGGAATACCTATGAGTACTCCCTTTAACACATAATCAACCTCTGTCTAGTACCTCCATCAAGTGGCACCTAGATCAGTAGTAGGTTATCCTCCCTACAAGTGAAACTCCAGCAAAATGGTATCTTGGATTCCAAAAAAATTCACTAAAGATTGGAATATTTTGTGAATTGAAAACAAAAGGATTTAAACCCTGAATGGAGAAGACGGAGGTAATATGATGCTAGCAGTTTATGAAGAAAGATATTCGCCAGGTCTTCTTAATGAAAATGGAGCGGTTTAACACGCTTTATATAAAAAATTTAAGTCGACGGGTCGCTCGAACGAAATTAAGTTGTCGTTCGAACGAGGACACATGTCGCTCGAATGAGATTCACGTGACAAGCCCATGTCATTTGAATAACATACAGGTGTCGCTCGAACGACAGCTTAAAAAAATAAAAAAATTATTTCGATAAAAAACACTGCCTCAACACTTCGAAAAAATTCTTTTTGACGAAAAGTAACGCCTCAACACTTAAAAATTATTTTTAAAAAATATCCCAACACTTTTTAATGAATCGATAAGTAATAAAAACACAACCTTACCAAAATTCATTTCGTGGAGGCTTGAATGTGGAAGAATGTTGATATTTAGGTTCGTCTTCATGTATCTTCAAACTTGAACTTTTTGTTCGACGATTTGTAGCGGTATACGACATATACTAATGTAAACTGGGCTTATAAAATATGTCCTTACAAGGGTTAAAAATATACCGGAGAAAGTGAGAACCACACCGGAAATGGAGGAAACTTACCGAAGATGAATGAGCTATAAGAACGAAGTAATCTCTTTCTCTCTTTAAAAACACTCAAAAGGATTTAAATGGTATGGGAGTTCAAACGATGGGGCTTTGAGCCTTTAAATACTTTTACGTTTAGCGACAAGTTCATTTAATCATGACATATGATATCACCTTGAAAAAGCAAACGGCGTTGAAGGTGCAAAGAATAGAGACGCGCTCCTTCCTGAAATGCGCGTGATAATTGCCTTAAGTGCCAGTCCAAGTCATTTGACATGTGGCGTCCCATGGTTTAAAACCAAATGTTACAAGTGTATCTACTCGGCAGACCCCAACTAGAATTTAAAGACTCCCACATCCTACTTTTAAATACTCCATCCATTCACTTCATCCGACAACACTCTGAGGATAAAATAATTCAGAGTAACTACCACTCTATCTGATCATGAATGAAGTCTTGGAGGATTTTGTTATACCCTAAATATGGAACATCTCGAAGACCTCTCTTAAGATGACATGTGTCTCATTTAGGGTAGATGATGTGGTTCACTAGGCTCAGAATCAAGTCATAGGTACTGGGAGGTCGGATCGGGTACGCAAGTGTTTGGCCTAGCTATACCCTTGGTTATTTAAATAGTGTCATTTAACATCGTTAAGGTTAGCATCGGCCATAGGATAAGATGGCATCAGTTGCACTGACTAGACACGCGTGCAAGATATATACTTTTTTATTCTTCTATTGGCAAATACATGGGTCTTCCTTATTCTCCCCCCAATGCATGTAAAGGTGTACCTGCCTCACCTATAAAGGCATGACACTTGTCATTTTACATTCCTTTTTGTCTCCACTAACAAAACATATAAATAGGGCACGTAGTCCCTGATGCAAAGGATCGAGAGATTATTTTCCTACTGTTATGCTGCCCATTTCTAGAGTGAACTATAGAGAGCTTGTAATCATCCATTCATCTATGGATTTTTCCCATTAAAACTAATACAATCACTACTACACCTGTGGATGTAGGCACCATCATGGGCCAAACCATGTAAATACGGTTCCCATCTGTTTTCTCTCATATTCTCTATATTATATTTACTCTAGATAAGAATTTTTTTTATTATTATCTCTTCATCAATTACGAATCTAATATTAGTGTATTAAGCTAAGATATAAATCTATTCACCACTTTTAGGCCTTAACAGATGTGTCAATTGATGAATAAGTATGCCCTTAGACATGTGTCAATGCGTAAATAGACATGACCATATGTTTATTCATGAACCAACATGACTATTAGTATAAAGTATATTCATGAAAAGACACAAATGAGTCTGTCAAAGGATATAATCCAACCATTTTGTAATCATCATTTTGTGAGATCACTATCTCTTTTTATCTCTTATTTCTCAATTTATTCAATCGATTTCATCGAGTGTTAGAGGGAATCTTTTAGGATTGTTAACTAAAGATTCCATTTAGATTGTTATATCTTGGGGGTAAATTTTCAAAGAACCCGATAGGAAATTCTTGTAGTGGGGGAAAATAAAACCTTAAGAAAAGTGATTCTTCATACCTTAATCCACCATTAATTCATGATTTAAGAAATAAACCCTTTAATCTAAAGGTTTTATTTAAAAGCTAAGAAGAATACAATGGAGAATACTAAAATGATAAAGTTTCTAGAAGGTACCCAATCTCTTAGACACAACATACAGTTTAACATTAAGACAAATCTTCTTATTATTTTTTGTGCAAAATAATATGTGTTTCATTGTATCTCTGTATTATACACAAAATATATATGTGTTGTTGTTGCATGAAATTGATAGTTGTTGATTTAATGAAATTCATCATACAAGACGCTATAGACCATAATTTTAAACGCCCATCATTCTTATTGTTACTGTATTGGATTAATATTATTATTTGATTGTGAATTTAGACTCCATATCGTACTCATGGTTGATTCGTGATCATAAAAGAATTTTATAATGAAAGGTATAAATATATGATTTAATAATTCTGTAATCATCATTTTTGTGGGATCATTGTCTCCTTCTCTCTCTTAATTCTGAATTTACTCAATCAGCCTCACAAGTGATAGAGGTAATCCTTAAGGATTGATACTAAAGATTCCATTTGGATTGTTGTATTTTGGGGGTAATTGCTAAAAATTTGAGTAATAAACTCTTGTATTGGGGTCAAATAAAACCTTATGTAAAGTAATTATGCATGCCTCAATTCACCATTAATTCATGATTCAAGAAATTCCCCCTTTATAGTATTGATAACAACAGTGTTCCATAAAGTCCACATTCTGTGATAAAAACTATAGAAGGTCCAACTTATTGAGGTTAGAAAATAATTATTTTCAAAGTCCAAAGTGGAGCTTAAGTTGACAACCCATTACATGTTTGGTGGAGCAATTGGAGCCACATGTTCGGTGGAGTATTTTAAGGCTTTGGTGGAGTGGGTGGAATATTCTAAGGCTTTGTTGTCCACCACTTTCCTTGTTTCCATCACTATGTCTCCTAAATTTAACTATAAAATGAGCCTTAGGTGAAAGAGTAACACACACCAAGATACACCAAAACATATACACACACAACAAGGGAGAGAGTCTTCTTTCAAAGGTGGCGATTTAGGGTGAGAGGTGAGTTATTTTCATTATCCCCATGGCTATAGCTCAAAGGTGGAAGAAGGGTGTAGGTGCAAGTATCGGTGTGAGTGTGAGTGTATGGTAGGTATGCTCAAGATGTATTGTGTGGGAGATTTCTCATCGGGTTACATGGAAGAGGAATACACCAGATCGGGTACATGGAAAATACTTAGAAAAAACTTAGAAGGATTCAAAGAGTTTATATCTTTGTAGTGAGAGTTTAATTGTTGAGAATGTTTTCAAACACCAATTTATTCTCATAGTGGAATTATACTTTTCCTCTAGTGTAGGTAGCCTATATTAGCTGAATCGTGTTAAATCGTGTGTCTCTCTTGTATGTTTATCATTTAGTTTTCCTCTATATTTTTTTTCTATTTGGTTGATTGTGGTTCTGATGTTCAGCACAACACAACTAAATTGTTGGTGTTGTAAGGACAAATTTTCTATAGAGCCAATTTGTATGTATTTTAGCTTTATTTTGTATTTGAACAAAACCTTTGAGTCATAGGTCTAAACTTGAGTATGTGGACCTTTCAATCCTATGACGTTTTTACTTGAAGACGTAGTGGCCAGGTTAGAAGATCTACATCATCATACCTTATTTTCGTCTTCATGATCTGAGGATTTCTCAGGCTTGAATGCATATATATTCTGATCCTTGGAACTTAATATTGGGTGTTGTTTTTATAAAAATAGTTTTAAGTTGTTTCAAATGTTGTTTTTGAAAAATCTCCAGGTCGTTAGAATGATATAGGCTATGTCGTTCTAACGAGACTTTTTACCTCGTTAGATCATGTTCCAACGAACTTCGAATGAGACATGTTTTGGTCTTCTTTGGTTTCTCATTGGAAGTTTTGTACGAAGGGTGTTTGAACGAGATTAGGTGCTTCGTTCAAATGAGATGTACCTCGTTCGAACGAACCGGTGAGTTTTTTCTAAGATTTCGAGATTGTTTGCAAATCTTTTCATCTTTATCTCGATTTTGGAAAACATCCTATAATAAGGAGTGCGGAGCAGCAAATTTCTTTGAGATAAAAACTTATGTTTTGAGATCCCAAACTCTATTGAAACTCTATTAAAAACCATAGTTTTCACCCAATCTGTTTAAGGTCCAAGGGGTCATCTTGATATGCTTTGAATATATTATTTTTTGCACCAACAGTTTATTCTCTACATCTATTGAGAATTGTATGGTGGATTTCATTCCTGGTTTGTTTGAATATGGTGGATTCCGTGTGTAACGATTGATAAGCATATATCGGTGGATACCGAGGCGTGTGTGCACTCAAGCATTGTGTCACTATGTAGATGGACTCCTACGTGTTGTTGTGGAGGAGAGGTTTAAGATTGAAGAAGCGTCAAGGCTTACGAGGGCGTTGAGTCATTGTCTAAGTCTTTTGTCAATCTTGTATAATTCTATATCATAGTGAAATGCGTTGATTGGGCCGTCTGAGGTTTTTTCTATTTAAGTTTTCATCTTACATCAGGTGTTGTAGTTTGATTTACTTATTTGTATCCTTTACTCAGTTAGATGCATGTTTTTTGGTTAAGATAAAATTTGGTAAATCGTTTAACACAACAATTGGTTTGAAATTGGTGCTTAGTAATTTGGGTAAATTTGTTTAATCAATTTAATTTGAAAAAATTAAAAAAAAAATGATTTGTGTGTTTTAGAGCATCCGTATTAGATTCTGGCACATAAAGACTTTTAAATAGGTATCAGAGCAGGTTTCACTAAGTTATTGTGTTGATTCGAGTTTCGTGCTATTTTAGACTGGTTTGTGTTTCTCTCTCTAAAGTTTGTTTGTTTCTCTCAACTGGTCTTCATAGTGGTAAGTTATTTGATTTATTTAGTGGTGACGATGATTTTGATATTCTAGAGGAGTTTAATGCGATTCATAGTCGTACTGAAAAATTAACTCGTTTGAATTTGAGGCTTGCAAAAAGAGTTAAATTTCTTAAAAAAAGAAAATATGTGTTTTAAAGCTAAAATTGAATTTTTACGAACTGTTCAAACTCAAAGTGATATTCTTTATGATAAGCTCAAGGACATGAACCGTGATTTTCATATTTTAAAAGTGTCTAAGAAAGAGAGTGATGATAGAGTCCGGGTTTTAGAGAATGAATTAAAGGACTCTGAGAAGATTTAAACTAGGGTGAAAGAACATGTCGTTGAGGATAATGATATATTGATGAATGATTTAAAGGCACATGAGAATACTCTTAGGGATAAATTTGATTACATTGAGGGGGAGCGAGATAACCTTCTTGGTATTATTGAAATTTTGAAAAAGGATTCCCTAACGTTTCAAGAGTCTAAATCTTTGCATGAGTCTATAGTTTTGAAGTTAGAAGATGATTTAAGAGATTCAAGTAGTGATGATACTGGCTTCAGTGATTAAAATGTTTTTGTTGTTAAAGTCAAAATCATTGTTTATTTAAGAGTGTCCACCGTTACCTATGACGTTAAAAATGGTCAACCCAAAGATCGTTTTCTCATGTTTACACATGTTCACATTGTGGAAGGAAATGTCACCTTAAGATATTTTGTTATGATCTTACAAATGGTCCTAGTAAGTCCAGGTGACACTAGTAAGTCCAGATGTAGTGTCACTATAGTTACCAAAACTCAAGTCATTAAGTCTTCATCTATTTGAGTTAGAAAATCAGTTTTGAAGGCGCTAAAAGTTAGACTCATTGATTCTCGCATGTTATCACATGATTCTTTCCATGCTATATCTTATGAGTGATTGTGGTTTTATGGTTTTCATACACTAGCTTTTGTGATTTATGATATATATTATTGCTATTTGTATGATGTTTGATTCTTTTGTATTTTAATTTTTCATTTTTAGTCCTATTGAGAAAAATACAAAAATATTTTGTTCGTCTTTTGAGTTTGTTTCTCATTTGGTGTCATAAACGTTTAAAAACTCAAAAAGATTTTGTTTATGTATAGTTTGGTTTTACACATTTTTTATGGCATATTGGAGTGTTTGAATCCACTTCGTTTCGTCTTCCATATGGCTAGGACATTTGATTGTGATTTTTAATGCTTGAATTGTTCTTAATCATTCTTGCATGGAGTTGTTCGACCTTGATTTGCTTAATGGATTCACTTTCTATATAACTCCAAACACACATGCATGAAATCGTTTAGATTTCAACTTCATATATTACATGAGTTAAGTGGGATGTTCTCCCATCAATCTTGTCATTATACATATTTATTTAACTATGGGGAATTTATGCATGTAAGAACTATTGCCTGTGAGTTTATTGATCTCTATTGAAAAATATGAGTGTGCATGGGAAAGGGTTATGAAGGGATAAATCTTCCTTGCATGAAAGGCCACCATTGGCAAGAGCCTAAAAAATTAAGAGGCAAAAGAAAAGAAAATTTATTAAGGCCAAAGTTTGTTTTATTGATTCTTCAATTATATTGGTATCTTCAAAATGTGAGAGAAAAAAAGAAAAAATTGAATATCTAATTTTTAGCATGTTATAAGTTAAAGATCAATGAGTTTGCACAACTAGTCCTGGTTAATTCATGTTTCACATTATCAATTTGAGAATCATCAATATTTTCTAGGCCAATGTACATTGTGCTTATTCGTCCATTATGAGTTCACTTTATCTGTCACTATAAGTCTAAATCTTTGTTTGATAAGGTTAATGCATTAAATTAAAACTCCTTGGACATTTTTGAGTGATTGGGTCATAATTTATTTGATTCTAGTTCACGTTCCTTCACTTTGTTTATCACATTTTATTTTGGCACATCGATACTATGCTAGTGTGTAAAGCTTATGTGTTTTGTGTCATTTTATGGTGTTTATATATATATATATATATATATATATATATATATATGCTTTTTCTTCTTTGGTATCTTTTGCATATTTATATGTATGGTATCTTTTGTTTTGAGTCTTTGCGTTTATATTTAATCCATGTATGTCATATGTTCATCTTTGTTTCAAGTTATTCCCTCAGTATGCTATATGGTCACTTTGATATATCTTTTGATGCTTTGATTGGTATCCTACACGTTTGTATGTATTTATGTTGGTATCATTTTGCATTAAAATTAGTAATGTTTGGTCACTGTTTGGATTATTTGACCTTGTGTTGTCGAGTTGTTTGCCATTTGTTATTTCACTACATATCTTTGCATGATATACTTATTTTTTCTATATGCTTACCCACATTTCCTTTTTTGGGGGGGTGGAGAGGATTGGTTATTTTGGGGAGAAATGATTTTATTAGGTAAGTTTACTCTTTGTCTATTCCTGAACAAAAAGGAGGATAAATGGTATCTCAATCTTTACAATCCGAGGGAGAATTTTGCCTTAGAGGGAGACGTCTTATCTTAGGCAGAAGTTGTTAGACAAAAGGTAAGGGTTTATCCATATGCAGATTTATATTGTTATATTATCTTTGCATTTAACTGTGTGTTTAAGTGTGCATATTTGCAACGATGTGGAAAAGTTTACACAAGAGCAAAGCTACTCAACGTTTGAGTCTGTTAAGTGTCAGTATTTTTTCCTTTGGTGGTTGGGGATTAATTCTTTTAGAGAGGTTGACGGCCCATAGGTTTTTATTTAAGTTTTGTCCTGGAATAGTCAAAGGGAAAAATGTGTAAGGATAATTTCGATAAAGTCAATTTGTATATATTTTGGCTTTATTCCGTGTTTCGACAAAATCTTTGAGTCATAGGTTAGGACTTGAGTATGTGGACCTTTCAAGTCTATGACCCGTTTACTTGAAGACGTAGCGGCCAAGTTAGAAGATCTACATCATCATGTCGTGTTTCGTGCCTTGTTTCCATCTTTATGATTCGAGGATCTCTCATGTATGAATGCATATATATATGTTGATCCTTGGAACTTAATATTGGGTGTTATTTTTATAAAAAAATAGTTTAAATTATTTTTGACTGTTTTTTAGAAAAATCGGCAGGTCGTTAGAACGACATAGGCTATGTCGTTCGAACGAGACTCGGTGCCTCATTAGATCACGTTCCAATGAACTTCGAACAAGACATGTTTTGATCTTCTCTGGTTTCTCATTCGAAGTTTTGTTAGAAAGGTGTTCGAACGAGATCAGGTGCTTCGTTTGAACGAGCCGACGAGTTTTTTGAGATTTTGAGATTTTTTGCAAAGTTTTTCATCCATATCTTGATTTTGAAAATCTTCCTATAAATAGGAGTGCGGAACAAAGTTTTCTCTGAGATAAAAACTTATGTTTTGAGTTATCAAACTCTATGAAAAGGCTCTCCAAAATCCTAGTTTCCACCCAAGTTGTTTAGGATCCAAGTGTTCATCTTAATATGCTTTGAGGTTCCTGTTTTGGGTACCAAAATTTTATTCTCTACATCAATTGAGAATTATTTCATTGTGATCGATTCCGTACCTGATTTGTTTTCATACAATCACTACACCAAAATGGCCAAAATGTCACCTTTCAGCCGGCCACCCTTGTCACGGTCATTGACCGTGACTGACCGTGACAAGACCGTGACAAATAATTGTCACGATCAATGACCGTGACAAGTCTACATTTGTCACGGGCTTGTCACGGTCATTGACCGTGACAAATCTTAAAATAATTTTCACGGTCAAGGACCTTGACACGACCGTGACAATAGCTTCAGTAAAAAAAGCCCTATGCTCTTTTTTTTCTCACCGTTTTTTGGTTTCCCTCTTTCTCTCTCTCTACAAGCGATTTCATCTCTCTCTCTCTCTCTCTCTCTCTCTCTCTAAGGTATATTTTTTCCTCTCTTTCTCTTTCATTTCTATGTGTGTGTATGTTTGTATATATATGTGTGTATATGTATGTGTTTATATATATGTGTGTATATGTATATGTATATGTATATGTATATGTATATGTATATGTATATGTATATGTATATGTATATGTATATGTATATGTGTGTATATATGTGTGTGGTGGGGGAGGGGGCAGGGGGTGGGTGGTGGGTTGTGTGTGTGTGTAGTTGTGGTGGGGTGGGGTGAGGAGGGCAGGGGGTGGGGTGGGGGGAGGGGGTGGGTATACGTGTACGTGTGCGTGTGTGTGGGTTGCAAGAAAAATATGAAGCGCTCATGCTTATTTAAAGTTGAAACATGGATGTACATTGAAAAATTGAATTAATTATAAAATTGTAGGTATAAAATTGTAGGTATATATAAATGTATCAATTTATCAAAAGGTGAAGTATTACATATATGTCTAGTATAGTAAATATGACTGGTTTGATTATATGGAAGACTAAAAATAATATTCAAATGGTGAAGTAGTCACATATTGGTTAATTTGTGTTATCCATTTTAGGTTCACTTAAAATATTAAATAATGTATTCTCTAGAAAATCTATGTGTTTTGATTTCGATTCTCTCTGAAATTATTCATAAGATTACGCTTTAGAATATGTTCAAAAGGTCCATAATAGCTAATATATGATAAGTTTTTACTACCTCGGGTTAATAATCATCAATTAGTAAGTTGAAGTAAATTTTTCTTATTATAGATAATGAGAATTGATCAAATATATATAAAATGTAGTGGTTAAGGTACTACAATATTGCTCTTCAACACAATATTGTGTAAATTATATTTTTAAATAATTGCGCATATAGTAAATAAAAATTAATCATTAAACTCTTTTAAACATATGAAATGGAGACGAATTCATTTAAATAAATGCAAAAAGGATTAAGAGAAGATCATGTTGTGATTTGTATGAGAAATAGGTTGAATAAGATGAAGATCTTGTCTCCCTCCAAAGTCTCTAAAAACCATATTAAAATACAAATCTTCTAGCATATGATTCACCCAAAGTAAGTCTTCTGTGTGAGAACTCTTAAAGATGACACTATGGTGAAATATGGGATAAATGACCCTCTTTTCCCTCACCCCTTCATAAAAAGGTGAATATTATTTTCATCTCCCTCTCCAACCCTTCATAATGGATCACTAACCTAAAGCCCTACTTTACAGAAATATAAATAGGTATAAGTCATAGGCTTAGCCTTAATTGAGACTCTAGAGAGTTTTGAGCATACTACTTGGGTATTGGGCTATATTAGGGACTCATGTCTATTAATTAAATTGGCTTCTAACTAAACGCTCAAAATTTCCAATTACAATTATTGTAATTATTTACTTTCTTTATTTAATCTTGATTAACTCCATTAAATAATTATTTACTTGCGTGTGGTGGGAGGGGGGCAGGGGGGGAGGGGGTGGGTGGTGGGGTAGGGGGCTGCGTGTGTGTCTATGTGTGTGTGCGCGTAGTGTCCCTTATAAAGAATTGATTGATTATTAATTTTTTTAGTAAATTAATATATGATTGCCCCTTATTGTAAATTAGTAAATTAATATATACTATATATAATTATTAATAATTGAATTTGAATATAAATAAGACATAATTAAATAAGACATACTATATATAATTATAAACAATTGAATTTGAATATAACTAAGACATAATTAAATGAAACATAGTATATATAATTATTAATCATTATTGGATTATTGTGTGTGTGGTGGGGGGCAGGGGGTGGTGTGTGTACGTGTACGTGTATGTGTGAGTGTGTGGTGGGGGAGGGGGTGTGGGTGGCGGTGGGGGGTGGTTTGTAGTAATTGTACATATTTGCATGATTTCTTCTAAAAAAAATTTATCTGTACTAATAACACTTTTTACAGCAAATGTCTCCTTCAGGTATTAAGGCGAGGATGATGATGTTGGTTATGATGATGTCGTCTGGGCTCGGTGGTAGCGGAGGCGACGAGGGCTCCTCGGCCCTTAGGCTCCCCAAATATGGCAAATTTGGGATTACCATCGAGAACAAGTCGGAGCTATTAGCGAGATCCCTCGAGCTACTAAAGACGGTCATCGGCCCGGGGTTTATGAGTTGGAAGGAGGTGCTATATGAGCTCAAGTTAGCTGTTTGGGCGACACTACAGGTAATATATTTATATTTATATGAATATTTCAATTTCAATTTCAATTTCAATTTCAATTTCATTTTATATTTATATTTATATTTATTCGCAACTAACATTGTATTTGTTGGATAGGAACAATTCAACTTGGATCCAAAGCTACGCGATTCCGTCTTGGATCAGTTGAGGGAGCAACACAAGACGTGGAAGAAAAATATGCGGGCACGGTACTTTGAAAAAACACGAGAGTCCATTATCCAATGGCGTGAATCCGTCCCGCCCAAGGAGCCGAACTCATTGGCACAATGGCAAAAGTTCATTGACAATGAGATCGAGGAGCGGCAATTGGTATCTCGCCAATCGGGGAGGGAAAATCGGGCAAAAAGACGGACGTGCACTACTACGACCGGACGTCTTACTCCGAGGTGGAGCATAGGATGAAGGTAAGATTTAATTTTTCTATAACTATAGAAATATATTATTCTTCATTATTTTACTTTGCGGGGCCGATACTAATTTTACTTTATTTTATTTCGGGGGTAGGGAGTGGCCTAGGGGGTAAGCCACATAGGCTCGATACTTATGTGTCTCTTCGGACGAAGAAGGGGAAGGACAAGGAGTTGTCCCCGAGCGTCGCGGCCACGATTGTAAGTAATCCGACAGTTTAATTTTTGTTAATTACGTTATAATTTTTTAGTTTACTTATTTTACTAATCATGTGCTTTTTGTCATTTCAGGCAAAGCTTAAGGAAGTGTATGAGTCGCAGTCTGATGCCGACAAGGCGTCTTTGTCCACAGACGCACTCAGCCAAGTGCTTGGCTTTGATCGCAAGGGGAGGACAAGGGGGTGAGCTCGCGGGTGGCCAAATCTAGGATCATCGGATTGGAGACGAGCGACACCGGGTTGGCTCAAATGGTGGATTCACATGACGCGAAGCTGTCCCGTTTGGAGGCGACGGTCCAAGATATGTACTAATTCATGAAGCGTATGTTGGGCGGAGACCATAACGGGAAAGGGAAGGAGAAGGCGGTGGAGGAGGAGGAGGTGCGGGAGAACGAGGCGCAGGATGACGAGGATGTGGACCTCACTGCTTCATCACTGATACGTGCGTACTTCGATGATCCACTTCCTTATTTGGCTCCCTTCCCCAGACCGATGTCGACAATTGGTTGGCCGAGCATGTTCATATTGGACGTATTTGATGGCCAGCGGATAGGGCGGGGGTTGAGGGATCCAAATATCGTCCAAGGTGGAATAGTTCATGGACGTGCGCTTCAAGAGATCGAGTCCAAAGTGCTCGTCACGCATGTGATACCCGTGAAGGAGAACTCCCTATTGTGGTTTCACGAACAATGAGGCACGATCTATATTAGTGGGTGTGTCAATTCGTATATCGTGTGGCCTACTCACCTCCTCACATTTACCCTTGACATGTAGTGACATTATTTTTAAGTTGGTACATTTGAATTATATTTGGATTATATCGTCATGTATATTGTTTCTATTTTAAATATATATTTGCATTATCTTTCGTTTGTTTGGATATATGATGTTTGAACAGGTACAACGTTGCTATAACAGGTACAAATATACTGCTGGGCAGTGGCAGTGGCCATACTGCCCAGCAGAATTTTTTTAAATTCTGTCCAGAATTGTCACGGTCATTGGTCGTGACAAGGCCGTGACAAATAAGGTTGTCACGGACTTGTCACGGTCATTGACCGTGACAAGTTTTTTAAAAAGGGTCACGGTTAATAAGCGTGATAAAACTTGTCACGGTCAATGATCGTGACACGTCCGTGACAAAAAAAGTTGTCTCTCCCCGAATTGTCACAGTCATTGACCTTGACAAGTTGAACTTGTCAAGGTCAATGACCGTGATAATTAAGCAGATTTGGTGTAGTGAATGAACTTTGTGTGTGGCGATTATTGAGCATGTATCGGTGGATATCGAGACGTGTGTGGACTCACGCGTTGTGGCACTGCGTAGGTAGACTCCTATGTGTCGATGTGGAGAAAAGGTTGAAAATTGAAGACGCGTTAAAGCTTGAGAGGGCGTCGAGTCGTTGTGTAAGTCTTTTGTCAGTCTTGTGTAATTCCGTGTCATGGTGAATTGTGCTAGCTGGGTCGTCCAAGGTTTTTTCCATTTCAATTTCCTCGTACATCGGGCGATGTGGCTTGATTTACTTATTTTCATCTTGCACTCACCTAGATGCATGTTTTTAGGGTAAGATAAAATCTAATAAATCGCTTTAACACGACAATCGGTTTAAAATTAATGCTTAGTAATTTAGGTTAATTTGTTTTATCAATTTAATTTTAAAAATTAAAAAAAAATGGTTTGTGTGTTTTAGACCATCCATATTAGATTCTGGCACTTTCTGGCGTAAGTGAGCAGAAAAAAAATATCTTATGCATGTTTGCACACGGTATCTCATCAATTGCTTTTTTTTATTCTGTAAAATCGTTCCTTGAAGAACCCCGTTAGAATCTTTAATTCTTCACAAGTGGGTTAGAGGATCGAATTCCATAAAGAGAGCTTCGTAACTACTTACGAATGCATTGCATTTTATAGGATTTATTTGGGCCATAAGCACCTCTTATTTTTTAACATTCTTATTTGTTTGGTGTAGATATTATTTCCATTCGGGTACATTTCATCCATGAAACATCACATTTGTATCTTCATTCTCGTATTGGTAAAGATGAGGTAGAATGTGTGAATTGAAATGAAACGTTTTAATTCATTAGTTTCGGTTGTATATGAAGGGTGTATTACTTGGTCATTACTATGGTTAGGCATACCACCATTTGTTGATCATACTTCTCTAAAATATATTAATGATAACTACTTAAACTTAACTCAACATGTTGAGCTTCCACATTGTTTAAGAAGTTAACTGATTTTATTATTTGTTTCACTTGTATAGGAGGTATGCTGGTAAATATTTTTTGT
Source organism: Sambucus nigra (assembly GCA_949130495.1). Lineage (NCBI taxonomy): Eukaryota > Viridiplantae > Streptophyta > Magnoliopsida > Dipsacales > Adoxaceae > Sambucus > Sambucus nigra. Next base: position 44,617,602 of record OX422210.1, on the reverse strand, counting down.
CCATTGTCTTATTAATCTTTATTGTTACAACTATTTGCAATGTAATCAACTTGTTTCCAATTTTCCCTCGGCCTTGTATTTATAAGAATTAATTACACTTGGCCCCCCAAACTTTACCCACTTGTCACTTCACGATCCGAATTTTCTGTAAGGACATAAATTTCCAATTGAGTTGTAATGTAGTGTTGGCTCAATTCCGGACAAAAATATTTGTGTCGTAGGATAGTATTGAGTCAGTATCCTACAAGCCTATGACATGCAAGAGTTTAAGACGTAGCGGACAAGTCTTATAAAGCTTCATCGTTGCCGAGTTTCAAGTCTCACGTTTCTACGTCATCAACATCATATTCCATAGTCTCCAAAAGGTATGAATGCATTTCTATATAAATATAGGGAGACTTGGAATAATTTTATATTGGGTGTATTTTATTTTAAACTAAGGTTTATTTTCAGAAGGTTTCTTTAAAACTTTAAAATAAAGTTTCTGGGCTAAAAATGGAATTTTTAAGCTTTCTGGTTTTTCGTTCGAAATTATCGTTCGAACGAGTTTTTCGTTCGAACGAGAATTTCGTTCGAACGAGGTTGGCCAACGACTTGCCACTGGAACTTCGTTAGATAGTTCGTTCGAACGAAATGTCGTTCGAACGAGATTTCGGCGGGAACGGTTTTTGACAATTTTTTGGCATTTTTCCACTACTTGTCCCCACTAACTTTGACAGTTTAAATCTATTTCGGAACCAGATTTTTTCTAAGAACTTTTTCTTTCTCTTAGTGATTTTTTGAGAGCTTAATTCTTTCATAAAAATTTCCCTTGGTATTTGTTATTCAAATTGATTTATTCAAAGAACAAAACCAAGTTTACACCCAATAAACAATGTTTTAATCCAAGTTTCTATCTATATATATATACATATTGCTTGGAGAGTTTATTTGGCACCGGATTCATCTCTACCGTAAAAGAGAGTTTGAGTTTGCTTCTAAATCACACAAAGAAGAAGTTCGTTTGCGTTGACTTACCCACTTGGAGAAAGGCTCCTTGGTTTGGGTGACGGTGACCAGAAAAAGTCCTATCGGTGGATTTCGGGACCGCGGTGGAGCTCCGTAGCTATTCGCCAGGAAGAGGTGTATACAAGAAGAAGCGTCGGGGCTTGGATGGAGTCAAGTCGAGTGTTGTAAGTCTTTCGTGTCTTGTATTTATAATTCCGTACTTAGTGGATTTGTGGCTAGGGTCGTCCAAGGTTTTTTCCCGTTGTGGATTTTTTCTCATACATCGCGGCGTAGTGGATTTTTACTTATTTTATCTTTTTTGCAAATCTCACATTAGATGCATGCTTAGATAAAAAGATAAAATTTGATTTAAGCCACTATTTAATTAATTTGGGAATATTTTAATTTAATTCAAGTCATTAATTTTATTGGATAAAATTTGGTTTAGCCTAACTTGGTAATAATGAAAATATGACTTAGGCAAATTTCTAGTATTTAAGTTAAACTAATTTGGTTTAAGTGAAATTAAAATATGTGTGGATTTAAACTTTTTTCACTTGGTTTAATTTTAATTTGAAAGAAATTAAAATTAGTTAATTTGTTTAATTGAACCATCTTTCGCTTCCACATCTTGAAAAGGAAATTGAAATTACTTTTTGGTATCAGAGCATTGATTGAGAAAAGTTATCGCTTTCAAATTGGTATCGGAGCTTGTTGCATTCTTTGTTGATATCACATGCTTAATACTTTATGTATCACTTTTAGTTTCTACACCTAACACCCTAAACTCTCAACTAGACTTCAAGTGACCCCCTACTGTTAACACCGTTAAATTTTGGACGAAAAAGATGATCATGTGCCTTACACATGAGGGTATTTTTGTCCAAAACAAAATAAAAAGACTATTTGATAAATATACACACCAATATTAAGGGTAAATTCTTCTCTCCCACCACACACACATACACATAAACATAAACATAAACACAAACACGCATACACAGACATGGACATGGACAAATGCACATACAATACCCAAGGACACACACACAATGTATATACACAAACACATACAATACACACACGAACACGCGTATATATGAATCGATGACCTAGATCTGAGATCTTTCACATTTTTGAATTTGTTTTTATTTTTTTAAGATTTTTTAGCTTGTCATGAGTTTGAATCGGAGTTCGATGGGTTTGAGATTGATGGGTTTTTTGGGGGTTTGAATCATGGGTTTAAATTGTTGAGATTGTTGTTTTTTAGGGGGTTTGAATCATGGGTTTAAATTGTTTACTCAAATGGAAATAATTTTTAATTGCTAAAAATTATTTTTTATTTGCTGAAAATCATTTTTATAGGCTGAAAATAAATTCGTATTTCTGAAAATCTTTTTTTATTGCTGGAAATGATTTTTATTTGTTGGAAATAATTTTTTATTTCTGAAACTATTTCGTTATTGCTGAAAATCCTATTTTATTTGTTGGAAATAATTTATTAATGCTAGAAATTATTATTCATTTGCTAGAAATTATTTTTTATATGCTGGAAATAATTTATATTGCTGATAATCATTTTTTATCGCTGGAAATAATTTTTATTTGTGGGAAATGATTTTTTATTCTAAACTATCTTATTATTACTGGAAATCATATATTTATTTGCTGGAAATCATTTTTCTTTTTAACAAAAATCATGTTTTTATATTTTTTGGTAATTTTTAGAATTTTAATTGTTTACTAATTTTCATATTTTTTAATGTCTTTTTTGTATTTCAACGTCTTTTTCAGTAATTATTTTAAATATATTTTTGGAATTATTGTTTTTAGAATTTTGCAGATTTAAATATTTTTTAAAATTTTTCAGAAAATTTAAATATATATTTTTAGTTTCGTAATTTTTTAAAATTTTGTAAATTTTTCCCATGGTTTTTTGATATTATAAAAATATTGTTTTAGTATTTTCTTAATTTTTAAATATTTTTGCTGTTATTTTAAGTTTTTTTCAAAAAAAATTATGTTAAGACAAAAATGCTGTTACTTTAAGTTATGAGTCACTCACATGCCCAATATTTTCAGTCAAAAATTAATGGAATTGGGCGGCAGGAAGTTAATTGTAATCGTTTTCAAAGTTCAAAGGGTGTATTAAAAAAAAAACTTGAGGTGACAAATAGTGGAGGGTATCAAAGTTTAGGAGGTCTAAGTGTAATTAACCCTATTTATAATTTTTCATTCTCCTACCGCTTGCATGGATTAATTTCTAGACTCTTTAGGAATAGAAGTTTTTAATATAGCAATTGACATTTGTCTCAAGAGACCACAATGCATGCAAAGTTGGGCTTGATTATTCTTTCACACCCCCCACCCCCAAAAAAATAATAAAAAAGGTTGTACATGATACAAAGTCTTGCATATATAACTTTGTCCACGGATCTAGTGTGAATATCCATTTCTATGGGTTTCCCTAGAAGTTTGGCAATTTAAACATGGTCTCTTTATCATAATATTCATTTTTCATAAATTTAGATTCGCATGTTTATGCATTCTATATTGTTGTCTTTAGGGAAGAAATTGTTTTTACCAGCCTTGCCCAACAAGGTGGTGATCATAGAGAAACCAAAGGCATCCTAAATGAAGTTTAGGGTATGTTTGGATGCCTAGAAAAGGAATTCAATTGGAATCATAATTATATGGAATTGCAATTCAATGAATTCCAACTCCACGACATTAGAATACAATTAATTGTTTGGTTCCATTCTGAGATGTGTGGAATTTTATTTGAATTTTTTATTCACGTATCTTGCAGGGTGTGTAGTTTTTGCGTAATATCTTGTGCAATGGTACGTGTGCATTCTTATAATTGCATGTAAAATGGTGGGGGAAAAAGTTTGATGTCCTTGAGACATCAAACTATTTAAAGTCTTGGATTCTTATTGGTCAATAGTGTTGGTGGGGACTCACATCATTTATGAAAATGAATTCGCGCTAGCGGCATTGACCAATTAGAATCCAAGACATTATACAGTTTGATGTCTCAAAGACATTAAATTTCTATCCAAAATGGTGGTTTGTGCAAGCAACACGCGCGCGTGTGTGTGTGTGTGTGTGTGTGAAACTCTGCAATGTGTGTTGATCTCTCTAATCAATTCATTAATTTATGATTTTATAATTATCTAATTTAATTTGGAATCCAATTTATCGAATTAAAATCCTGTGTCAATTCCAAACTCAAATTTTTAAATGAAACAATAAAATTGGAATTCTAATCTTATGAAATTAAAGCTACCAAACACACCCTTGAGATAATCATCTTTATCAGCAAATTTGACAATATAGTTCCTAATCTTAGGTCAATGGCTTGAAAAGAAAACATAGTGTTCCACCAAATAGTTGAGTTTGATATTGATAACATAAAAGGGTAGTTTGATAATAATAGTATTTCTCTAAGGTTTCCTTATGCTTTGACCTCTTGAACTTTGCCCTATTTTTACTTTGCCACCCCCACTTTCACTTTCTACACTAAACCCCCATAACTTTTTAAAGAAGGCAAAATAATCCCAACTCCTAATGGTGTTATGTTTTGGACCTGTGCGTGGCACATGAGAGTATTTCCTAACAAAAGTACCCTCATATGCCACACACATGATCAATTTTCCATCCAAAGCATAACACTGTTAGAATTTAGCCTTTAGGCCTCGTTCAATGCGCAGGATAAGGAGGTAGGGTAGGATAATATTATCCCACCCCAAGTTTGATGTGGAATGGGATAGGATTTCAAATTGGATTAGTTATCTCCTCCCATGTTTGGTGTTGAATGGGATAGGATTTTAAGTGAGATAAATTATTCCAAGTAAACATCTTATCCTACTAGGTGTGCGGATAAAACCATCCCACCCAAGAGGTGGGATTATTTTATGGGATTACAAGTTTTTAGTCATACTTTTTCTAATATGTATGTTTAATTCCATGTCATTATTTTTTTTTTTTTTTACACTTGTCATTCTCTACAAAACGAGACATGAGCATTTAGGAGAGGTTACATGGAAGTTGATGGAAGCTGAGGGCAGTTATGGGACTTAAAATAACTTAAAAAATACATGGGATGGGAGACAAACGAAACTTTACAAATGGGACTAAAACCAAAAAAAATATTATTTTATCCCGTCGGGATAGGATAACTCTCATCATATCTCACCTCCTTATCCCACACATCAAACGAGTCCTTGGGATAATTTGATTCGTTCAAAAAAGTTTGTGGGAAAGTGTAGAAAATAAAAGTATGGGTGGTGAACTGAAAATGAGGGTAAAGTTCGAGAGGTCAATGTATAATTAACCCTAAAGAAAAAGGGACAAATGGAGCGAGAGAACTAAGAAATAATTATTTTCATAGAGCTACAACAGCTACAAAATGTTGTGCTGATAATTTGATATATCATTATATATATTACACTACTCTTCTTCCCCTCCCCCATTCTCTCTCCCCTCGACGCATTTTTTTTGACAAACCGTAATTATACATTTGAATCTAACCCTAGAACAGACTGACAAATCTTCACATTCACGGGGAAGAAAACTTACCCTTTAAAAGTAAAAAGAAGCTGATAATAAAGAAACAAGGTAAAATGAATTCTGATACGTCGGATTGAAACTTGAGCCTCAAGAATATCCATTTGTATTTTTTTGAGGTTTCTTCTTAAAATTAGAAACGCTGCATTGTGGACAAATGTACTCGAGCCCATCGGTTTTCGCGTAATCCTGTAAAATTAAAATTAAAAAATAAATGTCAACCAAAAAATTTATCTGAAAAAAAGTTTGGGGAATTGTGGACATATAACCTCATACCTTAAAGGCGCCAAGACCCTGCCTTCTATCGCAGCCGAAATGGGCCCACTCGCCACATATGCCACAGTTCACCCAATCTCCTGCTGCGCTACTGATTATGGTTCATAATATCAATAGTTAGAGAACAATAATGTGTGCGTGTATGTGTGTGTGTGTGTGTGTAACTACTACTATTTACAAACTGAGGTCAATGTACGAATTAAACTTCGAGGAAGATATTGCAATTGATCACAAATTTGATGTTCGAAATGCAAAAAAGGTTGACAATGCAAAAATTGAAATTCCCAGGAAAAAAACTGAAATGGGCTGCAAACTTGGTTTAAAATGCAATTGGACGTGAACTTCAAGGTTTAAACTGGAAAAACCCTAATTAAAGATACATACAAGAAGTCTCTTATGCAGACCCAAAATCCAACCAGACTTTTTGAGGGTAATGAACGATTTTTTTTTTTTTTAGTTATGGAATTTGGTCGTAGTGAAAACATCATCTGTACCAAATTTCGCCAAAAACTGCATCTTGAAGTGGGTGAAATACAAAACTGATAATACGTGCACTTTCAGTTGTTGAAACTTTTGATGATCATCTCACTCACTTCCGGATTGAATATATATATACACAAATACACACACATAGGCTCCCGTACATACCAAGTATACATACCGAATTTTTTAAAATAGTAAAAAAATTATTTTTTGGCTGAATTTTTTTACATGATGTTTAAGGGACCCATATGAAAAATTAAGCTCAAAAAATGTTTTTTTGCTATTTTGAAAAAATTGGTCAAATTTTCGCAGCTTTTTTAAAGCTGCGAAAGTTTGACCGATGTTTTTAAAATAGCAAAAAAACTTATTTTGAGCTGGGTTTTTTATATTGATCCCTTGAAATGTTTAAATACCACACAAAAAAACTCACCTCAAAATTTTTTTTTTAATATTTAAAAAAAATTATTTGCGCCAACAAGTATGTATACTTGGTATGTATGAGAACCTCTCTCTCTCTCTCTCTATCTCTATCTATCTATATACACTATTATAGGGGTATGTATGATATTTTCATGCGTGATATTTTTGGGTGCATGGTCATGCATGAAATGTCATGCTAAAACCAACTTTTTTTATTTTTTATTTTTGGGGTTCTTTGTTTTTAAAAAATAAAAGAGGGGGGGGGGGGGGGGGGGGGGGGGGCGTGCCACACGGGCAATACTAGTGTATGTATATATAACAAGTAATTTTAAGAAACTCCGAGGTTGACATTGAAGAACTTGAAACTGAAAATGCAATTGGAGGCAAACTTTGAGGCTTAAAAGGCAAAACCCCTATTTGTAAATATATGGGTGTGGATTTAACTAATTCAAATTTTGAGCATAGAAGAATGAAAAGAGGTGCAACCTGTGGCACAACAAACAGCATTCTCCGTCTACATCGTCATGAGCCAATTCATACTCGAGAAGGTAAGTTTCGTAATGTCTTTTAAGTGTGTTCCCAACACCCTGGTTAGATAAATATCATTAGAGGAAAATAAATATATCCATACAAAGGAAATAACTGCATCAACACTGAACAATACAACTAATAAGTTTAGTTTAGTGTATACATAGAGCATTATCAATTTCAAGGTGAGAGTGATAGTAGGGGTCGATGTTTAATATGTTTAATGGGTTTCGGGTCATAGCAGGTCTACCCGTCATGTTAACATAAATGAGCAAAACGAATAGAGTCATACAGAACATGAACACACTATATATAATGAATACACAATTAAAACCAGACATGAACCTGATATCACACGAAACAAACTATACACGACTCGTAACGAATCGGGTATGGGTGAAGAAATTTTTGGCAGGACACAACACAACCCGTTGCCAGTTCTAGAGTCACAGCCACGCTCAAACTCTTGGCTTCTTCAACTCATAGTGAATAACAGGTATAAATTCAACCAATTAGAGATGTCGTACATCACCTTCAAAACGATAAGGGGGACCTGCAGATTGCTTTGGTTTGGTGACAATGTTTCTGCTCACGTCATATGTATATACACATACGCTCGTGTCTTCTTGGTTTGGTTACTAGAAGGGAGGATTTCAAGGTGAGATTCATCATCAATTAAGAATCACACTTATGAGGGCTCAATGTTACATGGAAAGCAAGGTGCTTTTGTCGGTGTGAGAGTACGGGGTAAATTGGGTGTAGGCTTGGTTGCACCAATATTTCGAATCGCGAGGAATTACTCTTCGGATTGTCGTCCGTATCATAAATAAATGCATACGAATATCAGCCCACACATGTACTAAAGAAACAATTTTGATTACTATTTTAAGTTGGCTCTGCATATTACACGCTTGGAGTTGGACCTTTGATAAGTTAAAACAAAGAGTGAGCAGAACATTTGACATGGCCGCAAGTTCTCCTATAGAGGCGTAATTGAGAGTTAAGACGATAAAAAATCTGTTGAATACTCCTCGTTTTTCTCACAACTCCACGTCTGTCTTTATCACCAAGTTGGATCAAAACATACATAACAAGGAACACTCATGAGTCAAAGTAGCTGCAACTCCAAGTCATAACTAGTTGCCAAGAGTTGACGATAACAAATAAATTGAACACATCAACAAAGAAAAAAATCAACTCCAGATGGAATGCATAGGGATTTTTGCAGAACTAGGAAGACAAACAACAGGACTTTGCATTTGGAGAATCTAGTAACACTAGAATTGCTCGAGTACGTTATATTTTTTCACTTTACTTTGCTCGTAAATATTTGCAAACATTGTTTGTCATTTCATCCCTTTCGACTGTGAAACTGTATTTCCATCCACAATGAGATAAGATCAAAACAAAGCTCTCAGTAAAATCTTGAGAAGGCGAGCTCAAGTAAGCATGACAAAGCTCAGCCTTAAGCTAAAATCAGGGCTTAATTCGGCTTGGATTTTAATTTCATTATAGGGGAATTTAACCAAATAAGACCTTTTTTCTGCTCTTCTTGATAAGGAAACTTATATAAAGTATAAAAAAATATTATATATATATATATATACAGAAAGGATCTCATGCATACCCAGTTTGCATACCCTCTGTGCGGACCATTTTTTTAAAATAGTAAAAAAAAAAAAAATTGGGTTGATTTTTTTTTATGGTTTTTAAACACTTCAGTAGGACCATACAAAAAAATCAGCTCAAAATGAATTGTTTTGCTATTTTAAAAAAATCGGTCAAACTTTGTCCATTTTTAAGTTGTTAAAAACTGAAAAAAGTTTGACCGATTTTTTTAAAATAGCAAAAAAATTCATTTTGAGCTGAAATTTTTTTATGGTCCTACTGAAATGTTTAAAAACCATAAAAAAAAAAAAAAAAAAAAAAAAAAAAAATAGCTCAAAAATATTTTTTTTACTATTTTATCAAAAATGGTTCACACCAGCGGTATGCAAACTGGGGTATATATATAGGCTCATATGTGCAACTTTTAGACAACTTATGAAGCACATATGCGGGTTGGGAGTGTCAGTGCAACAATTCCAAAAAAAGTACCCAAAAGTAATAATTGAGTTTCAGACAATATAATAATAATAACATAGATATTAATATTATTCCTTCACTTTCCACCATTCTACCACTTTTAACACACTCATTTGCCAACACTTTTCCAAAATAAAAAACATAACAATATTTCCACTTGTATCTTCGCCTTGACTTATAGGACATTTATTGAAATAATACCTCTGGTCCTCGTTAATTTTAGAACTATTCATGAAAGCTTTAGCATTCTTCAAGAATCCATTATTGAATGTATTTTAAAATCTAAAGCGTGATTGGTGCAAATTAGAGGAGAATCGAAATTTGGGCTACATAGACGCCAACTAGAACGTTGCAATACACCAACCTACTTGCAAGCATAACTGACATTATAATTGCAAATTTTGCAGCATGATATCATAGAGTTTCAGAAGGAAATAGTCAAAGGGCAAGGTTAAAGGGCTTACTGTCATTCTATTGGTCACTGTATGATTGCGCATCTTCGAGAAAACCTGTCCTTTCCAATTGATGCCATTGCCAACATGAAAGCCACCCCTTGAAACCACCTAAGAAATGAACCAACTATTAAATGATTTGTAATTTCTAATGCCATAACAATAATAATCAGATCGATTTGCAACAACAATTATTATAACAAGGTTTTTTTCCATGACCCTAGGGATAATTCGGAATTTAAATTTACCCCCACCCACAAATGTTCACTAATTATACTTATCCCCCACTGGCGCATGTGCAAAACTCACTTGCACCTTATGAATTATCTTTTGCACTCGCCCGGGCCATTTTTTCGCTCTTTTTTTTGGATGGGGTTGTGTGTGTGTGTGTGTTGGGGGGGGGGGGGGGGGGGGGGGGTAATAGATTTTTCCCACCCCCAAATGTTCACTAATTATACTTACCCACCCACATGTGCATCAACCCACTTGTACCTAATGAATGATATGTAGCATGCGCGTGGAATCAGGTTTTTCTTCTTTTTCTTGTGTGTGTGTGTGTGTTGGGGGTGGGGGTGGGGGGTAAAGTTTAATTAATCAACATGTAGGGGTGGAAGTCTAAATATCTAATTATCACAGGGATTGAAGTCCAAAAACCCTAATAACAACAACTAGTCATTTAGATAAAAGAGAGCTTACCTCTCTATACAGATTGAAGAGGTCAAGACGTTTTGCATTGAGAATAGCATCCGGGAACTCCGCAAGCCCACCTTGAGGAATTAGACGTGTATGCCCTCGAAGGGTTAGGAACTGCATTACATCTTTAAGAAACTCCTCCTGCGAAATATATTAAGAAAAAATAAGATCAAAACTTAAAAACCAGTGTGATGGTGCTGAAGTGAATATGAAAACTAAAAATGAAACAAAGCCTAAAGGAAGAACTAAACACACCTCAGAGCAAACGTGTATCGGATTTCTACTACAACCGTGTTTCTTCAAAGGAAGTGGATTTAAAGAGATGATCTGCTTAGCCTGATGTGAGCTTGATAATGATTTCCGATGCGTAACAGGAGTTGCTCCAAGGCTTATGTGCTTTGTTGAAGAAACAATCGACAAATTGGCCTTCACCGGGCCAAAGTCAAGCCCATCAGGCTCCGAAATCACAGAAAACGGCAACATTTTCTGGTGTCGAATGTGAGGTATGGGTCTCATTGCAGCAACCTTCAATTTCTTTCTAACGGGTACTATAGGTGTGGTTAGCCCGTTTGTCAATCGCGTTTCTTTACCCTCTTGGTCTTCTCTTTTGCACCTTTTTCTACTAGGAGCCGGTGGTTTAAACCACGCAGGAGGAGAGCCAAAGTTGAAATTGTCTTGACGGATATCTTTACCCATTTTTGTACAGAAGAAAAGGAGACGATCCGCATCGTCTTTCTCGAATGAAGCAACGGCTAATCCTTGAACACTCGCGATGCCAAGTGCAACTAAACTACGATAGGAGACGTCTGGAGCTAGCTGCCTAAAAACCTGAAAGATGCGTGCCGAGCAATGGGCCATCAGTACACGATAAGTCGAAAATCGAAACAATGTAACAAGTGACAAGTGTAACTTCGTCAAGACATAAGATCTCGAGTCAAAAATACAAAAAACAGTTCATTAGATGAGAAGTTGGGAAAAGAGCGAAAAAAGAGAGAAGCTGCTTGGTGAGATTTTTTTCATGATTTTCCATGGAATCCAAATCTTTAAGGGTGTGTTTGATGGGCAACATTTTCCATAGAAAATAAGATATATTCCATATTTTCCAATTTTGTTGTGTCTAAAAGGATGGAAAAGGAGAAAAAACCAAGTAAAAAATTTCATGGAAAATTTTGCCAAGCTAAAACTTTGTCTTTTAAGTGTTTGATTGTAGTCGAGTAAAAAGATACATCAAACCTCTATTCCTGACATGAATGGACGCTTTCTTGGAACTAATTCATAGGCGTTTTAAATTATTTATACTTCTATAACAAATGTGCAATGGCCTGTCCTCATAATAGAACTCGGTAATCTAAGCACTGCCATTAGACTTTCTTTGAATTTCAACTTCTTATTTCAAGGGGGAAATTGAAAAATGAGTTTATTTAGGCTGAACCAGCGGAAATTTTCCATCTAATAAAGAGGTCATGAGTTCGAATCCCCCCACCACCTACAGGAGGGCTACCCCCTTGTGTAACTGTTAAAAATGAAAATTTCCCTTGATTTGATGCAAATGTGCATGCTAACAAATTAAACCACTGGGTGGTTAGAAAATTTTAAAAATATGGAATGTTCCATAATTTCCATGGAAGATGTTGCCAATCAAACCCTAAATAATTTTTTTTTTAAATTGAAAGAGAAGTAACACAAGAAAAAAACCTGTGAAGCCCAGGTAGGAACCTTCATGCTAACTTCAAAAACTGTTGCCCCACAAGCTATTGAAGCAGATCTTCGAGGTTCAGACAAAGGTGGTTTGTTCTCCTCAGAATCCGGAAGTGGATGAACTAACCGACTCTTTTCAATAACTTCACTTTTTATATGATTCTCCAAGAGCTGAAAATAAATTCGACAGAAGCTTAAGGTTTGGCAAACAAAGTAATGTCCCTAAAAGATGAGCAAATAAATTAAGTTTTTTTTTACTTTACCCTCGAAAGAATTCAATATTTAGAGATACCCCCCTACACGTTCAATAATTAGAGTTACCCATGTGCACCAACCCACTTGTACCTTGTGCATTATCTGTCTCATGCAGAGGGTAACTCTAATTAATAAACATGTAGAGGGTACCTCTAAATACCGAATTATCACAGGGTTGAAGTACAAAAAACCCTAAATCGTAAAACTTACCTGATCATCAAAGCAAGTTTGTGCGCTACCGGACACCAGAAGTGAGATGTGGGATGAACTACAGGTTGATAAATCACATCGCATGGTCACAACACCACGAGTAAATGCCCCTGCCTGAAGAGGTGGTGGAAGGGCACTGAACCATATAATAACGGCATTAGTCGATTATAACAACTTTTTGCTCAGAATAAACACATAACGTACAAAAATATAAATAAAATAAAAAATAAAGAGAGAGAGAGAGAGGGACTTGTAAGCAGGGGGCAGGAAAAATGTGATAATAAAAGGGCATAATTGTCAGTTTTAGCATGATTTATTTAATTTTATTTTTTCTCTTTTATTTTTTAAAAAGGAAAAGAAAAGGGCCAAAGTGTTAAACAGTTAAGGTAGTAACTTAAAGACTGTCCTACTTAATAAATAAAAAATTGACTTTTTCAACCAAATCAGCAAATGCCAAACAAACCTCTAATATATTTTTCTAACTTAAACTAAACGACAATGGCTAAAAGAAATACACCAAACCCTAATTTTAGAGTGAGAATCAAGAGGTTTCTTATATTCAAAATGGAGAATGTATTTAAAAGTGAGGAGTATCTTAGGCTCTATAAGCTAATATTCTAATTACAAAAATGTCCCTAAAAGCCTTTGCTACTTCTTTCCCTAAATATTAAGCAACAAATACTAAAAACAAAAACAACCAAATAAAGAAACTAAAAGAAAATAACAAAAATACAATAAAATGCAATAAAACCCTAAAAAGGGCCCATTTCCATCATTTTCACTGTTGCTGCACCAAAAAGAAAGAAGGGACTCACTAACACAAGCTTGTGAGATGGGAATGGTTGTTCAAATTTATGTTTCTCTATTGTTCAGCTCTAAACGGACTTACCATTTAACAACTTATTTAAAATGCCACACTATCTAACTTGTGAGAACACTCATCAGCACTTCTTAAATAGTAAATTTTGTATTGTAATTCGTATTATAAACAAAAGTTTCACCATTTATCATCTTATTTGACAGCGTTCATCTCGAACTTGTAAGCATCCTCATTGGTACTATTTAGTTAGGATAGTCCTCATAAGTACTTTTTAATGCAATGTTTTTATTATAGAATCTTATATTCGGAGTTTGCAAAAACAAAGTATAAACATACAGTTCCTTTGTCTAAAAAAAATGCAAGTTATCTTGTGAGAAATGAAGGTGTTCGAATGCAAGAAAATTATCCAAAATTATACAAAAATGAAACAAAAAAAGATAAAATGGTATTGGTAAACTATATAAACAAATATAAAACATGTGTATGGTTGTGTATTAAATCATCCAAGAGGAGTCATACCTAACGCGATTATGAAGTTTACTTCCCCGCATCTGAAATTACATAAAGGAAAAGAGAGACAACTTTATTAGCTACAGATTAACCATAGTAACTCATTCTTGTTTCATCATCCTCAAAAGGCAAACAATGGGTATTAAAATATAGGGAATATTAATGTTTAGTCCTTAGAAAATTATTCCATTTAGGGTTTAATTGCATGGAATTATTTTCCATGGAAAATAGTAATTTTAGTTCACTTTTCACTTTTACGGTGCTTGATTTCAAAAACATTCTATAAAAAAAATGATAATAAATACGAAAAGTGTTCCATAATTTTATCATTTTTCATGGAAAACACTTCTTACTCGAACCCCAAAGAATTGATTTCCATGAAAAACTCCAAAAGTAAGACCATATTACCCCCATCTTTTTCCACTAATTTTCCAATAGTGCTTGATTTAAAAAACGTTCTATACAAAAATGGTAATAAATACAAAAAGTGTTCCATAATTTTATCATTTTTCATGGAAAACACTTCTTACTTGAACCCCAAAGAATTGATTTCCATGAAAAACTCCAAAAGTAAGACCATATTGCCCCTATCTTTTTCCACTAATTTTCCACCTTATGAAAACAAACTAATTTTCAATTATTTTCCAACTTTGTTATCAAACACACCCTTAGGGTAAGTTTGATTGGACTAGGCGGAAAAAAAATTATTTCATATTTTCATGTACAAGTTTCCATGAAAATCCATCCCCCCCCCCCCCCCCCCCCCCACACACACACACACAAAAAAAAAAAAAAGGAAATTTTCCCATGGAAGATGTCCAAAAGGTGCATGCAAACCTGCAACAGATTTCCAAGGAAAATTTAGGCAATCAAACACACCAAAAGTTGGAAACTGTGAAATTGTCTATATTTTCCATGGAAAATATGGACAATCAAAAACACCCTTAATTTTCAAGGGGCATTTACACTTAGGTCCCTCACAAGCAATTTTATTACTCTAAAACCGGGATAAATTTTTTTTATACACCTAGATCCCACAAACACCCATTTACTCAATACTCTTTTATTTTTAAAAGTCCGCGTTAGCGGCACCCACCCCCTCCCCCTTGTCGGAGCTCCGGTGATGGTCGTCAAAGCTCCTGGTTTTGCCCTTAAAAGTTAGCTACACTAGTTTCCAATGTGGGATTCAAGTTATAATGAGCTTTTGAGATTACAATTTACAACTGCATGAAAACGATGTGGGAAGTTTTTGTTTGGAAAATATATGAATTTCACTAGTGTCAATCGCCTAATTTATTCTTTTAATTTATAGTGCATCTTTGTACACTTTACATAAAATATAAATAATAATAATAATATTAAATATTTAATATATAGACGTTTCGGTGGCGCTCTCAAATCCTACTAATTTGTAAATTGATGCTTTCACACACGCACCTGCGCTCGCGTATTGGTCACGTAGCCACTACATGTCAGCTTTCGAGTGTGCATAACTAATATCAATATTTTAGGGCTAAAGTGCTATAGGGAGTAAATATTACTTTTGAAAACATGTTGTTGGACTAAAATTTATTTTAAACAGAATTCACGGGCTTTGTGTTAAATGTCCCTAAAATATATGTACTTGCAAAAATGTCTGTACCCAACTATGTTGAAATGACTTTTACCAAACATGTCATTTCCCCTTTTTTTTGTGATTCCTTAATTGTTTTGAGAAATTACTAATTCAGTTTTAATAAAGGAGACAAAAAAAATGTGGGTAATCATTATTCCTTATCTTTTCCCTCGTCAAATCCACAAACAAACGGGGCCTAAGTGAATCAATAGCATACTTCATCAACAAATGAGAGGAAAACAATTATTCATCGTACTTACTTCAATATTTAAAAGAGCGTTGAGACCATCTTCCAAAGCCCCCAACAAGCATGCATCCTGAAAAGTTAGTCAATAAATCAACTATCTAAGGAACATAAAGAGGACCCCGGAATTACAAACTTTGTGCTTTGAGGTCCATTATTTATGGGTCTTATTAGGTTGGGATTCAAAGTTTTGCATATTTTCACTTCGGGGTTCATTTTCACATTCTGGGACACTTTTGATAGAAGAATATCAGGGAAGATATTAAAAAGCATCACAAAAAGTGAAAATGAATCCAAGGTCACAATATGGAGAACTTCGGCCTCAAACTAAAATTACTAACTATTGGACCCAAAATGCAAATAAACCTAAAAAATTAGAGATATTGTCCAAATTTACCAATGTGCATGCAACTCCACAGACAAGAAACCGCATGTTCACATCATCATCATATATCTTTATGGCGGGAAGATCACCACTTGGACTTTCTTCATCATCCTCTTCTTCACCTATCTCAAGTGGAGGAACATCTATCTTCGGTTGGTCCCCAAAAAGGCACGGACCCAACTTACCGTTATATTTCTGGTTGTTACCGGGGAGAACGAGGTTGTTTCGTTCACAGTATAGCCTAAAGGATGCGTGTGCAAGCTGGAATGCATCCCAAGTGTGGCTAGAGGAACTGGATTCCACATAAATAAGAGCATCAGAAAATAAAATTTAACCTTTATTTTTGTAAAATGATAATGTTTTGAGACTCAAAATAGGAAAACAAACTGTATGACAGAAACTTGCCACTATTATTTTCAGGTTCTTACCAAGTGCCCTTAGGCACATGTTATTAGAAGTCTTCTTTTTTTACTATGTTCACAAAACATAAAATATTATGGAAAAGATCTATTACCCAAACAGTCACCACGCAGCCCCCTCACCGAAAAAAATATCTCCAAGATATATATCTATAGGGGAGAGAGAGAGAGAGAGAGAGTTTTTTTTCTGAAAATGAATGATATTTAATCTTGACCCAACTAAGACGCATGGACAATTGGACATGGATATGACAAGACAGGGACATGTTGACACAATAAATTATAAAAATATAGGACATGGACACGTAGAGAACACATTGATAAAGACATTTATATTCTATATATTTCAAATGAGGTATAAGCAACAAACAGAACTAATAACATATGGTTGTAATGCAGAACACGTATAACTTATGAATTATACTAATCAATAATCACCTATATTCATGGTTCAAAGTCAAGGCCGATACCGCGACGATACGGCCGAGTTGACTAGGTATCGGTGCCCACCGATCCGGTTACGAGTTGAGTTTTCAATTATTGATGTGAATCGACCCTATATCGGTAATTTCTCGGTAGTATCGATGATATAGCGGTATAATCGGCCCATATCGACGATATCGCAGTAGAATCGGCCCATATCGGTGATATCGCGATGGAATCGGCCGCCCATATCGGTGATATATCGGCCGAGATAGTATAAGTTACTAAGAATCTCTCTCTCTCTCTCTCTCTCTCTCTCTCTCTCTCTCTCTCTCTCTCTCTCTCTCTCTCTCCAGTGTTGTGTTGGTAAGCGTGGTTTTTATGGGGGGGTTACGAAATGCTAATTGTTTTTTTAATTTAGTGTGCTGTGTGTGTGGGTTATTTGGTCATCGTGTGTGTGGGTTTAATTTAGTGCGTTGTATATGTGCCAGTTTTTTTTTTAAAGCATGCAAATGATCTAAATGTTATTTGTTATTATTTTTTATAATAATGTTCCAAATGTTATATTTTAATATGTTATTATTTATAAAAAAAAAAGTAAATGTTATTCTTTTACAAAGAAATATACAACTGTAATTATTGTAAAAATAATATTTGTATCCTCTAAACATTTGTAAAAATAATATTTGCATCCTTTATGGAAAAATAACATTTACAACTAAAAAAAATATTTGCATCCTCTTTGTAAAAAAATAACATTTCCATCAATTTAAAAAAAAACATTTGAAACCCAACAACAAAAAAAAAATAACATTTACATTCCCTTTATAAAAAAATAACATTTGGATCATTTTTTGCAAGAAAATAACATTTGCATCCTTTTTGTAAAAAACGATTGTAAAAAAAAATGTAGCGTTTTGTCAAAATTACTATTTGTATCCTCTTTGTAAAAAAATAACAATACTAAAAAAGAAACATTTCTATCCTTTTCAGAAAAATATAACATACTTAAAAAATACATTTGTATCCTCTTACTAAAAATAATACTAAGAATATATAAGTTGTATCCTCTTTGTAAAAAAAAATTATTCTCTTACTAAAAAAGTAACATTTGTTTTTCTTTGTAAAAACATAATATTTGTATCCTCCGTGAAAAAAAACATTGATTTATTATTGAACATTGAATCTGCAATTCGCAGCACGTCAATATAATCAATTGTACAATGTTATGCATATTAAAGGATAGTTTTAAACTTATCTAATTGATCTACATTGTTAATCGTATTTTTTTAAAATTTTCTAGATTTTTTCGTAATTTTTTGCGCTCTCTAAATAGTGTATCTTTGCGTATTGCCCGATACCGCGATCGAGTTGAAAATCGAGTGGCCGATACCGGGACCGAGACTTTGAACCATGCCTATATTATTTGTTCAGAAATAAAGTGTGTGTGTGTAATATTATGCATAAATGTTATTTTGTTTTGCTATTGATAAGTAATATGCTGTGTGTATATTATACCAAGTAATTCAGGTAACTGTTTTCTCCTCCCACACCCATTCTTATAACAGAATCATCTCTTATATTACTATCATTATGATAAAACTCTTTTCGGCTTCTTCTAACCATTCTAGTTTTCCCGCTTGCAAAAAAGAAAGTCAAATCAACATCCAATAATTATTGGTCACATTATGTTTATGCATTCAACTAGACAGATATATACCTCTGTACCACTGAAAATAATGCATGACGAAAATGGCAAGCAGCATAACGAGAAAATGCATTCTTCCAATATATCACATAAGGAATGCCCTGCAAAGATTAAAAATGATGATTGTCATTATGATATACCACCGAAATTCAACAATTGTTCATTGCGAGTAACCTCATCTTACCTTCGTGTGAAGTGCCTCGGCCAACTTTTCTCCATTTGGGAGTTCCAAATAAACCTTCACAAGCATTTAAAACAGAATCAGAAAAAGCAACAGAACTACCAGCGATAAATCACATGGATGATTATGCAAAGGAACAATTAGAAAAAGCACCAGGGTTTAATTGTGCAGGATAAACCAATATGACACTCATAAATCCCTAACGACAGGGGTCGGGTAGGGTCAAAAAATTCTCAACACGTTCCCAATTCATTAGGAGTCGTGTATAGTTTGTGTGGTTATCGTGTATTCGCTATCTATACCAGGTTCGTGTTCCGGAACCCGTTAAGGGTCAACCCAGTAACAGATAATTTCGTGTCGGCACCCGTGTCGTATAATTGTGCCATGTCTCATTTTTCCAGATCTACCTCGCAACTTCCAACACCTTCACTTTTCTTGTCTGGCACCATGACAAGTATACCTCTCTTCAATACTTTTAGCAATATGAAGTTTCTTCGTCAAAATTAATCTAAAAAATTATCATCAAAGAACCTAGCTCATATAACTTTTAATCTGACCTACTTTCAATTCATCAATGTCTTTCAGTAAGATTTTATACTTAGGAGTGTTAACATAAAGCAAGTACTTTCAAACACACAATATGTTAAAACACTATTATCATACTATGAAGTGTATGTTCAAGGAGAGTACCACTAGCTCAAATCAACAATGCATATTTAAGTCGAATGGAAATGATTGATTCAAGAAGAAGAGAAGAAATAAGAACATAAAATCACTCCGGTGAAAGTAACTTATGTGCACGGGACGACCACCAGGAGAGAATTATTTTTCCTTTTTTTTTTTGCTTATTTTGCTAGTACCTCTTAGTTTATCTGTACGTAAATAGTTTATTTTAAACTATTAGTGAGAGTCCATGTTTATCTAGGATTATCTAGTAGTTACTGTTAGATTTAAGTCTCTGGTTAGTTTTGCTATAAGTGTGTGTTTAAATCAATAACCTTCAAGCCCTCCTCGTTGGAGGCACCTACATCTCTTTTACTCTCAACCAGAGTGACCAAAGAGCCCTCATCATGCGAGACGCTTACAGCTTTCTCACTACCCACGAGCGTGATGGTCATGGCCTCTTCAAGGCGAAGCACTTGCATCATTCTTATTGTCAACAAGAGCGGAAGACAAGTCCTCCAAAAGATATTCATCTTCAACATTTTCAAACAATGGGGTGTTCTCCAAGTTGATTTCTGGGGGAGGTGCCTCTGATCCGCATCAACATTCACCATGTCTCCACACCAAATTGATGAGCAGACCAATACATTATGTGAAAGAGACCTGTCCAAGGGACAACACTCCACATTTTTTGAAAAATGAGAGCTTCCTCGGCAATTACAACCTCAGTCCCCAATGGATACTCTGACCAACTTCCTCAACGCGGGAAATATCAATTTGAGTGACGAGCTCAAATTCTTTATCCGGGGAAATCACTCCCCACAAACTTCCCCAACGCGAGGAAGACCAATTTGAGTGACGAGCTTAAATTCTTCAATTGGGCAGTTTCTCTCACTTCTAACTTCCTTAACGGAAGATACATCAATTTGAGTGATAAGATCTCTCTTTATTATTGAGTCAAGATTAACATCAATTTAAGTGACGAGCTTATTCTCTTTGGGGACAACTACTCATTCTCACCAACTTCCTAAACGCGAGGAACACCAAAATGTGTGACGATCTCATTCTCTACCTCTCTACCAGGGCAGTTTCGCTACCCACCAATTTTCTCAACAGGAGGCTGATGAGTTCATCCTCTATCAAGGGAACTTTCCCTCCCCGCCAACTTCCTCAATGAGAGGAACATCCTGGTCATCCAAATATACAAGGAGGAATCTCCCTCTCTTTCGAAATTCCAAAAAAGATCATTTACTCATAAAAGACGTTTTTTAGCAAAACCAACAATCACCCCTTATGAGCAACGTTTTGGGGTAAGAAGGTGAATATATAAAAGGAACTTCGTGTCAACCATGATTGGAGGGAGCAAAGATAAGGGTCTGAGGAACTCAAGGTCCCACGCACGCGCCTTCACTGACAGAGAAAGTTGCGTGGGCTCTTGCGTGTGGGTGGGCGTGGGGGTTTGGTGTGGGGGTGTGAGTGGGGGGGGAGGGGGAGAGAAGAATGTATTACGGGTTACTCCGAGTAACACCCCACTGGAACTGGGGGCATGCTTACACAAAGGAAGATTATTCTGAGCAATCCCAAAGGGATCTACAAAAGTTACTAGCAAAAAGGGGTACTAACTAGTAAACTTAAGTTCCACTAGGCAACCCACTTGGAATTCTCAATACCAATTGGAGGTTGGAGGATAAGTAAAGGGGGGGAGAGAGGAATGTATTATGGGTTACTCCGAGTAACACCCAATTGGAACTGGGGGCATGCATACACAAAGGAAGATTATTCTGAGCAATCCCAAAGGGATCCACAAAATTTACTAGTAAAGGGGTACTAACTAGTAAACTAAAGTTCCACTAGGCAACCCACTTGGAATTCTCTATACCAATTGGAAGTTGGAGGATAAGTAAAAGTTAGATAATTCCTTTTCATGCCAAGTATAAATGGAGACCACTAGGGGATTTTAGGAGTAACAACCCCCTTCCTTCCTCATTGAATACGGCTGGACCCGTCACCGAAGTGACGCGACAACTGACATCCATTAGTAGGCTATCTATTAGTAGCCTAATAGAGCTTACATTAATAGGTTGTTCTTCAGCCACCTGACATAACAGGGGAATGATTTGAGGAACTCCTTTTTTTCTTGACAATGAGGGTCTTGTCATAGTAAATACAAGCCTTAAAGGCTCCCTAACCACATCTAATCACATTGCAAAACCAAAAATCTTAAGACCAATAAAACGCATTCGTTACAAAACATTTTAGTGTTCTTCAATATCCAAGAGCATCTATTAGCTCACATATGGGTTTTGATCCGTATGTCTTGTAGATGCCAAACATAGTTTTGTTCTCTGTCTCTCCATCCATATTTAAAGAGGGCTTATTTTCTCACCCTTCTTATCTACACCTCAAGGAACCCATTAAGAGATTAATCACATGTACAGCCCAACACAGCCAGTTCCTCCAAAATACAAGTTACACCTCACACTCCCACAAGTAGTTCCAGTACTCTTATAAAGCTATAATCTACTCTCAAACCTCAATTACCCCTTCCATGTACCAACACCAATATTAAACAAAAGAATAAGAATCCTTACACAATCAAGACTACTTCATATTGCCCCACAACCTGATATTTTAACAAATTAATCTCGTCATGCACCACAAACTATGCAGAGAGATATTTGAAGCGTGTGGAATCAGTATTAGGCAATTTGAGTCCTTAATTGAAGTTATACCGATTATATAATCATCAATTTACTAAATCTTGGCTTCACGACTATATAAAGAGAGATTGTGAGGCTAACATAAACACGCCAAGTCATGGGAGGTGTCGTGCCCATAACTTAATGCCCTAAAATACACTAAGTTATGAGCGTGACAGGAGGATGCTCACACTCTTCAGGATGCCATTCTTACGCTCTCCAGGATACTATGGGCTATGCCTAAGTCCGTGGTGGGGGCATTGGCTGCGTGTTTTATTAACATAACAGTAGATAGTGGCATTGAGACATATCCTACAAATTTTCGGCATGACAAGTTCAGCTCTTAGCATTTTGGCTCATATAGAATTTCCAATGTTTTTTTTTTGGGGGGGGGGGGGGGGGGTTGGCTAGAGTTACGGGCATGCTCTATCTTGGAGAGGGGAGGATCATTTTTTATGTACTCTCCTCTTTTGGAGGCTTTTTCCTCTTTTGTGTTTTTATAATTTATCTTGTATCTCTGTATACGAGGTTCTGCCCCCCTCAGACAGGATTTCATATATTATTTGAATTACTTATAAAAAAATTTACACGTTCGAAGTATCAAACCACATAACATTAAAGTCACTAACCTTTAAGGAGTGCAGAGAACAAATTCACATAAAACAAAGTAAATGAATTTCGAGTTAATTGTACCAAAAGCCCCCATATCCTAACTAACCTGGTAAGCAACAACACGACTTTAATTGACACGATAATTGGTTAATCCTTAATGTGTTTTGGGTCATAACGGGTTGACTCGTTAGACACACTAACACAAACGAACCTGGTCATACAAGACACACACCCCAGTATGACACGGCACGAACTATGAACGACTCTTAATGAATCAAGTATTAGTGAAGAAATTTTTTACACAATCGATATGACACGATACAAATAATATAGATGAAAAGAATAAAATATATGACATGACACATTGCCAGGACTACTTCTGAACCAAAATAGGAAAAGAACAGAAGTCCTAAAGTCCGAGATTGAAAATGAATTCCCAACAAAAAAGACTAAAACCATCTACAACAAAGCCAAATGAACAAGTTAGAAACAAGCTTAACATACAGTGGTAGGGAATGTGGAACTAAAGAGCCCACATATGGCTTCAGTAGTGGACAAATCAACGCCTCCCCATATCAAAGACCCAACTTCATCATTTGGAAGTTGTTCGCCTTGTAAATACACGAAATTCGGCTGAAAGGAATCGAGAACTTTACGAAACTCATCCGTACTTGGATTTTCCAAAGTTTGAACCTGCCAAAGCAACAGTTAGTAAAAACACTACTCCAAAACAATTCAAAATAACTTTATAAACCACGTAATAAAGAAACATCTCCGAATACATATATACTTAGAGTTGTTCGAACCTCCAAACGTCCCGAAGAAACAATCTCAGGAAAAGGAAATCTCGATGCAGTGTCTGAGATATCCTCGTTTTGTTTAATTTTATATGTTCTCCCACATAAGACGGCAAGGAGACCACAAGAGTGTTTTGAAGCTCCTTGAATATGGAACATAGTTTGACCTTGAGCCCACTAAGAATAATGTAGGTGATGAACTCCCTTCTGCAAGCAAAGAGAAAATCAACTGCCATACTTGATTAATAGAATAAAACAACCCATAAAATCACTATATCAAAATCATCAAACCCATTCTCTAATTTCACCTAAACACAAAATAAATAATAAAAAGGGGAAAATGCAAAAGAAATTTGGGGTCATTTTTTAATTTTGGACCCGATATTGCAGAAGTGTCGAACTTTCAAAGTCAACCCTCAATTTTAGCCCTCCTTCACGTATCTAGTCGGAGATTTAGGCTGCGTTTATTTTTTCATCTAAATCTGAATCTATTTTTTTTTTTTTTTTCTGAATGAATATATTTAGACTCATTCAAAATTCAATACATTTACCTCTTAATCATTTAGGGACAAAACTAGCCATTAGACTCTTAATCGTTTAAAAAAACAAACACTATTTGGTACCTCTTAAGTCCGAATGGTTCAGATTCAGACTTAAGAGGTAAAAACAAACACCACCTTAGGAGACTTAACGGAGTGACTTAACGAAATAGGATGCCCAATCATCCATTCCATTACGTCTTCTGACGGAGGTCTAAATTGCACGAACTTTCAAACATCAAGGTTCACATTACAACTTTAAGTTTTAAATAAGGTTAAATTACAGTCACCCCTCTTACCAATAGATGTTTTACATACCACCAAAAATTTAACATTTTATATTCACAGGAACAAGTGGGTAGTTTGTAAAATATCTATAGTTCAAGGAGGGTTTATTGCAATTTACCCATTATCCAAATTAAAAATGACCCCAAACTTTAGTGTTACCTTCGCATTTTTCCCAAAATTAAAAAAAAAAAAAATAAGCATACCCACCTGATCAAATACGAGAGTTCAGTGCCAAAATCCTCTTCAAGCAAACCAAAACACTAAATCCCTGCAAAAGATAGAAAATTAACTGCCTCACTTAAGTAATAGAATCAAAACCACCCATAAAAGCACTATATCGAAATCATCAAACCCATTTACTAACTTCACCAAAACATAAAATAATTAAGAAAATATTCCATGCATACCCACCTAATCAAATACCAGAGTTCAATTCCAAATCTTCAAACCAAACCAAACCTTCTGCAATATAGACAAAACCCATATAATCACTATATCAAAATCATCTAAACTTTTCACTAATTTCACCAAAACACAAAGAATAAAATATATATTTCAAGCCTACCCACTTGATCAAAAACAAAATTTCAATCTCCAACCAAAAGAAAACCCTAACCCACATGAAAGAAACCACTAATTTCACAAAAATCAAACCTTAACTTCATTCTGCAAGATATACAAAAACCAACTGCCTCAAAAACATATAAAATCACTACTTCAAAAATCCTCCAAGTTTTTCACTAATTTCACCAAAATATAAAGAAAATAAATAAATATATTTCAAGCACAGACACTTGATCAAAAACCAAATTTCATTCTCTAGCCAAAAGATAAAACACTAACACGCATGAAAGAAACAGCTAATTTCAAACAAAACAAGAAACAGAAAAACTTACTTCTGCAAGATAGACAAAAACCAACTGCATCAAAAACCCATAAAATCACTATATCAAGATCATCTCAACTTTTCACTAATTTCACCATAACAAAAAGAACAAAATAAATATATTTCAAGCATAGCCACTTGATCAAAACCCAAATTTCAATCTCCAACCAAAAGAAAACCCTAACCCACAACAAAGAAAATCAAACCCCAAGACTTTAATCTCAAATGCAGCCCAATTTAGCAAATTCCTCAAAACCCATGTGAACCCATCAAGAAAATCAACAAATAAACAAGATGCAAAACAACCCAGATTAGAAAACAAGTAAATCTCACCGATTATGAAGACAAAACCACAAATTTCCACCAACCCAGATCAAGAAATCGCAAAAGATCGATAACCCTCGAATATTTTCGGCTACGAATCCTAAAAACAAGCAACCCCAATAAAGAAGTAAAGTAAAAATGGTAACCCTTTACCCCTAATAAAATTTACATTTAAAATGAACAACAAACATAAATAAATAAGTAAATAAATATTGTTACCTGTTATAATAGGAGTTGTCAGCTTTACATTATCACAAGGTCAAACAAACACAAACTGTTTAGATGGGTACCCGATTATAATTAAAAATCCTGTTTTTAGAAGAACTGTTTTAAACAAATTGGAAAAAAACATAATATAAAAAAACCCATTTGACAAAATAGTGTGGCATTAAATTGAAGTTGTTTAGATGGGTACCCACTAGATTCGGAAAAAGAAAGAAAATGGGAAAATCAAACCAAAATCTGTTGTTGTTTTTCTTTTTTAGTTTATTTGGGTTTTGGCAAATCATATCATTTGGTTTCCCAAAGCGATCATTGTGTTCATGAAGCTTATTTTCTTCATTTGTAATCATCTTGTTCTCTCTCTATCTCTCTCCTCCCTCCCTCTCTCTAAAAACTAAAATTCCCGCGATTTCTTTCTCATTGGTTTGTTAATTTTTTTTTTCTAAGAAATTAGTTTTGTTTAATTTAAGGATATAAAGCTAATTATTTTTTGGTATCATTTATATTTATTCAAGTTTTAAAGATTTGCACTTAACCTCCTTGAACTATAGCAATTTTGTATATAACCACCCTAATTAAAAAACTCGACAAAGCGCTCTCTAAGCCGTTGAATTTTTACACCTAACATATTTTTATAAAGAAAAAAGATTAAATTTTTATGCACATTATTTTGGAGTAAAAATTCAATAGTTTAGGAGGTCCTTTGTCGAGTTTTTTAGCTCGGGATGGTTATCTGCAAAATCGTTATAGTTTAAGGGATTGGGTGTAATTTACTCTTTTTTATTTGTTAATAATGTTGTAATAATTATGAGACAAATGTCATTTTATGCGAAAATGAAAAAGGGTGGGTCGCTTATGGGTGATTATGGGACTCAATACAATTTAAGAAATACATGGGAAGGAAGCCTAACAAAACTTTAAGTATGGGAATAAACCCAAAGAAACTATATTTTATGGGGGGTGTTACCACTTAATTGTGACATCCTGCTTAATTTAATCACAGATGATCAGTCCTCAACAGTCTCGTACCTTTCCCCTTGGTCTTAATTTAGTCCCTTACCTTTCTATTGTCTCAATTTAATCCCTCACCTTTTAATTTGGTTCAAATTAGTCCCTTAGTACTAACGGCATAAGGGCCATTTTAAGGGGCATTTGAGATATTCTAAGTATTAATTCATTCCACTTTCCTCAACGCTCGGCTTTGACAGCAAAAAATAATTTAGACAATTATATAATGCATCCAATGCAACCTTTTAGTAACTAAAAAATAATAGAACATTGGCGAAAAAGAATGTAAGAAACAAAACAAAATAACCACATATCAAAATAGCCTTGGACAAATTAGCCTTTTAGTCCATGAGATCATATCAACTTATATCCACCAAAAAGAAGTAAAATCCAATACATATCCAATAGTTGGATCCAAAAAGTCCAAAATACATATCCATCGTACATTTCAAAAGGTATTTTAAAATCCCCAACCATCTAAAATCTAATTGACACACTAGCCTTGACTTTGAGTGCTTCCACTTACATTGTTTGTCCTTGGTGGGTTGAAACAAGCCGATTTCTTAACCTGCATATCGTTAGAACAAAGATTAAGCATATTCATTTTAGAGTTAATTTGATATGTGTAATAACAAACTACTCAAGAAAGTGTGAGCAACATTAAACTTACATCTGTTGAATTTTCCTGCCCCTTGCAACCTCTTCTATTATGTCCATTATTCCCACACTTGGTGCAATGCATTTCCATCCCAAACTTATCAAATTTTCCCGATTTTCTACCTTCTCCATACTCCCTATGCCTATTTTTTTCGATCTACCAAGTTATGCAATCACAGTGGCCTCGACTAAAGGCATCTTCCCATAATGTAGTCATAAATCTTGTCCATTTATTGGACATATGATATGTTCATATGTCCTCAAAAATGTAGGTGTATGGTAACACTCATTGACATAGTCCTCAACCTTGTCCCCATGAAAAAGAATTGCGAAAATTCCATGGGCACATGGAATTCCACTTAATTGCCACTTCCTACAAGCGCAAACTTTGTCACTCAAATTCACTACATATTGCACTTGAGGGCCACTAACTTGAAATAATGACTCACCTGCCCATTCACAAATAAAATTTACAGAATCCTCAAAAAATTTATTTAGTATCTTCATAATTCGAGGGCAAATAATACTTGGATGTTCCGACATCTTTTCTCTATTCTTTGTAATCATAACATCAATAGATTTCTAATTGCTTCATATAAAGTGATGATAGGTTTGTCCCTTGCTTCAAGAATAAATGAATTGAAGGCCTCAGAATGATTGTTAATTAGAACATCACACTTGGGGAATGTTGAGAAATGAGATCTTGACCAATGCTTTGGGTTTACTCCTGAATCCAACCACCTAAATGCATCCTCATCACATTGTCTGAGCTCCTCCATGCTTCTGTTAAAGTGTTCCATGGTGCTTGCTCTTGCACAATGCCAAAATAAATTCTTCAAATGTTGATCTCTATGCTCTTTCTTGAAATTGTTGTGATGATGTCTAACACAATACCTATGGTGACAATGTGGCAAAATAGTTTCCAAAGCAGGAACCAGGCCCTATCAAATGAACAACCTAAAAATTCTATAAAAAACTAACAAATATTAACTTATTAGTGAAATCAGTAATGAAATATATACCTTCTGTTGATCATTAATGAATGTCTATTCGTTGAAGGGGGGAATGTCATTTGAAAGACATTGAAGAAACCATTTCCAGGATTCCTTGCATTCATTTTCAACTACTCCCCATGCAAATGGATACATTCCATCATTTGCGTCAATGGAAACAACAGATAACAATTGGCCTATATATATATATATATATATATATATATATATATGTATATGTACTCTTGAATCTTGTTCGCATCTTCCATTCTTCATCGATACAATCATCTTTATCAATAATAATTGTAGATCGTGCATAACCCTATTCAACTCCTTACAATAATGCCAAATCATTCTAAATTATTCCTTATGAGTTCCATCTATCACAGCCTTGGCCTTCATCTTATCACTATAAACCTGACTCTTT
This sequence comes from Sambucus nigra, assembly GCA_949130495.1. Classification (NCBI taxonomy): domain Eukaryota; kingdom Viridiplantae; phylum Streptophyta; class Magnoliopsida; order Dipsacales; family Adoxaceae; genus Sambucus; species Sambucus nigra. Next base: position 44,588,527 of record OX422210.1, on the reverse strand, counting down.
GTAACACCAACTTTATGTTCCTTTTTTATATTTTCTCTAAATACTAGCAAAGGAAGCTTTGGATTTGACTTAATAGTGTACAAATTTCTTTTAGCCAACCAAGATGATGTCACATTCTTATTTTGATAAGAATGTCTATAATTTGAATGAACATCATTTATAATTCTAATACGAAATGTGTCCCTCACCTGGTAATTTTGATGCACGTAGTAACCACCCATAAGGGTCTTTGCATTTAACCCTTACTCTAAGCTTATCATTCTTAACAAATGTAATTACTTTCTTGTTTGAGATTGAATACTCCCTAGCAGCTTCTCTGAAGGATGTAGCTGATGGAAATGTCATCCCTAGTGAAAAGTTAAGTATTTTCAAGTCCCTCTCAGCTTGAAATGACTGAAATTTAGGTTTTCCCCATTCCTCATTCTCATCATATGAATATATGCTCCTTATATCATTTGAATTAGAATAGTTTGATGTAAGAACTTTAGTATCTTTGAATTCATAACCAATTGCACTCACATTAACATCATAATAGTTACCATCAGAGGAGAAGTCATCACTAAAATTAGTTGATTTATTCACATTAATTGAACATCAATTGATTCACTCACATCAAATTCCTCAACATTAACATTTAAATCCTCATCTACCACTCGACTTCAATTAACCTTTGATTTGGAACCCATTTAAACATTTATAAAACATGAGTATCACTCTCTAGTATCCTCAATCCATTCTTAATATTTAGAGAATGAACTCTATACCAGCAAGTTTTGACATTTGGATAACCTAAAGCATTTACTATTGAATAAATTTCCATTAAAGAAAATTCATCACGATCAACATTATCAATGTAATGAACAAAACCACCAACATACTTTTCATATGCCATTTCTCAAAAATTACCACCATGATGAATTTTCAAAGTAAACTGATTTGAATCCTTCCCCGTCATATTCCAAAAAAAATGTATTGGAGCAATGAGAGATTTTTATTACCAGAAACATAGAAATCAAGCATGATTAATTACATGAGAAAATAGCTGTAATTTATCTTTGGATAATCAGCAGCAATAATATCCCGGTCAAATATGATTCGTATGGTTTGAAGATCATGCAATTTTGCTTTGCTCAATCAAAACCCTAAACCGTAGGTTTTTTTGCTACCAAAAAACCCTAACTTCTTATTTTTTGCTTTGCTCAATCACAAGTTGTTTTTATTGCCAAAACACCTCAAATGGCCCTTATGTCGTTAACTAATGGACTAATTTGGATGGTTGTTAACTAAGGGAACCAAATTGAAAGGTGAGGGACTAAATTGAGACAATGGAAAGGTAAGGGACTAAATTAAGACCAGGGGAACGATAAGGGACTACTAGGGTACTTTACTCGTAAAACAAATAGGAATCTCATTTGGTTCATTCTTAGCATCACTGTCGAAAACTTTTTAACTTACTAACCACCTATGTTAAATTAAACTCATGCCAAATTTTATCTTACATTAATATAACAACATGCGAAAAATAAATATATTCATCAAACCATCCACGCAATATAACAGTATGAACCAGTCACATAATAAATAATTGAATAAATATTACCGAATAAACGATCGATTCCCAAAATAAAATCCAACAATAAGTCTAAGGTAAATAAAATTGAATCTCTGAATAACTGAAATGTTGAATCGTCTGAAGGGAAAACATGCCCAAATGAAATATAGAAATGATAATCCTAATCTAGGAATGAATAATTGAAGCGTTTACATCAATCCTACAAGCCTCTATAAGTACTGCAGCTATGCATCCCTGGAATGAATCATCAAGCTTGGTGTCCCTGCGGTTGGACACCTAAAATGTTTTGAAAAATAGATTTTACAAGGGTCAGAGCCCAAAACCTTTGAAAATATTTTGCAAGCATTTAAATCAGGGTTCAAAAGAAGTTATTAGATACACATGTTAGTTCCACGTACACTCCCTTGAGTTCCTCACCTCTCAACTAAAGTTCACACCTAACGTCTCCTACCTAGATATGATATCCAGCCTAACTAGACGAATGTATCTACTAACCACAAAAGGTTTAGCTCCCCGGTACTGCCCATACGAGACATTATTGTGCGACCAATAATTAATATTAACTGCATATTATTATTGAATTATTATTTAAGTTTATCTACTTAAATTACTTTGATATATACATTGTCTATCTTTTCTACCATTACACACCAGTAGCATACTAATATTTATATATATAAGCCACAATATATTATATATATACAACTACAGCATCTCTCGAAATGACTACAGTGATGCAGGCATACTCTGCTATCAAGTCCATATACCTCTCGTACCAAAGTAGGGACTACCGGTTTGGAATGTCTCCTCGAATCATAAATCAAACAACACACAATGGAGGCGAACATAGTTCTAAGTCTTTGGGATACGCACATAACTAACATACCCAAATGACACATCGGTCCCACTAATACACTGCGTATAGTGAGTCACCCTAAGTTTTATGTTCTGGGGCACATATATATACCTCATTGGAATCGTCAAGGTGGGATCGCCCTCTGCGCGGAACCTCCTGTGATAGCAGGCAGCGTAAGTATGTTCACTCATATAACCAAATCACAACAATAGGTATTCACCCAACCTATATATACATATATTTAGTAGGTATACATACAACCCATCATATAAAGTCGTACGGAGTATATATCTCTCGATTACTCAACATACTATCGATTTACAATAATAACTTTTTATCGTATGTTTTTTAGTATCGCTCATTACCCGAAGGGTCCTAGTTACCCTTTAAGTTATTTCAGTAACTAATACACTCATATACTATTGGTCTGAATAATAGGATTACCCATACTTTTTGTAACACGTTCTAAGTCTTGCATATTCATTACATATCAAAATAGACCCGATAATTCCTAGCCTTAATTATTCTCAATTGGGTAAACCTTAACCCTACCATAGGTAACTACAATTTACTATATCCCCTACTATAATTTAAGAATATCCCAAAAGTCTCCCTATAAAGTATTTGTGGATTCAGAGCATAAAATAAAGAAATGGCCAAATCTTGACAGCCGAATCGATTCGGTGAAGAACTCGAATCGATTCGCCTATCGAATCGATTCGTTTACTAAGCCGAATCGATTCTCCCCTGATAGATTCATCTTCTTTGTTTTGTGTTACGAGTTCTAGCCATGTATACTTATTCAAACCTCTATCAAACAATCCCAAACACCCAACCAACATTATCAAACATCAAATATACGTGTATGGGTGATTTCTAATGTAAATAACACATTAAATCCATAAGAAATATATCCAAAAACATGTTTAAACCCATAATCCTCAGAACCCTAGTTTATGGTGTTATTCATGTGTAATTATCAAGATACCCAGATTTCTTTCATTTTATTCATCACACATCATCTTATTTCGAATCCTCTACATAAAGGAATTTATTCTACATGCATTTATATATCAAATCATGGATTACCCCCATCAAATTCCCAAGAATTCATCTAAAAACATGTAATTTAAACCCTACACTACATGGGTATTATAACATGCTTAAATAAAATGCAAGATAAACACTTGCCTTGTAATAGCGGGTCTGATTTCGTTTTCAGATGATGAAAGTGCCTCCATCTCCTTCCGATTTGCACTTCGGTGGTAAAGGCGATGCAAGAATGGTGTTGAATCTCAAAGAACTATCTATTTTTCCTCTCTAATGGCCTCTCCTTTCTTCGGAGAGTAGTAACCCTAGCCTCTATCTCAAAAGGGATTATATAACCTTTCAATTTGTGAAGTTCTTTATACTCTAATTTACTAAATAATCGAAACACCCTCATATGGTGCCAGGTTGGTCTAAAATCGCCCTAGGACCCAAACAATACACCCGGGTATGATATTCTAACTATTTCAACCCATCCGAAATCAATTGTGACCTCAAAATAACCATCCAAGTCATTCAACGCAATTTGTTTATCTCGACCTCATATAGTCTACACTCGACTCCCCATTAAGATATAACCCCATCATGTAACTATCACTCGTCATGACGTAAAATAATTAATTACTATTCGCTTAGTAATTATATTCCATAAATATTAACCATTTATCTCTCCCGATTAATATTTTAATCCACACATAATGTTTAATTCAATTAAATTACGTCATGCGTATAATTTAAAATAACTGAATTAATTAAATTTTAAATACTCAGAATTACAGGGTGTTATATTAGTCTCATTTACTAAGTATGTAGTTCAATAGGTGTTATAATCTTTTTTTACTCCAACAAGTCACGTGAAAAAAATTCTTCCAGCAGGTCTTATCTCTAAACATGTAGAGAATATTCATTACATGTATAAATTGGACTTATTGAGAAAAAATGCTTTGATACGACCCATCAGGAAATGTTTTTTTTTTGGACCTCTTAAAATTTGTATTTTGGTTGTTTGTTTAATTTTTATATTTTTTTGGAAAAGGTTGTATTATAATTGAAAGCATTTTAAGAGTTAAAAATTCTCATTTGCTCTAATTTGAATTTATTATGATACTTAAAATGTGGGTTTTTTCACATTAATACATTATTGATTTTCGATTTTCGACTTTTATACATTTTTGTTTGAAAACTAAGACTTTTCCCGTTTGCCCATTTTTTGTCAATGAATAGAAAATTCAAAAAAAATCTTGAATAAAAAATATAAGATAAAAGAAAGAGGAAAATATGATATCCCCTAAACCGAGCCTTCCCCAACAATAACTCCATCACCACCCTCGAGCAGCCTCTATACGCAACTTGTGCCATGCCCAATGGGCATAATCTCACTCTATTAACACCTCAAAAAGCTTTACCCCACCTCTCTCTCTCTCTCTCGCTCTTGCTCTCGCTCTCTAAAAATAATTGTTGAAATCCTAGCGCCCCCACATGAATTAAATCAATTTAAAATCCATCCACTTGCACTAAATTAATTTCAACAATTTTTTATATTGTCGAATTTGAATTTATCGTATGTTTATGTTCAATTTGAGAGTTTGTTTAAATTTAATTTTAGGGTATGTTTTGATTCGATTCTATTGATGGCGGTGCTGGCAGAATGTGGAGAATGTTGATTTTGTGTTTTGTTTCAATTTGAGAGTTTACACTGAGTAATGGGAACAACTCATTCATTTTTACTCTAGTTATAATAATGCTTAATTTTATCAAATCGAAAGTAAGATAGCATATAGTGGCTAGTAATGTTCGATAATAGCTTCGCATATATCAGAATGATGTAGCTATTAGAATCATATATATATATATATATATATATATATATATATATATATATATATATGGGGGGAGAGGTGGTACTGGAGATAAAGATAATGTAGATGCGGAGCCTTATAGTCAATGATGTTAAATTGGTAATTTTATTTGTTTTTTAAGACTTTTTGGGATGTTTTAATCATTTTTACCTTTAAATGCATCAACTTTTTGGTTTTCTATTTTTAAAGATTTATTTTGAATTTTTTTAATTATTCAAATTTCAAATGCCACATAGCGGTTAAAGTTACCATTTTTTACTAATTTTGGGAAATGCTTTTGTTTATACCACATTTAATCGGTCGATATAAATGAGGAAAGTACTGTGGTTAAAAGAGCTTAGAGAACAATGGAAGCTATGTTCATGCAATGACATATGGGCAACTGGGGAGAATGCACGTGAAAATAGGCAAACATGGGTAGCTATTTTATCATATTATGTTCTTCTTCTTCCAAATAGTCTGCAAGGTTAGGATTAGTTCTTATTTTAATTCTTCAGCAGTTTCTTATTCAATTTACAATTTACTTTCAAGATTCTGGTAACTTAATTTAATTACTTTATTGTCAGATGGCTTTAATTAGCTTTACTTTCAAATTATTCTTTTTAATCGCATTTAACGTGCTTTGGTATTGATTATAGCCTTTTAATTTATAATTTAATCCAGTTTTAAAGAAAAATAATTTAGCAATTCATAAAAAGTCTTCTTAATTGAATCATTAGAACATAACACAATCGTTTGATTATTGTTGACTAAATACAATTTGTTTTGATTAACAAGACCCAAAATCCTCGTTTAGAATGGTCGAAAAAACCTATATAAAAAATTAATCCACAAACATATTTTTTAGCATGCTTACTTGTTAGAAATAAATTGTTAAGATAACAACAATAATGAACATGGGGAAAATGTTGATGAAATTTTCTCCACAAGCTAGGGCACCATGTATATGGATTAAGTATCTATTGGGCCGGTCGAGACAGAAGACCAAAAAACCAGACCCATAGAATTGGTCGAAACCCAAGTTCAAGGGCTAAAAATACCAATGTGGCACCTACGAAAGATACTAGTAGGCAGAATCAATTAATCAACTAACTAAATCACGTGTCCCATCACCTTGACAATATAGTTAAAAACATCAATTCAATTGTGATTGTTATTTCTAATAGGATTATAACTCCTCGTGTAACACCACTAGTTGGTGACCGATCAACCGATTAGTTCTTGTCAATCTACTATAGGATGAGACCCTCGTAAAAACACCGATGGACTCACTTTCACACATCCTATTGAGATAGGTGAAAGGATTAGGAGACTTCAATAAATGGGATTCACAAATCTGTCAGGAAGATGGTTGCCCCGAAAATGAATAAGATTAGGCCTTAATTCATATATGACGTCAGTGTTAGCTTTCTCGATATTTCAAACCAAAGGATGGTCACGAAACCAAATGTATTTCAACCAAAAGGATTTTGTTTGATGACAACACAGTTGATATAAAATCATATTTCACTATCTTCCCTTTAATGTACTTGAGATTTGAGAAAACATGGATATAAGGATTTACTTGTATTTTAGGTCACAAACACAAAGATTCACTTATTACCAAATTTTATCTTGATTTTATTTAAAGCGCAAAGGCAAATATGTGAAGCCAAATTCCAAACCAAATCAGAAGAATAAGAAATAGAGGAAATAACTTTCGGGCTAAACCTATATTCAACACTGTTCAATATTATACAAACACTATACGACTTACAAATTATTTATAGATTCACTAAATATAACGTGGACATGTCTTCAAATCTTTAATAAAAAATGATTCAGTACAACACCGCCCACGGTAAGCATCTCTTACTTCGGTATCCACTGATCAGCCTCAGAAATCGTAATTCCTTTCTTCTTCAGTTGTAGAGCCTCAACTCCATAAATCAGTAGTAGAGACACTCTCTACAAGGATTTATAACTCAGAAAGTAATCCTCAAAGATCCAAAGGGTTTGGATATAAAAATTATAGAGTTTGATCGCAAAAGAAACTCTAAAAAGGCTTGGAAAAAAATTCAATTCTGCATCTCTATTTATAGGAAAAGTTGTTGCAAATATATAGAGATTAAAGATTGCAAAAGATATGTTTTAAAAAATAAAAACATGCATACTCGTTTGAACAAACTGACACCTCGTTTGAACAAAGTACCTGATCTCGTTCGAACGTCCTCCAACGAAACTTCGATCAACATTCCAGAGCGCACCAAAAAAGAGATGATTTAGATCTCGTTTGAACAACATGGACTCATTCTAACGACCATTAAGAACTTATTCGAACAACATTTTGAGTCTTTTTAACAAACTAGCGAGATTTTCCAAATTCTTTTAAAAAATCATTTTAAAATATTTTGAAAACATTTAAATGCAAACTCTTAAAAAAACACTCCTTAAACTTTAAGGTTTACCAAACCACCTCATAACTCTTCTCGAGTAAAGTTATGACTAATAATCTTCAATCTTGAAAATATCACCAACGATTCTTCTCTTCAAAGATTTGAGAATGGTCATGAAGGTGCGGTGGGGTGTAATGGGAGAAGCCAAATAAAAATAAAATGAGTAATCATAAAACTTGCTCTTATAAAGCTCAACTTTGGCTATTTCGGTACAAAACATAAACTGAAGCTAAATTGACCTCTAAGACTAATACAACTAATGTCCTCCCAAACGAAGAAATGAAAACACATAAATATATAAGTCTTCAACTGAAAGTATTCATCTTGTGTGGTCAATGAAATCGTCATCAATGTGGAATGACCTACATACACGAGACAAAAGAAAATACCGAGACGCATATATAAGTTTAAAATAGAATAAAACTGTCCCTCAATTTGTTCTCCCCCTTTTTGTCTGTAATAGACAAAGGGTAAGAAACTAAGCATGAAATGTTAGCATCACCCGAAGAAGCCAATATATCATCACAAAGATAATCAATTAAGCACAAGCGATGAAATTTCGAAAGGCATTCAAACAATTATTTTTTAAAATTATTAAACTTTTTTAAGAATGAAAAGTATATGTATAAAAAATACATACAAGTAAAAATACATCACACCGTGGAATAATATTAAAATATCTTAATCGTGAAAGAAAAATGAAATTATTGAACATTTTCCACGGGCAAATCAACAGAGTCATATGTAACAAAGTTGTACAAAGTCAACAAGATACTTCTAAAAAACGAACTCAATTTCAACCTTAGGTGTAAGAATGCTGAACAAAATGAAATTGGCTCAATTTATGCACCATGCAATGAATTTAAATGCTTCTCAAATCAATAAATCCAAATTATTTAATGCTTTTTAAGAGACTCTGTTCTGAAAATCCATTGATCTTCTACTTTCAAGCACCCTCAAAATCTTAAATATTTAGGAATTCACTCTAAAATTTTTGAAGATATCATAATGCTTACATGTAACGAAGTATCAATGGAAATAGAATTGGCCTTGACACTTTTGTTTTTGTCTGTCGTTAATATTTTAGGTTCTTTTTGCAAATGATGGCTTTTAACGCAAAGAAAATTTTCTCTCTTGCATCCCCTTTCCATTGTGTAACATAAAATAAAATTTTCGAAATAGGATACACAGGCAATGGTTATTATAAGCGCAACTTATCTCTAGTACATTTGGTTTATTATTAAACACTCACTATACGAAAACTGGCGAATTGTCACGGCCAAAAACCTTGATAAGGCGAACTTGTCATGGACTTTAACTGTGACAAGTACGTGACAAATACAAACTTGTCACGGTCAAAGTCCGTGGCAAGGTTGTATTTGTCACGGACTTGTCATGTTCAAAGTCCGTAACAATTCTGGGCAAAATATAAAAAAAAAATATTGGGCAGTATGACCACTACCACTACCCAGCAGTATGTTTTAACTTGTTACATCATGTTTTAACATGTTAAAGCAGTATATATCTCAAGCAACATTCATCAATTCATAAAAACTAAATTCATACACATTAATTCAATCATATTATCAAACAATAATAAAAAATAACATTCAACATTCAATATTCATAACCAACAATTACAAATAAAATTATTACAAATAATTGTCACGGGGTTGGGCTGTCAACAAGTCGAAGCAGTAAGGTAGGCCACACTACAAATGAATTGTGGCAGACCTCAATTCATCGAATGTAGCATTGTTCATCCAACCACAAGGGTTCATTATCTTTTTCGGTCACAATATGCGTGACGCGGGCCCTTGTCTTAATCGGTTACAATGGACGTCCATGTACCAAAATACCCAGGTGTGTGTCCGGGTCCCTCAACCCCTAGCTATGGTCGCACCACCCCGTGTGTCTATTATATACACACTCGGCCAACCAATTATTGATATAGGCTATTCGACAGGGGTAAAGGTAGCAAATGTGGGTATTGGTTAGGGGGTGCGTATCGACGGTGAGAGTGAGAAAGATGGAGCAGTGACCCCCTCGTCTACTGCTTTCCCCTTGACCTTACATGAGATGGATCCCAATTGGCGCTTCATGTAGTCGAACATATTTTGGATCGTTTGCTCCAACCTTTCTAACTTCTCATCGTGGGAGTCCACCTTATGAACTAGACCAGTGTTGCTCATCTTAATTCCAGTGACCCTCGACTTCCCCACTCAAGAGCTCACCCCCTTGTAATCCGGCTTGAGCACTTGGTTTAGTGCCTTCATAGCTAAAGATACTTTATCGGCATCAGTCTAGGAGTTGTGCACTTCCTTAAGCTTTGATTGAAACGATGAAAAAGTACACGATTAAATAAGTTAGTGAAAAAAGTATGCGATCATAAATTTTTATTTTTATAACGTAATTAAAATTACAACTTACACTTTTGGTTACCATGCTTAGGGACACCTCATTATCCTTCCCCTTCTTCGTTCGGATTGCATATAGGCATCGAGCCTATGTGACCTACCCCCAAGGCCACTCCCCGTCTCCTGAAATAAAATAATACAAAATTAGTAAGTAATGCAAAATAATACTAAATTAGATTAACAAAAAATTAAAATGAAAGAAATTTAAAAACTTACCATATATTGCTCTACCTTGGCGTAAAAAGTACCCCCGGAGTAGTGCACGCCGACCTTTTGGGCCCAATTTGCCCTCCCCGATTTACAAGAGGACAACTGCCTACCCGAGATCTCATTGTTGACAAACTGTTGCCAGCTTGCCAATGAGATTGGCTCCTTCGGTGGTACCATGTCCCTAAAACTCAAGATGGACTCTCGCTCCTAGCCAAAGTACCGTGCCCGCATATTTTTCTTCCACGTTTTGTATTGATCTCTCAATTGTTCGAACGTGGTGTTGCGGACACGTGGGAGAAGGCCGAATTGTTCCTGTCAAACAAATATAAAATAAAAAGAAAGTGAGTTAGCTGTATATAAATTATAAAATATAATAACATATAAACATGAATACAAAATAAAAATAAAGTGAGTAACAACCTGTAATACCCCCCCCCCCCCCCAAGATGGCCATCTTGAGCTCGTAGGGAGCCTTCCTCCAATATGTGTACTCGGAACTGACAATCGTCTTGAGCAACTCGAGGCACCTGGCCGGTAAGATTGTCTTATTCTCGACGAGGTACCCCCAATTTGCCCCATTTTGAGGGCCTAGTTCCAGATGAGCCTTCCTCACATCCGCTACCCCTATTTCCCTAATGCAGACATTTCCTGCAAAAATTGTTATTACTAGTAAAAACATGTGTATGAGAAAATGATCAAATCCAAATGAATAAAAATATTAAACTGTTATCCAATAATAACAAAACATTAGAAGAATACAAATCCATATCACGAACCAAACTAAGCACTGTTTCAAATAATTGAAATACTTATTACAAATTGAAGTATTGTTTCAAATTCGGGTTATTTCACGGACTTTGAATTAATGCTTAAATTGATAAAATTCAAATTAACATATTCACTAACCAATTTTTTTTTTATTCAAATCCACAGAAACTGATCAAGTCCAAATGAATTAAAGCATTAAACTATCATTCAAAAATAATAAACCACTAGAAGAATAAACGCTATTGGTTATTACAAATTTAAAAATCATTTCAAATAATTGGAATACTTATTATAAATCTAAATATAATTTCAAATTCGGGTTAACATCTAAAATTGATTGATATTCGGTAGGAGTAACCAAATCATCCACACTACTGGTTAGACTCTTTGGTGCATGTAGGACGATTTACCACGGCTCATTGTTGATATACTCCTAGTAAAACACTTGATTGGCCTTTTGAAAATTATAGGCAAATAACTGATTGCTCTTTGACTTGGACAAGTCAACCATGATCAAATTGGTACCAGGATCAGCTTTACAAGCATTTTTATCTTATACTCTTACCTAATCACCGTAAAACACAACCTCTTTGGAGCTTATATAGTCCAATTCAAATGTATTCCGAATGATGCCATAGTAAGTCATTTCAACTTCAACGAGGTTTTTATCTTTCGCGCTCGCTCAAAAATAAGTAAGAGCCTTGTATACAATGCCCGAGTTCTGTACATGTGTGTTTTCTTCGTACACCCCTACACTGAATACATAACTGTTCAATCGATAATTTTTGTACTCGTGTGCCATGAATAAGGGTCCAATGGATCGGCGAGAAAGCCTTGATGTCGCATCACCCGTCTTTAAGAGATGAGATTATAAACAAATTAATTTAGTTTAGTTTTAAAGCTTTCTTGTAATATGATATTTAATAAGAGACATTCTCAAATTACCTCACGTGACACCCACATCCTAAATTCATTGTCTAATTGTGCCATCATTCTTCATCTTTTATTATTCCAACACGCATCATATTTCTTGCATTGATCGTGACGACCGTATTATGAAATTGATCATGTATAAAAATTAAAATAATATAAAAGTTAAAATAATATAAACTTACTTTTAACATTCTTTCACATCTTCACGTGTGTTAAATAGATAATGAGCTACTTGTTCATGTTGTAAACTCGTTAATTTCACTCACTTACCCATCATATGACCACCCTCATCGATGAACTCGTCAATGTTATCTAAGTTTTTTGGGTCAGGCATATATTCCCTAGTGTAGATTGATGACTCCACGCTGATGTATTCCTACGCAATTATCCTTCAATGTATTGTGTATTTTTAATGTCAACTTTGAAAAATTTCATCAATCTTTCAAATGGATATATTCACCGATATCTTACTAGGTCGCAAAGAAGTGCCTCGTCGCATAGGTGTACCAATAAGTGAACACTTATATCAAATAATGATGGGGGGAAAGTACTTCTCCAACTTAAAAATTGCTTGGCTATAGCTACTTTTGCAGCCACTATGTGATCTCGATTGAATACCTTCTCACGTAAAAGTGTAAAGCAGATGTTAATTTGCATAATGTCCCTCGACAAATTCTTGTGTTTGGAGAAACAGTGCTTAAACAACAAAGGAGCCAATTGCATGATCATATGCCAATCGTGGGACCTACACTTATGTAAATCATGGGTAGCATAATTCACAATCACTTGCAAGTTGGATAAAAAAAAATTATGGAACCTTAAAATTTTATATTGTGTCTAAAATCACATTTCTTTCCTCACCCGTCAAAGTAAATGTACCAAGGAAAATTATTGTCCTTCCCTTCTTTCTTCTTTCAATTATAGTTGTGTCTTAAGTTTCAACGATTTAAGTTTTTTTTATATATTTTCTTCATCCTTCGAATGACTCCCCCTAAGGCATATGCCCACAATATGTTTAGTGATATTCTTCTCCGCATGCATTACATCCAATACATGACACATCGGATTACTCTTCTATTAAGGCAAGTGAAATAAAATTAACCTCCTAGACCATGCCTTTCTTGTCTCAGTTCCATCCCCGGTTGGCGCCTTCTTGTGCTTGACATTATTCAATTTAGGATTCTTATGTGGCATATTAGGGCTATAATTAGAATATTTACTCTAAATTTGTGAACCTGAAAGTTTTCTCAGAGGTAGCCAATGTTTAACCACGCCTAGTAAAAAATTGGTACCTTTCTCAAATATAAAATATGATAAGGGGGTAAAAACCTTCGATGGAAATGGTATATATTTTTTAAGCTATTGATAAGACGTAGAGATTCAGTCTCCTTTCCACAAATAGGACACCCTAAATATCCATGTACTACATAACTAGATAATGTCCCATGAGATGAAAAATCTTGAATTGCCCACATCAATATAGCTTTCAGCGTAAACTCTTATTTTTTAAAATAATCAAATGCTTGCACACTCTCTTCCCACAACTCATTTAATTCTTCTACCAAAGGAGCTAAGTAGACATCAATGTCTTCACTTGGTACTTTTGGCCCATGTATCAACAAAGACAACATCGAAAATTCAGGTCTAATATATTGTGAAGGAGGGAGGTTGAGCGGTGCTAGGATCACGGGCTATACACTCTGATTGGTGCTTAGATTTCCAAATGGATTGAAACCAATGCTGATATTGTCAAACGAATGTTACGCTATTCTCGAGCAAAATCGAGATACTCAAATTTCATCATCTTCCAAGCTGTATAATCAAGAGGATGACGCATGAGTTTATGCCCTACTTATTCCCTAGCATGCCAAGTCATTTCCTCCGCTATCTATGATATTTGAAAAGTCCCTTCAATCTAGGCCCAACGTGAAAATATTTTAATACTTTTTGAGGCACTTTTGAGCTTATGCCTTCCTTTTCAGTAGATTGCACATATTTTGGTTCCTTGCATATAGGACACCGATCGAGATTTTTGTACTCCATTTTGTATAGTATATAGTCACACACAAGCATGAATTAATTTATACTTCATTCCCAGACCTTTCAAATTGTTCTTCATGAGATTTTCGTACTCCTTTGTGTCACGCTATTGCCCGAAAAATAATATTGGGTCTTCAAACTATACAAACCAACTGTTGATGTAAAATACTAGACTTGATCTAATTTTATAATCACAGATAAAATATGTAATGGTAAATAAAAGAGAGATTTTTAAAGTGGTTCAACTATGTAAGAAAAACTACGTCCACAGTTATTTTATTGATTTGAGTGGTTACAGAAAACTAGATACTCTTGTAGATAAGAATATCCTAGAATTTGTTTGACCTTTCCCTTGATGAGAGGGATATAATGTATTTATAGTGACCCGTAGGTCAAGGGTTGGAATGTCAAGGGATGGAATGCTTTTATATAATTAAGCATTTACAACCTTACATAATAAATGTGACGATTGTTTGTATAAACCACGTGTAGTATGACCCTTGGTATAATGACACTTCGTTGTCTTGTTGGTCGGCCTTCTTTGTGTTGGTTTGCATTTCATGTATTGGTCAGCAGATTTACTTCTTGCTGACTAGGATTTTGGCCACGTATGAGGACATATGTTCACTTCTGATTGGTCCATGTAGGTGGATAATTTTTGGCATCAACAGAAGCTCCCAATGTTCCATACTTGGCGCTTGCGTGAAAGTATGGAGCATTTGATTATAGAAGTACCTCAGAGTATTTGCATGATGCTTAGTCGGCAGCTGACCTCCCACACTTGTAAAATTTAATGGCATTGCTTGAAAATGTCATTTTTGTAAATAATTTGAATTTTAGCGAATCGCCAAAGGGCAAATAGGTATTTTTAACCTTTTGATTTGTGAAGCCATCAGAATTTCAATCGTTGATAAATTTAATCATTTCGTTCGATGTTTTCGAGGCAACCTATAAAAGGTGGGAGATTTTCCAGGTTCTTCCTTACCCTCAAATTTTTGAACTCTAGCAGCTATCTCTAAGCTTTTGTGCAATCGTTTGCCATCGTTCCTGCTTTCTTATGATAATTCTTACTGAATCCTTAATCTTCTGTAAGAATTCTTTCTTTTCCTTGTTTTTACTCATTTCTGTCTTCTAAACCATGGTTTATATAGTTGACGATAAGTCTTTAGAGGAATTTAGGGAAGAGCATAAAATTATATCTTAGGTCAAATTATAAGTTCCCCATGGCCCTTTAGATGTATATTCCTTGGATGAAGGTCACTAGATTCCCACTTTGTTTATAGTAGAGTGTGGTCTTTCATTTTCACCAAACCCTTTTCTTCTTCGTTTTTGCCAATATTTTGATGTTGTCCCAGCACTAGTGGCTCCCAACACTTGGAGAATTGTTAATGGTGTAAACAAATTGATCAAACTGTATGGGGGACTCCAGAGATTATGTTCTGTTATAAATAGTCCATTGCAGGGGAAAATACATATTATTTAAAAACCAGAGCTGCTAATAGAGCTTTAGTGTTGAATTTTCCTGACTCCAATAAATATTATGTAACACCCCGCCTAATTAAATATCGGGTGGCCAGTCCCATACCAAATTAAAACAGAATATACAGTTGGCTCATTCTTAGCATCACTGTCGAAAACATTTACAACTTACCCAATACCTAATTAAGCTGGTGTTAAAAACTTTCCAAATTTTAATTTCAACAAAATCCATTTTTAAATTTAAGAATAACACCACACATATTATTCTACAACACTTATAACTGAAAAAATAACATAAAAGAATTTTAAATGCAATTGGAATGAACATTCCCAAATAATATTAATCCATTACAGTAATCCCAACAATCACAAATATATTAAATGACACGAACACAATAGTATATGACTCCGATAGAAACTGATAACTGAAATCCTTTGGGCGACATGCCCTATCTAAGAGAATACTGTGAATCAAATGAAGATAGGCATCTAAGCAAAACTCCATAGCTCCATAGCTCGTCATAATCCGCTAAGGTTGGCGTCCCTCTTGCTGGACACCTGATATAGAAGATACAATAAAAAAGAGAATATGCAAGGAAACGGGTCAGAGCCCGATTGTGAAAATGATTTTTAAAACAACAAGTATTTAACAAGTGCAATAAAGCATTTATTATGTACATGTTAGCATCCAACTCTCACTTGCTATTCTCACCTCTCATCTAGAGTGCACACTTAACGTTTCCTATTAACCTCCTAGTTAATGGATCCTCATTACTAATTTTCATAATATGATTTCATCCTAGATTATAACCCCGTATGTCCCATACCATACGTCGTATAATAATTCATTTACGTTATTCGTTTATATGAATCTTTTCCCATTAACATGAATTAAGCTCTTCAATAAATATTCATTAACTTATTTTCATTCTTTCTCAATTTACCGTTATCTACAATTATCATGCAATATATAATTTAACCACAATATAACCATTCATTGCTTTCATTCATTATATATATATATTCATATATAATACGGCACCCCGAGTCACAGTTGCGGTGCAATGCATTACTCTGCTATCATGTCCCATCATCGCGGGTCGCCGAATAGGGGACTAAAGGTTCGTTAAGAATTCTTCGAACCACAAACAACAACATACAAGTTGGAGGCGAACATTGTTTTCATACCCATGGGACACGCACATACCTACGCTCCCATAGTCAGCGTACTTATCAACTCCCCGATAAGTCTTTCATAGACCTATGTTCTCGAGCGATAAATCAAAGATCCCATGGATTCATCAGGATATGACTGCCCTCACGCGCAAACCTCCCGATGATAGCAAGTAAGCTAGGTATGTCATACACATAATCATCAATCAATCAAATAGGCATCATCATACCTATAATATACTATCAATAAGGTACTCACATTACCCTTAGATTATTCCCACACGTAGCATTATATCTCTTTAAATCCCACGTATTAAAATATCATAACTTTACTTCTTAATTTAATTAACCCCGAGCCTCACTCAATACACAAGGTTCAAATAGGTTTTTCCTCAACATATATTCAGTAAGAAGTCACTAAGACCCTACTGGTCCATATCGCCATATCTCCCAAATTACTACGAATTAAACTCTCCCTTTAATTAAGATTAAAACCGATAGTTTCAAATCTCTGATAAACACATCTTCTTTCACTTAAGATTAAACCCTATTCTAAACTTAAGGATAACCAGGTGTTATGTTCAATCACCCCTACTGGTCCTATCTTTAATCTTCATGCTTACCAATTTGAATCTAACAAATGAATCTAGCAACCGAAATTCCTTTAATTTAATTATCACTATTCTAATCAATTAAATCCCAATCAAATTAATTCAAATCTTAACTAGGGCTTACTGATCTAATATAAGACCCATAATATCCAATTAATAATCACCAAAGATCTACCAAAGGTTTGGGATAAGAATCAACATTAAAAAGGAACAACTTTAGGAATTCTGGGTAGATCGATCGATCGAAGTCAGGGGTCGATCGATCGATCACTCAGGTAACAGCCTGGTTTTTCTGCATTTCTGCAACTAAGGGTTTAGACATTTTTTATCATTCAAACCTTCATATTAACCACCCAAATGACTTATAATCCTTACTACATAATGTATCAACATATACAAATGATTTATAATGATCTAAACATCCTAGAATCATCAAGAGATTGGATTAAAAAGCATGTTAATCTCTTATTTTTCCAGAAAATTATCAACATATTATCCTCAAGAACACAACAATGTTTTTCAGAATTTCTTCAATAGATATATGATTATTTCGTGGATTATTATCAACCTACAACATGAGTTTGATTCCTATATAGTTTCAGTTTCCAGAAATCTATTTAACAACTCCATTATGTCTTCTAAACATGAAAAATCATCTCTTTTAATAACTATTCTAACATGGACAATATACAAACTTAGATTGCCATTATCAAACACTTGCCTCTACTGAAGGTCTGATCCTTTGGTGTAGTATATCTCAGTTGGTTCTCCCTTCTTCGGTGAGCTTCCGGTGGTGGTTGGTAATGGTGACCCTCGGTTCTTAGTTCTTCTCCTTCCCAAGTAAGCTTTTCCCTCCCAAGCAACCTTTTACTCTCTCTAGGAAGATGACTTCTCTATTTTGTGTAGAGGAGATGAATAACCCACGTACACTTAATCTACCAATACTTATAATAGGACAAAATCCGAAATCACTATTCATCCCCCTTGTAAAATTGACCAAAATGCCCTTTTGGGTTGTCTTTTCATTTTCAAATGACCCGAGACTCAAAATTAACATCCAAATAGACTTTTCTGACTATTTCGAACCTTCCGGACGCAACGACGCAGTCGAAATGACTATATGGTCAATAGAAAATAAATTTCCTTTTTAATTTAATAAATTAGTCCTGACACGTCCCATACCGCGTCTAACTAAAAATTTAAATTACCGAATTTATATCTCACAGGAATTATCAATAACCATCACATTCATATATTACCTAAATATCTTTAAGTAATATTCAGAATCATACATTTTAATATCCACAATTCGGATATAAAACCCAAATGAATTAATTAATAATAAAATCCAATTAATCCATTAATTTAAAATATAACCCATTTTAAAAGTCATTTAAAATTACGGGTATTACATACTTCTCCCCTTATAACAGAATTTCATCCCGAAATTCAGGAATATAAATCATACCGGTAAGGTCAACTCCGAGTATAAATCTCACATCGCAAGAAATCCAAGACGTACCGCCCATACAGTACATTATCAAAAATCCTTATTGATGTTATACGCCAAGCCTCACCATATAGTTCCAACTGAATCAAATTTAAACTATCCCCAATCTTCCCTATACCATCGACGTAACCAAGTTTGGAAAAATGATCCTTATAGTTTCATAATTTTGGAAACTACTACAATCCAACCATACAGGGCGCCCATACACCATATCGTACCATTTTCATTATAAGATTTATCCAAAGATTATAAACTCATATCCCAAAGACCTAACTTATTTCGACTCCAAACGGTTATTAGTTTCATGCGTGGGGTGTCTCGCAAGCAAAATCCAAACAAGGAACCCCCCGATACACTACTACCTAAAGTAGTCGGTCATCGAAACTCCTCAGGTCCTTAGTCAATAGTATATAAAAAATTAGGTTTATCGATTAAAAAAATATCAGGTTTATTGATTTAAAAATTTTGGTTTTATCGATTTCAAATTGAGTCCACTCATTTACTCTCTTATAGAAGACAAGATGCTGGATAGTAGTAGGACATACGCTCTTATATACCACAAGTCAATGTACGCCGATAGTCATATCATGCTCGGACATGCCCAAAGTAAGTAATCCGATGATAAAAATCAAACCCACCTGATAACATGTAAAATATAGGTGTCCCCACACCCCCTCGGCGAGTCTACGTAAATAACAGTGCTATAGGCTAAGTTTAGCAACCCTTTTTCCTACACAATATTAATCGCCACAAAATCAAAATACGCCTCATAATTCCTTAGATAGATAACATACCCTCATTCGCAGGTGGTTGTTGTTGATTTTCTGCCTGATGGACGTTATATACACGCCTGTACTGACCCTGCTGCGCAGGTGCTGCTGGAATGGGAGGTAGTTCTAGCACCGGAGCTGGAGCTGGAAGAGCAGCTGGTGGAAACACTGGTACATGTGGCTCCTGTCGAGCATTTTGTTGCTGAGGGAATTTGTCTTTCTCAGGATAATCTTGTCGTTTATGGCCATACTTTCCGCAAACAAAACAATTTCCCGCAAACTTCCCACCACTTTGCCCCTAATGACCCCGAACCTGTTGGCCATTACCTCCATTCTCTTAGCCCTGATGAGCCTGTCTCTGGCCCTGATGTCATTTACCAATACCTCTATCCTCATATCGGAAATATCCAGATCGCAAACGCTTAGCATAGTCTCCAGTTTGGGAACCCTACTCACCCTGACGCTGATGACTCTGTCCTGGCTGAGTTCCACTAGAACTTCCCCCAGTAGTCTTGCCTTGCATGCTTGACCCAAACCCCCGCTTGACACCCTGAGTATGAAAGCGGTTATCCTGGCAGTGAAGCATTGCAGCATTAAGAACATCTGCATACGTACGTAGTGAAAGATTCCCCAATAAATGCTGGCGAATCTTATAGTTCAACCCACCAGTGAACATTAGAATTCTCCTCTCCTCAGCGGGTACCTCTGCTGGTACCAAATTAGTTAATCTCGTAAATTCTTCCTCATATTCTGCCACCATCTTCTCTCCCTGCTTCAAATCAAGTAGTTTCTGCCTCATCTCTGTCTGGATGGCGGAAGGAAAGTACTTCCCATCAAACCGTATCCAAAAGTCTTGGATAGTCATTGTGTCTCTCTCCTCCATAGTGGTTGTAACTTCCCACCATTGCAAAGCTTCCCCTACTAGCTTAAATGTGGCTAGTATTTGACGTTGAACCTCTGTGCATTCAAGCATTCTCAAGTGCCATTGTATATCTTTCTTCCATTGGCTAGCAGTCACAATATCTGATCCTCCCTAAAACTCGGGTGGGTGCGCTTTCTGAAAGGCATCCATCGCTCGTTCCCATGCAGTAGGAAACACTTGCCCTTGCACGTGTTGCACAACCGGTGCCTGTGCTGGAGCCTGCTGAACAGCAGCTAGAGCTGCATTGACTGCCTGAGCGGAAATTACAGCAACTTCGGCCGCAGTCATCGTATCCTGAGCTGGGGCGGGCTGAGGTTCACGTCGAGGAGGCATCTGAAATGAGAGAA
The DNA here is from genome assembly GCA_949130495.1 of Sambucus nigra. Taxonomy (NCBI): domain Eukaryota; kingdom Viridiplantae; phylum Streptophyta; class Magnoliopsida; order Dipsacales; family Adoxaceae; genus Sambucus; species Sambucus nigra. The sequence goes on along the minus strand of OX422210.1, from coordinate 44,567,577 downwards.
CACTATCAGTATTCTATATATCAAAATAGCTGAAGAAAGTAGGCGTAAATAGAAAAGTAATAATCCTACTCATAGGGCTCTACATCAAAGAATGCTAAGATGAAAACACAGTAAGCCGTATAGATCCTAAAAGACACTAGAACATGATGCTCTGATACCACCTGTAACATCCCGCCTAATTAAATATCGGGTGGCCAGTCCCATACCAAATTAAAACATAATATACAGTTGGCTCATTCTTAGCATCACTGTCGGAAACATTTACAACTCACCCAATACCCAATTAAGCTGGTGTTAAAAACTTTCCAAATTTTAATTTCAACAAAATCCATTTTTAAATTTAAGAATAACACCACACATATTATTCTACAACACTTATAACTGAACTAATAACATAAAAGAATTTTAAATGCAATTGGAATAAACATTCCCAAATAATATTAATCCAATACAGTAATCCCAACAATCACAAATGTATTAAAATGATACGAACACAATAGTATATGACTCCGATAGAAACTGATAACTGAAATCCTTTGGCCGACATGCCCTATCTAAGAGAATACTGTGAATCAAATGAATATAGGCATCTAAGCAAAAATCCATAGCTCCATAGCTCGTCATAATCCACTAAGGTTGGCGTCCCTGTTACTGGATACCTGATATAAAAGATACAATAAAAAAGAGAATATGCAAGGAAACGGGTCAGAGCCCGATTGTGAAAATGATTTTTAAAACAACAAGTATTTAACAAGTGCAATAAAGCATTTATTATGTACATATTAGCATACAACTCTCATTTGCTATTCTCACCTCTCATCTAGAGTGCACACTTAATGTTTCCTATTAACCTCCTAGTTAATGGCTCCTCATTACTAATTTCCATAATATGATTTCATCCCAGATTATAACCCCGTATGTCCCATACCATACGTCGTATAATCATTCATTTAAGTTATTTGTTTATATGAATCTTTTCCCATTAACATGAATTAAGCTCTTCAATAAATATTCATTAACTTATTTTCATTCTTTCTCAATTTACCGTTATCTACAATTATCATGCAATAGATAATTTAACCACGATATAACCATTCATTCCTTTAATTCATTATATATATATTCATATATAATACGGCACCTCGAGTCATAGCTGCGGTGAAACGCATTACTTTGCTATCATATCCCATCATCGCGGGTCGCCGAATAGGGGACTAAAGGTTCTGTAAGAATTCTTCGAACCACAAACAACAACATACAAGTTGGAGGCGAACATAGTTTTCATACCCACGGGACACGCACATACCTACGTTCCCATAGTCAGGGGACTTATCAACTCCCCGATAAGTCTTTCATAGACCTATGTTCTCCAGCGACAAATCAAAGATCCCATGGATTCATCAGGATATGACTGCCCTCCCGCGCAAACCTCCCGATGATAGCAAGTACGCTAGGTATGTCATACACATAATCATCAATCAATCAAATAGGCATTATCATACCTATAATATACTATCAATAAGGTGCTCACATTACCCTTAGATTATTCCCACACGTAGCATTATATCTCTTTAAATCCCATGTGTTAAAATATCATAACTTTACTTCTTAATTTAATTAACCCCGAGCCTAGCTCAATACACAAGGTTCAAATAGGTTTTTCCTCAACATATATTCAGTAAGAAGTCATTAATACCCTACTGGTCCATATCGCCATATCTCCCGAATTACTACGAATTAAACTCTCCCTTTAATTAAGGTTAAAACCGATAGATTCAAATCTCTTATAAACACATCTTCTTTCACTTAAGATTAAACCCTCTTCTAAACTTAAGGATACCCAGGTGTTATGTTCAATCACCCCTACTGGTCCTATCTTTAATCCTCATGCATACCAATTTGAATCCAACAAATGAATCTAGCAACCGAAATTCCTTTAATTTAATTATTATTATTCTAATCAATTAAATCCCAATCAAATTAATTCAAATCTTAACTAGGGCTTACTGATCTAATATAAGACCCATAATATCCAATTAATAATCACCAAAGGTTTGGGATAAGAATAAACATTAAAAAGGAACAACTTTAGGAATTCTGGGTAGATCGATCGATCGAAGGCAGGGGTCGATCGATCGATCACTCAGGTAACAGCCTGGTTTTTCTGCATTTCTGCAACTAAGAGTTTAGCCATTTTTTATCATTCAAACCTTCATATTAACCACCCAAATGACTTATAATCCTTACCACATAATGTATCAACATATATAAATGATTTCTAATGATCTAAACATCCTAGAATCATCAAGAGATTGGATTAAAAGCATGTTAATCTCTTATTTTTCCAGAAAATTATTAACATATTATCCTCAAGAACACAACAATGGTTTTCAGAATTTCTTCAATAGATATATGATTATTTCGTGGATTATTATAAACCTACAACATGAGTTTGATTCCTATATAGTTTCAGTTTCCAGAAATCTATTTAATAACTCCATTATGTCTTCCAAACATGAAAAATCATCTCTTTTAATAACTATTCTAACATGGACAATATACAAACTTAGATTGCCATTATCAAACACTTGCCTCTACTTAAGGTCTGATCCTTTGGTGTAGTATATCTCAGTTGGTTCTCCCTTCTCCGGTGAGCTTCCAGTGGTGGTTGGTGGTGGTGACCCTTGTTTCTTAGTTCTTCTCCTTCCCAAGTAAGCTTCCCTTCCCAAGCAACCTTTTACTCTATCTTGGAAGATGACTTCTCTATTTTGTGTAGAGGAGATGAATAACCCACGTACACTTAATCTACCAATACTTATAATAGGATAAAATCTGAAATCACTATTCATCCCCCTTGTAAAAATGACCAAAATGCCCTTTTGGGTTGTCTTTTCATTTCCAAATGACTCGAGACTCAAAATTAACATCCAAATAGACTTTTCTGACTATTTCGAACCTTCCGGATGCAACGACGCAGTCGAAATGACAATGTGGTCAATAGAAAATAAATTTCCTTTTTAATTTAATAAATTAGTCCCGACACGTCCCATACCGCGTCTGACTAAAAATTCAAATTACCGAATTTATATCTCACAGCAATTACCAATAACCATCACATTCATATATTACCTAAATATCTTTAAGTAATATTTAGAATCATACATTTTAATATCCACAATTCGGATATAAAACCCAAATGAATTAATTAATAATAAAATCCAATTAATCCATTAATTTAAAACATAACCCATTTAAAAATTCATTTAGAATTACGGGGTATTACATATTATTGGAGTCATGCTTTAGTAGTTAAGAATTGGCAACATGCCCCCTTGATGGTGGAGTAGCCTATCGTGGTCCTAGATGCCCTCAATCAGATAATGGGATAGGTTTTTATTTCAATTTTTGCTTATATTTTCTGATATCTTTTATGATGTGTACTAAATATTACTGTTCGTTGCTTTATTATAGAGGATCATAAGAGAAAGTCCCCCAAGCAGGGTGAATTTAATTTGGAAGAACTAAAATTCTTGTGGCTCCTGAACCAAAAAATAGGAGAAGATTACCACCGATCAGCTTCTATATTGCTGGAATATAAGACATCTATCACTTCCTTTGTAGCTCGACCAACAACTAACATTCCATCAATTATAATTGACTTGGAGGAAGACCCAATATCTACTTCCTCTGCCAGTTAGTCTGCTGGAGTTGTTGCTGAAACCAGTACTTCTACCTCTCTCGACTCCAATCTTCCACTTGCTGTTAGTATGGGCAACAGAAAAATCCCTAACCTTTTGGAGGATGATTCTGCAACTGGTCCCAAAAAACCAGTTGATAATGCTACCCAAAAGAAGAAGATTGATGTTGGTGATAAGCCCCCAGTCAACAAGGGTGACGAGTCTCCTTTGAATAGATTGAGGAGGGGTCATACCGATAAGAGGTTGAAACAATTATTTATGCCGATCAACAAGGTTTGATTGGTGTGGTCCCATTTGTTGGTGGCTCATTTGTACCCTTTAGTCCTAGCCTGGCTAGGAAGTTGATCAAGGCTGGCACACTCCCAGGCCACAGAGTTGTTGCTGCATCCATGTCCTGATCACAACTATCAGCAAGAGCTACTCAGAGCTTGTCCTTGACAAGTTTTCATGTTTGAAGTTGGTCAGATACTTTTCATATCTTGTTTTACTTAACTTTTTTTTACAGTTGCTAGTTGATTACAACAAAATGCTGGAAAAGGACGATCTATTGTGTTCTTCTTCAGGAGAAGTAGAGGAGGACTTTGAAGGTCTTAGAAAATTTGTTATGGATTCTCAGCAAGCTTTAGAGAACGAGAAAAAGGCCTGAGAAGAGAAGATCAAGGTTGTCAAATAAGCTCGGTAGAAAGCTAATAATGCCTTGTATGTGGGTTTTTTAGCCTCTACTTAAGTTGAGCGCAGGGCAAAGGTTGCTGAAGGTCAAGTATCGAAGATGACAACATACCTATCTGCCAAGAAGGACAAAAGGAGTAAGGATATGGAAGAATCCTTTAACAAGGGTTGGGATAAAGCCATCTCTCCTAACTTTGCACAAATTGGGTACGCAAAGAAAAAATTCTTTAAGGAGGGTTGGTCACCAGCATTGAAGGAAGTTTGCAATGCTGAGGGTTCTGAGCTTTTTCTTAGGCATGACCCTGGATCTCCCCCTAACTTTGATGATGAAATTGAGGATAACGTTGGTTATGTAGAATCCTTTTTGGTGGTTGAGTCTACTGCCCCTTATACCGACCAATATAAAACTACGTGGACTCAGCTATCCCCCCTTATGAACAAGAAAAAAGTTTATGTGGACTCAGCTACTCCTTCTAACGTTGAAAAGGATAAGAATAAGTGTAAGGACACAAATTTCCAATTGAGTCATTTGTAATTTTGGCTCAATTTCGGATAAAAATGTTTGAGTCATGGGATAGAGTATATTGATCATCCTTCAAGCCTATGACGTGTTTGTTTGAAGACGTAGCGACAAAGTGTATAAAGCTTCATCAAAATGCCGAGTTTAAGTGCCTCGTTTCTACGTTATCAATAGTGGTTCCATGCTCCCAAGGTATGAGTGCATTATATATATATATATATATATATATATATATATATATAGGAGCTTGGAATAATTTAGATTGGGTGAACGTTTATTTAAAACTGTTATTTATTTTCAGAAAGATTTTTATTAATACTTTAAAACAAAGTTTACAAAGTTTCTGGGCAAAAAATGAAAATTTCCAACTTTCTGGAAGTTTGTTCGATATGTCGTTCGAACGAGTTTTTAGTTCGAACCAAATGTCGTTCGAACGAGTTTTCCAACAAGTTCCCATATTGGCCACTGGAACTTCGTGGAAATCTCGTTCGAACGAGATCTCGTTCGAACGAAAATGTCGTTCGAACGAGATTTGGCGGGAACAGGTATTTGGCAGTTTTGAGCAGTTTTTCCAACCTTTTCCACTACTTTACCCCACTAACTTTTGACAGATTATTATAGTGCGAGAACCAAAGTTTGTAACTTAACTTTTTCATATCCTACAACCTCTAAGAGAGTGTTTTGAGAGAGAAATAAAAAGAGAAAAAGTTCTTTGTTTAAGTGTTGTTGTTTTTCAAGAAAAATGTTTTAAACACTTGTTTTACACTCATATTGTTTATCCAAGCTTCCATAGATATATTTGTACTTGCTTGGAGTTTTGGCACCGATTTTTCATCTCTACCGTTTGAAGAGACGTTTGGGTTTGCTTCTAAATCCCACAAAGAAGAAGAGGTTTGCGTTGATTTACCCACTTGGAGAAAGGCTCCTAGTTCGGGTGACGGTGACCATATAAAGTCCGATCGGTGGATTTAGAGACCGCGATGGAGCTCCGTGGTTATTCACTAGTTGGAGGTGTCTACAAGAAGGAGCATCGGGGCTTGAGAGGGATCGAGTCGAGTGTTGTAAGTCTACTGTCTTGTATTTGTAAATTCCGTACTTAGTGAATTTGAGGCTAGGGCCGTTCGAGGTTTTTTCCCGTTGTGGGTTTTTCCTCGTACATCCCGGCTTTGTGATTTATTGTTTACTTTATATTGCTATACTCACCTAGAACGCATGCTTAGGTAATTCACGATAAAATTTGGTTTTAATCACTACATGTTTAATTTGGTGCGAAATTAAATTTTGGGTAATGTTTATGCGTAATTAATTCAAGTCATTAATTTAATGTGTTAAAATTTGGTTTGGCCTAATTTGTTAAAATTGAGAAATATGATTTAGGCAAATTTTTTAGGACTTGGGTTGATTAATCGTGTTTAAGTGAAATTAACATAAGTGTGTGTTTTATCTTATTTCACTTGGTTTAATTTTAATTTGAAGTAAATTAAAATTTGGTATTTTTGTGAACCATCTTACGCTTTCGCATATCTCAACAAGGAAATTGATTTTAAAGTAAAAGAATTTTAAAATTGGGGGTCTTCGGGGCGTCTTCAATAAGGTGTAGACTTGTTCGGCTTTTGGTCTTTGGATTTTGCGCTCTTCTTTTATTTTCTTTTATCTTTATTCCGATGTATTTGTAACATTTCTTATTTATCAATGAAAGAACTTTTCCTTCAATTCACATGTCGTTTGTTATTGCTCAGTTGTTGATCCATCTTCTTCTTTTGTTGTTGATCAGTTGTTACTTTATCTTTCTAGTTTATGGCCAAGATGGAACAAATTCTTGCCTATGAATCCGACCTACTCAAGCGCTGTAACAATCTATTCAAAGTTGGTCACCTAAACTTAATTGATGAAGAATTAACAGACTTTCTCGTTGCAGACGCCTATGATCAAGCCAGGGATGCATACACTTATCTCAAGTTTCTTTTTTATCGGGTTGTGGCCAATAATATTGCATACTTCGAGATGATTGAATATTTGCAGGCAGAGTATAATGAAATCAAAGCTCTTTTGCATGCTAACTACGAAGCCAAATATAAGGCCTTGAGTGAAGGTTAGGGTTTTGAGGAGAAATTAAAAAAATATGCCTTTACCTTCAGGAAGGAGGAGTTCTTGTTGAACCGCGAAGTTGATTAAGCCAGAAAGATTGCTAAACTTCTAGAATAGGAAAATAATAGGCTGAGTGATGAACTTGGGGCCTTAAAACAGTCTTTGCTGCTAGTGCCGATGAAGGTGCCTCTTTTTTGGATGAGGAAAGTGCCAAATTGAGGGAAGATATTGAAGCTTTGACAAAGTCCAAACCTGAATCATCTTTCAAATAAAAAGCTAGCTGACCAACTGTAGAAGAGACTAGGACTAAGAAAACTTTATCAAATCAAGCTACCCAGCTGAAGATGAAGAGTCAAGCCATTACCGATTTTTTTACAAGACTGAAAGCTAAAGACAAATCCCTTGTTGAACAATTCTCTCAATTGAAGGTGAAGGATGAGGTTTTATAGAAACTTCAACATCAAGTTGAAAGATTAACCTTCCAATTTCACAAACAACCCAAAGAGGTATGGATGAATGGCTACAATGAAGCTTTGGGGCATATAGATGATTACCTCGTTCAAACTAATCATGAAGGTTATAAATGAGGTTGGACCAATTGCTTGGTTGTGATGAAGGTTGATCAAGATAACAAACTCTAGTATTGGCATTATCCTAGTTTCTTAGATTGCCAACAACCTCCTTTCAAGTTGGATGTCAGCTGGATTCCTGTTGAATCGATTCCCTGATGCTTGATATCAAAATATTTAGGGGATTATGAATTAGACGATGAACTTGAGATAATTCGACCTCCTCATTTGACCAACATGCCGAGCAGTAGTAACAGAAGGATGCTTTAAGATATCACCTTTATCAATTCTCCTTATGCGGTGGATGATCCTCCAGGTGGTATGGAAAAAGTGCAATCATCTTCCAAAGCTGAGGAAAAATGTCCAGTTGAATAATTATCCTGTATTTTGCAATTCATTTGAATGTAATACAGTTTGTATGAATAAAATGTGTTTATTTTTGTCAACTTGGTTATACTGATACACTTAGATATATCGATCCAAATTTAGTATTAGTTGCCGGTGGTTATGCTATTAATTCAACTAATTCACTTAGATATATTAATCCAAATTTAGAATTAGTTATCAGTGGTGACCAAGTGTATGAGAAATGTATGTTTATATTCTAGTATCTAGGAATTTTTACATGTCTTCCTGTATTCAACTTAGTCGGGTAAAACTTATTTATAACTTTTTTAGTTTTATACGAAGTTTTACACTTTGAAAACGTTGGAACCCCCAATTTTAAAAATCGCTTTTAAATTAAATATAATTTTTCTTTAACTGTGGAATAGGATGGTTCAACACAACACACACGAACAACAAATTTTAATTTATTTCAAATTAAAATTAAGCTAAACTAAAAGTGATATAATTAATTTTCACTTAAACAACTTAATTCAACCCAAGTCCTAAAAATTTTCCTAACATGATTAATGCATTTTTCTATATAGGCCAAACCAAATTTTATCAAATTAAATTATCTAGACTTGAATTAAATTAACTTAAACTTCACCCAAACTAATTTTAAGCACAAAATTATATTAATGTGATAATTAAACCAATTTTATCTTGAATTATCCTAAGCATGCGTTCTAGGTGATTTTTGCAAGATAACGATAAACCAATCACGCAACACGCTGATGTACGAGGAAAACCCAAATGGGAAAAATTATGGATTTATTATTACAAGATAGATGACTTACTTCCTTGACTCGATTCCGTCCAAGCCTTGACGTATCTTCTTGTAACTACCTCCGCCTAGTCGATAACCATGAACTCCTCCACGATCTTGGAATCCACTGGTGAGCCTTTTGGTCTCCGTCACCCTCACGCAACGCCTTTCTTAGAGTGGGAATACCGCAACAACAAATTTTCTTGTTTATGGGATATAGAAGCAAACCCAAACAAACTCTCCAAATGGTAGAGTAGAACCCGGTGCCAAACACTCCAAGCAACAATTATATATATGAAGATACTTGGATTTAAACTAAAACATATTGGGTGTAAAACATATGTGTATTGAAAGTATTTAACAATATGAAAATAAAAAATATAAAAGTGGAACTTTTCTTGGAATATTTTCTCTCTCTAAGCTCTCTTGAAAAGTGAAAAGTTCTTCACAAAAAATTCTTCCCACAAAATGGTTAGAAGCAGGTACAAAAAGTGGGTGGATACCAAAAACTGCCAGACATTTAGCTTTCCCACCAAAGTCGTTTGAACGACTTTTCCAGTTCGTTTGAACGAGATTTCAAAGGAAAAATAGGCCGAAATCTCATTGGCAAACTCTTTCAAAATCTCGTTCGAACGATAATCTCGTTCGAACAACATTTCGAACGAAAAAACAGAAATTTCAGATTTTCAATTTCAAGACCAACAACTTTTATCCAAAGTTCTAAAATAATTTCTGAAAAGTAAAAGTCATTTTAAATTAAAATTATGCCCATAAAATATTCCAAGTCTATTACATATATAAAATTGCATTCATACATTTGGAGACTATGGAATCAAATTGTTGTTGACGTAGAAACGAGGCACTAAAAACTCGATAATGATGAAGCTTTATAAATCTGAACGCTACGTCTTCAATAAACTTGTTAAAGGCTTTGATGGATACACTTTACACTTTATCCCATGACTCAAATCGTTTTGTCCAGAATTAAGCCAATACTACAAATTGACTCGATTGGAAATTTGTCCTTACAAATCTCCCCCTTTGGCTATTCCGGACAAAATCAAATTAAAAATCCTAAAGGGCCATCAGGCTCATCTAAACTCAAGCATCCCACCCCAAAAATAAAAAAACAGGCGCTGACTCGACCCAAGGATAAATAACTTTGCCGATATAAAAATACCTCTACAATAAATTCCTGCATACTTAAGCAAACCATTAAACGCATAGGGAATATCAAAATATTAAATGCAATTAAACTAAATACTCCCCCTAAATTAATTATCCCCTTTATCAAATATGATCTACCTAAGAAGGTCGCGACTCCCCCTAAGTTGAATTTTCTAAACTAAAGGTTTAGATACCATCTCCCCCCCTTTTTGTTCAGGAATAGACAAAGGATAAAGAATTAAAACGTTACTTATTTCCCCCTATAATTAAATCAATACCATCTCTCCCCCTCAAATCGAAACACGGGATACAAAATATGGGAAAATAAGTAAAGACATGATGGTGCATAAAGTGATAAGAACATTAAATCATATGAGCAACGAGAAAAAGTAACTAATCCACAACAAGGATAATTAGATACTAACTTATAATGCGATAAAAAAATGATACCAACTAAAATGTATTTAACATAAGCATGGGATATCAACCAAAATTCGCAACAAGATAGATACGAATTATGAATTAAAATCATGAATGGATTAGCTAACATGGCAAAGACTCAAAACAAATAACATATCATATATATGAATACACAATAGGTACAAAATAAGCATAAGCACACATATATAGATATAAACACACAAATGACACAAAATAAAATAACTAAAATGAGTTTTCCACACTCTTATAGCATAAATTTGTCATGTGGAAATGGAAGTGAATGGGTGTGAACAAGATACCAATGAATTAAAACCCAATCGCTTAAACATGTTTACGGAGTTCTCATTTGATTGCAAAATTTTATCAACTAAGATTGTAAGGACATTTTTATCATGTCCGAAATATTTAATTTATTTATGTCGTACGCCGTTACATTTGGCGCGTCTCTACACGATCTCACACGACGGCCTCAATACGAATTCTGGGAATCAAGCATTTATGATCTCCATCATGTGTCCCTCATCTGCCTCAACGACTTCACGTTCCATGATTTTAGGGACTTTATGCAAGTGGTACGCAAGAGAAGTCAAAACAGTGAAACAAGGCTTGATAGTGAAGTTCAAGGGAAATTTGGTAATTTTACAGCCATCGTCCGGAGAACCGGTCAACTGGAAAGTTGAAGAGCTTGCCGCAACAAAGATACTAGAAGAAACGGAACCTCAATCTGAGCTACGGTGAACAAGTTATGGCCCGTTGAAAATGGAGATATTTACATTGAAAATACTGGGAATTTTTCTAAGTGTTTAGCCCCTGTTCCCAACAAGTTTCCCCTAACCCAGTCCGAATCGGTTCGGGGGGGGGGGGGGGGGGGAACCGGTTCGCAGGATACCCGAACCGGTTCGAGGTACCTGTATGCTAGATAGAATTTCAGAGTTTTAAAATCGTGGGTCTCTTCATGTATTTCCCTATAAATACCAACTTCGGGGGAGCTATTTGACAAGACTTTGAAAGACGAATATGAGAGTCCATATACCTCTAAGTCTTCACCTATTGAGCCCAAGACTCTAGGTTTTTGATTCACATAAATTTCCAAACACTTGTGAATCACTTTGCAACCCAGGAACACAACTTTGGTTTGTTCAACCCTTGTGGAGAAGCCGTTTCTCTTCTTCATTGCAGCCCTCCTGGAAAGGGATATTTCCAGCCGCCGACTACAGAATCCGACACCTGAGGGTAATTCTTAGTCACTTGTATTTTCATTGTAATTCGAAATTGTACAATTACAATATTATAATGAAAATAAATGATTTTGCCCCTTTAGGGGATTTTTCCTCACAAGCATGTGTTTGAATGTTCTTCAATCACATATTGTTGCATGTTTAGGGTTTGTTTGTGTTAAAAGGTGTTTAATATATAAGTTTATCATTTGAACGCGAGCACATACGTTCTCAAATTAGTATCAGAGCAGGTTACGCTAATCTATCGCGTATTCCTATTTTCAGTAAATTTTTTCTAACATATCAATTTTCTGAAAAAATTGATTTTTGAAAAAGTGCGTGTTCAAATGGAGAAGTTATATAATAAAATGTCTATTTTTGACGGGACAAATTATGATTATTGGAAAGCTCGAATGAGGTCGGATTTAAAAGCCATAGATGAAAGGGTTTGGATTTTAGTTGAAAGAGGGTGGACTCCTCCCTCCGCGACTGTTGATAATGTGATCAACTTGAAACCTGTCACTTCTTGGACTGAAGAAGAATTTAAATGGTCATCTTTTAATTCTAAGGGTCTAAGTGCTATTTCTGGGTCTGTCACACCTGATGAGTTCAAACGCATAATGACGTGCACCACGTCAAAAGAGTCATGTGATGTTTTACAACTCACCCATGAAGGAACTAATGCTGTGAAGGAGTCTAAGTTGCAAAATTTGATAACTCAATTTGAAACCATCACCATGCATGAATCTAAACACTTTGATGAATTTTATGCTAGACTTTCTGACATTGTGAATACTAGCTTTAATCTTAGTGAACATATTCCTAATGCTAGAGTTGTTAAAAAGATTCTGCGGTCTTTGCCTAAGCGTTTTATCCCTAAAGTCACTGTGCTAAATTCTATGGGTAATTTAAATACGCTAAAATTGGAAGAACTTGTAGGAGATTTGCAAACATATGAAATTGATATGTTCCCTAAAAATACTAAATCTAAAGATAAGGGAATTGCATTTAATGCCCAAGAGAGAAGGAGTGAAGGGTCTGCTAGAAAGAGGGTAGAGTCATCTAGAAAGAGAGAGACTGACACGTCAGATTCTGAGTGTGATTTTGACTTAGATGATTTGGCTCTTTTTGCAAAAAAATTCAAGAGGATTCTCAAATTTAAGAAAAATGGCAATTTTAAAGATAAAAAGAAATTTGAGAAAAATAAGTTTGAAAAGAAAAATGAAAAAGAGTTTAAAGATCCTCCTAAGAAAGAAAGTGAGAGATGCTTTGAGTGCGATGGTAGGGGTCATAGAGCCTTTGAGTGTGCCACTTGTCTGAATAAAGAGAAAGGGAAAGTTGTCCTTAATGCTACTCTTAGCGACGACAGTGAGGTCGAGACGGTGGATTCAGGAGATGAGTCACCGCATAAGTGTAACTTCACCGCATTCATGGCCAGTCAAGTGAGCACTCCTAGTTCTCTTCACGACGCTGAAGATGATGCTTCACAGGGACACCTCGATAGTGAGATCGATGTGAGTGAGGGGGAGGATGACTCAAGTGAGAGCGAAAGTGATATTCAACGCGCCTACGCTGAGTTATATTCTGAGTCTTTTAAAACTAAAAAACGTAACAATGCGCTAGTTCTTAAGATCACCGACTTAGAGGAAGATTTAAGAAAGGCGAGAGAAAGAGAGTCCTCCACCTTCACCGCCCTGAGAGAGAGAGAATCTGCCTGTGTCGAGAAAGGGAGCTCGTTTAGAGAGAGAGATAGTGTTTTAGAGAAAGAGAGAGGGGACTTGACTAAACAAGTGGCTAGTCTTACGAGTCAGCTCCATTCCTCCGTGGAGACTCGAAAGAAACTTGAAGACCTTGTTGCCCAGCTGACTCATGATCTTGAGAAAGCACGGGAAGTCAAGGTACAAATCGAGGACAGATCTGGGAAGATGGGAAAGATGCTCCTCGGCCCCGCTTTAGGTTTTGGTGATCGGCAAGGAATTGGTTATGATGGTGCCTCCACGTCCAAAATTGCACCTGGACCAGTTCCTGAGTTTACTACGAACCCTTATGGCCATCGTCAAAAACCTCGAAGGAGAGTTCGACCAAGAAAAGCAAACCAAAGTTCGTCTTTGACTGTGTTCTTTTGTAATTATTGCAAAAGAAAAGGCCACCTTAGGGAGTCTTGATATAGCATGGGTCGGACACGATGTACTATTGCTCCACCACGTCATACTGATGAGTTTTCTAGTCTGAGAGAGCGAGTTGAGTTCTTAGCTGCCACGACCCAGAGTTTAATGGAAGAATTCCAACGGATGTCTTTGCCGTTAGTGAATGCTTCTCACATTCCAGCTAAAACCAGCAACAACAAAGGCAAACAAAAGGTCATCTCGACTTGGGTACCTAAGAAAGATAAAAAGGCGTCTGTTGTTCATGTTGCTCTCAAAGCACATAATACCTCACAATGGTATTTTGATAGTGGGTGCTCCAGACACATGACAGGTGATGCCTCATTTTTTAAGACTCTTGAGGACTATCAGGATGACAAAGTCACCTTTGGAGATGGGAGCAAGTCTAGCATTGTAGGATGAGGTACTGTCGAGTTACCTGGATTTCCTATGCTAGAAAATGTTTTGTACGTCAAAGGTTTGAAAGAAAACCTTCTCAGCATTAGCCAGCTGTGCGACGCTGACTTTGCAGTAAAGTTTGACCGGGATACTTATAAAGTCTATAATCAAGCCGGTAAACTATTAGTGCAAGGGGTAAGGACAAAGGATAACTGCTATGGGACTGAGCCCACGTCCTCACTTGTCTGCAACAGCGCCACGATCACTCCTATGGATCTGTGGCACCAACGTCTAGGTCACGTGAACGTTAGAACGTTAGAGATTTCAATCGCTTAGCTAAAAAGGACCTAGTATGTGGCTTACCATCGCTTGGAAAGTCAACTTCGACAGTTTGTGGACCCTGTCAGTTGGGAAAATAAATTCGTAGTCCCCATAGAAAGTTACATTCCATTACCACTCCTCGTGTTCTTGAGTTGATTCACATGGATCTTATGGGTCCTACTCGTACTGAGAGTCTAGGTGGTAAGAGGTACATCCTCGTGATGGTAGATGATTTCTCCAGGTACTCCATTGTAGGTTTTCCGAGAGAGAAATCCGATGCTGTAGAGTTTTTAATGACCAAGTGCCGTGTCCTACAAAATCAACACGGAGTCACTATTAACAGAATACGTAGTGATAACGGCACTGAATTTAAGGAAGCAAAGGTGGACCTTTACTGTGATAGCCTCGGGATCAAACATGAGTTTTCTGCTGTGAGAACTCCTCAGCAAAATGGGATTGTTGAGAGAAAGAATAGAACGATCCAAGAGATGGCTAGATCTATGCTTCTAGGTCGTAAAGTTTCTAGGAGATTTTGGGCAGAGGCAGTGTCTACTGCATGCCACACGGTGAATAGGGTTTATTTGCGTCCACACACACTTCAGACTCCTTATGAGTTGTGGACTGGAAAGAAGCCCAACCTGGCATATTTCCGTGTTTTTGGGAGTAAATGCTACATCCTACGGGATAGAGAACAATTAGGAAAGTTCGACTCCCGGAGCGACGAGGGAATATTTCTAGGATATTCATCGACTAGCAGAGCATACCGGGTTTTTAACCTGAAGAGCTCTAAGGTTATCGAATCAATAAACGTCACCGTGCAAGATGACGAACCTTCGACGGTTATTAATCCTAACCTCCAGTGTGAGGATGAGGATTGTTCTGACAGTGGTTTACATGTTACTCTCTCACACTCTGTGGACCCTACTCTTGTGGTAAGGGACACACCTGCTTGGGTTCACAAGAGTCATGACCCTTCTGCCATTGTTGGTGATCCCACTCTAGGGGTCAAGACTCGTGTTCAGCTAGAGAACGTTGTTAGCCATCTTTGCTACACGTCCAAAGTCGAGCCCAAGAACCATAAAGAAGCACTCAAGGATGAACACTGGATATCTGCTATGCAGGATGAGTTGCTTCAGTTTAAAAAGAACAATGTCTGGGAACTTGTCCCCCGACCTAGTGAGACCAATGTGATTGGTACCCGGTGGATTTTTAAGAATAAAATGGATGAACATGGTACCATAATCCGAAACAAAGCTAGGTTGGTCGCTCAAGGCTACACACATATATAGGGTGTAGACTTTGGGGAGACATTTGCTCCTATTGCGAGGCTTGAGTCCGTCCGCCTACTACTTGCCATCGCATGTCATCTCCGCTTCAAGTTATATCAGATGGATGTCAAGAGTGCCTTTCTAAATGGCATTCTATATGAGGAGGTTTACGTGGAATAATCAAAAGGGTTTGAAGACCCTCAGCACCCGGAGCACGTCTACTATCTGAGGAAAGCCTTGTATGGTTTGAATCAAGCACCCCGTGCTTGGTACGAGAGGCTTACTTCCTATCTCTTAGCCCATGGCTTCAAGAGAGGGGGAGTTGATATGACGTTGTTCGTCAGGAGAGATGACGGTGCAATTTTGGTTGCCTAAGTCTATGTGGATGACATAGTCTTTGGATCCACGTGCTCTCAACATGCTCATCACTTTGAGGAGGAAATGAAAAGTGAGTTTGAGATGATCATGGTTGGTGAGTTTACATTCTTCCTTGGTCTCCAGGTTCGTCAGCTAGAGGATGGGATGCTCATCTCCCAATCCAAGTATGCTAGAGACCTAGTGAAGAAATTTGGTTTAGACTTCGCTAAGCATGCACGTACACCTATGAGTACCACTACCAAGCTTAGTAAGGACACTTCAGGCAAGGACGTAGAGCAAACCTTATATTGGAGTATGATAGGTAGTCTTCTCTACTTGACTGCCAGTCGTCCCGACATTGCCTTTAGTATTGGAGTCTGTGCACGATATCAGGCGTCCCCGAAAGAGTCACACTTACTTGCTCTAAAAGGTATTATTAAATACGTGAGTGGGACTCTCACATACGATATTTGATATTCCTTTGATACTGATGACCGTTTATCCGCCTATTCAGATGCTGATTGGGCCGGGGATGTAGATGGTTGTAGGAGCACTTCTGGTGGGTGTTTTTATTTGGTTCTGCTCTTGTCTCCTGGCTGAGTAAGAAGCAAAATTCCATCTCTTTGTCCACTGCGGAGGCTGAGTACATAGCCACCGGGAGTTGTTGCACGCAACTCCTGTGGATGAAGCAAATGCTGGAGGATTATGGGATTTCACAGGACACCATGACCATTTCCTGTGACAACACGAGCGCGATACACACATCCCGCAATCCAGTACAGCATTCACGCACAAAGCACATCAGGATACGTGAGCACTTTATACGACAGCTAGTTGAGGAGAAAGTCGTATCCCTGATTTTTGTTCCCACCGACCGTCAGTTAGCCGACATTTTCATGAAACCTTTAGATGCCCTTCGATTTGAGAGTCTTAGGAAGTCTTTGGGAATTTGAACAATTGACTGAGGGGTTGGTCTTGTCTAGAATAGGATGCTTCTTCATGTTCATATCATATGCTTCCTACTGCTATTCTGTTTTATATGTACCATTGCGTAGTTGTATAGCTTTTTATTTATTCTTTTTGCTTTTTATATTTCTTTTGAAAAATACAAAAAGATTTTCCTTTAAGAAAAATTTTGAGAAAAATCCAAAAAGATTTTTGCACCTTTTTTTATGGATGAACATTTAAGATAGCCAAGTCACAAATTCTTTCCATTTATCCATGTGACTGTTTGATAGAGATTTGAGACGCTACATTATTTCATCCATGTGCTTTGCATTGCTTGGAGTCCTTGAGATGTAATTGGTAATATTTTCCTACATGTTTGACTCCTATCTCCTTTATTGCACACATGCACGGCTGTATTTGATTATTGTACTTGTCTATCACATGTTGGCTTGAGTGTTTCCATCTCAATTCTGTCTATACAACTTACAATATGCGATAATACTAGACAAGAATGGAATGCATGTAAAAACCATTTTTGTGAGACTGAGTGCTTGTTTAAGAACGGGGAGGGGCTGCGAAAGATAATTATCACTTCTTTGCGCAAAAGCCACCGTTCAAAATGACCTAAAAAATGGAGGAATTTTATTATCCGGGGTCCAAAGAGGTTAAAAGAGCCCGAAAAAATTTAAAGGCAATAAAAAGCAATTCATGCCAAATATGGGCCACTTAGGTTTCACCATCAATTCTCCAAAGTTTGAGAATTTAGAAAGCCTCTATTAAAAATAAAAATCTGAGGGAGTTTTGTTGGAGATTATAAACGAGTTTGCACTTCCTTGAAAGTCCTGAAAAAGCATGAAATAGTTTTGGACGTTATTGGTGTAGAAATCATTTTTAGCTTTGATTTGTTGATTTGATTGAGTCAATGTCTTATATTTCCATTTTTTTTTACACCAAAGGAAGACTTTGAGTTCATTCGCTCGGAGTATCCAATATTCATCGTGCACATATGTCATGTTTGTATGCATTGATTTTCCTATTGAATTTGATCACACCACTTCATTTACGCTATCATCGACTTGGTTGCTTTGTGTTCATTCATGGTGTTATTTTATCCTAGTGACACCCCACACTTACTTATTTTGCTTTATTTCTCTCATTTGTCAATTTGGGGACATCATAAAAAGGGGGAGAAAAAATTATCACATTTTGGGGGAGTTTTGTGTTTTTGAGATTTGATATAACATGCTTTCTTCATTTGATATCTCATTTCAAACTCGATACGTCACTTAGTATTTTTTCTTTATCTCATGTGTGTAGGTACTACATTAATGATCACTGAACTGCACACCCTGATGAGAAAAGATTTGAGATTCCTGAAGATTTGAAAGATCAAACGATGAAGACTTATTCATTTTTATCTTTCCAGTTTTGGGTTCATGGAAGGGTAGATTTGTATAGGCAATTTGTTATTTGATAATTCGGATATTCTTATGTATGTACCGGCATAGACATAGGGGGAGATTTGTAAGGACATTTTTATCATGTCCGAAATGTTTCATTTAGTTATGTCGTACGCCGTTACATTTGGCACGTCTCTACACGATCGCACACGATGGCCTCAATCCGAATTCTGGGAACCAAGCATTTATGATCTCCATCATGTGTCCCTCATCCACCTCAACGACTTCACGTTCCATGATTTTAGGGACTTTATGCAAGTGGTACGCAAGAGAAGTCAAAACAGTGCAACAAGGCTTGATAGGGAAGTTCAAGGGCAATTTGGTAATTTTACAGCCACCGTCCGGAGAACCGGTCAACTGGAAAGTTGAAGATCTTTCCGTAACAAAGATACTGGAAGAAACATCACCTCAATCCGAGCTACGGTGAAAAAGTTATGGCCCGTTGAAAATGGAGATATTTACATTGAAAATATTGGGAATTTTTCTAAGTGTTTAGCCCCTGTTCCCAGCAAGTTTCCCCGAACCCAGTCCGAACCGGTTCGGGGGGGCGAACCGATTCGCAGGGTACCCGAACCGGTTCGAGATACCTGTACGCTGGATAGAATTTCAGAGTTTTAAAATCGTGGGTCTCTTCATGTATTT
The DNA here is from genome assembly GCA_949130495.1 of Sambucus nigra. Lineage (NCBI taxonomy): Eukaryota > Viridiplantae > Streptophyta > Magnoliopsida > Dipsacales > Adoxaceae > Sambucus > Sambucus nigra. The sequence continues at coordinate 44,548,516 of OX422210.1, read as the reverse complement.
CCCTATAAATACCAACTTCGGGGGAGCTATTTGACAAGACTTTGAAAGACGAATTTGAGAGTCCATATACCTCTAAGTCTTCACCTATTGAGCCCATGACTCTAGGTTTTTGATTCACACAAATTTCCAAACACTTGTGGATCACTTTGCAACCCAGGAACACAACTTTGGTTTGTTCAACCCTTATGGAGAAGCCGTTTCTCTTCTTCATTGCAGCCCTCCTGGAAAGGGATATTTCCAGCCGCCGACTACAGAATCCGACACCTGAGGGTAATTCTTAGTCACTTGTATTTTCATTTTAATTCAAAATTGTACAGTTACAATATTATAATGAAAATAAATGGTTTTGCCCCTTTGGGGGATTTTTCCTCACAAGCATGTGTTTGAATGTTCTTGCTTAGTTCATTATCTTATTCAATCACATACTGTTGCATGTTTAGGGTTTGTTTGTGTTAAAAGGTGTTTAATATATAAGTTTATCATTTGAACGCGAGCACATACGTTCTCAAAGATTTAGCCTTATGTGACAAGAAAAAGTGAACTCTATGAACAACTAAGCACAATGCATACAAGCCTAGCATATTGATGATTCTACAAGCCAATAGAGTCATGACAAGAAGGCGCAAATAGGATAAAAGAACATTGTGTAAAACCATTGATATACCATCCAAACTCCCTCAAAATATGCATATAATACTATTGAATGAATATATCAAACTAAATAAAATAGGCCTTGATAAATATTTTTCTTTTAATGCCATATTTTTCTTTTAGGCCTTTGGACCACGTATTTCTTTTAGGTTCATTCCAAATGATGGCTTACTCGCAAAGGATAATTTTTCCTTTCGGAGACCTTCCCCGTGCACATTCATATAACAATTTTATTTTTATCACACAAATCTGACGATTTAACATGCTCAAATCCTCCTAGGTCACAAGATATATAGATGACTAGATTGGTAGGAGAACACCTCACAAAGCTCAAATATACATGTGAAGTTAAAATTTCAAATGAGCTCGTGCATGTGTGTGAGAAGGCATATAAAAGCAAATCCATTAAGCAAGTCAAACTTAAACTACTCCGTGTAACCATGACAAAGAACATTTTAAGGATTGTAAATTTTTAACCAAAAGTTATAGCCACATGAAAGCGAAAAGAAGTATTCAACACAAACATATACCACAAAAGGTGTGTCAAAACTAAAATACACAAAAAAAAATTATTAGTTTTTGAAATTTTTAACCAAACATACAAAAATATTTACTCAAAAGACAAACAAAAATCATTTGTATTTTTCATTAAGCCTAAATTACTCATAAGGTAAAACACAAATGATAAACAAAATCTTTTTTGTATTTTTCATTTAATGCAAACTAAAATGAAAAGAATATAATACAAAAGATATACACAAATTATAATTCTATAAAGTGAGTAATCATGGAGCATAGACTAGAAAATGACAAACAAAATATATAACTAACAAAGAATATATCATGAAGCACATACACTAGAGTATGCAGAACAATGCTAACACATTCAACCTTTAGATTTTGCAAGGGAGGAAGTATGTGAAAGCAAATGAGAATAAAAAATCCTATTTTGTAAAGCTACCAAGGTGAATCTCCTAACCCAAACTAGTGAAGAGTGACAATCTCGATCTCGAGATTTGGGGATCTTAGCTACTTCGGTTACCTTACCTTTGTATTTCCTATAAATTCTTTTAAGATCAAAATAAAATTTCCTAAGATGACTCTTTAGACCAAAATGTGAGCAAGTAAAGACACGCTGAAAAGTAGTACCTAAGTGTTGACCTCTAGAAGTGTTCCTAGGTGATTCTCTCAAAAAAGTAGTTTTGGCTTTATTAGTTGAATCATTAAAAGAATCGAAGCCTAAACCACAAGTGTCATTTTTGACTTGGATGGTTCCTATTATTTTGTCTAATTTAGCGGACCTACATTCCAAATCAAGTTTAACCTCACTAGAGTCTGTCAATTTTTCTTCCAATTCAAAAATTCTAGATTCTAGCAAAACATTCCTCACTTCAAACATAAGAAGCTCCTTTTTCATTAATTTCATCAAACCTCTAAGGCTATTTCTCTCTCCTTTTACATATTCAAGCTTTTCTTGAAGATCTCTCTCACGTATCCTAAGGTCTTCCACTAAGGCACTCTCATCAATGACCTTGACACGTTCTCTTAAATTAGTTTCTAGCTTCAAATTTTCTCTTTTTAATTTAATATATTCTTCATATAATTCTCTAAATGCAATTTGAAGTTCACTCTCATTAACCTCTTCAACACTTTCACTCTTTCTCTCTTCTCCACTCTTACTACCATCATCTTTTTGGGATTCACAAATAAAGGCCTCAGAAGAGTCATGTAAATGTATATCTTCATGGGAAGATTCGTTATCGGTGTTCACATGACTTTTCATGAACGCAGTAAAGTTGCGTTCAATGGGGGAATCGGGTCCCTCTTCCTTTTCACTATCATCACTAAGGGTGGCATTATAGAAAATTGGTTGTTTGCCTTCTCTCCTTAGTTTAGTGGGGCACTCTATCGTCTTATGGACATAACCCTCACAACCATAGGACCTATTTGACTCGTCCCTATTAAGATTTTCATTATAAGTGTGAGGGATTTTTTCGGCTTTGTCATGCTTAGATTTTTCAAATTTCTTATAATCATTTTTAAACTTATCTTTATTAATTTAAGAAATTTTCTCGCAAACATAGCCACATCCTCTGTGTCACTATCACTCTCATCAACCACAACTTGTTTCTCCTCTTTCAGGCTTTCAAAGCGAGGCCCTTATCTATTTTCTTTTCCTTTTTGGATGGGAACATATCTAGTTCGTAGGTTTGTAAATCACCTACTAGCTCCTCAAGTTTAGTAGAGTGCAAGGTGGGTAAAGAATTTAAAATGGTCACTTTAGGGATAAACTTATCGCGTAGGGACGTTAAAATTTTCTTTACAACTCGGTCGTCGGGTATTTTCTTTCCGAAATTAAAAGATGAATTAACTATATCGGAATGTCTAGCATAAAATTCATCAAAAGTTTCATTTTCAAGCATTTTGATGGTTTTAAATTGAGTGATGAGGTTTTAAAGTTTAGAAGCCTTAATGACACTAGTTCCCTCGTGAGTGAGTTGTAATATATCCCAAGCTTTTTTAACGATTTCACACGTCATGATATATCGGAGTTCATCCGGTGTGATCGCATTAAACAAAGTATTCAAGCCTCGGGAATTAAAGTTAGCTATTTTTAATTCGTTCTCACTCCAACGCTCAACTGGTTTGGGACACGCTCATTTTCTACCAAACATGTGGGTGGAGAACACTCGTTAACAACTGGCAACCAAACCCTCTCGTCTATAGACTTTAGTGACGATTTAATACGCGCTTTTCCAATACGTGTAATTAGAACCATAAAAAACAGGAAATTTTGAAAATGGAGAAAATTCCATTTTAACAATAACACAATAAAGGATCTTAACGCAATAAATTAGCGCTCCGACTCTGATACCAATTTGAAAACGTTGGAACCCCCAATTTAAAAAATCTCTTTTCAATTAAATTTAAATTTCCTTTAAGTGCGGAATAGGATAGTTCAACATAACACACACAAGCAACAAATTTAATTTCTTTCATATTAAAATTAAACTAAACTAAAAGTGACATACAATTAATCAACAAATAAATTTTCACTTAAACAACTTAAATCGACCCAAGTCCTAAAAATTTGCCTAACATGATTAATGCATTTTTCTATATAGGTCGAACCAAATTTTATCAAATTAAATTATCTAGACTTGAATTAAATTAACTTAAACTTCACCCAAACTAATTTTAAGCACTAAATTATATTAGTGTGATAATTAAACCATCTTTATCTTGAATTATCTCAAGCATGCGTTATAAGTGATTTTTTCAAGATAAAGATAAACCAATCGCACTACACGACGATATACGAGGAAAATCCAAATGCGAAAAACCTCGGACGACCCTAGCCTTAAGTACACTAAGTATGGATTTATTATTACAAGACATATGACTTACTTTCTCGACTCGATTCAGTCTAAGCCTTGACGCGTCTTCTTGTAGCTACCTTCGCCTAGTCGACAACCATGAACTCCTCCACGGTATCAGAATCCACCGATAAGCCTTTTGGTCTCCGTCACCCTCACCCAAAGCCTTTCTTCGAGTGAGAACACCTCAGCAAAAAATCTTCTTCTTTATGGTATATAGAAGCAAACCCAAACAAATTCTTCAAATGGTAGAGTAAAAATCGGTGCCAAACACTCCAAGCAACAATTATATATATGAAGATACATGGATTTAAAATAAAACATATTGGGTGTAAAACATATGTGTTTTGAAAGTATTTAACAATATGAAAATCAAACACACAAAAGTGGAACTTTTCTTGGAAGATTTTCTCTCTCTAAGCTCTCTTGAAAAGTGAAAAGTTCTTTACAAAAAATTCTTCCCACGAAATGGTAAAAGCAGGTACAAAAAGTGGGTTAGTGGGTGGATACGAAAAACTTCCAGACATTTAGCTTTCCCGCCAAAATCGTTCGAACGACTTTCCCAGGTCGTTCGAACGAGATTTCAAAGGAAAAATAGGCCAAAATCTCATTGGAAAAACTCATTCGGACGAGTTCGTTAGAACGAAACTTCGAACGAAAAAGCAGAGAACAAATGGCAATATCGTTCGCAAACTTGTTCGAAGACAATCTCGTTCGAACGACATTTCGAACGAAAAAAATAGAAATTTCTGATTTTCAATTTTAAGGCCAACAACTTTTATCCAAAGTTCTAAAATAATTTTTGAAAAGTAAAAGTCATTTTAAATTAAAATTACACTAATTAAATATTCCAAGTCTCCTACATATATGAAATTGCATTCATACCTTTGGAGACTATGTAATCGAATTGTTGTTGACGTAGAAATGAGGCACTAAAAACTCGATAATGATGAAACTTTTCAAATCTGACCGCTACGTCTTCAACAAACTCGTCATAGGCTTGGATGGATACACTTTACACTCTATCCTATGGCTCAAATCGTTTTGTCCAGAATTAAGCCAATACTACAAATTGACTCGATTGGAAAATTTTCCTTACACACTTATTATTCTTGACTTGTTTATACAAAATCATATATGAAGTAATCAATATCTTGTTCGTGATTTTGTTTTTACGAAGTCATACATGAAGTAAATTATTATTTTCGACCAAGTGCTGAGGATTATAATCCTATTTTGACTTGATTGGTTATTATTTTTCTTATTACCGACCAAGTGTTGAGGGTTGTAATCCCGTTTTGACTTGGTCGGAGCTAGTTATCTTTGTTTTGGGGGATGTATATCATCACCATACTCTGAAAAAAATTAAAAAATTTAAGAGATTGAAATCTACTTTTTATTGATAATGAAATAAAAATAAGAGAGATACAATAACGGACATCCTTTGAATTACTAATAATATTTTCGAAGATGTTCGGAATTCCAAGGATTTTTGAATTCTTCACCCTCCAAAGTCTCTATTCGATATGTCCCTGGTTTGATGACAACTGCTATGCAGTATGGTCCATGCCTTAGCCTCAAGTTTATTCTTCTTCTGGATAACTTTCTTAAAAACATAATCACCCTCTTTCAAGTTAGTTGGCTTGACCATTTTATTATAAAAGTGAGCAGTTTGATGTTCGTAGGTAGCATTTCTCACAGTATCATCTTCCCGTACCTCCTTCAACATGTCAAGATATAATCGCCTTATCAAGTCACTAACCGGGGAATTAAAATTCAGTACCCTGTGAGTAGGTAAGCCGATCTCGGATGGTACCATGGCTTCAGTTCCAAAAGCAAGCATGTATGGTGTTTCTCCAATTGATGTTCTCGAAATTGTTCTGTAGGCCCAAAGAACAGAGTGTTGCTCGTTAATCCAGTTTCCCTTGGCAGCATCAAGTCTTTTTTTCAGTCAATTCAGTAAAAATCTATTTGTCACTTTTTTTTACCATTACTTTTAGGATGGCCCGATGCAGAATGCATCTTATGGATTTTGGATTGGGCATATTATGCTTCAAACTCCTCATTATCGAACAAGGTGCCATAATCTGTGTTGAAAGCATATGGTAAACCATATCGACAGATGATATTTCTTCCAGATGAACTGATACACTTTCTCATAAGTCAGATCAATTAATGGCTCTGTCTCCACCCATTTGGTGATGTAATCCACAACAATAACTAAGTATTTGAACCTGCCTTTGGTGGTCGACAGTGGGTCGACAAGTCGATTCCCCATAGAGAGAACGACCGCGGTGAAGTTATTGGTGTTAAAAAAGCATTCGGTGTTCTGTGAACGCTTGAGAATCTCTGGCACTTATCACACTTTCTTGTAAAGGCCGTACAATCTGCCCTTATGGTCGGCCAGTAATATCCCCAAGTGTTAATGCATTGGAGCAATGATCTTCCAACTGAATGAGCTCCAGAGGATCCTTCATGCACTTCTTTGATCATATCTTCCACCTCCATTGGATGAATACAATATTGCATGTAGATCGTCAATCCTCTTCTATATTAAACTCTTTTATCCAACACATACCTCACTGCTTTATATCAAAGATTCTTGGCCTCTTTATGATCAGGTGGTAGGGTTTTATCCTTAATATAAGCTTTAATGGGATCCATCCAGTAAGGTCCCAGATCTACATCAATGAAACTAACCATCAGGTCTTCATCAATACTTCGATTAGCCAGGAACTCGATTGGGATTGTTCTTCGGAGCTCAATTATTATTGCTGATGCTAGCCGAGCAGGTGCATCAGCTCTAGCATTCTCTATTCTTGAGATTCTATTCATTCGGATGGCTGAAAATTTGGTAATGACTTCCATGGCCTTGTCAATATACCTGGTCATCAATTATCCTTTGGATCTATATAAATTCAGCAGTTGGTTAACAACCAGCTATGAATTATTATGCGTTACTACTTTCTCGGCGCCAAATGAATGAGCTAAATTTAGCCCAACTATTTAAACTTCGTATTCTACTTCATTGTTTGATGCTTTGAATTTAAACCTAAGAGCATACTTAATATCAATATTATCAAGAGTATTAAGTATTATACCTACTCCACTACCGGTAGCACATGAAGATCCATCCACGTATAGATTCCATAATGAAACATCGTCAGTGAAGCTTTCTGCTATTAATGATCCATGCTAGAATATATTTTTACTCCCCTTCGCATATTTCTGGGCCATTTCCTGAATTCTGGGCGACTCAGGTTGGTCGGCAGATACTTTGGCTTGCTTTTGAGCTGAGTTCTCTTCTTTCGAAGTCTGCTCGCCGGCAAGCTCTTTTGATCGGAACCTTTAGATAAGTAAATTCGGTAATGAAATCTGCTAAAGCTTGGCCTTTTAATGAATATCTTAGTTCATATACTATGTCACACTCTTTCAATTCTATTGCCTAATACATTAATCTTCCTGAATTCTCACGTTCGTAGAGAGCTTCTCGAAGAGGTAAATCAGTATACATAATTATAGTGCCTGCTTAGAAATACGATTTCATTCGTCTTGAAGCCTCAATAAGGGCTAGAGCTAATTTTTCCAAATGTGGGTACCTGATTTCAGCTCCTCTGAATGCTTTACAGATATAGTAGATTGATTTTTGGATTCCATTGTCCTGTCTGACCAATTCCGAGCTCACTGCTGACTCAAAAATAACTAAATACAAGTAGAATTTCTCTCCCAATACTGGTCGAGAAAGTAATGATATCGACCCCAGATACATCTTTAACTCCTGAAACACTTCCTCATATTCTGCATTTCCACTCAAAAAAATTTCTTAACACTTTGAAAAATGGTAAGCAGCTATCTGTTGCTCGGGACACAAATCTGTTTAAGACTACCACTCTTCCTGTGAGCCTCTGTATATCTTTCTTGCAGGTCGATGATTGCATTTTGATCAAAGTTTTTATCTTTGCTGGATTTTCTTCAATTCTCCTTTGATTAACTATGAAGCCGAGGAACATCCCTTTTTGTACTCCAAACACACACTTAGTCAAATTTAGCTTCATCTGATGCTTCTCCAACTGATCAAAGTCGGACTGAGGTCGGCGATATGATCTGAAGATTTTTTGCTCTTCGTCAACACATCATCCACATAAACCTCCATATTTTTACCTATCTGTTCTTCAAAACCTTATTCACCAACCTTTTGATACGTTGTAACTACATTTTTTAGACCAAAATGCATTACATTATAATAATAAGTTCCTCGAGGAGTGAGGAAGGCTGTATTTTCCCTATCTTCAGGTTTCATTTTTATCTGGTTATAACCAAAATAGATATCCATAAAGATTAAAAGCTCATGTCTTGATGGAGCATCCACCAACTGATCAATTCTAGATAAAGGGAAATGATCTTTTGTGCAAGCTTTATTTAAATCAGTGAAATTCGTGCACATCGTCCATTTATCATTCTTCTTTTTGACGATTACAACGTTGGCCAACCAGTTTGGATACTTCACATCTTCAATAAACTGGGCTTTTTGAAGCTTATCTACTTCCTTTTAGATAGCTTAATTCTTTTTAGGACTGAAAACTTGAAGTCTTTGCTTGATAGGCTTGGCATCCTTACTGACGTTTAGCTCATGACAGAGGAAATTGGGATCAATCCCAGACATATCCTCATGGCTCCAAGTAAATACATGTCTCCAAGCAAATACATGTATCCGTTGCCTCAGGAACATAATCAACTATTATTTAAGGATGGGATCCAGTGTTGAGTCGATCTGCGTAGTCCTTTCTAGTTTGTCATCATCCAGAATGATGCTTTCAATAGCTTTCATAATTTATCCCTAGACCAACTCTGTTTTATCTCGTGGATCTAAGGTTTCAACCTCAGATTCACCATTAGGCTCAGTAGTATCCACCTGGTAAGTTATAGTATTCTTCTTTAATTCAATCAGTTCATTTTACTCGGCTGACGAGTAGTAACACTCTCTAGCCACATTTTGGTTGCCTTTCACAACGTATACTCAAAAATGAGTTAAAAACTTCAAGCATTGATGGACTATTAACGGTATGGCTTCAAACTTCCTCAATCCTACCCTACCGAGGATCATATTATAGGTAGATTGAACTCTTTTTATCCATCACGAATAAACGTAATTTCTCTGTGCGACTTACTGGCCAAGTGCCGATCAACACTTCTAGCTTGATTATTCCCAAAGGGTAAACTTCTTCAATAGAAAAGTTTATTAATCGCCCTTGATAGGGTTCCAGCTGGCTGAGCTTTAAGTCCAAACTCTGAAAGCAACTATAAAACATAATATTGGCTGAACTCCCATTATCAATCAAAACTCCGAAGATGATAATATCCTGGATTCTAATTTTTTCATCCAATGGGTCATCATGGGGATAAAGTACCCCAAAGAGATCATTTAAAAAAATAATCACCAATTTATCTTTGTTGACCTTCCTTGTTCGATCATCTTCATTCAGATTAATCTTCTGGATATAGGAGCAAGCCTGGGCTTCATTTAAGTAAGCTTTCCTTTTAGAAGTGTGATAACCTCCTCTTGTATCGCCACCTGTAATAATATGATAATTAAATGAGATAAAAGTGACCATAGCTACCTCACATAATGGTTGCTTAGGCTTCTTCGACAGGTCTGGATCATCGTCATAATTATCTTCATGATTTCTCTTCCTATCATCTCTAGGCTTTCATGAAGAATTTGACCGTCTTCTAAATTCTCTTCCATCTGATCAATAAATTTATTGAGTTTTTCTCGGTGGATGAGGGATTTTATCTCATTTTGCAAAGCGATGCACTTATTTGTTGTATGACCATGATCCTTACGGAATTCACAATATTTGGATCTATCACTCTTGTTAGGAGGTGCCCTTAACTTCTCAGGCCATCGCAAATCCTCAATGTGCTTAATTTCTTCTGGGATAAGGTGAATGCTAACACTCAATGAAGTGTAGTTTCCATACTTTTTGAGCTTGTCTTCTTTCTTCGGCCTCAGTTCCTTTTGCTCCTTCTTATCAGGCTTCGTGGGAGGTGTTACCTACTTTAGCCTTGAAAGGAGCAGGCACCCCAGGAGCCATAACGTGTCTAGTAGAGGATCGATACGTAATATTTTTTTTGTTGCGTATGTATATAGGTGTTATATGAATAGTATTCGTATTTTCACTTGGGTAGAATTATGTGTATGGGCGCCTAATTATAGTAGATATGGTAGACTCGTGTGAACTGTAGTTTATTTTGCACTATTAGTTTTGCTGAATTTCGAGGACGAAATTCTCTTGCTAGTGGGGAAGTATGTAACACCCCGCATAATTTTGGGGTATTTTTAATTAATTTATGGAAAATGGAGGAAAATAAAGTTTTGTATTTAAATATTTTTCTAGATTAAAAATGTTGGATTTTATTTTAGAAGATGAGAATTTTAATCGGTTTCGAAATCGGAATTAAAATTGATTTTTAAATAATTAGCCCTTGGTTTTATTTTAAGTACGCAGAATCAAAATTACTGAGTGATCGATCAATCGACTCCAGGGGTTCGATCGATCGACCTCAGCAAATTTTGTGCACTGCAGGTTTCTATTTTGACGATTTTTGTGATTTTAAAACTCTTCAACCTAATTATATAAATGGACTTCGGGGCTAGGTTTTTGAAACACATGTTCTACAAACCCTTGAGCAGCAAACTCTCTATTTTTCCATCATCTTCCACCTCCAAACCCTAGCCTCCATTAACACCACTTTTTTAAGCTCAGTTTTGAAGGCGTACACTAATCTGTCCCAAGTTGATTCAAGAGGAGTTTTTGATCCATTTTTCGAGAGGAACTCAAATCTCCAATCAGTTTTTCTATATCTAATCACAGGCATGTTTATCCTATTCTTTTCCCTTAGTTTTATGTGTCTTGATTGTAGCCTCCATTAAATTCTTGCTTTCTAAAATTAACTTATGAATGTAATTCTTAAAGAAATAAATATTGGAACTATTTTGCATGAAATATTAATATTACCTAATACCCATAACCTTGTTGGTCTTTGGGTACTGTTTGGGTCGCCGATTATGTTACAGGTGTTAACGCAAAAATTCTCCATCTACGAGGACCAATAAAAAAAGGACACATGTCATCCTACGTGGCAATATTCGACACCCGAGGAGAGTTGGTCGGCATCCGGGGAGAGTTGGTCGGCACCCGAGGAGTGTCAGTCGGCATCCGAGGAGAGTTGGTCGGAACCCGAGGAGTGTTAGTCGGCACCCGAGGAGAGTTGGTCGGTACCCGAGGAGTGATAGTCGGCACCCGAGGAGAGTTGGTCGTCATATCAACCAGGAAGATCAAAGGATAACTACGCATTTAATGTGCATTAATGAAGATGACAACGCATTTAATGAGCCTTAATGTACATTTATACTGTATTAATAGATGACAACGCATAGCATACCAAGCAATTCAACAATTAGATTCATTGAATGTAGACATAAATGTCTACATACAATGAATCTCTTTATCTCCCATCACTATAAATACATGTATCCCCTTAGCCAAAAAGGGGGAGATCGGAGAGATCCAAGAGAACCTAGAAACCCCATACACAAGATACACATCCTTTCTCTCTCTACACCCTATGGTGCTATTGTAAACCCCTGGGAATAAAATAACAGTGCACAAGAGCTACGCCGATGCGAAACGGTATGATTATGTGCTGAAGCGATAAAATAAATCCAAATCCACAAGTAACAAGGTATAGAGCATCTAAATAAACCCACAATAATATAAATTCACTAATCTCAATTCTTCAAATACAACAAGTCTCTCTAATTACATACAACAACTAACTCGAAAATGAAATACAAATCTCTATACAACAAAATAAATAATACAAATCTTTCCCAAACAATCCTCGCTACAATCAATCTCCATAGCTCCCCAAAATCCGTGCTAATCTGCCACTAAAAGAAAATATGGGGAAGTACACAATACGACAAGAAAGATGCTCAACAAATATATGTTAGCGATGAATAAAACGTAACAACACGAGTACGAATATTCAAATCAAAATGCAAATCTCAAAGTATTTATCAATATAATTTCTCAACAACACATCAATGGGTCACCAGGCCTCACCCCATCCGCATATGCTTTATCAAGCCATAGCCCGGGAATAGGTATTTTGGCGGGTACTCAACATCCGTGCCATATTAAAATATCATGACAACGAGCTCATCAACAATATAATGATACCACATGAATCAAAATAATTTCAACAATTAGTTTTTCCAGATTTCAATGAATTTATCAATTCAAATATGAGTTCAATTAAACAAGAATTCAAAGAGAATGACACTCGCGAGATTTAAGAAGCATATTGTGTAAAACCCCATACCTCAAACCATGATGAGAAACCAATGATCACATCCTCAAGATCAACACAAAAGATCTAAAAAATCTCCTCCAAGAACCTCCAACAAAATAGCCCCAAGAACACCTCTAATCTAAGGTTGGAACTCACAAATCTCAAGGGACAATGTGTATATAAAAAGAAGAGGAATATAAAATATATTTGCTGCCAAAATTTGTGCCAAAAGTATGTTAAAAAGGGTTGCCCGCGACTTCCTTTTATAATGCAAAGAAATGAAGATTTAGAATCCAAAAGACTCCTTTAAATAAGGCAAATAAATGAATAGTTGGAAGTCAAAACAACTCCAAGAGTTAAAAATATTTAAAAATCATTTTAAAATCCGTTTTAACTCCAATTTCGAAACCGTTTGAAATTCTCGCATTTAAAAATAATAACCAACCTCAGCCAAACGAAAGTAATCAGAACGCTCAGAAAGCTCTTCCAAAACAACCCAGGAGGGGATAGAAAAATCAGAACGAAATTTATCAAGAGATTCAACAGGGTAAACCATGATGAATAAAAGAAATGAAGAAGAAGGAAGAAAATTTTACAGAAAAAGAGTGGATCTGATGACAACGGACGATGGAAGAGATGAATACACAGGAGAGAAAGAGACGATGGAAAACTCGAGAATACAAATTTGAAAAGGTAGAAGACGATGCGAACGTCTGTGAAGTTTAAATACCTTGCCTTGGGAAATGGTGAAGTAATGATTACAAAAAAGTATGATTACGTTACAGGCGGCTAAAAAGACGAAAAGGGACGCGGGAATCAAAGCGGGCAACAGCGGCTAAAAAGAAGAAAAGTGGCGCGGGAATCTAAGCGAGCAGAAAAGTTCAAAAAAGCATGATTCTACGAATTTGGAAGGAGAAATAAATACGAAAGAAACACTCCTAAAAATCAGGAAGACCATTTAAAGCTACCATATTCCGAGAAAGAATGTTCCCTACTTCTCAAAATTCGAACTATGAAACATTGGGGGCTTCTGTTGATACCAAATTTAGTCTGCTGACATGGCCCAATTAAATGAAGACACGTGGTGATCTACATGGCAACAACAACACTTCCGAGGAACCCACAAGCTCCGAGGTACAAGATTACAACGAGGAAGACTATTTTCCCGAGGAACACTGCTTCCCCGAGGAACTCATACGCTCCGAGGAACGAGAACTCTCCAAGGAACTCTTGTTCACCGAGAATCCTAGGCGGTCCGAGCAACTCAGGCGGTCCGAGCTGCACCTCGAACAAAGCATTAATAACGGGATAACCAACAGTTTGACTGTTCATTAAATGCTTATCATTCAGACGCATACGCTTAAAGGGCATTGAATGTATTACCCTTTCATATGTATATCATTTAATGTAGTACCCTTTCACTTTACAGCCTCAGGGCTATAAATACATTGTACAAACCTCATTGGAGAGGGACCAGCTCCTCCTCAGCAGCCTTGAGCTTATCTTCAAGCTCCCCAGTAATTTTGAGCTTCTCTTCGAGCTCCTTATTTGCCTTCTCCAGGGCATTTATTCTCTTCTCCAACTCCTTGGAGGCATCAACAGCTCGAGCTTTCTCTTGCTCGGTGGAGGCAAGCTTTTTCTCCCAGACAGCGTTTTGAGTAGCGTATGTCTGGCGAGAATCATCCAAAGACTTAATAGCTTCTGCCAGAGCTCCCTTCACACTGAACGAGGAGCATGAAGCTTTAATCGCTTCATCCTTCTTCAGGATTATATTAAAGAAGCTCGTCAACTGTGAAAGTAAAAAGAAAGCAAGTCAGAAATAAAAATAACAAAGAAAATATGAAAAGTTCAAAGTAAGAAGACTTACAGAAGCAAGGTGACGAGCATCTAACGAGGTGACCATGTATCGAGTAAGGTTTTCTTCAGTACCTTGGACCTCAGGAATGATCCAGGACTTTACCGAGCTCATGGCAGAGCTCGGAGGAACAAAAGTGGGAACCCCTGTCCCAGCAGTTGTGGGCTGAGTGATGGTGTCAGCCAAATTGACCGAGGAGCTCTTCTTCAGCCTCCTCGGGGGAACAGGAACAGATTCAACCAAGGAAGAACCCTTGGCCGGTGATATTACAATCACCTCTCCAGGAGCAGCAGACCTGCTCAGAGCCACTACGGGCTTCTCTACAACCTTCACGACAGCAGCCGAGGAAGGCACATCATTCTTCTTTGTCCCCTCCCCTGGGACATCAACTTTATTTCTTTTTACCTCTCCAGAACCAGAGGCACGTTTCTCAAACAAAGTGGGAGGTCTTCTTCTCTTCATCCTTTCGCTTAAAGGGACGTGAGATTCAGGCGAGGAACTGGTGGAAGCTGGTACTGGCTCTGATTCACTTATCACTGGACGAGCAGTGAAAGAAGTGGTGTAGCTCTTGTATTGCAGCAGATATGAGGCTGGTCTAATGTGCTCGTCGGCAACAGATTGATGCAGGCTCCAGATAAGTTTCAAATGCCTTATATTGACATCTGCTTCTTTTGGGCACTTTCTTTTGTTATCAACTGCAAATAAATAAACATTGCCATTAGTGACACATTTTTTCAAATATAAAGGAAGCATAATTTCAAAATAAATAAAACGAAATAAAAATAACCTATCCCATTGCCATAAGGAGGGCATCTGGGACCCTGGTAAACCTCATCTTCAGTTAATGGAGGGTGTTGCCAATTTTTTATGACAACCCCATGCTCAAAATAATCCCTATTAGCATCAGGGAGATTGACTACTAAGGCTCTATTCAAAATTCTAGTTTTTAAATAAAAAATGTTATCATTAACTTCCCATCTATAACAAAACATAATCTCAGGAATTCCTATGCGAGTTCCATGGATTTGATTTAATCTATGCACCCCATTAACTATTCTCCATGTGTTGGGGGATATTCTTGCAGGAACAACGTCAAAGTAATGACAAAATTCCAGACACAAGGGATTTGGTGGAAAAGAAAATCCACACTCAGCAATAAAGAGACTGGGGAAACTATGAATCCTTTTATAATGCAAAGAAATTAAGAGTTGGAATCCAAAAGACTCCTTTAAATAAGGCAAAGAAATGAAGAGTTGGAAGTCAAAACAACTCCAAGAGTTAAAAACATTTAAAAATCATTTAAAAATCCGTTTTGACTCCGTTTTCGAAACAGTTTGAAATTCTCGCCTTAAAAAATAATAACCAACATATTTGAGAAATAAAAATAATTTTATCAAAAACTTTATTTTCCTCCATTTTCCAAAATTAATTAAAATAGCCCAAAATTACGCGGGTTATTACACTTCCCCACTAACAATGGAATTTCGCCCTCGAAATTCGCTGAATGCCTAACTCTCAAAATCAGGCCACTATACTAACTCCAAAAATAAATCACGTCTCCCAAAAATAAATTCCTCACCTCTAATCTCGAAACTTATCACGAATATCCCCTAAAATTTTCTATCTCCAAAAATTGCTAACCACGTAATGAACCCAAAACTCAAGCCCCGAGGGTTGCCGTATACCTAAGCTCTGATACCATTTTTCACACCCCGCCTAATTAAATACCGGGTGGCCAGTCCCATACCAAATTAAAACAGAATCTACAGTTGGCTCATTCTTAGCATCACAGTCGAAAACATTTACAACTCACCCAATACTCAATTAAGCTGGTGTTAAAAACTTTTCAAATTTTAATTTAACAAAATCCATTTCTAGTTTAAGAATAACACAACACATTTGATTCTACAACACTGATAACCAAGCAGATAACACAAAAGAATTTAAATGCAATTGGAATAAACATTCCCAAATAATATTAATCCATTACAGTAATCCCAACAATATCAAATGTATTAAAACTGAACCTCCTTCAGCCAAAACCCGCACTTCTCATACTTTGCATATAGCTTGTTCTGACGCAGCGTCTACAAAACCTGCCTCAAATGCTCGGCGTGCTCCTTCTCTGTCTGGGAATAGACCAGAATGTCATCAATGAAGACAATGACGAACTGAACTAGGAACTCTCTGAACACCCTATTCATCAAGTCCATAAACACGGCTGGAGCATTGGTCAAACCAAAAGGCATAACCCGAAACTCGTATGAACCATATCTCGTTAAGAAATCAGTCTTCGAGACGTCCTCCTCCCTGACACGCAACTGATGGTATCCTGATCGCAAATCAATCTTTGAGAAGAAGAAGCTCCCCTCAGCTGGTCGAATAAGTCATCGATTCGGGGCAACGGATATTTATTCCGTATCGTGACCTTATTCAACTCCCGGTAATCCACACACAACCTCAACGATCCATCCCTCTTCTTAACGAACAACACAGGGGCACCCCACGGTGAAGTACTCCTCCGAATAAACCCCTGACCCAACAACTGCTCAATCTGATCCCGTAATTCTCTCATCTCAGCTGGAGCCATACGGTAAGGTGCGCGGGCAATAGGCCGAGTGCCCGGCGTCAAGTCGTTCACAAAATCTATCTCTCTACTCGGAGGTAATCCAGGTATATCCTGAAATACATCGGCAAACTATCGAACAACCGGAATCGAATCAAGTGGTATCACCACTTCCTTAAAGGTCTCATCCTCTATATAGTACAAGTGGGTGGACGATTCTCCCTCAGGATGAGGCATCGCCACTAAAAACATCTCTTGCCCGGGAATGACAAAGATAATACTCCTACTAAAATAGTCAATTATGGCTCGGTACGCTACTAGCCAATCCATACCAATAATGGCATCATACTCGGTCATCTCTAACACTAACATATCCGCGGGTAGAGTAAACCTCCCGATCTCTATACCCACGCCTCTACATACAAGGGAAATCACGGAACCCCTACTCAACGGCGAATCTACACAAGTAACCGTACTCTCGACGGTGTCTAACAACCCAATGGTGCGTGCAAATTTCATAGCAATAAAACAGTGTGTGGCCCCCGTGTCAAACAAAATACGCCCCATAGTCCCCTGAATAGAGAACATACCCTCAATGGCTGGTGGATCCTGTGGGGCTGCGGCCTGCTGGAGCTGATATACTCTCCCATACTGCAGCTGTCCCTGCTGAACTGGGACCGCTGGAATGGGTGGTAATGCTGCCATCTGTGGTGGTGCTGGGAGGGCGGCGGGAAATATAGGCCTCTGCGACTCCTGTCGAGCACTCTGCTGCTGCTGCTGCTACGGGGCCCTGCACCTATCAGGACAATCCTGGCGTTTATGGCCAGTCTTGCCACAAACGAAGCACCTCCCTCGAAACTGCTTCACTTCATTACGGTGTTGACTAGTCTCGCTTTTTCCCTGGTCTTGCTGGCCTTGGGGGGAGATTTTCGGAAAAACTATGTCAGGGCGAGGACAATCCATCCACTTGTGACCCGGTTGTACACGTTTATAGCAGAGTTTTGAAATTCTTCGCTGGTCAGATTGTAGTTTATCCCCAGTCTGATTCGGACAAGATTTACATTTGTGATCGTACATTCCACAACCGAAACACCTCTTTGTGGTTTCATTCGGAACCTAACTTCGTTGGCCCTGACACTTTTGCCGCTGTACATAAATCTCGTTACTTCTGGAACTTTCTCTATCTTGATTGTTTTGTTGTCGTAGATTCGGTGCCTTCGCACAATTTTCAACCTTAGTCACATGCATTGGGTTAACCTCTCTATGTCTTTTGCCTCCTTTAAGTTGTATGTTGCGTTCTTGGTATTGTAGAACTGCAGTGGTAATTGCTTGTGCCACGATACCTGCTAACTCGGTGGTTGATATTCTCTCTAGGGATACCTGAGGTGTGAGTTGATCTTGCTCGTTGACTCCCCTAACCGTTGTAGCTAGTTCTTCTTGACGATTAATCTGAAATTTAAGTAAATTTTGTATGAGTTCATCATTCAAATAAACAAATCGCAGAAGTGCGAATTTCCAATGTATAGAGATAAACACAACATTCCTAGGATTAGGGCTCTATATCAAAGAAAGCAACGCTGAAAGCATAATAAGCGGCACAGATCCTAAAGGACACTAGAACCTGATGCTCTGATACCACCTGTGACACCCCGACTAATTAAATACCGGGTAGCTACTCCTTTATTAAATTAATACAAAATGTCAAGTTGGTCCAGTTAACAACATCACTGTCGAAAACATTTTAATCATTACTAACCACCTAGTATTTAAAAAGTAAGATGTCAAATTTTAAATTAAGTCTGATTAACATACAATAAAAGAATTATGAAAGAATATCATAACCATACACCATAAAGTCTCAATAAGGTAACCAACAAATAATAGTAAGTCCGGAGGAAAACTCCTCACAAAAATCCCACAACTGAAATAAATAAAACAGTGTATCCTGAATTAATTACATGCCAAAGATCTGAATAACTGAAATAAGAAATGTCTCTAATAGAAATGGGCGACATGCCCTACAAATGATGAAACTGAATATGGAGTCAAGACAAAAGAAGCGTCTACTAGCAAGGCCCTGTAACTTCCACAACAGCTACAGCTCGTCACCTGAATGGAAATCCTATGCATAGTGTCCTTGTGGCTGGGCACCTAAAAGGTTTTTACAAAAATAGATTTGAAAGCAAACGGGTCAGAGCCCGAAAGTGGAGAGTATTTTAAAAATAGCAAGTGTTTTAATAACATTAAAACAATGAATGCAAAATACATGTTAGGACGTGCACTCACGTGAAATCCTCACCTCTCGACTAATTGTGCACTCCTAACGTACCGTACCCATCTAAGTGACATTCATATCTAACTAAACCGTCATAAGTTCTACCCCTTTCTACTCGATTTCCATTATACATTCTAACGTTATCAATTAAATAGAGGCTTTACTTAAACTCGAATTCTCAATTATTAGCAATACAATTCACTACAGGTTATCCCTTTTTATTTTCTCAAAGCGTTACCATAATTATACTCACAATACCAACATGAAAGTTTTCATTATTTAAGCGTATATTATTCACGTCATGAATATACAATACAAGCACCCGAGACTAAGCTGCGGTGCACACATACTCTGCTATCCATCCCGGTACATCACGTACATAAGGATTACGCATTCCGAATCTCTCAGGAATCGTTCTCAGATAACAACAATCACAAACAATGGAGGCGAACACAGTCACATCACATGGGTCACGCACATACCTACGCTCCCACGATCAGCAGTCTTATTAACTTCCCAATAAGTCCTTCTCTGACCTATGTTCTCGAGGTACCAATCTAAATCCCCCCGTAGGCACACAAAGAGTAGATGGCCCTAAGCGAACGCAAACCTCCCGTGATAGCAAGTATGGTAGGTATTTCATACACATAAAATCATATACATATACTAAGCATGAACACATCTTAGTAATTACCATAATTTATTAGTGGTATACTTCTCATTCTTATACCAACTTATAATGTACGCAATTCACACATCCCCGATTAATACTAACATTTAAATCGTCAATTATTCTCACATCGTAATTAGTCACTCACGTCCTAATCCACAATTTTCATTTGGTTCCAATCACACTTCTATGTTTTACTCCTCAATATATCCCAAATATCCCAACTATATTAATTAGTCATCAAGGGAATGTTATCTCTATAATTAAACCAGATTACGGGACAATAGAAATCAAATCAGGCCAAAAAGGCCAATATGTCAACTCGTTAGAAGTCTCGTTCGAATGAGAGTTCGTTCGAACGAAGTGGCCATCTAACGAGATCTCGTTCGAACGAAAGGCATCGAACGAACATCCCACTCGTTAAAAGTTAAACTGTCAACTCGTTAGAAGCTCGTTCGAACGAGCTCGTTCGAACGAGCTCGTTCGAACGAGCTCGTTCGAACGAGCTCGTTCGAACGACTTGGGCAGGTCTTCTAACGAGGTGACAGTTTCGAGCCCAGAATTACTAAATTCGTTTTTCCTCCAACTTTCTCTTCTCAAAAATCATCCAAACATTATCACAACAGTGTTTTAAGGTTCCTAATCATTCCTAAACATACTTAGGTCGTATATTAACATATTTATATCGTCAAATCTTCCTAAACAACATGAAATTATCATCAATCCCCAATTTTACCCAACCCTCATGAGTATGAACCCTAGAAATTTAAAGTCATCAATTTCCCTTAATGAATCCATTTTTATATCATCAAAGTCATATTTCCATTAGTATAATCACCCAATAACAATTCTACATGCAATCCCTATATCACAACCTGAATTTACAACTCCAATTTCATGGGTTTTTATAAATCTCCCAATACCATACAATTATATAAATTTCTAAGCATGGAAGAAACATTCGCTTGAAATTAACGTAATTAAACCACTTGCCTTGGATTATTCTCTGAATTTGGTGTTGAATTGATGAAGGTTGTTCTCTCTCCTTTTCTCCCAAGGTTGAAGGTTGAAGATGAAGGTTAAGGTTTTCTCTTTTGGGAACTTCTCTTAACTTCTCATGAAACCCTCGTAGCCCTCTAATCAGTTATGTGTTGGTAATGGGTTAGTGGGTAAAGACTAAATCAGATTTTAACTTCTAATTTTCGTGGGTTTTAATTCCCAAAATTCTGAAATTAACAAACTACCCTTTTGGGTTACGAGTAGGGCCTAAAAAATGCCCCGGGACCCAAACTAAACCCCCGACTAGTGTTTTCTGACTATTTCGATCCTTCCGGACTCGTTGGCGCACTCAAAATGACCATACGGTTGATAAAAATAAAATTCACTTTTTAATTAAAATAATTACATTTCTGACGGGACTGTCACACACTTCCCAACAAAATTTCCAAAATAGCTGTATATCAATCTCGTGATAATTTCAATATTTCCAATATTCATATACTGCCATATATACACATTATAATTAAATACCAACTCACATCTCGTTAGTATTATATTCGGATTAATTCTCAATTAATTCACATTTAATTTAATTAATCCCACAAATAAATATCAATAAAAGTACGGGGTATTACATACTTCCCCCCTAATAACAGAATTTCGTCCCGAATTCGGAACTAGAAAGTACCTGGTATATCGTTCGCGCATCTCATCCTCGCGCTCCCACGTGGACTCCTCGACATTATGATGTCGCCACTGAACACGCACTAACGGAACTATCTTTTACTGCAGTTTCCGCTCACATCGATCTAAAATAGATATCGGACCCTCCTCGTAGGAGCTATCAGGCTGGAGATCGATGTCCTCCAAAGCAATATGAGAATGAGCCAAATTGTCTCTAAGATATTTCCTTAGCGAGAAAATATGAAACACATCATGAAGCCTGTGAAAATGCTCCGGTAACCCAAGTCTATATGCAACAGACCCAATCCGCTTGATGATAGGAAATGGCCCCACATATATTGGTGCCAAATTTCCCTTCTTCCCAAATCGCATAATCCCCTTCATAAGAGATACTCTGAGTACAACTTGGTCCCCCACTTGGAACTCCCTGAAGAATCTCTTCGCATCAGCGTAGCTCTTCTGCCGATCCTGAGCTATCCGAATGCGACTCCGTATCAATTCTATCCTCGTCGAAGTATCCTGAATCACTTCCGGCCCCAGTAGTTTGTTGTCCCCCACCTCCAACCAACATGATGGGGAACGACAAGGTCTACCGTAGAATGCCGCAAATGGATCCATGCCAATGGTGAACTGGTAGGAGTTGTCGTAAGCAAACTCCACCAGTGGAAGATACTGCTCCCATCCACCCCCAAAATCAATGATGCACATACGTAACATGTCCTCCAACATCTGGTTTGTACGCTCGGTTTGCCCATCAGCCTGCGGGTGATATGCCGTACTCAACCTTAACTCCGTGCCCATGGCCTCCTGAAAACTCTCCCAAAATCGGGAAACAAATATCTTGTCTCTGTCAGACACAATATTTAGGGGCACACCGTGAAGTCTCACTATTTCTGCAATAAAGAGCTGGGCATACTGTCCCATAGTGTAGTCGGTCCTTACAGGTAGAAAATGAGCGACTTTGGTCAACCTATCCACAATTACCCAAATGGAGTCGTGACCTCTCTGTGACGTAGGCAACCCCGTGATAAAGTCCATGGATATGCTCTCCCACATCCACATCGGGACCTCTAATGGCTGTAGAAGTCCTGTCGGTCTCTGATGATCCACTTTTACCAGCTGATAAGTGGCGCATTTAGAAATAAACACGACAATATCTCTTTTCATCCCGCTCCACCAATACTGACGTCTCATGTCTTGGTACATTTTGTCCCCACCGGGATGTACCGCGAACCGTGAGCCGTGCGACTCTGCCATCACCTCGTGTCGCAATTACTCCCCTTCCGGAACAACCAGTCTCCCATTGAAGCGTAATCCTCCATCTAAACTAATGGTATAAGACTCGGCTCCCTCTGCTAGTAATCGAACTATCTTCTCCTGACAGAACGAGTCATTTGCCTGTGCTCTTACCACCTTCGCGACCATCTGCGGTGTAACAGTCATCACAGACATGAACGATCGGGCCACTGCATCCTGGTGTCCCAACTCCTTCCACTTTGCCTTCCACACCCCTGCCACCTCATGTACTGGCCTACGGCTCAACGCGTCTGCTACCACGTTAGCTTTCCCCGGGTGATATTGGATATCGAACTGATAATCCTTCACGAACTCAAGCCACCTTCTCTTCCGCATATTCAACTCTTTCTGCGTGAATAGGTACTGTAGGGACTTTTGGTCCATGAACAATCGAAACTTCTCCCCCAAAAGGTAATGTCTCCAAATCCGAAGGGCAAATACCACTGCCGCTAACTCCAAGTCATGAGTGGGGTAATTCTTCTCGTGAGGCTTAAGCTTACGGAAAGCATAAGCTATGGCCTGACTCTCCTGCTGCAATACACCTCCAAGTCCTTGTAAGGATGCATCGGTGTAAACTAGATACTCAACTCCCGGTCTCGGCAATGCTAACACAGATGCTGAGGTCAACTTATCCTTCAACTCATCGAATGCCAACTGACAGGCATCACTCCAAATGAATGGCACACCCTTACGAGTCAGATGTGTCAAAGGACCCGCTATCTTGGAGAAACCCCGAATGAACCTCCGGTAGTATCCTGCTAGGCCCAAGAAACTACGGATCTCAGTTGGTGTCGTGGGGTGTCCCCACTCCCTTACCGCGGATACCTTCCCCGGATCAACAGATATCCCCCGGCCGGAAATTATATGCCCCAAAAACTGAACCTCCTTCAGCCAAAATCCTCACTTCTCATACTTTGCATATAGCTCGTTTTGACGTAGCGTCTGCAAAACTGCCTCAAATGCTCGGTGTGCTCCTCCTCTGTCTCGGAATAGACCAGAATGTCATCAATGAAGATAATGACAAACTGATCTAGGAACTCTCTGAACACCCTATTCATCAAGTCCATAAACACGGCTGGAGCATTGGTCAAACCAAAAGGCATAACTCGAAACTGGTAGGAACCATATCTCGTTAAGAAAGCAGTCTTCGAGACGTCCTCCTCCCTGACACGCAACTAATGGTGTCCTGATCGCAAATCAATCTTTGAGAAGAAGAAGCTCCCCTCAGCTGGTCGAATAAGTCATCGATTCGGGGCAACGAATATTTATTCCGTATCGTGACCTTATTCAACTCCCGGTAATCCACACACAACCTCAACGATCCATCCCTCTTCTTAACGAACAACACAGGGGCACCCCACGGCGAAGTACTCCTCCGAATAAACCCCTGACCCAATAACTGCTCAATCTGATCCCGTAATTCTCTCATCTCAGCTGGAGCCATACGGTAAGGTGCACGGGCAATAGGCCGAGTGCCCGGCGTCAAGTCGATCACAAAATCTATCTCTCTACTCGGAGGTAATCCAGGTATATCCTGAAATACATCGGTAAACTATCGAACAACCGGAATCGAATCAAGTGGTATCACCACTTCCTTAGAGGTCTCCTCCTCTATATAGTACAAGTGGGTGGACGATTCTCCCTCAGGACGAGGCATCGCCACTAAAAACATCTCTTACCCGGGAATGGCAAAGATAATACTCCTACTAAAATAGTCAATCATGGCTCGGTACGCTACTAGCCAATCCATACCAATAATGGCATCATACTCGGTCATCTCTAACACTAACATATCCGCGGGTAGAGTAAACCTCTCGATCTCTATACCCACGCCTCTACATACAAGGGAAGTCACGAAACCCCTACTCAACGGTGAATCTACACAAGTAACCGTACTCTCGACGGTGTCTAACTACCCAATGGTGCATGCAAATTTCATAGCAATAAAACAGTGTGTGGCCCCCGTGTCAAACAAAATACGCCCCATAGTCCCCTGAATAGAGAACATACCCTCAATGGCTGGTGGATCCTGTGGGGCTATGGCCTACTGGAGCTGATATACTCTCCCATACTGCAGCTGCCCCTGCTGAACTGGGACCGCTGGAATGGGTGGTAATGCTGCCATCTGTGGTGGTGCTGGGAGGGCGACGGGAAATATAGGCCTCTGCGGCTCCTGTCGAGCACTCTGCTGCTGCTACTGCGGGGCCCTGCCCCTATCAGGACAATCCTGGCGTTTATGGCCAGTCTTGCCACAAACGAAGCACCTCCCTCGAAACTGCTTCACTTCATTACGGTGTTGACTAGTCTCGCTTTTTCCCTGGTCTTGCTGGCCTTGGGGGGAGATTTTCGGAAAAACTATGTCAGGGCGAGGACAATCCATCCACTTGTGACCCGGTTGTACACATTTATAACAGAGTTTCGAAATTCTTCGCTGGTCAGATTGTAGTTTATCCCATTCTGATTCGGAAAAGATTTACGTTTGTGATTGTCCATTCCACAACCGAAACACCTCTTTGTGGTTTCATTCGGAACCTGACTTCGTTGGCCCGGACACTTTTGCCCCTGTACATAAATCTCGTTACTTCTGGAACTTTCTCGATCTTGATTGTTTTGTTATCGCAGATTCAGTGCCTTCGCACAATTTTCAACGTTAGTCACATGCATTTGGTTAACCTCTCTATGTCTTTTGCCTCCTTTAAGTTGTATGCTGCGTTCTTGGTATTGTAGAACTGCAGTGGCAACGCTTGTGCCACGATACCTGCTAACTCGGTGGTTAATATTCTCTCTGGGGATACCTGAGGTGTGAGTCGATCTTGCTCGTTGACTCCCCTAACCGTTGTAGCTAGTTATTCTTGACGATTCATCTGAAATTTAAGTGAATTTTAGATGAGTTCATCATTCAAATAAACAAATCGCAGAAGTGCGAATTTCCAATGTATAGAGATAAACACAACATTCCTAGGATTAGGGCTCTATATCAAAGAAAGCAACGCTGAAAGCATAATAAGCGGCACAGATCCTAAAGGACACTAGAACCTGATGCTCTGATACCACCTGTGACACCCCGACTAATTAAATACCGGGTAGCTACTCCTTTATTAAATTAATACAAAATGTCAAGTTGGTCCAGTTAACAACATCACTGTCGAAAACATTTTAATCATTACTAACCACCTAGTATTTAAAAAGTAAGATGTCAAATTTTAAATTAAGTCTGATTAACATACAATAAAAGAATTATGAAAGAATATCATAACCATACACCATAAAGTCTCAATAAGGTAACCAACAAATAATAGTAAGTCCGGAGGAAAACTCCTCACAAAAATCCCACAACTGAAATAAATAAAACAGTGTATCCTGAATTAATTACATGCCAAAGATCTGAATAACTGAAATAAGAAATGTCTCTAATAGAAATGGGCGACATGCCCTACAAATGATGGAACTGAATATGGAGTCAAGACAAAAGAAGCGTCTACTAGCAAGGCCCTGTAACTTCCACAACAGCTACAGCTCGTCACCTGAATGGAAATCCTATGCATGGTGTCCTTGTGGCTGGGCACCTAAAAGGTTTTTACAAAAATAGATTTGAAAGTAAACGGGTCAGAGCCCGAAAGTGGAGAGTATTTTAAAAATAGCAAGTGTTTTAATAACATTAAAACAATGAATGCAAAATACATGTTAGGACGTGCACTCACATGAAATCCTCACCTCTCGACTAATTGTGCACTCCTAACGTACCGTACCCATCTAAGTGACATTCATATCTAACTAAACCGTCATAAGTTCTACCCCTTCCTACTCGATTTCCATTATACATTCTAACGTTATCAATTAAATAGAGGTTTTACCTAAACTCGAATTCTCAATTATTAGCAATACAATTCACTACAGGTTATTTCTTTTATTTTCTCAAAGCGTTACCATAATTATACTCACAATACCAACAAGAAAGTTCTCATTATTTAAGCGTATATTATTCACGTCATGAATATACAATACAAGAACTCGAGACTAAGCTGCGGTGCACACATACTCTGCTATCCATCCCGGTACATCACGTACATAAGGATTACGCATTCCGAATCTCTCAGGAATCGTTCTCAGATAACAACAATCACAAACAATGGAGGCGAACACAGTCACATCACACGGGTCACGCACATACCTACGCTCCCACGATCAACAGTCTTATTAACTTCCCAATAAGTCCTTCTCTGACCTATGTTCTCGAGTTACCAATCTAAATCCCCCCGTAGGCACACAAAGAGTAGATGGCCCTAAGCGAATGCAAACCTCCCGTGATAGCAAGTATGGTAGGTATGTCATACACATAAAATCATATACATATACTAAGCATACACACATCTTAGTAATTACCATAATTTATAAGTGGTATA
Source organism: Sambucus nigra (assembly GCA_949130495.1). NCBI lineage: Eukaryota > Viridiplantae > Streptophyta > Magnoliopsida > Dipsacales > Adoxaceae > Sambucus > Sambucus nigra. The sequence continues at coordinate 44,521,382 of OX422210.1, read as the reverse complement.
CTTCTCATTCTTATACCAACTTATAATGTACGCAGTTCACACATCCCCGGTTAATACTAACATTTAAATCGTCAATTATTCTCACATCGTAATTAGTCACTCACGTCCTAATCCACAATTTTCATTTGGTTCCAATCACACTTTTATGTTTTACTCCTCAATATATCCTAAATATCCCAACTATATTTTTTAGTCATCAAGGGAATGTTATCCCTACAATTAAACCAGATTACGGGACAATAGAAATCAAATCAGGCCAAAAAGGCCAATATGTCAACTCGTTAGAAGTCTCGTTCGAACGAGAGTTCGTTCGAACGAAGTGGCCATCTAACGAGATCTCGTTCGAACGAAAGGCATCGAACGAACATCCCACTCGTTAGAAGTCAAACTGTCAACTCGTTAGAAGCTCATTCGAACGACCTGGGCAGGTCTTCTAACGAGGTGACAGTTTCGAGCCCAGAATTCCTAAATTCATTTTTTCCTCCAACTTTCTCTTCTCAAAACTCATCCAAACATTATCCCAACAGTGTTTTAAGGTTCCTAATCATTCATAAACATACTTAGGTCATATATTAACATATTTATAGCGTCAAATCTTCCTAAACAACATGAAATTATCATCAATCCCCAATTTTACCCAACCCTCATGAGTATGAACCCTAGAAATTTTAAAGTCATCAATTTCCTTTAATAAATCCGTTTTTATATCATCAAAGTCCTATTTCCATTAGTATAATCACCCAAAAACAATTCTACATGCAATCCCTATATCACAACCTGAATTTACAACTCCAATTTCATGGGTTTTTATAAATCTCCCAATACCATACAATTATATAAATTTCTAAGCATGGAAGAAACATTCGCTTGAAATTAACGTAATTAAACCACTTGACTTGGATTATTCTCTGAATTTGGTGTTGAATTGATGAAGGTTGTTCTCTCTCCTTTTCTCCCAAGGTTGAAGGTTGAAGATGAAGGTTAAGGTTTTCTCTTTTGGGAACTTCTCTTAACTTCTCATGAAACCCCCGTAGCCCTCTAATCAGTTAAGTGTTGGTAATGAATTAGTGGGTAAAGACTAAATCAGATTCTAACTTCTAATTTTCGTGGGTTTTAATTCCCAAAATTCTGAAATTATCAAACTACCCTTTTGGGTTGCCGGTAGGGCCTAAAAAATGCCCCGGGACCCAAACTAAACCCCCGACTAGTGTTTTCTGACTATTTCGACCCTTCCGGACTCGTTGGCGCACTCAAAATGACCATACGGTTGATAAAAATAAAATTCACTTTTTAATTAAAATAATTACATTTCTGATGGGACTGTCACACGCTTCCCAACAAAATTTCCCAAATTGCCGTATTTCAATCTCGTGACAATTTCAATATTTCCAATATTCATATACTGCCATATATACACAATATAATTAAATACCAACTCACATCTCGTTAGTATTATATCCGGATTAATTCTCAATTAATTCACATTTAATTTAATAAATCAGACAAATAAATATCAATAAAAGTACGGGGTATTACAGTGTTCTTGAAGATAATATGTTGATAATTTTCTGGAAAAAGAGGCAAAAACGAGTGGAATGAGAAGAGCCAATTTGGAAGGTTTAGATCTTCTTTTTGGAGTGCATTTGGATGAGATTTAAGAAAAACTCAAAACACATACCTGACTCAATTTTTCGTGTAGAATCCAAATCTGAAGTCGGATTGATGATTTGAATAATTTTTGGATCTGATTTTTCAGAGTACTTAAAATATGAGAATTCATGATGTTGTTTCTTTTTAATGTTGGTTCTTATCCCAAAACTTTTGTAGATCTTCGGTGATTATTAATTGGCTATTATCGGACTTAGAGAAGATCAGTAAGCCCTAGTTAAGATTTGAATTAATTTGATTGGGATTTAATTGATTAGAATTATGATAATTAAAGTTCAAGAGATTTCGGTTGCTAGATTCATGTATTGGATTCTAATCTGTTTGTATGAGGATTAAGTTTAGTTCAAGTAGGGGAGATTTAATATAACACCTGGGTAGCCTTAGGATTACAATTTAAACATCAAGGACTGAGTTTAAGCTCATTATTGATTTCGCAAGGGCTGAGTGTAGTATAAGAGCGTAGTGGTATGGCTCCTGGATGGAGATGGGAGTTTAGAACACATTTGGTTGAAAGAGGGGATGGGGTTATTCCGATCGCATATTTGAAGCTGACGAACCTCCTCGATCGACAAAGTTAAGTAGTAGTGTATTGAAGGGGTTCCTTGTTTGGATTTCGCTTTGCGAGACGCTCCGCGCATGAACCTTAACGACGTCGGGAGTGGAGAGATGTTATAGGATGCGAGGATAATTAAATTATAAAGTAAAGATATGACATTTTAATACGTGGGATTTAAAGAGATATAATGCTACGTAAGGGAATAATCTAAGGTTAATGTGAGTACCTTGTTGTTAGTATACTATAGGTATGATAATACCTATTTGATTGATTAATGATTATGTGTATGACATACCTAGCTTACTTGCAATCGGTGGGAGGTTTGCGTGTGAGGGCAGTCATATCCTGATGAATCCATGGGATCTTTGATTTGTCGCTCGAGAACATAGGTCTATGAAAGACTTATCGGGGAGTTGATAAGTCCGCTGATTATGGGTACGTAGGTATGTGTGTGGCCCATGGGTATGAGAACTATGTTCACCTCCAATGATTATGTTGTTGTTAATGGTTCGAGGTATCCTCACCGAACCTTTTGTCCCTTTTCGGCGACCTGCGATATTGGGACATGATAGCAGAGTAATGCATTGCACCGCAGCTGTGACTCGGGGTGCCGTCTTATATATATATATATATATATATATGTATATATATATATATATATATATATATATATAATGGATTAAATGAATGAATATTTATTACGGTTAAATCTATCTACGGTGATAATTGTAGATAACGGTGAATAGAGAAAGATAATTGAATTAAGTTAATGAATGTTTATTGAAAAACTTAATTCATATTAATTGAGAAATGATTCATGTTAATGAGAAACGATGAGAAATGTAAATGAATAATAATGTGACGTATGGTATGGGACATATGGGGATTATGATATTGGGATGGAATTATAATATGGAGACTAGAAAAGAGGAACCATTAACTAGGAGGTTAATAGGAAACGTTAAGTGTGCACGTTGAGAGGTAAGAATGACAAATGAGAGTTGGGTCTAACATGTACATAATAAAATATTTATTGCACTTGTTAAATACTTGCTGTTTTAAAAATCATTTTCACAATCGGGCTCTGTCCCGTTTCCTTGCATATTTTCTTTTCTATTGTATCTTCTATTTCAGGTGTCCAGCAATAGGAACGCCAACCTTAGCGGATTATGACAGGCTATGGATTTATGGAGTTTTTCTTAAACGCCTATCATCATTTGATTCACAGTATTCTCTTAGTAGGGCATGTCGCCCAAAGGATTCAGTTATCTTCTTCTATCGGGGTCAAATACTGTGGTATTCGTGTCATTTTAATACATTTGATATTGTTGGGATTACTGTAATGGATTAATATTATTTGGGAATGTTTATTTAAATTGCATTAAAATTACTTAAAGATATTTAGGTAATATATGAATGTGATGTCATTGATATGACAGTATGATATAAATTCGGTAATTTGAATTTTTAGTCCGACGCGGTATGGGACGTGTCGGGACTAATTTATTAAATTAAAAAGGAAATTTATTTTCTATCGACCTTATAGTCATTTCGACTGCGTCGTTGCGTCTGGAAGGGTTGAAATAGTCAGAAAAGTCTATTTGGATGTTGGATTTGGGTCTCGGGTAATTTGGAAATGAAAAGACAACCCAAAAGGGCATTTTGGTTATTTTTACAAGGGGGATGAATAGTGATTTTGGGTTTTGTCTTATTAAAAGTATTTGGAGTTAGTTGAATGTGGGTTCATTTCATCTCTTCTACACAAAATTGAAAGGTCATCTTCTTAGAGAGAGTGAAAGGTTGCTTGGGAAGAGAAAAACTTGCTTGGAAAGGAGGAGAACTAAAGACCAAAGGTCACCACCACTAACCACCACCGAAAGTGGCCGGAAAAAGGGAGAACCACCTATGTTATTCAACCCCAAAGGATCATATCTTCATTAAAGGCAAGTGTTTGATATTTACAATTTAAGTTCGTATATTGTCCATGTTAGGATAGTTATAAAAAGAGATGATTTTCATGCTTGGAAGATGAAAGGATATAGTTGTTAATGGATTTTTGGAATCTAAAAATATATAGGAATTAAACTCATGTTGTAGGTAGTTAGTAATCCAATAATTATTCATCAATCTGTGGAAGAAATTCTGAAAATAATTTAGTGTTCTTGAAGATAATATGTTGATAATTTTTTGGAAAAAGAGACAAAAACGAGTGGAATGAGAAGAGCCAATTTGGAAGGTTTAGATCTTCTTTTTGAATGCATTGGGATGAGATTTAAGAAAAACTCAAAACACATACCTGACTCAATTTTTCGTGTAGAATCCAAACCTGAAGTCAGATTGATGATTCGAATAATTTTTGGATCTTATTTTTCTGAGTATTTAAAATATGAGAATTCATGATGTTGTTTCTTTTTAATGTTGGTTCTTATCCCAAAACTTTTGTGGATCTTTGGTGATTATTAATGGGATATTATGGGACGTAGAAAATATCAGTAGACCCTTGATAAGATTTGAATTAATTTGATTTGGATTCAAGTGATTAAAATGATGAAAATTATATTGAATGGAATTTCGGTTGCTAGATTCATGTGTTGGATTCTAATCTGTTTGTATGAGGATTAAGGATAGTTCAAGTAGGGGAGATTTAATATAACACCTAGGTAGCCTTAGGGTTGCAATTTGAACATCAAGGACTGAGTTTAAGCTCATTATTGATTTCGCAAGGACGGAGTGTAATACACGAGCGTAGTGGTATGTTTCCTGGATAGAGATGGGAGTTTAGAACACATTTGGTTGAAAGAAGGTATGAGGTTATCCCGATCGCATAGTTGAAGTTGTCAGACCTCCTCGATCGACAAAGTTAAGTAGTAGTGTATTGGAGGGGTTCCTTGTTTGGATTTCACTTTGCGAGACGCTCCGCGCATGAACCTTAACGACGTCGGGAGTGGAAAGATGTTATAGGATGCGAGGATAATTAAATTATGAAGTAAAGATATGATATTTTAATACGTTGAATTTAAAAGAGATATAATGCTACGTATGGGAATCATCTTAGGGTAGTGATATTACCTTATTGATATTATATTATAGGTATGGTAATACCTATTTGATTGATTGATGATTTATGTGTATGACATACCTAGCTTACTTGCTATCGGTGGGAGGTTTGCGCGTGAGGGAAATCATATCCTCATGAATCCATGGGATCTTTGATTTGTCGCTCGAGAACATAGGTCTATGAAAGACTTATCGGGGAGTTGATAAGTCCGCTGACTGTGGGTACGTAGGTATGTGCGTGACCCATGGATACGAGAACTATGTTCGGCTCCAATGTTTGTGTTGTTGTTTATGGTTCGAGGAATCGTTACCGAACCTTTTGTCCACTATTCGGCGACCAGCTATGATGGAACATGATAGCAGAGTAATGCATTGCACCGCAGCTGTGACTCGGGGTACCGTATTATATATGAATATATATATAATGAATTAAATGATTGAATGGTTATATTGTGGTTAAGTCATCTACTGTGTGATAATTGTAGATAAAGGCGAATTGAGAATAAAATGGAATTAAGTTAATGAATGTTTATTCTTATAGAATTGAAAAGCTTAATTCATATTAATGAGAAATGATTCATGTTAATGAGCAACGATTCATATAAATGAAAAATGTATAAGAATGATTATATAACGTATGGTATGGGACATACGGGGTTATGATATGGGAATGGAATTATATTATGGAATTGTTAAAGAGGAATCATTAACTAGGAGGTTAATAGAAAACGTTAAGTGTGCACTCTAGTTGAGAGGTGAGAATAGCAAGTGAGAGTTGGATCTAACATGTACATAATAAAAGATTTATTGCACTTGTTAAATAATTGTTGTTTTAAAAATCATTTACACAATCGGGCTCTGACCCGTTTCCTTGCATATTTTCTTTTCAATTGTATCTTCTATATCAAGTGTCCAGCAACAAGGATGCCAACCTTTGCGGATTATGACAAGCTATGGATTTATGGAGTTTTGCTTAGACGCCTATCATCATTTGATTCACAGTATTCTCTTAGTAGGGCATGTCGCCCAAAGGATTCAATTATCTTCTTCTATCGGGGTCAAATACTATGGTATTCGTGTCATTTTAATACATTTGATATTGTTGGGAATACTGTAATGGATTAATATTATTTGAGAATGTTTATTCCAATTGCATTTAAATTCTTTTGTGTTATCTACTTGGTTATCAGTGTTGTAGAATAAAATGTGTTGCGTTATTCTTAAACTGGAAATGGATTTTGTTAAATTAAAATTTGGAAAGTTTTTAACACCAGCTTAATTGAGTATTGGGTGAGTTGTAAATGTTTTCGACAGTGATGCTAAGAATGAGCCAATTATATATTCTGTTTTAATTTGGTATGGGACTGGCCACCCGGTATTTAATTAGGTAGGGTGTTACAGATGGTATCAGAGCTTAGGTATACGGCAACCCTCGGGGCTTGGGTTTTGGGTCTGTTCCGTTTTTGTGGCGCATATTTTTGGAGATAGATTATTTTAGATGATCGTTTTGTGTTAGACATCTAGATTAGATGCGAGGAATTTATTTTTGGAGACGAAATTATTTTTGGAGATTGTCAGCCTGATTTTGAGAGTTAGGCATTCGGCGAATTTCGAGGGCGAAATTCCATTGTTAGTGGGGAAGTGTAACAACCCGCGTAATTTTGGGCTATTTTAATTATTTTTTGGAAAATGGAGGAAAATAAAATTTTTGATAAAATTATTTTTCATGCTAAAATATGTTGGTTATTATTTTTAAGGCGGGAATTTCAATTGGTTTCGAAAACGGAGTTAAAACGAATTTTAAAATGATTTTAAATTTTTTTTAACTCTTGGAGTTGTTTTGACTTCCAACTCTTCATTTCTTTTCCTTATTTAAAGGAGTCTTTTGGATTCCAACTCTTCATTTCTTTGCATTATAAAAGGAAGTCACGTGTAACCTTTTTAACCTACTTTTGGCACAAATTTTGGCAGCAAATATATTTTGTATTACTCTTCTTTTTATATACACATTGGCCCTTGAGATTTGTGAGTCCCAACCTTAGATTAGAGATGTTCTTGGGGCTATTTTGTTGGAGGTTCTTGGAGGAGCTTTTGTAGATCTTTTGTGTTGATCTTTAGGATGTGATCGTTGGTTTCTCATCATGGTTTGAGGTATGGTGTTTTACACAATATGCTCCTTAAATCTCGCGAGTGTCATTCTCTTTGAATTCTTGTTTAATTGAACTCATATTTGAATTGATAAATTCATTGAAATCTGGAAAATAATTGTTGAAATTATTTTGATTCATATGGTATCATTATATTGTTGATGAGCACGTTGTCATGAGATTTTAATATGGCACGGATGTTTAGTACCCGCCAAAATACCTATTCCCGGTTATGGCTTTATAAAGCATATGCGAATGGGGTGAGGCCTGGTGACCCATTGATGTGTTGTTGAGAAATTTATTTATAAATGCTATTGAGATTCTCATTTGATTTGAATATTTGTACTCGTGTTGTTACGATTTATTCATTGCTAATCCATATTTGTTGAGCATATTTCTTGTCGTATTGTGTACTTCCCCATATTTTCTTTTAGTTGGCAGGTTAGCGTGGATTTGAGCGCTATGGATTATTGGGATTATTTTAGCGTGGATTATTTGGGAAGAATTTTAATACAAGTTGGAAGAATTGTATTAATTATTTCATTGGTGTATAGAGCATATTTATTTTTGAGTTAGATAGTTGTAATTTTAATTCGAGAGACTTGTTGTATTTGAAGAATTGAGATTAGTGGATTTATATTATTGTGGGACTTAGATGCTCTATACCTTGTCACTTGTGGATTTGGATTTATTTTATCGCATTAGGTATACGGCAACCCTCGGGGCTTGGGTTTTGGGTTCATTGCGTGGTTAGCAATTTTTGGAGATTAGAAAATTTTAGGTGATATTCGTGATAAGTTTCGAGATTAGAGGTGAGGAATTCATTTTTGGGAGACGTGATTTATTTTTGGAGTTAGTGTAGTGGCCTGATTTTGAGAGTTAGGCATTCGGCGAATTTCGAGGGCGAAATTCCATTGTTAGTGGGGAAGTGTAATAACCCGCGTAATTTTTGGGGTATTTTCAAAATAAAGAGGAAAAATAAAGTTTTTGATAAAATTATTTTTATTGCTCAAATATGTTGGTTATTATTTTTAAAGGCGAGAATTTCAAACGGTTTCGAAAACGGAGTTAAAACGGATTTTAAAATGATTTTTAAATGTTTTTAACTCTTGGAGTTGTTTTGACTTCCAACTATTCATTTCTTTGCCTTATTTAAAGGAGTCTTTTGGATTCCAACTCTTCATTTCTTTGCATTATAAAAGGAATTCGTGGGCAACCCTTTTAACCTACTTTTGGCACAACTTTTTTGGCAGAAAATATATTTTATATTCCTCTCCTTTTTAATTATACTTTGGCCCTTGAGATTTGTGAGTTTCAACCTTAGATTAGAGGTGTTCTTGGGGCTATTTTGTTGGAGGTTCTTGGAGGAGCTTTTGTAGATCTTTTGTATTGATCTTGAGGATGTGATCATTTATTTCTCATCATGGTTTGAGGTATGGGGTTTTACACAATATGCTCCTTAAATCTCGCGAGTGTCATTCTCTTTGAATTATTATTTAATTGAACTCATATTTGAATTGACAAATTCATTGAAATCTGGAAAATAATTGTTGAATTGTTTTGATTCATGTGGCATCATTATATTGTTGTTGAGCACGTTGTCATGAGATTTTAATATGGCACGAATGTTGGGCACCCGCCAAAATTCCTGTTTCCCGGGCTATGGCTTGATAAAGCATATGCGGATGGGGTGAGGCCTGGTGACTCGGTTAATGTGTTGTTGAGAAATTTATTGATAAATTCTTTGAGATTTGCATTTGATTTGAATATTCGTACTCATGTTGTTACGTTTTATTCATCGCTAACCTATAATTGTTGAGCATCTTTCCTGTCGTATGGTGTACTTCCCCATATTTTCTTTTAGTAGCAGGTTAGCGCGGATTTTGGGGCGCTATGGACCAATTGGGATTATTTTAGCATGGATTATTTTGGGAAGAATATTTTTGGAAGATTTGTATTATTTATTTTGTTGTATAGAGCATTGGAGATTTGTATTTTATTTTCAAGTTAGTTGTTGTATGTAATTCGAGAAATTTGGTATTTAATATGAAGAGATTGAGATTTGTAGTTTCTCTTTGGTTGTTGTGGGACTTAGATGCTCTATACCTTGTCACTTGTGGATTTGTATTTATTTTATTGCATTAGCGCTCCGTTCACTCTCCCCGGATGGGCGGGGTGTTACAAATGGTATCAGAGCTTAGGTATACGACAATCCTCGGGGCTTGAGTTTTGGGTTCATTGCGTGGTTAGCAATTTTTGGAGATAGAAAATTTTAGGTGATATTCGTGATAAGTTTCGAGATTAGAGGTGAGGAATTTATTTTTGGGAGACGTGATTTATTTTTGGAGTTAGTGTAGTGGCCTGATTTTGAGAGTTAGGCATTCGGCAAATTTCGAGGGCAAAATTCCATTGTTAGTGGGGAAGTGTAACAACCCGCGTAATTTTGGGCTATTTTAATTAATTTTTGGAAAATGGAAGAAAATAAAGTTTTTGATAAAATTATTTTCATTGCTCAAATATGTTGGTTATTATTTTTTAAGGCGAGAATTTCAAACGGTTTCGAAAATGGAGTTAAAACGGATTTTAAAATGATTTTTAAATGTTTTTACCTCTTGGAATTCTAAGTCGGCGAACATTAAGTAATTTTCAAGAGTTGTTTTGACTTCCAACTCTTCATTTATTTGCCTTATTTAAAGGAGTCTTTTGGATTCCAACTCTTAATTTCTTTTCATTATAAAAGGGAGTCGTAGAAAACCCTTTAAACCTAGTTTTGGCACAAATTTTGGCAGCAAATATATTTTATATTCCTCTTCTTTTTATATACACATTGGCCCTTGAGATTTGTGAGTTCCAACCTTAGATTAGAGGTGTTCTTGGGGCTATTTTATTGGAGGTTCTTGGAGGATCTCTTGTAGATCTTTTGTGTTGATCTTGAGCATGTGATCGTTGATTTCTCATCATGGTTTGAGGTATGGGATTTTACACAATATGCTCCTTAAATCTCGCGAGTGTCATTCTCTTTGAATTCTTGTTAATTTAACTCATATTTGAATTGATAAATTCATTGAAATCTGGAAAATAATTGTTGAAATTATTTTGATTCATGTGGAATTATTCATGTTGTTATTAAGCACGTTGTCATGAGATTTTAATATGGCACGGAGGTTGGGCACCCGCCAAAATTCCTGTTTCCCGGGCTATGGCTTGATAAAGCATATACGGATGTGGTGAGGCCTGGTGACCCAGTTAAAGTGTTGTTGAGAAATTATATTGATAAATGATTTGAGATTTGCATTTTGATTTGAATATTCGTACTCGTGTTGTTACGCTTTATTCATCGTTAATATATTTGTTGAGCATCTTTCCTGTCGTATTGTGTACTTCCCCATATTTTCTTTTAGTGGCAGGTTAGCGTGGATTTGGGCGCTATGGATTATTGGAGATTGATTTTATCTTAGATTGTTTGGGAAAGAATTGTATTATTTTGATGTATAGAGCTTTGGAGATTTGTATTTATTCTCGAGTTAGTTATTGTAATTTTAATTCGAGAGACTTGTTGTAATTGAAGAGATTGAAATTAGTGAATTTATATTATTGTGGGTTTATTTAGATTCTCTATACCTTGTCACTTGTGGATTTGGATTTATTTTATCGCATTAGCAATTTCTATCTCCAAAGGAAACATATCTAAGACGCATGTTAGACCCAATGCCCAAGATCCAAGGGTTATCGTATACCAAAGCTCTGATACCATTTGTAACACCCCACCCGTCCGGAGAGAGCGAACGGAGCGCTAATGCGATAAAATAACTAAATCCACAAATAACAAGGTATAGAGCATCTAAATAAACCCACAACAACAAAAGAGAAACTACAAATCTCAATCTCTTCAAATTAAATATAAAATCTCTCGAATTACATACAACAAGTAACTCGAATAAAAATGCTCTATACATCAATGAAATAACTAATACAATTCTTCCATATTGTATTAAAAATTCTTCCCAAATAATCCTCGCTAAAATCAATCTCCATAGCGCCCCAAAATCCGCGCTAACCTGCCACTAAAAGAAAATATGGGGAAGTACACAATACGACAAGAAAGATGCTCAACAAATATATGTTAGCGATGAATAAAACGTAACAACACTGAAGCACCTTATACCTTTGACTTGCTTAAGTCTATACTGTATAAGTGTTCATCTAATTTGGAAATAGTGACAAAATTGGTTGTCTATCCTAGAATCCAAAAAGCCTCAGAACTTATCTCTCTAATCCTCTTCAATGATCCATGAAGGTATAAATTTAATCACACTACACACAATTAGAAGTGCATACATGTGTATATATTGCTTTAAATTGATTGTGTGATTAATTCCCCTTAAAATAGTGCTTTAATAATTTTTTGGGAATTTTTAAACATTTTTAAACATTTTTTTAAATAAATGTTTTCATTAATAAAATGTGTTTATATAATTTGTGGGGTAAAATTTCTATTTTAAAAACTTCATTTTTCAATGGAATGTTTGTTTGGGTAGAATGTAAATGCGCTAGAGACTTCAGGGTGCTTGCTGTAATTACTTTGGACGCGTGTGTGCCACTCATATTTCAACACTTGTCATCCTCCTGGTTCATCTATTTGTGTTTGTTATGTGAGAGGGTTCGCTGGTGGATTGATGATCGTTGGATTAAAGCTGATCGATGGTCTGCATGTGTTTTAAACCTATCCGTGTGCCATCGTTTGAACCAATCACTTTGGACTTAACCACCGCTGTTTTATAACCCTTAGATCAAGTCAATCGTAGGATGACTTAATCTCAGCCATTGATTCCATACGCATTTCCAGAACCTTCCTCCACCCCTATATAAACCCCCCACTTCTCAGACTTTCAAGACTTTTGGGCATTCGTCAATTCTGAGAGAAAAAAAATAGAGAGAAGAGAGAGAGAAGAGAGAAAAGAAAAGAGAGAAGAGAGAGAAAGAAAACTGTGTTAACCAAAAACCAAACCCTAACCCTAAACACTTCTTTTTTCTGAATCAAACCTTCGTATACACCTAACCCCAAACACAACCTTGAGTGTTTGAGAGAGAGAGTGGTTTGTTCATATTGAAGCTGTAACCTCTTTGTCTATGATCTTGTTAACAACTTAAACATTCGTGTGAAGATCTGTGTTTGTTTTTCATAGAAACCTTAGATCTACATTCTGCATGTTACATTTTCACTAGATCTGCATATTTCTTACTTCATTTAAGAAAATCTTTACTGATTTGGTTTTGAAAATGTTTTATGGTTTCTATTCTTACGAAACTTAACCTTGACCTAGTTGGATTCGCACTTGGAGATTTTCAATCTCAAAAATATTTTTAAAACCGAGATTGATTAAGATCTTGACCGATTTTAAAGCGAGATATCCGTGGAATCTGGGTTATATTAAAGGTCAAAAAGGTTTTTAGTTCTGTAAGAAAGAAAGAAAACAAAATCACAGCATATAGACTTTATATGTAATTTTTCTAGGACTGTCTGTAAATCTAAGTGTGTGTGAGTTCATGCATGTTGATATGAATCACTTCACAAACACTTAACACACTACTACACTGGAAGTGTTGTGAATAAGATCAAAGATCATTGAGTCGACATAAGGAAGCTAAAGCAAAGGAAGTTATCAAACTGGAAGAACATCATCAACAATCAGATCTATGAGTAGTTAGAAGGACACCAAGTGGGGTATATTCCTAAACTTAGAATAGGTTAATTTGTGTGCATGTATGTTATATTGTTTGTAACTATTATTTGTTGTTAGTGAATTTTTACTTTTGTGACTTAGAAGTCACCGTGGATGTTTCCTCTGTTGGGAGAGGTTTTACCACGTTAAAAACTGTGTGTTGATTATCTTCATCTACTCATCTCAGTCTATAGTGTGCTGATTTTTTAAAACTGTCTTGTTTTTAAAAACTGATTACAAAGTCTTGATTACTCTCGTACATAAGTTTTTTGTAAACACAACTTGTTGTTTATAATTTTTATTTTCAAAAGAAAAGGGTTTCTCCAACAAACATCTCGGAGTTGCTTATACAGTTTAATCTTGTATTAAACGGCATTAGCAACGTTTTTCAATTGGTATCAGAGCCCTGTTAACTTTTATTTCAAAAAGATCTTGTGTTTCTGAAATCGTTTTTTGAAAAACCTAACTATGGACGAGAAGAATGAAAGGTTTGGTAATCTGTCCAGACCTCCACTCTTTGATGGAAACAACTTTGCTTACTGGAAAGTAAGAATGGTTGCCTTCATCCAAGGGACTTTAGGAGATGATGTCTGGGACATTATTGAAAACGGATACACTTATCCTACTAAAGCAGCCACTGAAGGAAGTGATGAGAGGGTAAAGAAAATCTTAAGTGAGTTTACCCAAGAAGAGAAAACTATTTCTCGAAATAACAATAAAGGCAAGAATGCCATTTTTATGTCTATTAATGAGTATGAGTTCAAGAGAATCTCATCTTATGCCACATATAAGGAAGCTTGGGACACATTAATCACTGCCCATGAAGGAGACTCAAGAGTTAAAGCTGCTAAAACTCAAATGCTTACCCAGCAGTACAACTCTTTGATTATGTCTGACTCTGAGTCTTTTGATGACTTTTACATGAACTTAACTGATCTAGTTACTAATTTGCATGCTAATGGTATAACTTATGATAGGAATGAAATTGTCTCTAAAATTCTAAGATCATTACCACAAAAGTTTGACAGCTAGAGGTATGCTATTGAGGAAATGAGTGATCAAAACCTTACCCCTGAGTTACTCAGTAGCAAACTTAGGACTATGGAAATGGAATTAGACTTTAAGAAACAATTAAATCATTCACAAAGAAAACAGCCCAACTCTAACTTGAGTTTTGCCTCTAAGATATCTAAACTTGAGACTAATTTGATCAACTCTGACTCTGATGAGGAGTGTGATATAGACAAACTAGATAATCAGATTGCCTTAATGTCTAAACAATTTAAGAAAATTGTTAAATTTAGATACAAACAGGCAACTAAACAAGGCAAGCCTAATTATCCTACTCTGTCTAATCCCAAACCTCATGAGAGAGGTCTTGACAAACATCCTAAGGACAACAACTCCAGACCCACTAGAGACCTTAAAAAGATTGAATGTTTTAGATGTGGGAAACTAGGTCACATTGTTCACGATTGTAGAGTTAATCTGAATAAAGCCAACACACACAATAGAGCCAATGTCTGTAAAACTTGGAATGATTCAAGTGACTCTGATGAAGAGGAACTTGAGTCATCAAATGAACTTGACCCTTGCATGTCCTTTTATGCTAAGATCATTTACAATGATGATATGTCTGTGTGTGATAATGATGCTCCTACTCCTGCTTGTGTGAATACTGTTTTGACTGGCCTAGATGCGTTATTATCTGAAAATGTTGCTAGTTCTAGTTCCGTGTGTGTGAGTCAAAGTGATCTCGATAACGACGATGTAAATGGGTGCGTGAGTACTAAAACTGAATCGTTAGGGGTCACTACACACACTTCACTTAGCGACTCAGACACATATGACCTCCCTGATATCCATACTTTGTATGCTAAAACTCTTAAAAAAGGCACTAGACTGGAGAAGGCTGTTAGAGACCTGACTAAGAAATTAGATGATCTAAGTCTTATTGTGAAGCTGAATGCCGAAGAGTACACTAACCAGTGTCTGTCTCATCAATCTGAAATTAAAACTTTTGTTCAAAAATTAAAAGAGTTGACTAAAACTAATGAAACCCTGGAAATGAAATATAAGGGAACATTATTAGAACTGGAGGAAGCAAAAACAAAGACAGCTACTGTTTTCAAAAAAATTTCTAAGTTTAAAAACAATTCAAATTGTTTTACTGACTTTGTTGTTGACTCCAATACCAATTCTGATGATAGAACCGGTATTGGATTTTGCCCTAAGAACAAACCACAAACTACAAATCTTGAACCTATTAAGTTTGTGTTTGGGGGCAAAAGACCAATTGAAACATGTCCAGACTTTCATTTTATTAAAGAGGAATTTGATCAAAAGCAACAACAGAAAGACATTGGAGAGTCTAGTAATTCTAAGGCTGACACTGCACTTAAGACTAAATACGTCTGTCCTTTGATCAGAAAGGCTGAATCTACCTTTAAAACCATCCCTCCTAGGAATAGCATTACTGAACAGAATGCTGTCAAACCCATTTTTAGAAGTTTTCCTAAGGAAGTTCATCCCTCAAGCAATCAATATTGCTCCTACTGTGACATTTATGGTCATTCCTTTGAAGGTTGTTATGCTAGGCGTCTAAACACCCCTGTGTACAACACTTCTGTCTACAAGAACTTTAACTATTCTAGGCAAAATCGTAACCATTATGTCCTTCCAAGACAACCTGACAAGAACTCTAACTACAGGAATAGAAAGACCAAAACTAAGAGTTCATTTAAGAGAAAGGCTCCCAGAAACTTTCCTAAACCAAAAGCTCAAAT
Source organism: Sambucus nigra (assembly GCA_949130495.1). Taxonomy (NCBI): domain Eukaryota; kingdom Viridiplantae; phylum Streptophyta; class Magnoliopsida; order Dipsacales; family Adoxaceae; genus Sambucus; species Sambucus nigra. The sequence continues at coordinate 44,505,445 of OX422210.1, read as the reverse complement.
TTTCCACAATAATTAATTTGCTGCTCCAAATGTTTTTCGACAAAAAGCTGTTTCTCGAAAATTTTATCAAATGAGGGCAAACTTGCGCAAAATTAAAACTAGAGCCATTTGGGTTAGAAAAGATGATCTTTTACCCCAAATGAAGTGTAACATTGTTATCACCGCCTTAAAAGCTGAACACACTTCATCTGGTTGGTATTTAGATTCAGGATGTTCCAAACATATGACAGGAGATGAAACCAAACTTTTAAACAAAACCGGATTTGCTGGTGGGAAAGTAGTTTTTGGTGACGGAGTTTCATCCCAGATCATAGGTAAAGGAACCCTAAAAGAAGAAGGAATGCCAGTTCTGGAAAATGTACTTTTAGTTAAAGGCCTTAAAGCCAACCTCCTAAGTATATCACAATTTTGTGACTCTGACCATACTGTTACCTTTTCAAAGAACAATTATAAAATTCTAAATGATAAAGGTAAATGCATTATTACCGGATTTAGAACACCTGACAATTGTTATACTGTCAAAACTGGTTCTGAAACCTGTAACATTGTCAGAATGGATGACAATGAAATCTGGAATAATCGTATGGGTCACCTAAGTTATGATATCCTTGGTAGATTGTCTAGTCAAGAGATTGTTAGAGGAATTCCTAAAATTAAACCTATTTCAAGTGTTGTCTGTGGTCATTGCCAGGAAGGAAAAATAGTTAAGACTTCGCATAAAAAGGTTAAAGACATTCTCACCTCTAGACCTCTGGATCTCATCCATATGGTCCTTATTGGTCCCTCTAGAACTGTTAGTCTTTGTGGACACAGTTATATCCTTGTCATGGTTGATGATTTCACACGATTCACTTGGGTTGCCTTCTTGAAATAAAAATCTGACACGTTTCAGAATTTTTTGAAAATTTTACTAAGAATTGAAAATGAGAAGGACACACAAGTCAATCGCATTCGTAGTGATAGAGGGGGAGAGTTCATAGACACAGGAATAGTTGAATATTGTGACTAAAACGGTTACAAATATGAATTTAGTGCCCCTAAAACTCCTCAGCAGAATGGTATTGCTGAAAGGAAAAATCGAACTCTTCAAGAGATGGCACGTGTCATGTTGCATGCCAAATCTCTACCTAAATACTTCTGGCTAGAATCTATTAGAACTGTATGTCATATCATTAATAGGGTTTACCTTAGGAAAAACTCTAAACAAACCCCTTATGAGTTGTGGTACGGTAAGAAGCCTAATCTGAAATATCTAAGAACTTTCGGAAGTCAGTGTTATGTCTGTAAAGACAGAGAACATCTGTCTAAATTCGAAACGCGTGGTGATAAAGCCATCTTCTTAGGAGACTCTCCAAACAGTCGTGCTTATCGTATATACAATCTGCGTACTAAGGCCCTTATGGAATCGATAAATGTAATTGTAAGCGACACTATTGTCGAAAATAAGATATCTGAATCACCTATTGTGGTTGAATCTGAAAATGATTTCAAAACTGATTCACCAAAAATAGATGACTCATTACCTAGTGAGAGTCCAGAAGTACCTGGCTGGGTCTCGAAAGATCATCCCATTGACAACGTGGTCGGTAATCCTAATGAGCCAGTTCATACTAGATCCCAGTTAAGAAATTATGCTAATTATGCATGTTTCGTCTCCCTTGTGGAACCGAAAAATGTTAATGAAGCATTGAATGACACACACTGGATTTCTGCTATGCAGGAAGAACTTTTACAATTTGTCATTCACGATGTCTGGTATCTTGTACCGCGGCCTCAAAACAAAAATGTTATTGGGACACGTTGGATTTTTAAGAACAAATCTGATGAAAATTGGGTCATCCTTAGAAACAAAGCTAGACTAGTTGCTCAAGGTTACTCACAAATAGAAGGAATTGATTTTAGCGAGACTTTTGCCCCTGTCACTCGTCTTGAATCTGTTCGACTTCTTTTCGCCATAGCGTGTCACTTAAAATTCACACTTTATCAAATGGATGTCAAATCTGCCTTCCTCAATGGAATTCTGTCCGAAGAAACGTATGTAGAACAACCCAAAGGGTTCATTGACCCTAAATATCCTGACCATGTCTTTCGTCTAAAAAAGGCTCTGTATGGCTTAAAATAAGCTCCTCGAGCTTGGTATGAACGCCTTTCCAACTTTTTGTTGGATAAGGGTTTTAAGAGAGGAGGAAATGACCAGACTCTCTTTGTCAAATATTTTGACAAAAACATTATTATAGCCCAAGTCTATGTAGACGACATCATTTTCGGGTCAACTTCAAACTCTGAAGTTAAATCTTTTTCTGCTATTATGCATAAGGAGTTTCACATGTCCCTTATGGGGGAGCTACAACTTTTCTTAGGATTTCAAGTGAAACAGAATTCTGATGGTCTATTTGTCTCTCAAACTAACTATGCCTTAGATCTTGTTAAGAAATTTGGTTTAGATAATGCTAAAGTTTCCAAAACGCCTATGATTACTACTGTTAAATTAAGCAAAGATGAAAATGGTAAGTCAGTTGATTCCACACTCTATCGTAGTATGATTGGTAGCCTACTCTATCTAACTGCCTCACGACCAGACATAATGTATGCTGTATGTCTGTGTGCTCGTTACCAGATTAACCCTAAAGAGAGCCATTTATCGTGTGTAAAACGTATAATAAAGTACATAAAAGGCACTCTCAATCTTGGACTTAGGTACACTAATGATACCTGCAGCACCATCATAGGGTATACTGATGCTGATTGGGCCGGTTGTACCGATGACAGTAAAAGTACATCAGGTGCCTGTTATTATGTCGGCAATAATTTAGTTGGTTGGAGTAGTAAAAAACAGAATTGCACATCTTTATCTATGGCTGAGTCCGAATATATAGCATCAGGAAGTTGCTATGCTCAATTGTTATGGATAAAACAGATGTTAAGTGATTATGGGATTAAAGAAGATCAATTACAATTGTATTGTGATAATCAAAGCGCTATTAACATATCTAAAAACCCGGTTCAACACTCGCGAACTAAGCATATTAAAATAAGGCATCATTTTATACGCGAACTTGTTGAGACTAAGGAATTAGAAATTAATTACCTACCTACTGATCTGCAACTTGCAGACATGTTCACTAAACCTCTAGACTATAATAGATTTCTGTATTTGCGAAATTCTATAGGTATGGTATACGCTGATTAAAACTCTTAAGACCTTAATTTTTACCCTTTGTCCATTTGAGACAAAATGGGGGAGAAATTTGAGTCTTACGAGTTCAATGTTTTGTTCACATTTCATCTAAACTGCTTGATCTTAGTGTGCATATTTGCAGGAATCTCCTCTACTGATTGTCTACCATTTCTAGTGTAAAATTTTGTAAATAGTTGAGTTATGTAATTTTTGACTTTCTAGGAAATGGGTAGATAGTATCTTTTGTATAGGACTAGGTTTTAATTTTTTTGGGTTCCCTACGAGTTTTAAGCTAACTCAAAGGAGATTTTGTCTCATATTTCCAAAGGGGGAGATTGAAGCACCTTATACCTTTGACTTGCTTAAGTCTATACTGTATAAGTGTTCATCTAATTTGGAAATAGTGACAAAATTAGTTGTCTATCCTAGAATCCAAAAAGCCTCAGAACTTATCTCTCTAATCCACTTCAATGATCCATGAAGGTATAAATTGAATCACACTACACACAATTAGAAGTGCATACATGTGTATATATTGCTTTAAATTGATTTTGTGATTAATTCCCCTTAAAATAGTGCTTTAATAATTTTTTGAGAATTTTTAAACATTTTTTTAAATAAATGTTTTCATTAATAAAATGTGTTTATATAATTTGTGGGGTAAAATTTCTATTTTAAAAACTTCATTTTTCAATGGAATGTTTGTTTGGGTAGAATGTAAATGCGCTAGAGACTTCAGGGTGCTTGCTGTAATTACTTTGGACGCGCGTGAGTGTGCCACTCATATTTCAACACTTGTCATCCTCCTGGTTCATCTATTTGTCTTTGTTATGTGAGAGGGTTCGCTGGTGGATTGATGATCGTTGGATCAAAGCTGATCGATGGTCTGCATGTGTTTTAAACCTATCCGTGTGCCATCGTTTGAACAAATCACTTTGGACTTAACCACCGCTGTTTTATAACCCTTAGATCAAGTCAATCGTAGGATGACTTAATCTCAGCCATTGATTCCATGCGCATTTCCAGAACCTTCCTCCACCCCTATATAAACCCCCCACTTCTCAGACTTTCAAGACTTTTGGGCATTCGTCATTTCTGAGAGAAAAAAAAATAGAGAGAAGAGAGAGAGAAGAGAGAAAAGAAAAGAGAGAAGAGAGAGAAAGAAAACTGTGTTAACCAAAAACCAAACCTAACCCTAAACACTTCTTTTTCTGAATCAAACCTTCGTATACACCTAACCCCAAACACAACCTTGAGTGTTTGAGAGAGCGAGTGGTTTGTTCATATTGAAGCTGTAACCTCTTTGTCTATGATCTTGTTTACAACTTAAACATTCGTGTGAAGATCTGTGTTTCTTTTTCATAGAAACCTTAGATCTACATTCTGCATGTTACATTTTCACTAGATCTGCATATTTCTTACTTCATTTAAGAAAATCTTTACTGATTTGGTTTTGAAAATGTTTTATGGTTTCTATTCTTACGAAACTTAACCTTGACCTAGTTGGATTCGCACTTGGAGATTTTCAATCTCAAAAATATTTTTAAAACCGAGATTGATTAAGATCTTGACCGATTTTGAAGCGAGATATCCGTGGAATCTGGGTTATATTAAAGGTCAAAAAGGTTTTTAGTTCTGTAAGAAAGAAAGAAAACAAAATCACAGCATATAGACTTTATATGTAATTTTTCTAGGACTGTCTGTAAATCTAAGTGTGTGTGAGTTCATGCATGTTGATAGGAATCACTTCACAAACACTTAACACACTACTACACTGGAAGTGTTGTGAATAAGATCAAAGATCATTGAGTCTACATAAGGAAGCTAAAGCAAAGGAAGTTATCAAACTGGAAGAACATCATCAACAATCAGATCTATGAGAAGTTAGAAGGACACCAAGTGGGGTATATTCCTAATCTTAGAATAGGTTGATTTGTGTGCATGTATGTTGTATTGTTTGTAACTATTATTTGTTGTTAGTGGATTCTTACTTTTGTGACTTAGAAGTCACCGTGGATGTTTCCTCTGTTGGGAGAGGTTTTACCACGTTAAAAACTGTGTGTTGATTATCTTCATCTACTCATCTCAGTCTATAGTGTGCTGATTTTTTAAAACTGTCTTGTTTTTAACAAATGATTACAAAGTCTTGATTACTCTCGTACATAAGTTTTTTGTAAACACAACTTATTGTTTATAATTTTTATTTTCAAAAGAAAAGGGTTTCTCCAACAAACATCTCGGAGTTGCTTATACAATTTAATCTTGTATTAAATGGCATTAGCAACGTTTTTCAAACACGAGTACGAATATTCAAATCAAATACAAATATCAATAGAATTTTATCAATAAATTTCTCAACAACACTTTAACCGGGTCACCAGGCCTCACGACGTCCGTATATGCTTTATCAAGCCATAGCCCGGGAAACAGGAATTTTGGCGGGTGCCCAACATCCGTGCCATATTAAAATCTCATGACAACGTGCTTAACAACATGAATCATACCACATGAATCAAAATAATTTCAACAATTATTTCCTGATTTCAATGAATTTAACAATTCAAATATGAGTTCAATTAAACAAGAATTCAAAGAGAATGACACTCGCGAGATTTAAGGAGCATATTGTGTAAAACCCCATACCTCAAACCATGATGAGAAACCAACGATCACATCCTCAAGATCAACTCAAAAGATCTACAAAAGATCCTCAAAGAACCTCCAACAAAATAGTCCCAAGAACACCTCTAATCTAAGGTTGGAACTCACAAATCTCAAGGGCCAATGTGTATATAAAAAGAAGAGGAATATAAAATATATTTGCTGCCAAAATTTGTATCAAAAGTATGTTAAAAGGGTTGCCCACGACTTCCTTTTATAATGCAAAGAAATGAAGAGTTGGAATCCAAAAGACTCCTTTAAATAAGGCAAATAAATGAAAAGTTGGAAGTCAAAACAACTGCAAGAGTTAAAAACATTTAAAAATCATTTTAAAATCTGTTTTAACTCCGTTTTCGAAACCGTTTGAAATTCTCGCCTTTAAAAATAATAACCAACATATTTGAGCAATAAAAATAATTTCATCAAAAACTTTATTTTCCTCCATTTTTCAGAAATTAATTAAAATAGCCCAAAATTACGCGGGTTATTACACTTCCCCACTAATAATAGAATTTCGCCCTCGAAATTCGCCGAATGCCTAACTCTCAAAATCAGGTCACTACACTAACTCCAAAAATAAATCACGTCTCCCAAAAATAAATTCCTCACCTCTAATCTCCAAACTTATCACGAATATCACCTAAAATTTTCTATCTCCAAAAAATGTTAACCACGCAATGAACCCAAAATATTAATTTCAACCTGTTTGGCTAGGAAACAAAATATTCTCGAAAATGCCAACTTATGTTGGTCGGGAGGTAAATATATTCTCGAAAATGCCAGCTTATATTGGTCGGAACGTAAAGCGCTAAAATCTACTAACTATGGCTGGTTGGGGATAAAAACCCACCAATTGTAGTTGGTCGACAAGGAAAATTTACCGACCTTGGTTGGTCGGAAACATTTTATGGGCAAAATTATTTCAAAAAGACTAATTATAGCTGGTAGGGGATAAAAATCCACTAACTGTAGTTGGTCGACATGAAGAATTTAACAACCTTGGTTGGTTGGAAACATTTTAAACATTTTTATAATTATTACTTTATTACTAAGTTGGTCGAGAAACAAAATGTTATTTTTGCCAAATGACTATCACAAGTTCAAACTACACAATATTGTCATCTTTTTATCAGATATGCATGCACAAATATAAAATGTTATAAGACAATAACGAATAAAAATGAAATTCTTTCATTGAATTCAAAATAAATTACATTGATAATGAAATGAAAGTTACATTGATATTGAAATATATACTAACTATTACATCAAAAATTCCTATTCTACTGGTCTTTTCCCCTCTGCTTTTGACACAGGTTCCTCACCAGCAGGCGGATCATTTAAAGCCAGAGGAGAATTGATGAAGTTGAGATCCTTCAACATCTTGACATTCATCACGGATGGTCGTTCCAAAAGATGCTCGGGACGAGATATCTCGGCTTTTGAATGAAGATTATAGTCACCGAGACACTTTGAAATCAAGCTCAGAGGAATGGCCTGTGCAGGGATCCAACTCATATCCAATTTGTATGGTGGCACAGGTAAGTCGAGCAACCCGGGATCGTGGTAGTCCCACAGGTAATGACCCTGTTCGAGCTGCAACACACCTAAGGCGTTCAACCAGCCTTGTTTGTAGCCCTCATTATTGGCATTCTGGATACGATCGTCCAAGTGGTAAAGCGCTTCATTGTATCCAGCCATCCAGAACTCCCTGGGCTATTTATGGAACTGATATGTTAGTCTGTCCAGCTGCTCGTGGAGATTTTTGACGAAGAGCTCCTTGTCCTCCAAGGTAGATTTATGCTCAGAGAGCTGCTCTTCCAAGTCCCTGATCTTCTTTGACATTTCAGCCAAAGCCTGGTTCTTCGCCATCAGCTGGAAGGCCTGGTTCTCTAGGGCAGACTGAGTCCTCTGTTCCTCGACAGGAATCCGAGATGCTCTAGTTCGTCCCCGAGGTGCTCTTCCTCGTCCCCGAGAAGATGTGGAAGGGCCAGACCTCTTCAAAGTTTCCAACTCGTCCCTCAAGTTGGCGTTCTCAACTTCCAGGAATGAAAATACCTCATCGGTCACTGGGATTAAGGCTTTTGAAGAAGAGGCTGCAGACTTCAACTGTGATATCTCTTTCTGCAAGTTGTTGTTCTCTTGCTCCAACAACTCGGCAATCTGTCTGCATTCCTCGACCTCACCTTTCAGGGTTCTCTCCCTCACATCGTACCCATCAAAAAGCTTCTCGTAGCCCTTATCGGCAATGATCATCTTGTACTTCTTCTCATACCCCTCATGCAACAGGGCAGTGGATTCTTTGTATTGAAGCTGAAGGTCTTACAGGGTGATTTGAAGATCCTATATCATGTCATAATAGGCCATATTATTGGCCACAACTCGATCAAGTAGACACTTTAGATATTGATATGCTTCCACTGCCTGTTCTGAAGCATCTTGGCCGAGGACGTCTACAACTTATGCTGCACTCAGGCCTGTGTGACCAGCTTTAAAATATTAATTACATTGTCGCAGCAACTTAGTATCATGGGCAGATAGTAATTCCATCCTGGCCAGAAACTAGAAGAGAAAGAAAGAGCAATCATCAATAAGAAATATAAGCAGAGTATGAATAGAAGATAAACAATAGTATGCATAAAAGTCCAAGTTTTATTAGATCATAAAGTTCAGAGTTACATATGTGGGTTACATTTGAAAAAGAAAAAAATAAAGAGAAACCCGAACAACTCTACACCTTTTCCTTATCTCCCAAAACCTTCTCGGGAGGCTGGGACGAGGAAGTAGGTTGCTCGGAGGGAATGGGTAGTTGCTCGGGGAGCACGGGCAGCTGCTTGGAAGAAGTAACAATCTGTTGAAGTTCCTCGACAGCAGGCTGAATGGCTGGGGGATTATCTCCCATCACCATAGAAGAATCTTCTGAGGCAGCTTCGTCCTCTTCAAGATCTTCTGGGGTTGGAGGGGGACCAGGAATGTGTTGCTGGAAAAGCTCAGAAGATTCATCAACTTTCATTTCCTGGAGAGCAGCAACCCATGCATCCCTAAAGTATTTGAGACTGCTATAGTCCACTTGCGACACCATAGCAGCCAACCCCTTGTTCCACCCCTTGTCCCAGCCAGCGCTGAAGGACTTCTTCACAGCCATCTTCCTCTTCAATTTCTCCGAGGAGAGCTTCTCGGACAGCAGGTTATCAACAGCTTTCAATTTGTTTTCAATATCTTCCTTCTGCCGACCTACTTCCCTAAGTTGAGCCAGCTCCTCCTCCGCAGCCCTGAGCTTATCTTCAAGCTCCCCAGAAGTTTTGAGCTTCTCTTCGAGCTCCTTATTTGCCTTCTCCAGGGCATTTATTCTCTTCTCCAACTCCTTGGAGGCATCAACAGCTCGAGCTTTCTCTTGCTCGGTGGAGGCAAGCTTTTTCTCCCAGACAGCCTTGTCAGTAGCGTATGTCTGGCGAGAATCGTCCAAAGACTTGATAGCTTCTGCCAGAGCTCCCTCCACACTGGACGAGGAGCATGAAGCTTTAATCGCTTCATCCTTCTTCAGGATTATATTAAAGCAACTCGTCAATTGTGAAAGTAAAAAGAAAGCAAGTTAGAAACAGAAATAACAAAGAAAATATGAAAAATTCAAAGTAAGAAGAGTTACAGAAGCAAGGTGACGACCAGATAACGAGGTGACCATGTCCTGAGTAAGGTTTTCTTCAATACCTTGGACCTCGGGAATGATCCAGGACTTTACCGAGCTCATGGCAGAGCTCGGAGGAACAAAAGTGGGAACCCTTGTCCCAACAGTTGTGGGCTGAGTGATGGTGTCAGCCAAATTGACCGAGGAGCTCTTTTTCAGCCTCCTCGGGGGAACAAGAACAGATTCAATCAAGGAAGAACCCTTGATCGGTGATATTACAATTACCTCTCCAGGAGCATCAGACCTTCTCGGAGCCACTGCGGGCTTCTTTACAACCTTCACGACAGCAGCCGAGGAAGGCACAACATTCTTCTTTGGCCCTTCCCCTGGGAGATCAACTTTATTTCTTTTTACCTCTCGAGAACCAGAGGCAGGTTTCTCAAACAAAGTGGGAGGTCTTCTTCTCTTCATCCTTTCGCTTAAAGGGACGTGAGATTCAGGCGAGGAACCGGTGGAAGCTGGTACTGGCTCTGATTCACTTATCACTGGACGAGCAGTGAAAGAAGTGGTGTAGCTCTTGTATTGCAGCAGATATGAGGCTGATCTAATGTGCTCGTCGGCAACAGATTGATGCAGGCTCCAGATAAGTTTCAAATGCCTTATATTGACATCTGCTTCTTTTGGGCACTTTCTTTTGTTATCAACTGCAAATAAATAAACATTGCCATCAATGACACATTTTTTCAAACATAGAGGAAGCATAATTTCGAAATAAATAAAACGAAATAAAAATAACCTATCCCATTGCCATAAGGAGGGCATCTGGGACCCTGGTAAACCTCATCTCCAGTTAATGGATTAATATTTTATTGACCAATTGCCTAAAAAACAACTTAGATTTATATTATTGTGGGTTTATTTAGATCCCATACAGTTGGTTCCTTCTTAGCATCACTGTCGAAAACATTTACAACTCACCCAATACTCAATTAATTTGGTGTTAAAAACTTTTCAAATATTAATTTAACAAAATCCATTTCCAGTTTAAGAATAACACAACACATTTTATTCTACAACACTAATAACCAATTAGATAACACAAAATAATTTGAATGCAATTGGAATAAACATTCCAAAATAATATTAATCCATTACAGTAAGCCCAACAATATCAAATGTATTAAAATGACACGAATACCATAGTATTTGACCCCGATAAAAGAAGATAACTGAATCCTTTGGGCGATATGCCCTACTAAGAGAATACTGTGAATCAAATGATGATAGGCCTCTAATCAAAACTCCATAAATCCATAGCCTGTCATAATCCGCTAAGGTTGGCGTCCCTGTTGCTGGACACCTGATATAAAAGATACAATAGAAAAGAAAATATGCAAGGAAACGGGTCAGAGCCCGATTGTGTAAATGATTTTTAAAACAGCAAGTATTTAACAAGTGCAATAAAGAATTTATTATGTACATGTCAGATCCAACTCTCACTTGCTATTCTCACCTCTCAACTAGAGTGCACACTTAACGTTTCCTATTAACCTCCTAGTTAATGGTTCCTCTTTTTTAGTCTCCATATTATAATTCCATCCCAATATCATAATCCCGTATGTCCCATACCATACGTTATATAATCATTCTTATACATTTTTCATTTATATGAAACGTTTCTCATTAACATGAATCATTTCTCATTAATATGAATTAATCTTTTCAATTCTATAAGAATAAACATTCATTAACTTAATTCAATTCTTTTCTCAATTCGCCTCTATCTACAATTATCACACAGTAGATGACTTAACTACAATATAACCATTCAATCATTTAATTCATTATATATATATATATATATATATATATATATATAATACGGCACCCCGAGTCACAGCTGCGGTGCAATGCATTACTCTGCTATCATGTCCCAATATCGTTGGTCGCCAAAAAGGGGACAAAAGGTTCGGTGAGGATACCTCGAACCATTAACAACAACACAATCATTGGAGGCGAACATAGTTCTCATACCCATGGGTCACGCACATACCTACGTACCCATAGTCAGCGGACTTATCAACTCCCCAATAAGTCTTTCATAGACCTATGTTCTCGAGCGACAAATCGAAGATCCCATGGATTAATCAGGATATGACTGCCCTCACGCGCAAAACTCCCACCGATAACAAGTAAGCTAGGTATGTCATACACATAAATCATCAATCAATCAAATAGGCATTATCATACCTATAATATAATATCAATAAGGTAATATCACTACCCTAAGATAATTCCCATACGTAGCATTATATCTCTTTTAAATTCCACGTATTAAAATATCATATCTTTACTTCATAATTTAATTATCCTCGCATCCTATAACATCTCTCCACTCCCGACGTCGTTAAGGTTCATGCGCGGAGCATCTCGCAAAGAGAAATCCAATCAAGGAACCCCTCCAATACACTACTACTTAACTTTGTTGATCGAGGAGGTTCGTCAACTTCAAATATGCGATTGGAATAACCTCATCCCCTCTTTCAACCAAATGTGTTCTAAACTCTCATCTCTATCCAGGAGCCATACCACTACGCTCTTGTACTACACTCAGCCCTTGCGAAATCTATAATGAGGTTAAACTCAGTCCTTGATGTTTAAATTGTAATCCTAAGGCTACCCAGGTGTTACATTAAATCTCCCCTACTTGAACTATCCTTAATCCTCATACAAACATATTAGAATCCAACACATGAATCTAGCAACTGAAATCTCTTTAACTTTAATTATCATAATTCTAATCAATTAAATCCCAATCAAATTAATTCAAATCTTAACTAGGGCTTACTGATCTTCTCTAAGTCCCATAATATCCAATTAATAATCACCGAAGATCTACAAAAGTTTTGGGATAAGAACCAACATTAAAAAGAAACAACATCATGAATTCTCATATTTTAAATACTCAGAAAAATCAGATCCAAAAAATTATTCAATTCATCAATCCGACTTCAGATTTGGATTTTACACGAAAAATTGAGTCAAGTATGTGTTTTGAGTTCTTCTTAATTCTCATCCAAATGCACTCAAAAAGAAGATCTAAACCTTCCAAATTGGCTCTTCTCATTCCACTCGTTTTTGCCTCTTTTTCCAGAAAATTATCAACATATTATCTTCATGAACACTAAATTATTTTCAGAATTTCTTCCACAGATTGATGAATATTTATTGGATTACTAACTACCTACAACATGAGTTTAATTCCTATATATTTTTAGATTCCAAAAAATCCATTAACAACTATATCCTTTCATCTTCCAAGCATGAAAATCATATCTTTTTATAACTATCCTAACATGGACAATATACGAACTTAAATTGCAAATATCAAACACTTGACTCTAATGAAGATCCCTTTGGAGTTGAATAACACAGGTGGTGATGGTGGTGGTGACCTTTGACCTTTGGTTCTCCTCCTTCCCAAGCTAACTTCTTTTTCTTTCCAAGCAACCTTCCACTCTCTCTAAGAAGATGACTTTTTAATTTTGTGTAGAAGAGATGAAATGAACCTATATACACTAATCTCCAAATACTTATAATAAGACAAAACCCGAAATCACTATTAATCCCCCTTGTAAAAATAACCAAAATGCCATTTTGGGTTGTCTTTTCGTTTCCAAATGATCCGAGACTCAAAATTAACATCCAAATAGACTTTTCTGACTATTTCGAACCTTCCGGACGCAACGACGCAGTCGAAATGACTATAAGGTTGATAGAAAATAAATTTCCTTTTTAATTTAATAAATTAGTCCCGACACGTCCCATACCGCGTCTGACTAAAAATTCAAATTACCGAATTTATATCATAACGTCATATCAATGACATCACATTCATATATTACCTAAATATCTTTAAGTAATATTCAGAACCATCCATTTTAATATCCACAATTCGGATAAAACCCAAATGAATTAATTTATAATAAGATCCAATTAATCTATTAATTTAAAATATAACCCATTTTAAAAGTCATTAAAGTTACGGGGTATTACATACTTACACCCTTATAACAGAATTTCGTCCCGAAATTCAGAAAAATGAACCATACTGATAAGGTCAACTCCGAGTATAAATCTCATATCGCAAGAAATCTAAGTAGTACCGCCCATACAATACATTAACAAAAATCCCCAAAGCTCTATACATCAAAATAATACAAATCTTTCTGAAACAATCCTCGCTAAAATCAATCTCCATAGCGCCCCAAAATCCGCGCTAACCTGCCACTAAAAAAAAATATGGGGAAGTACACAATACGACAGGAATTATGCTCAACAAATATGGATTAGCAACGAATAAAACGTAACAACACGAGTACGAATATTCAAATCAAAATGCAAGTCTCAAAGTATTTATCAATATAATTTCTCAACAACACCTTAACCGGGTCACCAGGCCTCACCCCATCCGCATATGCTTTATCAAGTCATAGCCCTTGGAAGCAGGAATTTTGGCGGGTGCCCAACATCCGTGCCTTATTAAAATCTCATGACAACGTGCTCATCAACAATATAATGATACCACATGAATCAAAATAATCTCAAAAATTATTTTTCAAATTTCAATGAATTTATCAATTCAAATATGAGTTCAATTAAATAAGAATTCAAAGAGAATGACACTCGCGAGATTTAAGGAGAATATTGTGTAAAACCCCATACCTCAAACCACGATGAGAAACCAACGATCACATCCTCAAGATCAACACAAAAGATCTACAAAAGCTCCGCCAAGAACCTCCAACAAAATAGCCCCAAGAACACCTCTAATCTAAGGTTGGAACTCACAAATCTCAAGGGCCAAAGTATAATTAAAAAGGAGAGGAATATAAAATATATTTGCTTCCAAAAGTTGTGCCAAAAGTATGTTAAAAAGTGTTGCCCACGACCTCCTTTTATAATGCAAAGAAATGAATAGTTGGAATCCAAAAGACTCCTTTAAATAAGGCAAATAAATGAAGAGTTGGAAGTCAAAACAACTCTTGAAAATTACTTAATGTTCGCCGACTTAGAATTCCAAGAGTTAAAAACATTTAAAAATCATTTTAAAATCCGTTTTAACTCCGTTTTCGAAACCGTTTGAAATTCTCGCCTTTAAAAATAATATTCAACATATTTGAGCAATAAAAATAATTTTATCAAAAACTTTATTTTCATCAATTTTCCTAAAATTAATTAAAATAGTCAAAAATTACGCGGGTTGTTACACTTCCCCACTAACAATGGAATTTCACCCTCGAAATTCGCCGAATGCCTAACTCTGAAAATCAGGCCACTACACTAACTCCAAAAATAAATCATGTCTCCCAAAAATAAATTCCTCACCTCTAATCTCGAAACCAACAACGAATATCCCCTAAAATTTTCTATCTCCAAAAATTGCTAACCACACAATGAACCCAAAACTCAAGCCCCGAGGGTTGTCGTATACCTAAGCTCTGATACCATTTGTAATAACCAGGGTAATTTTGGGCTATTTTAATTAATTTCTGGAAAATGGAGGAAAATAAAGTTTTTGATAAAATTATTTTTATTGCTGAAATATGTTGGTTATTATTTTTAAAGTCGAGAATTTCAAACGGTTTCGAAAACGGATTTTAAAATGATTTAAAAATATTTTTAACTCTTGGAGTTGTTTTGCCTTCCAACTCTCCATTTCTTTGCCTTATTTAAAGGAGTCTTTTGGATTTCAACTCTTCATTTCTTTGCATTATAAAAGGAAGTCGTGGGCAACCCTTTTAACCTACTTTTGGCACAAATTTTGGCAGTTTATATATTTTATATTCCTCTTCTTTTTATATACACATTGGCCCTTGAGATTTGTGAGTTCCAACCTTATATTAGAGGTGTTCTTGGGGCTATTTTATTGGAGGTTCTTGGAGGAGATTTTGTAGATCTTTTGAGTTGATCTTGAGTATGTGATCGTTGGTTTCTCATCATGGTTTGAGGTATGGGGTTTTACAAAATATACTCCTTAAATCTCGCGAGTGTCATTCTCTTTGAATTCTTGTTTAATTGAACTCATATTTGAATTGATAAATTCATTGAAATCTGGAAAATAATTGTTGAAATTATTTTGATTCATGTGGTATTATTCATGTTGTTGATGAGCACGTTATCATGAGATTTTAATATGGCGCGGATGTTGGGCACCCGCCAAAATTCCTGTTTCCCGGGCTATGGCTTGATAAAGCATATACGAATGTGGTGAGGCCTGGTGACCCGGTTAAAGTGTTGTTGAGAAATTAAATTGATAAATGCTTTGAGATTTGCATTTTGATTTGAATATTCGTACTCGTATTGTTACGTTTTATTCATCGCTAACATATATTTGGTGAGCATCTTTCATGTCGTATTGTGTACTTCCTCATATTTTCTTTTCGTGGCAGGTTAGCGTGGATTTGAGCGCTATGGATTATTGGGATTATTTTAGCGTGGATTAGTTGGGAAGAATTTTAATACAAGTTGGAAGAATTGTATTAATTATTTCATTGGTGTATAGAGCATTTTTATTCGAGTTAGATAGTTGTAATTTTAATTCGGGAGATGTTATTGTATTTAATTTGAAGAATTGAGATTAGTTGATTTATATTATCGTGGGTTTATTTAGATGCTCTATACCTTGTCACTTGTGGATTTGAATTTATTTTATCGCATTAGCGCTCCTTTCGCTCTCCCCGGGCGGGTGGGGTGTTACAAGTATTTAACAAGTGCAATAAATCTTTTATTATGTACATGTTAGACCCAACTCTCACTTTCCATTCTCACCTCTCAACTAGAGTGCACACTTAACGTTTCCTATTAACCTCCTATTTAATGGTTCCTCTTTTCTAGTCTCCATATTATAATTCCATCTCAATATCATAATCCCCGTATGTCCCATACCATACGTCACATTATTGTTCATTTACATTTCTCATCGTTTCTCATTAACATGAATCATTTCTCAATTAATATGAATTAAGTTTTTCAATAAACATTCATTAACTTAATTCAATTATCTTTATCTATTCACCGTTATCTACAATTATCACCGTAGATAGATTTAACCGTAATAAATATCCATTCATTCATTTAATCCATTATATATATATATATATATATATATATATATATATATATATATATATATATATATATATATATATATATATATATATATATATATATATATATATATATATATATATATTCATATATAATACGGCACCCCGAGTCACAGCTGCGGTGCAATGCATTACTCTGCTATCATGTCCCAATATCGCTGGTCGCCGAAAAGGGCACAAAAAGTTCGGTGAGGATACCTCGAACTAGGGGTGTTCGCGGTCCGGTCCGGTTCGGTTTTGAGATTTTTTTTGGACCGGACCGACTATGTCGGTCCTCTAAAAAAATGGACCAAGACCGGACCGATAATGTCGGTTAACCGACCCTATTCGGTTTGGTTTTTTACAGGGTCGGTTCGGTTCGGTTTAGTTTGTCGGTCTTAAGATTAATTAATTATATTATTTTTAAAACGTCTTGAACTTTTTTTTCAATTATGTCCAAAAAGACTATAACTATAGTTGATAATGTCAATACAGCATATCATGTATAAAAATAAACAAAGCTCCAATCTAAAACTCCAATCTAAAAATATAGCAGATCATGTATAAAAAATAAAAATAAAACATGTTGCAGATCAAATCAAATCTGATTCAAACAGCAAAACTCCAATCTAAAAGGGTTTTCGGCAAAAAAAAAAGTACAAAAAATATAGGGCAAGGCAGCGTCGAAAAAAAATAAAATAAAAAAAAACCTGGTCGGCAACCAGCGTCCCGCCGTCGGCAGTTGTGTAAGAAAGACTGGCTTGGCCCGCGGCGGCAGCAGCAAGCATCAGCAATGTCGGCAGTTGTTGGAACTTGTATGGCTTGGGTTGGGTGGGTGAGATGTGAGAGAGAGGTTTTTTTTATTTGTCTTGGACGGTTTGTGTGATGAGAAAGAATAATAACGGCTGATGGTATAATAGTAGGGTTTTGTTTAGATTGATATTTCACGCTTTTGACTATTTTAACCTATATCTTTTATTTATATTACCCCCACTAGTAGCATCATAAGTGACACACATAAAATATTAAAAAAATATATATTTAATTCCTTTCGGTCCGGGTCGGTCCATACCGACCCTGTCAAGCCCAAAACCGAGGACCGGACCGACTCAATCGGTTTTAAAAAAAAAAAAACAGGAACTAACAGACTATAAAAAAAACCGACAAAAATAAGGCGGTTCGGCTCGGTCCTTCGGTTCGGTCGGTTTTCTGAACACCCCTACCTCGAACCATTAACAACAACACAATTATTGGAGGCGAACATAGTTCTCATACCTATGGGTCACGCACATACCTACGTACCCATAGTCAGCGGACTTATCAACTCCCCGATAAGTCTTTCATATACCTATGTTCTCGAGCGACAAATCAAAGATCCCATGGATTCATCAGGATATGACTGCCCTCACGTGCAAACCTCCCACCTATAGCAAGTAAGCTAGGTATGTCATACACATAATCATTAATCAATCAAATAGGTATTATCATACCTATAGTATACTAACAATAAGGTACTCACATTAACCTTAGATTATTCCCTTACGTAGCATTATATCTCTTTAAATCCCACGTATTAAAATGTCATATCTTTACTTCATAATTTAATTATCCTCGCATCCTATAACATCTCTCCACTCCCGACGTCGTTAAGGTTCATGCGCGGAGCGTCTCGCAAAGCGAAATCCAAATAAGGAACCCCTCCAATACACTACTACTTAACTTTGTCGATCGAGGAGGTTCGTCTACTTCAAATATGCGATCGGAATAACCTCATCCCCTCTTTCAACCAAATGTGTTCTAAACTCCCATCTCTATCGATGAGCCATACCACTACACTCTTGTACTACACTCAGCCCTTGCGAAATCAATAATGAGCTTAAAATCAGTCCTTGATGTTTAAATTGTAACCCTAAGGCTACCCAAGTGTTATATTAAATCTCCCCTACTTGAACTATCCTTAATCCTCATAAAAACAGATTAGAATCCAACACATGAATCTAGCAACCGAAATCTCTTTAACTTTAATTATCATAACTCTAATCAATTAAATCCCAATCAAATTAATTCAAATCTTAACTAGGGCTTACTGATCTTCTCTAAGTCCCATAATATCCAATTAATAATCACCGAAGATCTACAAAAGTTTTGGATAAGAACCAACATTAAAAAGAAACAACATCATGAATTCTCATATTTTAAATACTCAGAAAAATCAGATTCAAAAATTATTCAAATCATCAATCCGACTTCAGATTTGGATTCTACACGAAAAATTGAGTCAGGTGTCAGAGCTTAGGTATACGGAAACCCTCGGGGTTTGGGTTTTGGGGTTCATTGCGTGGTTAGCATATTTTTGGAGATAGAAAATTTTAGGTGACATTCGTGATAGGCATCTAGATTAGATGTGAGGAATTTATTTTTGGAGACGAAATTATTTTTGGAGATTGTTAGCCTGATTTTTTAGAGTTAGGCATTCGGAGAATTTCGAGGGCGAAATTCCATTGTTAGTGGGGAAGTGTAACAACCACCGTAATTTTGGGCTATTTTAATTAATTTTTGGAAAATGGAGGAAAATAAAGTTTTTGATAAAATTATTTTTTTATTGCTCAAATATGTTGGTTATTATTTTTAAAGGCGAGAATTTCAAACGGTTTCGAAAACGGAGTTAAAACGGATTTTAAAATGACTTTTAAATGTTTTTAACTCTTGGAGTTGTTTTGGCTTCCAACTCTTCATTTATTAGCCTTATTTAAAGGAGTCTTTTGGATTCCAACTCTTCATTTCTTTGCATTATAAAAGGAAGTCGTGGGCAACCTTTTTTAACCTACTTTTGGCACAAGTTTTGGCGGCAAATATATTTTATATTCCTCTTCTTTTTATATACACAATAGCCCTTGAGATTTGTGAGTTCCAATCTTAGATTAGAGGTGTTCTTGGGGCTATCTTGTTGGAGGTTCTTGGAGGAGATTTTGTAGATCTTTTGTGCTGATCTTGAGGATGTGATCATTGGTTTCTCATCATGGTTTGAATTATGGAGTTTTACACAATATGCTCCTTAAATCTCGCGAGTGTCATTCTCTATGAATTCTTGTTTAATTGAACTCATATTTGAATTGATAAATTCATTGAAATCTGGAAAATAATTGTTGAAATTATTTTGATTCATTTGGTATCATTATATTGTTATTGAGCACGTTATCATGGGATTTTAATATGGCACGGATGTTGGGCACCTGCCAAAACTCCTGTTTCCCGGGCTATGGCTTGATAAAGCATATACGGATGTGGTGAGGCCTGGTGACCCGGTTGATGTGTTTTTGAGAAATTATATTGATAAATGCTTTGAGATTTGCATTTTTTATTTGAATATTCGTACTCGTGTTCTTATGTTTTATTCATCGCTAATATATATTTGTTGAGCATCTTTCTTGTCGTACTGTGTACTTCCCCATATTTACTTTTAGTTGGCAGGTTAGCGCGGATTTAAGCGCTATGGACCAATTGGGATGATTTAGCGAGGATTGTTTGGGAAAGATTTGTATTATTTTGATGTATAGAGCTTTTGAGATTTGTATTTTTATTCGAGTTAGATAGTTGTTGTATGTAATTCGAGAGACTTGTTGTAATTGAAGAGATTGAGATTGGTGGATTTATATTATTGTGGGTTTATTTAGATGCTCTATACCTTGTCACTTGTGGATTTTGATTTATTTTATCGCACTAGCGCTCCGTTCGCTCTCCCCGGGCGGGCGGGGTGTTACAAATTGTGAAACAGTAAGTAGTTGTGACTTCAGGATTTATTTGTTTAATAAGTGAGGATAATTTTTCCCAAACTTTGTCACGAGGACGGTATAGGGAAGATTGGGTATAATTTAAATTTGATTCAGTTGGAACTATATGGTGAGACTTAGTGTAACATCGATGAGGATTTTCGTTAATGTACTGTATGGGCGGTACTACTTAGATTTCTTGCAATGTGAGATTGATACTCGGAGTTGACCTTATCAGTATGGTTCATTTTTTTGAATTTCGGGACGAAATTCTGTTATAAGGGAGGAAGTATGTAATACCCCGTAATTTTAATGACTTTTAAAATGGGTTATATTTTAAATTAATGGATTAATTGGATCTTATTATAAATTAATTCATTTGTGTTTTATTCGAATTGTGGATATTAAAATGGATGATTCTGAATATTACTTAAAGATATTTAGGTAATATAAGAATGTGATGCCATTGATATGACGGCATGATATAAATTCAGTAATTTGAATTTGTAGTCAGACGCGGTATGGGACGTGTCGGGACTAATTCATTAAATTAAAAAAGAAATTTATTTTCTATCGACCTTATAGTCATTTCGACTGCGTCGTTGCGTTCGGAAGGTTCGAAATAGTCAGAAAAGTCTATTTGGATGTTAATTTTGAGTCTCGGGTCATTTGGAAATGAAAAGACAACCCAAAAGGGCATTTTGGTTATTTTTACAAGGGGGGTGAATAGTGATTTCGGGTTTTGTCTTATTATAAGTATTTGGAGATTAGTGTATGTAGGTTCATTTAATCTCTTCTACACAAAATTGAAAAGTCGTCTTCTTAGAGAGAGTGGAAGGTTGCTTGGAAAGAAAAAGAAGTTTGCTTGGGAAGGAGGAGAACCGAAGGTCAAAGGTCACCACCACCATCACCACCTGTGTTATTCAACTCCAAAGGGTCAGATCTTCATTAGAGGCAAGTGTTTGATATTTGCAATTTAAGTTCGTATATTGTCCATGTTAGGATAGTTATAAAAAGAGATGATTTTCATGCTTGGAAGATGAAAGGATATAGTTGTTAATGGATTTTTGGAATCTAAGAATATATAGGAATTAAACTCATGTTGTAGGTAGTTAGTAATCCAATAAATATTCATCAATCTGTGGAAGAAATTCTGAAAATAATTTAGTGTTTTTGAAGATAATATGTTGATAATTTTCTGGAAAAAGAGGCAAAAACGAGTGGAATGAGAAGAGCCAATTTGGAAGGTTTAGATCTTCTTTTTGGAGTGCATTTGGATGAGATTTAAGAAAAACTCAAAACACATACCTGACTCAATTTTTCGTGTAGAATCGAAATCTGAAGTCGGATTGATGATTTGAATAATTTTTGGATCTGATTTTTTCTGAGTATTTAAAATATGAGAAGTCATGATGTTGTTTCTTTTTAATGTTGGTTCTTATCCCAAAACTTTTGTCGATCTTCGGTGATTATTAATTGGATATTATGGGACTTAGAGAAGATTAGTAAGCCCTAGTTAAGATTTGAATTAATTTTATTGGGATTTAATTGATTAGAATTATGATAATTAAAGTTAAAGAGATTTTGGTTGCTAGATTCATGTATTGGATTCTAATCTGTTTGTATGAGAATTAAGGATAGTTCAAGTAGGGAAAATTTAATATAACACCTGGGTAGCCTTAGGGTTACAATTTAAACATCAAGGACTGAGTTTAAGCTCATTATTGATTTCGCAAGGGCTGAGTGTAGTACAAGAGCGTAGTGGTATGGCTCCTGGATAGAGATGGGAGTTTATAACACATTTGGTTGAAAGAGGGGATGAGGTTATTCCGATCGCATATTTGAAGTTGACGAACCTCCTCGATCGACAAAGTTAAGTAGTAGTGTATTGGAGGGGTTCCTTGTTTGGATTTCGCTTTGCGAGACGCTCCGCGCATGAACCTTAACGACGTCGGGAATGGAGAGATGTTATAGGATGCGAGGATAACTAAATTATGAAGTAAAGATATGACATTTTAATACGTGGGATTTAAAGAGATATAATGCTATGTAAGGGAATAATCTAAGGTTAATGTGAGTATCTTGTTGTTAGTATACTATAGGTATGATAATACCTATTTGATTGCTTGATGATTTATGTGTATGACATACCTAGCTTACTTGCTATCGGTGGGAGGTTTGCGCGTGAGGGAATTCATATCCTGATGAATCCATGGGATCTTTGATTTATCGCTCGAGAACATAGGTCTATGAAAGACTTATCGGGGAGTTGATAAGTCCACTGACTATGGGTACGTAGGTATGTGCGTGACCCATGGGTATGAGAACTATGTTCGCCTCCAATGATTGTGTTGTTGTTAATGGTTGGAGGTATCCTCACCGAACCTTTTGTCACCTTTTCGGCGACCAGCGATATTGGGACATGATAGCAGAGTAATGAATTGCACCGCAGCTGTGACTCGGGGTGACGTATTATATATGAATATATATATATATATATATAATGGATTAAATGAATGAATGGATATTTATTATGGTTAAATCTATCTACGGTGATAATTGTAGATAACGGTGAATAGAGAAAGATATTTATTCGAGTAGCCCAGTACAGGCAGAAGAGCTATGCCGATGCGAAACGGTTCTTCCGGGAGTTTAATGTGGGGGACCAAGTGTTACTGCGTGTATCTCCTATGAAAGGAGTGATGAGGTTCGGGAAGAAAGGAAAATTGGCCCCGAGGTACGTAAGACCATTTCCCATTATCGAGAGGATTGGGCCGATAGCATACAGATTGGGACTACCAGAGCATTTACATCGCATTCACGATGTATTCCACATCTCATCGTTGGGACGGTATCTTCGGGATGATATGGCCCATACTCACATCGCGATAGATGAGATAGACTTGCAGCCTGACAGCTCTTACGAGGAGAGACCGGTGGCTATCCTAGACTATAGTGAGAGGATATTGAGGTCGAAGATAGTTCCACTTGTACGGGTCCAGTGGGAGCATCATAATGTGGAGGAATCCACTTGGGAGCGCGAGGCCGATATGCGCGAGAGATATCCAGATTTGTTCTTACCAGGTGTGCCTTATTTTCCGAATTTCGGGACGAAATTTCGTTATTAGGGGGGAAGTATGTAATACCCCGTATTTTTATGCTATATTAATTTGGGGATTTAATAATATTAATGTGAATTAATTATTTAATAAAAATCCAGAAATTAATTATGTTATAATTATTAACGTGATGAGAGTTAGTAATTATGGGAAAATTTGTTGAATATTACTAATGAGCAAAGTAATATATAATAGTGGCCATATTAAATGTCACGAGTGAATAAAATGACAATTTTAGAAATTTGAGTCGGGACGCGCTCGTGTCGCGTCGGGACTAAATATTGATAAATAAAAGTAAATATTTTATAAGTTGTTCGTATGGTCGTTTTGAGTGCGGCAGCGAGTCCGGAAGGGTCGAGATAGTCAGAAAAGTATACCCGGGAGTTTGATTTGGGTCTCGGGGCGTTTTTAGACCTAATTAGTACCCCGGGAGGGCATTTTAGTCATTTTGTATTTTTGGGTAATTAAACCCACAAAAATTAAAGGGGTTATATCATATGTTTAGGTTATCTCCTAGGGTTAGATAACTCAAAACACTGGAACGGCCATTGGAGAGGAGAGGAGAGAGCTCTCAAGGCATTCCAAGGCTCAAAACTCACCCGTTTGCACCGCCGCCACCGCCAACGCGTAGATCGCGAGACCGGGAACGCAACTACACCAAATTCAACACCAAACCAGATTTCTGAAAATCCCAGGCAAGTGTTTATCTTGCTTATTTCGTTGATGCATCATCCATATTAGTTTAGGAGTTATTAGGATGAGATTTATGGAAGAAAAACCCAATTTGAGATGGGAAATTTTCATGTAGTGATGACTTATATGATATTCTGGAAACCCTTTGTCATGTAAAGGATTAAGAGTTTGATTAAGAAAAGAGTTCTAATCAGATAAAAAACACTAAAAAAATTTACTTCGGACGATCGGACCGTTGGAATTGGATGAAATTTTACAGAGAATTAGCTGAAGACGAGAGGAAGCTACAGAAAAAAATTCAGTTCGATCGGACCGTTCAATATTTTTTAATATTTTATTTTCTAGACAATTTTATGTTTTGAGGACTCTTAGAGATAATAAAAAATTCAATTAAAACTCCATTTTAATTCTGATTTCGAAACCGTTTGAAATTCTCATCTTTGAAAATAAAATTCAAAATTCTTTAATGTAAGGCGAAATCTATATTTTTGGGATATTTTGCATAAGGGATAATGTAAGTATATATTAAAGGGGAGAGACACGTAAGAGAGAGTTACGTTGGAACATAAATGGATATCTACTGAATTGTACATTTGGAAGAATAGAGTCCATGAGGGTTATGTAGTAAGTTGGAAAAACCCTTCGAATTAAAGTTAGAAACAAACCATTATACTTGATAAATAATAATGGGAAAATAAGGATAAATGTTGTGAATGTGGGTTATTGGATAAACCTAAATTGATATAATAAAAGTGGTATATTTATATGATTGTGTATGCATATATTATATACTTGTGAAAATCATGCCCGTGCTACTTGCTATCCATGAGGTTTCCGCGTTGGGACGATCTTATCTCGTGTGCCTTATGGGGGATATTGACTCGTACCCTAGAAGATAGAAATCCAAGGTACAGGCTATTGAATCGGTAGTCACGGTCCTAAGAGACGTGAGGGTATGTACTGACCTCTTGGACTTGGAAACTATGCTTCGCCTCAATATTGTTTGTGTATGTATTTATACAGTTCGAGAGTGATTCCGAACTTGTATTCCCTTTAGTACGATTGATACGGGGATTGGATAGCAGAGTATGCTCGCACCATAAAATTTTATGTGGGGTGCTGTTAGAATATATATATATATATATTATACGAGTATTTAATATATATATGAACTTCTGAAATATGGAAAACTGCCTACTGTGTTATGGTAAGTAAGACATGTATAATGACTCAAATTGGAAATACTTGTTTTGAAAAGTATAATATGATATTGAAAAAAACTTTATGAATCAATAAAGTTAAAATGAGCGTTTTGTACTAGATGAAATTATCCTTTTTAAACCATGATGTTGTTAAATCTTAAATTTTGAGAGTCACCTAAGATAAGTTAAATCCTTGGGGAAGGATAGTTTGATATATGATGAGATAAACCATTGAGAAGGTTAGTGCGATAGGAATGCACATTAGAAGAGAGGCGATAATTTCTCAAGAGAGTGTCGCACTAATATGTTGTTGCATTGGCCTGTATCAATTTAAATACTTGCTAAACGAATTTTTAAATCATATACACTATCGGGCTCTGACCCGTTTCTATTCCTCTTTCTCTCTTGTATATATATGTATATATTACAGGTGCCCATCCACAGGGGCGTCTTGTTTAGGATCCCTTGGAAGGAACGTGCTGCAGCTTAGGTATATGGGGAAGTACACAATACGACAAGAAAGATGCTCAACAAATATATGTTAGCGATGAATAAAATGTAACAACACGAGTACGAATATTCAATTCAAAATACAAATCTCAATAGCATTTCATCGTTATAATTTCTCAACAACACTTTAACCGGGTCACCATGCCTCACCACATCCGTATATGCTTTATCAAGCCATAGCCCGGGAAACAGGAATTTTGGCGGGTGCCCAACATCCGTGCCATATTAAAATCTCATGACAACGTGATCATCAACAATATAATGATACCACATGAATCAAAATAATTTTAACAATTATTTTCCAGATTTCAATGAATTTATCAATTCAAATATGAGTTCAATTAACAAGAATTCAAGGAGAATGACACTCGCGAGATTTAAGGAGCATATTGTATAAAACCCCATACCTCAAACCATGATGATAAACCAATGATCACATCCTCAAGATCAACACAAAAGATCTACAAAAGCTCCTCCAAGAACCTCCAACAAAATAGCCCCAAGAACACCTCTAATCTAAGGTTGGAACTCACAAATCTTAAGGACCAATGTGTATATAAAAAGAAGAGGAATATAAAATATATTTGCTGCCAAAAGTAGGTTAAAAGGGTTGCCCACGACTTCCTTTTATAATGCAAAGGAATGAAGAGTTGGAATCCAAAAGACTCCTTTAAAAAAGGCAAAGAAATGAAGAGTTGGAAATCAAAACAACTCCAAGAGTTAAAAATATTTAAAAATCATTTTAAAATCCGTTTTAACTCCGATTTCGAAATCGTTTGAAATTCTAGCCTTTAAAAATAATAACCAACATATTTGAGCAATAAAAATAGTTTTATAAAAAACTTTATTTTCCTCCATTTTCCAAAAATTAATTAAAATAGCCCAAAATTACGTGGGTTGTTACTATTTGACACCGATAGAAGAAGATAACTGAATCCTTTGGGAGACATGCCCTACTAAGAGAATACTGTGAATCAAATAATGATAGGCGTCTAAGCAAAACTCCATAAATCCATAGCCTGTCATAATCCGCTAAGGTTGGCGTCCCTGTTGCTGGACACCTGATATAGAAGATACAATAGAAAAGAAAATATGCAAGGAAACGGGTCAGAGCCCGATTGTGAAAATGATTTTTAAAACAGCAAGTATTTAACAAGTGCAATAAATCTTTTATTATGTACATGTTAGACCCAACTCTCACTTGCCATTCTCACCTCTCAACTAGAGTGCACACTTAACGTTTTCTATTAACCTCCTAGTTAATGGTTCCTCTTTTCTAATCTCCATATTATAATTCCATCCCAATATCATAATCCCCGTATGTCCTATACCATACGTCACATTATTGTTCATTTACATTTCTCATCGTTTCTCATTAACATGAATCATTTCTCAATTAATACGAATTAAGTTTTTCAATAAACATTTATTAACTTAATTCAATTATCTTTCTCTATTCACCGTTATCTACAATTATCATCGTAGATAGATTTAACCATAATAAATATCCATTCATTCATTTAATCCATTATATATATATATATATATATTCATATATAATACGGCACCCCGAGTCACAACTGCGGTGCAATACATTACTCTGCTATCATGTCCCAATATCGCTGGTCGCCGAAAAGGGGACAAAAGGTTCGGTGAGGATACCTCGAACCATTAACAACAACACAATCATCGGAGGCGAACATAGTTCTCATACCCATGGGTCACGCAAATACCTACGTACCCATAGTCAGCGGACTTATCAACTCCCCGATAAGTCTTTCATAGACCTATGTTCTCGAGCAACAAATCAAAGATCCCATGGATTCATCAGGATATGACTGCCCTCACGCGCAAACCTCCCACCGATAGCAAGTAAGCTAGGTATGTCATACACATAATCATTAATCAATCAAATAGGTATTATCATACCTATAATATACTAACAACAAGGTACTCACATTAACCTTAGATTATTCCCTTACGTAGCATTATATCTCTTTAAATCCCACGTATTAAAATGTCATATCTTTACTTCGTAATTTAATTATCCTCGCATCCTATAACATCTCTCCACTCCCGACGTCGTTAAGGTTCATGCGCGGAGCGTCTCGCAAAGCGAAATCCAAACAAGGAACCCCTCCAATACACTACTACTTAACTTTGTCGATCGAGGAGGTTCGTCAACTTCAAATATGCGATCGGAATAACCTCATCCCCTCTTTCAACCATATGTGTTCTAAACTCCCATCTCTATCGAGGAGCCATACTGCTAAGCGCTCGTATTACACTTAGTCCTTGCACAATCAATAATGAGTTTAAACTCAGTCTTTGATGTTCAAATTGTAACTCTAAGGCTATCCAGGTGTTATATTCAATCACCACTACTGGACTTATCCTTAATCCTCAAGCAAACCAATTATAATCCAACAAATGAATCTATCAATCAAAATTTCCTTCAATTTAATTATCATCATTCTAATCAATTAAATCCCAATCAAATTAATTCAAATCTTAACTAGGGCTTACTGATCTTCTCTAAGTCCCATAATATCCAATTAATAATCACCGAAGATCTACAAAAGTTTTGGGATAAGAACCAACATTAAAAAGAAACAACATCATGAATTCTCATATTTTAAATACTCAGAAAAATCAGATCCAAGAATTATTCAAATCATCCATCCGACTTCAGATTTGGATTCTACACGAAAAATTGAGTTAGGTATGTGTTTTGAGTTTTTCTTAAATCTCATCCAAATGCACTCAAAAAGAAGATCTAAACCTTTCAAATTGGCTCTTTTCATTCCACTCGTTTTTGCCTCTTTTTCTAGAAAATTATCAACATATTATCTTCAAGAACACTAAATTATTTTCATAATTTCTTCCATAGATTGATGAATATTTATTGGATTACTAACTACCTACAACATGAGTTTAATTCCTATATATTTTTAGATTCCAAAAATCCATTAACAACTATATCCTTTCATCTTCCAAGCATGAAAATCATCTCTTTTTATAACTATCCTAACATGGACAATATACGAACTTAAATTGCAAATATCTAACACTTGCCTCTAATGAAGATCTGATCCTTTGGAGTTGAATAACACAGGTGGTGATGGTGGTGGTGACCTTTGACCTTTGGTTCTCCTCCTTCCCAAGCAAACTTCTTTTTCTTTCCAAGCAACCTTCCACTCTCTCTAAGAAGACGACTTTTCAATTTCGTGTAGAAGAGATTAAATGAACCTACATACACTAATCTCCAAATACTTATAATAAGACAAAACCCGAAATCACTATTCATCCCCCTTGTAAAAATAACCAAAATGCCCTTTTGGGTTGTCTTTTCATTTCCAAATGACCCGAGACTCAAAATTAACATCCAAATAGACTTTTCTGACTATTTCGAACCTTCCGGACGCAACGACGCAGTCGAAATGACTATAAGGTCGATAGAAAATAAATTTCCTTTTTAATTTAATAAATTAATCCCGACACGTCCCATACCGCGTCTAACTAAAAATTCAAATTACCGAATTTATATCATACCGTCATATCAATGACATCACATTCATATATTACCTAAATATCTTTAAGTAATATTCAGAATCATCCATTTTAATATCCACAATTCGGATAAAACCCAAATGAATTAATTTATAATACAATCCAATTAATCCATTAATTTAAAATATAACTCATTTTAAAAGTCGTTAAAATCACGGGGTATTACATACTTCCCCGCTTATAACAGAATTTCGTCCCGAAATTCAGGAATATAAATCATACCGGTAAGGTCAACTCCGAGTATAAATCTCACATAGCAAGAAATCTAATTAGTACCGCCCATACAGTACATTAACGAAAATTCCCATCGATGTTACACTAAGAGTCCGTTTGGTTGTTAGTGGGCAAAAGCGTGGGCATGGCAAAATTTGCCTAGGCAAATTCAGATGACGCTATCAAACAACATTAGGCGAAATTAAAGTCAATCCAATTAATTTATTTAAAAATAATTTTTATATTATATTCAAAAATGTTAAAAATAGTTTTTGCAATATTTTTATATTACAGTTTTTATATTATATTCAAAAATGTTAAAAAATTTGTAA
Source organism: Sambucus nigra (assembly GCA_949130495.1). Lineage (NCBI taxonomy): Eukaryota > Viridiplantae > Streptophyta > Magnoliopsida > Dipsacales > Adoxaceae > Sambucus > Sambucus nigra. The sequence continues at coordinate 44,475,424 of OX422210.1, read as the reverse complement.
AACATTCTCTTAACAATTTTTTATAATATTAAAAACAGTTTTTAAAATATTACAAAACAAATTTTAAACATTCACAACAGTTTTTTTAAACTCTTTAAAACAGTTTTAAAAAATATTTTTTAAAACTTTAAAACAGTTTTTATAATATATCCAAAACAGTTTTTAAAAATGTTAAAAACTGTTTTACAATATTTTTATATTACGATTTTTCAAAAAATTTGTAAAACATTCTCTTAACAATTTTTTATAATATTAAAAGCAGTTTTCAAAACATTACAAAACAGTTTTTAAACATTCACAACAGTTTTTTTAAACTCTTTAAAACAGTTTTAAAAAATGTTTTTTAAAACTTTAAAACTGTTTTTATAATATATCCAAAACAGTTTTTAAAAATGTTAAAAACTGTTTTACAATATTTTTATATTACGGTTTTTCAAAAAAATTGTAAAACATTCTCTTAACAATTTTTTATAATATTAAAAGCAGTTTTCAAAACATTGCAAAACAGTTTTTAAATATTTATAACAGTTTTTTTAAATATTTAAAACAGTCTTTAAAATTATTTTTTAAAATTTTAAAACTGTTTTTATAACATATTCACAATAGTTTTTAAAAATGTTAAAAACTGTTTTTACAATATTTTGTTAATACGATTTTTTAAAAACAGTTTTTTTTTACAATATTTTGTTAATACGGTTCTTTAAAAAAATTGTAAACATTTTCTTAACATTTTTTTATAATATTAAAAACAGTTTTTGAAACATTACAAAACAATTTTTAAATATTCATAACAGTTTTTTAATTATTTAAAACAGTTTTTAAATTATTTTTTAAAACATTAAAATCGTTTAAGAAGTTGGCAAATTTGTGGGCAAATATTTCCCACTCAAATAGGTAAGCAAAATTTGCCCACAGATTGTGCATAGGAGGTGTTGTACATTGGCAAATAATGCCTAGGCAAATTATGCAACCAAACAGCCAAAATGTGAGCAAATTTTCATATTTGCCAACTTTTTGGCATTTGCCTAGGCAAATTATGCCAACCAAACGGACCCTAAGTCTCACCATATAGTTCCAACTGAATCAAATTTAAATTATACCCAATCTTCCTTATACCATTCACGTAACCAAGTTCAGAAAAATGATCCTCAATCATAAAGTAAATACATCCTGAAGTCACAACTACTCACTCTTTCACAATTATGAAAAATACTACCATTCAACCATCCAAGGCGCCCATACACCCTATCGTACCACTTTCATTATAATATTTTTCGCAAAGGTTACAAACTCATATACTAAGGACCTGTAATACCCCGTGATTTTAATGACTTTTAAAATGAGTTATATTTTAAATTAATGGATTAATTGGATTTTATTATAAATTAATTCATTTGGATTTTATCCGAATTGTTGATATTAAAATGGATGATTCTGAATATTACTTAAAGATATTTAGGTAATATATGAATATGATGTCATTATTATGACGGTGTGATATAATTTTGATAATTTGGATTTTTTAGTCAGACGCGGTATGGGACATGTCGGGATTAATTTATTAAATTAAAAAGAAAATTTATTTTCTATCGACCTTATAGTCATTTCGACTACGTCGTTGCGTCCGAAAGGGATGAAATAGTCAGAAAAGTCTATTGGGATGTTGGATTTGGATCTCGGGTCATTTGGAAATGAAAAGACAACCCAAAAGGGAATTTTGGTTATTTTTACAAGGGGGATAAATAGTGATTTCGGGTTTTGTCTTATTATAAGTATTTGGAGATTAGTTGAATGTGGGTTCATTCATCTCTTCTACACAAAATTCAAAGGTCATCTTCTTAGAGAGAGTGAAAGGTTGCTTGGGAAGAGAAAAGCTTTCTTGGAAAGGAGGAGAACTAAGGACCAAAGGTCACCACCACCAACCACCACCGAAAGTGGCCGGAAAAAAGGAGAACCACCTATGTTATTCAACCCCAAAGGATCATATCTTCATTAAAGGCAAGTGTTTGATATTTGCAACTTAAGTTCGTATATTGTCCATGTTAGAATAATTATGAAAAGAGATGATTTTTCATGTTTGGAAGATAAAAATGGAGTAGTAATGGATTTCTGGAAGTATGAAATATATAGGAATTAAACTCATGTTGTAGGTAGTTAGTAATCCAAGAAATATTCATCAATCTGTGGAAGAAATTCTGAAAATCATTTTGTGTTCTTGAAGATAATATGTTGATAATTTTCTGGAAAAAGAGGCAAAAACGAGTGGAATGAGAAGAGCCAATTTGAAATGTTTAGATCTCCTTTTCGAGTGCATTTGTATGAGATTTAAGAAAAACTCAAAACACATACCTGACTCAATTTTTCGTGTAGAATCCAAATCTGAAGTCGGATTGATGATTCGAATAATTTTTGGATCTGATTTTTTCTGAGTATTTAAAATATGAGAATTCATGATGTTGTTTCTTTTTAATGTTGGTTCTTATCCCAAAACTTTTGTGGATCTTTGGTGATTATTAATTGGATATTATGGGACTTAGAAAATATCAGTATACCCTTGATAAGATTTGAATTAATTTGATTGGGATTTAAATTGATTAGAATGATGATAATTAAATTAAAGAAATTTCGGTTGCTAGATTCATTTGTTGGATTATAATTGGTTTACTTGAGGATTAAGGATAGGTCCAGTAGTGGTGATTGAATGTAACACCTGGGTAGCCTTAGGATTACAATATGAACATCAAGGACTGAGTTTAAGCTCATTATTGATTGTGCAAGGACTAAGTGTAATACGAGCGCTTAGCAGTATGACTCCTGGATAGAGATGGGAGTTTAGAACACATTTGGTTGAAAGAGGGTATGAGGTTATCCCAATCACGTATTTAAAGTTGACGGACCTCCTCGATCGACAAAGTTAATTAGTAGTGTATTGCAGGGGTTCCTTGTTTGGATTTCGCTTTGCGAGACGCTCCGCGCATGAACCTTAACGACGTCGGGAGTGGAGAGATGTTATAGGATGCGAGGATAATTAAATTATGAAGTAAAGATATGATATTTTAATACGTGGAATTTAAAAGATATATAATGCTACGTATGGGAATTATCTTAGGGTAGTGATATTACCTTATTTATATTATATTATAGGTATGATAATGCCTATTTGATTGATTGATGATTTATGTGTATGACATACCTAGCTTACTTGCTATCGGTGGGAGGTTTGCGCGTGAGGGCATTCATATCCTGATGAATCCATGGGATCTTTAATTTGTCGCTCGAGAACATAGGTCTATGAAAGACTTATCGAGGAGTTGATAAGTCCGCTGACTGTGGGTACGTAGGTATGTGCGTGACCCATGGATATGAGAAATATGTTCGCCTCCAATGTTTGTGTTGTTGTTTATGGTTCGAGGAATCCTTACCGAACCTTTTGTTCACTATTCGGCGACCAACGATGATGGGACATGATAGAAGAGTAATGCATTGCACCGCAGCTATGACTCGGGGTGCCGTATTATATATGAATATATATATATATATATATATATATATATATATATATATATATATATATAATGAATTAAATGATTGAATGGTTATATTGTGGTTAAGTCATCTACTGTGTGATAATTGTAGATAAAGGCGAATTGAGAAAAGAATGGAATTAAGTTAATGAATGTTTATTCTTATAGAATTGAAAAGCTTAATTCATATTAATGAGAAATGATTCATGTTAATGAGCAACGATTCATATAAATGAAAAATGTATAAGAATGATTATATAACGTATGGTATGGGACATACGGGGTTATGATATGGGAATGGAATTATATTATGGAATTGTTAAAGAGGAATCATTAACTAGGAGGTTAATAGGAAATGTTAAGTGTGCACTCTAGTTGAGAGGTGAGAATAGCAAGTGAGAGTTGGATCTAACATGTACATAATAAATGCTTTATTGCACTTGTTAAATACTTGCTGTTTTAAAAATCATTTACACAATCGGGCTCTGACCCGTTTTCTTGCATATTTTCTTTTCTATTGTATCTTCTATATCAGGTGTCCAGCAACAGGGACGCCAACCTTAGCGGATTATGACAGGCTATGGATCTATGGAGTTTTGCTTAAACAGCTATCATCTTTTTGATTCACAGTATTCTTAGTCAGGGCATGTCGCCCAAAGGATTCAGTTATCTCTTTTCTATCGGGGTCAAATACTATTGTATTCGTGTCTTTTGATACATTTAACATTGTTGGGATTGCTGTAATGGATTAATATTATGTGGGAATGTTTATTCCAAATGCTTTTAAATTCTTTTATGTTATCTATTTGGTTATCAGTGTTGTAGAATAAAATGTGTTGTGTTATTCTTAAACTAGAAATGAATTTTGTTGAATTAAAATTTGGAAAGTTTTTAACACTAGCTTAATTGGGTATTGGGTGAGTTGTAAATGTTTTTCGGCAGTGATGCTAAGAATGAGCCAACTGTATATTCTGTTTTAATTTGGTATGGGGCTGTCCACCCGGTATTTAATTGGGCGGGGTGTTACATGACCTAACTTATTTCGACTCCCAACGGTTATTAGTTTCATGCGTGGGGTGTCTCGCAAGCAAAATCCAAACAAGGAACCACCCCGATACACTACTTCCTAAAGTAGTCGGTCATCGAAATTCCTGAGGTCCTTATTCAATAGTGTATAAAAAATTGGTTTATCGGAAAAAATATCAAGTTTATCGATTTAAACAAAAAAAAAATAGTTTTTTTTATTTTTTTTATTGATTTCAAATAGAGTCTACTCATCCACTCTTCTCTAGAAGACAAGATGCTGGTTAATAGTAGTACATACGCTCTCGTATACCACAAGTCAATGCATGCCGATAGTCACATCATGCTCGGACATGCCCAAAGTAAGTAATTTCGCGATAAAAATGAAACCCACGTGATGACATGAAAATGTAGGTATCCTACACCCGTCGGTGAGTCTACGTAAATAACAGTGCTATTGTCAAAGTTTAGCAACCCATTTTCCCATATAATATTAATCGCTACAAAAATCAATATATGCCTTATAATTCCTTAGATAGAGAACATACCCTCATTCGTGGGTGGTGGTTGTTGAATCCCACTATTATAACTTTGCTCCGATAAGTCAAGAAAAATTTTACCCCAAATTTTCAGTTCTAGTTAACCACACTCCACTATATGCCCAAGCCTTTGAATATATTGCCTTCGCTAGGTAACACACAAAATTCTCGCATTTCAAGAACTTCTACTGATGACTCTCCTCAATTTTTCCATAATAGGGGTGACCTCGACTATGGTCATCATACTCGAACATACTTCATAACCTCCTAAGTACGATCTCCACTATCCATTCAATGGCCCTCATCTGCCATACTTCTTATACGAACTCGTCCGAACGCAAATAAGATTCACTAATATATACGGAATCTTACCAAAGAAATCCACAATCCTAAACATATGATGTCATTATTATGACGGTATGATATAAATTCGGTAATTTGAATTTTTAGTCAGACGCGGTATGGGAAGTGTCGGGACTAATTTATTAAATTAAAATGCAACTTAAGTTCGTATATTGTCCATGTTAGAATAATTATGAAAAGAGATGATTTTTCATGTTTGGAAGATAAAAATGGAGTAGTAATGGATTTCTGGAAGTATGAAATATATAGGAATTAAACTCATGTTGTAGGTAGTTAGCAATCCAATAAATATTCATCAATCTGTTGAAGAAATTCTGAAAATAATGTAGTGTTCTTGAAGATAATATGTTGATAATTTTCTGGAAAAAGAGGCAAAAACGAGTGGAATGAGAAGAGCCAATTTGTAAGGTTTAGATCTTCTTTTCGAGTGCATTTGGATGAGATTTAAGAAAAACTCAAAACACATACCTGACTCAATTTTTCGTGTAGAATCCAAATCTGAAGTTGGATTGATGATTCGAATAATTTTTTGGATCTGATTTTTCTGAGTCTATAAAATATAAGAATTCATGATGTTGTTTCTTTTTAATGTTGGTTCTTATCCCAAAACTTTTGTGGATCTTTGGTGATTATTAATTGGATATTATGGGACTTAAAAAATATCAGTAGACCCTTGATAAGATTTGAATTAATTTGATTGGGATTTAAATTGATTATAATGATGATAATTAAATTAAAGAAATTTCGGTTGCTAGATTCATTTGTTGGATTATAATTGGTTTGCTTGAGGATTAAGGATAGGTCCAGTAGTGGTGATTGAATGTAACACCTGGGTAGCCTTAGGGTTATAATTTAAACATCAAGGATTGAGTTTAAGCTCATTATTGATTGTGCAAGGACTAAGTGTAATACGAGCGCTTAGCAGTATGACTCCTGGATAGAGATGGGAGTTTAGAACACATTTGGTTGAAAGAAGGGATGAGGTTATTCCGATCGCATATTTAAAGTTGACGGACCTCCTCGATCGACAAAGTTAAGTAGTAGTGTATTTGAGGGGTTCCTTGTTTGGATTTCGCTCTGCAAGACGCTTCGCGCATGAACCTTAACGACATTGGGAGTGGAGAGATGTTATAGGATGCGAGGATAATTAAATTATGAAGTAAAGATATGATATTTTAATACGTGGAATTTAAAAAAGATATAATGCTACGTATGGGAATTATCTTAGGGTAGTGATATTACCTTATTGATATTATATTATAGGTATGATAATGCCTATTTGATTGATTGATGATTTATGTGTATGACATACCTAGCTTACTTGCTATCGGTGGGAGGTTTGCGCGTGAGGGCAGTCATATCCTGATGAATCCATGGGATCTTTGATTTGTCGCTCGAGAACATAGGTCTATGAAAGACTTATCTGGGAGTTGATAAGTCCGCTGACTATGGGTACGTAGGTATGTGCGTGACCCATGGGTATGGGAATTATGTTCGCCTCCAATGTTTGTGTTGTTGTTTATGGTTCGAGGAATCCTTATCGAACCTTTTGTCCACTATTCGGTGACTAGCGATGATGGGACATGATAGCAGAGTAATGCATTGCACCGCAGCTGTGACTCGGGGTGCCGTATTATATATGAATATATATATAATGAATTAAATGATTGAATGGTTATATTGTGGTTAAGTCATCTACTGTGTGATAATTTTAGATAAAGGCGAATTGAGAAAAGAATGGAATTAAGTTAATGAATGTTTATTCTTATAGAATTGAAAAGCTTAATTCATATTAATGAGAAATGATTCATGTTAATGAGCAACGTGTGACACCCCGACTAATTAAATACCGGGTAGCTACTCCTTTATTAAATTAATTCAAAATGCCAAGTTGGTCCAGTTAATAACATCACTGTCGAAAACATTTTTAGATTACTAACCACCTAGTATTTAAAAAGTAAGTGCCAAATTTTAATTTAAGTCTGATTAACATGCAACAAGTGTAATAAAGAATAATAACACCATTCACCATAATGAAGTAAATATAATAACCATCACGCAATGTAAATAAAGTCTGGAGGAAAACTACTCACTACAACCCCACAACTGAAATAAGTAAACCGAATACTAAAACAATACATGCCAAAGTCTGAAAACTGTAATGGAAAGATGTCTCTAATAGAAATGGGCAACATGCCCTACAACTGATAGATATTGAATCTGGAATCCAAGTGTTAGAAGCGTCTACAAGAAAATCCCTGTAGCTTCCACAAACAGCTACAGCTCGTCACCTGAATGAGTATCCTATGCATGGTGTCCTTGTGGCTGGGCACCTAAAATGGTTTTCGAAAGAAAATAGATTTGAAAGCGAACGGGTCAGAGCCCGAATGTGGAGTTATATTTTAAAAACCTGCAAGTGCTTTAAAAACATTTAAAACATTAAATGCAAAGTACATGTTAGGACGTGCACTCCCATGATATTCTCACCTCTCGTCTAACTGTGCACTCCTAACGTAAGTACCCATCTATAACGACACAAACCACTAGCTAAGTGACATCATATCTAGCTAGACTATCATAGGTCCTACCCTTTTTACTTGGTTCTATTAACATTATAACGCTCGTAATTAAGTAGGGGTTTAACGTAAACTCAGATGCTCAATATGCAATATATTTCACTATCAGCTAACTCGTTATGTTTCTCAAAACAATACCGTAATTATATTCACAACATTAACATGAAGGTTCCCATTAATTAAGTGTATATTATTCACATCATAAATATACAATACAAGCACCCCGAGAACTAAGCTGCGGTGCACACATACTCTGCTATCCATCCCGGTACATCACGTACATAAGGATTACATATTTCGAATCTCTCAGGAATAGTTCACCGATAACAACATCATAAATAATGGAGGCGAACACAGTCACATCACATGGGTCACACACATACCTACGCTCCCACGATCAGCGGACTTATTAATATCCCAATAAGTCTTTCTATGACCTATGTTCATCAAGGTAACCGGTCTAAATCCGGCAACACAAGGATTAGAGGGCCCTAAGCGAACGCAAACCTCCTGTGATAGCAAGTATGGTAGGTATGTCATACACACAATTCATATACCAATACTAAGTAAACACACGTCTTAGTAATCCCGTAGTTTAATTGTAGTACTATTCTCATTCTAGTACCAATATATAATTTACACACTTTATACGATTCCGGTTTATAATCATACGCGCCATAATCTATTCTCACTTCGTAGTAGACATTCACGTCTCAACCCAAACGGTTCATTGATTTAAATCACTCGAATATAATTTACTCCTCATAATAACCCAAAAGTCCCAAATCTATCCATACATCATCAAAGGAAGGTTATCTATATCCTCGAACAAGTTTACGGGACTCCAAAAATCGAAACAGGCCAAAAAGGCCGAAACTGTCAACTCGTTAGAAGTCTCGTTCGAACGAGATCCAGTTCGTTTGAACGAACTGTACCTTCTAACGAGATCTCGTTCGAACAAAGTTATCGAACGAAGTTCCCTTTCGTTAGAAGCGACTGGTCAATTTGTTAGAAGCTCGTTCGAACGAGTTCGTTCGAACGACCTGGGGAGGCTCTTCTAACGAACGACCAGATCGAGCCCAGATTTTTCCTTCTTCGTTTTTCATCAATTTTAGCACCTCAAGTCTTAACCAAAATTCGTCCAATCAATGTTTTATGGTCTCCAATCATCCTAAAACATACTAAGGTCATATACTAACACCTTTTAAGGAATTAATATATCCTAAACATCATTAGATCACAAGATTCTACACTTTTCCCCAATTCTTTTCAAGAACACAAACCCTAACATTTTAAATCATGAATTAACCCAATAAAATCCGTTTTAATTTCTTCCAATCACAAATATCATGAGAATAATCATCTACCTATCATTCTACATGCAATTCTCCTCAAGATTTTCAAGTTCTAAGTTCCAAACTACATGGGTTTTCATATTTCACCAAGAACAAACATAAAATTGGAATTTTCTAACATGGGAAGAACATTCTCGGAAATTAAATGGAATTAAGTCACTTGCCTCGAGTTTATCTCTGATTTAGATGTTGGTTTGATGGAGCTTTTCTGCAGAATTTCCTCTCTCTCTCTTTCTCCAAGCTTCTTCTCCAAAGGTGGCTATGGTGGCTAGGGTTTGCTTTTGGGAAGGTATTAGAAAACCTAATTCTAATAACCTACGTAGCTTGTTGGGTTAATATGGGTTGGTTAGTGGCTTAGTGGGTCAATTCCCAATCAGATTAAAACTCCCAATTTTCGTCACTTTTAATTCTCCAAAAATACAAAATTACTAAAATGCCCTTTATGTTGGTATGGCCTAAAAATACCCCGGGACCCAAACTAAACCCCCAGCTAGTGTTTTCTGACTATCTCGACCCTTCCGGACGCGTTGGCGCACTCGAAACGACCATACGGTTAATAGAATTTAAATTCACTTTTATAATCAAAATATTACACCGTGACGCGGCGGTCACACGCGTCTCAACAAAATTTCTAAAATGCCGTATATCAATCTTACGACAATTTTTTTCATAATTCAATATTCATATAAAAACATGTATGCACATAATCAAATACCAACTCGCATCTCGTTAGTATTTTTAACCCGGATTAATTTCCAATTAATACGCATTTAATTAATTAATCCCAAAAATAAATATAGCCAAAAGTACGGGGTATTACACAACGATTCATATAAATGAAAAATGTATAAGAATGATTATATAACGTATGGTATGGGACATACGGGGTTATGATATGGGAATGGAATTATATTATGGAATTGTTAAAGAGGAATCATTAACTAGGAGGTTAATAGGAAACGTTTAGTGTGCACTCTAGTTGAGAGGTGAGAATAGCAAGTGAGAGTTGGATCTAACATGTACATAATAAACCTATGTTTCCAAGTCCAAGAGGCCAGTACATACCCTCACGTCTCTTAGGACCGTAACTGCCGATTCGATAGCCTGTACCTAGGATTTCTATTTTCTAGGGTACGAGTCAGTATCCCCCATAAGGCACACGGGCTAAGATCGTCCCAACGCGGAAACCTCATGGATAGCAAGTAGCACGGGCATGATTTTCACAAGTATATAATATATGCATACACAATCATATAAATATACCACTTTTATTATATCAATTTAGGTTTATCCAATAACCCACATTCACAACATTTATCCTTATTTTCCCATTATTATTTATCAAGTATAATGGTTCGTTTCTAACTTTAATTCGAAGGGTTTTTCCAACTTACTACATAACCCTCATGGACTCTATTCTTCCAAATGTACAATTCAGTAGATATCCATTTATGTTCCAACGTAACTCTCTCTTACGTGTCTCTCCCCTTTAATATATACTTACATTATCCCTTATGCAAAATATCCCAAAAATATAGATTTCGCCTTACATTAAAGGATTTTGAATTTTATTTTCAAAGATGAGAATTTCAAACGGTTTCGAAATCAGAATTAAAATGGAGTTTTAATTGAATTTTTTATTATCTCTAAGAGTCCTCAAAACATAAAATTGTCTAGAAAATAAAATATTAAAAAATATTGAACGGTCCGATCGAACTGAATTTTTTTCTGTAGCTTCCTCTCGTCTTCAGCTAATTCTCTGTAAAATTTCATCCAATTCCAACGGTCCGATCGTCCGAAGTAAATTTTTTTAGTGTTTTTTATCTGATTAGAACTCTTTTCTTAATCAAACTCTTAATCCTTTACATGACAAAGGGTTTCCAGAATATCATATAAGTCATCACTACATGAAAATTTCCCATCTCAAATTGGGTTTTTCTTCCATAAATCTCATCCTAATAACTCCTAAACTAATATGGATGATGCATCAACGAAATAAGCAAGATAAACACTTGCCTGGGATTTTCAGAAATCTGGTTTGGTGTTGAATTTGGTGTAGTTGCGTTCCCCGTCTCGCGATCTACGCGTTGGCGGTGGCGGCGGTGCAAACGGGTGAGTTTTGAGCCTTGGAATGCCTTGAGAGCTCTCTCCTCTCCTCTCCAATGTCCGTTCTAGTGTTTTGAGTTATCTAATCCTAGGAGATAACCTAAACATCTGATATAACCCCTTTAATTTTCGTCGGTTTAATTACCCAAAAAATACAAAATGACTAAAATGCCCTCCCGGGGTACTAATTAGGCCTAAAAACACCCCGAGACCCAAATCAAACTCCCGGGTATACTTTTCTGACTATCTCGACCCTTCCGGACGCGTTGGCTCACTCAAAACGACCATACGAACAACTTATAAGAATGACCTACGTCCACTGTTTTGGTATTGCTGTTTGTATGGGAATTCTCGATTACAAGTTATCTCAAGAAATTCCGGTCTGGTGTCCCTCTCCAATGAGGTTTGTACAATGTATTTATAGCCCTGAGGCTGTAAAGTGAAAGGGTACTGCATTAAATGATATACATATGAAAGGGTAATACATTCAATGCCCTTTAAGCGTATGCATCTGAATGATAAGCATTTAATGAACAGTCAAACTGTTGGTTATCCCGTTATTAATGCTTTGTTCGAGGTGCAGCTCGGACCGCCTAGGCTTCTCGGTGCACAAGAGGTCCTCGGAGAGTTCTCGTTCCTCGGAGCGTATGAGTTCCTCGAGGAAGCAGTGTTCCTCGGGGAAATAGTCTTCCTCGTTGTAATCTTGTACCTCGGAGCTTGTGGGTTCCTCGGAAGTGTTTTTGTTGCCATGTAGATCACCACGTGTCTTCATTTAATTGGGCCATGTAAGCAGACTAAATTTGGTATCAACAGAAGACCCCAATGTTTCATAGGTCGAATTTTGAGAAGTAGGGAACATTCTTTCTCGAAATATGGTAGCTTTAAATGGTCTTCCTGATTTTTAGGAGTGTTTCTTCGTATTTATTTCTCCTTCCAAATTCGTAGAATCATGCTTTTTTGAACTTTTCTGCTCGCTTCGATTCCCACGCCACTTTTCGTCTTTTTAGCCGCTGTTGACCGCTTTGATTCCCGCATCCCTTTTTGTCTTTTTAGCCGCCGGTAACGTAATCATACTTTTTTGTAATCATTACTTCACCATTTCCCAAATTAAGGTATTTAAACTTCACAGACGTTCCCATCGTCTTCTACCTTTTCAAATTTGTATTCTCGAGTTTTCCATCGTCTCTTTCTCTCCTGTGTATTCATCTCTTCCATCGTCCGTTGTCATCAGATCCACTCTTTTTCTATAAGATTTTCTTCCTTCTTCTTCATTTCTTTTATTCATCATGGTTTACCTTGTTGAATCTCTTGATAAATTTTGTTCTGATTTTTCCATCCCCTCCTGGGTTGTTTTGGAAGAGCTTTCTGAGCCTTCTGATTACTTTCATTTGGCTGAGGGACATTGGTTCCCCAGTCTCTTTATTGCTGAGCGTGGATTTTCTTTTCCACCAATTCCCTTGTGTCTGGAATTCTGTCATTACTTTGACGTTGTTCCTGCAAGAATAGCCCCCAACACATGGAGAATAGTTAATGGGGTGCATAGATTAAATCAAATCCATGGAACTCGCATAGGAATTCCTGAGATTATGTTTTGTTATAGATGGGCAGTTAATGATAACATTTTTTATTTAAAAACTAGAATTTTGAATAGAGCCTTAGTAGTCAATCTCCCTGATGCTAATAGGGATTATTTTGAGCATGGAGTTGTCATAAAAAATTGGCAACACCCTCCATTAACTGGAGATGAGGTTTACCAGGGTCCCAGATGCCCTCCTTATGGCAATGGGATAGGTTATTTTTATTTCGTTTTATTTATTTTGAAATTATTCTTCCTTTATGTTTGAAAAAATGTGTCACTGATGGCAATGTTTATTTATTTGCAGTTGATAACAAAAGAAAGTTCCCAAAAGAAGCAGATGTCAATATAAGGCATTTGAAACTTATCTGGAGCCTGCATCAATCTGTTGCCGACGAGCACATTAGATCAGCCTCATATCTGCTGCAATACAAGAGCTACACCACTTCTTTCACTGCTCGTCCAATGATAAGTGAATCAGAGCCAGTACCAGCTTCCACCAGTTCCTCGCCTGAATCTCACGTCCCTTTAAGCGAAAGGATGAAGAGAAGAAGACCTCCCACTTTGTTTGAGAAACCTGCCTCTGGTTCTGGAGAGGTAAAAAGAAATAAAGTTAATGTCCCAGGGGAGGGGACAAAGAAGAATGATGTGCCTTCCTCGGCTACTGTCGTGAAGGATGTAGAGAAGCTCGCAGTGGCTCCGAGCTGGTCTGCTGCTCCTGGAGAGGTGATTGTAATATCACCGACCAAGGGTTCTTCCTTGGTTGAATTTGTTCCTGTTCCCCCGAGGAGGCTGAAGAAGAGCTCTTCGGTCAATTTGGCTGACACCATCACTCAGCCCACAACTGCTGGGACAGGGGTTCCCACTTTTATTCCTCCGAGCTCTGCCATGAGCTCGGTAAAGTCCTGGATCATTCCCGAGGTCCAAGGTAATGAAGAAAACCTTACTCGGGACATGGTCACCTCGTTAGCTGCTCGTCACCTTGGTTCTGTAAGTCTTCTTACTTTGAACTTTTCATATTTTCTTATTTATTTCTGTTTCTGACTTGCTTTCTTTTTACTTTCACAGTTAACGAGCTTCTTTAATATAATCCTGAAGAAGGATAAAACGATTAAAGCTTCATGCTCCTCGTCCAGTGTGGAGGGAGCTCTTGCAGAAGCTATCAAGTCTTTGGACGATTCTCGCCAGACATACGCTACTGACAAGGCTGTCTGGGAGAAAAAGCTTGCCTCCACCGAGCAAGAGAAAGCTCGAGCTGTTGATGCCTCCAACGAGTTGGAGAAGAGAATAAATTCCCTGGAGAAGGAAAATAAGGAGCTTGAAGAGAAGCTCAAAACTGCCGGGGAGCTTGATGATAACCTCAAGGCTGCTGAGGAGGAGCTGGCTCAACTTAGGGAAGTAGGTCGGCAGAAGGAAGAGATTGAAAACAAATTGAAAGCTGCTGATAACCTGCTGTCCTAGAAGCTCTCCTCGGAGAAATTGAAGAGGAAGATGGTTGTGAATAAGTCCTTCAGCGCTGGCTGGGACAAAGGGTGGAACAAGGGGTTGGCTGCTATGGTGTCGCAAGTGGACTATAGCAGTCTCAAATACTTTAGGGATGGATGGGTTTCTGCTCTCCAGGAAATGAAAGTTGATGAATCTTCTGAGCTTTTCCAGCAACACATTCCTGGTCCCCCTCCAACCCCAGAAGATCTTGAAGAGGACGAAGCTGCCTCAGAAGAGTCTTCTATGGTGATGGGAGATAATCCCCCATCCATTCAGCCTGCTGCCGAGGAACTTCAGCAGATTGTTACTTCTTCCGAGCAGCTTCCCGTGCTCCCCGAGCAACTACCCATTCCCTTCAAGCAACATAATTCCTCGTCCCAGCCTCCCGAGAAGGTTTTGGGAGATAAGGAAAAGGTGTAGAGTTGTTCGGGTTTCTATTTATTTTTTTCTTTTTCAAATGTAACCCACATATGTAACTCTGAACTTTATGATCTAATAAAACTTGGACTTTTATGCATACTGTTGTTTATCTTCTATTCATACTCTGCTTATATTTTTTATTGATGATTGCTCTTTCTTTCTCTGCTAGTTTCTGGCCAGGATGAAATTACTATCTGCCCATGATACTAAGTTGCTGTGACAATGTAATGATTATTTTAAAGCTGGTCACACAGACCTGAGTGTAACACAAGTTGTAGACACCCTCGGCCAAGATGCTTCAGAACAGGCAGTGGAAGCATATCAATATCTGAAGTGTCTACTTGATCGAGCGGTGGCCAATAATGTGGCCTATTATGACATGATAGAGGATCTCCAAGGCACCCTCGAAGACCTTCAGCTTCAATACAAAGAATCCACTGCCCTGTTGCATGAGGGGTAAGAGAAGAAGTCCAAGCTGATCATTGTCGACAAGGGCTACGAGAAGCTTTTAGCTGGGTACGATGTGAGGGAGAGAACCCTGAAAGGTGAGGTCGAGGAATGCAGACAAATTGCCGAGTTGTTGGACCAAGAGAACAACAACTTACAGAAAGAGATATCACAATTGAAGTCTGCAGCCCCTTCTTCAAAAGCCTTAATCCTAGTGATCGATGAGGGATTTTCATTCCTGGAAGTTGAGAACGCCAACTTGAGGGACGAGTTGGAAACTTTGAAGAGGTCTGGCCCTTCCACATCTTCTCGGGGATGAGGAAGAGCACCTCGGGGATGAGCTAGAGCAGCTCGGATTCCTGTCGAGGAACAGAGGACTCAGTCTTCCCTAGAGAACCAGGCCTTCCAGCTGATGGCGAAGAACCAGGCTTTGGCTGAAATGTCAAGGAAGATCAGGGACTTGGAAGAGCATATCTCTGAGCATAAATCTACCTTGGAGGACAAAGATCTCTTCGTTAAAAATCTCCACGAGCAGCTGGACAGACTAACATATCAGTTCCACAAATAGCCCAGGGAGTTCTGGATGGCTGGATACAATGAAGCGCTCTACCACTTGGACGATCGTATCCAGAATGCCAATAATGAGGGCTACAAAAAAGGCTGGTTGAACGCCTTAGGTGTGCTGCAGCTCGAACAGGGTCATTACCTGTGGGACTACCACGATCCTGGGTTGCTCGACTTACCTGTGCCACCATACAAATTGGATATGAGTTGGATCCCTGCACAGGCCATTCCTCGGAGATTGATTTCAAAGTGTCTCGGTGACTATAATCTTCATTCAAAAGCCGAGATATCTCGTCCCGAGCATCTTTTGGATCGACCATCCGTGATGAATGTCAGGATATTGAAGGATCTCAACTTCATCAATTCTCCTCTGGCTTTAAATGATCCGCCTGCTGGCGAGGAACCTGTGTCAAAAGCAGAGGGGAAAAGACCAGTAGAATAGGAATTTTTGATGTAATAGTTAGTATATATTTCAATATCAATGTAACTGTCATTTCATTATTAATGTAATTTATTTTGAATTCAATGAAAGAATTTCATTTTTATTCACTATTGTCTTATAACATTTTATATTTGTGCATGCATATCTGATAAGAAGATGACAATAGTGTGTAGTTTGAACTTGTGATAGTCATTTGGCAAAAACAACATTTTGTTTCTCGACCAACTTAGTAATAAAGTAATAAGTATAAAAATATTTAAAATGTTTCCAACCAACCAAGGTTGTTAAATTCTTCATGTTGACCAACTACAGTCAGTGGATTTTTATCCCCGACCAGCTATAGTTAGTCTTTTTGAAATAATTTTACCCAGAAAATGTTTCCGACCAACCAAGGTCGGTGAATTGTCCTTGTCGACCAACTACAGTTGGTGGGTTTTTATCCCCAACCAGCCATAGTTAGTAGATTTTAGCGCTTTACCTTCTGACCAATATAAGTTGGCATTTTCGAGAATATATTTACCTCCCGACCAACATAAGTTGGCATTTTCGAGAATATTTTGTTTCCTAGCCAAACAGGTTGGCATTTTTAGGAATATTTAGTTTCCTAGCCAACCGAGGTTGGCATTTTTAGGAATATATTGTTTCCTAGCCAAACAGGTTGGCATTTTTAGGAATATTTTGTTTCCTAGCCAAACAGGTTGGCATTTTTAGGAATATTTTGTTTCCTAGCCAAACAGGTTGGCATTTTTAGGAATATATTGTTTACTAGCCAAATAGGTTGGCATTTTTAGGAATATTTTGTTTCCTAGCCAAACAGGTTGGCATTTTTAGGAATATATTGTTTCCTAGCCAAATAGGTTGGCATTTTTAGGAATATTTTGTTTCCTAACCAACCGAGGTTGGCATTTTTATGAATATTTTTGCTGAGTAGTATGATCTTTGCCGAGTAGTGTGTAACACTTGTATTACCCAAAAAATTCTCAATAAAAGGAAGAACTTTGGCAGAATATCTTCATTTTATTCATAATGATGGAACTGCATTACATGGGAATATACATCACTGATAATAATTGCGTAGGTGCTCTGGGTTCCATGCATTCTTAAACTCCTCTCCCTCTAGAGTTGCTATTCGGTAAGTTCCTGGTCGAACAACTTCTGTAACTCGGTATGGTCCATGCCAATTTGCCTCCAGTTTATTGTGCTTTTGAATTACTTTCTTCAGCACATAGTCTCCTTCTTTCAGGTCGCATTTCTTCACCCTCTTGTTGTAAAACAAAGATGTTCGCTGCTGGTATGCAACATTTCTGATGGCTGCTTCTTCTCTAACTTCCTCGAGCATGTCTAAATCCAGTCTTCTCATTAAGTCGCTGACAGGGGAATTGAAATTCAGTACCCTGTATGTTGGGAGGCCCAACTTGACAGGTATAACAGCTTCACTTCCAAATGCTAGCATATATGGTGATTCTCCTGTTGCTACTCGGGGAGTAGTTCGATAATCCCAAAGTACTGATTGTAGCTCATTGATCCAATTTGCTTTCGCATCATCCAGTCTTTTCTTCAAACCATTCAGCAGCGTTCTGCTTGTTACTTCAGTTTGTTCATTGCTTTGAGGATGGCCTGGTTCTGAGTGGACCTTCAAAATATTTGACTGGTGGCAATAGGCAACGAACTCCTCGTTATTAAATTGTGTTCCATGGTCTGTGATGAAAGCATGAGGAAGACCATATCGATAAATGATGCTCTTCCAAACAAATTGGTACACCTTCTCGTACGTCATATCAATGAGTGGCTCAGCTTCTACCCACTTAGTAAAATAATCTACTGCGACGACGAGGTATTTGAATCTTCCTCGGGTCGTTGGCAGTGGCCCAACCAAATCAATTCCCCATAAGGCAAATGGCCAAGGGGAAGTTATGGGTGCCAACAATGCTTGTGGAGTTCTTCGGATGGAGGAAAAGCGCTGGCATTTGTCACATTTCTAGGCATAGGCTATACAATCAGCCCTCATCGCCGGTCAGTAGTATCCCTGCATCATCACCCTTTGTAAAAGCGTCCGATCTGCTACATGTGCTCCACAGGACCCTTCATGGATCTCTTCAATCAATTCGTTCACCTCGGAGGGATGTACACATCTCTGCAAACCTTCCATAATTCCTCGTCTATATAAAACACCATTAGTTAATACATACTGAGCAGCTTTAAACTTCAATTTCTTGGCTGCGAGCTTGTCAATTGGTAATTCTCCCTCTTCAATATATGCCCTGATGGGATCCATCCAAGATGGTTCTAAATCAAAGGTAATAAAGTTCATCGTCAGATCTTCATCTATACTCCGACCAGATAGCACTTCAATTGGGATTGTTTGTTGTAGCTCGGTGCGAGTAGCTGATGCTAGTCGAGCTAGGGCGTCTGCTCTCGCATTCTCCATTCTTGGTATTCTGACCAGTTGAATAGCGATAAATTCTGACACCAGCTCCTTTGCCTTTGCATGATATCTGATCATTAATTCTCCTCTAACTGCATATACTCCTAACATTTGATTTACGATCAATTGAGAATCACTGAAGACAATAATCTGCCGCGCCTCCATAATTTTTGCCAAACTAAGTCCTGCAATCATGGCCTCATACTCAGCCTCATTATTGGAAGCTTTGAATTGGAAACGCAGGGCGTATTCCATGTCGACCTCGTCCGGAGTGCTCAAAACTATCCCCGCGCCACATCCTGTAGTGCAAGATGAGCCATCTACATATAGCCTCCATATAGGTAACTCGCCTTCAAATTTCTGATCAGTTAGAGTTCCTCGGTGAAATATTTGTTGCTTCCTTTCATCCTCCCCGGATATTTCTCGCTCTTCATCAATTATTTTTTCTTGCCGTTTTACCAACCGGAGTTGGTCCGAGCTCGAATTTAATGATTCTGTAACATCCACTTGCCCTTTTACCAACAGGAGTTGGTCTGAGCTAGTGTTTGTTGATCCTGTAACATCCACAGATTGATCAGCGAGCAACTTTTGCTCCTCGGGGATATCAGGATAGGTGAACTCTGCTATAAAATCTGCCACAACTTGCCCTTTTAGAGATGATCTGGGTTCGTAGACTATATCATATTCACCGAGATCTATTGCCCTGTACATCAATCTCCCTGATTTTTCTGGTTTGTGAAGGGCTTGCCTCAATAGCATATCGGTATATACTACTATGGTATGAGCCTGAAAGTATGGCCTCATTCTCCTACTTACCTCAATAAGCGCCAGTGCTAACTTTTCCAGCCTTGGATATCTGATCTCTTCTCCTCGGAAGGCCTTACTTGTGTAGTAAATTGGTTTTTGCACTCCATTCTCCACTCCGATCAACGCTGAGCTAACTGCATTCTCGGACACTGCGAGATACAAGTATAATTTTTCTCCCATTACTGGACTGGACAATAGTGGAGGTGCTCCCAAGTATTTCTTCAAGTCTTAAAAAGCCTTCTCGCATTCATCATTCCACTCAAAAGTCTTTCTGAGTGTCTTGAAGAATGGGAGACATCTATCAGTTGCTCGTGACACCAATCTGTTGAGTGCTGCTACTCGTCCGGTGAGACTCTGTACTTCCTTCTTCGTTGTTGGAGATCGCAGCCCTAATAGAGCTTTGATCTTTTCAGGATTTGCCTCAATGCCTCGCTGATTGACAATGTATCCGAGAAACATGCCTTCTCGTACTCCAATTATGCACTTCGTCGGGTTCAGCTTCATTTGATATTTATCCAGTTGATCAAAAGTCTGACTTAAATCAACTAGATGATCGACAACTTTCTTGCTTTTCGTCAGCATATCATCAACATAGACTTCCATATTGCAACTGATTTGCTCAGCAAAAACTTTGTTCATCAGCCGCTGATATGTCGCACCTGCATTTTTCAAACCAAAAGGCATAACATTATATTGTTGAAATTATTTTGATTCATGTGGTATCATTATATTGTTGTTGAGCACGTTGTCATGAGATTTTAATATGGCACGGATGTTGTGAACCCGCCAAAATACCTATTCCCGGGCTATGGCTTGATAAAGCATATGCAAATGGGGTGAGGTCTGGTTACCCATTGATGTGTTGTTGAGAAATTATATTGATAAATGCTTTGAGATTTCCATTTTGATTTGAATATTCGTACTCGTGTTGTTACGTTTTATTCGTTGCTAATCCGTATTTGTTGAGCATAATTCTTGTCGTATTGTGTACTTCCACATATTTTCTTTTAGTGGCAGGTTAACATGGATTTGAGCGCTTTGGATTATTGGGATTATTTTAGCATAGAGTATTTGGGAAGAATTTTAATACAAGTTGGAAGAATTGTATTAATTATTTCATTGGTGTATATAGCATTTTTATTCGAGTTACATAGTTGTATTTATTCGAGAGACTTGTTGTATTTGAAGAATTGGGATTAGTGGATTTATATTATTGTGGGTTTATTTAGATGCTCTATACCTTGTCACTTGTGGATTTGAATTTATTTTATCGATAGTGGCGCTCCGTTCGCTCTCCCCGGGCGGGCGGGGTGTTACAAATGGTATCAGAGCCTAGGTATACGGCAACCCTTGGGGCTTGGGTTTTGGGTTCATTGCGTGGTTAGCAATTTTTGGAGATAGAAAATTTTAGGTGATATTCGTGTTAGGTTTCGAGATTAGAGGTGAGGAATTATTTTTGGAGACGAGATTATTTTTGGAGATTGCTGGCCTGATTTTTTGAGAGTTAGGCATTCGGCGAATTTCGAGGGCGAAATTCCATTGTTAGTGGGGAAGTGTAATAACCCGCGTAATTTTTGGGCTATTTTAATTAATTTTTGGAAAATGAAGGAAAATAAAGTTTTTGATAAAATTATTTTTATTGCTCAAATATGTTGAATATTATTTTAAAAGGCGAGAATTTCAAAAGGTTTCGAAAAACGGAGTTAAAACGAATTTTTAAATGTTTTTAACTCTTGGAGTTGTTTTGACTTCCAACTCTTCATTTCTTTGCCTTATTTAAAGGAGTTTTTTGGATTCCAACTCTTCATTTCTTTTCATTATAAAAGGAAGCCGTGGGAAAGCCTTTTAACATACTTTTGGCACAAATTTTGGCAGCAAATATATTTTATATTCCTCTTCTTTTTATATATACTTTGGCCCTTGAAATTTGTGAGTTCCAACCTTAGATTAGAAGTGTTCTTGGGGTTATGTTTGAGGAGGTTCTTGGAGGAGCTTTTGTAGATCTTTTGTGTTGATCTTGAGGATGTGATCATTGGTTTCTCATCATGGTTTGAGGTATGGGGTTTTACACAATATGCTCCTTAAATCTCGCGAGTGTCATTCTCTTTGAATTCTTGTTTAATTGAACTCATATTTGAATTGATAAATTCACTGAAATCTGAAAAATAATTGTTGAAATTATTTTGATTCATGTGGTATCATTATATTGTTGTTGAGCACGTTGTCATGAGATTTTAATATGGCACGGATGTTGTGAACCCGCCAAAATACCTATTCCCGGGCTATGGCTTGATAAAGCATATGCGAATGGGGTGAGGTCTGATTACCCATTGATGTGTTGTTGAGAAATTTAATTGATAAATGCTTTGAGATTTGCATTTTGATTTGAATATTCGTACTCGTGTTGTTACGTTTTATTCGTTGCTAATCCGTATTTATTGAGCATAATTCCTGTGGTATTGTGTACTTCCCCATATTTTCTTTTAGTGGCAGGTTAGCGTGGATTTGAGCGCTTTGGATTATTGGGATTATTTTAGCATGGAGTATTTGGGAAGAATTTTAATACAAGTTGGAAGAATTGTATTAATTATTTCATTGGTGTATAGAGCATTTTTATTCGAGTTAGATAGTTGTATTTATTCGAGAGACTTGTTGTATTTGAAGAATTGAGATTAGTGGATTTATATTATTGTGGGTTTATTTAGATGCTCTATAAATCCACAATAAAACCTAAATTTTTTTTTGTTTAAATTGATAAACCTGATATTTTTTTTCGATAAACCAAATTTTTATACACTATTGAATAAGGACCTTAGGAGTTTCGATGACCGACTACTTTAGGAAGTAGTGTATCGGGGTGGTTCCTTGTTTGGATTTCACTTGCGAGACACCCCACGTATGAAACTAATAACCGTTGGGAGTTGAAATAAGATAGGTCTTTAGGATATGTGTTTGTAACCTTTGCTATTATAATGAAAGTTGTACGATAGGGTGTATGGGCGCCCTGGATGATTGAATGGTAGTAGTTTTCATAATTGTGAAAGAGTGAGTAGTTGTGACTTCAGGATGTATTTACTTGATGATTGAGGATCATTTTTCTGAACTTGGTTACGTGAATGGTATATGGAAGATTGGGTAAAGTTTAAATTCGATTCAGTTGAAACTATATGGTGAGGCTTGGCGTATAACATCGATAGGGATTTTCGTTAATGTACTGTATGGGCGGTACGTTTTAGGTTTCTTGCGATGTGAGATGTATACTCGCAGTTGACCTTACCGGTATGATTTATATTCCTGAATTTCGGGACGAAATTCTATTATAAGGGGGGAAGTATGTAATACCCCGTGATTTTAATGACTTTTAAAATGGGTTATATTTTAAATTAATGGATTAATTGGATTTTATTATAAATTAATTCATTTGGGTTTACCTTTTCATAATTGTGAAAAGGTAAGTAGTTGAGACTTCAGGATTTATTTGTTCAATATGAGAGGATCATTTATTTTTCCCAAAGTTTGTTACGAGGACGGTATAGGGAAGATTGGGTAAAGTTTAAATTTGATTTAGTTGAAACTATATGGTGAGGCTTGGTGTATAACATCGATAAGGATTTTCGTTAATGTACTGTATGGGCGGTACATTTTAGGTTTCTTGCGATGTGAGATTTATACTCGGAGTTGACCTTATCAGTATGGTTCATTTTTCTGAATTTCGGGACGAAATTCTGTTATAAGGGGGGAAGTATGTAATACCCCGTAATTTTAATGACTTTTAAAATGGGTTATATTTTAAATTAATGGATTAATAGGATCTTATTATAAATTAATTCATTTGGGTTTTATCCGAATTGTGGATATTAAAATGGATGATTCTGTATATTACTTAAAGATATTTAGGTAATATATAAATGTGATGTCATTGATATGATGGTATGATATAAATTCGGTAATTTAAATTTTTAGTCAGACGCAGTATGGGACGTGTCGGGACTAATTTATTAAATTAAAAAGGAAATTTATTTTCTATCGACCTTATAGTCATTTCGACTGCGTCGTTGCGTCCGGAAGGTTCGAAATAGTCAGAAAAGTCTATTTGGATGTTAATTTTGAGTCTCGGGTCATTTGGAAATTAAAAGACAACCCAAAAGAGCATTTTGGTTATTTTTAAAAGGGGGATGAATAGTGATTTTGGGTTTTGTCTTATTATAAGTATTTGGAGATTAGTGTATGTAGGTTCATTTCATCTCTTCTACACAAAATTTAAAAGTCATCTTCTTAGAGAGAGTGGAAGGTTGCTTGGAAAGAAAAAGAAGTTTGCTTGGGAAGGAGGAGAACCAAAGGTCAAAGGTCACCACCACCATCACCACCTGTGTTATTCAACTCCAAAGGGTCAGATCTTCATTAGAGGCAAGTGTTTGATATTTGCAATTTAAGTTCGTATATTGTCCATGTTAGGATAGTTATAAAAAGAGATGATTTTCATGCTTGGAAGATGAAAGGATATAGTTGTTAATGGATTTTTGGAATCTAAAAATATATAGGAACTAAACTCATGTTGTAGGTAGTTAGTAATCCAATAAATATTCATCAATCTATGGCAGAAATTTTAAAAATAATTTAGTGTTCTTGAAGATAATATGTTGATAATTTTCTGGAAAAAGAGGAAAAAACGAGTGGAATGAGAAGGGCCAATTTGGAAGGTTTAGATCTTATTTTTGAGTGCATTTGGATGAGATTTAAGAAAAACTCAAAACACATACCTGACTCAATTTTTCGTGTAGAATCCAAATCTGAAGTCGGATTGATGATTTGAAAAATTTTTGGATCTGATTTTTCTGAGTATTTAAAATATAAGAATTCATGATGTTGTTTCTTTTTAATGTTGGTTCTTATCCCAAAACTTTTGTAGATCTTCGGTGATTATTAATTGGATATTATGGGACTTAGAAAATATCAGTAGACCCTTGATAATATTTGAATTAATTTGATTGGGATTTAAATTGATTAGAATGATGATAATTAAATTAAAGAAATTTCGATTGCTAGATTCATTTGTTGGATTATAATTGGTTTGCTTGAGGATTAAGGATAGGTCCAGTAGTTGTGATTGAATGTAACACTGGGTAGCCTTAGGATTACAATATGAACATCAAGGACTGAGTTTAAGCTCATTATTGATTGTGCAAGGACTAAGTGTAATACGAGCGCTTAGCAGTATGACTCCTGGATAGAGATGGGAGTTTAGAACACATTTGGTTGAAAGAGGGTATGAGGTTATCCCAATCACGTATTTAAAGTTGACGGACCTCCTCGATAGACAAAGTTAAGTAGTAGTGTATTGGAGGGGTTCCTTGTTTGGATTTCGCTTTGCGAGACACTCCGCGCATGAACCTTAACGACGTCGGGAGTGGAGAGATGTTATAGGATGCGAGGATAATTAAATTATGAAGTAAAGATATGATATTTTAATACTTGGAATTTAAAAGAGATAATGCTACGTATGGGAATTATCTTAGGGTAGTGATATTACCTTATCGATATTATATTATAGGTATGATAATGCCTATTTGATTGATTGATGATTTATGTGTATGACATACCTAGCTTACTTGCTATCGGTGGGAGGTTTGCGCGTGAGGGCAGTCATATCCTGATGAATCCATGGGATCTTTGATTTGTCGCTCGAGAACATAGGTCTATGAAAGACTTATCGGGGAGTTGATAAGTCCGCTGACTATGGGTACGTAGGTATGTGCGTGACCCATGGGTATGAGAACTATGTTCGCCTCCAATGATTGTGTTGTTGTTAATGGTTCGAGGAACTCTGTCAGATCAATAATTTGAAGACGAGTTACCTATATGGAGGCTATATGTAGATGGCTCATCTTGCACAAAAGGCTATGGGGCAGGGATCATTTTAAATAGCCCGGACGAGGTCGACATGGAATACGCCCTACGATTCCAATTCAAAGCTTCCAATAATGAGGTTGAGTATGAGGCCATGATTGCAGGTCTTAATTTGGAAAAAATTATGGAGGCGCAACAGGTTATTGTCTTCAGTGATTCTCAATTGATCGTAAATCAAATGTTGGGAATATATGCAGCCAAAGGAGAATCAATAATTAGGTATCATGAAAAGGTGATGGAGTTGGTATCAGAATTTGTTGCTATTCAGCTGGTCAGAATACCAAGAATAGAGAATGCGAGAGTAGACGCCTTAGCTCGATTAGCATCAGCTACTCGTACCGAGCTATGAAGAACAATCCCAATTGAAGTTTTAGTTGGTCGGAGTATAGATGAAGATCTGACGATGAATTTTATTACCCTTGATTTAGGACCATCTTGGATGGATCCCATCAGGGCATATATTGAGGAGGGAGAATTACCAATTGACAAGCTCGCAGCCAAGAAATTGAAGTTTAAAGCTGCTCGGTATGTATTAATTAACGGTATTCTATATAGACGAGGAATTATGGCAGGTTTGCAAAGATGTGTGCATCCCACCGAGGTGAAAGATTTGATTGAAGAGGTCCATGAAGGGTCTTGTGGAGCCCATGTAGCAGGTCGGACGCTTTTGCAAAGGATGATGATGCAGGGATACTACTGGCCAACGATGAGAGCTGATTGTATAGCCTATGCCAAGAAATGTGATAAGTGACAACGCTTTTCCTCCATCCGAAGAACTCCACAAGCATTGTTGACACCCATCACTTCCCCTTGGCCATTTTCCATGTGGGGAGTAGATCTGGTCGGGCCACTGCCAATGACCAGGGGAAGGTTCAAATACCTCGTCGTCGCAGTGGATTATTTTACTAAGTGGGTAGAAGCGGAGCCTCTTATTGATATGACGTACGACAAGGTGTACCAATTTATCTGGAAGAATATCATCTGTCGATATGGTATTCCTCATGCCTTCATCACAGACCATGGAACACAATTTGACAACGAGGAGTTTGCTTCTTATTGCCATCAGTCCAATATCTTAAAGATCCACTCGGCACCAGGACATCCTCAAAGCAACGGACATACTAAAGTGACGAACAGAACACTGCTAAATGGATTGAAGAAAAGACTAAGTGACGCAAAAGCAAACTGGATCAACGAGTTACAGTCAGTACTGTGGGCTTATCGTATTACTCCCTGAGCAGCAACTGGAGAATCACCATATATGCTGGCGTTTGGAAGTGAAGCTGTTATACCTGCTCCTTTTATTGAAAATTTTTCGGGGAATACTAGTGCTACACACACTACTCGACAAAACTCGGCAAAGCTCAGACTACTCAGCAAAAATATTCCTAAAAATGCCAACCTCGGTTGGTTAGGAAACAAAATATTCCTAAAAAAGCCAACCTCGGTTGGTTAGGAAATAAAATATTCCTAAAAATGCCAACCTGTTTGGCTAGGAAACAAAATATTCCTAAAAATGCCAACCTCGGTTGGTTAGGAAACAAAATATTCCTAAAAATGCCAACCTGTTTGGTTAGGAAACAAAATATTCCTAAAAATGCCAACCTGTTTGGCTAGGAAACAAAATATTCCTAAAAATGCCAATCTCGGTTGGTTAGGAAACAAAATATTCCTAAAAATGCCAACCTGTTTGGTTAGGAAACAAAATATTTCTAAAAATGCCAACCTGTTTGGCTAGGAAACAAAATATTCCTAAAAATGCCAACCTGTTTGGCTAGGAAACAAAATATTCCTAAAAATGCCAACCTGTTTGGTTAGAAAACAAAATATTCCTAAAAATGCCAAATTATGTTGGTTAGGAAGTACATATATTCTCGAAAATGCCAACTTATGTTGGTCGGGAGGTAAATATATTCTCGGAAATGCCAACTTATATTGGTCGGGAGGTAAGATTATTCCAGAAAGCGCCAAAGTTGCTCATAGAGGAAAAATCCACTAACTATGGCTGGTCGGGGATAAAAACCGAATAACTGTAGTTGGTCGAAAAAGAAAATTTACCGACCGTGGTTGGTCGAAAACATTTTATGAAAATGAGAAAGTGATCGAGCAACATTTTTGATACTCGTAACTTTTTTACTAAGTTGGTCGACAAACAAAACATCATTTTTTATCAAATGGTTACCACAAATTCAAACTAGTCGACAATAAGTTGATCGACAACCAACACAATATTGTTATCTTTTTAACAGATACATATGCACAGATGTAAAGTATTTTACAAGACAATATCAATTAAGATTGCGAACAAAAATGAAAGTCTTTCATTAAAATCAAAAACAAAATACCTCAGGAATGAAATACAAATTTATTACATCAATATTCCCATTCTATTGGTTTCTTCCCCTCTGCTTTTGAAACAGGTTCCTCGCGAGCAGGTGGATCATTTAAAGCAAGAGGAGAATTTATGAAGTTAAGATCTTTGAGCATCCTGATATTCATCACGGATGGTCGATCTAGGAGGTGCTCGATAAAGTATTTGTTCATTTGGGGGCTTCTATTACAGATATATTTGTTCATTTGGTGGCACATTCTTATAACATCATGCAGTCGGGCACCAAATTCAACTTCACAAACTCACACGGAGGCGTATTCAGAAGTCCAGGAGGCATATTCAGGAGTTATTATGCACATACTATTGAAGTTCAGAAGTCAAATTTAGCATCTACAGCACTAAGATCTTTACTACTACTATCCCGACCAATATTGAAGAAGAAGTTGTATGAAAATGTTTTGAAGTCCACCACTAGCTTGGTACTAATCAGATTGAAGAGTTGGGTTCAAAAGCTAGTATGTTACTCGACAAAGTATTCAGAGGATCATAAATCAGAAGAATCAAGCACGTGAAGTTAGCACTCAGTTGCTCGGCACAGGAGGCAGTTGGTCGGCTAGCAAACCAATCAACATACTTGAAGATTATGATAAGCTACAAGCTGCATACTATGGCATGGCTGCATCAAAATTACCAGGGGTGATACATAGCACACGGAGTTCCTCTAAAGAAAGATTAGCAACCATCGATCAGCCTGCATCATATGTCGTCCAGGAGATAATGCACTTTATGTTGAACAAATCAAGAAGGTAGATCAAGAATTTCACGAGCACCGAGCAACACTGCAAAATAAATACTCCATCCTTTCAAGAAAACCATCAAGCATGGAGCATTGGGGGCTTCTGTTAACGCAAAAATTCTCCATCTACGAGGACCAATCAGAAAAGGACACATGTCATCCTACGTGGCAATATTCGACACCCGAGGAGAGTTGGTCGGCACCCGAGGAGTGTTAGTCGACATCCGAGGAGAGTTGGTCGGCACCCGAGGAGTGTTAGTCGGCACCCGAGGAGAGTTGGTCGGCACCCGAGGAGTGATAGTCGGCACCCGAGGAGAGTTGGTCGGCATATCAACCAGGAAGATCACAGGATAACTACGCATTTAATGTGCATTAATGAAGATGACAGCGCATTTAATGAGCTTTAATGTACATTTATACTGTATTAATAGATGACAACGCATAGCATACCAAGCAACTCAACAATTAGATTCGTTGAATGTAAACATAAATGTCTACATACAATGAATCTCTTTATCTCCCATCACTATAAATATATGTATCCCCTTAGCCAAAAAGGGGGAGATCCGAGAGATCCGAGAGATCTAAGAGAACCTAGAAACTCCATACACAAGATACACATCCTTTATCTCTCTACACCCTATGGTGCTATTGTAAACCCCTGGGAATAAAATAACAGTGGACGTAGGCTTTATTCATCCACTTTAAAAATCTTTGTCTCTTATGTGCTTGATTGGATTGCTTTCATCTATTTATCTGTGATCATAAAAATGGGATTCGGTCCAGTTTTTTGCATCAACAACGGGTATGCGCATGTAGAGGACTCTTTAGAAAATAAATTATATTATTTCATGGGAAAACCCTAGATTGATTTGATTACTTGTGTTGGAAAATAATAATCATGGTAGGACTTGCATGTAGTTGTTATTCTAAAAATCACAATATTTACGTTTCCTTGATTTCAACCATTTAATTAAAATTAAGCAATTGAGAATTTAATGTGGTTATGAATATTGTTGTAAATTGTTAATTGTGCCACTTTATGAAAATATTATAATTTTGATATCTCGGGGACGTTTGGTAAAGTAGGTAATTTGTTTTCACCATTTTTATAGCATACTTGCTAGGTATGGAACTAGTAAGTAGGCCTTAGTTGCGACTTATGCTTTCTAGGTATGTGACTAGTTAGTGTGAGTCTATGCGGGTTATATAATTTGGGGTGGGGGTGATTTTCTACATTATACCGTCGCTATGTTAGCCTAAGATTGGTGTCTAGGTGGAGTGAAATTTTCATAGTCATCCTATAATTAGGATATTATGAATTTGCGTTTGGGAACTCTTAGTTGGGACTAAGGGGTATTTTGAGGATTTTCACATCGCTTTTAAGGGTGGGAGAAATTATATTTGAACAATGAGTTTGAGAAATTTTAGAAATTAATACCGCAGGACTAAAACGGGTATTAAAATTTATTGACGACATAATGTGTCAGGGCCGACAGTTTAAACGGGTCAGAGGACGATTTATGTCGTGTCGTGTGTGGAACCTTGTTATATCGCGAGGATCGTAGGATAACAACGGATAAGACGGAGGCCTTAACAAGGGGACGGGTGTGTGGGTGGAACCTTGTCATATCGCGAGGGCTGACAGCATAAAACGGGTCAGACGACGACTTTGACAAGGGGAAGTGTATCTTGGTAAGTCATCTTCGTGGTTCATTTAATTAAATTTAACATTGTTGGGAATGCGAGTAAATTAAAATAATATTGGTGTGGTATATTTTAAAGAAACCTTGCGGGTAGTTAGGAATCTATTTTTGGCAATTAATTATCTTTTTAATTTAAATATTCCAATGTTATGGTTAATATATAACACTATTGTCTGGGTTCGGACCTTAATTGAGAGGAGTAGCCGGTATTCATGCTCAGGGATTTAGCTCTGATACATGTGTTGAGTAATCTTTTTCAGGAATTAATTCGGAGTAGCTGCATATGATTTATTGGAGATCTTTTGGAGATGCAGCTAGAGCTATTTTTATTGCTTCAGTAGTTAAATTTTTTATTCCATTGTATTTATCATGAGACTATATTTGAGTTATATTGGGCCATTCGGTTCTAAAGTTGTCTTGAGATTTTAGTTGAATTTTAATTATTTAATTGTTGAGATATTTGGAGATTGCATGTGAAGGGTTTTTATATCGCACTTTGGTGTTCTATCAGTTAGACATTATTAGTATTTAGGATTGATCAAATTATTTACCTTGTGGATTAAAATTTTTATGTCTCATATCTTTCACATGCTAAGGATGATATTTAATTTATTCGCACCCGGCTCAGTTTTGGTGGCGGCCGATGCCAAAATTTAGTGGGGTGTGTGACATTTTTCTCATAATCAATCACCTCTAACTTTTCAATATTAAAGCATGTGATGTATTCCCTTGTACTTTCCTCCACCCGCTACCTTAAACTTAGAAGATGATCCACTCTTTTCATTGGCTTAACTCTAAAATAGAAGTTGCTAATGAATAGCTCAACAAGCTGATTGAAGGTGGTAATTTATCCTCAGGGCAAGCTATTATACCATATTTGGGCTGAACCCGTATTGGTACTTGAAAATGCTCTGCACCTTATTTCATCAAGGACTCAATAATTATCAGCTGCAGTTTGATATTGCTCGATATGGAGAACTGGATCAGTCTTATCGTCATATTTGGGAGTGACCACCACAAGAGCTTTAAATTTTGTTGGAGTAGGAAAATCCACAATTTCCTAAACGAAAGAGGATCCTTTAAAAACACTCTGCTGCAAAGGATTATTTGTTTTCTCTATTTCACCCAGCCAATCTTCCAACCTCTGAATTGATACTTTTGACGATGGATTGCCTACCTCAGATTTACGTGAGGCAGCTTGGCTGTTTCGATCATGTGTTTGCACTGAACTTTCCTCTTGAGAGGTCTGCTCGGCGCGTACAGATCGTTGAACACTGATCTTGACCTGACTGAGGCCTCTTGTTGGTCGGCTGGGTGTTGAGTATTCCTGGATAATGCCCTGGGAGGATTTCTATTTGCTCGGGGTCCCAAACGATCAAAGGGCGAATCTCTACTTATCCTTTCTAGGACACTTGGACTTTCATGAGAAAAAAATGGATATCATAGAATTCTGTGGACCTGAGCAATGAACTTGCTCCTGGACGATAAAAGGTGTCTCATGAAGATTTGGAATAACTATGCCTGATCGATCTTGGAGATGGTGGCAGCATTTCTCTTCTGGATGAGGGTTACTGTGAGAAATATGGAGACCTAACTTACAATGATTGATCCAATTGCCTCACCATGTCCTGCATAGCTTCTTGTCCTCTGGTAATATTTTATAGGATTCCAGTTAGGTCTGTTGCCATAGGCGGAGTAGACGGAACAAGCGTATTACCTTCATTTCGGAGACTGGACTCAGGGTCAGTCATTGTGCTTTGAACAAGAGTATATAAGAGTGAGAACGTCAATTGGAAACACGTTCCCACAGACGGTGACAATTTATTGATGTAAAAAACTAGACTTGATCTACTTTTTTAATCGTAGATAAAATATGTAATGATAAATAAAAAAAGATATTTTTAAAGTGGTTCAACTATGTAAGAAATCTTACGTCCACTGTTATTATTTTATTGATTTTAGTGGTTACGAAAAACTAGATACTCTTGTAGATAAGAATATCCTAGAATATATTCGACCTTTCCCTTGATGAGAGGGATACAATGTATTTATAGTGACCCAGAGGTCAAGGGTTGGAATGTCAAGGGATGAAATGCTTTTATATAGTTAAGCATTTACTACCTTACATAATAAATATGACGATTGTTTGTATAAACCACATGTAGTATGACCCTTGGTATGATGACGCTTCGTTGTCTTGTTGGTCGACCTTCTTTTTATTGCTCGATATTCCATATGTTGGTCGGCATTCCATGTATTGGTCGACATATTTACTTCTTATTGATTAGGATTTTGGCCACGTAGGAGGACACGTGTTCACTTCTGATTGATCCACATAGGTAGATAATTTTTAGCATCAACACCAACCATGGCATGTGAAGTTATTTGATATTTGTCACAGCTAGGGTACAACGGTTGGGTTGCCTTAAATTTTAAACTTTGATAGTCATTGTCAAGGTTTATCCTGATATCTTCGTGAGTACCTAAACCTTGTACACCGTTAGTGACCTTATTTTCTGCCACTTCATGCACTCCATACGTGTCATCAATTAAATTCTCTAGCATATTATGATCTACATTGTCCTCATTCCTTTGTACATCTATCCTACTTGTTGATTGTTGTGAAGGTTTCTTGGGGACAAAAGGAATATGCGATTCCTCGTGAAAAATCAAAAATTGATAACTATCTAGCATACCCCATCTTATAAAATTGTAGTTCAACTGTTTTCCACTCAAACACCTTACCATTCCCACACTTAGCATAGGGACACGGGAAATCTTCATCATTACGACATCTCTTTGCGTATTTCACAAATTCATTAGCATCTCTGTGAAACACATCCCTTGGTCTATTTGTCTCACCTATCCACTCTCTGTATAGGGGACATCCCATCAAAACTACTACAAACAAGCACCTATTGTGGGTTAGAAGCTTATATTTATGGATTAGTATAAACAAAAGTGTGAAAATTTAGTTTTCAATAAATATTTTACTACAAGAATGACATTTCATCTTTAGGTGTTATATTATAAAGTAATATGAATCCTATTTCCTCCATCATCTCTAAAGGTTGAGTGGTCCTACACCATTCCAGACCGCACATTTCTGTAATATGCTTAACATATCATCCACATTGTTCCAATTTGAGGAAAATTTGGCATCATATCCCCATAGTTCTCCAAGTACACGACATAGATTCATAAGTGTAAGTGTTATTTTAATTTATCAATCAAATAACACTTAACACCGCATTATCTAGTATGTACCCAGAGAACATTAAGAGATAACAACAGGACTTCCCTTAAAAGTAACAAGTTTAAGCCACTAAGAATATTATTCTACAAAAA
This sequence comes from Sambucus nigra, assembly GCA_949130495.1. Classification (NCBI taxonomy): domain Eukaryota; kingdom Viridiplantae; phylum Streptophyta; class Magnoliopsida; order Dipsacales; family Adoxaceae; genus Sambucus; species Sambucus nigra. The sequence continues at coordinate 44,441,683 of OX422210.1, read as the reverse complement.
CTATGTTGTCCCAAACTGTCCAAACATGACATTTTGATTGATCTTATTACAGGGGTAACGACTCTCAAGCGGGTCTAAGGGCTATTGAATGCGTACGCATAAAAACTAGAAGGCTACTATCTATGCGCACTATTTTATTTATATTTCCATGGTAAGTATGTTTGACTTCTATTCAGTAGTATCACAACACTATAGAGTTTATTTGGTAATTAGAGAGAACGTCAGAACATGCATTGTTTGGTGATTCAAATTTATAATAAATTAGATTGTACACGAGTGATACAATAATACGGTGGGAAGCAATCTTACACTGAAAAGGTATATACTTTTTAAATGAATAATTTTACACACACAAGAGTTAGAACTATATATACTTTTTGAGTGTATGATTGCTTGCCACCGTATTATTATATCACGTGAGTAAAATCTATTTTATTATAAATTTGAATCATCAAATAATGCATGTTTTCGACATTATCGTCAATTACCAAATAAAGTCTATAGTGATGATTTATACATAGTTATGCTTTATTTCCCATTACTAATTGTTTAACAACAAGCTTTTAAAATTTATAGTATGTTTCATTTTTGTCTTATTTATATTTTCATGGTAAATATGTTTCATTTCTATCTTATTTATATTCGATAAAATAACAACCCTAAATGTTTGAAATGCTTAGGGCCAACCAACTCAATGACCATCTAAATGTTCAAATTCACCAGTTAACAAAAATTCAAATAATAATGCAAAATATTATAAATGCTTAGGGCCAACCCACATCACATGTCACTATTTGGGTAGTACCACAACCCTAATATCATAAATGCCTATGGCCAACAACTCAATGGCCATCTAAATGTTCAAATTCACCAGTCAACAACAATTCAAGAATTTAAAACAACAATTCAAATAATAATGCGAAATATTCAATAAATGAGAAACATCTTAGCGCAATAAGGTGAAATTATTTTTAAATTGGGACAATAAATAATAGGGTGACATCATTTTTAAATTAGCACAATAAATGAATAATAAATTAGCACAGTAAATAATAATGTCAGAAATTACAGAAATTACAAAAAATAAATGAGTGCATGTATCTGTGTGTATGTTTGAAATCATTTTCAAGGTTTGAAATTAATTTAATTTTAAATAAATCTCAAGGGTTGCAGAAATCTTTCTAGGATTTTTTAGGGTTTTGATTTAAAATTAATTTTATTTTAGGGGTTTGATTTGAAATTAGTTTGTGTATGGTGTGTGTGTGTGTGTGTATGGTGTGTGTGTGGTGTGGTGTGTGTTTTTTTGTATATGGTGTGCGTGTGTTTTTGTGGTGTGGTGTGTGTGTCTGTGACATAAAGGAGAGAGAGATGTCGTTGGGCTATCATAGAGAGAGAGAGAGAGATTTGAATGGTATGGGAAATGAGTTTTGGCAAAAAGGTTTATTTAAAAGAGTTGTCACGGTCATGTCATGGACTTTGACTATGACAACATATAAACTTGTCACCGTCACAGTCCATGACATGAGCGTGACAACAAACACATGTTTTGTTGTCGCGGTCTCTGGGTGGGTATAGTGTGACAAAAACTCAATTTTAGTGTAGTGACAATTGAGATGAGAACACCGTATTAGACATATGACCAGTAAGTACAATGTTCAAAAATTCCGTGCATGTTTGCAATAAAGGTGATAAAGAGTCAGCATGAAGAAAGTAATCATCGATGGACAATTAAAATAATAGCTATGCATTATTAAGCACACTAAATAAACGAAGCCATGTATCAAAACACTATGAAAATGTCACGTGAATAGATGGAATGAAGTTATGATTCGAACATCTTAAATGCATATCCATATACGGTGAAAAACAAAATACAAAAATCTTTTTTGTCTTTTTAAATTTTTTTAGCAAAAATAAGATCTTTTTTTTTTTTTTTCAAATTTTTTCTTAAAACCGATTTTTTTTTGGATTATTCAAAAAAAGATAAAAAAAAACATAAGCATGTATAAACATAAAATACATAAAAATAGAATCTAGCAATAGGGATAAATGATATGAAGAAGATAATCACCCTACACTAGATAAAGTACCTGAACTCAATCAACGGAGAAAATACCTAAAGATTCTCGAATTTAAGTGCATCTAAAGGGTTCGTGAAGATATTGGCTAGTTGACGTTCAGTGCTCATAATGATCAAGGACACAAATTTCTCCTCAACGAGGTTACAAATGAAATGCTCACGCATCCTACTATGCTTCGTGCGGGAATGTTGGACCGAGTTATGGGATATATGAATTGCACTCGTATTATCACACGAAATAATCAATGCGCCTTGGGAAATCCTATAATCTTCCAATATTTGCCTCATCTATAAGAGTTACTTGCAATAACTCTCGATGGAAATATACTCGGCATAAACCGTGGATAAAGAAATGTAGTTTTGCTTCCTGCTAAACCAAGAGACAAGAGCACTCTCAAAGCAAAATCATCCACCTGAGGTGTTCCTACAACTATCTATATCCCATCCTCAATTTAATGCACTTGGAGACCTAAGAAGAACGTAAGATCACCAACCATGCTTATCTCAAACTCACTCTCCATATCCTCCTCAAACGTGTGATCATGTTGAGAACACGTGATCCAAATACTATGTCGTCCATATAGACTTGGGAAACTAATATAGCACCACTATGTCTCCTCACAAACAATGTATAATATACTCCCACTCTCTTAAAGTCACGAGACAAGAGATAAGAAGTGATCCTCTCGTACCAAACATGAGGTGCTTGCTTTATAACGTATAAGTCCTTTTTTTAAGATAAAAGACGTGTCCCGAGTGCTTTGGGTTTTTGAACCCCTTTGGTTGTTCTACATACACTTCCTCGTATATAATGCCATTAAGGAAGGTACTCTTGGAATCCATTTGTTATAGATTGAACCGTAGACGAATGTTATGGCGAGTAGTAAGTGGATGGAGTAAAGCCTAGCAACAGGAATAGATGTTTCGCCAATGTCTACACCCACAATTTGTGTATAGCCTTGCGTGACTAACCTATCCTTATTACTAACTATGGTACCATTCTCATCCATATTATTCCTATAAATTCACTTGGTACCAATCATATTAGTCTCTCTAGGTCAGGGGACTAACTTCAAAAGATTATTCTTGTGAAACTGAAGCAACTCATCTTGCATAATGGATATCCAATGCTCGTCTTTCAGTGCTTATTTCACATTCTTGGGCTCTACTAAGGAGGTGCAACAAAAGTAGATAACTAGATTCTGAAGTTTAGCGTGAGTTTTGACACCTAGTGTGGGATCACCAAGTATAGCGGAAGGGTCATGACTCTTTCAAGCCCAAGAGGGTGGATCCTCTAAATTAAGCGTGGGATCTACCGGGGTAGTATGAGGAACGATGAGATCATCATCCAGGGGTGCATCATTCTCACACTCGAGGTAAGGATCGACAAACATAGGAGGCTTGCCATTTCTAATTGTAACATTTATTAACTCCATAACCTTAGATTTTCCAAGGTTAAACACCCTATAAGCCCTACTCGACAATGAATAACCTAAAAATACCCCTTCATCGCTTCGGGAGTCGAACTTTTCTAAATAATATATATCTATCAAAATGTAGCAAGGACTCTAAAAAACTCAAAAATGTAATAGGTTGGGTTTCTTCCCTATCCACAACTCATATGGTGTGTGTAATGTGCGTGGACAAAGATATAACCGATTAATCGTATGGCACGTGGTATTAACTGTCTATGCCCAAAAACATTTAAGCATGTTACTCCCAAGAAGCATAAATCAATCCATTTATTATATCATTTAGTTCTTCCTCTCAACGATCCTATTTTCTTGAGGAGTACACACAGCCGAAAACGTATATTTGATGACCACTCCGTAACAATAACTATCCACTCCAGCTTCTTTAAATTTAGAGTCATTGTCACTATCCGATTAATATTAATACCATGTTGGTTTTATGGGACACGACACTTGGTTATTAAGAACTCAAACCTATCGTATTTTTCTCTAAGAAACCCCATGATAGAGTATCATGAAAAGTCACCGACCATCACAATAATGAGTCTCTTACCACCAATGCTCTTCAAACGAGTAAGACCCATAAGATTCATGTGTATGGATTCTAATATAAGAGGTGGTAATGGTATTCAACTTCTGATGGCACTTCAAATTTATTTTTCGTGTTGGCAAGGACCACAAACTAAGGAAGTTGGTTTGCTGAGCGATGGTAAGCCACGAACTAGGTCTTTCTTCACTAATATCTCAAGATCTCTAAATTTCACATGACCTAGTCGTTGATGCCAAAGGTGCACAAAGGAGACATTAACATTATTGCACACAAAGGAGGACTTGAAAATGATCCCATAGAAATTATCTTAAATTCTCACTCCTTGTAGTAATAGTTCATCGGATCGATTATAAATGTTACACTCAGACCGGTTAAACTTTATTGCAAAGTTTGCACTGCAAAGTTGTATTTCAACACTTTAACGTAAAATACATTGTCTAGTTTAAAGAATTCGGGTATCTTAATATAACCACGTCCTAAAATGCTAGATCTACTCCCATCTCCAAAGGTAACGTTTCCTTCCTTACGATCCACAAGGTTAGTAAAAAATATCTTATCAACAATCATGTGCCTAGAGCACCCAATATCAAAATACCATTAGAAAGTATCTTAAACCTTGAGAGAAACGTGAACAATAAGGGATTTTTCGTCTTGTTTAGGTACCCAAGTGGAGGTAACCTTTTGTTTGTCCTTATCGTTGTTGGCTCTAGTCGTAGCATTGGAAGTGTTTTCAAAAGGCATAGACATCCTTTGAAATTGTTCCATTAACTTTTACGAAGTCAGGACTAGGAACCCAACTTGTTCTCTAAGACTAACGAAGTCGTTATAATGGTGTACGGTAATATGTGTACGTGGAGTTCTTCCTAACTTGTAGTAAAATTTCCTAAGGTGACCTCTCTTTTTGCAATGGGTGCAAACATAGACATGTTTGGTTCTTCCATGGTTAGCTCGTTTAGGTTAAACTCTCTTTGATGGGTTAGGATGAGGCCCATATGGATCCACCACAAACTTAGGAACTAGTTTGAGTGCAACATGAGAAGTGGATACACCGTCGTAACCTATTCCTTGCCTCTCCCTAAAACCTAAAGTGGGACTAATGAAAATCTTTCCTACTTTCTTTGATGTATCCTCTATACTAACCTTGACCTCCCGGACACATTCAAGATGTTTTTCGAGTTGGGATATAAGGTCTTCCAGTTTCTTTCGAGTCTTCAATGAAGCTTGAAGATCTCATGTAAGACTAACCACTTTTTCGATCAAGTCACCATTTTATCTCTCCATTAAAACGAATATTTCTCCCAAAGAAACTCTTATTAAGTACTCTCTCTCTCTCTCTCCCAACTCCTTCTCTAAATATAACACCGAGGGCTAAATTTTTATTTTAAAGGAATCGACATAAATCTCGGTGTAAATGCGTCAGAGGCCACCTTCTCCCTAACTTAAAACTTCATCACCCGCACTTTCTCTGGAATGGATAGACTCACTATCGAAGTCATCATGTTTGAAAACATCCTTTTCGGCATAAGACGTAATAGATGTACCAATATGACTAGACATAAACGTGCTAAAGTTACGTTCATGAGGTGATTCATCCTCGAAAGCCACCAACTCGACGTCTCTATCACTAAGAGTGGCATTATAGGCCGCTTTTCCCTTGCCATATATCTTTAACCTCATAGTACACTCATGGGATTTGTGACCCTTACCCTCGCACACATAGCATCTCACATCATATTTCTTAGGGTATTCTCCTCTCACTTTTCAAAACCTTTCTTGCTCGACTTAAAACTTTTATCTATATAAAAACTTTTATATTATTTGGAAGAATTTTCTTTTGTTAGTTTGAGAAAAAATTTAAACTTTTTCCCTCAAAGGAAAATATCATTAAGATCAAAATCAAATTCAGCGTCAGAAGAGATATCCTCTTTTATTTAAGAATTGTGATTTCAAATAAATCCCATTTTCTTTTGGCTTAATAGTGTTGGGAAGCATATCGACTTCATAAGTTTGAAGGTTTCCTATGAGTTCTTTTAACCTAAGTGTATCTAAAATTCCCAATGAATTAAGTACCACGACTTTAATGATAAAGTATGATGGAAGGGATCTCAAAATCCTTTTCACGACTCTCGTCTCAAGAATCGTCTCACCCAAATTAATACTATAATTGACTATATCAGATAACCATTTATAAAACTCATCAAAAGTCTCATATTCTAGCATAGTAATGTATCAAAATACTTTGAAGCTTAGAAGCTTTCAAGGTGTTGGTACCCTCGCGAGTGAGTTAAAGGATATCACGCGCTTCCTTAGATGTGGTACACATCATAATGCGACGAAATTCGGCGGGCGTGACCGCACCAGAAATGGCACTTAAGCCTTGTGAATTAAAATTTCTCCATTTAAAATCATCATCCGTCTAAGTAGTGACATGTTAATACTTATGAAATCATCTTTAGTCACAGTGGGTAGTGTCCACCCTCTTTCATAAACAAGCCGACACACTTGTCAATCGATTTTAAAGCCGACCTCATTCGAGCTTTCCAATATGCATCGTAGGGGGAGCCTAAAGATGATGTCATGATTAAAGATAACTCCCCCTCCGAATAGAGGATGATTATAGAGCTAAACGAGTTATCTAGGACAAAGAAGCAAGGAGAGTATTTGAGGAAGCACGGTTTTTCTTTGTTTTACACTTATTTAATTTATGTATTTGTAGATGTATATTATAACTTGCAAGTTATAACGTTTTATAATATGAGTGAGGTCAAATAGTATTCGTGAGGGACCAAGTTTAACAGAGCTTGGGATGCTCTATTGAATGACCTCACCTAAGAAACCTTTGAGGGAACTGGTTTGGAGGATTAAAAAGTAAGGAAATATTAAGGATTGACTTAACCATTCTAGATACACCTGGTAAAACACCAATGAATCATAGCCCGAGAGAGCTTATCTAGAGAAAACATTAATTTCATTTCACATTGGACCTAGTGCCAAACAACCCTTTAACAAAAGTAATATTTTCTCAGAGTGATGTCACGCGTGACCTACATGTTTTCCAATCTAAACTGGAGTAAACCATAGTGGATTGGGGGTTGTCAAACGGCTTGGGGGCTCACCATTGACGTGGAAGCTGGAAGATGGTTGCTGACATTTGATGCTTATGACGTAAGGGCATATTGGAACATCTTTGCATTAAATGCTAGCGATGTAAAGGCACTAGGAGAAGTATTTCACATTTATTGGGCCTTAGACCAATCGAGTTAAGTTAGTGAATATATGGGCTTCTCAGCCACTTTAAAAGAGAGAGAGTTTTTTCATAACTGAGAAATATTTTATGAGACTAAGAAAGAGAGAGCAAGAGTTACTATAACCAGAGCATTTATTTAGCCACCATTGATGTTTTCCTAAAGCTTTGACTATCATTTATTATTGTATTCCCTGTTGGTGGGGGACCTTAGTGTTTGAGTAGCCTACCAGGGGTGTATATGAGAGTGCTTGATTTTCTCTCCCTCTAACTCGGTTGCTTTGGAGGTTCATTTATTGATTATTTTGAGTTATATACGAGTGCTTTTGTGAGTTCAATCTAAGTGTTTAATATTTATATACTTGAGTCCATCTCATTACTGTTGATAACACATTGTTTAGTGATTTATTGCCATCTTAATAGAGGTTACACCTCTGTTTATATTATAACATCCTAACCTCAAGAGGACTCCCCTCTTACATTGGAGACTCCGTTGGGGATGTATTATTTTAGGAGGATGGCCCAAGATAATGTTAATCATGTTCTTAGCTTTGATGATATCCAACCAAGAGAAGAGCGGGAGATGAGGGAATAACGTGAAGCCCATAAAGAGGGGTACCTCGGGTGGAGGTCCATTAGGAGCAAATGAACAAAAAAGTTTTTAAGATTACACATGCCTCCATGTGCGATGTGATGGGGACATCTCATATGGCCTATCTCATTGGAAAGTTCATGGAGTTTTTGTAGACACCCACAATAGCAACTGTTTTGGGGGCAGTGATGGACCCCAGTTATTTTGTTACTCATACGGTGCAAACGACCCCAACAGTTCCTTTGGGCACAGTTCCCACGACAATCATTACCACTGTTGTACCAATTGTGGGAACACCCACCACAGTTGATATTACACTTATGGCCGCTAGGCTAAGTGTTATAACGTCGGGGACAAGTCCCTCGCCTTTTTTTACGATGGAGGAGATAAAGAAGGAGATTTTAAAGATGATGCCTTCCTCACAGACAACCAACGAGGTAACTTTAGTATATGATGAATTTTTTACTCCTTACGCAGAGGAGTAGAATTATGAGCTATAACCTAAGGACTATGTGCCCCCTATCTTTGAGAAATATACTGAAAAGGAGGGAACCTGAAAGAACACATTAAACGGTTTGTAGAGCACTTGGGGGCTCATTGCAACAACAAGAAGTTGCATTTGGTTGAGTTCTCCAAATACCTCACGGGCAAAGCCTACATATAGTATTAACACTTGTCCCCAATAAGTGTGGAAACTTGGGAAGAGATGCATATCTTATTTATCCAGAAGTTCTTTTTGGCAAAGGATGAGTTCAACGACCAGGAGAAGAGGTGGTGGGGTATATAAGGAGATTTAGAAAAAGGTATCTCGATGTGATAGAAGAAGCCAAAGAGTCCAAACTGCTCCAAATATGCGCAGAGAGTTTCCCCCTGAGTATATTTGCCACTTGATAAATAAGACTCGCGAGGGGGCTTTTACAGCGTTTTTAAAATCAATATGGAATATTTAATTGGTGGTTCGCCCAAGTCCCATCGCAATGCCTTTGATGTTTATACCATATGTTGTGGTAGGGAGAGGCTATGCCCCACGAGTGGGCTATGAAGATGGGGGAGAAGAAGTTGGAAAAAGGGCAGACGAGGGATAATAAAAGAAAGTTTGAGAGAGATAGAGAAGATCCACCCCACCTGCCTTGCACAGTAGAGGAGGCTATCAACTATTATGATGCTATGTTGCGCGGGGGCAGTTTATGCGGCCGAGGATGCTCCCCAAAATAAGACATGAACAAATGTCCAAGCGGATCCTAAATACTGCCAAGTGCATTGGCGTATTTGCCACCCAATAAGTGCTTTTTTCACCTTGAGGAGTATTATCAACAATCACTTATTTGCTGGAAAACTGTAAATCCCACAGGGAGATGTCAACAATAACCCACTAACAACCCATGGAGTAGGTGGTGGATTATGACGAGGAAGCTGAAGAAGGAACGAGGGGACTGAGAAGAGAGCATGATGAGTTCAAAGCAACTCTTGAAGATTGTACAATCAAGATGGAAAATGTGGTGATTGCCTATGATGAGGTGAGCGCTAGAGATATGGAGAAGTTTTCAATGTAGAAGGTTATGTGGTGGAACCTAACCTGGAATATCAAGTTGTGTCATAAACTCCTAAATTTGCAGGGTTCTTCAACTAGGTGAGGATGCCTTTGGAGAGCATGCTTGAGATAACCCAAGCAATACTAGACATTTTAAGGAAGAACGCAGTTCTCTCATTGAGGTAGAAGGGCCCAATAACAAGGTTTATGAGAAAGTTCATGTCCGAGATAACTTTTTCAGATGCCGATAGAGCAGTAAGGTTCCCTCACAACAAGTCGTTATATATCACAACGAGCGTGAATGGAGTGAGATTTGTAAGAACGTTGGTGGATAGAGGTGCCTTCATAAGTATTATGCATATCAGCTCCTTCTATGCATCTAACATTTATAATGCAAGGCTAGTACTAATGCCTTTGGTGAATTCTGGGTATGATAACCAATCCTCAAAGTCTATTGGTTATGTGAATGTTAGAATTGTGATGGGTAATATCACATCACACATAAAGTTCCATATCATAAAGAGTGCAACTTTATACCACTTGATAATAGGAAGGGTGTGGATGCACAACCATGGCCTAGTTCCATCAACTTGTCATCAGTGTGCTATATCAAATGTAAAGGGAACTTAGATAGTAATCTGAGTGACTAAAAAGCCGTTTACCCAGGAGAAGTCCCATTTGGTGGACATTACAGTTTACACGAGCTGGCAGAGGATGCACGCATTCTAACATGATGCATGGAGGGGGTCAGAGCCCTTTCGATCAGATAAAGGATGAGGCTGGAGAATAACCATATAGAAGAAGGTGAAAAATACAAAGACTTGAAGATGTGAGAAATCCCACTCCTAATCCCCAAGCTATCTCTAAACAACTGAGAGATAGGATGAGGCTAAGGATTAACACCATAGAACATAAGGTCAAACGACAGAGCGTGCAAGCAAATTTTTAGGGGCCAAACTAAAGGAAGCTGATAGAAATAGAGAGAGAAAGGTTAAACCAATCGCCGGTGTAAGAAGGTCCCCCTGGAGGATGGGAGAGTGGTTTATTGCCTTTGGAGGTGTACACGAGCATCTGAGGAGGCTGACTGATGCTATAAAAATAATGTTTAATTCAAGTGTAGATCATTCGCAACAAGTAGTAATCGGGCAAGTTCGAGATCATATTCCATAGGGACTGGATTCTCCTAAGAGAATGGAAATAGACAATAGGATGTTCGTTATGCATCACAAAAGCAGAGTGTAAAAGGTTATTATGGTTTGGATTGGTGAACTATAACTAATACTTATTCTAACATACCTTAAATTACTAGTGAAAGAGTAAAAGCCGAACTTCTAACAAAACAACCTAGGAAAAGTATGAGTCCAAAAGAGAAAAGGGATTGGGGATTATTCTCCCATCTTAGATTTTCTAAGTAGATGATGGGACTTAATTCAAATTAATTCTAATCGACCATAACTAATTAAGTCTGAACATCCATCATATAGAGACCAAACTCATCAATGGAGGATTAGGGGTTAATTAGTTATGGTGCTAAATAGGTTGAGGTTGTAGTAAGGCTTCAAACACTACCTTTATAAGACAAGGGAAGTTAAGAAACTAGGATACTCCAATAGACACACATGAAGTTCCATTAGAATAATTATAAATCAAACCCCAACTATGAAGCTCAAGCATCCATAGTGGGATCATTATCCCCAACCTGAAAGATTAGCCACTCATGGTAGAAACTAAGTAAAGCATGAAAATGAACCTCATAAATAAAGAACCCATCTATTTATACACCAACCAACACAAGGGAGATTAATAAATACAAGTTAAAGCAGTTAAGTCAAACAAAAATCAAGTAGGTGAACAAGTAATGCAATAAAACCAACTATCTTTATGTATTCAATGCTTAACAAGAGATAGAAATCAACCAATGGCTTTGATATTTGAGAGAGAAGAAAGAGTTTTTAAAATAAGAAACTTTCTAAAACTAAAATCTGATCTTTACAAAAGAGAGCCAAGTGATATATGTACCAAGTCTTCACCAAAATGGTAAAGTTGTAAATAAAAGGAAAACAGGGGCGAATAGATTCTTCCAAATATGCAAATCGATTCTCAATACATTGGATATGTACTGGTTCATTTAGAATCGATTCGGCCAAAGGCCTGAATCGATTCGCACTTGCTTGAAAAGTGAGGGATGAGCTGAGTGAACATTCTAAGGCTATTTTTCTGCGAAAACCTTCGTAACTTCTTCGTTATAATTTGGATTCACACACCATCGATAACGACACGAATATGACTCGACGAGCTTCAACTTTTGTGAGATTTTGAGATCCAAAACCGAGTGCTAAAATTACTAAAATTCCCCCAAAGTTATGACTTTGGACGAAACTTCCAGAGACTTTAACTAAACTTCACGCATTGCATTCCCGACACCTATAAAATCTCAAATAAACCATGCACAATATATATATATATATATATATATATATATATGATGAAAATAGGGGTTATCTAGAAAATAAGCATAAGTTCCGGTAATAACATGCACAGGAATGCTAGAATGCGCAAATACAAGGGGTTTTAAATGTATTAATCGTGACTAATCACCCCCCAACTTACACATTGCTAGTTCTGAGTAATAAAACATGAAGAAACAAGAGCCATAAATACAACCATAAGAGAGGAGATATGTACAAAGGAGATAAATGCCACTTTTGCGGGCGAACGATTGCATTTAGCATATGCAATAAGTAAATAAATCCCTAGGTGTCCCTAGGGGACGAGTTTTGTCTCGTAAGGGTTTCCAGGGATGTTACCTACAAACATCAAGTCAACTCATGCTATAATTGCCCAAAATCTAATGCGATTGCTTAATAATAACTAAGTAATCATAACCTATCAACAAAGTGAACTAGGGTTCACACAAAAGTTTGCAATTATTAACATTATCAGAGAAATTTCAACCAAATTGAAACCATGGAAATGTGAGATAAGAAGACACATGCAATAATTTAGATTCGATAACGCAGTTATAACCCAAGTAAACGCTAAATCATGCATGACTTAATTTCCTTTGGTTATTACATTCAACAAATGAAAGCGCTCAGAAAAGGGGTGTAACTCACATGGGACATGTGGGCATAAGGAGTAATTGTAAATGGAAACTAGGCGCCGCACACATGTCATAAGTAAAGAACGGTATATAAAAGTGAAAAATAAAATATCATTGAAGGATATTTCACATTAACTGATGTGAAACAAACTCCAACAGATTATTACAAATGTTTGACCTTTTAATAAACTTCATCCTAGGATCAAATCGGAATTTTCGAGTACGTAACTTGGTCTAGGTTAGGGTTTGGAAACAAAAGTATGTTTACAGGTGCAAAGGGATTTGAGAATAAAACGCGGGATAATGGTAAGAGTGGAAAATTTCAAAATTGGAATTCAAGTTCCACCAGCACAATATTAATTGGAGTAAGACTTTTATATACATTCATGCAAGCATGGGATTCACACGTTTTGAAAAAATTTATTCTATTTTTGTTTTCTTTTTTTGTTTTTCATTTTTTTTCCTTTTTCTTTTGTTCTGAGTCCACTGATCGCTTGATTACAATCCACAGAATAACATCATAAATCCCGTGTTCAATCCGAAATCGAGGTCCGTAAAGTGTATGTAATGTTTAAAACTCTAATGTGGAGTTGGTTAAGGGACTTGGGTGTGAAACAAAGGGCTTTATTAATAATATATGGGAGGATAAGGTCGATATGGGTTTAATATAAAAGATGGATTACGATCCTTTCCTAGGGTCTCATGTGAGTATTAAGACTCAACAATATTGAAAATCATGCTCGAGTGTCAGTTTTCATGATAAACTCAATTAATAAACAATCAATGAAAAGAAAATGAGATTGTCGACAAGATATGTTTTTCAAGAAAGAAAGAGAGTAACTGTATACGCTCACCAATGAAGGAATGTCTCAAATCTAACTTATGTAAGCATATATTATGCACCTTATGATCATCGAGTTATAATAACCTTAAACCGAATCTTAAATAAGATTTGTAGATGGGCTTATGGGCTTCACATTTTAATTTATGAAGTTTTTCATAATATTAACAATACAAGGACTAAAGGCTAATGGATTATATCGACTATACATGCATAATTGCTACATAATTGGATAGGGCGATCCTTCAAGTAATCATTGAAGATATAGGCTAAATTCCTAAGTAAGAAAAAGAAGAAAATTTGATTATTTAAATTTTTTATTTTTTTAATAAATAATGCGAATTAATAATAACATGTTATGTAGTTGCCAAACGAATCCACACGCCCTAACTTGAAATAAGCATTGTCCTCAATTTTTTTAAGGACAAAAGTGGAAAAGAGGGTGAGAAATTTGTCACCCCATATGGAGAGATCCCTGAAAAGAGCAACGACACACCTACAAAACATGTTAGTACCAAAACAACGATATAGAAAACAGATAGAGATATAAAAATGACAACGAGATTTGAAAATATGTTTATGTCATTAATATAATAAGCGTTGTGATACATAGGGTTCAAAATGTAAAAAGAGTACATAAAAAATATCTTCACAACCCTCAGTTACACAACTAAAATGCACAAAACAATCCAACATAATAAAAACATGGCAATAAAATAAAGGGGGAACTCCTATTAGCAGGTAGATGGCCCAGGTGTGGTCGGGTCAAGCAGTGCGTAAGGGTTAGAGAAGTATGGCGGAATCGGTGCATCTTCCCGATGCATGTGGTGGTATATCTCCATCTCCATCTGGGTGATCATGCTGATGTCATTTTGGTAGTCACCCTGGAATGATGTAAAATCAGCCCGGAGGGCATCTATCCTTACCCCTAAATCACGGACATGATCCTTTGCGAGTGAGACCTCCGGGACCTCACGCTCTATCACATGTGCATCACCGAGATCCTCGTTTTAGCCTCATATCCAAACCACCAGGTGCTCTAACAATCTAGTCTTCTTCCTCTTCCAATAGTCATCAACCAAGTACTTGGCAATCACCGTCTTATCTATCAATTTGGGGTTCTTGGGAATCTTATCACTGGGCGCAGCCATGCCATGCATTTCAAAAAATTCGTGATACGAGACTCACATAGGGGAGAGTAGTCAATCCCCTCCTATCATATACGACGCCCAATATTTGGTCCAAGATAAGGGTGGGAAGGCTGATAATTGGGTCCATTTCTAAAAGGTTATATAAGAAATGGGCATTCCTATTGCGGAGGAAGGACTTGGTCTGAGTGTTCACGCTCCCTACGTAGAGGATACGGTGGACATCAGGCATCCTAGAAGTCGGGAACGTGTCATCGGTCCAAGTCTCTCCGGGCGCCAGACGAGCCAAAAGAGTGTCATTGGAGAGCTTTAGCGCGCTATCTGGGATGGAAAAATGGTAATTTTGGAGTTTAGAGGCCCCTCTTAAGTGCAACGCCAAGATGGCAGTCGAGATGGGGATCCGTCGACCATGTACGTAGGCCTCATACATGCCATCCTAAGTGGACACAAAAGAAACATAGAAACGGCGCACAAATTCCTCATTGACTTCCCCCAGATTAGATGAGCCTCCTCTAAAAATTTGCTAAAAAGGTCCGAACGGAGGTTGGGAATTGTTCGATATGCATTTTCCTCTCCACCACTATCAAACGACTTGATTTGAAATTAGCTCGGTACCAATCTCCTCCCTTGAACGGAACATTTCAAACCCATTGCATCCCATTATTACATTTGCCATGGGCTTTTGAGCCATTGATATCTACAAAACAAAATTTTAACACACACATAATTAGTGCGGTGCAAAATATTAGAGTAAGTGTGAAAAAGGGGTCAAAGTGAGGAAGAGGGTGCACGTGGGAAAAATGGGTTGGATAAGGGTAGGCGACGTGCACCACAACCAAAACAAGATGATTCGATAATTGTGTGAGATAAATGGTGCAAGAAGTGTAGCATTTGTTCACTAAAAAACCATCGGGGTATTTTATAAAACACGTTATGGGCAAAGAGTTCAAAATAGGGTTGGAGGGCCATTGGTTCATTGAAATACCCCCATAATTCACAACAACAACAATTCAACAATTATATACAAGTTGCAATAGTGAGAAATCGTGGAAAACATTAAGCATTTGGGGGATTTCAATGAAGGATGAAATAATATACACAAAAGAGTCCCGACCTTAGCATAAACACTTAAAACAACAAATTAAAGGTTGAAATCCACAAAGAAAGAGGAGATAATTACCTTGGATGGAGAAACCCTTGAGAAATGGAGTGGATGAGTGTTTTTGAAGAGGAGAGATTCGTATGATATGAGAGAATAGGGGAGGGGGATGTGGGGGATATAAATGGGGGTAGAATTTTAAAGTACTGTTGACCTAGAATCAGTTCGCCCATTTTGGCGAATCGATTCGCGCTGCTCGACGTCAGCACTACCTAAAAATGAATCGATTCAGCCCAAGGGGCAAATCAATTCACTCCTAATACATTCAGCATTGCCTCATTTTGAATCGATTCGGCCAGAAACCCGAATCGATTCACATCTGTTCAGAAAAATTCCTCCCCTTCTGCATATAAAATAAAGACTGGTATGGAATTTTTCGGGTGGTCATGGAATTTCTGGCCATAAGCTCTATACGAAGTATGTAAAAAGACCCACACCAAAAGTGTGTAACCCCGTATTTGCTGAGGGTTGCTTAGCATAAAAATTAGGCTCGGAAGAACCTATCCAGCCCTATAAACGGGGTCGACTAATGAAATTGACTCCATAGATGGGTCAAATGACTCTAGAAATGATTTAAGGCGTTAATCGTTCATCTTAAACACACTCCCATGCTTTTAATTCTTGATTTTGATTGCACCGTGAGGGAAAACGGTCTTTATGACGGACAAGCCTGTCCACCTCGACCTTAATTTCCTCGAAAATAGATGCAATCGGGAATTGTACAAGAATTATTTTTGGAATGGGTGAAAAGACTTTCACGATATGTTCTTGTCATATTTGTCTTTCACCCTTGCTTTATAGATACCAGCATTCTCATACGCTTCATTTTGGATTTCTTCTAACTCATTGAGTTGGAGCATCCTCTTCTTCCCAACCTTAACTAATTCTAAATTTAGATTTTTAATTTCCCAATAGGACTTGTGTTCAAACTCCATATGGAGATTTTAAGGTTTTCCATATATAAGCAAAAGGGGACATGTCGAGGGGCATTTTGTATACCGTTCTTTAGGCCCAAAACACATAGATTAGCCGTAGAGACCAATCCTTACGGTCAGGATTGACCGTCTTCTCTAGGATATATTTGATCTCACGGTTAGCTAACTCGTCTTGGTCGCTAGTTTGAGGGTGATAAGTCGCTCTAACCTTATAAATGACCTCATACTTTCTCATGAGATTGGTAAATGGACCATTAAAAAAATGGGTTCCGTTGTCACTTATGATCACCTTCGGATTTCCAAAGTGAAAAAGTAAGTATTCCTTTAGGAACTTCAATACTACCTTGTGATCAATTGTCCACGATGCTATCTCTTCCACCTACTCGAAAACATTATCAATCGTGACTAGAATATAAAAGTTACCGAAAGATGGGGGGAATGGGCCCATGAAGTCAATGCCCCAATAATCGAACGCCTCTATTTCTAGTGTGGGGGACATCAACATCATGTTTCGACGAGTAATTGCACCCAACTTTTGGCAACTCTCGCACTAAATTTAGAATTCATGCATCATCCTTGAAAAATGTGGGCCAATATAGTTCACATCTCAAGATTTTTACGATGATTTTCTTGGAGGAAAAAGGGACTCTACACCCTTCCAAGTGGGAAAGTTGAATGACACTAACTACTTTTCATCTGGGATGCATTTTTGGATGATTTGTTCTGTGTAGTATTTGAAAAAGTTTGGATCATCAAAGAAAAACATGCGCACCCAAATGAAAAACTTCCTCTTTTCCTGAGTGGTCCAATATGAGGGGATGGATTCTATCACAAGGTAGTTCATGATGTTGGCGAACCACGAAAGAGAGGAAGTGGAGAACAATTATTCATCTAGAAAGAACTTGTTAATAAGAAGTTGTCTTTTGGTGCCTTAAACATCAACCCATACAAGGGATCGATAACAACGCTCTCTACTCCTTTTTTATCTTTAATCGTGAGATTGAATTCTTAGATTAGGAGGACCCACCTAATCAATCACGAATTTACATCCTTCTTTTAATGAAGATATTTCAAGGCTACGTTGTCCATAAAGCACACTATGGGATATCCCAACAAATATGCTCGAAATTTATCCAAGGCGATGACTACCGTTAAAAACTCTTTTCTAGTGGTCAAGTAATTTAATTATGCTCCGTTGAGAGTTCGACTAGCATAGAAGGTAACGTGGGAGATTCTTATCACTTCTCTATCCTAAAACCACCCCAATCGCAAAATCACTTACATCTCACATGATTTCAAAAGGTAAAGTCCGACCGGGGCTTGAATAATAGGGGCGATGGTAAGCATTCTTTTAAACTTCTCAAAAGCTAAGTGGCAAGCCTCGTTCCATTCAAACGGGGTCTGTTTTAAGAGAAGATTACACAAAGGCCTAGAAATGGAGATAAAATCCTTGATGAATCTTCGATAGAATCTCGCGTGGCCAAGGAAATACCTTATGTCTTTGAGTGATTTTGGCGCGGGCAAATCAACAATCCCCACAGTTTTTTCATTATCCACCTCTATGCCTTCGGAGGAGACAATATGCCCAAGAAAAATCCCTTTTATGACCATGAAATGACAATTTTCCTAGTTTAGAAAAAGATTTTTCTCGACGCATCTAAATAAGACCCTTTCAAAAATGGAGAATAAATGATCAAAAAAGTTACCAAAGACGCTAAAATCGTCCATGAATACCTCCAATACTCTATCTACCATATCACTTAACATACTTAGCATGCACATTTGGAATGTGGCCAGCGCATTACACAACCCGAAGGACATCCTTTTATAAGTAAATGTGCCAAAAGGGCATGTGAAAGTGGTTTTGTCTTGGTCTTGGATATCGAACTCGATTTGGTTATATCTAGAATAACCATCTAGAAAGAAATATAACGGGTGGACCGATACGCGCTCTAACATTTGGTCAATGAATGGAAGGGGGAAGTGATCCTTTAAGGTCACGACATTGAGCTTTAGGTAGTCAATGCACACACACACCACTAGGTGGTGGTGCATTTCGAGATTAGTTAACCCTTCGCATTTTCGACAACGGTGATTATCGAATTTCTTAGGAACCACATTAATCGAAATCACCGACTTGCTATCCGATATCGAGTAGATGATATTTAGGTCAAAAATCTTAATGACCTCATCCCTAACCATGTCCTTCATCACGGGGTTCAATCTGCGTTACATTTCATGGGTAGGTTTGACATCATTCTCGAGGCATAACTTGTGAGTGCAAATCAAAGGCCTCACTCCCTTTAAATCCGCTATTGTCCACCTAAAGCCACTTTTGTGCTTTTTTAACAAGTACATCAATTTACCTTCTTGGTCCCCATCGAGGTGAGATGAGACAACGAAGGGATATGTCTCATTATCACCCAAATACACATACTTAAGGACGGATGGCAATTACTTGAGATCAATATTTAGAAATCGCACATCCGAGGGTACCTCGTAAGAATTTCGGGGGGGCGGGGTGGGGTGGTGGGAATCCTCAAAATTGGAATACCAACTCACCTCCTCTACTCTCTCCACCTCATCCAACATCTAACTCACAAGATTTACTTCATGATCAAATGGGGAATAATCATTCTCTAAATCAAGCGAGTTTACCAAACATGACTCGAGAGAGTCCGCACAATAATTGGCATCGAAGTGCTCTTGGACAATCTCCTCAATGAGGTATACCTCATGGACCTCATCATTGTTCCCCATTTTTTTAGAAATATTAAAGATGTTAATTTCCAAGGTCATGTTCCCAAAGGTGAGATTCATTTGATCATTTATAACATTGATTAAGTCATTTGAGGTTACTAGAAAAGGACGATCGAGGATAATGGGGATATTGTTGCTATTAAAAGCAATGGGATGAGTATCCAACACCACAAAATCCACCGAGAAACGGAGAGATCTGCTAATTGAAGAGTGATTTTGGTGGGTTTGAGGTCGCCTAGGCCGAGTTATTCATACACAGAATATGGTAGAAAATTAACACTTGTGCCTAAGTCGAGCAAAGCTTGCTCGATTTTAAAGTTTCCTATCACACAAGAGATGGTGGGACATCCGGGGGCCTTATATTTGGGATGTAGCTCGGATTGGATGATAGAGCTCACATCTTGGGCAAAAAATGCCTTTTTCCTCACAAATAGTTTCCTCTTCACTGTAATCAAGTCCTTGAGGAACGTGTCATGGGAGGGAACTTTCCTTGTTGCATCTAGGAGGGGGATATTGATTTTAACTTGTTTGAAAATATCCAAGACATCAACATTATTGACATCCGTTTTTAGAGCTATTATCCTTTAAGGATAAGGCACGGGAATGGGGAATTTTACAATTACCTCTGGATCTACTCGAGGCTCCTTATCACTCTTTTGGGGAAGCATCTTCAACCTCTATTGGGTCGGGCGAGACTGCCTTAGTGATAGGTGGTGGGGGAGGGATTGACTTGTCGACGACCTTCCCACTCCTATAAGTGGTCATAGCCTTTGCTTGATTGGGTGGGGGAATCGAGGCATCTGTACCCACACTATTTTGCCCAAGGGGCCTTTGACGTTGTGAGGGAAATTTACCCTTTCTTGAGCACTCAATGAGGTGGTCAACTTAGAGAGTGAAGATTTGATTTTCACAAAGGTTTGTGCATTTTGATTGTTCACCGTAAGTTGATCACTCATAAAAGGTTGAAGAGTATATTCAAGGCTTTTCTTTTGTGGGGGCAAATAAGGAGGTATAACAAAAGGAGGAGGTACCACTAGAGGACCTTGCATTTGCATTTGGGGAGGAGGTGATTGTAAGTACGACATTTGATTTTGATAATTTGGAGGGGGTGGACCTTGATAATTTGCATGAGGGGGATTTTGAGCTTATTGGGATTGCCCATAATGTAAACCGCAGGGTGGTATCTCCAAGAAGTACTGTACCCTTCTATAATAGGAGTCTTTTATTACTTCTTCTAAGTGGCCATTGCGTTGGCTTGATCCTGAATCATCACCTTATAGGCTGAGATTGTGGGACAATCCTTCGTAGAGTGATTTTCGACGTCGCAAATAGCACACGACTCCTCTATATGAGATAGAGTTAGAATGGAGAGAACTTTTTAAATCCATCATCTAAACTCTCTTTGCTAGTTGAGCGACTCACATTGACATATCATCCCCTTCGGTGAGGTGATATATTCCATGGCTAGAGGAGGGAGGATTAAAAGATCAAGGGTTAGCCTTTCTTGGGTCCGAAGTGTCCCAAAATTTGGTGGTTTCTGTAAAATATTCGAAGTGTGCCTCGACATCATCCGGATCTAAGCCGAAGAATTCCCCGAAGCACATGGTCTCCACCATTTACTTGGCATTGAGTGTAAGATCATTGTGGAAATAGGAGATGAGTCTCCATTTCTCGAAACCGTGGTGGGGGCCCTTACTCAATAGCTCACTAAATCTCTCCCAAAATCTCTCAAAGTTCTCGTTCTCACCTTGGGAAAGGGCTTGAAATTGTCCCTTGAGGGTGTTAGTACGGAGGATAGGCAAGAACCTTTTCAATAATTGGGCTTGCATCTCGCGCTAACTCCCTATAGAATTTGGGGACATGGATCAAATCCAAGTTTTAGCTCTGCCCTTGAGAGAGAGTGGAAAGAGTTTGAGTCGTGTGACATCAAGTGGATAATTTTTATCACTAAAGGTAGCACACACATCCTCAAACTCCCGTACATGTAAGTACGATTGCTCACTTTCCATGCCATGGTATGTGGGTAGTAATTGTATTGTCCCATTTCAAAAATGGAATTGCGTGGCGTTGTATGGAAAAATGATGCACAACGGAGACGTGGTCCTCTCCGATTGTAAATAATCTCTCATTGGCCGATATGGAGGCTCAGCTTCTCCTCGACTACCATACTCGGTTTGATTGTCGCCCATGGCTATGGAATCAGAATGGGATCTGAAATGTACAAAGGTAGATGGAGAAGGAGATAGTCTCCAATAATCTGAACTATTGCTTGACGATAAATATTCTACTATGGGATTTGAATTGCTATCATTTGCATCTGGCATTTATGAGATTTTGTTATTTGTTTTGGAAATCGTGTTGTCACGGTGACCACATGGAACGAAAAAGCATATAGAGAGCGTCGTATAACCTAACTTTGTTCCAGTCCCTGGCAATGGTGCCAAAAACTTAATGCTCTAAAAATAGTGTTTGATTCAAGGGTTAATCATTCACAATAAATAGTAATTGGGTAAGTCCGGGATCGTATTACACATGGACTGGACTTTCTTAAGCGAATGAAAACGGGCTATAGGATGTTCACTATATGTCACAAAAGGAAAATGTAAAAGGTGATGATAGTTTGGATTGATGAACTTTAACTAATAACTATTATAACATGCATTAAATTACTAGTGAAAGAGTAAAAGCCGAAGTTATAATGAAACAACCTAGAAAAAGTATGCGTTCAATACACTACACTAAAAAGGCCAAATTGGCACCCTTCAGCCAGCCAACCTCCTCACAGTCATTGACCGTGATAAAAAAAAATACACGTTTTTTGTCACAGTCATTGACCGTGACAAAGACTTGTCACCGTCAATGACCATGACAATGTTATGAAGTTGTCCCCGTCTTTGACCGTGACATGCCCGTGAAAACTTTCCCAGCAAAAACCCTTCCCTCTTCTTTTTTTTCCCACTGTTTTAGTTCCCCCCCTCTCTCTCTTTAAGCGATTTCTCTCTCTCTCTCTCTCTCTCTCTCTCTCTCTCTCTCTCTCTCTCTCTCTCTACTTTCAGGCACAATTCTCTCTCTCTTTCTCTTCCCTTTATATATATGTGTGTGTATATGTGCATGTGTGTGTGGTGGGGGGGAGAAGGAAGGGCTGGGGGTGGGGAGGGGGGTAGGGAAGGTGGTGTATATGTGTGTGTGTATATATGCGTGTGTGTGTGTGTATATGTGCGTGTATGTGTATGGTGGGGGGAGGGAAGCGAAGTGGGGCAGGGAGTATGTGTGTGTGTGTGTGTGGTGGGGGAAGGGGGTGGGGCAAGGGATAGGCAGTGGTGGGGAAGGGGGTTTGTTGTAGGGGGAATGATGGTGGTGGTGGTGTGTGTGTGTAGTGGGGCAGGGGGGATGAGGGTGGTGTGTGCATGTGTGTGTGTGTGGTGGGGCCTTTAGATTCCCCTAATTTGGTTTTAGCTTAGTAAATTAATAATTATTTCCCATTTCATATGCAAGTAGGATTTCCCCTCATTAAGAGATAATTGTTGAGATTGGAAGTAACTTTAATTGTATAGCTTTAATAAAATCAATTATATACTTTAATTGTAAGTTTAATAGTATAGCTTTAATTGTATAGCTTTAATGATGATATATTTATAAGACGTGATGAAATGGATTAACTGAGTAGATGAATTAGAATGAGTAGGGATACACATTTGTTGGTTTGTTGTTTCTATTGCCATTGGATTATAGTGGATCGATATTGGGTTGGTTAATTTTAGAAGTGGCATGACCACTGGATTATTGTCCATATGGGAGTGGGATTTTTCAACTTTTTTTCTAAAATTACTTTATATTTTCCAACTTTTTTCTAAAATTACTTTGAATTATTGTGAATCGATGTTGGGTTTGTACTAATAACAACATTTCTTTTTACAGAAAATGTCTCATTCGGATATTAAGGCGATGATGATGATGCTGATTATGATGATGTCGTCTGGGCTCGGTGGTAGTGGAGGCGAAGAGGGCTCCTCGGCCCCTCGGCTCCCCAAATATGGAAAGTTGGGGATGGCTGTCGAGAACAAGATGGGGATATTAGCGAGATCCCTCGAGCTGGTAAAGACAATCATCGGCCCGGGGTGCACTAGTTGGAGGGAGGTGCCCAATGACCTCAAGTTGTCTATTTGGGCGGCACTACAAGTAATGTATTTATATTTATATTTATATGAATATTTCAATTTCAATTTATATTTATTCGCAACTAACATTGTATTTGTTGGACATGAACAATTCAGTCTGGCCCCACAACTACGCGATTCCATCTTATAGCAGTTGAGGGAGCAACACAAGTCGTGGAAGAAAAATTTGCGAAGACGGTACTTTGGGAAGACCCGAGACTCCATTATCTGAATACGTGACTCCGACTGGCTGAAGGAGCCAATATTATTGGTACAATGGAAAACGTTCATTGACAATGAGATCGGGGAGAGACAATTGGCATCTCGCCAATCGGGGAGGGAAAATCGGGAAAAAAGACGGACGTGCACTACTCCGTCCAGAGGTCTTACGCCGAGGTTGAGCATAGGACGATGGTAATATTTTATTTTTCTATAATTATAGAAATATGTTATTCTACATTATTTTACTTTGCGGGGCCGATACTAATTTTGCATTATTTTATTTCAGTGGACGGGGAGTGGCCCTGGGGGTAGGCCACATAGGCTCGATGCTTATGTGGCTATTCAGACTAAGAAGGGGAAGGATAAGGAGGTGTCCCCGATTATCGCGTCTACGATTGTAAGTAATCCGACATTTTACTTTTTGTTAATTACGTTATAATATTTTTATTTACTTATTTAACTAATCATGTGCTTTTTGTCGTTTCAGGTAAAGCTTAAGGAAGTGCATGAGTCGCAGTCTGATGCCGACAAGGCATCTTTGTCCACGGACGCACTCAGCCAAATGCTTGGCGCTGATCGCAAGGGGAAGACAAGGGGGTGAGGTCGCGGGTGGCCAAATCTAGAATCGTTGGATTATAGATGAGCAACACCGAGTTGGCTCGAACGGTGGACTCGCATGAGGCGAAGCTGTCCCATTTGGAGGTGACGGTCCAAGATATATTCTCATTCGTGAAGCATTCGTTGGGCAGAAAGCATAAGGGGAAAGGAAAGGAGGATGAGGATGTGGACCTCGCTGCTTCATCGCCGACATGTGAGGACTCTGATGATCCAATCCCCTATTTGGCTCCCTTCGATCGACCGATGATGACACTTGGTTGGCCGAGCGTGTTTATACAGGACATATTTGATGGCCAACGGATAGGGCGGGGGTTTAGGGACCCGAATACCATCCATGTTATGCTAGTTCGTGGATGTTTTCTTTAAGACATTGAGGCTAAGGTCCTCGCCATGCATGTGATACCCGGGAAGGAGAACTCCCCATTGTGGTTGTACGAATAATGCGGCACGATGAATATTCAAGGGTGTATCTATTCGTATATTGTGTGGCCTACTCACCTCCTCAGACCTACCCCAGACATGTAGTGACATTATTTGAATTGAATTGTTTTAAGTTGTTATATTTGAATTATATTTGGATTATATCGTTATGTATATTATTTTGAATGTATATTTGCATTATATCTATGATGCATATTGTGTTGAATGTATATTTGCATTATCTCTATTTTATTTGGATATATGATTTTTGAACAGGTACAATATTTTTATAACATGTAAAAATATACTGCTAGGCAGTGGCAGTGGCCATACTGCCCTGCATATTTTTTTTCAATTCTATCCAGAATTGTCACGTTCATTGACCGTGACAAGTCTGTGACAAACTAACTTCTCACGGTCAATGATCGCGATAATTTTTTTTAAAAGGTCACTGGGTTGTCACGGTTATTAACCGTGACTAATCTTGTCATGGTCATTGATCATGACATGATCGTGACAAGTCCGTGATAATAAATGTTATCACCCCCAGACTTGTCACGATCATTGACCTTGATAAGTTGGACTTGTCACGGTCAATGACCGTGACAAGTTGACAGATTTGGTGTAGTGAAAGAAAAAAGGGATTGGGTACATTCTCCCACCATGGATTTGCTAAGTATATAATGGGACTTGATTCAAATTAATTCTAATCAATCATAACTAATTAAGTCGAAACATATACCATGTAGAGATCAAACTGATCAATTGAGGATTAGAGGTTATTTAGTTATGGTGCTAAATGGGTTGAGGTTATAGTAAAGCTTCAAACACTACCCTTGAAAGACAAGGGAAGTTAAGAAACTAGGATAGTCCAATAGCAATACATGAAGTTCCATTAGAGTAAATATAAACCAAACCCTAACTATGAAGCTCAAGCATCCATAGTGGGATCATGGTCCCCAACCTAAAAGACTAGCAAATCATGGTGGAAATTAAGTAAAACATGCAGATGAACCTCATAGATGAAGAACCAATCTATTTATACACCAACCAACACAAGAGAGATCAATAAATGCAAGTTAAAGCAATTAAATCAAACAAAGATCAAGTAGGTGAACAAGTAATGCAATAAAACCAACTATCTTTATGTATTTAATGCTTAATAAGAGAGAGAAATCAACCAATGTCTTTTACCTAAGAGATAGAAGAGAGAGTTAATAAAATAAAAAACTTTTTAAAAATAAAATATGATCTTTACAAAATAAAACCAAGTGACATATGTACCAAGTCTTCACCAAAATGGAAAATTTTTAAATAAAAATAGGGGCGAATCTATTCACCCAAATATGCGAATCGATTCATAAGACATTGGCTACGTACTGGTTTATTTCCAATCGATTCGGACAAAGGACCCAATCGATTCAAACCTACTTGAAAAGTGAGGGATGAGGTGAGTGGACATTCTAAGGCTCTTTTTTCACGAAAACCTCCATAACTTCTTCATTATAATTTAGATTCACGCATCGTTACGGTCAAATAAAAATGAATTGATGAGATTCAAATTTTGCGGTATTTCAGGATCCAAACTCGAGTGATAAAATTACTAAAATGCCCTAAAAATTGTGACTTTCGATGGAACTTCCACGAACATCAATCGAACTTCATGGCTTGCAGTTCGACACCTATAAAAGCTCAAATAAACCATGCACAACATATATATATATATATATATATATATAATGATGATGGAAATAGGGGTTATCTAATAAATTAGCACAAGTTTCGAGACTAACGTATGGAAATGCTAGAATGCACAAACATAAGTTATTTTAAACACAATAATCACGACTAATCACTAACCCAGAGTGTGGGTGTTTCTTGGTGGATAATCAAGGGCAGTGTCTTGTCATTGATAATTTTAATATCCATGAGTTTGTGGAAGAAGTGGAAAACGAGCCAGAGTGCATGACCGATCACCCAAACCCATAAGTGCAAGAGTTAGAACAAATTGACTTGGATGAAGAAGGAGAAGATCTAAGGCCCATTTTCATTTTGAATGACCTAGATGTATAGAGTATGAGAGAGTTAGTTGAGGTCATTCGGGAATATAGAGATGTTTTTACATGAAAGTACACCAAGATGGCGGGGCTAGATCAAGAAGTGACCTTCCATAAATTGAACGTTATTCCTTCAGCCATACCAGTGAAACAAGCAAACAGAACCTACAAGCCAAAGATAGATCTTAAGATAAAGGAAGAGGTGCAATGACTGCTGACAACTGGGTTCATCTAACCAATCCAACATCCTATTCTGCTCTCTAGCATTGTGCTAGTGGAGAAAAATGACATGAATCAAATACGCATCTGCATTGACTTCTTAATATAGCATGCCCAAAATATGAGTTACTTATACCCTCCATTAACAGTTTGATAGATGTAATGTCAGGCCGTGAGATGTACAACTTCATGGATGGGTATGTGGGATACAATCAAATTAATATGGATCCAACAGATGTGGAGAAGACGATATTTTGAACTCCATTAGGTGTCTTTATGTACAATGTTATGCCTTTTGGATTGAAAAATGATGGGGAAACATACCAAAGAACAATGATAGCCATTTTTTTTGATTTATTTCATGAAATTTTAGAGTTTTATGTGGATAATTTCGTCATCAAGTCAAATAAGGAGGAGTTTCACTTGGTTGACCTTAGGAGGGTTTTCAACACATTTAGGAAATACAAGTTGAAGATGAACCCAGTTAAGTGTGCTTTTAGGGTGACAAGTGGGAAATTCCTAGGCTTTATGGTCGATCACCAATGGGTGAAAATGGACCAGGACATGCAAAAAAGTCATTCTAGAGATGCCTTGCACAAGAACTACGAAGGACCTTAAGAGTTTTCTGGGGAAAGTCTCCTACCTGAGGAGATTTATGATGGGGTTAGCCGAGATAACTCGTCCCTTAATGGACCTACTCTGAAAGAACATGAAGTTCAAATGGGAAGAACCCCACAAAAAAGCCTTTCAAAGGCTAAAAAATTTGCCCACTTCTCCACAAACCATGATCCTTTCAAGAGCTGGAATAGCCTTAAAACTCCACCTCACCTCCACTACGAGATCAGTCGGCGCTCTGTTAGCACAAAAGATTGATGGGCAAGAAAGACATGTATACTATCTGAGTAGAATTCTCCATTACCCAGAGGCAAGGTACACAGTTACTGAAAGGCATTATTTGGCCTTAGTATTCGTTGCCCAAAAACTTAGACATTACATGATATCTTTCACAATTCACATTGTGACAAGATGTGATCCCATTAAGTTTTTATTGACACTAACTATTTTGATTGGGAGGGCAGTAAGGTGGTTCCTTATCCTCTCAGAATATGATTTGAAGTGTGTGGTCCCTCATGCAATCAAGAGCCAGGCATATACAGACCTATTGGCAATCTTTCCATTAGGGGTATTTGAGCCACCATGAGAGAGCACTCCATGAGATGATTTTTAAGAAATATTTTGGAAGCAAACCTTTAGGAGTGGTTTATGGAGTTTGATGGATCATAAACATAAAGAACAGTGGGAGCTGGAGTCATTGTTTTGAGGGATTAAAAATATTTTACTATCTTTCAAGTTGGATTTATCCAACTCCAATAATGAGGCTGAATATGAAGCGTTAGTGCGAGGGCGGCTAGAGGCCCTTCGAAGTGGCATTAGTTCACTGTACATCAAAGGAAATTCAAAATTAGTGGTTAATCAGGTGAATGGGGAATATGCGTTGAAGCACCTCAACTTGGCACCTTATAGGACAATCATTTAGTGGTTGGTCGGTCAGTTCCATCAGGTCAAGGTGAAGAGGCATCCCAGAATGATGTACGGATATGCTAATGCCTATGCCAACATTGTGTAAAAAAATGTCCATGTAGGGTGACACAATAATTATTTTGATTTAACGAAGGAATGTTCCCTCGATGGTGCAAGCCATTTTGTCAATGAAAGAGGATTCAGACTGGATAGGTGATATTAGGCAGTTAGAGTGTGGGGAAGGAAATATGGAGCTGATAAAGATAGCCCAATACTTTGTAAGCCAAGGAAGTTTATACTTTAAAAATGTGAGAGGATGGTTATCAAGATGCGTTAGTCCAGAGGACACAGAACAAAAGCTGAAAAAGACACACGAGGGGAACTGTGAGAAAACTGAGATCCATCTATATAGAAGAATCCAAAAGGAGGGATACTTTTAGCCAACGATGAAGCAAAATGCAGTAATAATGCATAGAGAATCTGCTTCATGTCAGCTCTTCTGTAGGAAGTTGAATGCAATTTCTTAGAGACTTAGGCAGACTGAAGACAACTCTATATTCATTTCCTCAAAAATGGAGTTATTTCCAAGGAAAAAATAGATGCTACAGGGAGCAGAATGAGGGCCGCACACTTTTATACTCAAGAGGAGCAGCTCTATCATAGGGTATACTGTAATCGGCCTTTGAGATGCATCACAAGAGAGGAAGTAACAAAATTTTTAAAGAAATTCCATGAGCCAACTCATATTGGGGGAGCTAGGTTATATGATCTCATGACTTTAGGATACCATTAGCCAAATATGGAGAAGGTTTGTGTTGAGTTCGTTCGGAAGTGCAAAGCATGCCAACTGCATGGGAATATGATCCATGCTCCTGTGATAGATGTTCACTTGTTGGTTTCTACTTATCCATTCCATACTTGGGCATTTGACTTAGTAGGGGAATTAATCCATCTTCGAGGGGCAAGATATGGATAATTTTAGCAAAAGAGTATTTCACAAAATTGGTAGAGGCAATACCACTAAAGAGAGCAATAACAGGGGTGGTGCTACAATTCATTAGAGAATACATAATTTGTCATTTTAGAATTTTAAAGGTTATTTTGTCTAGTAATGGAACTCTATTTATCAATAAAAAGGTGACCTTGTTCACAGATAAATATTTAATCATACACCACACCTCAACGGTAGCCTACCCCAAGGCCAATTGTCAAATTGAAGCAACAAATAAGACATTGGTCAATATTATGTTCAAGATGATGGAAAACTTTCCAAGAGCATGGAATGACAAGATTCCTGTAGTATTATGGGCATACCGAATGACCAAGAGAATGCCAACTGGATATACACCTTTCTCGTTTGTATATGGAGTTGGATCCATCTTGCAAGTGGAACTAGAAGTCCCTTTTGCCATATATGCCTTGCAAAGCAGCATGCTCCCCCAGAGCAGACATGTTCAATTAGAAGCAGTGGATGAACATAGAAATAATGCGATGCAACACTTCTAAATATACACGAAGTAACTCTCTAGGTCCTATGGCAATTTAGTGAGGTCAAGGAAGTTTATGGAGGGTGATTTGGTGTTGAAAGAAGATGTAAGGCACATCATAGGGATCCCACTGCCCAAGTTTGCTTCTAACTGGGAGGGGGCATTCGTAGTGTGAGAGGCACATGACTCAGGCTATTGCTCAATCTCAAGAATAGAGGAAGATAGACCATTCAAAATTCATAACAAGTGGATGAAGATTTATCATATTTAAAGATAAGCTTATTCCAGTTTGAGTTATATCTTCATGTTGTTCATTTTTTTTTCTTTTTTCCTTTATTGTTGGATCAAAAGGGAGAAATGTAAAAGGCTATTTCAGAATGTAAATATACAACAAGTTTTATGAACAATGCAACAGTCACATCATGATGCAAAAGTTGGAAGTTAGAAGTATTGAATGCAATTGAGTGAGAGAATATAGATTTTTCCATATAAATTGCCCTAGACAAAATTACAAGTGTTTGAGAACTATTTCCTAAGAGTAAAAAAAAAAATACAAAAAAGGCCTTAGCCAAGGAGGAAACATAAGTCTGGGGAAGAGAAGAAGTATTGAAGCCTCGTTTGGACTTGGGTACATTGTTTAACTATGGCATCCGCTCACTCGAAGCTTTAGCCAGAGCCTCTTCAACACTCCTGACTTTCTGATTCATCTCCTCAACCAAGGGATCAAGCTCCCTCATAATAGCCTCCTCTACACATTGAGCTTCCACGTGTTTTCGATAAAGATCTCTCTATATCTACAGATGGGCATACTTAAATCATTTCAGGTGATTGATGAGTCATTAAAACTTGATTCCATTTTTTTCTAGATCCCCCAGGTTGCTTAAGTGTTGGTTGATGATGTCCCTATCCAGGTTTCCAGTTGGGGTGTTCACAATCTCTTTCACTATAGTTGCCCTCCCTTGAAGCCTATAACCTATTATAACGTAATTGGTCATGAGGCATTCAATTATAAATGTCTCTAGGTGGTGGGAAATCAATTTCACTATCATAGATCGGTGAATACCCAAGATGAATGGAGATTGTTGGAGAACTTAAAGGCAAAATTCATGAGGGGCCACACTTGGCAGATGGATCTCACAACCAAATTCACCGTTCGTAGGAGAATTGGTCACGATCACTTTCACTAGAGGACTCATCTGGAGCAAGGACCCGTGGAGTTGGCATGACGATGGGTGAGGAAGCATGATGAGTTTGCTTTTAAGTAGGAGTAGGCTCCCTCGCAACCTACAAAGAATGAAATACTGAGCGATTAAGGTGTTGAGTTAAAAACCTTAGCAAATGTATTTCACTGCTAAGTCACCAAGTAGGTGTGAGTATTTAGAGTTAGCAAAAATCTTAGCAAGTTATTTTCTTTTGCTAAGTCACCAAGAAGGTGTTGAGTTAAAACCTTAACAAGTGTATTTCGTTGCTAAGCCACCAAGCATGTGTGAGGTTATGAGTTAAAAAAAAACTTAACAAGTTTGATTACTAAGTCACCAAGGAGGAGTGAGTTGTGTTTTGTCTTTTTTGACATACATGTATATTGCAAGAAGAGAAATAACTTTGAAAAAGGTAGAGAATATCTCATGAGCTTTAACGACAACAACAAGGGCTAGGGGAATGCTATCATCCTCACTCTCCATAGCAGGTCCAAATGGGGCTTCCTCTTGGGGGGTTTCCCCTTAGGGAGCTACCTCAGGTGATGGTAAGGAAGGTTTACTACCCACTAGAACAAGAGAGCCAACTCAAGAGCAGACTATTCATAGGAACCATTTACACCAGAGGGGACAACTTTAAATGAGGCTAGAGGTTCCTCAATGTTAGTTGAAGAGGGACCAATACCCATTGAGGCCAGAGGAACCTCATATTGACGCAGAAGGTCCACCTTCAGAGAGCTACATCAAATAGAATTTTTTTTAAGTGTTAACAAAGAGCGGAAAATGATATATGGGACAATGAAATGTTAAGTTAAACCCTAGTGTTTACCTCTTCAAAAGCTGCCCACAAAATCCGGTCCACGATGGGCTCACCAAAGGGAATGAGGGAAAAGACTCAATGAGGGCCCTAATAATGGATATAACATCCACATGGAAAATAAACATGCCAAACAGTTAGCTTTTATTAAAAAATAAAAAGTCTAAGGAATTTGTACTTGGAGAAATTTGAGGAGAAAATAGTTACCTCTTGTTGACTAAAAGAAGCTAGCACAACTGCCAAAGGAAGCACACTCAAAGCTACAGACTGAGGGGTGTCTGGGCAAGGGCTATCATCTAAGATGATTGGCTCAGAGGAACCATGAGGGGGAGGAGATAAGCTGGTGTTGTGGGAAGTGTGGCGACACATACTTTATAAGCACGTTTATTCAAATACTTTAAGATCAAATGCTTTTTACTTTGCTAAGGGGAACTATTGGAGGAATTCTTAGAAGTCCCTTCTCGTGAACTTGTTCCCACTGGAGCTTGGGATGAGGAAACAAGGGGAAATGTAGGCAAAATAGGCATTTGGGGATCAACCTCCCTAAACACATGCAAAACACGATCGGCCTCTAAGATAACCATCTCAGCTAATATAAGATTGACGTCGGGAGTAACTACAGGAGGGATGCCAACAAGCTCAAGGGCAGTTATAGTTGATTTGGACTTGGCGGGTTTGTTGGATTTTCTAGACTTAGATTTTTTTGGAGCGAGGTTGGAAACCCCCTCACTTGTTGGATCTTCAAGGGAAGTGGGGGTGGAAGGTCGTTTGAGGGCAGGAGCTTTCTTCTTCCCCTTTTGAGGAACATCACTTGGAGGATCCTTTTGGGTGGTGCTTAGAGTAAAATAAACCCCTAGCACTGAGTTATTCTTCAAACCAAGCTCGTTCGAAGGAAATTTTTGGAATTGTGGATAAATTGGAGGAGTTTAAATCCACTAAACAATCTGAGTAAGGTGCTGTAGATGCCGATAAGATAAACTTAACCAAAAAGTTATAAGTTACATCACCTTTCCTGCGAAGACTAGGGATGGTAAGCTTGCCACTTAGTTCCTCACACAGTACCGAGACAACAACTATTGTATAATCCAAGCAGGCTTGTGAAAAGGTCTATTTATCTTGAGAACTGTAAAAGACTAGACAAGGGGCACCCTGGTCTTGCCTAAACTGACGAGAACACCAATTTGGGTTGAAGTGCTCATAAGAAGTTCCCCATTATGTGAAGGAAGGGATAAAACTAGGGGTTAAGATGAGTACAGTATCAAATGAGGGATCTGTTGTAATCATCTCCTCCATTACAAACCCAACATTGCAAGGGGTTTGGAAGAATAAAGACCATGAGTGAGCATATGACTCATCACTATAAGGCCCAAGAATGAAGGAAAAGTACCGATAAATGGCTGGGAGGATGTCCTTTCGGCTTTGTTTTTTTATTCCAGCGAGCAAATGATGGGACTTAAAGGAATTGATGACTAGAGGAACCTTGACAGGGGTAATGTCTGGGAACCTTAAGTAAAGGAAACGAGTCAATAAATGAGTATTGGAAAAGTTGGAAACATTATACCTGCCTAAATATCCAAGCGTGTCCTATCAAGCCAAGTTTAAAGAGAACCCAATGTTAGAGCAGTCAAAGGAAGCTTGAATTCTCGAGAAAGCCTGACAGAAATATTGATAAGGTACCTCCTTGACTGATCATTTGGTTTGCCAAGAAGGAGAAAACGTAAAAGGAAATAAAAATATGTAGGCAGAAAACTTTAAGGGGGATCATTTGCCCTCCCCATAAGTTACTTCGATTGTGGAACCTTCTTTAAGAGGAAGCATGTGGAAGAAATAGTTAATTAAAGGGGTAAAGGCGCCTTTGTTGGATCCACCAACACAACTATGACAGATCTGGTCTAAGGTAGAACATACATCAGTCTCCTCAGTATCTAGAGTTTCATCAGAATAAGTAGAAGCCTCAGTGGGCTCAAGCCCTAACAACTCACAAACATCCTTTAGGGTGATTGTAAACTCACCCCATACAACGATGAAGGTATGGGAAACTATGTTCTAATGAGAAAGTAAAATTTAAAGATCGGCGTTGTGCTTGGACATAATGAAGTCTCTAAACCAGAATGCACGGTTGAGACCTACCTTT
The DNA here is from genome assembly GCA_949130495.1 of Sambucus nigra. Classification (NCBI taxonomy): domain Eukaryota; kingdom Viridiplantae; phylum Streptophyta; class Magnoliopsida; order Dipsacales; family Adoxaceae; genus Sambucus; species Sambucus nigra. The sequence goes on along the minus strand of OX422210.1, from coordinate 44,407,420 downwards.
GAAAGTACTTTAATGTAAGTAGCTTGGATGTAGTTAGACCAAGCTGAGACACAGTTCGGGTGACCTCTAGGCCCCTCAAAATCAACCATAGAATAAGGTAAGTCCCCATGGTCCTAGAGGAAGCGTAGAGTCCCTTCTGGGGAAAACACCCCCCAAGTCTCCTTGTCTATGGCCTCATCACCGAAAGTCACGGGGATCTCACTTGACAGTCAATTGAGCAGAAATTCCTTACACTCAATGGAAGATTTGTCACCCTTATCAAATATATAAGAATAATGGTATGACCAAAGTTATTCTTAGCATGAAACCACGACCGTTGTGTCATCTTGGCTAGAAACCTCAGGGGCATTGCTTGAAGAAGCCGTGTGAAAGCTTTGGAAGGTGTGGGAAAGAGGTTAAAGTATAAAAAATGAGGTGAGGGGGCAAAAAGAGGTGGAGGATGGTGAAAAAAGGAGAAGTTTGTTAAGGTTGCAAATTTTTCTCTCTAGAAAGCTCTGAGCTCTGGATAGCGATGGAAAAAATGGGAGAAATGAAGAAAAGAATGAAAAATAAAATGTTTAAGTGTCTAAAGGGAAATAACCGTTTGAAAATTCAAGTCGTCGTTTGGATTTCCCACGCGTGAGAAGAGGAAAATGCATGATGATTTTGGGTTATCAGTGCTGATAGAAATCATTCCATTGTGAGACATTTAGCTTCATTAGCGGCTATGGCAGCTGATGGAACGCCAATAATTAATGAGCGCACGTGCGAAGGAGAGGGTGAAGAAAAGATTTTAGTGCTAGTTTTGGCATGAGGGGACTCTTTTTTGAAAAATTCAAACATTCAAATTCGCTAAGCTCCCTCGCTAAGAGGTCCATTCGTCACTATATGAGACATACAAAAGAGATGAGTTGGAAGAAGAAAAGTCTCTTGGCTAAAGATGTTTTGTGCATCCATTTCTTGGACACTCAATAATTATCTACACGAAGGGGAAAATGTAAGGGGAATTTAAAGATAATCTCATGATTAGAGATAACTCCCCCTCCTAACAGAGAAGGATTAGAGAGTCAGGCGAGTTAGTTGGGACAAAGAAGCGAGGAGACTGTTCGAAGAAGCATATTTTTTATTTGTTTTATACTTATTCAATTTATGTATTTGTAGATGTATAGTGTAACTTAAAAGTTGTAACATTTTATAATATGATAGTGAGGTCAAACGGTATCCGCGAGGGACCAAGTCTGACAGGGTTTGGGAGAGCTCTCATGCTCAATCGAATGACCTCACCCAGGGAACCTCCGAGGGAATTGGTTTAAAGGATTGAAAAACAAGGCAACGTTATGACTTGACTTAACCATTCTAGATAAACCCAGTAAAACACTGATGATCTATAGCTTGAGAGATCTTACTTAGAGCAACCATAAGTTCCATATCACATTGGGCTTGGTTCCAAACAACCCTTTACCAAAAGTAACATTTGACAAGAGTGATGTCATGCGTGACCTACATGCTTTCCAATCTAAACCCGAGTAAACCACATTGGTTTGGGGGCTGTCAGACGATTTGGGTTCACCACTGACGTGGCAGCTAAAAGATGGCTGCTGACATTTAATTCTTATGACGTAGGGGCATGCGGGCACATATTTTCATTCAATGCCATATACGTAAAGGCACTAGGAGCCGTCTTTCACATTTGTTGGGCCTCAGACCACTCAAGTGAAGTTAATGACTATATAGGCTTCTCAGTCACTTCAAGAGAGAGAGAGAGAGAGAGTTTTTCACAACTGAGAGATATTTTCTGAGACTAAAAGAGAAAGAGTAGGAGTTATTGCAACTAGAACCCTAAGATTTTACTACCATTTATTTCTATGATCCCTGTTGGTGGGACCTTGGTGCTTGAGCTATCTACCAGGGGTGTATCTGAGAGTTCTTGCTTTTCTCTCCTTCTTACTGAGTTGCTTTGGAGGTTCATTTATTGATTATTTTGAGTTATATACGAGTGCTTTTGTGATTTCAATCTAAGTGTTTGACATTTATATACTTGAGTCCATCTCATTACCGTTGATAAAACATTATTTAGTGATTTATTACCATCTTAATAGAGGTTACACCTCCGTTCTACTAACTCCAGACACGGGTGGAGTAATTCCCCTCATGAGGCTTAAGCTTTTGATAAGCATAAGCTATTGACCTCTCCTACTGCATTAAGACGCCTTCAAGTCCTTGTAGTGAGGCATCCGTATAAGCCATTTACTCCACTCCACCATGAGGTACAAGTAGTGATATTGATGTCTCTTTTGTATTTGTCGTTGTGCATTTCCTCTATCCATCAAAAATCTTCACAAACCTGTAAAAGTAGAACAAAACTAGAATATAGCTCTAAGTGAGTTATCAATCCATATCTAAGGATGAAACACAAAAGTGGAGAGGATATATCTAGATTCATTTGCATTTTATTATTATATTTTTTTATTTTTGCTTTTTATATTTTTTATGGATTTTTCAAGGGATTATTAATTAATTAACTATATACTAAGTTTTAAAGTACTAACTAAGATGTAAAAACTAATAAAAATATGAGGTAAACAAAATTGTGCTAAAAAGTAAACTAACTAAATTGGACTCATGAGGGCTTTAAAATACATGGGATTAGCCCTCAATAATCATCATCCAAAAAATATAAGATAAACAATTGAAAGCATGTGAGGATTAAACTAAAAGTAATCAAGAGGAGGAGATCAAACCAATTTAAGCCTTGAATTGGAATGGAATCTTCAATTACATCAACAATCTCTTAATTATACATAAAAAATCACGCAATCATAATCCATCACTCATGTATTTATTGAATCTAATATAAAAATTACAAAATAAAAATAAAAAGGATAGTGGATGAATTCATAATGGACAAATAAATAATAAAAGAGATTTGCTAAAAATGAAAATCCTAACATTATAAAATTGTACATTAGAACTCACCCAAAGAAATAAATTCTAGATCATTGATTTATATTGAGATAATTGCTAAAAATGCAAAATCTCAACATAAAGGAATGGATTAGAATTTACCTCCCATAAGGGATGAATTCAACTACATTAATTTATTTTGAAATAATTGCTAATAATGCAAAAAATCATTATAGATGGGTGGGGTGAAATTCATCCTAGAATTAAATTTCACTACACACCTTTATATTGAGATATTTGCTAAAAATACAAATACTCTCTAAAGAGGGGTGTAGAGAAATTTATCACACAAGCGTTAAAAACTAAATTTGAGATCCCTTTCACGAAATCTAATGATAAAAATTGGCTATGTGCTAGTTAGAAATTCTTCTTGACGTGTGTGTGTCCTATTTAATTTTTTGATAGTCGGATTTTAGTTAGTTCGTCTCTTCAAAGAGTCCACCTATATTTCCCCCCTCTTTTCTTCCAAAAAATTCAAAAACAATTTCCTTTATTTTTATAAAAAAAATCCAAAAATATTTTCTTTCTTTCATTTTTTTAGAAAACCCAAAAATATTTTCTTTCCTTTAAAAAAAATTTAAAAATCCAAAAAAAATATTTCTCTCCACATAGCCGAAGAACGTCCTTTACGGGACTACTTTGGTCATTTTTCATTGACATGTATTTTTTGAATTATTTTTTTTAAAGGAAAGAAAATATTTTTGGGTTTTCTAAAAAAATGAAAGATGAAAATATTTTTGGATTTTTTTTTATAAAAATAAAGAAAAATATTTTTGTATTTTTTGGAAGAAAAGAGTGGGAAAAATAGGTGAACTCTTTGAAGGGATGAACTAACTAAAATCCGACTACCGAAAAATTAAATAGGACACACACACGTCAAGAAGAATTCCTAACTAGCACATAGCCAATTTTTATCATTATTTTTAGTGAAAGGGTAGTCAAATTTTAATTAAGTTTGCGGGCGATAAAAGTCACGAAAATTATCTGATTGATCGCCTTTGCAAAAATATTCTCTTATTGGGCTACCTAGTTAACTGATTTTAAATTTAGTGATGGCTAGGGTAACACATAATTGGTAAGCGAGTGACCGGGTATAGGTCTTAGTCAATTAATTCATCACACCATTCAAAATTAAATGCGAGAATAAAATCAAGTAAGAGCACACAAAGCGGAAAAAATAATTGACTCGCTAACATGAGAGGCGCGAGGGTTTAGAAATATACCTCCCACGGTTTTTAGGCCGTTAGGTGCCGAAAAATTTGAGTCGATCGGAGGGAGATTATGCCTTCCTCAGTCCGCCCCGGGGGTCCTACCGACTGTGACACCCCGACTAATTAAATACCGGGTAGCTACTCCTTTATTAAATTAATACAAAATGCCAAGTTGGTCCAGTTAATAGCATCACTGTCGAAAACATTTAAATGATTACTAACCACCTAGTATTTAAAAAGTAAGTTGTCAAATTTTAATTAAGTCTGATTAACATGCAATAAGAGAATAATGGAAGAACAACATAATCCATTCACCATAACGAAGTAATGAAATAACCAACAAATAATGATAAGTCCGGAGGAAAACTCCTCACAACAATCCCACAACTGAAAATAATATGACAAGTCTGAATCCTGAATAAATTACATGCCAAAAGTTTGAATAACTGAAATAAATGAGATGTCTCTAAAAGAAATGGGCGACATGCCCTACAACTGATAAATGCCGAATATAGAGTCAAGATAGATGAAGCGTCTACAAGCAAAGTCCTGTAACTTCCACAAACAGCTACAGCTCGTCACCTGAATGAGGATCCTAAGCATGGTGTCCTTGTGGCTGGGCACCTAAAATGGTTTTTACAAAAATAGATTTGAAAGCAAATGGGTCAGAGCCCGAAAGTGGAAATCATTTTAAAAACAGCAAGTGTTTTAATAACATTAAAACATTAAATGCAAAATACATGTTAGGACGTGCACTCACATGAAATTCTCACCTCTCGACTATATGTGCACTCCTAACGTACCATACCCATCTAAATGACATACATATCTAACCAAAACCGTAATAAGTTATACCCCCTACTACTCGATTCCCATATTACATTTTAGCGTTATCAAATAAATAGAGGCTTTACTTAAACTCAGATTCTCAATTAGTAATACAATTCACTATCGGTTAACCCGTTATGTTTTCTCAAAACATTACCATAATTATATTCACAACACCAACATGAAAGTTCCCATTAATTAAGTGTATATTATTCACGTCATAAATATACAATACAAGCACCTCGAGACTAAGCTGCGGTGCACACATACTTTGCTATCCATCCCGGTACATCACGTACATAAGGATCACGCATTCCAAATCTCTCAGGAATCGTTCTCAGATAACAACAATCACAAACAATGAAGGCGAACACAGTCACATCACATGGGTCACGCACATACCTACGCTCCCACGATCAGCAGACTTATTAACATCCCAATAAGTCCTTCTCTGACCTATGTTCATCGAGGTACCAGTCTAGATCTGGGCAACACAAGGATTAGAGGGACCTAAGCGAACGTAAACCTCCCGTGATAGCCAGTATGGTAGGTATGTCATATACATAAAATCAATACATATACTAAGTATGCACACATCTTAGTAATCACCATATTTTATTTGAAGTACACTTCTCATTCTCGTACCTACGTATAATTTTACACAATTTACATATTCCCGGATGATACAATTATACAAGCCATTAATTGTTCTCACGTTGTAATAGACACTCACGTCCTAATCCAAAATTTCCATTTGGTTCGAATCACAATTCTAGGTTTTACTCCTCTATATATCTCAAATGTCCCTACTATATCAATTTATCATCAAGGGAAGGTTATCTCTACCATTAAATAAGGTTACGGGACACGCGAAATCAAAACAGGCTAAAAAGCCTAAACTGTCAACTCGTTAGAAGTCTCGTTCGAACGAGGCTGTTCGAAGGCCTTCTAACGAGATCTCGTTCGAACGAAAGTCATCGAACGAACATCCCTCTCATTAGAAGTCAAAATGTAAACTCGTTAGAAGCTCGTTCGAACGAGCTCATTCGAATGAGCTCGTTCGAACGACCTGGGCAGGTCTTCTAACGAGTGGCCAGATTCGAGCCCAGATTTTCCCTATATCGTTTTTCCAAGTTTTCTTCCTCTCCAAACTCATCTAAACATCGATCCAACCATTGTACATGGGTTTTAATCATTCCTAAACATACTTAGGTTATATATTCACGTTTATATAGGGCCAATTCTTCCTAAACATCATTGAATCATCAAATCCCTTCATTTATCCCCAAATCATATGAACATGAACCCTAAATTTTTTAAATCACCAATGGGTATAATTAAATCCGTTTTTGTTATGAACAAGGTGTATTTCCATCAGAATAATCCTCCTAATACAATTCTACATGCAATCCTTTCATCAAAATATAAAGTTATAATTCCAAATAATGGGTTTTTATCAAACTCCCAAGAACAATACAAATTTTGTCAATTTCCTACTCATGGAAGAAACATTCTTTGTAATAAACGAAATTAAACCACTTGACTTTGATATATCTCTGATTTTGATGACGAATTGATGAGTTTCTCCCTCTCTCTCTACAGAATTCTCCTCTCTCTACAAGCTCTTCTTCTCCAAAGTGAATGGTGGCTAGGGTTTTGCCTTAGGAACTCTTAGAACTAATTCTAATAACCTCCGTAGCCCATAAGGTCATAAGGTGTAGTTAGTGGGTTTAGTGGGTAATTACCAAGTCAGATTTTTAACTCTAAATTTCGTGGGTTCTAATTCCCAAAAATCCAAAATTACCAAACTACCCTTACATGTTGCTGGTATGGCCTAAAAATGCCCCGGGACCCAAACTAAACCCCCGGCTAGTGTTTTCTGACTATTTCGACCCTTCCGGATGCGTTGGCGCACTCAAAACGACCATACGGTTAATAGAAATGAAATTCACTTTTTAATTAAAATAATTATATTCCTGACGCGACTGTCACACGCGTCTCAACAAAATTTCAAATTGCCGTATTTCAATCTCACGACAAATTTCATAATTCAATAGTCATATATAGTCATATATACGCATTATAATCAAATACCAAATCGCATCTCGTTAGTATTTTAATCCGGATTAATTTCCAATAAATAGACATTTAATTCAATTAATCCCATAAATAAATATCACCAAAAATATGGGGTATTACATACTTCCCCCCTAATAACAGAATTTCGTCCCGAAATTCGGAACTAGAAAGTACCTGGTAAGAACAACTCTGGGTAACGTTCTTGCATATCATCCTCGCGCTCCCATGTGGACTCCTCGACATTATGATGTCTCCATTGAACACGTACTAACGGAACTATCTTTGACCGCAGTTTCCGCTCACTTCGGTCCAAAATAGCAATCGGCCCCTCCTCGTAGGAGCTATCAGGCTGGAGATCGATGTCCTCCAAAGGAATATGAGAATGAGCCAAATCGTCTCTAAGATATTTCCTTAGCGAGGAAATATGAAACACATCGTGAATACTGTGCAAATGCTCCGGTAATCCAAGTCTATACGCAACCGGTCCAATCCGCTCAATAATAGGAAATGGTCCCACATATCTCGGTGCCAACTTCCCTTTCTTCCCAAAACGCATAATCCCCTTCATAGGAGATACTCTGAGCAAAACCTGGTCCCCCACTTGGAACTCCCTAAAGAACCTCTTTGCATCAGCATAGCTCTTCTGCCGATCCTGAGCTACCCGAATGCGACTCCGAATCAATTCTATCCTCGCCGAAGTATCCTGAATCATTTTCGGCCCAAGTAGTTTGTTGTCCCCCACCTCCAACCAACATGATGGGGAACGACAAGGTCTACCGTACAGCGCCTAAAATGGGGCCATGCCAATGGTGAACTGGTAGGAGTTGTTGTAGGCAAACTCCACCAGTGGAAGATACTGCTCCCATCCACCCCCGAAATCAATGATGCACATATGTAGCATGTCCTCCAACATCTGGTTTGTACTTTCGGTTTGCCCATCGGTCTGCGGGTGATACGCCGTACTCAACCGCAATTCCGTGCCCATGGCCTCCTGAAAACTCTCCCAAAACCGCGAAACAAATATCTTGTCTCGGTCATACACGATATTTAGGGGCACACCATGAAGTCTCACTATCTCTGCAATAAAGAGCTGGGCATACTGTCCCGTAGTGTAGTCTGTCCTTACGGGTTGAAAATGAGCGACTTTGGACAACCTGTCCATAATTACCCAAATAGAGTCGTGACCTCTCTTTGACGTAGGCAACCCCGTGATAAAATTCATGGATATGCTCTCCCACATCCACATCGGGACCTCCAATGGCTGTAGAAGTCCTCCCAGTCTCTAATGATCCACTTTTACTAGCTGACAAGTGGCGCATTTTGAAACAAACACGGCAATATCTCTCTTCATCCCGCTCCACCAATACTGACGTCTCATATCTTGGTACATTTTGTCTCCTCCGGGATGTACCGCGAACCGTGAGCCGTGCGACTCTGCCATGACATCGTGTCATAATTCTTCCCCTTCCGAAACTACCAATCTCCCATTGAAGCGTAATCCCCCGTCTGAGCTAACGGTATAGGACTCGGATCCTTCTGCTAGTAATCGAACTATCTGCTCCTGACAGAACGAGTCATTTGCCTGGGCCTTTACCACCTTCGTGATAATCTGCGGCGTAACAGTCATCACAGACATGAATGATCGGGCCACTGCATCCTGGTGTCCCAACTCTTTCCACTTTGACTTACACACCCCTGCCACCTCATCTACTGGCCTATGGCTCAACGCGTCTGCTACCACGTTAGCCTTTCCCGGGTGATACTGGATATCAAACTGATAGTCCTTCACAAACTCAAGCCACCTTCGCTGCCGCATATTCAACTCCTTTTGCGTGAATAGGTACTGTAGGGACTTGTGGTCCGTGAACAATCGAAACTTCTCCCCCAAAAGGTAATGTCTCCATATCCGAAGGGCAAATACAACTGCCGCCAACTCCAAATCATGCTAGGGGTAATTATTCTCATGAGGCTTAAGCTTACAGGAAGCATAAGCTATGGCCTGACTCTCCTGCTGTAATAAACCTCCCAGTCTTTGCAAGGATGCATCGGTGTAGACTAAATACTCAACTCCCGGTCTCGGCAATGCTAACATAGGTGCTGAGGTCAACTTATCCTTCAACTCATCAAATGCCAACTGACAGGCATCACTCCAGATGAATGGCACACCCTTACGAGTCAGATGTGTCAAAGGACCCGCTATCTTCGAAAATCCCTGAATGAACCTCCTGTAGTATCCTGTTAGTCCCAAGAAACTACGGATCTCCGTCGGTGTCATGGGCTGTCCCCACTCCCTCACCGCGGATACCTTCCCCGGATCAACAGATATCCCCTGGTCGGAAATAATGTGTCCCAAAAACTGGACCTCCTTCAGCCAAAACCCGCACTTCTCATACTTTGCATACAGCTCGTTCTGACGTAGCGTCTGCAAAACCATTCTCAAATGCTCTACGTGCTCCTCCTCTGTCTGGGAGTAAACCAGAATATCATCAATGAAGACAATGACGAACTGATCAAGGAAATCTCTGAACACCCTATTCATCAAGTCCATAAACACTGCTGGAGCATTGGTCAAGCCAAAAGGCATAACCCGAAACTCGTAAGAACCATATCTCGTTAAGAACGCAGTCTTCGAGACATCCTCTTCCCTGATACGCAACTGATGGTATCCCGATCGCAAATCAATCTTTGAGAAGAAAGAAGATCCTCTCAACTGGTCGAATAAGTCATCGATTCGAGGCAACGGATACTTATTCCGTATCGTGACCTTATTCAACTCTCGGTAATCCACACACAATCTCAGTGAACCATCTCTCTTCTTCACGAACAACACAAGGGAACCCCACGGCGAAGTACTCCTCCGTATAAACCCCTGACCCAAAAACTGCTCAATCTGATCTCGTAGCTCTCGCATCTCTGCCGGAGCCATACAGTACGGTGCGCGCACTATAGGTCTCGTATCTGGTAATAAGTCTATGAGAAAGTCTATCTCTCGACTGGGGGGTAGGCCTGGTATCTCCTGAAACACATCTGAGTACTCCCTGACAACTGGGATCGAATCTAAAGGAATCACAACCTCCTTAGAGGTATCCTCCTCTATGTAATACAAATGAGTGGTCGAGCCTCCCTCTGGGCGAGGCATCGCCACTTCAAACATCTCTTGCTCCGGAATGGCAAAAACAATGCTCCCACCAAAGCAATCAATCATGGCTCTATAATCTGCGAGCCAATCCATACCGATAATCACATCGTGCACATGCATATCTAATACCAACATGTCTGCAGGTAATACCAAACTACCAATCTCTACCCCCACTCCCCGGCATATAAAGAAAATAAGTGACCCACTCCCCAATGGTGAGTCTACACACGTCACTGTGCTCTCTGCTGTGGCTAACAACCCTAAGGCTTTCGCAAAATGTGTAGCTATAAAACAATGCGTTGCCCTCGTATCAAACAAAACCCGACCCATAATGCCATGGATAGGAAACATACCCTCAATCGCGGGTGGTGCCTGTGGAGCTGCTGCCTGCTGAAGCTGGTATACTCTCCCATACTGCAGCTGCCCCTGCTGGACTGGGACCGCTGGAATGGGTGGCAATGCTGCCATCTGTGGTGGCGCCGGGAGGGCGAAAGGAAACACGGGTCTCTGCGGCTCCTGTCGAGCACCCTGCTGCTGCTGCGGGGCCCTGCCCCTATCAGGACAGTCCTGGCGTTTATGGCCAGTCTTGCCACAAACGTAACATTTCCCCGGGAAGTTCCCCCCTCTCTGTCCCTGCTGCCCCCGGCCCTGGTGGCCGTTACCGTTCCTCCCCTAGCCCTGTTGGCCCTGCTGAAACTGCTGCTGTTGACCATTATGACCCTGCTGGTTCTGATGGCCGTTCGGACCCTGATGGCCCTGCCGGAAACCTCCCTGTCCGTGCCTGAAATTTCCCGACCTGAACCTATTGTGATCTCCCTGCTGGGAACCCTGGTCACCCTGTCTCTGCCCCTGAACAGATTGTGCCCCACTGGCACCATGTCCTCTAGTCCTGCCCTGATGGCTGGACTCTCCCGATCTCTTTCCCTCAGCCATGTGAAAGCGGTGATCTTGGCAGTGTAACAGTGCAGCGTTAACCACATCAGAGTAAGTGGCCAACGATAGATTCCCCAACAAATGCTGACGAATCCTCCAAGTCAACCCGTCAGTAAATTTTTGTATCTTCTTCTCTTCTGTCGGTATCTCATCCGGAACGATATTCAATAGATTGGTGAATTCGGCCTCATACTCGGCCACAGTCTTACTTTCTTGTCTGAGATTCATCAACTTCCTCCTCATCTCCGTGTGAACAGCTGACGGAAAATATTTGCGGTCGAACCGCACCCAAAACTCATGGATAGTGAGAGTATCTCTCTCCTCCACGGTGGTAATAGACTCCCACCACTGCAGTGCAGACCCCACTAGCTTAAAGGTAGCTAGTATCTGCTTCTGGACATCGGTGCACTCATACATCCTCAAGTGCCGCTGAATGTCTTTCCTCCACTGACTAGAAACCACAACATCGGAGCTACCTGCGAACTTCGGAGGGTGTGCTTTCTGAAAAGCATCACGTACACGTTCCCAAGCAGACGGGAATGCATGTGCCTGAACTGGCGCGGCTATCGACGCCTGAGATGGTGCCTGCTGAACTACGGCTAGTGCGGCATTTACCGCCTGGGCCACAATGGCTGCAACCTCGGCGGCATTCATCGTGCCCTGAACTGGTGCGGGCTGTGGTTCTGGCGTAGCATTCCTGGGAACCCGTTGCGCACGTCGTGGAGGCATCTGAAACAAGAATAAAGTTTATAAGCTCGCAGTTATAAACTTAAAATAGCTGAAGAACGTAGCACATACAAAAGAATACAACAGTCCTAAAATATAGGGCTCTACATCAAACAAAGCTTAGCGGAAACATAATAAGCCGTACAGATCCTAAAGGACACTAGAACCTGATGCTCTGATACCACTTGTGACACCCCGACTAATTAAATACCGGGTAGCTACTCCTTTATTAAATTAATACAAAATGCCAAGTTGGTCCAGTTAATAGCATCACTGTCGAAAACATTTAAATGATTACTAACTACCTAGTATTTAAAAAGTAAGTTGTCAAATTTTAATTAAGTCTGATTAACATGTAATAAGAGAATAATGGAAGAACAACATAATCCATTCACCATAACGAAGTAATGAAATAACCAACAAATAATGATAAGTCCGGAGGAAAACTCCTCACAACAATCCCACAACTGAAAATAATATGACAAGTCTGAATCCTGAATAAATTACATGCCAAAAGTTTGAATAACTGAAATAAATGAGATGTCTCTAAAAGAAATGGGCGACATGCCCTACAACTGATAAATGCTGAATATAGAGTCAAGATAGATGAAGCGTCTACAAGCAAAGTCCTGTAACTTCTACAAACAGCTACAGCTCGTCACCTGAATGAGGATCCTAAGCATGGTGTCCTTGTGGCTGGGCACCTAAAATGGTTTTTACAAAAATAGATTTGAAAGCAAATGGGTCAGAGCCCGAAAGTGGAAATCATTTTAAAAACAGCAAGTGTTTTAATAACATTAAAACATTAAATGCAAAATACATGTTAGGTGTTGCACTCACATGAAATTCTCACCTCTCGACTACATGTGCACTCCTAACGTACCATACCCATCTAAATGACATACATATCTAACCAAAACCGTAATAAGTTCTACCCCCTACTACTCGATTCCCATATTACATTCTAGCGTTATCAAATAAATAGAGGCTTTACTTAAACTCAGATTCTCAATTAGTAATACAATTCACTATCGGTTAACCCGTTATGTTTTCTCAAAACATTACCATAATTATATTCACAATACCAACATGAAAGTTCCCATTAATTAAGTTTATATTATTCACGTCATAAATATACAATACAAGCACCCCGAGACTAAGCTGCGGTGCACACATACTCTGCTATCCATCCCGGTACATCACGTACATAAGGATTACGCATTCCGAATCTCTCAGGAATCGTTCTCAGATAACAACAATCACAAACAATGGAGGCGAACACAGTCACATCACATGGGTCACGCACATACCTACGCTCCCACGATCAGCAAACTTATTAACATCCCAATAAGTCCTTCTCTGACCTATGTTCATCGAGGTACCAATCTAGATCCGGGCAACACAAGGATTAGAGGGCCCTAAGCGAGCGTAAACCTCCCGTGATAGCCAGTATGGTAGGTATGTCATACACATAAAATCAATACATATACTAAGTATGCACACATCTTAGTAATCACCATATTTTATTTGAAGTACACTTCTCATTCTCGTACCTACGTATAATGTTACACAATTTACATATTCCCAGATGATACAATTATACAAGCCATTAATTATTCTCACGTTGTAATAGACACTCACGTCCTAATCCAAAATTTCCATTTGGTTCGAATCACACTTCTAGGTTTTACTCCTCTATATATCTCAAATGTCCCTACTATATCAATTTATCATCAAGGGAAGGTTATCTCTACCATTAAATAAGGTTACGGGACATGCGAAATCAAAACAGGCTAAAAAGCCTAAACTGTCAACTCGTTAGAAGTCTCGTTCGAATGAGGCTGTTCGAACGAGAGTTCGTTCGAACGAACTGGGCCTTCTAACGAGATCTCGTTCGAACGAAAGTCATCGAATGAACATCCCTCTCGTTAGAAGTCAAACTGTCAACTCGTTAGAAGCTCGTTCGAACGACCTGAGCAGGTCTTCTAACGAGTGGCCAGATTCGAGCCGAGATTTTCCCTATATCGTTTTTCCAACTTTTCTTCCTCTACAAACTCATCTAAACATCAATCCAACCATTGTACATGGGTTCTAATGATTCCTAAACATACTTAGGTTATATATTCATGTTTATATAGGGCCAATTCGTCCTAAACATCATTGAATCATCAAATCCCTTCATTTATCCCCAAATCATATGAACATGAACCCTAAAATTTTTAAATCACCAATGGGTATAATTAAATCCGTTTTTGTTATGAACAAGGTGTATTTCCATCAGAATAATCCTCCTAACACAATTCTACATGCAATCCTTTCATCAAAATATAAAGTTCTAATTCCAAATAATGGGTTTTTATCAAACTCCCAAGAACAATACAAATTTTGTCAATTTCCTACTCATGGACGAAACATTCTTTGTAATAAACGAAATTAAACCACTTGCCTTTGATATATCGCTGATTTTGATGACGAATTGATGAGTTTCTCCCTCTCCCTCTGCAGAATTCTCCTCTCTCTACAAGCTCTTCTTCTCCAAAGTGAATGGTGGCTAGGGTTTTGCCTTAGGAACTCTTAGAACTAATTCTAATAACCTCCGTAGCCCATACGGTCATAAGGTGTAGTTAGTGGGTTTAGTGGGTAATTACCAAGTCAGATTTTTAACTCTAAATTTCGTGGATTTTAATTCCCAAAAATCCAAAATTACCAAACTACCCTTACACGTTGCCGACATGGCCTAAAAATGCCCCGGGACCCAAACTAAACCCCCGGCTAGTGTTTTCTGACTATTTCGACCCTTCCGGATGCGTTGACGCACTCAAAACGACCAGACGGTTAATAGAAATGAAATTCACTTTTTAATTAAAATAATTATATTCTTGACGCGACTGTCACACGCGTCTCAACAAAATTCCAAATTGCCGTATTTCAATCTCACGACAAATTTCATAATTCAATAGTCATATATAGTCATATATACGCATTATAATCAAATACCAACTCGCATCTCGTTAGTATTTTAATCCGGATTAATTTCTAATTAATACACATTTAATTAAATTAATCCCATAAATAAATATCACCAAAAATACGGGGTATTACACCGACCCAAGGTTGAGGGACTTCTTTTCCTCACCTTTGGACGCCCTCTCTCTACCTTGTCCGGTTTCTCTATCAAGCTTGTCTTCGATTTATTACACATTTTAAAAAAAATATGGTGTCTCTATGCACCGCAATACAAGCCATGAATAAAATAAACCTAATACAAGCCTTCTAAAAATATAAAAATGGTACAAAAATAATAAATTGCGAAAAATAAATGAACTACAAGTTGAAATCTGCTCCAAGTGCTTCACGCTCCCAAGAATGGCAATGACGCCATTTGATAGAAAAAACTTTTCATCTCCCCGGCAACGACGCCATTTGATAAAGAAAACTTTTTGGGATGTATATTTTTTCGTCGTTGCTTGAAAAGCTCCTCTAATCAAAATCCTCAAATTACCTACAAAGTTTAACAAACTCAACTGTAGAGGTAAGTAAGGGTATCAATCCACATCAAGGGGGTAAGCTAGAGACAAACTCAATTGTAATTCAAATTTTATTTTATTATTTTTTTTGAACAATCTCTTTGATTGAAATTGGACTCCAATCCTTGAATTTGCAATTTACATCCCTCCAATTTATGTGATCAAACCAAAATTACATAAAAAATTACACTCAAAAATGGATTCTCACTAATCTAAAAAAAGTAAAATAAAATAAATTCTAACCTAAAAAAAAACTAAACTAAAAATGGTATTTCTCTATCTACAATTCTCTCTACTAATTCCTTATTCTAAAACTTCCTTCAAATTGGGTCTTCCATCATTTAAATAGTAGGCATAGAGCACGGGGGTAATTTGGGTAGTGTTTAAATTTACATGAGGGGTGTGAGGAAATATTGGGGTTAATTTAGGAAAATGCACAAATGTGCATGCGTTGTGTGAGGTCATGTGGGAAGTGAGGTGAGGGAATAAAATCTGATTTGGTAAAAGGGATTTGGGGGAAGATGGGAAAAAGGGGTAAAAGGGGGTAAAAGGTTTAAATGTTTTTTTAGACATGCGGGCATTTTGGTTAGCTTTGGACAGTAGCAGCTAAAATCGTGAGAAGCTTAGAAATGGATTTTTGGTTTTCAAAGGTCATGGGTTAAAGGTTGGACAAAATGGGAAATGGGTCTTCTTGGTTTGGGGATTGGTGGTTTTGGAATTGGGTTCTTGAGATTTCGGGTTTGAGGTTTGGGGAATGGGTATAAGGTCCGGAAGCAGCTGGCGCGCCGGGGCAGGAGGGAGGATTCGGGTTCGCCGGGTTTGAGCGCCGGGTCTGTGGTGCCGGCGTCGGAGGTGAGACGGGGTAAGGCTGGACGGGTAGGGTTCGATGGGGTGTAGCACCGGCGGTGGGAGTGGGCCCCGAGTTTACAGGGGCTGACGGAGGTTTGTGGGTTGCGAGGTGGGGCAACACACCGACGAGGGGGTGTAGTGCCGCCGGAGGGGTTTGTGGGTGAGGTCTGCTGGGTCGAGAGCTGGTAGGATTTGGGTGGTGAGAGGTTGAGAGAGAGAAATTAATGTTTTTTTTTGGTTGGTTTAATGGAGATGGTGGTGGTTGTTAATGGGGGAGAGAGGAGAGAAAGAGTGTTAGGTGAGGAAGAAGGATGGTAAGGTTAGTGTGTAGGTGAGGGTTAGGGGGTTGATTGGGTGTGCTTAGGTGTATGGGTGTTGTGTGTGTGTTTAACTTATGACTCCTAAAAAATATCTAACTAAAACTAATAAAACTAAAATTTAAATCTTAAAAATAAAAATAAAAATAAAAATAAAAACTTAAATAAAATAAAAATATAAGTCCTAAAAAAAACAAATTAATAAAAGTAAAAAAAAAATTCCTAAAACTTAAAAATAAAAACTAAAGATCTACAAAAATGTAAATCCAAATAAAACTAAAAAATAAGTGAATTTCTTAAAAAAAAAACTAATCCTAATAAAATAAACTAAAAACTAAAAATCAAAATAAAACAACATTAAATAAAACAACATTAAATAAAAAGAAATAAAACATAAATCCTAAAAAATAAAAACGATTCAAACTAAAAATATAAAAAATACGAAAGGGAACAAATCAAACACACACGGCTCGGGATAGAGTTTAGGCAGGTTTAGGGCAGGCTAGGGTTACGGGATTGGTAATTAGCTCCATAATCCGCACAATTGCCTTGAAATACGCATTTGAACACCGCAACGTGCACTCGACCTACAAAATACACAATAAAGCGTATAAGACCCAAATTGTCGAGAATTAGCGACTAAAATACGTCTATTCGGGGTATAAATTGTACACTTTTGGGTGCTTATCAAGTAGCATCGGAGCTGAAGTCAACTCGGCCTTTAACTCGACGAAGGACTATTATTAAAAGTCATCCTAAATGAATGACACTCTTTTCTTAGTCAAGTTTGTTAAAGTCCTAGATATATTTGAGAACCCCTGGATGACCCGCCAATAGTAGCCTACCAAATCCAAAAACTACGCACCTCCATAGGTGTGGTAGGTTGTCCTTATTCCATCACCATCGACACTTTACTCTCATATGAAATTTGAGAATACATCAGGACGTCATCTATAAATACAATGACAAACTAATACAAGAACTCCCTGAGCATCTTTTTCATTAAGTCCATAAACACTGTCGGTGCACTAGTTAGCCCAAATGGATAACCATAAACTTATAGGGACTATATCTCGTCAAAAATGCTATATTCGGAACATTCGCCTCCCGAATCCTGGCCTAATGGTACCCCTACATCAAATTAATCTTTGAAAAGTACGAAACACCTTTTAATTGGTCGATCGAGTCATTAAAACAAGGTAACGAATACTTATTCCTTATGGAGATCTTGTTTAATTCTCAATAATCAATGAAAATTTATAATGATCGATCCTTCTTGTTCTTCATAAAAAGGATCGGAGCTCCCTGAGAAGAGGTACTCCTCCTAATAAATCCATGTACTAATAATTTCTTAATCTTATCTCTCATATCTAATGAATCCATATGATACAGTGCTCGAGTTATCGGTTTAGTCCCCAGAGCTAAGTTAATCACAAACTCGATCTCTTTACTTAGTGGTAACCCCAGAATCTCATGGAGAATATAAAAAAATTACTATTAACAAAAATATAGTCTAAAGATACAGTGAATCCCTCAGAAATGTCCTCCTAAATGTAATACAAATGCATTAATAACCCTCCCTCTGGACGCGACACTGAAACCAACTACATATCCTATTTTGGAATGGCAAAAATGATGGACCTCCCAAAACAATCCGCATAAGCGTGGTAAGTAGCTAACCAACCCATCCTCAGGATAATATTTTAGAGACATATTTAAAATAGTCAAGTCGGTTACAAATTGAATTCTATTAATATCCACCCTATCCCTGTACACACTGAACTAATGTGCAAACCTCCACCTAAGGGTGAATCAACCTGCAATAGAATATCCTATGCTAAATCAACCATCCTTACTACTAACAAATGAATGAGATGCATCCGTGTTAAACATATTTCATCCTACATGCCCAAATATAAGAAACATACCCTTGACCTCCTGAGCTGGTGCCTATGCTTTGCTAGGAGCGATGTGATACACATGCCCATACTGTAATGGTTGTTACCCACGAGGCTTGGCTGCTGGTGGTGGTAATGCTATCACTTCAACAACTAGTGGGTCTATCAATTGTTGGCGCTATCCCTTAGGCTCTTGATACCCACGCTGACCTTATTGCTCATATGTGTCCTGATTTCCCTTAGGGCACCTACTAGATATATGACCCTCTAGCCACAAGTAAAGTAAGTGTCGTTAAAATTATGTCTCTCATATTTTCCTTATTGGCACCAACCCTATCGCTGTTGATACTACTGGCCTCCCCTATTGAGATTATTGACCTAGGCCCAATGGGCCTTGTCTGTTATGACCATCATAAACCTTATGCTTCTTGTAGTGATTGTAGGGGGATTGAAGATAATCTCGGGATTATAAATAATCCTCCCCGGCTAATAAGACAGACTTAAGGGAATAAGAAAACATGCCATCTCAAGTGAGGCAGCTCGGCGTGGCAACTCAAGCGAGACTGCTCAGCGTGAAAGCTCAGTGTGGCAGCCCAAGGACGTCTCCCAGTAAAGAGGTTGGTCGGGAGAGCTCACCATTTATTTACTTTGTCTTACCTAGTTATGTTATAATTTAACATAGATTGTAACCATGTAATGATTGTAGTGATATTTAGAAGTGAGGTTAAATAGTACTCACGAGAGACCAGGCCTGGGAGAGCTTTTATGCTCTATCGAATGACCTCGTCAAGGGAACTTCAGAAGGACTTGGTTTGGAGGATTGAGAAGTGAGGCATCGTTGGGGCTTGTCCTGACCATCTTAGATACACCTCGTAAAACACCGAGAGACTTTTCACCGTGGAAGCTTGAGCGAAGGAACCTTGAGTTCCATCGTTTATTGAGTTTTCGAACCAAATAGCCCTCTACCTAATGTCACATTTACTTCAGGTGATGTCACTAGCCAACTAAAACACTATCCAATCCGTACTTGAGTAAACAACTGTGGTATTTGGGGCTGTCAGACAGTTGGTGAGCCACCTTTATGGTGACAGTCCTCTGATATACAATGGTTAAGTAAAAGGCATGTATTGGCATTTAATGTTTATGACGTAGAGCTGAATGGCCCATCATGAATTTAGTGTTAGTGACATAAAGTGTGAAGGGATGTCTTTGAGAGCTGTGATGGACTGAGGTATATCGAGAATGGTGTAGAGGCTATTTATTGGTCTCAACCACTTCTAAGAGAAGAGGTTCTCTTTCTAGATATTTATTGGCTAGAGATAAAGGAGATCAGGGAGAAGTTGTTGCGAACCAGAGTTCTTACTCACTCATTATTGTCATTTACTGTGAAGATTTTAATAGATAACTAGAGATCTTTCAGAGGTTGTTGGTGTATTTGGCTGCCTTTCGAGGTGTATCTAGGGTGCTTACTCCTCTCTATTTGACCAAGTTACTTCAGAGTTTCCTTTATTAATGTTTGAGCTATACACAAGTGTATTATGAGTCCAATCTGAGTGTTGATTAAATATACTATTGTGTGTTTATTTGTGTTCATTAAAGAGTTTCTGGATTATCATTTATCACCATACCTATAGAGGTTACACCTCAACTTACTCCCAGGCTACAAGGGGATTACCCTCTGGGGAGGTATTCTTCTAGAAGTATGTCTCAAGATAATGTTCATCGTGCTATAGATTTTAACGCCATTCAACGTTAAGAAGAACAACCTGCAAAGGGAATTCCAGGGATAACGCAAGCTTCCATGAGCATTGGGATGGGGCAAGCTCAAGTGTCCCTCCTCATGAGTAAGTTTTACAAGTTTTTACAAACACCCATTGCTACAATGATGTTGGGGGGATTTGATGCCAATTCTTTTGTGATGCCAATGGTGGCTCCGATATCTCCAACAAGCGCAGCTCCAACGGGCACTGCCCCCTCGAACACATTACTCACTCCCGCTCCAACGATGGGTGCCCCAGGTGTGACGGGAGTTCCACTCGATGGGGTTACTCGAGGTGCAACGAGTGTCCCACCAGTGGCCCCTCTGGCTATTCCACCAACGATCAAGAAAACACTAGCATCTGCTTTGGAAGACATGAGGAAAAAGATGCAAAAAGAAATGTTGAAGATAATAGAAGCTTCCTCGCAATCAGTCGACGAGGTGGCATCAGTGTATGATGATTTCTGTACTCCCTATCCCTAGGAATACAATGATGAGACCTACCCGAAGGACTACATTCCTCCCATTTTTGAAAAATACATTAGGAAGGGGGAAACCCGAAGGAGCATATTAGATGCTTCATCGAACACTTGGGAGCTCATTGTAATAATAAGAAGCTCAGGTTGAGGGAGTTCTCCAAATACTTAACCGATAAAGCCTATACTTGGTACTCCCATTTGGCGCCAAAAAGTGTTTCAATGTGGGAAGAGATGGACGTGCTATTTATCCAGAATTTTGTTCTGGAGGAAGATGAGTTTACGTTAACTCAGTTAGGCAGTGAGAAGCAACAACTAGGGGAAGACGTGGTGGCATATGTTCAAATATTCAGGGAGAGGTCCCTCGATGTGAGGGAGGAGGCCAAAGAGTCCAAACTGTTGCAGCTTTGCACTGAAGATTTTCTCCAGAAATGTATCTATCACCTCATTAATGAAACACACAAAGGAACTTTCACAACATTTCTAAAAGCAATAAGAAATATATCACTGGTGGTTCGACCAAGCCCCGTTATAGTACCGGTGTTGTTCAGACAATCGATACAACACATTACAGCACGTGGCTACCCCCCACGGGTAGTATACGCTGGCAGAGTTAAAGGGGCCAAGAAACTAAAGAAAGATAATAAGAGAAAGTTTAGAAGAGACAGAGAATACCCACCACTACTGCCTTGCATAATTGCAGAGGTTGTCAGTTACTACAACACCATGGTCCAAGGGGGAAGGTGTACGAACCCAAAGGCATTCTAGCCGTGGAGCCAGATGCAACAACGAGAGCTGATCCCAAATATTGCCAAATCCATCGAAAGGTGGGTCACCCAACAGGGACTTGTTTCACGCTGAAGAAAATCATTAGCAAATATATGAAGATGGGGACTTTGCAGATCCCTCAAGAGAATATAAACATAACCCCTCCCATCACATGGGGTAAATCTGGTGGTTGCGTATGAGGAGGAGGCTGAACGAGAAGCGAGGGAAATGAAGTTCCAATGGGAATACTTTGAGGACGCTTTGGAAGATTGTACAAGGGGAATAGCCAATGTGGTTATAGCTTATGATAAAGCAAGTGCGAGGGATGTGGAGGAGGTATACAACTTAGAAGGGGAATAAGTGGACCAAAGGTTAACAGTCACCCAAGTTCTTGTGGTTATACGACCAAATGGGGATGCCAAATGAAAGACCTTTGGAGATAACGCAAGCGATTTTAGACATCGCGAGGAAGAATCCAGTACCATCATTGAGATGGAAAGGGCCCATGGTCAGGGTGGCGAGAATGTTCTTATCTGAAGTAACTTTTAGTGATGCTGACAGGGCTGTGAGATTCCCACACAACATGCCCCTATACATAACGACAAACATCAACGGGGTAAGCTTTGCAAGGGCCTTAATGGATGGGGGAACATCAATAAATATCACGCCTATCAGTTCCTTCCGGATAACTAACATTTCGGAGGAATATTAATACCAATGCCTTTGGTATTTTTGGCTACGAAAATCAATCGGCCAAGTCTATTGGATATTTGAATGTGGGGATTATGATGGGGAACCTTACCTCGCATATAAAGTTCTATGTGATTGAAAGTGACACTTCATACCACCTGCTGATAGGGAGGGTATGGATGCGCAACCATGGTCTAGTCCCTTCGGCTTATCACTAATGCGCAAAGGCAAATGTTAAAGGGACTTAGATCATTATATATACCACGAAGAAGACTTTTACCACCGAAGAAGCTCATTTGGTTGACGCATCTTTCTACACGGAGCTGGAGGAAAATTCAAAGGTGCTGACAGGAAGGATGGAAGTAGCAAGATTTCCCTATATCAAAGAAAGGATAGAACTTGTGAATGGCCAAAGCAGGGAAGGGATAAAAGGGAAAGCAACAGATGAATTCACTTTGCTAATCCCAAGAAGAAGGACCTCTCAAAGAAGCTCAGGGATCGAATGAGGCCCAAAATGGACCCGATGGAACATCTGGTCCAACGGCAGAGCATGTTGAGCAGATATTCGGGAGATAGACTGGACAAAGCTTCAAGGGAAAGGAAGAGAAAAATGGTTGTAACAATGAGCAGGCAGTGCAAAAATAATATCACAAAGTATGGGAGAGTGATTTACCTCCTCTGAGGGTGTGAGCGGGTAGTCGAAGGAGCTGATCTAGGGACTGATAAATATGCTGACCCGATATATGAATGTTTCCTGGTGGACCAACAGGGGCAATACATGCTCATTGATAACTCAAATATACAAGTGTTTATGGAGGACGTAGTCTAAGAACCAGACTACATGATAGATCGCCTAAAGCCCCAGGTACAAGAGTTGGAATAGTTAAACATGGCTGAAGAAGGAGAAGATGCAAGGCCTATTTTAATTTTGAAGTACCTTAACGTAGAGAAAAGAGGGGCCTTGATAGAGTTGATTCGAAAATTTAGAGATGTCTTAGTGTGGAAATACACAGAAATAGAGGGACTGGACGAAGAGGTGAGTTGCCACAAGTTGAACGTTATGCCTTCAGCCATACCGGTGAAGCAAGCCAAAAAACCTACAAGCCAGAGCTGGATTTAAAGATTAAAGAAGAGATCTAACAGTTGCTAGCAATAGGGTTTATTGAGACGATACAACACCCACTTTTTCTATTAAGCATTATCCCAGTAGAGAAGAATGGCAATAACTATATAAGGATCTGTGTGGACTTCAGAGATCTGAACAGAGCCTGCCTAAAAGATGAGTTCCCTCTACCCTCCGTTGATAGCTTGATTGATGCAATGATGGGTCATTAAATTTATAGTTTCATGGATGGGTGTGTGGGATATAACAAGATCAAAATGGATCGAGCTGACACAGAGAAGACAACATTCAGAACCCCGTTGGGTAACTTCATATACAAAGTGATGCCCTTTGGGTTAAAGAATGTCGGAGCAACATATCAAAGGATAGTGATGTCCATTTTTCATAATTTCTTTCACAATTTTTTAGAATTCTACGTAGATGATTTGGTTATGAAGTCAAAGAAGGAAGAGTCCTATCTTGATGACCCGAGGAGGGTGTTCATACGCTACAGAAAATACAAGTTGAAGATAACCCACTAAATAGTGCTTTCGCGGTCACAAGTGGGAAGTTCCTAGGGTTCGTGGTGGATCGGTAGGGAGTACAGATGGATTAGGACATGCAACGAGAAATCCTAGAAATTCCATATCCAAGGACGACGAAGGAGCTCAAGAGTTTCCTCGATAATGTCTCGTACCTTAGGAGATTTGTACCAGGACTATCTAAAAACACTCACCCATTGATGGAGATACTACGAAAGGGCACGGAGTTCAAATGAGAGGAAGCTCACCAGAAGTCTTTAACTAAGCCGAAGAAGTTGCTGACCCCTCCACAAATGATGATCCCTCTAAAAGCAGGAGTACCATTGTAGCTCTACTTCACGTCTACCACCAGTGCCATCAGAGAACTCTTGGCACAGGAAGTCGATGGGCAAGAAAGGCCAGTCTACTTTCTGAGCAGAATCATACATGAACCAGAGGCAAGGTGCGAGAGTGTAGAAAACCACTGTTTCGCCATAGTTTTCGTAGCACAAAAACTTAGACATTACTTGCTATCTTTCATAATTCATATTGTGACAAGATGTGACCCAATTAAGTTTTTGTTGGTAAGAATTATTTTGATTGGAGGAGCAGCTAGGCGGTTCCTTATCCTTTCAAAATATGACTTAAAGTGTGTGGTTCCTCGAGTGATCAAGAGCCAGGCATATGCAGACTTATTGGCAATCTTTCCATTGTAACACCCCACGACTTTGGAGACTGAGAAATTTAATTATGGGAAAATTAAATTAAATTAAATTGGAGAATTTTAGAATTTGGGAAATGAAGTCCAAAAATAGAGGACGTTTCAAAGTATTCCGGATGATATTTTTGAGGGTACCATCGATCTCGGAAGGGTCGAGATAGTCAAAATGACTGTCATTGAGTCTTATTTCGGCTCCGGAATGTTTTTAAGTTGTTTTGACTTAAATTGGAGTTAACGAGTCATTTAAAGTGTGTATTAACATTTAAAACTGGGATTTTGTTTTAAAAGGTTGGACGCTTACGGATGAAGCCATTTCTCATTTGAGAGAAAGAGAGAAAGGCCCTAGAGAGAAGAAGAAGAGGAAGAAGAAGAAAGGAAGAGAGAGAGGAAGAAAAGCTTGGAGATTTTCGGCCCTACCGCGACATCGAGGACGATTCAACCTCTACAAACCTGAGGCAAGTGTTTAATCTTGCTAAATAACTATTTGTGTATTTCATTTCATAAATTGCGGGGTAAAGAAATGGATTTTTGGGTATAAATACCAAATCCTAGATTTTTAGGTTTAATCTTGAAATCAATGATTAAATATGGATTTAATGGAATAGAAAAGTTTGGGATCAACTTTGGGTTGACTTATGGGGTTAAAATCATGATTTGATGAAGGATTGGGGGTTGGAATGAGAAATTTAGGGTTTAGAATTCGTGGGTTTTGAAGAAACAGATGAACCCTTCAAAAATTGCAGGTCCGAATCGATTTGCCCCCTCAAGCGAATCGATTCGGTTTGGTAAAATTGGCAGGTCTGCATTGACCGAATCGATTCGGACCCCAAGCCGAATCGATTCGGCCTATTGCAGAAGCCCAGGTCTTTGGACCCGAATCGATTCGCCTGGGAGGCCGAATCGATTCGGAAACAGGGCATTTTGAAGTATTTTCTCCATAGTGATTTCAAACCCTTTTTGGTTGGGTTTATTGATTTGGGGGCTTTCTCTTAGGATGTAAAAGATATATTCTTGGAGTCACATAAGGAGTTTCTCACATATTGGGATTTGGGGACCCTTAGGGTAACTTGGGAGAAATGTACCCATGTACGTATTGGAGTTACATACGGATATTGGGGGAAAACTCTTTGAGGTTGGAATTTACCAATTATAGATAAAGGTATATATATATATATATATATATGTTTGAGGTTGAGAACTCTTAGAGAGTGAGAGGTCTCCTATCCTTAGAAATATTTAGACTAAGGAATAAATGATAACCCGATAGGGGTAAGGATTCATAAAATACAATTGAACCATAGGTAAAAGTGGGAAACAGCTTGCGGGTGTACTATCGACTAGGATAAGCGGTAGCGTAAATTCTAGTTAGGATAGTTTATACGCAATTATGGGGATATGGCCATTGAGATTCCAATACTTGAAATGAGGTTGGAATAAATTGAGGTTTTAGACTATTAAGTCCTATTAATGCCTATGGTTAGATAGTACTAAAGATAATTATGTACTATCACATTTAGAGGTGAAAGGTGTAGTGATGGATTTCTACACAAATTCTTGGGTGATAACCCTAATGTTGAATGTATATGTATAGACATAAACATATGGTTTTGGGAGACTACTCATCATAGGAAGATGATTGAAAATGTTTCAAGTACGGAATTATATTCACATATCAAGGTAAATTTAATGGAAATGGTAGTGACGGCTTGTATATCGAGGATTATGTATACTTATAGCCAGTTATATATATCTTATACATATGAACGAGAATTAGTTTATATATATAGATAAGGATATGTGAATATGTGTTGATATATATATATATCTATATGTATATAGATATATGGATATCTTTATGTTGTGGACATACATGGTATGGATATTTAAACCGTATATGATGGTTTATTATTTGATCATATGATTGGATCATATGGATTATATATATTATGCATGTATATGATATATATACTTAATTGGTTAAGCATACCCCGCTCATGCTATCATTGGGAAGTTGCGCACGTAGAGGGTGAGCATCCTGGCTAGAAAAGCAGGGTGTGGATATTCCCCAGGTCATAGTCGTCCCGTGTGTTATTATATGATATATATATTTATTTTGGGATGAGACGTGATGGGTATGTTTAGTCTCATTGCCAGTTTGGAGCTATGACCGCTTCCCGGGACGTCGTGTGCGTGAGTTTACCACGAGATGGGTGTCGTTTAGTCCCACCATGGTGGCCCCAGTATTGCTACGTGAGCCGGGCACTGGGAAGATAATAGCATTGATGCAGTTTATCGGCGATATATATAGCCGGGTATATTATGTGCATGGCCTTGTACATCATATGTAGTATGTACACTTGGCTATTGGATTGATGATGATATATATATACGGTTAGAAATAAATACCTATATATATATATATATATATATATATATATATATATTTATATATATATCCTATAGACGAAAGGATATGGACTTTTATGAAGTACATCTTAGATGATTATGGTGTACTAGATTTATGGAGGTTGATGTATCGCACATAAGGTATTATTCGGTTACATCATCCCAAAGATATTATTGGAGGTTCTTTTATTTTATTTTATTTGTTTTCTTTTTCTTTCTTCTTCCTTTATTTAGTAGTTATAGTTAGTGTAATGGTAGTATTTACTTGTATGTTGAGGATTATGGATCTCTAGGATCGACATTGCCCAGGAGTAGTGTAACGAGGTGGTTCCTTGTTTGGATTTCGCTTTGCGAGACACCTCACGCACGAAACGCAGTGCCATGTCGAGATTTGAGAGAAGTAATTCCATAGGTGGCATCACGGATCTCTGGTCTTGACCTTGTCAGGAGTAGTGTAACGGGGCGGTTCCTTGTTTGGATTTCGCTTTGCGAGACTCCCCACGCACGAAACGTAGTACAATTTCGGGATTAGAGAGAAGTCTTGCCAATATTCCATGTGCATATTATTAAGTATATTAATTCTTACGTTTTTAGCCTACATAGGTATATATATATATATATATATATATATATATATATATATATATCTATATGTATATGTATAGGGGTAATGCTTTAGGAATTATGATAATTATAATTCATGAGATTATTTATCGGAATTCATTAAGCCTTTTATGGCATAATTGTTGTAATCTAATCTAATAGGATTAGAAGCGGGTGGATCCTTAGATTGTGACGGGAAGGTAGCTCTCGTGGATATAGGCTAGGCCTGATAAGTTAGGTTGTCCTAAAATCAATGGGGGTAATTTAACTAAAATTTGAGGACGCGAATAGGTGCGCGCCTTTAGATGAGAGGTGAGTTGGGGTTCCACGAGAGTGCGGTCTCACTTATTTATGAAATTAAGTACACCGGTATTTATTATGTACGGTTAACACACTTGCTAAATATTTTCACATTCGGGGCTCTGACCCGTTTACTTTTCTCTCCTCCTTGTATATATATATATATATGTTACCACAGGTATCCTACCGCATGGATGCCGGATGACCTTCTATCCTGAGTCTTGGGAGCCGTGACAGGTGCGGACTGTTGCGGGGTGTTTCATATAGCCGCTTCCTGCTTCTTTAAAATTCTAGGTAGGCTTCATGTTGTATATCGGGTTTGTATCATAGGGATATTTATATACATGTTTATATTTATTCCATTTCAGTTATTGTATTTGCTGTGATCCGACAGCTTATTCGGGTCTACTTTTTGTAGTACATTCGGTTGTATTTAATTGGTTCATTTTATTTATAGCATTTTAATTATTATAGTTCTTTCCTGCATCTCTTCTATTCATTAGTAGTTTTATAGTGTTGGGTTGTTGTATGTTGCAAGTTTTAAATTTTTTATAACATCTCGCTTATATGATTTCGGGTAGTTAGTCCTATATTATATAGTACCGTTAGTTGATGTTGAGACTGGACCATCTGGAATTCCTGATTTAATATAGTATAGGGCTGGCCACCCGTTATTATTTTAGGCGGGTTGTTACATCCATCTGAAGAATTTGATCTATCTCTAGAGAATATCCCTGGGGATGACTTACGGGAAAACTTTCTTGTTGCTGACCTTGAAAAATGGACGGTGCAATTCTATGGTTCTTTGGCAGAAAGAAAGGAGGCGCATGGGTTATCTATTCTAAAGGAAAGGAGGAATTTTATCTTTCCTATAAATTAAATTTCCCTTGCTCCAACAACAATGCGGAGTATGTGGCATTAGTACTGGGGCTGTTAGAGGCCCTTCGAAGAGGTATCCGTTCACTATGCATCAAAGGTGATTCTAACTTGGTGGTCCAATAAGTGAATGGGGAATATGCATTTAAGCACTTCAGTTTAGCGCCTTACAGAATGATCATTCAATGTTTGATTAATTAGTTCCATCAAGTCAAGATAAGAAGGCATCCTAGAATGATAAATAGACATATTGATGCCTATGCCACCATTGTTCAAAAGCTGGCTATGAAGATCGATACAGCTACTGTGGTGATACAACGAAGAATAACCCCATCGAATGTGCAATAAATCCTACCTATGGAAGGTGATTCGGATTGGAGGGGCAAAATCATAAAGCAGTTGGAGTACAAGGAAAGCAAGATGTAACTGAAAGAGCTAGTGAAATACTTTGTCAATCATGGTAACCTCTACTTTAGGAACGTGGGGGGATGGTTGTCAAGATATGTCAACCCAAAAGAAGTAGATTAAAGGTTGAAGAAAACTCATGAAGGACATTATGAAATAATAAAGATCCCTCTGCACACAAGAATTCAGAGGGAAGGATAATTTTGGCCAATAATGAAATAAGATGCAAGCGAGTTACAACGAAAGTGTGATAAATGCCAACTTTTCTTTCAAGCAGCTGAATACCACTTCCTTGAAACTCAAACAAACTGAAGACAGCCCTACATTGACTTCATCAAAGACAGAGTTATTACTTAGGAGAAAATGAATGCAATGGAACTCAAATGGAGGGCTCTACGGTTTTACATCCAAGAGGATCAACTTTATCGAAGAGGATACTTCAACAAGCCATTGAGATGCATCACGAAGGAGGATTCAATAGAAGTATTAAAACAAGCTCATGATCTAGTCCACATTGGAGGGGCTAAGCTATATGACCAACTAATAACCTTGGGGTAACAATGGAGAGGGATTCTGCTGAGTTTGTGCGAATGTGCAAGGCATACCAGCTGCATGGTTCGGTGGAATTACATTCCTTGGACACTCCTTATCCATTCCACAATTGGGCATTTGACCTGCTGGGGGAAATACATCCTTCGTCAAGAGTAAATATCTAGATATTGGAGGCAACAGAGTGATTTATGAAGTGGGCTGAAGCGATACCACTCAGAAGAGCTACGAACGATGTGGTTACTAATTTTATCAGAGAGTACACAATCTGTCATTTTAGGATCCCAAAAGTCATCCTCTCTGATAACGAAACCCCTTTCATTAATAAATAGGTAACGATGATCATCGACAGATACTCCATCGTCCATCATACCTCAACGGTAGCATACCCCAAGGGAAAGGGTCAAGCCGAAGCGACTAACAAGACTTTAATCAATATTTTGCCATAACGATGGAAGTCTTCCCATTATCGTGGGATGACAAGATCCCAAAAGTACTATGGGCCTACCGAATGACCAAGAGAAAACCCACAGGATATATATCATTCTCCCTTGTATATGGAGCTGAGGCAATCCTGCTAGTAGAGTTGGAAATTTCCTCTACCCATTATGCCCTGCGAAGCAGCATGTTCCCTCAGAGTAAACACATATAACTGGAGGCATTGGATGAGCACATAGATAACTTTATGCAATACTTCCAAATGTGCACGAAGTAACTCTCAAGGAGCATATGATAACTTGGTGAGACCAAGTAAGTTCATTGAAGGAGACCTCATTTTAAAAGCTGCTGTGAAGCACATCAGAGGGCTCCCTCTCCCTAAGTTTACTGCGAATTGGGATGGACCTTTCATTGAGAAGGAAGCTCATGATTCAGGTTACTGTTGAATTTCAAAGATGGAAGAAGATAAACCATTCAAGATTAATAATAAATGGCTGGAGGTCTATCATGTATAAGCAAGTAACCTTAGAAAGAGATGACACAAAGAGATGATAAGATAAGAATGAGCTTCTTTTTCATTCATATACTTGTAAATACATTACAAAATTAGGGACTACCGGACAAGAATCTCATAAAGAAAGGCGAATTTTTTTCCAAGGCATTGGGAGTTATCAACCTAAGAGGAAAAACAAGTACGGGGAAGAAAAAAATCCCCAAGTAAGCCTGAAGAGGCTTCGAAGCATGTTATCTGCGCACTGATAGAAACCTCAAGTCTTGCTTGGACTTGGGCACGCTCAATAAGGAGTCTTTCGCATTTCAACTTAGCAACACAGAAAGCCTCTTCAATGGTTTGGACCTCTTAATAAACTTCTTCCAATAACGGAACCAACTCAGCCATCTTTACCTCCTTAGCCCGTTGGGCCTCCAGATGCTTCTGAAGTACCTCCATTTGGTTCACCAACTAACGGATCTTCACAATTTTTAAGTGACTAGTCAACCAATCTAATTGAAATCCATCTCTACCAAACTCCTTTAAACTACCCAAGTATTGATTAATGAGGGTCCAGGTGAGATTTGAAGTGTGGGTATTGACAATCTCTGCAATAACGGTCGCCATACCCTGAAGTTTGAAACCCATCATTGTTATGTTTGAACGAATGCTGTCAGCTATAAAAGTATGGGGATGATAAGTCACAATCTATTCTATGATAGCACAATGAAACGATGGGACTTAGAGAGATTGGCGAAGCACCAGGAGGCAGAACTCATAAAGAGCCATTGTGGCAAGAGGAATCTCACAATCAGGCTCATTATCAACTGGAACATTGGTCGTGGAACCTTGATCGTCATGGTTGGACTCCTCAGAACCAACTAGTTCACGATGAGGCGAGACAACATGCGAAGGTACATGCTGAGTTTTCTCTTTGGCAAGAAGGGATTCCCTAGAAACCTGACGTAAGATAAAGAGAAGAATGAGTTTGATGGAAAAATCTTACCAAGTGTTTTTAATTATTAAGTCACTTTTACTGGTGGAGTTGAACGAAAAATCTTAACAAGTGATTTTCATTGTTAAGTCATCGTTAATGGTGGAGTTTGATCCTTAACAAGTAGTTTTCATTGTTAAGTCACCGTTACTGGTGGAGTTTGATGAAAAAATCTTAAAAAGTGTTTTTCATTGTTGAGTCACCGTTATTGGTGAAGTTTGATGGAAAAATCTTAACAAGTGGTTTTCATTGTTAAGTCACCATTACTGGTGGAGTTTGATGAAAAAAAATATTAATAAGTGTTTTTCAATGTTAAGTCACCGTTACTCGTGGAGTTTGATAAAAAATCTTAACAAGTGTTTTTCCTTATTAAGTCACCATTACTGGAGGAGTTTAACGAAAAAGCTTAACAAGTGGTTTTCATTGCTAAGTCACCATTATTGGTGGTGTTTGGTGAAAAATCTTAACAAAGTGTTTTTCCATTGTTAAGTAAGCATTGTTAAAATGATATATATATATATATATATATATATATATATATATATATATATATATATATATATTGTGGTGACTGATCATTCTATAGGCATAACGAAAGAATTTATGCAATAGAATAAAAGGCACTAGTTACCTCGGTGGCAATAGTAGGAGAAATATCTGTAGGAGTTATAACACCCTCACCCTTTGGGCTCTTAGTAGAACCTTCATGCAAAAGAACATGGACCGAGGTGCCTTTGCCGTTAAGGGGCACAAGATATAAGGCTAGAGAAATATCCCCTTAAGTAGTGGGGACATGGGGAGATATGAATGACTCCGCAGCCGAAGGAATTGCTGACCCACCAGATGAACCGGTCTTAGCCTCAGGCACACATAAACCCTCGAGTTGAAATGGGGGAGTCAGAACTGGAGAAAGCTACAATAACAAAGTTAAATGTAACATACTAGAGATTAAACATGAGAAGGTACAAGGAAAATATTTCTCCTTACCTCAGTTATGTTGGAGAAATGGGAAAACCCAGAGATTGGCCTCAATAGAGGAAGCTGAATGACGACTGAGACTAATTGGGATCCATATCCAACCTAAAATAGTTCAAGAGACTTAGTAAATATGAAGGTAAAAGAAATCTAAGGTATAATCAAGTTATTACCTCCGGAGGGCCACTGGAGTCAATGGGGACAATGTCCAGAGGAACCACTGGAAAGGCAAATGGCACAGAAATAGCTAGAGGAGTTTCCTTTGGCTGGGAAGAAGCTACAAAGATTTCTAAAAGAGCACTAGATCCCTTATTATCCTCTTCTACACGCCTGGAGGCAGAACGACATGAGTAGGCAAGCTCTTACATGGGAGAATGGGGAGGTAATGCATTAGACGAAGCGCTCCAAAAGCGTCCTTGCACGAAGGGGATCACATGAGTACTTAATCCTTTTTCTTCGAAATATTGCTCAAAAGGGTTAGAAAATACACTCACTATACTGAAAAAATGACTAAGTATGAAAAGAAAGAAGTTACCTCTTGTTCATGAGGGGGAAAATGGGATGATATGACCATTGGCAAAGAAGGTGGAGAAGGAATTGAGGAAGCCCTATCGGTTTGGCCTTGGTCGGCATCAGGACTGTAATCCACATTTATAGCTTCAATTAGATTTTGTTGGGGAGAAGCCTCAACATTATAAGCAGTAATAATGGGGTGTTGCTCGTGAGCTCCTTTCTTCTGAGTCTTGGTGCTTAGAGTCTTTTTTTCTTGCACCATAATCACCAATGACTGGGGGAACTCTTGTACTGTTCCTTTGCTTTGATCCCCCCTCAGATGGATCTACCAAAATAGTGGGGAAAGTAGTAGTAGGAGGAATGGAAGGAGTGTGACAGTGAAATTCAGTGTTTATTCCTTCTACCTCAACTTGAAATTTCTTTCATAATTCCTCACTCACTTCGATAAACATAGAAGGAGGAACAGAGGCAATGGGGAATGCATCTAAGGGAGCTTGAAGTTGAGGTTGGGACTTGGACTTCAAAGAAGTCGCACTCTTAGATCTCCTAGTCCTTTTGGATGGTGGCTTGGAAGTTCCCTCGCTAGGAGCTGCACCGATTGGAGCATCTTCACCAGAAACACCTTCAGAAGGGGCAAACTGTTTTGGGTTGGAACATTCTTGGGCTTGGGAATAGCAGTGGGGATCATGGGGAAATAAGGAGGTAGATCGCTTGGAGGATCTTTAGGGGTCTTTCTCAGAGGGAAATCAACCTCAAGAACAAAGTTTCCCTTAAGGCCTAATTCCAAGGCAGGGAAAGAAAGAACTGGGGGATACTGAGGGGGGCTTTATATAAATTCACAAATTATGGTCAATTGCATCGGCCAAAATTTGGTGGTAAAAAAAGCGGACACATCCCCTTTCCTGGTGGCAGTGGGGATGGTAACCCGACCATCCATAGTAGAAGTTACGCCAAGTACAACAGCAGAAAGGTAGAAAGTACAGGTCTCAGCAGAAGTAACCCTCTCACTTGTTAACTGAAATACAGGTTGAGGAGCCCCTTGATCAAAGCCAAATTGCCTCCTGCATCGATCGGGGTTGTAAGGTTTAGAAGTACACCCCCACTCGGTGAATGAAGGAAGAAACCCAGGGGTGAATAGAAGCACCACGGCTTATGAAGGATCTTCTACAACAGGAACGAATGTGACCGTTCTAGCTATAGAAGAGAAAAAATTCCAAGTATGGTCAAAGGTTGATTCCCCATATGGCCTCATGATGAAGGATTCCAAATGGTTAAAAATTCCCATTATCTCCTTTCAGCTTTGTTTTATGTGAAAGTACAGGAGGCGAGGGGGCTTGATGGCTTGGCTAAGGGGATAATGAATAGCTTTGGCGGAAATAACAGGAAAACGGGTTTAAAGGAAACTCGTTAAAATAATGGCATTGGATAAACTGGCTAGGTTGTAATGGACAAGGGATCGTTCCATGTCAAGATGGGTTCGATCCAACCAAGTGTAGAGGGACCGAGAGCAATATTGGCTAGAGGATGATTTAAACCCCTAGCCAATCAAATGGAGATGTTTATGAGGTCCTTCCTAGGCTGGTCACTGGGCTTTCTAGTTAAGAAGAAACGAGAAAGAAAAACAAGTATCTAGGGTGGTAATTCTAGGGATGTACTTTTACCCTTTCCTGTGATAGAAGTGGCATCCTTCGTAGTAGGAACTTCAAAGAAATAACTGATTAGGGGAGTAAATGTATCTTTGTTAGAAGACCCAGTGCAACATCAACAAATTTGATCTAACTCTTCCCAATCAGCAGCTTCCATAACATTTAAGGTGTCATAAAGATAAGCGAACTCACCCATGGGTTCAAACCCAAGCAGCTCACAGACATCTTCTAAGGAAATTGTGAACTCTTCCCAGGCAGCAAAGAAGGTGTTAGTTGTGATGTTCCATCTAGAGACCAACACTTGGAGTGAAACATTATGTTTGGAGAGAGTTAACTCCCCAAACTAGTTGGCTCGGTGAAGACTAACTTTGGTAAGAGCTGCAGCGTGGGAGTTCTGCATATGTTCATTCCGGGCAGCAAAATGAGCGGAAGATCCCCTAAGTGCTACGAAATCAATCTGGGAGAAAGGAAAGTCACCACGATCTAATCTGAAGCGCAAAGTCCCCTATGGAGGGAAAAAACCCCATTTAGCCGACTCTTCATCTTTATCACCCAATATAAAGGGTCATACTTGGCTGAAAAACTGTAAGTCTTGCACGCATCAGAAAAATCATCGTCCTTACCAAAAATAGGAGAACAACGATAGAAATGTAGATCCTGGTGTGCCGCCAGTAAGGCGGTGGCACTCAAGGGGGTGGCAGGGGAAGGCATAATGGTGGTTGCAGATGGAGAGATATCATTGGGACCATTTGGAGTGCTGGAAGAATCCATGGCAGATAGTGTCAAGAGAAAAAAAGGCTTTTAAGGAAGAATGAGGAGGCTGAAAGTGGTAGAACACAGTCACCGAAGATGACAAGAAAGGCAGAGAATGGGAAGAATCAGGTAAAAGCTTGACAATAATGGAGATTTTTCTTTTTTCTCTCTCTAAAAGCCTTGGAAGTTTGAATAAGTCGAAACCAAGGTAAATGAGAAAAATATCTAAATATTGGATAATAGCCATTTAGTTTTTTTTTTAAATTTGGCGTTTGAGTTTCCCACCACCACACATGACAAGCCGCCCATAATCATTTCAAATGGACACGTGGCACTTCAGAGAGTTCCCTGACAGTTGAAAAGATAGTACCACGTCATTAATGAAGTGACACATGGGGAATAAAGAGGGTTACTTTCAAAACAAGTTAAGATTTTGGCGCTAGGATTTTTGTCAAGCACATCGGATATCCCACAACACAGAACTGTTATGATGGTTCAAAAAGCTACAATGTAACCTCGCCACAAGTCCAAACGGGGTTAGCTTTGACTCAGGCACATCGGGGAGAATTTTGCTTTTCGAATAAGATAAAATGATGATGCAGCACAGTCCAAGTGAGGCAGTACCTTTAACTTGGGAGAATTGACGCAGGAGAATTCTAACGTTAGAGGAAAGGCTCCACGCAGCGCACTACAAAAAGTTCACGATGTCCCCTCGTCAGAAGCCCATTCGGAGTTATTTCTAGCTTTGGTACATCGGGGAGACTTTTACTTTTTGAACAAGACAAAACAGAGAAGAATAGCGGAATGACAAAACTGGGGAGAATTGTATAATTCAATAGTTACTTTGGGAGAATTTCGCAAGTCTAAACTCTAGGAATGTTTAGGAGGGAGATTTCATACCACTAGGGCAGTCCTAAAGCAAATACCAACTAATTACAAGTACGCTGCATGGTGGCATGGAATAGTGCAGACGGGGGAGAGTTTAACTTTTGAACGGTCAGATCGTATAATCAACAACTTCCTCAGATGTTTCAAAGAATTCCAATAGCCATTGCAGAAGACGGAACGACTGAGGCACAACGGCAGAAAAAAGTTTCGATGTCCCCTTGCCATTTTCCAACAACTTGTGGCGCTTTGGTTCAGGTACATCGGGGAGAATTTAACTTTTTTATGGAAGAGATAACGACAGAAGTTGTAACGAAGACAGAGATGTA
This sequence comes from Sambucus nigra, assembly GCA_949130495.1. Lineage (NCBI taxonomy): Eukaryota > Viridiplantae > Streptophyta > Magnoliopsida > Dipsacales > Adoxaceae > Sambucus > Sambucus nigra. The sequence goes on along the minus strand of OX422210.1, from coordinate 44,370,771 downwards.
AGAATTTTTTCACAAGTAGAGGGTTCATCGAATTGAGAAGTTTTTCATGCAGACATTTCTTGTTACCATAACAAATCTCTACACGAAGGGACAAAATATAGGGGAGCTTGAAGATAATATCAGGATTAGAGATAAGTCTCCCTAGCTAATATGTAAGGACATATTGTTATAAGTCATGTTTACATTAGAGTAGGTCATATACCGCTACAACCGTCGAAGACTTATTCAAGATCTTTCAAGCATCAAGACATATCCGAATATCAAAGTTCTTCATCAAAGAAGTATGTGCCAGATTAATTTTGGTAAGGTTGTGTTTAAGTACCTTAGCATTTTAAATAGAGTATAGGGATATTTTTCAGAAAATATTTTCTAAGTGTTGGAGCGGAGCTTTAAATGTTTTTCGTCAAAAAATATATTTTTCGGAGTGCTTGAGGCGGTGCATTTAACGAGGAAAAGATAAATAAATAAAATTTATTTCAATCATCTCATTCGAACGACACCGTACTTTGTTCAAACTATAAGCTGTGTTGCACGAAGTATCAAACAACACTGGATCTCATTCAAACTACATCCAATCTTATTTGAACGAGGCACCGCCTTAAGTCTTTTATAAATAGGACTCTCCAACTCCGTTTTTCGTAAGAAGATCTGTGCAAAAACTGTCTACGTTTTCTGCAAACATCGGTACGAATTTTTTCTTCTCACTTTTAATGGTTTAATACTTTTCGTTTTCAATTCACAAAATCCCAATAGCATATGTGAATTATTTTGGAACTCGAGATACGATCTTGCTGATATTGCTCTTGTAGAGAGGGTAAATCTACATCATATGACTACATGTCATTGAGGATCTTGATGCATGAAGATTCTTTGCTGATTTGATTGAGGTCCTTAGGGAGTGCTACGATGTTCCCGGGTTGAAGATAGGTCTGCGGTTCTTGTGGATTTCTATGAGTAATTCATTGGTGACGACACCGACCGACACCTGCGGGTATTCGTGTCTCAAAATCTATTTCATTATAATTCGTGTAAGTTACGATTTACTAATTATAGTGAAATAAAAGGTTTTTCCCTCTGGGGATTTTTCCTGAAATTGGTTTCCTTTGCATGCTTATTGATTTTATGTTATCAAATCACGTAGATGCATGTGTTAGGGTTTAACTAAAATATGGGTTAATTAAAATTGGATATATTTGAGAAGTCGCATTATTCTGCTGTAGCACATTCTACAAATTGGTATCAGAGAGGGTTACACTAATTTATCGCATGATCCTGAATTTTGTTTGTCTGATACATTTTGACTACTCATGTTGTTGTAATACCCCGTACTTTTATTGATATTTATTTATGGGATTAATTAAATTAAATGTGAATTAATTAAGAATTAATCCAGATATAATACTAACGAGATGTGAGTTGGTATTTGATTATAATGTGTATATATGGAAGTATGTAATACCCCGTACTTTTATTGATATTTATTTATGGGATTAATTAAATTAAATGTGAATTAATCCAGATATAATACTAACGAGATGTGAGTTGGTATTTGATTATAATGTGTATATATGGCAATATATGAATATTGGAAATATTGAAATTGTCGCGAGATTGAAATACGGCAATTTGGAAAATTTTGTTGGGACGCGTGTGACAGTCGCGTCAGAAATGTAATTATTTTAATTAAACAGTGAATTTTATTTTTATCAACCGTATGGTCATTTTGAGTGCGCCAACAAGTCCGGAAGGGTCGAAATAGTCAGAAAACACTAGCCGGGGGTTTAGTTTGGGTCTCGGGGAATTTTTGGGCCATACCGGCAACTTAAAAGGATATTTTGGTAATTTTGAAATTTTAAGATAATTAACCAACGAATTTTGGGAGTTAAATATTAGGATATTTAGTGACCCACTAAGCCATTACCAGCACTTAACCAACTAAAGGGCAACGAGAGTTATAGGAGAAGTTAGGAGAGGTTCCCGAAAGAGAAACCCTAACCACCACCTTCAACCTTGTGATAGATTGTAGAGGAAAAGAAAGCAACATACAAGATCCAACATCAAATTCAGAGAACAAATCCAAGGCAAGTGGTTTAATTACGTTAATTGCAACGAATGTTTCTTCCATGCTTAGACATTTATGAAAATTGCATTGTTTTGGGAGATTGATAAAAACCCATGAATTTGAGGATTAAAACTACAAACCATGTTAGGATTTGCATGTAGACATATTCTGGATGAATTATGAATTCATACTATAGCCCTTGATAATTCAAAAAATGGATTTAAGAAGAGGATTATTGTTTTTTTTGAAAGAAATAGAAAACTAGGGTTCTTGATGATATTTTGATCTAAATAAGGCCTTTGGGTGATGATTAATTAGTTTTAGAACGTTAACAATGTTGTAGGATGATTATTTGATGATATTATAACGTTAGAATGAAGTTTCATGCATTGTAATGGATTTTTGGGACGATTTGAGGACTGCAAAACGAAGCAGTCCGTAACTTATCTGGTGCAATCGATCGATCGACATTCATCAGTCGATCGATCGACCACCATCAATCGATCTATGTTCAAGGTCGATCGATCGACCTTCCCAGAATGAGAAATATTTTCCCTAGTTAAATTTAAATGATGTTAACCCTTAGAAAATTATTAATGGAGATTTTATGAATATCCTTAGACTTAAGGAAGACCAGTAGGTATGGTTATAAAATTTGGACCTGTGTTAGAATTCAATTTGAGGAATTATTATGAAATCTAATAAAATTCGATGAGTGAGATAATATTAGGGTTAAAGGAGTAAATTCGAATAATTTGATGAAATGAGGTTTGGGGCAGAAGTAAGGATCTTAAGAATAATGATGTTATATGTGGGAATAATATGAGACTTAGTAATCCCTTTGAGATAGGTTTTAAGTACAAGAAACTATGACGTGAGATGTGTCGACAGTCTATATTATATATTATCGGAAGATTTAAAAATGTATAAAATTGGAATAATGGTATAAGGATGTAGAATATACCTTTATTAATAATGAGATATCTAAGATGTGTGAATTCTTAGTATATGATTTATGTGTATGACATACCTACCATACTTGCTATCACGGGAGGTTTGTGTTCGTTTAGGACCATCTAATCTTTGTGTGCCTACGGGGGGATATAGATTGGTACCTCGAGGACATAGGTCAGAGAAGGACTTATTGGGAAGTTAATAAGTCTGCTGATCGCGGGAGCGTAGGTATGTGCGTGTCCCATGTGATGTGACTGTGTTCGTCTCCATTGATTGTGATTGTTGTTATCTGAGAACGATTCCTGAGAGATTAGGAATGCGTGATCCTTATGTACGTGATGTACCGGGATGGATAGCAGAGTATGTGTGCACCACAGCTTAGTCTCGGGGTGCTTGTATTGTATATTTATGATGTGAATGATATACGGTTAAATGAACAGACTTGTCATGTTAAATTATGAGAATAATTTATAGTAACTCCTTGAGAAGATAAATAAGGGGATAACCTCCAGTAAATGGTAATGCTAATAATTGAGAATCAAAGTTTAAGTAAAGCTATCTATTGAAGTGATAACATTGGGAATTCATATTGCGAATCGAGTAGATGGGTTAGAACTTATGTCGGTTTAATTATATATAAATACCACTTAGATGGGTACTGTACATTAGGAGTGCACGATTAGACGAGAGGTGAGTATTTCATGTGAGAGCACGTCCTAACATGTATTTTGCATTCTTTGTTTTAATGTTATTAAAGCACTTGCTGTTTTTAAAATACGCTCCACTTTCGGGCTCTGGCCCGTTGCTTTCAAATCTATTTTTGTAAAAACCTTTTAGGTGCCCAGCCACAAGGACACCATGCATAGTATTTCCATTCAGGTGACGAGCTGTAGCTGTTATGGAAGTTACAGGGCCTTGCTAGTAGACGCTTATTTTGTCTTGACTCTATTCAGTTTTCATCATTTGTAGGGCATGTCGCCCATTTCTATTAGAGATATTTCATATTTCAGTTATTCAGATTGTTGGCATGTAATTAATTCAGGATATATTGTTTTATTTATTTCATTGGTGGGATTGTTGTGAGGAGTTTTCCTCCGGACTTATTGTTATTTGTTGGTTACTTTATTGAGACTTCATGGTGTATGGTTATGATATTCTTTCATAATTCTTTTATTGTATGTTAATCAGACTTAATTTAAAGTTTGACATCTTACTTTTTAAATACTAGGTGGCTAGTAATGATTAAAATGTTTTCGACAGTGATGCTGTTAACTGGACCAACTTGACATTTTTTTATTAATTTAATAAAGCAGTAGCTACCCAATATTTAATTAGTCGGGGTGTCACAGGTGGTATCAGAGCATCAGGTTCTAGTGTCCTTTAGGATCTGTGCGGCCTATTATGCTTCAAGCGTAACTTTCTTTGATATAGAGCCCTATGTTTAGGATTGTTGATTACTTTAGTAAAATTTCGTTCTCCTGCTATGATGTATATGATAGCGAATCGTATTGCGATCGGGTGTATTCGTGTGCCGAACAATGTAGTACGTCAGGCGAACACAGTTGGGTGAACAGCAGGAGGCATATATATATTGAGGTTAATTGATTTATTTAAAGAAGGATGACCGTAGTTGAAGTCACCGATATTATGGCACGGAAGTCCTGGATGATATAGAAGGTTAAGGCGCGACTTGAGACTTCCGGGTACAGCTATAGTAGGAATGGGGTCAAATTAGACACATCCAACAAGGTTGGAATGGGAGAGAAAGAGTTTGGTGTAACATTGAAGAGAACCAGTAGTAACAATACTCGAAAGGCGAAGACGACATGTGCTAGCCAAACGAATGCAATGTATCCAAAGGCTTGGACATATGTTAGAATATGAACAATTGAGAGTGAAAATTTAGAGAAATTTTTCCTTGACTCGTAAGAGCGGAGATTCAATGGTGAGAAACAAGCAACCCACTTAAAAGTGGAAGGTGATGTCGAGAGGGTGTACACGTATGGTTTAACCATAAGTTCCTTCATCAGATGTTCAGGTTGAGAGGCGAATGTTAGTCTGAACTCACATAAGAGGGCCAAACAGGGGTCAACTTGTGAGGAGAAATTTAATGTTGTAGCGAACCTTACACCGGGTGGAGAAGGTGGTATGGAGAAGAGGATGTTAAAGGGAGGATCTACATACAAGAAGAATTGTTAGCTCTTATGGGGAATTCTGCTTGGATGATCAATATAGATAGTAATTATATCGCGTGGTGTAAATTTGGAGGTAAATGTTCCCTTGGGTAGGGAGATACAAAAATTGAATTTTTTTTATAGAATAAGACTGGGAAAATGGTGTTGGAGAAACACCACAAGGAGAAAGACCCCATGGAGAAACCGTTAAAATAATTCGATAGCAAAATTACTACCCAGCGATGGTAATTTCAGTAAGAGAGGTGGAAAACTAGTAGCGTGTTCCTTAGGTACATCAAGCTAAAGGAACAATGGAGATAGTCTTCAGAGCTGAGACTACCAACGTCCGAGGAAAGGACCACTTTAACATGGTCAGGGTGACTGGAAATAAGTGGAGTATGTGTAGAGGTACTTTGTGGGAGTGAAAACCCGTACATTATAAATTTTTTCCCGATACAAGAGTAGGGATCAAGGTATTGTGCCTCGCGAGGGCAACAATTATTGAAATATCCGGTTTGGGACAGACATGTGGTAAGTCCAGGAATCATTTGAACAGCCGGGACGATTATTAGGATAGAAGTATGAGTTATATTCTCATACGAGGATGGATGTTATTTGTGGCATGAATGAGTTAATACATTTGTTACAATTGTATTTTCACTTGAGAGTCGAGTTTAGTGAGTATATCAGTAAGTTTATTATATATAAGAACATTTTCCCTGATAGTGTGGGGGTTACTTTTATTGTCATCCGCGGAGGATGAATGGGTATATTAATAGCGATTTATGCTTTATCGAAATTACTCATTTTAGTGCTGTGTTATACGAGTATGATATGATCTTAATTATTGTTTTACATATGATTATACCAATAGTGTGCTGGTATTGTAAGTTTATTGGGATTACTACATCGAGGTATCATGTTTTGTTTTGGCGAGGCCCCATCTGTTAGAGGGTCGGGCTCGCAATTGTACTTTCGTGCATATATGTATATATATATACATGTTGTGATTTCAAAGTATAATGGTCTCGGATATTTAATCCCAATATGCGTAGGGATTTCATTATTATGAGTCGTATGTAATTGATTTACTAGTCAACAAAGAGTTAGTTGGTTTTTATAATTAACGATAGAGAGGTCGTAACAAAAAGAGTGCATTGTTTTATCACCCGTTAGAGATTTGGAAGTTTATACTCATAGTTGTGTGTCTGGGGATGGGAATTTGAGGGTCTCAAATATCTCGCATGTTGTATATGAAATGTGATTTCCATCACTGTAAAGAGAAAAGTGTCATTCAGAAGGAGTTCTTTGTTTATGTATAATTGCGAACTGAGATGAAACTTTGTTGTTAAAAGACGAGAGTGTAGGGGTACATATTATGGACAGGGCTTAACGGATTCCGATGACCAACAATGTTAGGTAGTAGTGTATCGGGGGGGTTCCTTGTTTGGATTTTGCTTTGCGAGACACCCCACGCATGAAACATAGCGTAAGGTTGGTAGTAAGGAAATGTGTGGCCCTTCGTTCATAATTGGGATACCTCTATCGTTATGGGAGTACGTAGTTATAAAGGGAAGTTACAAGGAGTAAATTATGATATACGGCCATTAGAGCCAGTTGTTAGTAAATTACGATTAAGTACTAATAATGTTGGTTTTGTCACGGCGTGTTGAAGGACGCATTGAGGATAAGGAGGATTTAGGATTTATAATTCAGAAGCGATTGAGAACGCCCAAGTGGTATAGCACTGTTGTATTTACAGTGACAATAAAGAGTTTGGGATTTTTATGAAGCGTATATAATGTTTAAAAACCGTATGGTTGGGTTATAAGGGGCGTAGACATCTTGATTTGCTAAAGTGTAAATCAAAGGAAGAGGGAACATAGACGGGTGAGATTATTACTTATGAGATTAAACGTCATAAGAAAAGGTGTAAGTGAATATCATGTGTAGTAAGTTTAGAACATTAAAACTTGGGCAGTAGAAAGCCATTTAATAAAGGGATATCTCTTGAGAAGGCGAATAAATTATTATAGAAATTTGGAGTAGAGTTCCGATCAATCGAATGTTGAGGGTGACTCAAGAGTAAATAGAATGAGGATGTCAATCAGGTATAAAGTCCAGATATGCACAAAGTGGTGAAAAGTGTAAAGGTCCAAACTTTTGGTATTCGTCGGGAGAATAAGATCATTAAGTATCATTAACGGGAAAATTTTATGTGAATATCGACATTGAAAGAGGTATAGTAAGTAGTAGAGTAGTTGGGGTTAGATGATCAACCAAATAATGTTGTATCAAGACGAAGATTCCAAAAATGGGAGGGTCAAGTTGGAGAATTTTCTTGAAAGGTAGCCAACTTATTGATAAGTAATGAGTTCCTTCGATTATATGGGACATGTTGTCCATAAGGAGAGAAATTGTTATATACTTGGGGTGATTTACACTATTAGATAGTGAACACGCCGGTACATGGTTTGATACAGTACTATTCAGAACTAAGAGGAGATCCCCGAAATCCACCTTTAACGTGGGGTAACAAGAAGTAGTGGAAATACGTTTCACTTGGACTAGGCTGTATCACCTATGGCCCGAGGTGTAGGCACAAGGTGATTGACGACTGGTGGGCTGTATAAAAGAAATTTTGAATTCATTTCGATATTTTTATTCCCAAATCGAGAAATTGGTAAGCAAGGTACATGGTGGTAATGGGAAGAAAATATTATCTAATAGTAAATCTGGGTGAAACCACCCGTATCTATTTTATTGTGGACAAGGTGCCGAAAATTGTTTTGTGAAACACCACCCGAATGTAGTTTTACCTTGTGTAATTCACAACGCAGGGAACAGAGATTCAAGGAATGGACAAGAAGTAGTCAGCTGTGTTATTAATTTCTTCTAGGTGGGAGTTTGGTGTGTTGCTAAACGCATAAATTAATGCGTAAAGAGGCACGGGCTAACAATAATATTGAAACGATGCGGCTAACGATGTGTAGGCCATTTTTCTTTGAATGTTGTTTAATAAGAGCGCAACATGAGGTACATTTATTGAAGTGTATTCTGATAAGGTATCAAGTCTGTTAAACAAGCTTGTTGTGAACAAGGGCTTTAGTGATTGAGATTTTCTTTATATTTTGTTTGAAACACTGGAGGGTATCGAATTTTTCCAGGTATGCCTTATTTTTCCGAATTTCGGGACGAAATTCTGTTATTAGGGGGGAAGTATGTAATATACCGTACTTTTATTGATATTTATTTATGGGATTAATTAAATTAAATGTGAATTAATACAGATATAATACTAACGAGATGTGAGTTGGTATTTGATTATAATGTGTATATATAGAAGTATGTAATACCCCGTACTTTTATTGATATTTATTTATGGGATTAATTAAATTAAATGTGAATTAATTGAGAATTAATCCAGATATAATACTAATGAGACGTGAGTTGGTATTTGATTATAATGTGTATATATGACAATATATGAATATTGGAAATATTGAAATTGTCGCGAGATTGAAATACGACAATTTGGGAAATTTTGTTGGGACGCGTGTGACAGTCGCGTCAGAAATGTAATTATTTTAATTAAATAGTGAATTTTATTTTTATCAACTGTATGGTCATTTTGAGTGCGCCAACGAGTTCAGAAGGGTCGAAATAGTCAGAAAACACTAGCCGGGAGTTTAGTTTGGGTCTCGGGGAATTTTTGGGCCATACCGGCAACTTAAAAGGATATTTTGGTAATTTTAAAATTTTAGGATAATTAACCAACGAATTTTGGGAGTTAAATATTAGGATATTTAGTGACCCACAAAGCCATTACCAGCACTTAACCAACTAAAGGGTAACGGGAGTTATAGGAGAAGTTAAGAGAGGTTCCCAAAAGAGAAACCCTAACCACCACCTTCAACCTTCAACCTTTTGATAGATTGTAGAGGAAAAGAGAGAAACATCCAAGATCCAACATCAAATTCAGAGAACAAATCCAAGGCAAGTGGTTTAATTACGTTAATTGCAACGAATGTTTCTTCCATGCTTAGACATTTATGAAAATTGCATTGTTTTGGGAGATTGATAAAAACCCATGAATTTGAGGATTAAAACTATAAACCATGTTAGGATTTGCATGTAGACATATTCTGGATGAATTATGAATTCATACTATAGCCCATGATAATTCAAAAAATGGATTTAAGAAGAGGATTATTGTTGATTTTGAAAGAAATAGAAAACTAGGGTTCTTGATGATATTTTGATCTAAATAAGGCCTTTGGGTGATGATTAATTAGTTTTAGAACGTTAACAATGTTGTAGGATGATTATTTGATGATATTATAACGTTAGAATGAAGTTTCATGCATTGTAATGGATTTTTGGGATGATTTGAGGACTGCAAAACGAAGCAGTCCATAACTTATCTCGTGCAATCTATCGATCGATCGACCACCATCGATCGATCGATGTTCAAGGTCGATCGATCGACCTTCCCAGAATGAGAAATATTTTCCCTAGTTAAATTTTAATGATGTTAACCCTTAGAAAATTATTAATGGAGATTTTATGAATATCCTTAGACTTAAGGAAGACCAGTAGGTATGGTTATAAAATTTGGACCTGCGTTAGAATTCAATTTGAGGAATTATTATGAAATCTAATAAAATTCGACGAGTGAGATAATATTAGGGTTAAAGTAGTAAATTCGAATAATTTGATGAAATGAGGTTTGGGGCAGAAGTAAGGATCTTAAGAATAATGATGTTATATGTGGGAATAATAGGAGACTTAGAATTTGTTTGATTATTTTTATTTTTAGGTAGTTAGTGTTATTTTAAGGGTCATAAGTTAAACACACACAATCTCCCATACACCTAAACACTCCCTCACCCACACTCATCCACCCTACACCTCACCACACCTTATCACCCCCAAGTCATCTTCTTCCCCCAACACCCTATCTCTCATCTATCATCCATAACCCACAATCACTCACCATTTCCACACCACCTTATACCTCCACAACACCAAACCTCTCATCTCTCATCCAACTCAAACCCTAAAACCACCTGCCGACGCCACTGCCCCGACATCCCCATCCCGCCAGAACCCAACCGACAGCCTCAACCCGGCGACTGACCTGTTAACCCCCGACCCGTCTGCGACCTGCCAACCCTATATCTCCCATACCCAAGCCCTCAAACCCGCCATCCGGCGCACATTTCTCCGTCCACCTGCACATACCCCCATTCAGTCGGAACCCCAGTTGTCGGCGAGCTTCGACGTGAACCCAACCCGGATGCCTTGAACCACCGTAGGACCTACCCGTTTTCCTCCAACGAACCTCCCAAGAAGCGGCTCCCCATATCTTCTCCGTACCTACCTCCGACCTCCCTCTGGTCCATCCCAAACCACCTTAAACCCGTACCCAACTTTTAATCCATGAAACCCTCCATACGCATTTCAAAACCCAACTACCTCTAAGCCACGACCTGCTTTCATAGCAAACAAAAACCAAATGCCAAACAAATGCCCACATGTGAATAATTAACCCTTTAACCCCTTTTTCCCAAATTTACCCCTAACTACCTACTTAACCCAACTTCCCATTATACCCTCTAAACCAAATCAGATTTTGTCACCTCATTTAACCCACATGCCCTCACACCTCTCTTACCTCATGTATACACCCCACTTCCAAGCACATTAAACCTTCCCAAAAATACTCCTTAGTCCCATGTGTGCCATGCATCTACTATAAAATAAGACTCAAGACCCCATTTGAAAAATGGAGACATATCATCAAATAGAGAGAGAAAATTCTAGAGAAAAGTAGAGAGTTAGGTTAGAATAAATTAGGTAGAAATATTTGTAAACAGTTTTTTTTAAGTTTTTTTTTAGATATTTTTGAGTGATAAATGTGTGAAATTCAATTGAGTTGATTATTATTGGATGCTCATATTGGATGGATTGTGCTTGATTTCAAGGAAATAAGAGTTCAATTTCACTTTAAGAGATTGGGTTTAATTGTTCTCTTCTCTTCTCATTTATTTTATGCATTTGATTATTAATTTGTCAAATCTTATACCATGTTGGGCTAAATTCCCTTTCAAGGGGTGGGGGGGCGGGGGGAACCCTTATTTGATGTTATTTTAGTTTAATTAGTTTGATTACTAAAAATTTCCCCTTGAATGTTAATTTTGATCCCTCATCCTTAAATTTACGCCTCGAGAGAGGGTAAATGATTTTCGAGAGAAAATCAAAATTCTAGTTATAATACCCATTTTAGATTCGAACTAGAGATAGGGATTTCTTAAGTGGGGTATTATAACTTGAATTTCAACTCTAAATTTATTTTATAAGAATTCCATAAATTTTGATTGATCGATCCTAGCGGGTGATTAATTAAAAGGATTGTAGATCTATTTTTCTAGAGTTGTGGGGTTTTAAACTTAATTTTCTAAAAGATTACTATTATAATAACACTTGCAACGAGAGTTGGTTTGTAATTTTGATATTAATTTGGGATAATTCAAATAATTTAGTTTAGTTTAGTTTACCTCTAACTTATTTTTTTTAACTCTTGTGTGATAAATTTCTCTACACTCCTCTTTAGAGAGTATTTTCATTTTTAGCAAATATCTCAATAAAGATGTGTGTAATGAAATTTATCTCTCGGATGAATTTCACCCCACCAATATATAATGAATTTTGGCATTTTTAGCCATTAATTCATTATATATTGATGTAGTTTAATTCATCCATAATAGGAGCTTTTTAGGATGGAATAAAGAGGAGAGAAACCCTAAAGTTAGGTTAGAGAGAAAGTTAGAAATAATATTTTTTTTTAGTTTAGAAATTTATTTTATTTCATTTTTTTAGATTTAAATTGAGTGAAATAATTGTGTAAGATTCAAGTTGAGTGAATTTTTCATTTATATCTTTGTTGATCACTCACTTGGAGGGTTGTATGCTTCTCATTCAAGGATTGAAGTCTATTGAATTCAAGAGATTGGTTTGATTATTCTTCTCTCTACTCTTTTATATTAAATGCCTATTGAATATTTGTTTATTATGTTTGATACCATGTTAGGCTAAATCCCCTTTCAAGGGGTGGGGGTAAAACCCTTATTTATGTTATTTTAGTTTAATTAGTTTGATTACTTGAAAATCCCCTTTGAATATTAATTTTGATCCCTCACCCTTAAATTTACGTCTCGAGAGAGGGTAAATGATTTTCGAGAGGAAATATAAATTCTAGTTATAATACCCATTTTAGATTAGAACAAGAGATAGGGGTTTCTTAAGTGGGGTATTATAACTTGAATTTCAACTCTAAATTTATTTTTTAAGATTTACATAAATTTTAATTGATCGATCCTAGCGGGTGATTAATTAAAAGGAGTGTAGATCTATTTTTCTAGAGTTGTGGGGTTTTAAACTTAATTTTCTAAAAGATTACTATTATAATAACACTTGCAAAGAGAGTTGGTTTGTAATTTTGATATTAATTTGGGAGAATTCAAATAATTAAATTAATTAATTAAAATAATTAAAATTTTTGGTGTAATCCCATTCATTGACTGTTCTCACAATTATTTACCTCACTTTATCTCTTATTTTAGTGTTAGACTTTATTTTTCACTTTTACTCACTTTCTAGTTAGTTGTTTTCATCTCATATTTTAATTTAGTGCTATTTCATCATCACCTCACCAATTTGTTTTAATATTTGAAAAAGTTAAAAAAAGTAGAAAAAGTAAAAAGCCCAAAAAGAGAATAAAAAGTGAATTATAATTTTGTTCCCTTTTCTTTACCCCCTTGGAAGTGGATCGATACCCTTACTTACCGCTACACTTGAGTTTATATATTTTTGTAGGTAATTGAGGATTTTGACTAACTTGGCTTTCAACAACGACATACAAAAAGCAAAGTTATCAAATGGCGCCATTGCTGGGGAAATAAAAAGCCAAGTTATCAAATGGCGCCGTTGCCATTCTTGGGATCGTGAAGCTCGGAGCGGATTCAATTTTGTAGTTAATTTATTTCCTATAATTTGTTGCATTTTAGTACCATTTTTCTTTATTTTAGAAGGCTTGTATTTAGGATTATTTTATCCTTGTCTTGTATTGCGGTGCATAGAGACACCATTTTATTTTTCATTTTAAAAATTGTAATAATTGAAGCCAAGCGTGATAAAGAAACCGGACAAAATAGAGAGAGGGCGTCCATAGGCGAGGATTTAGAAGCCTTTCTACCTTGGGTCGGTAGGACTCCCGGGGAGGACTGAGATAGGCGTGATCTCCCCCCGATCGACTCAAATTTTTTCGCACCCCACGACGTAAAACAGTGGGAGGTACATTTTTAAACACTCGCGCCTCTCCTGTTAGAGAGTCAATTATTTTGTGTGCTTGTAAGCTCTTGTGTGATTTTATTCTCGCATTTATTTTCGAATAGTGTGATGAATGCATTGACTAAGACCTACACCCGGTCACTCACGAGAAGGGATTTCATCACCCGACTCACTCGCTTACCAATTGTGTGCTACCCTAGCCATCACTAAATTTAAAATCAATCAACTAGGTAGCCCACTAGGAGAACATTTTTGAAAAGGCGACCACTCAGATTATTCCGTGATTTTTTATCGCCCGCGGACTTAATTAAAATTTGACTACCCTTTCACTAAATTCATAGGTAAAAATTGGCTGTGTGCTAGTTAGAAAATTTTCTTGACTTGTGTGTATGTCCAATTCCAATTTTCGGTAGTCTGATTTTAGTGAGTTTGTCAAAATTCAAAGAGTCCATATTTTGTCCCCACCTTATCTTCCCAAAAATCCTAAAATATTTTCTTCCATTATTTTTAGAAAAATCCAAAAATATTTTCTTTCCTTTTGAAAAAATCTAAAAATAAAAAAAATATTTCTCTCCACATGGCCGAAGAACGTCCTTTACGGGAATACTTTGGTCATTTTCCATTGACACGCGACACGTGTGAGAGTGATCCCGAGCCGTCTCTTTATGAGATATTTAGTGGTCTAACCTCTCTCACGAGTACCGTACATACTCTTGACCCGTCCATGCACGCACCTCATTTTCCATCACCCTCGTTGTCAAGTGTCGACGTGTCTCATCCTTTGTTGTGTACCCACTGTTATTATGCCGATCACATGTCCTCTGAGTGTCCGTACTTGTCATATCCATCCGAATCCACCATGGAACATGTATATCCATATGACACTGTTTCGAAATCCACCTCGACCTATTATCCTGATATACCTAATCCCGAGTTGTGTGAATACCCTAGTTATTCGTGGAGGCCTAATCACCCTTCCACGCAATACGGTCCTCACATGTTCCAACAGTCGTCATGGCAACCTTGTGCACCCGTTCACGATCAGTTCCCTCACTACCGGACCCCATGAGTATCAACCATTTGTCCATCACGAAAGCGATCCTTTTGTGTATGATGAAATTGGCCCCATTCCACACACTTCATTTGAGTATTCTCCGTACCTTCCTGATAGTAGCGAGTTGTGTCCACCTCACCCACCGCCAGCACCCCTCACTCCACCACCACCATCATCCACATCTGCTCTCGAAATCCTCTTGCAAAAGTTCATACTCGAGAAAGAGCAAGTCACTCAACTTCAAAATGAAGCCCTCCAACGGCTTGAACAAAGATTAAATGAAATTGAGTATGACCGAGAGTCGGACGTCACCCCAAGTCAACCCATTGTTGCCCCAACGTGGAGTGATGATGCATCGTCTTGTGCCATCGATTTTGACTGTGACCAACCCTATTACCCCGAGAATCATGAAGTTGAGACCATTCCATGGTCTAGGTCCCAAGTCGACAATTGTGTTGACTTACCTTCCGATAGTGAGCCTGATACAATCCCACCATGTCCATCGAAACCCACAGTTGAGGTTCCCACTCCCAAGATATCCAAAAATTTTCAGAGCTTTTACCTTATGCCCCAATTGCCTATGTCTCTGACACGACCATATCTTTTAAGTTCACTCCGGCTACGAGTGCTCACCATTGTCCCGAGATAGCGTCAGTGTATAAAATTTGTGGATCCCCGAATTTTGAACTCTTTTAAAATCGTAATATTTCCTTTTATTAAACAGATATGCGGAAGCGTTAGGTGAGGTTCACACAACAAACAAACACCAAAATTTAAATTTCACTTAAACCAATTAATTCAAGTCCTAGAATTTTCCTAAGTCATAATTATCAATATTCCAAAGTTAGACCAAACCAATTTTAGCAAATGACTTGAATTAAATAAACAATTATCCAAATTTAATTAGCACCCAATTAAATTAAGTGTGACAATTAAAACCATTTTTATCTTGAATTACCCTAAGCATGAGTTTTAATTCATTATGCAAGATAAACAATAAATCAATCACACTACGGCGAGATGTACGAGGAAAAACCCACAATGGGAAACAACCTCGGACGGCCCTAGCCACAAATCCACTAAGTACAAAATTTACAAATACAAGACAGAATGGCTTACAACACACGACTCGATCCCTCTCAAGCCCCGACGCTTCTTCTTGTAGAAACCTCTTCCTAGCGGATAACCTTGGAGCTCCACAAACACTTCTTCTTTCTTTATGGGATGTAGAAGAAAACCCGAAACTTCTCTTTGAATGGAAGAGATGAACCCGGTGCCAAACTCCAAGTAAGATATATGAATATGGGAACTTGGATGAAACAAATTTGGGTGTAAACTAGAGTGGTGTATATTTTTCTCTTTGATGAAAACACACTCAAAACATGATCTTTTTCCCTCTTTGATTTTACTCTCAAAACACTCTCTAGGAGTTAGTAGGATATGAAAAAGATTTTTTTATAAAAGTTATTCCCGCACATATTAAAGTCTGAAAATAGTTGGTTAAGAATCAAGTGGGGAAGTGGGTGAAAACTGCCAGAAAACTGTTCCCGCTGGAAACTCGTTCGAACGAGTCTTCTAACGAAGTTCCAGTATGAACTCATTAGAAGATCGTTAGAAATCTCGTTAGAACGAAAATCTCGTTCGAACGACATTTCAAACGAAGTTCCAGTATGCCATAATGGGAAGTCGTTGGCACGTTCGTTCGAACGACAGTTTCGTTCGAACGACAAACTCGTTCGAACGACTCTATCGAACGAAAAAACAGAAAGTAGGAAAATTAAATTTTTGCCCAGAAAACTTTATAAACTTATTTAAAGTTTTAATTAAAAATCTTTCTGAAAATAAAAACGCAGTTTTAGATAAACCTAACACCCAATAAACAAGTTCCAAACTCCTATATATATATATATATATATATATATATATATATATATATATATATATAATTGCATTCATACCTTGGGAGCATGGAACTATGGTTGATGACGTATAAACGAGGCACGAAACCGACATGATGATGAAGTTTTATACTCTTTGCCACTACGTCTTTAACAAACATTTCATAGGCTTGAGAATATTACAATTAAATCAATCTTATGAATAAATGTTTTTGTCCGGAATTGAGCCAAAACTATATATGGACTCAATTGGAAATTTGTGTCCTTACAAATCTCCCCCTTTGGCTATTCCGGGACAAAAACCAAACAAAAATCCTAAAGGACCGTCAAGCTCACTAGACTCAAAACATAACCCACCCAAACTTGACTCAACCCAAGGATCAAACGCTTTGCCATTGAAAGATGCCGCTTTAGAAGAATTCCTGCACACTTAAGCAAACTCATCAAATGCATAGGGAATATCAAAGTATTTAAAGCAATTAAAATAAATACTCCCCCAAAATTAATTCTCCCATTAACCCACGAAGTTAGCTACTCCTCCTAAGTTAAATCTCCTAAACTTAAATAAGATTATAATAGGATAAGATACCATTTCTCCCCCTATCATTCTCCCCCTTTTTGTTCAGGAATAGACAAAGGATAAAGAACAAATATAAAAGCATATGGGCAACAAACGCATAGCTAATCCAAGATAAATACCAAAACTAAAGTATAAGCATAGAAGGACTAGAAAGCAAGGCAAAGGCAAAACAAAATACCATATATATATGTACTTGAAATATATCAATAATGCACATGCACACACACACACACACACACACACACACACACACACACACACACACACACACACACACACACACACACACACACACATATATATATATATATATATATATATAAACACACATGACACAAAATACAATAAGTTTGCACACTCGTATGGCAAAAATGTGTCATATGGAAACGGAAGTGTTTGGGTGTGAACTAGTAACAATTAAATTTAGACCCAATCACTAAAAACATATTCACGGAGTTCTCAATTGATTGCAAACTTCATCACATTTGAATATAACCTCATGTGACAATATAAATTGAACTCAATGAACAAACATACACAATGCATACAAGAGTATCATATTGATGATTCTACAAACCAATAGAGTCATGACATGAAATACGCAACTAGGATAAATGGACATTGTGCAAACCATTGATATACCATCCAATTCTCCCTCAATAAGCATTTATATTAAATTTGAATGACTATATCAATCAAACATAGGACTTGGCAATTTGTTTTTAAATTTAATGCCATATTTTCTGTTTTTAGGCCTTTGGACCATGTATTTCTTTTAGGTCCATTCAAAACGGTGGCTTACAATCGTAAAGGATCACTTAGTCCTTTCGGATCCCTTCATCATGCACATTTTTATTTATCATGTTTTCAGTTTTCACACAAATCTCACGTTCAACGGATTTTGACATGCACTAGTCCTCCTAAGTCACAAATATGTAGATGACAAGATTGGAAGGAGAACACCTCACATATCTCAAATATACATATGAAGTTAAAAATTCAAAGGAGCTCGTGCATGTGTGAATAAAGGCATATAAAAATAGAATCCATTTAAACAACACAAAATCCAACTACTCCATGTAAGCATGGTAAAGAACATAATAAGGATTGACAATCTACACCAAAAGTTCTAGCCACATGAGAGCGTTAAAGGAGGGATTCAAACACAAGTATATGCCACATAAAGTGTGTCAAACCAAATTACACACAAAATAAGATCTTTTTGAGTTTTTGAAAATTTTAACCAAAAATAAATAATATATACTCAAAAGTCAAACAAAATCATTTGAATTTT
Organism: Sambucus nigra; assembly: GCA_949130495.1. NCBI lineage: Eukaryota > Viridiplantae > Streptophyta > Magnoliopsida > Dipsacales > Adoxaceae > Sambucus > Sambucus nigra. The sequence continues at coordinate 44,352,403 of OX422210.1, read as the reverse complement.
TTTTTATTAAGTTTAAATTATCAAGAGATAAAATCCAAATGATAAAAAAAATTCTTTTTGTATTTTTCATTTAATGAAAACAAAATGAAGGAAATATAATACAAAAGATAAACAAAAATCACAATTCTAGCATGTGATAAGCATGGTTCATAGACTAGAAAATGATTAAACAAGCATACATTTATCATGTGAATATAGCATAAAGTACAAAAGCTAAAGTATGCAAGCACTAACCCATTCATCCTTTATATTTAGCAAGGGAGGAAGCATGTGATAGTAAATGAGAATAAAAAACCCTATTTTGCAAGGCAACTAGGTCAGATTTCCTAACCCAAATTAATGAAAAGTGACTATCTTGGGATGTAGGAATTTTAAATACATTGGTTGCATTACGTTGGGATTTTCTAGGAATTCGTTTAAGATAAAAACAAAATTTCCTAAGATGACCTTTTCGACCACAATGTGTACAAGTGAAGACATATCGAAAAGATTTACTTACGGAGTGATCTCTAAAAGATTTCTTAGTAGATTCTCCAAAAACGTTGGTTTTGGTTTTATGAGTAGATTCATTACAAGTATTGAAGCCTAAATCACAAGTGTCATTTTTAATTTGGACCGTTCCTAATATTTTATCTAATTTTTTTGAACGACACTCCAAATCAAATTTGACATTACTAGAGTCTTTTAATTTATTTTGTAATTCTAAAATGTTAGACTCTAATAAAACATTTTGCTCTTCAAAAGCAAGAAGCTCATTTTTCAAGGATTCCATTAAACCCCTAAGGCTATATCTCTCGCCTTCTATATATTCAAGCTTCTCTAGAAGAGCTTTCTCTCGTGTCCTAAGGTCTTCAACCCACATACTATTATCAACGACCTTTACACATTCTTTCAAACTAGCTTCTAACTTCAAATTAGCTATTTTCAATTTAATAGATTATTTATATAATTCTTGAAAAGCATTTTGAAGTTCACTCACATTAATCTCTTCTTCCTTTTTACTCTCTCTTTCTTCTCCACTCTCACTATCATCAAAAACAAGAGAATCATAAACAATGACCTTGAAAGTGTCATGTGTTAACGCTTCATCAATCGATGAGTTCTCACTATCACTCACATGACTAGCCATAAAAGCCACAAAATTAGGCTTAGTAGTGGAATCGGGTCCTTCTTCCTTATCACTATCACTAAGGGTCGCATTATATGCAATGGGTCATTTACCCTCTTTCCTTAGTTTAGTGGGGGCACTCATAAGCCCTATGGCCATAACCTTCACAACCAAAACACTTATTAGACTCGTCCCTATCTAAATTTTCATTACTAGGTTTAGGGATCATCTCGGCTTTAGGTATAAAATCATTTTTAAATTTATCTTTGTTAAATTTAAGAAATTTTCTAAATTTACGAGCAAACAAAGCCATGTCTTCCGAGTCACTATCACTCTCGCTCTCTACTACTTGTTTTACCTCTTTCCGGGATTTTAAAGAAACACACTTTTCAATTCTCTTTTCAGTTTTAGAGGGAGACATATCTAGTTCATAGGTTTGTAAATCACCTACAAGCTCTTCTAATTTCGTAGAGGCTAAAGATGGTAAAGAATTTAAAACGGTCACTTTTGGAATAAATCTATCGGGTAGGGACCTTAAAATTTTCTTTACAACTCGGTTGTCAGGTATTTTCTCTCCCAAATTAAATGATGAATTAACAATATCGGAAAGTCTAGCATAAAATTCATCAAAGGTTTCATTATCGTTCATTTTGATAGTTTCAAATTGAGTGGTGAGATTTTGGAGTTTCGAAGCTTTAACGACACTAGTTCCTTCATGAGTTAGTTGTAAAATATCCCAAGCTTCTTTAGCGGTTTCACACGTCATAATACGTCAAAATTCATTCGGTGTGACAACGCTAAACAAGGCATTTAAACCACGGGAATTAAAATAGAAAGTTTAAACTCATTTTCAGTCCATCTATCGACCGGTTTGGGAACACGTTCATTTTTAACTAAGTGAGTTGGTGGGGACCACCCATTAACAACAGACTTCCAAACTCTCTCGTCAATATATTTTAGTGCCGATTTCATTCGCGCTTTCCAATACGCGTAGTTAGAACCATCGAAAATAGGAAATTTTGAAAATGGGAAAAATTCCATTTTAGCCAAAAATTATATAAAGGATCTTTATAGAAATAATTCATCGCTTTGGCTCTAATACCAATTTGTATAAAATTTGTGGATCCCCGGATTTTAAACTCTTTTAAAATCATAATATTTCCTTTTATTAAACAGATATGCGAAAGCGTTAGGTGAGGTTCACACAACAAATAAACACCAAAATTTAAATTTCACTTAAACCAATTAATTCAAGTCCTAGAATTTTGCCTAAGTCATAATTATCAATATTCCAAAGTTAGACCAAACCAATTTTAGCAAATGACTTGAATTAAATAAACAATTATCCAAATTTTTTTAGCACCTAATTAAATTAAGTGTGATAATTAAAACCATTTTTATCTTGAATTACCCTAAGCATGAGTTATAATTCATTATGCAAGATAAAAAATAAATCAATCACACTACGCCGAGATGTACGAGGAAAAACCCACAACGGGAAACAACCTCGGACGGCCCTAGCCACAAATCCACTAAGTATGGAATTTACAAATACAAGACAAAAATGCTTACAACACACGACTCGATCCCTCTCAAGCCCCGACGCTTCTTCATGTAGAAACCTCTTCCTAGCGGATAACCTTGGAGCTCCACCGTGGTCTCAGAATCCACCGATCGGACTTTATATGGTCACTGTCACCCGAGCAAGGAGCCTTTATCCAAGTGGGTAATGTCTCAACAAAACACTTCTTCTTTCTTTACGAGATGTAGAAGAAAACCCGAAACTTCTCTTTCAACAGAAGAGATGAACCCGGTGCCAAATTCCAAGAAAGATATATGAATATGGAAACTTGGAAGAAACAAATTTGGGTGTAAACTAGAGTGGTGTATATTTTTCTCTTTGATGAAAACACACTCAAAACATGATCTTTTTCCCTCTTTGATTTTACTCTCAAAACACTCTCTAGGAGTTAGTAGGATATGCAAAAGATTTTTTCATAAAAGTGATCCCCGCACATATTAAAGTATGAAAATAGTTGGTTAAGAATCAAGTGGGGAAGTGGGCGAAAACTGCTTAAATACTGCCAGAAAACTGTTCCCGCTGGAAACTCGTTCGAACGACATCTCGTTCGAATGAATCTTCTAACGAAGTTCCAGTATGAACTCGTTAGAAGATCGTTAGAAATCTCGCTAGAAAGACATGTCGAACGACATTTCAAACGAAGTTTCAGTATGCCATAATGGGAAGTCATTGGCACGTTCGTTCGAACGACAATTTCGTTCGAACGACAAACTCGTTCGAACGACTCTATCGAACGAAAAACCAGAAAGTAGGAAAATTCAATTTTTGCCCAGAAAACTTTATGAACTTATTTTAAGTTTTAATTAGAAATCTTTCTGAAAATAAAAATGCAGTTTTAGATAAACCTAACACCCAATAAACAATTTCCAGGCTCCTATATATATAATTGCATTCATACCTTGGGAGCATGGAAGTATGGTTGATGACATATAAACGAGGCACGAAACCGGCATGATGATGAAGCTTTATACTCTCTGCCGCTACGTCTTCAACAAACTTTTCATAGGATTAAGAATATTACAATTAAATCAATCCTATGAATAAATGTTTTTGTCTGGAATTGAACCAAAACTATATATGGACTCAATTCGAAATTTGTCTCTTTACAGTCAGATATGGTTCCCACCTCTCTTGATATGGATCTTAACCCGTCATATTTAGCTCCCCTTGAGCCGAATATTGATGTTGATTCATCTATCTCAGATCTTAATGCCTCGTTAGACCCTTTCACCACATCAGATGGCGACATAATGGAGGATAAGTTGATCACTCACTCGTTTATTTCCACACTTCCTCCTACAAGTTCCCTTGTGGATCACTCCGTGCTTCATAAGGAGTGTGTGTCTCCCACTCTTGAGTTGAATCATCTTCCTCCACCATTTATCCCACCCGATCCACCATTTATCCTACCCCATACACCATTTGTCCCACCCGACCCACCCATTATCCCTTCCAACCCACCACCTAGTTTGGATCTTAATTTTACACGTTTAAAGTTTCCATATACATATTTAGATCCTCACCTCAACCCATCAACCTTCCATGAGAGTATTTGTGGTGATACTCTCCACTTCCGTGACACCGAGCTTGTTCTTCCATGCACACCGCTTCCTTGTGGGACCATTACCATCGACCATTTATTGAATGGTCGTGTTATTTTTATGAGCCCCACCCCATTCCACTTTCTACACCTTTTCGCCTCCCTCACCAACTTGAGCATCATGCTTATAGGGCCCTAGTTTCCCTCACTTTTACGCTCAACAAGGCCCGTGGCCAATACCTCTTCACCCTTACCCTTCCCTTTATCACTTTTACCCTAATCCCCACCCGCCCATGGTCCATCGATGATTTGCATCGCGTGATGCACTTTTCCATACAAGTGCATGGTCCCTTTTAGCCTCTATCCAACAAGACTGATGCTTTAGTCTTGTTTGGGGGGTGATACTCATCACCCCAATTTTTCTTCCGCCCCGCACTTTAATAGATCTTATCTTTAGGGTGATAATGGTTCGGTCTGGCTGAAGACGTTAAACTTAGCTCTACCGGGAGGTATCCCGCGTTTCTTATACTAGTCTCATCCTGTTTGGGGGTGGTGATTCACATCACCCAATGCTTTATCATTCTTATAGACTTGTACACATTTTTTCTTCTCACTTATTATTCAGGTTTATTATTGGCAATATCTGTCCACTTCATTAGCGGTTCATTCTGGTATCCTACCTTATGCTCTCAATTTTAAAAATCATTTTACTTAACATCGAGGATGATGTTCCTTTTTGTTTGGGGGTGGGGAATTTTATCAAAATCGTACCTCTTTTGAAAAATTTTGAGTTTTAAACCTGATTATTAAAATTTCGTGCAGTTTCTTTCATCTCATTCATTGATGTGAATTTTCAATCATCTATCTTTCAAAGTCTAGGATCAAGCTAGAATATATTATTTTTTCTAAATAGCTTATATAATACGTCCCAAGGCATATTGCACCATGAATTTATAGACTCAACAAAATTTGCGCACTTATCACGTTACTACGGTTTAGAGTTGAAGAGTACTACAATTCTAAAGAGAACCTTAAGGATCACTAGTAGAGACTTTAGACCGTGAGATTTGTGCATCTCACCCTTTTAGAGTGTTTTATGCAATCTCTGAGTCACGAGTTGATTCAAATTCCTTTGGGTCCGCACTTAAATCGTTGTATGACCTCATTATTCTTCACTAAATTTTTGTCTTGATCACTGAGAATGACATCTTTTTCGAGTTGTAAGAAACGCGTGTCTTGAAATTTGTCCCGATCACTAGGTTTTCATCCATACACCTATTACTTTTCCATATCACATTTACCATTCACTTCACCCATATTCCCATTTATTCCCCTTATCATCCATAGACATTCTTCACTCCATTCATATATCATCCATCATCATTTTTGAGAAAAAGAGTGTTGATTCCATATGTTAAATGTCTTCATTGTTGGTTGGAAAAGTGAGAGAAAAAAAAAGAAAAGAAAAAAGAGAAAAACATAAAAATAGAAAAAAAATAGAGAAAAAGAAAAGAAAAATCGTGAAAAAAAAGAGAAAAGAAAAGAAAGAGAGTTTGTAGTTAGTAATCAAGACATTTGTTCCTAAAGTGTATACACTCTTCTATCGCATCCATCTTATATCCACCATCCATCCATCATACCATCATCCCATCCTATCCTACCTCACCTCATCCCACATATCCCATTTCATTTTCCCCTTACCCATAATCATCCATATATTTCCCTAGGTGTTCGGGCAAATGAAAGTCGACGTGATGAATAACTCGACGTTCTTACTATAGTGATTAGAATTTCTTTCTTGAGATCACTTTTCTTTCTTAATATTCATTCTTTCTTATATGTGTGTGAGACGTTTGAACTTCCTTACATTTACTCACCTCCTCACACACAAAAGAAATACACTTACCCTCATCTCGAGAGTTCGTTTGAGATAGATATATCCGTGAGATTTGAAGTTGAAGCGTTGATTCCGACAAGACAATCTAGGAATTACCCTTGTAATACTTGACCCTTTTTGACTGATTCACACTACACACGTTGAATTCTAGGAAGGATGTGCCTTGAGTATTTACTTAGATAAATTTTTACACATTCTATCTTGTATTTCTCAAATCATTTCTCTCACGATGGATTGTGTGATTATTTTATGTCTAATAAGAGATTGACTGCCTTTCAATAATTTTTTGCAAATAAAGAATTTTGTGGGTATATTCCCTGCAAACTCTCACAAGACACAACTCGTCCTGTAGGGCAACCTATAGGTTTAAAGGCTTGTTGCATATGTTAAGTGCAATCGCAAGTGCCCGCGAAAGTTGTACACTTTTGGTTACTTATCTTTCTCTTTCTCTTTCTCTATATCTTATTGTTCGAGGACTAGCAATGCTCTGTTTGGGGGTGGTGTGATAAGCACCCAAAACTGTACAATTTATACCCCGAATAGAAGTACTTTAGTTTCTAATTCTCGGCAATACGGGTCTTATGTACTTAAATCTTTATTTTGTAGGCAGAATGCACGTTATGGTGTTCAAATGCGTATTTCAAGAAAATTGTGCGTTCTATGGAGCTAAATACCTTATTCCGTAATCCTACCCTACCCTAACATAGCCTAAACCTACCCCAAACCCTGTGTGTGTTTTGTTTGTCCCTTTTTAATAATTTTTACATTTTTAGTTTGAGTCATTTTTATTTTTAGGTTGATTTTAAATTTATTTAGAATTTTTAGGTTTTAATTTCTATTTTTATATTGTATATTTTATTACTATAATTTTATTTTATTTTGATTTTTATTAGCTTTTAGTTTAGTCTTATTTTATTAGGATTAATTTTAGGAGTTTATTTTTAGTTTATTAGATTTTATATTTTAGAACTTTTGTTTTCATATTTTATTAGATTTTTCATTTTTTATTTCTTTTGTTTTATTATTTTAGTTTTTAATAGCTTAGGATTTTATTTTCTTAGGTTTTAATATTTTTATTTATATATTTTTTTAGTTAGTTAGAATTTGTTTGATTATTTTTATTTTTAGGTAGTTAGTGTTATTTTAAGGGTCATAAGTTAAACACACACAATCTCCCATACACCTAAGCACTCCCTCACCCACACTCATCCACCCTACACCTCACCACACCTTATCACCCCCAAGTCATCTTCTTCCCCCAACACCCTCTCTCTCCTCTATCATCCATAACCCACAATCACTCACCATTTCCACACCACCTTATACCTCCACAACACCAAACCTCTTATCTCTTATCCAACTCAAACCCCAAAACCACCTGCTGACGTCGCTGCCCCAACATCCCCATCCCGTCGAAACCCAACCGGCGGCCTCAACCTGGAGACTGACCTGTTACCCCCGACTCGTCTGCAACTCGCCAACCTGATATCTCCCATACCCAAGCCCTCAAACCCGCCCTCCAGCACACATTTCTCCATCCACCTGCACATACCCCCATTTAGCTAGAACCCCAGTCGCCGGCGAGCTTCGGCGTGAACCCAACCCGGATGCCTTGAACCACCGTCGGACCTACCCGATTTCCGCCGACGAACCTCCCAAGAAGAGGCGCCCCATATCTTCTCCGTACTTACCTCCGACCTCCCTCCGGTCCATCCGAAACCACCTTAAACTTGTACCCAATTTTTAACCCATGAAACCCCCCATACCCATTTCAAAACCCAACTACCTCTAAGACACGACCTTCTTTCATAACAAACAAAAACCAAATGCCAAAAAAATGCCCACATGTGCATAATTAACCCTTTAACCCCTTTTTTCCCAATTTTACCCCCAACTACCTACTTAACCCAACTTCCCATTATACCCTCTAAACCAAATCAGATTTTGTCACCCCATTTAACCCACATGCCCTCACACCTCTCTTACCTCATGTACACACCCCATTTCTATGCACATTAAACCTTCCCAAAAATACCCCTTAGCCCCATGTGTGCTATGCATCTACTATAAAAGAAGACTCAAGACCCCATTTGAAAAAGGGAGACTTATCATCAAATAGAAAGAGAAAATTCTAGAGAAATGTAGAGAGTTAGGTTAGAATAAATTAGGTAGAAATATTTGTAAATAGTTTTTTTTAGTTTTTTGTTAGATATTTGTGAGTGATAAATGTGTGAAATTCAATTGAGTTGATTATTGTTGGATTCTCATATTGGATGGATTGTGCTTGATTTCAAGGAAATAAGAGTTCAATTTCACTTCAAGAGATTGGGTTTGATTGTTCTCTTCTCCTCTTATTTATTTTATGCCTTTGATTATTAATTTGTCAAATCTTATACAATGTTAGGCTAAATTCCCTTTCAAGGGGTGGGGGGAAACCCTTATTTGATGTTATTTTAGTTTAATTAGTTTGATTACTCGAAATTTCCCTTTGAATGTTAATTTTGATCCCTCACCCTTAAATTTACGCATCGAGAGAGGGTAAATGATTTTCGAGAGGAAATATAAATTCTAGTTATAATACCCATTTTAGATTAGAACAAGAGATAGGGGTTTCTTAAGTGGGGTATTATAACTTGAATTTCAACTCTAAATTTATTTTTTAAGATTTACATAAATTTTAATTGATCGATCCTAGCGGGTGATTAATTAAAAGGAGTGTAGATCTATTTTTCTAGAGTTGTGGGGTGTTAAACTTAATTTTCTAAAAGATTACCATTATAATAACACTTGCAACGAGAGTTGGTTTGTAATTTTGATATTAATTTGGGAGAATTCAAATAATTAAATTAATTAATTAGAATAACTAAAATTTGTGGGGTAATCCCATTCCTTGATTGTTCTCACAATTATTAACCTCACTTTATCTCTTATTTTAGTGTTAGACTTTATTTTTCACTTTTAGTCACTTTCTAGTTAGTTGTTTTCATCTCATATTTTAATTTAGTGTTGTTTCATCATCACCTCACCCATTTGTTTTAATATTTGAAAAAGATAAAAAAAAAGTAGAAAAACTGAAAACCCCAAAAAGAGAATAAAAAGTGAATTACAATTTTGTTCCCTGTGCTTTACCCCCTTGGAAGTGGATTAGTACCCTTAGTTACCGCTACACTTGAGTTTATATATTTTTGTAGGTAATTGAGGATTTTGACTAACTTGACTTTCAACAACGACATACAAAAAGAAAAGTTATCACTATCTAAGAGGGCAGAGGGAAGTGTGTCAGGCAGAATCCCAACGATCGCCCGAGTGGCTCAGCTTTCGATCGTCTGAGTAGAGGGTCGGCCTTTGAGAGGCTGGGACCAGTGAATGACCTCAAGGAAAGACTGTCTAGGTCGAGAAGTCTTGTAAGGTCAAGAAGAGAGCCGGAGGATGGTCGACCCCATGGAGGCCGACCCCACCGACGAGACGACGGTCAAGGGGAAGTGAATAGTCAACACAGATCGACCGTAGCAGAGACCTCAGTCCATCTCAATGAAGCGACAGGGGATAACTGAAAACAGTGGAACCCCCAATTTTTGAAAACTTACCAAAAATTAAATAAATTTCCTTTTTAAAGCTGCCGAAGCGAGGTGATAGTTCAATTAAATTAATTTTAATTTATCTTTCAAATTAAAATTGAACCAAGTGAAAAATAATGGAACACACACTTATGTAAATTTCACTTAAACAAAATTAATTAACCCAAGTCCTAGAAATTTGTCTAAGTCATATTTTCATTTAATCAAATTAAGCCAAACCAAATTTTAACAAGTTAAATTAATGACTTGAATTAATTACACATTACCCAAAATTAATTTAGCACCAAATTAAAAAGTAGTGATTAAACCAAATTTTATCTTTTTACCTAATCATGCGTTCTAGGTGATTTTGCGAGATAAAATAAACAATAAATCACTACGCCGCGATGTACGAGGAAAAACCCGCAATGGGAAGCAACCTCGGACGGCCCTAGCCTTAAGTCCACTAAGTACGGAATTACAATTACAAGCAAGATGACTTACACCACTCGACTCAACTCCTTCAAGCCCTGACGCGTCTTCTTGCAAATACGTCTGCTTAGCCGATAATCTCGGACTCCATCGGAACCTTTGAATCCACCAATGAGGAACTAGGAAGCAACCATCAACCACACATCGTTCCTTTCACCATGTGAGAATGCCGCAGCAAAAACAAGCTTCTTCTTCTTTGAGGGATTTAGAAGGAAACCCAAACGAACTCTTGAGTCGGTAGAGTAAAACCCAGTGCCAAAACACTCCAATCAATGATATATATATTTGAACTTGGAATAAACAAACTATGGGTGAATCAAAGGTGTTTTATGAATTTTTCTTAGAAAATAAATACTCAAACAATGAACTTTTTCCTTTTGGAATTTTTCTCTCAAACTCTCTCTAGGAGGTTGTAGGATATGAAAAGGTTAAGTTAAAAAACATGGTTCCTGCACTTAGATATTCAGGTAAAGAGTTAGTGGGAAAATAAGTGGGAAAGAGGGAAAAACTGCTCAAAACTGCCAAAATAACTGTTCCCGCCAAATCTCGTTCGAACGAGATTTTCGTTCGAATGAAGTCTCATTCAAACGAGCCTTCTAACGAAGTTACAGTATATTAAAAATTGAACTCATTAGAAATCTCGTTGGAATTCTCGTTTGAACACACAATCTCGTTCGAATGACAATTCGAACGACATTCCAGTGGCCTATTGGGAACTCATTGGCAAACCTCGTTCGAACGAAAAACTCGTTCGAACGACAATTCGAACGAACTTCCAGAAAACTAAAAAATTAAGTTTTAGTCAAGAAACTTTGTATACTTTATATTAAAGTTTTAAATAAATCTCTCTGAAAATAAACAATAGTTTTAAAATAAAATTTCACCCAATAATAAGTTATTCCAAGCTCTTATATATATATATTCAAATGCATTAATACCTTAGGAGCAATTGGAACTATGTTGGTGACGTAGAAACAAGGCACTTGAAACACGACATTTAATGAAGCTTTATACTCTTGGCCGCTACGTCTTCAACTAAACACATCATAGGCTTGAATAGGTACATTGAACACTATCCTATGACATAAACGTTTTTGTCCGGAATTGAGCCAAAACTACATTGAGACTCAATTGGGGAATTGTGTCCTTACAAATCTCCCCCGTTGGATATTCCGGGACAAAAACGAACAAAAAATCCTAAAGGGCCGTCAAGCTCTACTAGACACAAACATCCCACCCAATATTTAACTCAAGACCCAAGTATCAAACACTTTATCGATGAAGTTTCCAGTTAGAAGATTTCCTGCACACTTAAGCAAACTATCAAACGCATAGGGAATATCAAAATATTTAATGCAATTAATATAAATACTCTCCTTAAATTAATTATACCTTTATCAACAATGATCAACTTAGAAAGACATCCCCCCCTAAGATAAATCTCCCAAACTAAGATATGATTATAATAGGATTAGAAACCATTTCTCCCCTATCATTCTCGCCCTATTTGTTCAGGAATAGAGAAAGGATACCAATATTGCATAAGATATAAAGAACATTTAAATCATATGGGCAACACCAACATAATTAATCCATAAAAAAAATAAAATATACCATCTAAAATGCAATAAAATGATACCAATGTGATACATAAATTATTAGGCATGTGATATCAACAATAATGCACCAAGATAGATACCAAAAATGAAGTGGAAGCAAAGATGGACTAGAAAGTTAGGCAAAGAAACACAAAAATCATATATAGACGTACTCTAATTATATAAATAAAGCACAAGCACATATATATAAATATAAACACACAAATGACAAAAAATACGATAAGTTTTTCATACTCGCATGGCAAAAATGTGTCATATGGAAACAGAAGTGTTGGGGTGTGAACTAGTAACAATTAAATTTAGACCCAATTACTTAAAAAACATGCTCACGGAGTTCTCAATTGGCTTTAAACTTCATCACATTTGAATATAACCTCATGTGACAATATAAATTGAACTCAATGGACAAACATACACAATGCATACAAGCCTAGCATGTTGATGATTCTACAAACCAATAGAGTCATGACATTGAAAACGCAACTAGAATAAATGGACATTGTGCAAACCGTTGATATACCATCTAATCTCCCTCAATAAGCATATATTATTCTTTTGAATGATAATATCAATTAAACATAGGCCTTGGCAATTATTTTTTTAATGCCATTATTATATTTTTAGGCTTTTGGACCACGTATTTCTTTTAGGTTCAAACAAACGATACTATTCGCAGAGGATAATAAATCCTTTCGGAGCCCTTCCCTGTGCACATTCATATATATCATTGTTTTTATATCTCACACAAATCTCATGTGCAACTGATTTTGACATGCACTTGTCCTCCTAGGTCAAAAATATGTAGATGACAAAATTGATAGGAGAACACCTCACAAAGCTCAAATATAACATATGAAGTTAAATTTCAAAAGAGTTCGTGCATGTGTGAATTGAGGCATATAAAAATAGAATCCATTTAAACAACACAAAACCCAACTACTCCATGTAAGCATGGTAAAGAACATTATAAGGATTAACAATCTAAACCAAAAGTTCTAGCCACATGGGAGCGTAAACGTTGGGATTCAAACACAAGTATATGCCACATAAAGTGTATCAAACTAAAATACACATAAAAAAGTCTTTTTGAGTTTTTGAAATTTTTAACCAAAAATAAAAATATATACTCGAAAGACAAACAAAAATCATTTGTATTTTTCATTAAGCCTAAATTACTAAACAAATAAAACACAAATGATAAATAAAAATCTATTTATATTTTTCATTTAATGCAAACAAAATGAAAGAAGTATAACATAAAAGATACACAAAAATCATTATTCTAGCATGTGTTTAAGCATGGAGCATAGACTAGAAAATGATTAAACAAGCATACATTTAGCATGGTAATATAACATGAAGTACAAAGGCTAAAGTATTCAAACACTAACACATTCAACCTTTATATTTAGCAAGGGAGGAAGCATGTGAAAGTAAATGAGAATAAAAATCCTATCTTGTAAAGCTACCAAATTGGATATCTTAACCCAAACCAATGACGAATGACTATCTCAGGGTGTAGGAATCTTGGCTACCTCGGTTGCCTTACGTAGGGATTTTCTAGGACATCATATAAGATCAAAACAAAATTTCCTAAGATGACCTTTTCGACCACAATGTGAGCATCTAAAGACTCGATGAAAAGACTTACCTAAGGAATGATCATTAAAAGCTTTCCTAGGCGATTCTCTTAAAATATTGGTTTTGGCTTTATGAGTTGATTCATTACAAGTATCGAAGCCTAACCACAACTGTCATCTTTAATTTGGATCGTTCCTAATATTTTATCTAATTTTTCCGAACGACACTCCAAATCAAATTTGACATTACTAGAGTCTTTTAATTTATTTTCTAATTCTAAAATTTTAGACTTTAATTAAACATTTATCTCTTCAAACTCGAGAAGCTCCTTCTTCAAGGATTCCATTAAACCTCTAAGGCAATCTCTCTCGCCTTCTATATATTCTATCTTCTCTCGAAGAGTCCTCTCACGTGTCCTAAAGTCTTCAACCAACACACTATCATCAACGACCTTGACACATTCTTTTAAACAAGATTCTAACTTCAAATTAGCTCTTTTCAATTTAATAGATTCTTCATAAAGTTCTTGAAAAGCATTTTGAAGTTCACTTACATCAACCTCATAATTTTCATTCTCTCTCTCTTCTTCACTCTCACTACCATAAAAAATATGGGAATCACCTCAAAAGTGTCATGTGTTTGAATATTTTCATGGGAAGATTCACTATTGGTACTCACATGACTAACCATAAAAGCCATAAAGTTGGGCTTAGTGGGGGAATCGGGTCCCTCTTCCTTATCACTATCACTAAGGGTTACATTATATGAAATGGGTCGCTTACCCTCTCTCCTTAGTTTAGTGGGGCACTCAGAAGCCCTATGGCCATACCCTTCACAACCAAAACATTTATTTGACTCGTCCCTATTTAAATTTTCTTTAGAAGTTTTTGGGATCCTTTCCTCTTTGTCATGCTTAGAAGTTTCAAATTCCTTAAAATCATTTTTAAATTTATCTTTGTTAAATTTAAGAAACTTTCAAAATTTCCGAGCAAACAAGGCCATGTCTTTCGAGTCACTATCACTCTCGCTCTCTACTACTTGTTTTTCCTCTTTTTGGGATTTTAAAGCAACGCCCTTTTCTATTTTATTTTCAGTCTTAGAGGGAAACATGTCTAGTTCATAGGTTTGTAAATCACCTACGAGCTCTTCTAATTTCATAGAGGCTAAAGTTGGTAAAGAATTTAAAACGGTCACTTTTGGAATAAATCTATCGAGAAGGGACCTTAAAATTTTCTTTACTACTCGGTTGTCAGGTATTTTTTCTCCCAAATTAAAAAATGAATTAACAATATCTGAAAGTCTAGCATAAAATTCATCAAAATTTTATTTTCCGTTCATTTTGATGGTTTCAAATTGAGTGGTGAGGTTTTGGAGTTTAGAATCTTTAACGACACTTGTACATTCATGAGTGAGTTGTAAAATATCCCAAGCTTCTTTAGCGGTCTCACACATCATAATGCGTCGGAATTCATCCGGTGTGACAGCGCTAAATAAGGCATTTAAACCTCAGGAATTAAAATTTGAAAGTTTAAATTCACTCTCAATCCATCTATCGTCCAGTTTGGGAACATGTTCATTATCTACTAAATGTGTTTGTGGGGACCATCCGTTAATTACAGATAACCAAACCCTCTCGTCGATAGATTTTAGTACTGATTTCATTCGCGCTTTCCAGTACGCGTAATTAGAACCATCGAAAATAGAAAATTTAGAGAATGGGGAAAATTTCATTTTAGCCAAAAATATTTACAGGATCTTTAACGAAATAATTTATCGTTTTGACTTTGATACCAATTTGAAAACGGTGGAACCCCTAATTTTTGAAAACTTACGAAAAATTAAATAAATTTCCTTTTTAAAGATGCCGAAGCGAGATGATGGTTCAATTAAACAAATTTTAATTTATCTTTCACATTAAAATTAAACCAAGTGAAAAATAATGGAACACACACTTATGTAAATTTCACTTAAACATAATTAATTAACCCAAGTCCTAGAAATTTGCCTAAGTCATATTTTTCATTTAATCAAATTAGGCCAAACCAAATTTTAACAAGTTAAATTAATGACTTGAATTAACTACACATTACCCAAAATTAATTTAGCACCAAATTAAACAAGTAGTGATTAAATCAAATTTTATCTTTTTACCTAAGCATGCGTTCTAGGTGATTTTGCAAGATACAATAAACAATGAATCACTACGTCGTGATGTACGAAGAAAAACCCACAATGAGAAACAACCTCGGACGGCCCTAGCCTTAAGTCCACTAAGTATGGAATTACAATTACAATCAAGATGACTTACAACACTCGACTCGACTCCTTCAAGCCCCAACGCGTCTTCTTGTAAATACCTTTGCTTAGTCGGCAATCCCGGACTCCACCGGAACCTTTGAATCCACCAATGAGGAACTAGGAAGCAACCGTCAACCACACATGGTGCCCTTCACCATGTGAGAATGCCGCAGTAAAAATAAGTTTCTTCTTCTTTGAGGGATTTAGAAGGAAGCCCAAACGAACTCTTCAGTCGGTAGAGTAAAACCCGGTGCCAAAACACTCCAAGGAATGATGTATATTTGAACTTCGAATAAACAAACTAAGGGTGAAACAAAGGTGTTTTATGAATTTTTCTTTGAAAATAAACACTTAAACAATGAATTTTTTCCTTTTGGAATTTTGGTCTCAATTTCTCTCTCGGAGGTTGTAGGATATGAAGAAGTTAAGTTAAAAAACATGGTTCCCGCACTTAGATATTCAGGTAAAGAGTTAATGGGAAAATAAGTGGGAAAGAGAGAAAAATTGCTCAAAACTGCCAAAATAACTGTTCCCGCCAAATCTCGTTCGAATGAGATTTTCGTTCGAACGAAGTCTCGTTCAAACGAGCCTTTTAACGAAGTTCCAATGTATTAAAAATTGAACTCGTTAGAAATCTTGTTGGAATTCTCGTTCGAACACACAATCTCGTTCAAACTATAATTCAAACGACATTCCTGTGGCCTATTGGGAACTCGTTAGCAGACCTCGTTCGAATGACATTCTCGTTCGAACGAAAAACTCATTCGAAAGACAATTCGAACGAACTTCCACAAAGCTGAAAAATTAAGTTTTAGCTAAGAAATTTTATATACTTTACATTAAAGTTTTAAATAAATCTTTCTGAAAATAAACAACGGTTTTAAAATAAAATGTCATCCAATAATAAATTGTTCCTATCTCGTATATATATATATATATATATATATATTCAAATGCATTCATATCTTAGGAGCAATTGGAACTATGTTGGTGACGTAGAAACAAGGCACTTGAAACACGACATTTGATGAAGCTTTATACTCTTGGTCTCTACGTCTTCAACTAAACACATCATAGTATTGAATTGGTACATTGAACACTATCCTATGACATAAACATTTTTGTCCAAAATTGAGCCAAAACTACATTGAGACTCAATTGGAGAATTGTGTCCTTATAATAACATCGGCCAAGCTGACCCTATGTGGCCATGGAACGACTCAATTCAGAGGTCGAAGAATTAAATCGGTGATGTCCTGAAAGCCGAGACCCTCTCCAAAGAGGATACTCCATTGGCTCACCCTTGGTGGCGAAGATAGTCAACTTCCCGACGCCATCCAAATTTAAGCAACCTGTGGTCACCCCAAGATATGATGGGAGTAGTAACCCAGTCCATCACATTGAGATGTACCAATCAGAGGCAGAAATATACTCTATCTCATATGAGATGAGGTGTCGTGCCTTCTCCATCACTCTGACCGGGGCATCACATGTCTGGTATACCTCTCTTCAAAAGAACTCCATTGAAATCTTTAAGCAGCTAAAAGATCGGTTCATCCATAACCTTTTCTTCTGTGTTAGGCCATAGAAGAAGACTACACACCTGCTCTACGTTAAGCAGGGGAAGAATGAGAGCCTAAGAGACTACATAGCCAGGTTCAACAAATAAAAATTAGAGGTAAAAGATTATGAGGAGATTATAGCCATGACAACCCTCATTAGAGGACTCCAGAAGGGGAAGCTATTATGGAAGCTTGCTGAAGACCCCCCGAAGATAATGACGGAGTTACTGGCCACAGCAGGGAAGGTGATGAACTCCGAAGAGGCGATAACCTCTAAATATGAGGATGAAAAAGGAGGTACTAGTGGGGGTAAGTACCAAAAAAAGAATAAGGAGGGGAATAAGAGAATATCAGATGACAAATTCTCTGATTATACCCCTCTAACGGTCAGTTGCGAACACATTCTGAATGAGATAAAGAGCGATCGGTCCTTAAAATGGCCTGAGAAGTTGAGGGCACCTCTTCACAAGAGGAACAAAAACCTGTGGTGTGAATTTCATTAAGACCATGGACATCTGACCGATAAGTGTTTTGCTCTAAAAGATGAAATTGAAAAAAATCCTAAAAGAAGAAAATACATGGACAAGAGGGGCCGAGGGGATGACCCCAGGAAGAAGAGAAGCGATACATGAGGAGAAGATCATCTAAATAGAAGAGACGACCCTTCAGAGGATGAAGACGACCCTGACCTCCTACCGAGAGACGACCATGGCCTTGTGAAAAGACTTAATATGATCTCGTTCAGTGTTGGGATGATCTCCGGGGGACTAGGAAGAGGAGGATCAGAGGTTACCGATAGGAAGGCCCATGTAGCTGAAGCCAAGGCAGTAACAAAAGTTGTACACTTAACCTCTATTAAAGCAAAGCTAGAAAAGAGGAAGAAAGGTTATATGGATACTCTGGTGGTGGGTTTCTTAAGAATGGACTTCAAAGGCCTCTTAGCCTCTCATGATGACCGTCTTGTCATCACCACCAGGGTGCATGGATATGAGGTGCCGAGGATATTAGTAGATGGGGGCATTTCGACGGATGTGATGTTCTGACCGTGCTTTAAGGCCTTCGGACTCAGCTGTGCTAGGATCATCCCATACCATCATCCCTTGATTGGTTTCAGTGGGGAAAAAGTTCATCCCCTAGGACTGTATGAAGCTGATGTTGGAATGGGGGAAGAGTGGCCGAGATGGCTTACCAAGAAGGTCAACTTTTTTGTGATGGATGAACACGTCTTCTCAGCCTACAACATCATACTAGGGCGAGTGGCCCTCAAGGAATTTGAGGTCGTGGCTTCCACGGTTCACCATATGATTAAATTCCCGACCCCTTATGGGGTAGGGGAAGTTTAGGGAGACTAGACGATGGCACAAGAATGTTACTTCAACTCTGTCGAAGAAAGAGAGGCGCACAGGAAGGCAATGACTACTTATAATATTGATACCCTTGACCCCAGGGATGAGATGAAGCTGAAGAAAGGAGAAGTCGCGAAAGAGATTGAATCCATTGTCCTCAATGAGGATGATCGGAAAAACCATCCAAATTGGCAAAGCTCTAAAGACAGAAATAAAAGAAGATATCATTAAGCTGCTAAGGAGAAGATAAAGCGTCTTTGCATGGAGTCATGCAGACATTCCGGGTTCAACCCTGAAATCATGTGTCATCAGCTCAAGAAAGATGAATCCATACTTCCAGTCCCATACAATGGTCATCCTCACTGACTCTCCTCTTAGGCAGGTTATACACAAGCCAAAAAAATCAGGGAGGCTAATGGCCTGGGCTGTAGAGCTGGGAGAGTTTGACATTATGTATCAACCTAGGGTGGTCATTAAGGGGCAAGCATTAGTGGATTTCATGACTGAATTTACTTAGGAAGAGGATGAGGCTGAAGATGAGAGCCTCAAGAAGACAAATACCCAACAAGGCAGAGTTGTTGACCCGTGCACAGATAAGGCTGAGAAAAACATCGCTAGAGAAAAAGTTGTCAAAAATGAGAAGGGAAGATATCTCTTTAGACAGGGATCCCTCACCGAGGGAAATTTCTCAGAAGAATAGGCTATGTGGAACCTTTTCATTGACGGGTCCTCTTACAAGAGCGAAAGTGGGGCGGGATTAATAGTATCAGCACCTGACAACATAGACATTGAGTACGTCCTGAGGTTCAACTTCAAATATTCCAATAACGAGTCTGAATATGAAGCCCTGATAGCAGACCTCTCCTTGATTAGGTGTCTTAGTGTTGGCCAGATCTTGGTCCATAGTGATTCAAGACTAGTGGTGAATCAGATACTAGGAGAATACAAGGCTAAGGATGAGAGAATGGTCAAATATCTTGAAAGAGTGAGGTCACTATTAAAGATCTTTAGAGAAGTAAAGTTGAAAAGGATACCTAGGCTGGATAATGGTCGAGCCGATGCGCTTGCTAGGCTAGTCTCAGTAACTAGGACAAATATTAGGAGGACAGTCCCAGTGGAAATTTTTCTTCGACCAACAATTGAAGATGCAGAGGGAACATTTAGCCCTTGCTTAATTATTAGCAGGGAAGCTTCATGGATTGACCCCTAGTCAAATACATTAAAGAAGGGGAGATACCAGAAGCAAAACAAGAAAGGAAGAAGTTGAGATACAAAGCTGCAAAATTTACTGTTAACGAAGACACCTTGCATAAAAAGGGGTTCTTGATCCCCTTGCTCAGATGTGTGCACTCGTATGAGGTTCCACACGTATATCAAGATGTATACGAGGGGTCTTGCTCGAGCCATATTAGGGATAGGTCATTAACAAAGAGGATAGTCACCCAGGGATACTGGTGGACGACCTTGGGGAAGGATGCTACGACATATGTAAAGAAGTGAGATAAATGTAAGAGGTTCGCTACCATACCTCATTATCCCCATCCGCCTCTTACCTCCATCATATCCCCATGGACATTCGCAGTATGGGGAATTTATTTGGTAGGACCCTTGCCCAGGGATGTCAATAACTATTGATACTTAATCGTAGTAATTGACTATTTCTCAAAATGGGTGGAGGCAGCGTCGATGATCACGATCACCGAGCAGAAGACCTTCTAGTTTATCTGGAAAAACATTATATACAGGTATGGTCTCCCCAACACCCCCATCTCAGATAACGGGACTCAATTTAAGAATGTATCCCTGGAGAAATACTGCGAAAGAGTGGGGATCAAACAGTTCTTCTCTACCTCTAGCCGACCTCAGGCTAATGGGAAAACTGAGGTTACAAACTGAACAATACTAGACGGGATTAAGAAAAAACTCAAGGAGGTAAAAGGAAGATGGGTTGAGGAGGTATACGTTGTGTTGTGGGCCTATAGGAAGATGATAAAGACTCCTACTGGGGAAACCCCTTTCATGCTGGCGTATGGCTCAGAATCCATCATCCCTACCAAAATCGGGTTTCCTACTCATAGAGTCAAATGTATGACCCCCAAAGAAATATAGAAGAAAGGAGACTTGATCTAGACTTGATCGAGGAGAGAATATAAGACGCTGATGTAAGACAAGCAGCCTATCAGCAGAGGGATGTCAGGTCTTACAATCAGAGGATCAAGAAAAGGTCAATCACTGTGGGAGACCTGGTCCTCAAAAAGACATGGCAGAAACCTAACAAGCTCCACCCAAATTGGCATGGACCATATAGGGTCATCGATGAAGTTGTCCCTGGAACCTATAGGCTAGAGAATCTTGAAGGGGAACCCTTTTCGAACCCTTGGAATGCCGATCATTTGAATAAATACTATCAATAATGTTATAGTTAATGTCCTATCGGACCACAGTTGTATTGAATGTGTTGCTTCATAGAACGCTTGTTAATGAAAATATTTTGTTGGCTTCCCATCTTTTGTTTTAGTTTAGATATCTTCTTGGGTAATTCATGTTAAGCCACAAAATATCATGGAAACTACCCTTGGCTAGGACGAGGGTGAATGGTAGGGACGATCCTCCTTTCACTCTCAAGAAATACGAGGGTGGACTTGCATTTCGAAAACATCATTAGTTTGGTGGAAAATATCCTCAGCTAGGATGAGGGTGAATGGTAGGGACGACCCTCCTTTTACTCTTAAGAAAGACGAGGGTGGACGTATATTTTAAAACATGATTAGTTTGGTGGATAGCCACCCTCGGCTATGATGAGGGTGAATGGCGGAGACGACCCTCCATTCACTCTAAAAAAGACAAGGGAGGACTTAAAATTGAAAAACATCATTAGTTTGGTGGATAGACACCCTCGGCTATGATGAGGGTGAATGGCAGGGACGATCCTCCATTCACTCTCAAGAAAGACGAGGGAGGACTTAAAATTGAAAAACATCATTAGTTTGGTGGATAGCCATCGTCGGCTATGATGAGGGTGAATGGCAGGGACGATCCTCCATTCACTCTCAAGAAAGATGAGGGAGGACTTAAAATTAAAAAACATCATTAGTTTGGTGGATAGCCACCCTCGTCTATGATGAGGTTGAATGGCATGGAGGACCCTCCATTCACTCTCAAGAAAGACGAGGGAGGACTTAAAATTGAAAAACATCATTAGTTTGGTGGATAGCCACCCTCGGCTATGATGAGGGTTAATGGCAGGGGCGACCCTCCATTCACTCTCAAGAAAGACGAGGGAGGACTTAAAATTAAAAAACATCATTAGTTTGGTGGATAGCCACCCTCAGCTATAATGAGGGTGAATGGCATGGACAACCCTTCATTCACTCTCAAGAAAGACGAGGGAGGAATTAAAATTAAAAAACATCATTAGTTTGGTGGATAGCCACCCTCGGCTATGATGAGGGTGATTGGAAGGGATGACCCTCCATTCACTCTCAAGAAAGACGATGGAGGATTTAAAATTGAAAAACAACATTAGTTTGGTGGATAGCCACCCTCGGCTATAATGAGGGTGAATGGCAGGGACGACCCTCAATTCACTCTCAAGAAAAATGAGGGAGGACTTAAAATTGAAAAACATCATTAGTTTGGTGGATAGATACCCTCGGTTATGATGAGGGTGAATGGTAGGGACGACCCTCCATTCACTCTCAAGAAAGACGAGGAAAGAATTAAAATTGAAAAATATCATAGCCAAGGCACAAATCATAAAAGAGGAAAATATAGAAGACAGAGGAGGAGAGCAATTCCACTAAAAAATTAAGTGTTATAGTATTTGTACAAAAGAAAGTGAAATGCAAAAACATCACAAGCAGAGGGTATAGGCCACAGGAGGACACCCTATTATGCAACATCGGAAGGTAGAGCATCAACATCAATAAGAAGAGTCCCTTCAGTGACCACAGCAGGAGGCCGATCCTTAGACGTGCTGATGCCTTCGACGTGAACTTGAGACTCTACATGGGCTAGAGCCTCAGATATCAAAGGTTCATCCAGCTCCACCACTTCAAAAGAGGGGTGAATAGATGACACTGCATCAGCAAATTTCGAGATGACCCACCGGCAGGCCGTCTTGATTCCCCTCTCCAACTACTCAAGACCGAAGCCTTAAAATTCATCGAAAAGTTTGTAATCCTCCACATCATCATCCCTAACCCATCGCACAACATCATCAAGTTCATTTTTCAACTGGACCCTATGGTTGGTCAAATCCACGTCTTTTTCTGTTATGAGGTCGTCCTTCAATTTCAGGTCGGCCTCATGCTGCTTCATTAGCTCGTTCAGAACCCTAACATGCTCGGTCCTCGCACTCTCTAGCTTAGCCCTGGCAGTATCTAATTGAGTCTTCAAATCGGCCTCATTTTGAATAGCTCTCTCGGCCTCATGAAACTTCTGTTGGTTCGCAGCCATCCACTTGGTGGCAGATGTGAAGACGTAGACAGACTATATAAGACAAGTGAGAGGTCATATTAAAGAGCCGAGGGAACAATTTATAAAATATTAGTGAATCAAAAGCTGAGACCCGAATGAAATAACTGATCCAGAGTATAAAGCCCGTAGTCATAAACCTTGGACGACGACATCTTGGCCAAGAATTCATAATCCGCGAATGGTGGTGCCGAGAGCATGGAGGCCTGGGCTTCCCTCAAGTTGGCTATTAGAGAGGAAGGTTCGACCATCAAGAAGGTCAAATTTTAAGACCAGTAGGCACCCATGCACGAGGAGGAGCTGGTCCCCTCGGTGTGTGTCTGAGGGACCTCTACCCTTGCCCTTACCCTTTTACGTGAGTCATGCCGAGAGTCAGCAGGGAATTCTGGCTCCTTACATTTGCGAGTGTTGACGGTCGGCTCTACTTGGGTCAGTTCCACGGCCTTTGTCTTTTTATGAGGCATATGAAGCTCCTTGCCTTTCTTCTTGCCTAAGCCAGACATCAAACAAGGGGCGGTTATCTCCCAGAGTTGATCAGATACGTTTGCAGGCTGACCTGAAAAAGAGACGATACATCAGAAACAAGCAGAAATAATGAGGAAACACTTAGAAAGAAATGAAATAACAACTCATATAATTCTGTCAATGGGACGACACTCAAACCAGCTTATTTGAGGAAATGAGGGGTCATTAAATCTTCAAACTTGGCAAGTCCACCCTCTTTCCCTTGCTCCCTCAGGTCATCAACTATATCCCTCTCATCCAAGATAAGTCCAGGGTCTGACCTTGCTTTCATAGAGGTATTAAACCATTCCCTTGGGACCTTTGGACTGTCTTCTAGAGGCTCAACCCTGACGGGGAATTCCCAATCCCCAGGGATGAAGAAGAACCTTTTCTTCCAATGATGGTTGGAAGTTTGTGCTATGTGGAGAAGTTTTTTGTCGGACTTTCTAGCCCCTAAATGAAAATATCCAGGTTCCTTGGACGAGGATGTTATGTTATAGCAGGCCAACAATAAATCCGCAGAGGGTTCATCGATAAAAGTCTTCTTCCAAAGGGAGACATAGTCAAGGATGGTCCTCCAGGAGTTAGGAGGAAGTTGAGAAGGAGAAACCCCAAGGGCAGAAAGTATATCAACTATTGCAGGGTGCAGAGGGAACCTAACACCTACCCTGAGCATTTACTCATAAACAACAACTTCCCCTTCATTCCCCTGGAAGACCCTCCCATCATCATTTGGAACCCTCATATTTACATTGGGGTGTATACCAAAGAGGTGCCTCTACAGTAAGAGGTCACGACCCCTAATAGATGAAACATAAGCTGAGGTACTAGAGGTATCAACTTGATCATTATCAGAATTCTCACTATCGTCCTCTGCCCTCTCGTCCCCAGATCTCTCAGCCTCGTCGCCTGTTGATGGGCCATCCAAAAAGGCCAATTGGAAAGTAAGAGGGGACATGGTTGTCACAACAACAGCCTCAGAATGAACTGTCCCCTCGTCCTGTCGGTTTGGGCTAAGTGTTGATGTCTCTCTTCTACCAGAGGGCCCAGCACCCATTGGTGACGATGCTTTTTCGTTCATTTCTCCCTCTTATGTCTGACACTCGGTTGGACGATAGGAAGACCCAAAGGGCTCAGAGGGTACAATTGTTGCTAATAGAATTGGAAAGATGGGTCGTACCCAAATAGGGTCGGCCCCTCGTCTACGCTCATCCTCTTTCTCTATTCGTCTAATCTCCGTAAATCACCTCTCCCTCAAAGTTGGAAACTCCTCGGCTAAATCGTAAAGTCTTTTGAGCATTAAGAGGGAGACCCTACACTTGTGGGAATTTTCTCAAATAACCTACAAACAAATTAAATAGTTGACCAAGATGACTTTTGGATCAAACCTACAGAAATGAAAGGTTTTTGTTGACGAGTACTCAAGAACATGAAGAACAAAGTTCACCGGAGAAGGAGACTGGAGGTTCTCCGTAGAACCTTAAAGCACCAAAACTCAAGGCAGAACCACCGTTAGGCGGTGGAAGGGGAATCGGGAAAAACCTAAAGCCTTATATCTAGCCCTATAACCGCCACAAGATGGAGGTTTCTCAAGCCGAAAAAGTATAAAATAACCAAGAAATTAGAAAAGAAACCCAAAGTAAGAAACAAACGAAAATGAAGATATTGATGAAGGAGTTACCTGGAAATGGAAGAGGACGAAGATTTCATGAAAATGGAGGTATAATTCAGGGCTAGAGCGAGCGTACACGCGAAGAAGAAAGAAGAAGAAAGAGAATTATTCGAAAAATGGTTTAAATATTGCACAACCCACGAGGAGAAGCATCATTAGGGCATAAAGTCCCAAGCATAGCGTGCAACCATCACATCTGGGAAACACAAATGATGATTAACGCATGACAAGATGTCAATCAACTTAACAAATGTCACTCATTAATCTGACCACCCATTTGGCATTCCAAGGAAACATTACCCCTCATCCATCTCAACAACATCGATGACCAAGTGATAAAGGTGACTGATGTACCAAAATACACCCTCGGCTAGGTAGAGGATCCAACTCTACTACACCGAGGGTCTTATCAGAGATCGGAAGACCCCAAAAATGGGCCAACCCCTAATCATAGGTCGGACGACCTTATAACAGGCCGACCCCTCAACATAGGCTGGACGACCCTATAACAGCCCGACCCCTCGACATAGGCCGAACGACCCTATAATAGGCTGACCCCTCCGGACGACAATACGATCGGATGACCCTATGAGGAGACGATAATACGAGGCCTATATCCAGCAGTTATGACCCAGTGCTAACATGAACCTTAGCCTCAGCCTAGACTCATAAGCCGAGAGTAACATCACCGAGGCACGTGATTTAGGAGACGCGTGGCACAACGTGCGTGGGACTCATATAACACGTGGACTAGACCATTATAATAATATCATTCCCTCATGTGAAGGAATATTATGTCATAATTAATCACAAGTGGCACATCCAGGTGTCAACAGGGAATTGGATATATCATCATTCACATGCTCAATGCATGCTTGGGGGTACACTACACCACCCAAGTCCTATATATACTTGTCATCTTGAACCTTGTAAAGGGATCGATAATTAAAAAACCTAGTTAAACTCTGCTTGTACACACAATAAAGACAGAGCGAAATTATGTCCATTGTATCCAAGACCATTAGTGCTCATATTTAGTGGATCACACACTCACAGTGGATGTAGGCTTGATTGGTTGAACCACTATACATCATTGCCTTCATTCCTCTTATCCTCATCTCCTTTTATATACTTATAAACATACATAACTCTATTTATACCATTGCTGGTGCTGAATCTTAGCATCATCAATAATTTCAAGATTGTTTGTCTGAGGAGATGGAAGAATGGAAGATAGAATTCTATAGCTAATGTGCATAAGGTATTGGGGGATCGTGATTCATACTCTCTAGTGACAAAGAGAAACTCGCCTTTTCTTAAAAGTTGGACTTCAAGTGCTCAAACAGCGAAGTAGAATATGAACCACCCTTACTTGGATAGTTAGAATCTTTGAGAAGAAGGATTAAAGTACTTTGTATATGAGGAGATTCTAACCTAGGGGTAGAGAAAATCAATGGAGAATTTTCACTCAAGTATGCCAATCGTGCCCCCTTATAGAGAAATTATGAAAAGGTTACTGAATCAGTTCTTTGTCAAGATATAGAGGCACACCAAAATAATGAATAAACACACTGACGCTCCAGTAATGATTTCTCATAAGTTCGAGATGGATGCACCAGAAGCTATAATCACCGTTTGGTAGAGGATAGTGCCTACAATGGTGAGATCTTTATTTCCATGTGAGGATCCTAAAGATTAGAGATTACCGATAGGAAAGGAGTTAAAAATTCACGATGGAGAAATGAAGTTGTTCGAATTAGAGAATTTCCATATGATTTAAAGAACTCTTTAGTTCAAAAGTTCAGGTGGTTACTTAGCATAGTTCATGGGAGAATAAGAGGCTCAAGAAAAGTAATGAGAAATGATCACAAGGCATTGATGGGATATACATTCCACTCTATACGCATCTACAACGAGAGGGATACTACTGGCCCACTGTAAGTACATAAATTGCTCGTCTCTAATAAGGTTGCTTTAAATGCCAACTGTAATCTCATTAGCTAACTGAAGCTAACTTCATAGATATCTTAGAGGATTGGAGAGATCGTTATATTTCATATCTCAAAGATAGAGATTTACCCGTCGAGCAGGCATACTAAATTTACGTAAAGAAGAGGGTTGCTCGATTATACATGGTGAAAGGAGAAATTTAAAGAAAGGGGTATAATGAGAAGGCTCTAAAATGTGTAGGGAAAGACAAAGTGATGAAATTGTTAAAGGAAGCTCATGAACCCTCACATATATGTGTAGCAAAATTGTATGGCCAACTAATGACTCTGGGGGTACTACACGCCAACGATTGAAGATGATTCCATAGACTTCGTGAAGAAATGCCAAGTATGCCAAGTGAATGATAACATGGTTCTTGCCTCCCTCCACTAGCTTACAATGTTTGGCTGCTCCCCACCCATTCCACACTTGGGGATTTGATTTGGTAAGTAAGATCAACCTAGCCTCCCACATAAAATATTTCATTTTGGTTTCTACAGAGATGTATATCAAGTGGGTGGAGGTGATCCCCTTAAGAAAGATTATTGATTAGGTAGTAACTCAATTTATTCAAGAATATTAAATCTGTAGGTTTGGCATTCCAAAAATCATACTCACACACAATAACAAGCACTTCGTATGCAAGGAAATGGGATTTCTCATATATAAATATAACATTATTCACAACAGTTCAATCATTTCTGACCTCAGGGGAAATGTACAGGCATAAGCAAGAAACAAAACCTTGATCAACAATTTGAAGAAGATATTAGAGGATATCCCTCGAACATGGGATTAAATATTTCTATTATTTTTGTTAGCCTACATAATCTCTTAAAGGAAGCCGATAGGATTCACTTAATTCTCCTTAGTCTACAAGACATAGGGTATCTTACCAGTGGAATTAACAGTACTATCAACGCGAGTGTATCTAAGTCATGATTTTCTACCCTATTCAAGACATGTGGAATTGGAAGCTTTAGATGATCACCGTGATAAAGTAAAAGAAAATTTCAAAGTTTATACCCAAAAACTATAGATGGCTTATGAGAATCTCGTCAAGACAAGAGAGTTACAAGTGAGAGATTTAGTATAACGATATTATACTCATCATCTTAGGAGCATGCTTGACTCCAAGTTCAACCCTAACTTTGAAGAATCATCCGTGGTACGAGGGGTAGGAAAATTAGGATACTACCAGATTTCAGAGTGTGAGAGTGATTGTATTCGGTCGATCAACTACAAATGGCTAAAGAAATATTACGCATGAGGTATCTTAGTGCTTATCTTTGTTAAAATATGAACACTAAAAGATTCTTGTACGAGAAAGAAACAACTCTTTTTTGTATTTATGCTACTAGAAAATATCTATTTTGATAAAGTGAACGTAATAGATCATGTTTGGTTATACCCAATTTTTCTTTCATAATTTTATAATGATAATTATAATAGATATTGATTTACATAACAAAAAAGTTGTTTTCATTTTCTTATTTATTCACTTGCAAGTTTGCGCGAGGGGTACAATTTAGAAAGAAATGATTATGCTTAGTTAATTGCATATAACGAGCAGAATGATCCCAGTATTCCCACACTACAAAGGAAAAATAATCTTCACATAGAGAAATGCACTACTCGTCATATTTTGAAGGGATATACTTCCAATTGAAAAAATATAATGAGAAGGATACCTAAGAATTTCTAAAATAGGAGGAAATACATTTATTTTATTATAACAACTTCTCCTTTTTTCGTAATATTTTCAAGCTAAAGAACTCAATGAAATATAGCGAGGAATGATGTACAAAATTTCTGAAAGTACAAGGAAATAAAAACAAGTTTAATAGTTCATATTTTCTTGCCACATTTTGAAAGGATATGCTGACAAGTCTCAATTTTCTTTGACAATTGATAACAAGAACAATATAACAAAATTCTCAAGCCATATATCTCTACTCGCAATATTTTATGGGAATAGGCTTGCACAATCAATATTGCAAAAACTCACATAATAAAATATAGTGAGTATAACAGTAAGTTACCAAAGTATAAGGGTATTGTTTTATTCATTTGATGTTCAATTACTCTTAAATATTTGAAAAATATAAAATTTACGAGCAGACACCCCAAAGTATGTGGCAAAGACAATAGTATAAAATTTTACTCACATGTATTTTACATACAAACTATTGGTGAGAAAATCATATCCCCACAGTATATAGGGGAAAACAATAAAGGTGCAAATAATGCGCACAAGATAAATAACATCTGACATTTCATTTCACAAAAATTATTTGCTCGAAAAGTAAGTAAAGATATTACAAACACAAGCAAAAGATTTACAAGAATAATTTTCTGTTAAAAGGAAAACGAGATGCTCTTTACTATAGAAACTCTCCTATGAGGCACCCACTTCTCACTTCACACTCTCCTAAATCTTGGTAACACGAGCAACACCTTCTTACTCTCTATATAAAATTTTGCTCAATTTAGCTTCAAGGTACTTTATATGTTCTATCAAGGCGTTCGCTCATTGGCAACGTTTTTCAGCCTTAGCATTATCAAATGATTTATCCTTCATCAACCTCCTCATAATAGGATAAATAAGGTTATTTTTATAAGAATCCATCCAATCCAATTTAAAATGCTAATAGTTCTCTCGATCTTTATTAGTAATAAAGAAGGTACAAACGCCCGTGGAAGTAATTTCATTAGGTAAAATCGAAGTAAACCGATGAACAAGATTTACAGCATTTTCAAATTTATAATAGAAATACCTTCAATATTACATACCGATGCGTTTGTGAAAGTCTTAAGATAATGCTAAAAAACCAGGTCCAAGATAACTCGATCTTCTGCGTAAAACCTATCCATATGTCGCTCACATCACATGTCTTACATATAAAAGTAGAGAGAATCTATATATTTAGAGTTAAAACTAGTATCCATAAAACTGACACCTAAATCAATAATAGATTCCTCTTCACACTTCTCGTCCTCAACCACATTAAAGTGAGTAGTCTATGAGTCTTACTCATCTTCATCACCATCTCCCTCTTCCTTGTCTTATCCATTCTAAGAACAAAGGTGCAAAGGATAAATACATAAGAATTGAAAACTTTATAGATAAATAAAGAAACAAATCCAACTCCCATGTTGACAGGAGTTAACACAATGCTCGAAATCCTACATTTATCTCTTTCTCTTACTCGAGGCTCCATAGATATAGGAGCACTCACAACCTCAATCGGGAAATAAAGAAATTAATTAAGAAAATCATGCAATTGTTTGCAAAGAATGAGAAAATAAATAAAAGTCATGCTAATTTAATACTTGAGTCTCCATAGGCACAGGGACACTCGCATCTTCAATTAGTAAATAAAGAGATGGATTTATGAGAGCATTCAAATATTTGCAAAAGTATAAGCAAATGAAAAAAAATGTATGACACATCAATACCTAAGGCTCCACCAAAAAGAGAGTGCTCGTAGTACTCACCTGAAAATAAGAAAATAAGAGGAGTGACTACTCCATAACTTACACAGTAAAATCATGTTCTGGAAGAATCATTGTCCTGGTTGTACTAAATAATTTGACAGTAAATAAATTTGTCGTCGTCAAGAAGCATGGTAAACTTATATTTCCTAACTAGTTGACTCCCTAGTAGTGGAGGCTAAATAAAATAATGGCCAAATAATGCTCCAAAAGAGGTTATGAACAAAATATACACCTTCTCTAAAACCCCTAAAGAAGTTATTGTCTATAAAAAATACAAGTCCCTAAAGTGAATATATATCCCCTGATGTTAGTAGAGGGACATAATATTAATGAGATCTCTATATTTTATACATAAACAAGAGAAAAGTGGGATCACCAAATGATCATCGATGATATAATTATATGTGTCTTAGCTACACAAATCAAAGGGTAATGATGATATATATTCACGTATTATGAATAAATGTTGACAAAAGAATATATTGGCCAAAATAAGAAAATGTCATGATGACATAATTCGAGTCTCTTAATAAACATGGTGTATTCGAACCTATAGTGAAAACGTTATGTTTCATTAATTCTGAAGGTTACGAATGGATTTTATAAGAAACTAAAGTGAGAAATCGCTAAAAAAATGGACAAAATGTAGCACAAGGTTTCATGTAAAAATTAAACATTGATAATACACAAACATACCACCCTGTTACAACCGTATATACTTTTAAAATATATTATACTAGGTTTTAGCCCAGCGCGATGCTCGAGCGATTTATCTCACTTGAGATAATGTAAATTTTTAATCTACTTAAACAATCTCTTTTCTTATTATTGACACTTAGTGATCTTAATTGCATAAACTAAACATTATATTGCTTCATTGTCAGTATGACGAATAATGAGGTCTTTAAACAACGGTTATCAACCAATTAAGTTGCATAGTTCTTATAAGTAAGGCATGACACAATTAAGATTGAAATGAGTTTGCTAAGTTTACATTTCATTCAAAATTAACTTAATGATTACATAAAGTGGAAGGAAGGCATAAACACCAGTTGACTGATAAGTAGGCGAAAAATGGCTGATGAGATGAATAAGACAATTATTTGAGTGAAAAAATTTAAATGATGAGAAAAATAGTTTGAATGTTGTAAATTTTATTAGACTTAATTTGTGGTATATACTTTCATTAACTTTTTGAACAACTTTTTTTCTCAAAGGAAGATTCC
Source organism: Sambucus nigra (assembly GCA_949130495.1). Lineage (NCBI taxonomy): Eukaryota > Viridiplantae > Streptophyta > Magnoliopsida > Dipsacales > Adoxaceae > Sambucus > Sambucus nigra. The sequence continues at coordinate 44,320,456 of OX422210.1, read as the reverse complement.
AATATGGGAAAAAGTAAAGCTAAGATAATTAAGACACATACATATAATGATGTTTATTCTTTTATTAAAAATAATATTTCCTAAAACTCAACATTTTCTTTATGAACGCAAACACCCAGTCGAAAATTTAATTTCGCAACATTAATAGAAATAATTCAAACCGAGTTTTTTTCCATAAAAAAGTGTTGTCAAGAAAGTAAGTAGAAAGGGAGAAAAATAGGAAAATGACTTTAGGTGATTATAAACCAACAAACTAACAAATGTGTACAACGCTTATGATCCAGTTATACTACTGGTGGTTCTTGTGGCAAGAATAAACAAAGTTTTTGTCGTCAAACAGTAATTTAAATGATAAAGAAAATACAATTCTATGTTTTATATTTGATAAATTTGTTATACAAATATTAATAAGCATATATGTTGACAAATGTATATTTACATATATAATTATACTTTAATGTTCTCAAACACTATATAAAAATGTTGCGAACAATTTGACAAACATGTGACAACCTTTTTTTAAAATTCTTTACATATCTAATCAATTTATTTATCGACTAAAAACATTTAACTTTTCAAAAATAACAAAATATATTGACAAAACAAATTTTAATATAAATAGAATTACACAAATAAAATTTTAATAGATACACTAAATTTTTTTTATTGTCACTTATTAGTCAATAAACTGATTTTCAAACATGTGAATCCAATTGTATTTGATGTTTGGAATAGGGAAATCAAATATTCGTAACATAACAAAACTCGAAATCCAAAGATTCACCCTCCAAAAAAGTGTTGAATTAAAAAAAAGGAAAAAGAAAAAAGAAAAATGCAGCAAGAAAAGAACCCCAAATTTATTAAATAAAAAATAACTTTGACGCTATCATCCACCTAAATCATTGAGTCATTTCTTCACCTCATGTTTTCCATATAAACCTTGAAGAAGTCACCCACCTAATGCAAATAATTTCCATATTTTATGGCATTTTGTCCAACTGGAGAAGCCTATGAGAAAAATTAAAACGACTAATACTTTCATACAATAATATAAACATAAAGATAATGATGAGAGACATATTTATAAGTGAATGAGAATACAAACCACATAAAGTTGAAAAGACAAAGAAATATGGGGTGAGAGAGGGAGAGAGAGAAAAAGAGAGAGAGTTGAACGAATTAAAATAGGTGAGAAGGTAGAGGAGAATAAAAAGATTTCGAAGTTTAATCGGTGAAAGAGAAAGAGATAGAGGCAACTAGAAGAAATGAGGATTCGTACCAGTAAATGTTTATGGGTAAATTAGAGGCACGATTGAAATTACATCTTTTAGATGTATTAATTAATGCCACGTGGAGGCTTCCAAAGGTGGAGAATATGTTTTTATATTATAGTATAAGATATAGGACTCAAGAATACATCTCAAAGTCCCTGTTAGAATTTTTGTACCTAAAGAGAAGCCAAGGAGAACGTGATCAATTCAAATCAGATATATAACTTAAGGCAATTTGAAAGGATAAAGGTACAACCGTCTTACAAAATACGTGTCTAAGGAAAGGTATAAAAATAAACACATATACTAATGTGCCACTATAAAGATATACTTAAAAGAATGTTCTCTTGAAAAGATTGATAGAAATGTAAAATACCCAAATATGGAATTAAAAAAATGAACTTTGGGTGATTAGTTATTCCCTCAGTATGCAGATTGAGAATAATTTTGGTTAAATGTTGTCCATCACTTAAATGAATTGAAAAGTCCTACAATGTTTTAGCATATATTAAGCACACCGTTTTGGTTTACGCATGATGTTCGATTTTGGGATATTAAAATTTTCATATCTGCCTAAAGAGGATGACATATATGAATTTGGTCCTAAAGTACCATATTTATGTGTTGTTATTTCAATGTGAAGTTTGTTTCAAAAGTAACATACTTGTAACTCATTGTTATTGATATGCATAACACAATTCATAATATCGGACATAGTATTCGTAGCCAATCACTTGGAAATAAAAAAATTACCGTTCCCATGCAACCTTGGGATTAACATAAATTATATTATGTGATACTTTTAAATCTAATAATCCTCGACTAGTTAGTTTTGTAGATGTTGGTCATTTATATGGTCCCCACAGAGAACAATCAAAGAACTTAAACCAATGGTGCTTGAATAACTCAAATTCAAATGGGCTACATCTACGAAAATATGACCAACACATTTTAATTTTTCTACAATCATGAACTCTAGAATAGTTATTCATTGGAGTCAAATTCATCAGATAAAGTGACATTTTCACCCATTTCACAAAAGTCTTATAGAAGTCAAGCTACGTAAGGAAAATGAGATTAAAGCAATAAATTAGTTGATCTTTCACCAAGTCATTTCTTAAAGCAACTACTTAGAATCTTGTGTATGAGACAGGTATGTGTCCACTCAAATCATCAAAGAAATTAAACAATGAGGGGAGTATCCAGTCAAAAGGAGCATCTTATCAGGGGGAGAATTAAACATGATATTTACGGATATATGCTCATGGTAATCTTTTTTCATTAACTAGTTTTTTCTCATTATGTTTTCTTATAAAAGATGTCAATAAGGTTGCATTAAGCTTTTTTAATACCGCTTCAATGATCACACAAGTTGTACTCTTTTCCTTCATTTTGTTTTCCCACAAGTTTTTTTCTTAGTAAGCTTTTAATGAGGCAACCATTATAGAGTGTTCGATATAGTTACTGGAATCATTATTCCCAATACGTAACGCGATCTGGGGTCATACGATCCCAAACATGATGGGTTCTCGATTCGGATCTCTAAATGTGGTTTTTCTAATTTCAACAATGATGATTTCAGATATTATTAATAGAAATGACACTTTTGACTCCCATAGCATAATATATGAAAAGAAAAATGACTTCCCGACTAATATAATACAAGAATGGTTCTTGTATGGTATTAATATATTGTAGAATGTGGAGATTATTTATGGACTAAGGAAAATCGGGCAATGGTATTAATCTATTGTAGAATGTGGAGATTATTTATAGATTAAGGAAAATCGAAAAATTGTGTTACTAAGCCCGTCATTGTTCTCGGCTCCCACAACTATGCAAAAACCTAAACTATTACTGCACTCTTACGGGAGTATAAAGGCTAGTCTAGGTATTGAATTTACATGGAAAGCTACTAAACGTTAATTGACTTATTACTTTTGAAGAAAAGTATAAAAGGTGACAGTTGTAATAAAATACTAATTTAGGAATGTATTGGAACTAATATTAATAGAACGATTAAAAACTATAGATTGAGAATAATATCCCTTACATTGGGTTAATTAGTATAAATGGTTTACATGGGAAGAAAATTTCATCAAGATTAAATCTCATTTTCATAATCAATAAAATCTAGAGTTGAAAACCTCTAAATTTTCATAAAATCTTAATTGATTTTGTGATCATTAAATATTCCCAAGATTACTCAACCAAGGTTGTAAATACAACACATACATGATATACAATATTAAATGTCCTATACACAAAATCAGTAACAACCTAATGTAATACCCCGTACTTTTATGGATATTTAAATTACATAAGTGGGTGTAATTTGATAATTAGAGGAATTATTGTGAATAGTAATTTTGTAATTAATGAGTGTTATATTATTACCAATGTGTGTTACATCTACTTTTGGGGCTAAGTAAATGACTCGGAATATTTTTATGTCATGTCGCAGTTGAGTAAAGCAACGAGAAATATTACACGTTGGAGAAAATGCGTATTGAGAAGTGTTGGGTCCGATTAGTGAATTTTAGTTAAGTGACTCAGATGGAAATTTCGAGTGCACGATTGGTTTTGGAATGGCCGAGTTAGTTAGAATAGAGTACCCGGGGGTAGAATTTAGGTTCCAGGGACTTTTAGACTAGTAGGGACTAGCATTTGAGTATATGAGTCAAAATTGGGTTTTACAAGGGATAACCCTTATCTCTTATCTTATAACACACGAGAGAGTGAGGGAGAAAGAAAAGAGATAAAAGGAAGAAGGAAAAGAGGAGAGCAAATGGTATTTTCGACAAAACTCCGCAGGATTCTCCTCAAGGTCGTCGAATTTTATCCACGAGGCAAGTGTTTACTTGCTTTATTCAATTGAGTGTGTGTATCTCATATTATAGTTGGTAAAATATATGATTTTTGGGTTGAAACCCTTGAAATAAATTTGAGAAATTTGATTTGAAGTTCATAAATTGATGTGTTGTTAACTCTTTATGAATTCTAGTGTTAAACCCATGTTAATGGTGTGTGTATATATGGTTAGAAATGGGATGAAATGAGAAATGGTAGTTTAAATGGTTTTAGGGTTTAAATCCAAGATAAATTGTTCTATCCCATAAAATAATTGATGTGTAGTTATAAATCGATGATTGGGTGATTATATTGTTGTTGGTTTGGATTAGAAACCACAAAAATGGAGGTTGGGATAATTTTTGGGATTTTTGAGAAGATGAAATCGCCTTAACTGTAAGCTTTGGTTCGAGCGAATCGATTTGCATCTGGGGCGAATCGATTAGCTTAGAAATACATGTAGGACCGTCTCAGGTCGAATCAATTCACATTTTGAGAGAATCGGTTCGCACCTGAAAGACCTTAGTACTGATCCTATTCGAATCAATTCAGATTTAGACATAATCTATTCGCTTGGCCGAATCAATTCGCAGTTGGGGCGAATCGATTCACAGCAGCAGGAATTGAAAATTTTTCTTCCTTAAGTTTGGGGGAAGTTAAATTATAAATTGGAGATTATTGTAGGGGATTATTGATGTGATATTAGGACTCCTATATAGTGGAATTTAGGGTGAATAAACCTTGGGTTGAAGGAGAAAACCTTGGATTAGTTGAGTGTACAATCCGGGGTATGGACTTAATGAATGTTTATGATGAGTAACGTTCGAGAGAAGTTTTTGGCAAGCGTGTTTATATATTTATGCGTAGAGAATTGATATGGCCCGATTACATTTGAGTGAATCCTAGGATGTGAGTAGGGTGAAATTTAGAATGTGGGAAGAGAATTAAGCTGCTATTCGGTATATCTATATAGACGATTATTATCATTGGTGATGTGATACCTATGGAATTAAAATAAGTTGCTTGTATACTTATTTAATTATTACGAATCGGTATATTCGGGTTTATATATATAAATCCTTAAAAGTGATTAAGGTGTGAGTTAAATCTTAATTAAGAGAATACTTATAGTTTTAGTATCTTAAGTGTGTGAATACTTATATATTATTACGAATGTGAACATTCGGGATTTCGTCTATCGTTATAAAAGTTGGCAATTATAGCCCAGGTATATGGAGAAGTGATATATATTATATATACGGGTCTTGTTACGGTATATATATATATGATTTGGTTATAAATATATCGACATGTGAATGATATATTTATGTATACATATATCTCTAGTGTTATCCAGGGAGGTTGCGCGATGTGGGTGAATCCCCTGGCTTGGGCAGCAGGGAGAGTATAGTCCCCAGATCATATCATCCCGCATATGGGTGCCATTATGATTCCACTTTCAGGACTAAATATGACCACCTCCACCGTTTAGTATTTTTACCATGATCTTAAGTGAGTTAGACTTGGTACCTAGGTTAAGTTGTGCATGCCCGGATGATGGTAACACTTTGAGACTGTATCCTCGAGTTAAAGCTCGGTGGGATGGTTATTATACTGATGGTTATGATATAGATATAAATATACTTGTTACGTATAGTATATTTCACGTATATGAAGATGTGAAATCATATAATTTAGACTTGTGTAAAGTGTAAGAGGAATAAGATTTTATTCTCATTTCGAGAGATTTTTATCCGGATTTAAACTATGATTCGTATATTAAAGTGAGAATTATATATACGAGATTTTATATACTAAAGTAAAAATGCTATTTTAAACTAGTGAAAATTTCAGAATAGGAATAGTGTGTGTGTGTATATATATATATATATATATATAATCGGTAATTACATCAATTATATCTTAGGTGATAGCTTACGGTATAACTTATATTATATCACGTCGGGTGAGTGATCGTTATGAGAATTCAGAGGATGGGTGAAAGAGATTAGTTAGGAAGGGTAGCATAATTAGGTTGTTTAAAAATGTATACGATAGGTGTGCACTATTAGAGGAGGGGTGAGGTGTATCTCATGGGAGTGTGATACCAATTTAAATATGAGAGGTTTCATATTTTAAATATATCATTTGATGCACTTGTTAAATATTTTCAAAACTTCGGCACTGACCAGTTTCTCTATTTTCCATCTCTCTTGCTATATATGTATATATTTTAGGTGCCCAGTTACAGGGACGCCTGAATGATGAGTCTTTCCAGTCAGACGTTGCGGCAGCAGCTGTGGATGCATGCCGGATTATTTTAGATTCTTATATCCTTGTGATATAGATAAGAGGTACTGTAGTAACATTCGGGATGATGGCCCAACTGTATTCATTTATTCATTTACTGCGTTTTAGTTTGCGGCACTTCGATTTGGTTGTATTATATGTTGTACCGAGAGTTCGGTTATATTTTTCATTTCACTTATCTGCATATAAACTGTTGTGATTGTTTTCCTTATGGTTCGGTTGGTTAAAAAGATTAGTAAATTAAAATTTAGACGCCAGGCCTAATAGGTTGTTAGTAGTATATTGGTTTTCGAAAGTGATGCTGAAAATGAACCATATGAGATTCTTATTTTAATTTGGTATAGGATTGATCACTCGATATTTTATTAGGAGGGGTGTCACACTTAATCCATTTAAATAGTTGAATCCATCACCAAATCAAGGAAACCATTCAATCAAAGGTGAGTTCCATCAATCTCAACCTAAACTAATTTAGCTACAAAGTTTATTAAATGACATGGAATTAAAGAAAAGTAAGAAATAAGCAAGTAAAACTAATTGTCAAATCAAGAAAACTATGTTCCAAAGATTGAAAATAAGAAATACAACTTATATTAATAAAGGAGATGATGAAGAGTGCACTTACAAACCAAAATGAATTAAACCCTAGAAGAGGCAAGATCCTACCCAAAATATCCCTAATAACTATAACCTAATACACAAACTAGATAATGAACTAATAAATCTAACTTGCGCGCACACACACACACACAAATATATATATATATATATATATATATATATATATATATATATATATATATATATATATATAGTGGTGAGAATCGATTAAAAGATTAAAATATTAAACAAAAAGAAAAAAAATCAAAATATCTCAAAATATTTTATTTATAGTGGTGAGAATCGATTCCTTTGGTAAAATTCAACAAACAATAGAGAGCTGTGAAAAGAATGAGAATCGATTCCCTTAACCCTTTTCAAGACTTGTAGTTTGAACATATTGAGAACCGGTTCTCAAAAGTGAGAATTGATTCCCTTTGTAGATTTCATCTTCAGGAGCATCCAATGAAAATCGGCATAACTTCTACACCTGAACTCGGAATGACGCACGATCAGCGGCCACATGAATCTAATTCAATAAAAACCATATGTTCTAAATAACAAAATTATGAAGTTCAAAATTCCAAAAATTCCCTTGAAGTTGTATCTTGCTACAAAACTTTCCCGAAATGCAACCAATTGCTCCGCTAAGCAGTCAAATGCCTACAAAATATCAAGTAAACCTTGCAAAGCATATGTATATATAAAACATACGTTAAAAATTATGAGGATAAAATTATGAAATAATGAATACAACATGATAACAAAGTGGTGCTAATATACAATATTCGTGACTTATCAATTATACACTACATACATTCTTAGTTAACTCTACTTGATGTTATTTAACCACAAAAATTATGTCAGTGAAATAACTAAGACTACCCCCAACGTACAACATACCGACCAAAGTGATATACCTTGTACCCATTCCCATACTACGTACCAAAATGAACCACATATCAAGTAATAATTATATCGAGATATGGAATAATATGCTTATATAAGACATTTTGATATCGTGTATCATATATCGCATCAGAATACGTAGGATACTAAAAATAGAGGATATAGTACTTCAAGAAATAAAAGCAACTTTGTAAAGACGTTAACCGAAAAAGAGTACATTAGGTCATATCCCCAACACATCCCCAAAACGGATTTTGTTTACCCTATAAAATAGAATATGTATTTAAAAGGTTTCCAAACCTTAAGTAAAATTGTAGGGGAAATTTAATGATCTATTAATTAGTTATGAATCTAGTTCAGCTTAAGTGAAAAAAAATAACACATATATGGTTATGCTTCTAGTTCACGTATAAACTAGATAGGAAGTTTAATCGCTTGAAAATTGAAACTCCTTTTTATTATAAAACAATGATAAGAAAATACCTATTAATAAGATGCCATACATAGAGATTGAAAAAGATAAAAGATATGAGATATTCCAACTAAATGATAAAAAAAATCTTAAAACCTTGCAAAAATGAGCTAAAATATACCTTTACCAATAACGACTTGACACATGAGCCTCATTGTAATAAAGGTAAAACCCCCACAACTGACATCTCAAACCTGGCTAAAACCAGCAATTCAAGAGACTTTGGATATTGATGAAGCCATCTTACCAATAGCTATATTTTGTGAATATATACATACAACCGATCAAGGTCCTCTGCGAACCATACCACGAAAACAATCTATATGAACCAATTTTTTAAATCAGTGACAAATTAAATTTCTTGTACAAACTTGATTAAGATAATCTTTATACATAGCATATTTTCTACAAAAAAATTGAGAGATTTAATCGGGAAATGGGTGAAATTCAAAGGTGATGAATGTGTGTATTATTTTGCATAAAAAAAATTATATTGATCTCGCCCATCAAGTTTGGTTAAATAGTTTAATTTTTTAGTATTTTCAAACATTGTATGCACAATTGGTCTGCTCAGGAGCCTGATTATACATATAACATATATTCTTACGTTATGTCGTATATTTCGTTCTTTTGCGTACCCTTTAACGACATTTATTTTTATTCTATATTTGATGTAGCTGGGGCACCTGCATATAATATCTCTTAGTATTTGCTTATTTGCTTTAATGTGCGATTTACTATGCTCTAAATGGATTTGTACTGAATGGAAGAATATATACGTTGGATATTGCTATATTAGATGGATTGTTTTTGTTGGCCATGTTTGAGAATTGAATTTTGCTTATCATGCTCGTTATCTAAATGGATATATATTTCCATGCTTGCTATGCCATTTATATCAGACAATAACTTTTATACCACTTTATTTATTTATGTACTAGTAATGATTAATGAATGATGTTACAATTGTTGAATTTTTCTTTTTTTCCGTTCGAGACAATACCGGGAGTATTTGTGATATGAGTGCATATGAAATGCATATTTACATTCTCCTAATTTTTTTTATGTCACGGGTTTATTTAAGTGTGTGGGATACAAGGTTCGTGATGTACCGACAAAGAGTCGATATAAAAGTCATACAACATACCATGGATGTCTGGTGGGATTCGAACTAGGTAGATATGATTTATAAGTTTTTTATCCCATTCACATTTATATGGATCTTTTTTAACTTTATTTTTGTCCATAAATAGATAGATGGGCATATTTGTAAGGACATTTGCAATATCTGTTTTTGGTTTTCTCTTTATTCTCAAACTTGACAATACATAGGTCTATGTGTTTTTGAGTATTGAGCTCTAGTGGAGACTTTGAAATGAAGACACACAATTTCTCTGCTCTGTATGGATTTGTACTAAATTAAATACCTTCTAGTGGAGACTTTGAGATGAAGAGTCATAATTTCTCTGCTCTGTATGGGTTTGTACTAAATTAAAGACCCGCATATTATACCCGACCAATGTAGCCATTTTTTTAAAGGCATGAGGAAAATGGGGAACGGTGATTCCATAGAAATAATACTTTTTTCTTTAAACAAATCATGAGATGATTGGATTTTAGTTAAATTATTGTATCTTGTTGAAAGATCTTTGTGGGATCTTTTTCTTATAAATTATGTAATTCCCTTTTATGGCTATTCTAATTATTTATGTTTATGCACAACCTTTGTTAATCAGTTTGAAAAGTACACTGATTGATAACATTTTATTTGGCCTTAGATGATGAGTGTCGATGATTTCCATTTGTAGTTGGCTCGATTGATATGGGGGATATATGCTGTTACTCATTCTAGTTTTTGGTGCTTTTATGTTACAAGTTGGACATGTTTATCACATTCTTACTTGAAGGTGAAGCTTTAAATATATATATATATATATATATATATATATATATATATATATATATATATATATATATATATATATATATATATATATATATATATATATATATATATATATATATATATACAAGTATGTGTGTGTGTGTGTGTGTATTGGGCACCATTTATTTATGAGTAAGAGATTAAATTATAGTGGAGGTCATTATTGCAACGTATCTTTTAAAGGCAGTACAATAATTTTCCATCTGAGGTAAATCCTACTTTAATTCTATAAACTATATTAGTTTTGTATGTAGAAAATATTAAGTAATAATCTCTATCTTGTTCCACCAACCTTCTTTACTCTGTATCTTGTTCCACTCTTGTTTTCCACATTTTCTTTACTCTCTATCTTGTTCCACCAACCTTCAAATTCAACCCATTTTTAGTTAAGGACGAATATGTACCCCATTCAACAAAAAAATACTATTTAAATGAATCTTAATGATATTTATGGTGATATTTAGAGCTCTTTAATTGCATCTTGAAGATATATAATTATTATTTGGTCCTTGAGTATTGCTAAAAAATACAACCTTAAAGTGGAGTGTTAGAAAATCTATACTAAAACAACTTAAAGCTTTCACTCTTTATAATAGCCCCACTAGATTTTAGGTTTAATCTTCATTAACTAGAACTAGACAATCCAAATATATATACGTCACACGAGGGAAAACTTTGAGTCAATTGAAATCAAATCTATTTAGTAAAAAAAGGTAAAACTCAGAAGAGAACCTAGCCAAATAGTAATACTAAGAAAAGAACCAAGACAACATAATATACTTGTACAAGTTGGTTGCATACATCATGACATGAAAGGGTTTCAAATGCAGAGGAAAACCCCTCTATGTCAGATTCTATCAACTCACTCTCATTATCCATTGCATAAATCATTGTTTTCGCAATAAATCATACAACCAATAAGGTAAAAAACAGATCCCGAGTAATGACCACACAATTTTGATCCCGTGAAGTGCTATCGATGCCTATAGTGAGGAATTTTTTCTTAGTTCAATGTCTAATGGAAAGAAATGGATTATATGAGTATATATATGGCCATTGGAGTAAATAAACTCCCCAAATGGAGGCGCAATTTGAGGAGGACTGGAGCACCCAAAAGATGAATTTTAAGTCCACTATGACAAAAAATCAAAATTATTTTTAAAAATTAAACTAAACATGGGTAAGCTACACACTTTTCCATTCAAAAATATATTGATGGACAAGAACTCATTTAATTATAAGTATGTGTTAGAAGAATGTTATCAGCATTAACTCTTCCATAGACTCAGGTAGTGGATTAAAAGTGGACATGGCAGGAACGGGGAATAAGTAATCAAGACTTGCCCATACAACTATGAATAGTTTTAAATTCTTAAAAATAAGGCAAGGAAGAGAAGTAAAGAATAATTATGTATGTGTGTGGGTGCAAGAGAAACAAAGAAAATTGAAGAAGACTAGCAGACCCAAAATAGACCTACATGTCACGGGGTTAGACTTTAGTTATTCCTCCATGTGACACTTAGCATTCCAATGAACGATAAGTTACTAAATAAGCTAAGAAATCTAGTAATGTTAGAACATAATTTCTAGAGAAAGGATAGGAACTCAACAAGTATAACACAAAGGAATAAATATTTTTATTACTTAATAAGAGGTTACAATGATTGGCTTGGATGGTTTGTTCAAATAAACTCCCCACATATATATAGGCATCCACCTCCTCAATGGTCGGTGGATATCAAAATACATCAATGGTCTAAATTAATTCTTTAGAAGTTTTCCACCTCCTAATGGGAACATATAGGAGGATACATACTTCCTAATTATTCTACAATATTCCATACATTACAAATATACTCTAGATAGTTTTAGCAAAGACTACACAACTCCATAATATTCTACATAATAATAGATAATAATAGATAACTCTAGAATATTCTGTAGAATTATGGTGTAGACATGGAGCCTTTAAGATAAAAAAAATGCAAACAAATTCAAAGTAGGTGACCTCCTCCCCAACCAAATTCCTCTAATGCCCTTATTGAAGTTAGGTGTAATACCCCATACTTTTATGGATATTTAAATTACATGAGTGGGTGTAATTTAATAATTTGAGAATATAAAGTAAATGAGATGGACTAATTATATTTCATGTCGCATGTGACTAAAGGCAACAAGTGATATTATTTTATGCGAAAAACACGTTTGGAGATGTGTTGAGTTAAGACATGAATTTTTTATAAGTGACTTGGATGGAGATTTTGAGTGCACGGTTGGTCTCAAAAGGGTCAAGATAGCCAGAATAGAGTACCCGTATGTAGTGGTTGGGTTCTGGAGGACTTCTTGGATCAGTAGGGACTCGCAATTGTGCATACGAGTAAATTTTGGGTTTAATAAGGAATAAACCCTCATTTCTCTATTATAAGCCATGATAAAAAGGAAGAAAAAGAAAGGAACAAAAGAAATATGGAAGAAGAGAAAGGAAGGAAGAAATGGAGAAAAGAGACGATTTTCGACCAAGCTCCGGCGGATTCCGGCGCGAGATCGTCGGATTTATCAAACCAGGCAAGTGTTTCACTTGCTTTAATGATTTAAGTGTGTTTATTTTTCATATTATAGTTGGTGTGAAAACTATAAGATTTTGGGTTTGGGATTCTTGCACAAAATGGGTTTTCAGATGATGATTTCATAAGGAATTGATGAGATAATAATCCTACATGAAATCTGAGCTAAAATCAATGTTAATGGTAAAATTTGTGGTGAGAAATTGAAAGAAATGAGAATGGTGGGTTTAATAAGAATTAGGGCTTAATTCTTGAATAAATTGAGGAGTCCAATAAACTAATTGGTGTGTTGGATAAATCATAATATGTGTGTGTGTGTTTGTGTGTGTGTATATATATATATATATATATATATATATATATATATATATATATATATATATATATATATTGATGTTGGATGATGTTAGAAATCCTAGAAATTGAGTTGGAGAATTTTTAGAATGAATTTTTGTAGTTGGAAAAGATGAACTATCGAAATTGTAGGGACCGGACCGGTTCATTTTTGGAGTATCGGATCGGTTCGTTTATGGGGTCACCAGACCGATCTGTATGAATTTTTAGAGTTGGAAAAGATGAACGATCGAAATTGCAGGGACCAGACCGGTTCGTTTTGGGTGGTTACCGGATCGGTTCGTTTTTGGAGTACCGGATCGGTTCGTTTATGGGGGCACCATACCGATTCGTTTTGTTTGGAATCAGATCGGTCCGATTTTGGTAGAAAATCTAAAAAGTTATACTTGGACTAAAAGGATTGTAGACGAATTCCTTTTGGAGATAAATGTTAGGGGATCCTACATAAAGTGCGAGGACCGCTAAAAGAGTAAATGTGTGATGCATATAAGTCTCGGGTAAGTGGGAAAGATGCATGGTTTAAATTTAGGAATGTCTGGGGCAAATGATATTCGAGGAATTTAGGATATATATATATATATATATATGTATGTATGTATGTATACGTGTAAAAAATATATGCTGATTATATATGGGTAGAATACATACAGATGCCGAATATAAATTTGTATAAGTAATATCTTAAGGTGCGAATGGGATGATATATGAATACTAGCTAGACGTGAAACACTACCATTCGGAGATAAAAAATGTGAGAATTATTTCATAAGTGAGTGAATAATTATGGGATTAAAATAAGTAGCGTGTATACTTATTAATTAATATGAATTGGTATATTTGGATTACAGGCTAATGCCATGAGAGATCGGCATTTATAGCCTAAAATGATGTGATATATATATATATATGTATGATGTGATTTTAAATATATGAGTGTGTGAATGATATATTTATCTGAAGCATACCCCTCTAGTGCTATCATGGGAAGTTGCGCGATGTGGGAGGCCCTGTCTTGAGGAGCAGGAGTGTATAGTCCCTAGGTCATAGTCGTTTAGTATTAACCGTGTGTGGGGTTCAGGGGTAAGACGTCTTGGGTAAGATTCTTCTTATTTCCAATGAGGAACTAGGGCCACTACCCATACGTTGTGGTTTGGTTTTTACCAAATCGATGTGAAAGTACGACCTCTGGTAATCGGGATGATGTCTGAGTATGCCATGGAAGATGATAGCACTGGGAGACTGCATCCATTTAGTTATAGCTCTGAGGGATGGCTGTTATACTTATATAGTGTGTAATATATAAGTATGGATATACGTGATGTGTATAGTATATATAATATATATATATATATATATATATATATATATATATATATATATATATATATATATATATATATATATATATATATATATAATAAGGAAAGAAATGTGAGTTAATTTATGATATCCGAGAGTATAAAATTCAGAATATAAAATGTAATATACGTATATAAATGTGAGAATATTATATACCAGATAATAACCCTAAAATCGGAATAGGGTAATAACTAGTGAAAGTTGTTTAAAATAAATGGTAATATAAGAAGTGGGAGATTATATCTATAAGCTCGGGTGATAGCTTAGAATATTTATATTACGCGGGGTAGGAGATCGCGTATGATGATTCAGTTACTGTGAGAGACTAGTTAGCCTGGGTAGCATAAATAGGGTAATTAAAATACATGCGATAGGTGCGCACTATTAGATGAGAGGTGAGGGGTATCTCATGTGAGTGTGACACCAATTTAAATATGAAAAGTATTATATTTTACATATTAAAGTAAATTAAGCACTTGCTAAAATATTTTCAAAACCTGGGCTCTAACCCGTATCTATTTCCCTTTTTCTTCTTCTTTGTATACTTTTTAGGTGTCCATACACAGGGATGCCTGAATGACTATTCCTTCGAGTCAGATGTACGGCCGTAGTTGTGGATGTTGGCAGGAAAGTGTTTTAAACGCTTTTATCCTTATGATCTAGATAGGAGGTACTGTTGTAATAATCGAGCATGTTTCCCAAATGATGTCGTTTATTTTATTTACAGCGATTTTATTTTTACGCCCTTCGACATGGATCTATATATGTTTACCGAGAGTTATCGGTTATTTATTTATTTATTCCATTTGTTGATTATATTTCTATGTGAATGGTTTTAATTATGCATTTAGTTTAAAAAGATTAAAAAGTTTAAAATCTTACGCGAGGCCTAATAGGTTATTAGTAATTAATATGGTTTTTGACAGTGATGCTGAGAATGAAATCACATGAGATTCCTGTCTAATTTGATATAGGACTGATCACACGGTATTTTATTGGGCGGGGTGTCACAGGTGGTATCAGAGCGTCAGGTTCTATAGTCCTTAGGAATCCGTGCGGGCGTACTACGCTTTCACCGTTGCCTTCTATTTGATATAGAGACCTATGTTTAGGATTATTGATTTATAATGTGAGATTTCATTTTCCTGCTATAACATTTGTATATATATTAATCAAATCTTATTTGCGTTTGGGTGTGCTTCATATGCTGATAACACAGAGGAAGTCAGATTAGGGCCGTTGGGAGGCAGCAAGAGGCAGGGATTAGTTGAAATTGAAGAATATTTTGGGTATAATGATCTTATTTGAGGTCACCCCTATTATTTCTCGGGAAGATGGGGTTGTGAATACTAGTAAGGTGCAGTATATAATTTCCAAGTACCGCTATAGGAGATAGTGGTACTAAATTAAACTCACCCAACGTGGTTAGAATGGGAGAAAGTCAGAGGGGTCTTTGAAGAGGACCGCCCATTGGAATGTTTGTGAATGCCGAGATTGTGCGTGTTAGCCAATGCAAG
The DNA here is from genome assembly GCA_949130495.1 of Sambucus nigra. Lineage (NCBI taxonomy): Eukaryota > Viridiplantae > Streptophyta > Magnoliopsida > Dipsacales > Adoxaceae > Sambucus > Sambucus nigra. Next base: position 44,304,305 of record OX422210.1, on the reverse strand, counting down.
TTAGATATCCAAAGGTTTTCACATATGGCGAAGTGTGGTATACCTGAGAGTAAAAATTTGGGGTATTTTTTTTTTCTTAGCTCGTCGGAGCAGAGTTGTTAAGGTGGAAGTAGATCACCACATTTAAAAAGACAATTATTATTCCAATGGAAGGATCTTAGGTACCATTTGACCACAAGTTCCTTGCTCTTTTATTCAAAAGGAGATGTGAACAGTGTTCTGAACTCATCACAGGAAGGATCGGACAAAGGTCCATTTGTGAAAATTAATTCTAATGATCTAGTGAATTTTGTACCGGATAAAGTAGGTACAATGGAGAAGAAAATTCTTAAATGGGTAATGGACTCGTGAGAGGAGTTGCCAGCAGTGTGTTCCTTAGGACCAGCGAGACTAAGGGGAATAACAAGGGTAGTCATCGGGGTCGAGACTACTAGTGTCCATGAGAAGGACAACCCAGATACGTCCAGCGTGGCAAGAAATAAGTGGATTATGTGAAGAAGTTATTTTATGTGGAGAATAGGACCTCATGCATTATTTTTACCGAAGTGAGAAATTGGACAAAAGTATGATGCCTAGTTGGGGCAATATTTGAGATAGTTTTTGGTTCAGTCCGGATGAGCGTGTTATGTTTGGGAACCATTTAAGCATCCATGATGATTAGCAAGATATGAATATGCGTTTAATTCTTGGGTGAATAAGGTATGCTTTATGTGACACGAGCGAGTCACAGTATTTTGATTAGCGCTAGATTCGCGTGTACGACGAGTTTAGTGGCTATATCGATAATATTATTATGTGTATGTATTTCATGTTGTTTAGTGAGTGTAGACAGTGAGGGTATATTTTTATTGAGATTACTCATTTTAGTGATGTGTTATACGAGTATGATGTATCCTAGATAGAATTTATATTGATTTAAACACGTTATTAAACCTAGGTCCTGGACCGATAGATCTCAATGACCGATAGAGCTGTGCAGTAGTGTATCGAGAGGGTTCCTTGTTTGGATTTTGCTTTGCAAGACCTCCCATGCTTGAAAGCGGCAAATGTCGGGAGCTGGGAGATGTTAAACCCTATGAAATTTTTTATTATTGTTCTTAGTATAATTAAATGGATAAAATTATTAGGATTCGGTATATCTCTTCGACGAGATGAGCCTATATCTATATGTGTATATACATTATGATATATTGTGTACCATACTTCTGTGTATGTTGTCTATTTGTATTTGATCCCGATGAGTAGGGATGTTTACTGATGCGATTTAGGATATGTTAGATTTTATCGAGCAGAGAGACATAGCTCGTGATTTATTTGAGCTAAGAAACTAGTGATAGTAAGAGCGCCGTGATATACATGGATTTTCGTAACACATAGTGGACGGGTATACTATTGTGTCAAGAGACATGAGTTTGAGGGTACGTGCTATGGACTGCGGGCCTAATGGATTTCTATCTTCCAACAATGCTACGTAGTAGTGTATCGGGGGGTTCCTTTTTTGGATTTCTCTTTACGAGACGTCCCACGCATAAAACTTAGCACATCGTTGGAAGTGGGGAGACGTTTGGTCTTTAGTCCTCGAGTCTGGTGCCTCGGTTATTATACAAGTATCTAGTTATAACTGTTAGTTAAAAGTTATATTATGATATAAGGCCAGTGGAGTTGGTAGTGCCATGAGAGAGCACTGAAATATTTTCTTCTTTTCACCGCAAGTTGAAGGGTGGAACGATGTTAATAAGAATTAAAATTTCAATTTATGGGGTGATTGAGAATACCCAAGTGTTTTTGCCATGCTGTGAATGTGAGGACAATAGGATTATATGTATTACGTGTGGGACGCATGTGATGTTTACATTAATATGAACGTCTTATAGGGCGTGTGAGTTCCCTGGTTAGCCAATTTTAAAATCGTCTGAGATAGGAGGACATAGGAAAATATGTGTGGAATGTATGCATGTGGTGCAGTTATAAATAAGCTAGAGTTGTATGAGGGATTGAACGTCGTGTGAGAATGACGATAATCCAAGTTTATGTGCGCAATTAGAGTTGGCACACCTGAAATGAGTTGAAAGGCTATGAGAAGCCCTCTACAAGGATATCTCTTGAGAGGAGGAAAAGTTTAAATATTGTGAAATTTGGAGAAAAGTCTAACTCAGTGGAATGTTGAGAGTGATTGCGTGTAAATAAAACGGTGATATCAATAAGGTATGAAGAGCCCAGAAGTGCACGTTGTGGAGAAAAATGAGAGTATAAGTACCACTTAATGTGAGACGTCATAAGTGGAAGTTGGTGTTTGGTGAGACATTGTGAGACTTTCTTCGGGCACACCACTTGCAGAGGAAAATAGGTTGGTTCAGGATGGCCAACCAGAATTTTGTATCAAGCTGACAATTCCAGTGGCAGAATGAGCACTCAGGCTAGTAAAGAAGGAAGAGTACACCAGTGCGAGGTGCTGCCCAATATGGTTGTGAATCAGGATGAGTTCCTTGAACCCCACCTCCGATGGGGATTTTCAAAAAGAAATGGGGATGACATTTTGTTTTGGGCAACTCGTGTCATCTATGGCCCGATGAGTAAACGGGAGGTGACTGATTACTAGTGAAATGGTATGAATGTGATTATGGAGCCATTGCGATTAGTTTACTTTCGCAACTAACATAGCTTGTAATTGAAGGAAAGCATGGAACTATAATTGAGAGGAGAAATTACCGATTGGCAGAGTTATCTATAGTCACTCGTACCTATTTCATGTGGATAAGGTGCTTATTAAGGTTTTGTGTGGGAAAACCTGATCATTCTCCCTCTGATGTTTAAGAGGTGAGCGAATAAATAGACTTTTGGATTGGGCGTGATCTAGAGTCTGTTGTTGAGAGAGGCATTGCCCACAAAATATTTAGGAAGACTTTAGATCGTCATAATAGTTACGTCACCATAAATCGAGATTTGAAGGACCGATTGGAGTGGTCCATTGTTCTTGTGGTTTCTCTCAAGATGCGAGAATTATGTTGTGATGGACACGGGAAGCTGGAACTTTATGATGTGCGATCTTCCCATATAATTGAGGCAATTAATCTATTGATGTACAGGCTCGTCTTATTTAGATGTAATTGGTAGAAGCATGATGTGTGATGTGCCGTTATTAAGGTAAGAGTTTATGATTGATGGAGTATATCGATATGTAGAAAATTGATCAAGCTTATTGTGAAGGGGGGAGAATGTAGTGTATATAGGCATGAGCCTTACTTTGAAGTTGGTTTTATGTACTGGAGGATGTAGTGTTGAAAGATCCTCAGTCTTAAAAGCATATATATTTGAGTTTCGAGGATGAAATTCCATTGTAAGGGGGAGAATGTAATACCCCGTACTTTTATGGATATTTAAATTGCATGAGTGGGTGTAATTTAATAATTTGAGAATATAAAGTAAATTATACGGACTAAATATATTTCATGTGAAGGTGAGTAAAGGCAACATGTGATATTATTTTATGAGGAAAACACATGTGGAGATGTGTTGAGTTAAGACGTGAATTTTTTATTAGTGACTTGGATGGAGATTTCGAGTGCACAGTTGGTCTCACAAGGGCCGAGATTGTCAGATTAGAGAACCTTGATATAGTGTTTGGGCTCTGGTGGACTTCTTGGATCAGTAAGGACTCGCAATTGTGTATACGATTCAATTTTGGGTTTAATAAAGGATAAACCCTTATTTCTATCTTATAAGACACAAGCGAAAGAGAGAAAGAGAAAGGAAAGAAAGAAATAAAGAAATAAAGAAAGAAGGAAGAAGAGAAAGGAAGGTAGAAAGGGAGAAAATATAAGATTTTCGGCCAAGCTCCAGCGGATTTTGGCACGAGATCGTCGAATTTATCCAACCAGGAAAGTGTTTAACTGGCTTTAATGATTTAAGTGTGTTTATTTGTCATGTTATAATTAGTGTGAAAACTATAAGATTTTGGGTTTGGTATTCTTGCACAAAATGGGTTTTCGGAAGATAATTTCATAAGAAATTGATGAGAAAATAATCCTACATGAAATCTGAGCTAAAATCCATGTTAATGGTAAAATTTGTGGTGAGAAATTGGAAGAAATGAGAATCGTGGGTTTAATAAGAATTATGGCTCAATTCTATAATAAATTGAGGAACCCCATAAATTATATGGTGTGTTTGGTAAATCATACTCTGTGTGTGTGTGTGTGTGTGTGTATAGAGAGAGATGTTGGGTGACGTTAGAAACCCTAGAAATTGAGTTAGAGGAGTTTTAGAATGAGTTTTTGGAGTTGGAGAAAATGACTTCCAAAACTGTAGTGACCGGACTGGTTCGTTTTGGGGGGATACAGGATCAGTTCATTTTTGGAGTACTAAATTGGTTCGTTTATGGGGGCACCAGATCGGTTTGTTTTGTTTGGAACCAGATCGGTCCGATTTTGGCAAAAAATTTGAAAAGTTCTACTTGGACTAAAAGGATTGTTGATGAATTCATTTTAAAGATAACTATTAGGTCATCCTACATAGAGTCCGAGGACCTCTAAAACAATAAATGCATGATGGATATAAGTCTCGGGTTAGTGGGAAAGATCCGGAGTTTAAATTTAGGAATGTTTGGGACGAACGACATTCGAGGAATTTTTCGGCGGGTTCGTGTATATATATATATATATATATATATATATATATATATATATATATATATATATATATACTAGCATAGGCACGACGAAATTTTTCAAAGTACGTAATCGCGAAACGGTGACAATTTTTCAAAGTACGTAATAGCGACGCGCAAAAATTTTCAAGTGTAATTTTAAAACAATTGGCCATAATATTTCGTATTTATAGGACTATTCACCATGCTTGATAAACAAAAAATAGAACAATAACATTCAAATAGTCTAAATTCATCAAATAAATTCACATATAATACAAAATATACAATATTCATCCATCAAATTCACATTGTGTCTCAAAAAAACAAAGTGTCAAATTTTTAAAAAAATGGGCATAGTCTCCTTTGTTTATGGAACTATTCACCCTGCTTAACAAATAAAAAATAGTCCAACATCCAAATTCTCTAAATTCATCAAATAAATTCACATATAAAATGAAATATACAATATTCATCAATCAAATTCACTATGTCTCAAAAAAATAAAGTACCAATTTTTAAAAAAAAATTGGGCATAGTCTCCTTTGTTTATTGGACTATCCACCCTATTTAAGGGGTAACAACAAATCCAACAATATAAAGGAAATCCCAAATTCGGAGATGAGAGCTAGAAGGCCGGGAAAGGAGAATATGAATTTATTCTTTCTGTGGGACTTCCTCAAAATGTCTGTGCCGTGGTGTTTGACCACCATCTGTGGGACTTCCTTAACGCATAGTGCGGGCATGTTCCTGTGACAGTAGGCAGGTAAAAAAGGGAGTTGTCATAACATAAGGCCAACAAATGTTTAATATCCATTATGCCAAACTTAATAAAGAACATTAAATGACAGAAACCTAACATAATTTGACACTTAGAAAATACATTGTTTAAGCACTAACAGAGTATCTAGGCAGAGTATCTAGTACATTAATTTATAGTTTAAGATGAGATAGAGGAGTCGTATCTAGACAGATTATCTAGCCAAATGTAGGTACCAAACAAAAATACATTATTTAAGTTGTAACACAGTTTGGCGATAGTGTATGTCTGCGATGTTGTCCACTGTTGAGACTTGAAAGCCACATAACGATCTCTTGATATCATTTTCTTTGAATCTTAAACGATTTGATAAGATTACGTTGAAAATGTATTGACCTTCGAAGCAGAACAATTGAAATAATAACTATGAATAAATTGTTTGAAGTCATTGCATTTAAAAAATTAGGCCAAGCATACATTTTCCTTCAAATGGTTAGAAGTTAGAAACATAGATTAAAATCCGTTAAAAAAATCTATTTAAAACGAAGGCTATATTGAATTTCAACTATGGTTCAAGCTAGATATAGAATAGGATAATGCAATGTTGAACTTACCTAATAAAATATATTAGTTTACATCAAACTTGTTGATAATGTCCAAAAACACACTTCATTTGAACCATAAAAGCTCCATAGAATATTCCTAGTAACATTGAATGAACTAAATAATGAGGTTGATTTGCATTTTGAACATTGATTTCTCTAAACGTATCATAACATTAATTCAAACAATTAATTTCAATCAGACACAGAAATATAAAAGTGCATAGAGGGCCCTGCTGCTGCTGCTTGCTGCGTCTGGCAGAGCAGGGCTGTGTGAGAGAGAGAATTCATAGAGGGGACATAAGGGAGAGGGTTATAGGAGGACGGGAGGGAGAGGGGATAGGGGAGTGAGTAGAGGGAGACACCCAAGAGAGAAAGGGAGGAGGGGAAACGGCTGAAACATAAATGGAGAGAAGAAGAAACCCTTTTCTTTTAACAAAGTTGTGCAATCAGCTGTCTAATAAGGAATTAGTTATGCATCCGTTATAACTTATGTCTAATAAGGAACATGACTCGATTATGCATAAATTAGAGCATGAGTTATAGCCCAAGTTATAGCATCTGTTCTAATGCATATATATGCAGATTATTACATATATCTGTATTAAAACATGACTCGATTACTGCATTTGTTCATATTAGAACATGACTCGATTACTGCATCTGTTCTAATACTGCATATATAAGCATATGCATATATGTATATGCATATATATGCAGATTGTTACTGTCTGAAAAACAACACTTGAAATTGTTGGTTGTATGTTCTCTATTAGAACATAAGTCAATTTGTTACTGTAATGAGTTTGCATACAGCTACTAAAGTAAGGAAATTTTATATAGCTACTGCATTCACTCAATTTGTATATACAGCTACTCAATTCTATACAACAATGGAGAAAATTTGATTGAAGTATAAAATTGTGTGCATCACACATTTTAACAACCAAAAATATCAATATATATATTAAGTGCATATAATGTAAAACAACCAAAATCAACCATAAAGAATTGAAAATACTTGAAACATCACTAGTGAAATTCTATATATGATGTCAAAACACCAACCATATAAAGAATCGAAAAATAGAGAACGTGAAAAAGGAAAGAAATTACCCTAGAATGTCGTTAAATGTGTAGTCTAGAGACATACAAATAACATCGTTATAGTGAATGAATTGACAAAATCCATCTAATAGAAGTTAAAAGCTCAGATAGAGAATTGAAATAGAGAATTGAAATATTGAATAACCAAAAAGAATCAATAGGAGAATATATAAGGCTTTAGAATTGAAATGTTGAACCTAAAAACTCAAATAAATTGTCATTAGCAACAAAGTGGGTGGGTGGGTGTTGGGGGTGGGGGGAGGAAGCATTTGCTCTCTCTCCTATATTAAACAACAAACACTATAGGGGATTGATTATTATAAACCATGAACATTAAAATAAGTCCCAATGTTTTTCGCTGATAACTCATATCTTTTTAGTAGAAAAGAAGTCCCAAGTTCATAATTCAACATTAATACAACCTATCATGTTCTATATTAATTAAAATATAATTGCATCTACGCGTATCATAAAATACGAACACCAACTGTTCTTACAACACAACCTTCATATTATGCTTGTATTTTCATTAAAATCGAGGATTTAAATGTCATTTACCTTTAGAGCAATCTAGCTAACAATGATATATACGGCGGAAATATCTAGAAAACTAAAATAACAATATAACAATACGAGATTGTACATATGGAGATGACACAATATTCCAAGAATAGCCCAAAATCATAATTAGATAGAACCCCACAAAAACAGAACCATTTGAAAACAAATAGGAACCATTTCAAAAAGCCAACAAAATCATAACAATTTCAAAAATCATTGATCTCTAGTGAAGTTAAGAAGTTAAAATAATATCCAAACAGGGTGTAGAACACTATAATCACTAAACGAAGTGAATTAAGCAAAACTTATACTAAGCATATTAAGGTGAAACAAATAAAGTACTAACTCTGTTTTAATTTTAGATTCCCTTTGGTTCGAAACACAACATGAAAGCACAAAAGGAGATATCCAGAGATGCATATACTTTTTATATCAAGAAAAGAAAGGTAGGAAAAGATCAAGGTGATATAATCAACACTCACCTTTCATTGAGCTTCGAGACAGACGATATTCCCTTAGTTTAAAGTTAGCTAGAGATGCTGGGATATAACTTTGCAAGAAGAAAGAAGAACCAATGTATAATTATCATCTAGAGTCTCAAAATATAAAAAAGTAAGAAAATATGAGAACAAGAGAAAAGAGGACGGTGTAAGATAAAAATAATATAGTGTAACCCAATCATAGTTACCAACCTAAACCTCTTACCAATCACATTTATCAAAAGGTCATTCAAATTATATGAAACCAATCATTATCATATATTAGAATTCAGATATGATAGACCAATGAAACACCCACCCACACCACCTCCCACCATCAAACCAAAAAACAACCAACCCAAATCCCTATGATATAATTGAATATTTTGTCCCTAAAAGCTAATATATAAACTGAAATCTGATGTATAATACCTGTTTTAGTGTCATTTTAGCATCATAGCTTCAAGGCCACCTACTTATAAGTTTCTCATCATGAAAACGATGGTTTAAAACTTTAATCCTGTAGTGAATAATTAAACATCAAATAGAAGCAAACATAATATTTAACAAATAAGATCCAAATATACCATATCAAACGATAAAAACATAAGAGATGGACAAACACAAAAATCCTAAAAGTTGAACCCAAAAACACTAAAAGTTGAAATAAAAATTATACAGGTCATACCATCAATATCTTAACACCAATAATCAAAACCCATAAAAAAATAGAGAGGCACCAAGTTGGTACCTAAAAAGAAAAAAAACACTCACAAATGACACTAACAATAGTAGAGATGTGCAATGAAACCCCAACAATAGTACAGATTTTCAATGACACCCCAACAGTGCTTTTGACATTTACCAAGACAAATGAAAAAATTGAAATTAAGTGTAAAAATCATACCTGTTGCAATGAAAACAATTTGCAGTCGCGGGTGATGTGGCCCTCGCTAGATCTGGGGTTAAAAATCATACCTGTTGCAAGTTCAGAAAACCCCAAATCAAAACTTCAAAAAAACCCAAATCAAAACTTCAAAAAACCCCAAACCTAAAAGTGTGTGTGTGTGCGCGTGTGTGACTGTGTGTGTGTGTGTGCGCGCGCGTGTGTGTGCGTGTGTGTGTTTCTATGTGTTTGTGTGTGCGTGTGTGAGTGGGGAAGGGGGAGGGGGGAGGGATCTTACCTGGCGGCGGGAGGGTACGGCGGGAGGGGGGAGGCCGTAGGGGTGGGTTTTCTTTGGAGAAGGGAGACACGAAAGAGAGAAACGAAAGAGAGAGTGAGGTGATCGAATGTGAGAGAATGTTTGGGTAGAAAAGTGGGGGGAAACCCAAAACACGGGATGTGATTTTACCCAAAAGCCCCAATTTTTGAATTAAAGGGTAAGGTTGTTAAGTAGAAAAAAGGGGGGAAACCAAATAATTGAGGGGTAGGGTTGTAAAAAAAAAGTACATATAATCTCAACCATTAAAATATGTAAGGAGGTGGCACACATCTGAACCGTTAAAAATGTACATATTTTCAAAAACTTCCCTATCTTATATATATACTAGCGTATGCCCGTGCCTGAAGGCACGACGAAATTTTTCAAAATATGTAATCGCGAAATAGCGACAATTTTTCAAAGTACGTAATAGTGAAACGAAAAAATTTCTAAGTGTAATTTTAAAACAATGTAAAATAGTCCAATAACATTCAAATAGTCTAGATTCATCAAATAAATTCACATATAATACAAAATATACAATATTCATCCATCGAATTCACATTATCTCAAAAAAATGAAGTGTCAAATTTTTAAAAAAATTGGACATAATCTCCTTTGTTTATGAAACTATTCACCCTGCTTAACAAATAACAAATAGTCCAACATCCAAATTGTCTAAATTCTTCAAAAAAATTCACATATAAAATTAAATATACAATATTCACCAATCAAATTAACTGTCTCTCAAAAAAATAAAGTGTCAATTTTTTAAAAAAATTGTGCATAGTCTCCTTTGTTTATTGGACTATCCACCCTATTTAAGGGGTAACAACAAATCCAACAAATTAAAAAAAAATCCCAAATTTGGAGATGGGAGCTAGAAGGCAGGGAAAGGAGAATATGTGGGACTTCTCCAAAATATTTGTGCCATGGTGCTTCTGGATTAGGTGTTACTACTGCTGTCTTCCCATCCTTCTTCCCATCTCTGGTCATTATCATATTTGGTCTACAAATAAAAGAAATAACAATATTAGGAAAAAGGAACTATTTGAACAGATGTATTCTAAACCATAAATCTCTATAAAATAGAACTCAAAATAAAGATATACATAAACGAAAATCTAAAACACTAAATAAGAGCTGTGAAAATAGTTAAAAAAGTACATTGAATATTAACCGAGCCCATATTTATAGATCAAAACAAAATGGGATATCTTTTATGGCTTGCGCGTGTGTGCGTGTGAGTGGGGAGGGGGGAGGGGACGGACATGGAGCACATGTCTGCGTGTGTGTGTATGTGTGTATGTTTTTGTGCGCGTGTGGGCATGTGTGAGTGGGGAAGGGGGTAGGGGACGGGGCAGGGGGCGCGTGTGTGCGTGTATGCATATATGCCAGTGCATATATGCAGTGCGAGTGTGTGTTTTTGTGCGCGTGTGTGCGAGTGGGGAAGCGGGGAGGGGAGGGGACGGGCAGGAGGCGCGTGTGTGCGTGTGTGAGTGGGGAAGGGGGGAGAGGACGGGACAGGGGGAGCGTGTGTGTGTGTTTGCGTGTATGCATATGCATATATGTCAGTGCATATATGCAATGCGCGTGTGTGCGTGTGAGTGGGGAAGGGGACGGGCAGGGGTCGCGTGTGCATTTGTGTGCGTGTGTGTGAGTGGAGTAGGGGGAGGGGACGGGCGAGGGTGCATGTGTGCGTGTTTGTGTGAGTGGGGAAGGGGGAGGGGACGGGGACGGGGGCGCGTGTGTGCGTGTTTGCATATGTGTTTGTGTTTGTGTGTTTGTGTGTGTGTGCGTGTGTGAGTGGGCAAGGGGGAGGGGATGGGGCAGGGGGCGTGTGTGCGTGTATGCATATATGCAGTGCGAGTGTGTGCATGTGTATTTGACCATTGAATTGAAAAATAAACAAACATAGAAATTAGTTTAAAAAAACATAACATTTAGTTTCTTGCAAATCTTGAACATAGAATTGAAAAAAAACACAAAAAAGATAAGAGAGTTACCAACCTGCCTGGGTTCAGAGTCAAGTTGAGAGAGAGATGAAAACCTTGAAAACTTAGTCTTGGTTTATTTGCCCCAAATTGAGAGAGGGACCCGTGAGGAGCAAGCTATTTTACGGCAGTCTGCAGAGAAGGGAGCGATGCTAGTTTGCGGAGTAGGAGGCATCACTGCTGCTGCCCCTACTGGTTTGCGGTGCAGGAGTCCTCCAACGAATGTCCACACACCCTTCCCCATATTATTGCGCCCCCCTCCCCAGGACCATCACCCCTACCTGCTGCTGCTGTCCTCATGCCCTCCTGTTATTGTTGCCTACAGTGCATACAAATCCAAACAAAGAGTTAGATAACTTATATAAAATCGAGTTTTTTCATTCATATTTAATAACATTTTTCTAGTAAACCAATAAGTTTGAGATTCCATTCAAATCCATACCTTTTTCTTAACCTTTTCCTCTTCTCTATGCTTCTGGCTTTGTTGAATTGGTTGCGTCCTAACCAACTTGGATGTCTTGATCCCAGCTGACTTGAGCAAACACACCTGAATGTCACAATCAAATACTTCACGTCACTCATTATCGCGGGAGTAATCAAACATTTCATGATCTTTATAACTTCCATAACAAATAAAGTATAAGGTGATGGATGGAGTATGCATCTAGTATACCAATTGGTAAAGAGAAGGAAAAAGAAGATTGCCAAAAACTATAGATAGAAGATGATGGTTTCAAAAAACATGGAAAATAGTCTGATTTCAGCTTATAACGATAATTATGGATTGTAATAGTGCAAATATTTATATTTCAAGCCATACACAGCAATAGACAACAATAGACATGATGTTTAATGGTGGATACACTGTAAGAGACAACAATAGACATGATGTTTAATGGTGGCTTATCGATATTTTCTTATCATACTCCTATAAAAATATTGATATTGTGCACTTTATGACCATTAAACATACTCATAATGTGGCATACTTTAAACTCACTTATAATAAACAACTTCTTATCAACTATACTTGAATGTTCATGAAAAATTTCAGTACTTGAAAACAATTAAACAATTTCAGTACTTGAATCAGCTTTAAGAAATGCAAAAAGAATTCAGCTTTGGACACTCAGCTAATGAAACTTCAACTTCAATACTAAATTTCTAAAGAGATATAGTTTGAAATCAAACACTTAGGATGGTGTGTTAGTATGGATTGGAACCAAAAAAAAAGTTTGAGCTAAGGGTACATGTTTGGCAGCCTCATACGTCGGCTGCTTGATGGGGATTGGTTACAATTTCAGTACTTGCAGCACGCTTTGCTGGCAGATCAGCTCTATACACCTGAGTGCTGATTGAGGTTAATCAGCTATGTACAATTAAATCAACTAATTATAGCTGCATATTACCGAAAAACTGTAAAACTCGTATTAATAGAGTGGGAAAGCAAAAAAATTCAAAACATTAGTATTAGAAGTTCCAACACTTTACAAAGCAATATTCAACGAATACAGTATAACAGTAAATGATTAAGATGAGAGATTGACCAGAAAGATTATATCGAATCGAGAAATAGTATGTAAAAATATACTACTCTCCAACAATTCAGTAAGTGGAAAATGGAACCCAAATTGGGAAACAACCTAAAAACAGAATAGATTAACGTAATTTTGAACCTACACAATAGAAAAAAAATCAGTTTACACAATAGAGCACATACCTTTAGAGTACATACCTTTTTTAGCTCACCAAAATCCTCTTTGTGCTTAACAAAGTACCCTGACTTTACACCTTTGTTTGAATTTACAAAAACAACAATTTTTCTATAGGAAGGGGGTCAATGTAATAAAAAGTCGAGAGGCCGATGGAGTATCACCAGTCGAATGTAAATAGAACTTTGACTTATACATTCGTTGCAAAGCCATGCGACGACTCTCTCTAGATTGTGCGCAATATTTTATCACATCTTCTTCATTCTCAAGTAGTTGAAAAGGCATGTCACAAATTTTTCCCCTACAAACGCAGTAGTATCAGGTTACATATATGAATGATCAGGTAAAGTCAATACAAACAAATAAAAGCCTTAATAGAGTGAATTATTCGAGGCTTAAAAGAATCCACCGGAACATAAAGTCAACAAATACATTTATTTGGTCCCAATACGCACAAAACAATTGTCAGTGGCAAAGAATGTGTTTTATCTTCTGAAAAATAGAATACAATCTTATATTAAAAAAGTTAAATAGGTAAGAGACAAAGAATGTGATGCATAAATACCCATTATGTTTCCTGTACAAACAACATTGATTCCAATTACTTGGTCTTTTATGCGTCAACCAATGGTCATAGGAAGACATTGAGATAATGCATCCACTTGGGATAAATGCACCTATGTAATCATTCTTTGAAGCGCTGAACTATAATAAAATTCAGTGTCAACCTGACATAAACATTCACTATAAAGTGTTGAACTATAGCTCCTAAAATTTTAAAAAAATGCAGATAGCAATTATGTAACCATTCTTTGAAGTGTTGAACTATAATAAAATCCAATGTTAACACAACATAGACATTCACTATAAGTGTTGAACTATAGCTCCTAAAAAAATGCACATAGTAGTTAATTAGAAGGAAACATTGATTCAGATAGTCCCCTGAACTCTCAAACACATTGATTCAGTTAAAAAAATAACAAAAACTGAGTTGATATAATATACCCATGTTTTTTCAAATCTTATCAGAAAGACCCCCTTCTCTAAGCTCTAAAACATTGATTCGGTTTAAAAAAATGCACATAGAAGTTATAAAAATCACATAGTCCCCTAAGCTTTCAAACACAAAGGAAAAAATAGGATGAGAAATATAGTCTTGTTTTTTCAGATCTTATCAAAAAAAGCATAAAAAATATAGAGAGAGATAGGAAATCATATAAAAAAAACTCACAAATTTGGTGGTGCCGGTTGATGTGTGAAGTAGGTCGGAGAGTGGGTATAAAGCGGCGCGGAGGGTTTTCAATTGAAGCGACGTATAGGGAGGTAGCGGTAAAATGAAAAAAAAGGGAGAAAATAGAATCAAATCATTACTATTGGAGATTCACGATTTTTTTTCCTGTGTGATTCTTTAGTGCAGGTAAAAACGCAAAAACCCAATCAGATACACAAACATTAAAAACCCAGTGCTAAATCGAACCCATCTATATAATCACCTAAGATGGAAGAACGGGGAAAAATCAAAACACCAAACCTGAGCCATTACCTGCAAAACACACGTATAGATAGAGAGTGTGAGTATATATACAAACACTGAAAAGTAACAAATAAACACACATAAACACAAAGTCAAAAAAAACATGAGCGTATACAAACACTGAAAAACCTTAGCATACCTGCATCTGAAATGAAACACACCTGCATAAAACAAAGAAACCAAAATTTGTAAAAGAGACTGAAACGAAAAGAGACTGAAAGCTATGTTTTAAAACCCATTTCAAATAGAGATGACAAAGCATCTAAATCGTGGCTTTTTACTCCTTAAATTTGTAAAACCTTAGCATACCTGCATCTAAACCGGAGGTCTCAGTTCCCGGGTCTCTATTTTACCCACCAAAAAATGATTTCAATATCACAAAAATATTTAGAGAGATAAAGAAAGATGTATACTCACCTCTTATATATCTGATATTACATCTATCCAACTGCAACTTGAAACCCCCAAGTAGAATGAATGTAACTACAAAAGGAAATTACAAAATCTACCATAACTTTAGATCAAAATATAACTACAATATCAGAAAATGTAAAAAATATAAAGAGTGGTGGTGAACCGGATCTGGGCAGCGGAGGGCAAGGGCGAGCAGTGGAGGGCGAGGGCGAAGGCGAGCAGACGATGGAGGCAGCGGAGGGAGAGCATCGGAGGGAGGTAGCGAACGGAGGCAGCGAGGGAGGGGCGTTGGGAGGAGAGAGAAGGTAGAGAGTGAATGTGGGGTTTTGAGGGAGGGGTTGTAAGGAATGAGGGCACACATTTGATTGGGGGTGAGTGAGATATGTCGAGAGAGAGAGACGGTGGTGTGTGTGTGTAAAGGCTGAGTGGGTTACCAAAATAGCCTCACTTTTGAATTAAAATGTAAGTTTAGTGAGTAAAAAAGAGGGGGAAATTAATTAATTGAGGGGTAGAGTTGTAAAAAAGAAATATATCTGATCTTAACCATTAAAATGTGTAAAGAGGTGGCACACATCTTGACCGTTAAAATGTGTACATAATTCAAAAACCGCCCTAACTTATTTTATATATATATATATATATATATATATATATATATATATGCGTTAAGAAAATATATGTCGATTATATATGGGTATAATATATACATATGCCGAATAGAATTTTGTATAAGTAATATCCTAAGGTACGAATATGATGATATATGAATACTAGCTACACCTTAAACACTACCACTTCGAGATAAGAAATGTGAGAATGATATGATAAGTGACTGAGTACTTATGGGATTAAAATAAGTAGTGTGTATACTTATTAATTAATATGAATTGGTATATTTGGATTACAGGTTACTGCAATGAGAGATAGGCATTTATAGCCAGATATGATCTGATATTTATATATATATGTGTGTGTGTGTGCGTGTGTGAAGCATACCCCTCTAATGCTATTATGGGAAGTTTCACGAGGTGGGTGAGGCCCTGGCTTGAGGTGCAGGAGCGTATAGTCACCAT
Source organism: Sambucus nigra (assembly GCA_949130495.1). Taxonomy (NCBI): domain Eukaryota; kingdom Viridiplantae; phylum Streptophyta; class Magnoliopsida; order Dipsacales; family Adoxaceae; genus Sambucus; species Sambucus nigra. The sequence goes on along the minus strand of OX422210.1, from coordinate 44,288,222 downwards.
GTAATAGTCGTCCAGTATTAACCATGTATAAGGTTCAGGGGTAAGATGTTTTGGGTACGATTCGTCTTATTTTCAGTGAGGAACTATGGTCGCATTCCATACGTTGTGATTTGATTTTTACCAAGTCGGTGTGAGAGTCCGACCTCTAGTACCTGGGATGATGTGTGAGTGTGCCTTGGAAGATGATAGCACTGAGAGACTGCATCCATTGAGTTATAGCTTTGAGGGATGGATGTTATACTTGTATTTTGTGTGATATATAAGTATGGATATACTTGATGTGTATAGTATATCATATGCATATATATATATAAGAGGTGAAAACATATATACATGAACTAAGGTAAAGAATGTGGTTTATATACACTAGATGCGTATAGTATAGTATAGTATAGTATATATATATATATACTATATATATATATATATATATATATATATATATATATATATATATATATATATATATAGAGAGAGAGAGAGAGAGAGACTAAAACAAGGAAAGAAATGTGAGTTAATTTTTTATATCCGGGATTATAAAATTCGGAATATAAAATGTAATATACGTATATAAATGTGAGAATATCATATACGAGATAATAACCCTAAAATGTAAATAAGGTAATAAATAGTGAAAGTTATTTAAAATAAATGGTTATATAAGAACGGAGATATGATATGTATAAGCTCGGGCGATAACTTAGAATATTTATATTACGCGGGGTAGGAGATAACGTATGATGATTTAGTTGCTATGAGGGACTAGTTATCCTGGGTTGTGTAAATAGGGTGATTAAAATACATGCGATAGGTGCGTAATGTTAGATGAGAGGTACGGGGTATCTCGTGGGAGTGAGACACCAATTTAAATATGAAGAGTATCATATTTTACATATTAAAGTAAATTATCCAGTTGCTAAAATATTTTCAAAACTCGGGCTCTAACATGTATCTATTTTCCTTTTTCTCCTTCTTTGTATACTTTTTAGGTGTCCAGACACAGGGAGTCCTGAATGACTAGTCCTTTGAGTCAGACGGGGGGGTTCCTTGTTTGGATTTCGCTTTGCAAGATGTCCCACGCATGAAACTTAGCGCATCGTTGGAAGTGGGGAGACATGTGGTCTTTAGTCCATGAGTCTGGTACCTTGGTTATTATACAAGTATTTAGTTATAACTGTTACTTAAAAGTTATATTATGATATAAGGCCAGTGTAGCCAGTAGTGCCATGAGAGAGCACTAAAATTTTTTCTTCTTTTCACCGCAAGTTGAAGGGTGGAACAATGTTAATGAGAATTAAAATTTTGATTTACGGGGTGATTGAGAAAACCCATGTATTTTCGCCACGCTGTGAATGCGAGGGTAATAGGATTATATATATTACGTGTGTGACGCGTGTGATGTTTACATTAATATGCGCGGATTATATGGTGTGTGAGTGCCCTAGTTAGCTGGTTTTAAAATCGTCCGAGTTAGGAGGATATGGGAATAAATGTGTGGAATGTATTCCTGTGGGGTAGTTATAAATAAGCTAGAATTGTATGAGGGATTGAACATCGTGTGAGAATGATGATAATCCAAGTTTATGTGTGAAATTAGAGTTGACACACCTGAGATGAGTTGAAAGTCTATGAGAAGCCATCTACAAGGATATCTCTTGAGAAGAGGAAAACTCTAAATATTGTGAAATTCAGAGCGGAGTCTAACTCACTTGAATGTTGATAGTGACTGGTGCGTAAATAAAATGGTGATATCAATAAGGTATGAAGAGCCCAGAATTGCATGTTGTGGCGAAAAAGTGCTCGGGCCGAAACTCTTGGTATACCTCGAGGAAGAAGGGGAGTATAAGTACCACTTATGTGAGACGTCATAAGTGGAATTTGGTGTTTAATGAGACATAGTGAGACTGTCTCTGGGCGCACCACTTGTAGAGGAAGATATGTTGGTTCAGTATGGCCAACCAGAATTTTGTATCAAGCCAAAAATTCTAGTGACAGAATGGTAGTAAAGAAGGAAGAGTACACCAGTGCGAGGTGCCGCCCAATATGGTTGTGAATCAGGATGAGATCCTTGAACCCCACCTCCGATGGGGATTTTTAGGAAGTCGTGGGGATGAAATTTTGTCTTGGGAAACTCGTGTCATCTATGGCCCGATGAGTAGACGAGAGGTTACTGATGACTAGTAAAACGGTATGAATGTGATTCTGGGGCCATTGGAGTTAGTTTACTTCCGCAACTGACATAGCTTGTAATTGAAGGAAAGTATGGTACTGTAATTGAAAGGAGAAATTAGCGATTGGCAGAGTTGTGTGTATCCACTCGTACTTCTTTTATGTGGATATGGTGCTGGTTAAGGTTTTGTGTGGGAAAGCCTAATCATTATCCCTCTGATTGTTTAAGAGGTGAGCGAATAAATAGACTTTTGGATCGGGCGTGATCTAGAGTCCGTTTTTGAGAGGGGCATTAACCACAAACTATTTGGGAAGACTTTATAGCGTCATAAGAGTTATGTTTCCATGAACCAGGATTTGAAGGACCGATTGGAGTGGTCCGATGTTCTTGTGGTTTCGGTTAGGATGGGAGAATTGTGTTGGGATGGACACGGGAAGCTGGTGCTTAGTGATGTGAGATATTCCCATAGAATTGAGGCAATTGAGCCTGTGATGTATAGGCTTGTCTTATTTGAATGCCGTCATTAGAAGCACGATGTGTGATGTGCCATTATTAAGGTAAGAGTTTATGACTTATGGAGTATATCGGCATGTAGAAAATTGAACAATCTTACTGAGAGGGGGGGGGGGGGGGGGGATGTAGTGTATATCGGCATGATCTTTACTTTGAAGTTGGTTTTTTGTACTGGAGGATGTATTGTTGAAAGATCCTCAGTCTTAGTAGCGGTTGTATCTGAATTTCGTGGACGAAATTTCGTTGTAGGGGGGGAGAATGTAATACCCCGTAGTTTTATGGATATTTAAATTACACGAGTTGGAGTAATTTAATAATCTAAGAATATAAAGTAAATGAGAAGAAGTAATTATATTTCATGTGCAAGTGGGTAAAGGTGACATGTGATATTATTTTATACGAAAAACATGTGTGGAGATGTGTTAAGTTAAGACTAATTTTGTTGATAAGTGACTCGGTTAGTCTTGGAAGGGTCGAGATAGTCAGAATAGAGTACCTGGATGTCGTGTTTGGGTTCCGGGGGACTTCTTGGATCCTTAGGGACTCACAATTGTGTATAAGAGTCAATTTTGGGTTTGATAAGGGATAAACCTCATTTCTCTCTTATAAGCCACGAGAGAAAGAGAAAGGAAAGAAAGAAAGAAGGAAGAAGAGAAAGGAAGGAAGAAAGGGATAAAAGAGAAGATTTTCGGCCAAAACTCCAAATTCCGGCACGAGATCGTCGGATTTATCCAACCAGGCAAGTGTTTAACTTGCTTTAATGATTTAAGTATGTTTATTTTTCATATTATAGTTAGTGTGAAAACTATAAGATTTTGGGTTTGGGATTTTTTCACAAAATGGGTTTTTGGAAGATGATTTCATAAGAAATTCATGAGATAATAATCCTATATGAAATCTGAGTTAAAATTCATTTTAATAGTAAAATTTGTGGTGAGAAATTGGAAGAAATGAGAATGGTGGGTTTAATAAGAATTAGGGCATAATTCTTGAATAATTTGAGGAATCTCATAAATTAATTGGTGTTGGGTAAATCATACTCTGTGTGTGTGTATGTATATATATATATATATATATATATATATATATATATATATATATATATTGATGTTGGGTGATGTTAGAAACCCTAGAAATTGAGTTGGAGGAGTTTTGGAATGAATTTTTGGAGTTGGAGAAGGTGAACTTTCGAAATTGTAGGTACCGGACCGGTTCATTTTGGGGGTTTACTGGATCAGTTCGTTTATGATCGGATCGGTTAGTTTTTGGAGTACTCGATCGGTTCTTTTATGGGGGAACCGGACTTGTTTGTTTAGTTTGGAACCGGATCGGTCCGATTTTGGCAGAAATCTGAAAAGTTCTACTTGGATTAAAAGGATTGCAGATGAATTTTTTTTGGAGATAAATGTTAGGGGATCCTACATAAAGTGAGAGGACCTCTTAAAGAGTAAATGTGTGATGTATATAAGTCTCGGGTTAGTGGGATAGATCCGGGGTTTAAATTTAGGAATGTCCGGGACGAACGATATTCGAGGAATTTTTCGACGGGTTCGTATATATATATATATATATATGTGTGTGTGTGTGTGTGTGTGTGCAGGTAGAAAATATATGACGATTATATATGGGTAGAATATATACAGATGACGAATAGAAATTTGTATAAGTAATATCCTAAGGTTCGAATATGATGATATATGAATGCTAGATAGACTTGAAACGCTACTACTTGGAGATAAGAAATGTGAGAATTATATCATAGGTGAGTGAATTCTTATTAGATTAAAATAAGGAGGGTGTATACTTATTAATTAATATGAATTGGTATATTTTGATTACAGCCTACTGGGCATTTATAGCCGGATATGATGTGATATATATATATATATATATATATATATATATATATATATATATATATATATATATATATATATATATATATATATATATATATATATATATATGATGTGATTTTAAATATATCTGTGTGTGAATGATATATTTATGTGAAGCATACCCCTCTAGTGCTTTCATGGGAAGTTGCGCAACGTGGGTGAGGCCCTGGCTTGAGGAGTAGGAGCGTATAGTCCCCAGGTCATAGTTGTCCAGTATTAACCGTGTGTGAGGTTCAGGGGTACGAAGTCTTGGGTATGATTCGTCTTATTTCCAGTGAGGAACTATGGCCACTTCCCATACATTGTGATTTAATTTTTATCAAGTCGGTGTGAGAGTCTGACCGCTGGTACCCGGGATGATGTGTGAGTATGCCCTGGAAAATAATAGCACCGAGAGACTGAATCCATTGAGTTGTAGCTCTGAGGGATGGTTGTTATACTTGTATTGTGTGTGATATATAAGTATGGATATACTTAATGTGTATAGTATAACATATATATATATATATACATGAACTAAGTTCAAGAATGTGGTTTATATAATATACTATACGCATGTAGTGTATATAAACCACATTCTTTAACTTAGTTCATGTATATATATGTTTTCACCTCTCATATATATATATATATATATATATATATATATATGGAGTAAAACAAGGAAAGAAATGGGAGTTACTTTTTATATCCGGGACTATAAAATTCATAATATAAAATGTAATATACGTATATAAATGTCAGAATATTATATACGAGATAATAACCCTAAAATTTGAATAGGGTAATAACTAGTTAAAGTTATTTAAAATAAATGGTTATATAAGAAGTGAGAGATTATATGTATAATCTTGGGCGATAGCTTATAATATTTATATTACGCAGGATAGGAGATATCGTATAATTATTTAGTTGTTGTGAGAGACTAGTAAGCCTGTGTAGCGTAAATAGGGTGATTAAAATACATGTGATAGGCGCACACTGTTAGATGAGAGGTGAGGGGTATCTCATGTGAGTGAGACACCAATTTAAATATGAAGAGTATCATATTGTACATATTAAAGTAAATTAAGTAGTTGCTAAAATATTTTCAAAACCCAAGCTCTGACCTGTATCTATTTTCCTTTTTCTTCTTCTTTGTATACTTTTTAGGTGTCCAGACATAGGGACGCCTGAATGACTATTCCTTCTAGTCTGACGTGCTACCACAGCTGTGGATGTTGGCAAGAAATTGTTTTAGACGCTTCTATCCTTGTGATCTAGATAGGAAGTACTGTTGTAATAATCGGGCATGTTGCCCAAATGATGCCATTTGTTTTATTTACACCGATTTTATTTTGGCGCTCTTCGACATGGTTATATATATGTTTATTGAGAGTTATCGGTTATTTATTTATTCCATTTGACGATTATATTTATGTGTGAATGGTTTTAATTGTTCATTTAGTTTAAAAATATTAGAAAGTTTAAAATTTGACGCCAGGCCTAATAGGTTATTAGTAATTAATACACTTTTTTAAAACCGTCATAATATAAAATCAAAGAAATATTTGTTAAAATGGATTATCTTTGGCATTTAAAATGTTATTTTTAGTATGGGAAAAAATGGATTTATCCTAGTTGAAATCGAGTTAAAAATCAGAGACTTTGGCATTTTAAAAAAAGAGCAATTTTGGATTTGTATAAAAATTCGAAGCAGTTTGGAAATCTAGAGAACCGGTTTGCTTTGACAATTTGCAAAAAATAAAATTCTTTTATCATAGAGTTTGTGTAGAACTCAAACACTTTTCTAATATAAAAGTAAAAGCTTGGGTTTGGGTTTGGAGTTTTTAAAACGCATTTTAGCCTCCTCCAAAATCAGCAGCCTCCCAAAATTTCATCCTTTATTTTCCTCAAAATCTAGACCCATTTAACATAACTTTCAACTCAAGATTTGAACAACTAAACCAACATTTTTTAAGATCGTTCAAGAATATATTTATGTTGTCTTCTCGAGAGGAACGCATCCATCTAATCATATTTTTTTCAAACGACTCTTTTACAAGCATGAATACTTATATTGCTTCCCTTTAGTATTATGCTTTTTAAATTTTGCCGAAACATTATTAATCATTGTTTATTAAAATAAATTAGAGAGAATAATTAGGAAAAGTGAATCTAAAGTTGCGACTGTTTTTATTCCAATCTTTAATATGAATTAAGACTCAAAACCATTGTACGTTTAAGATTAGAGGTTGGGCTCCCATTAGAATATATGGATGTTCGCATGTTAAAACAAATCATTTAAAGTTTATAAATGGAAATTTGACTCGTAAAATCATGTTATTCATGTGTATCTTGTAGAATAGAAATTTATTTTGTATACCCCGAAATATGCATATTGATGAAATTGTATAAGTTGTTGAAAATGAATTGTTTCATTAAGATTATAATTTAATGGGCATAATTTGGATAAATAGTAATCTTGTGATTAATGAGAAGAATTATTGTTATAAGTTGAAAATATGCCTTATGTGATTTGCTAATTTCATTAATATTCTACATCGCTGGGACGACGGGATTATTAGGGAAATTATTGCTTTCACCTTATTTTAGCTTTTTTTTTATGTATGAAACTAGTAGGTAGTGCTTGGTTGTTGTTAACACTTTCTATGTATGAGACTAGCGAGTGTAGATTTTTAACGGATGGGTAATTTCGAGGTGGGGCTGAATCGTACATCACTTTTGTTGGATCATTAGCCTAGGTGCGAGGCTATTAGTAACTATTGGTAGGTATTCTGCCTTAATGATAGGCTAGGATATACTTGTGTTTTGGATACCTCTGGGCATGGGATTAAGGGTGGTTTTGAGGATTTATGCTCGATTAAAGGGTGGGGCTAGTAGTTGAAAATAATGATAAGCTTGAGAAAATTGATAGGTAATACCTAAGATATAGACGGGTATTAGAATAAATTTGCATTGCGTGTATGTGCAGGGCAAACAATAAGGGAAAAACTAGCTATAGCGACTTGGTGTGTGTTGGCGTCACGAGTATGTGCCGGGCTAATGAAATTTGGCGAACTGGATATAGTGATGTGTCGTGCGTGGAAACTCACGAGTATGTATGTACAGTGCTAATAAAATTGGGCGAACTGGCTCTAATGATGGGAATATGTGCAGTGTAGAGCTTAAGTGGGCCAATAGTATGTGCAGGACTTGTAATAGGGTGAACTGGCTATACTAGTGTTGCATAAATAAATTGAATGGAATTAATTAAATTAAATTATGGAATCTGAATTCATGTTGAAATATCATAGTTAGAATTGAACATTGGGGTGGATTAATTACGTGGACATACAGTGGTTGTTTATTTTTACTCTCATTGTTAATATATATCTCGTTTAATTTAAAATACTCTATTGCGATTTTTATCATGTATAATGATTTTATTCGGACTTACGTACCCTAATTGGGAGGAGTAGCTAGTATTCATACATCTGGCTCTGACCCATTGCATTTACTAACATTTTAGATATGGTGCTAGAGTAGCTACACATGAGTGATTAGAGATTTTTAGGAGTGCAGCTGAAGTTTAATTTTATCTTCTTTAATAGTTTAGATTTACTTTCCATTCCATAATTTTATTATGAGACTATCATTATGGATTTATTGGACCAATCGATTCCACAGTTGTTTATGGTGTTAGTCAGATATTTATAGTTGGATTATTTCATTTGAATTTTAATAATTTTGAGTTGGATTTATTTTTGAGATAGCATGGTGATGGATTTAATGTTCATGAATGTTTATATTTGATTGGATAAATCTGAATATTATCTTGTGAAAATGTATCATATTTGTGTCACATAGTGAAAGCGGTAACTTATTTAGTGACGTCCGGCGTAGTTTGACGGCAGTTGGCCACTTCGCTTGCAAGAATGCGAGGGGTGTTACATATGGTATCAAAGCATGGTCTTAGGTCTCGTAGGTTGTGAGTTAGTTATGGCTTTCACGTTATCGATATTTGATTCCCTTTATGGATTCGTACTCTCTAAGGTATTGGGTATAGCACACGTGTTTGTCATATTTCTTGGAGATAGGGAGTTTTGTGTTAAGGATGTTGTAGGCATTGAGGTTAGAAGTAGTGATTTTAATGTGAGGATCTTTAGAGTTAATTTTGGAGATGATATTTATTTGCAAGATCGTTACTATAAATTTTGGATAAATCTAGTATCGATGTAGTGATGTGTTTGATCCGGGGATTTAAGCATTGCGATGACTCTTGGAGATAGAATCGAGTGGTGATTTGTGGGAGAGCGTGGTACGCCACGCATTATATATATATATATATATATATATATATATATATATATATATATATATATATATATATTTGATTCCCTTTATGGATTAGTACTAGGGGTGGCAATTTTAGAAACGACACGAAAAAACGACACGGAACGACACGAAATTGACCCGAAATTGACACGATATTTCGTGTTCGTGTCGTGTTCGTGTCGTGTTTTTTTGACACGAAGTCGTGTCGTGTCGTGTTCGTGTCTTAATTATGAGTCGTGTCGTGTCGTGTTATCGTGTTATCGTGTTTTTTAAGCCTAAAATTTAAGAAATTATGGTTGTCGTGTCGTGTCGTTCCGTGTTATTTTTTATTCGTGTCGTGTTCGTGTCAGCTAAAAAAAACACGAATTCGTGTCGTGTCGTGTTCGTGTCCGAAAAAACCTTGTCGTGTCGTGTCGTGTTGGGTCAAAACATGACCCACTGACCCATATTGCCACCCCTAATTAGTACTCTCTAAGCTATTGGGTATAGCACACGTGTTTGTCATATTTCTTGGAGATAGGGAGTTTTGTGTTAAGGATGTTGTAGGCATTGAGGTTATAAGTAGTGATTTTAATGTGAGAATCTTTAGAGTTAATTTTGGAGACGATATTTATTTGCAAGATCGTTACTATAAATTTTGGATAAATCTAGTATCGATGTAGTGATGTGTTTGATCTGGGGATTTAAGCATTGCAATGACTCTTGGAGATAGAATCGAGTGGTAATTTGTGGGAGAGCGTGGTACGCCATGAATTTCATATATATATATATATTGTATTTCGTTAGTGAGTAGGTGCGTGTAGGATTGGGTGTATGGGCTCCCAATCATGGCATTCTATGGGTAGGCATACGTGAGCTTTATTTTATTTGCGCAATTTGCGTTTCGACGTATATGCTTCATCAAATTTTGAGAACGAAATTCCTATCCTAGTGAGGAAATATGTAACACCTCGTAGTTGTCGACCGCTTATTTTAAAACATTGTCATAAAAAAAAGTCAGAAAAATATTTTGTAAATTGGATTATTTTTGGCATTTAAAATATTGTTTTTATTATTGAAAAATGGAATTTTTATCGTAATTGAAATCGGGTTAAAAATCGAAGAGTTTTGCATTTAAAAATAGAGAAATTTCAAATTTGTACAGAAATCCGAACCTGTTCGAAAAATCGGCAAACCAGTTCGCTTCGACAATTTGCAAAAAATAAAATTCTTTTATTTTGAGAGTTTGTGTAGGACTCGAACACTTTTCTAATATAAAAGCAAAGGCTCGGATTTAGGATTTTATCCTCCTCTAAACTTAGTAGCCTCCCACAAATTTCCTCCTCTCTTTTCCTCAAAACCTAAATCCATTTAGCATAACTTTCAACTCAAGATTTGAAGAACTAAATCAAGATTTCTCAAGATCTTTCAAGAACGTTTTTGTTGTCCTCTCAAGAGGAATACAACTATTCATACATATTTTTTTAAACGACTCTTTTACACCCATGAATACTTCTATTGTCCCCCTTTAGTATTATGCATTTTAAATGTTGCCGAAACTTTATTAATCATTGTTTCATTAAAATAAATTAGAGAGACTAATTGGTAAAAGTGAAACTAAAGTTGGGATTGTTTCTATTCAAATCTTTAATACGAGTTAAGATTCAAAACCCTTGTATGTTTAGGATTAGAGTTTGGGCTCTCGTTAGAATATATGGGTGTTCGCATGTTAAAATAAATCGTGCAAGTTTATAAATGGAAATTGTAATACCCCGTACTTTTAAAGGTATTTAAATTACACTGTGGATGTAATTTGGTAATTTGAGGAATTTCTATGAATAGTGATTCTAGAATTTATGAGTGAAGTTAAATAAATTCTATATTATAAAGTGAATAGTAAATATTAATTTTCAAGTGTCGGATTAATATTTACATGGATTATATTTCGAGACTAAGTATATGAGTAGATTATTTGTATTTATGTCGCAGTTGGGTAAAGCGACAAAGGAAAATATTTTAAATTGGAAAACACGCATATTGAACGTGTTAGGTCAAAATAGTGAATTTTAGATAAGTGACTCGGATGGAGTTTTTGACTACACCATTGGATTCGGAATGACCGAGATAGTCAAAATAGAGTACCCGGGGGTACTGTTTGGGTTCCAGGGATTTTTGGACTAGTAGGGACTCATAAATGAGTACACGAGTCATTTTACAATTGGGTATATACCCAATTTAGGGTTTAATAAGTGGCAGCCCTCATTTACTTCCCAAAATCTGCCCTAAGAGAGAGAGAAAGATGAGATAATTAAGAGAAGAAGAAGAAGAAGAAGAAGAAGAAGAAGAAGAAGAAGAAGAGAAGAGAAGAACGAAGAAAAGAAATTCCGGGCCAAAATTCGCGGGATTCGACTCGGGGTCGTCGGATTTAATCCATGAGGCAAGTGTTTAACTTTCTTTATGATTTAGTATGTTAATTTCTCATATTATAGTTGGTATAAAAGTAAAGATTTTTGGATTGAAATTGCGTGGATCAAATGGATTTTTGAAAGATTAAAATGGATATAACTCGATTAATACCCAATTTGAGAAACTTAGAATTAATTGAAATTAGTTGTTGATTATTGGTTCTAGGATCATTAGAACCCTTTTTACTTATGAATATATCGTTGGGTGAGGTTGGATGATGATGGGAGAGAAGATAAAAACCTTGGAGGTGTATTAATGGAGGTTTGGAATGTTGGAGAAGAAGGTGAATAGTAAATTCGTCACTTCCGAATTGTTTCGGATAGGAAGAGAGCTGATTCAGATCTTGGTCAAAACATAAAAGTTGTAGATATTTTTGATACGGTAGCGTAAGAGCCAACCGCGTATTTTTCTGATTTGTTTTGGATTTATAATGATTTTTCTAAGGAAGCAGTTCTGAGATGGAAACTCGGACTGACATAACGGAACCGGTTCCATTTCTGGGGGATTCGGTTCACTTTTTGGGGGTATTCGGTTCCATTTTTGTGATGGGTTCGGTTCCATTTTTATAAAGACTTTCAGTGCTACTGCAGAACTTTGGAGAAACCCTTAGAATCCTAAATTGTGAAATTTGAGGAGAAAAATACCTTGGACCGGTAGAGTATCGGGAGCTTATCTACTGTTTTGATATGTGAATGTGGTAGTACCCTTCGACTAAGGATAATAGTGGATATATTATGTACTGTGAATACTAGGCTACGGGAAAGTGAATGAATTTATATAAGTTGTGGGTATACTTATTGCTCAAAGTATGGGAATACATATTGGGATAGTATTTTAAGCATGTGACGACTTATTTTATTACAAATGGAAATATTCGAGGCTATTGGCTATCTCTATAAGAGTTTGGAAATTATAGCCATAGTACATTGAGAAGAGATATAAATAATATATATACGATGTCGTTAAAGTATAAGTATTATGAGACAAATGAATACATCGGGGTTGTTGATATTATCATTGTGCGGTGGAAATAATATATTGAGGATTGAATATATTCAATATATGCGTAGGATATTTGAGATATAAATATACTACGCAAGGGATTATTATACGGGTTGTGCGTATGCCCGGATGTTATTATATGCATGGATTAAATAATTACCTATGGGGAACTTTGTATAGGTGAGATAAATACCTATCGTTATAATATGGTTATGTGAATACCTAACTGATGATATAATTATATAGGTGGAATGTCCACCTATATTATTGTTTATTATGTGTATGACATACCTACCATACTTTCTATCACAGGAGGTTGGCGTTCGAAAGAGGACAATCTTATCCTGTGTTGCCTTCGGGGGGATTTTAGATTTGGTACCTTAAGAGCATGGAACCTAGGTACGGGCTATCTGAGAGACTAAAATGTTGACGATCATATGGGTTCGTAGGTATATGCGTAGCCCATAGGCTTGGAACCATGTTCGCCTCCAATATGTGTGATTTTTATTGATACAGTTCCTGAGCGATGTGAAACATGTGATACTTTAGTACGGGATGTACTTGGATTGGATAGCAGAGTATGTGTGCACCGCTGTTAAGCCTATGGGTGTCGGATATGGATATATGTATTGAGATTAACATATATGTGTACTTGAGATAATCCACGGTTACCTAGTAATTGAGAATGGCTAAGCTATTTATATTATAGCTCAGTGGATGATTAATATACTTGTTGCATATAGTATATTGTTTATATATATGAGATGAGATATCATATAACCTAACCTTGTATAAGGTGAAAAGAATGAATAAAGTGTGATACAACTTCCGGTATATGAATATTCGGATTTTTATGAATATGAATCATAGGTTCTAGTGAGACCTATATATATATATATATATATATGGGATGGTATAAGATGTGGTATATACTGAGGGCCAAATGGATCCCGACGATCAACATTATCACGTAGTCATGTATCAGGGAGGTTCCTTGTTTGGATTTCGCTTCGCGAGACACCCCATGCACGAACGTAACATAATGTTGGGAATGGGAAAAATTTTAGTCCTTAGTACTTGAATTTATGAGGGTTATTAGAAGATGGGTAAATACATTAGTTAGGCAGGGTAACATAACTAGGTTGTTTAAAAAGCTATGCGATAGTTATGCACTATTAGAAGAGGGGTGAGGTGTATCTCATGTGAGAGCGATACCAGTTTAAATATGAGAAATATCATATTTTCAAATATGGATTTTAAGCACTTGCTAAAATATTTTCAAAACTCGGGCTCTGACCCGTTTTCTCTATTTTCCCCTCTCTTGTTATATCTATATATATATATAGGTGTCCATACATAGGGACGCCTGGATGATGATTCTATCGAGTCAGACGTTTGCTGTAGCAGCTGTGGATGCAAGCAGGTTTATTGTGGATGCTTCTATCATTAAGATCTAGAAAGGAGGTATTGTAGAAACATTCGGGCTTATGGACCAACTGTACACATTTATTCTTTTATCGCCTTTTAGTGCGGCATTCGATTTGGTTGTATTATTGTACCGAGTGTTCGATTATTTTATTTTATTTCATTTCAATTATTGCATGTAAACTGTTGTACTTGTTTTATTTAAATGGTTTGGTTAAAAAGATTTGTTAATTTAAAATTTTGACACCGGCCTAATAGGATATTAGTAATTAAATTGGTTTTCAACAGTGATGCTAAGAATGAACCATACGAGACTGCTGTTTTAATTTGATATAGGAGTGATCGCCCGGTATTTTATTAGGCAAGGTGTCAGAGAAATTTGACTCATAAAATCATGTTATTCATGTGTATCTTGTAGAATAGAAATTTATTGTTGTATGCCCCAAAATATGCATTTTGATGAAATTGTATAAGCTGTTGAAAAATGAATTATTTCATTAAGATTATAATTGAATGGACGTAATTTGGATAAATACTAATCTAGTTATTAATAGGAAGAATTATTGTTATAGGTTGAAAATATGCCTTATGTGATTGGCTAATTTCATTAATATTCAACACTGTGGGGACGACGAGATTATTAGGGCAGTTATTGCTTTCACCTTATTTTAGGTTTCTTTCTAGGTATGGAACTAGTAGGTAGTCCTTGATTGTTGTTAACACTTTCTGCGTATGGGACTAGAGAGTGTAAATTTTTTACGGATGGATAATTCTGGGGTGGGGCTGAATTGTACATCGTATTTGTTGGATCGTTAACCTAGGTTCGGGGCTAGGTACTAACTATTGGTAGGTATTCTTCCAAGATAATAGGATAAGATATACTTCTGTTTTGGAGACCTCTAGGTATGTGACTAGTGGTGGTTTTGAGTATTTATGTTCGATTGAAGGGTAGGGCTATTAGTTGGAAATAATGAGAAACTTGGGAAAATTATTGAGTAATGCCTAAGATAATAAAAGGTTATTATAATGAATTTCCGTCATGAGTACGTGTAGGGATAACAATAAGGGGCACATTGGCTATAGAGACATTGGTGTGTGTTAGCGTCACGAATATGTGCACGACTAACAAAATTGGGTGAACTGGCTATAGTGACGTGTCGTGCGTGGAACCTTACGAGTATGTGCAATGCTAACAAAATTGGGCAAGTTGGCTATAGTGAGGGAATGTGTGTGGTGTATAGATTAAGCGGTCTAGGAGTATGTGCAGGATCCGAAATAGGGTGAACTGGATATACTGGTGTTGCATAAATAAATTGGATGGAATTAATTTAATTAAATTATTGAATCCGAATTCATGTTGAAATGTCATAATTGGACTTAAACATTGGGGTAGCATAGTTATGTGGGCAGATAGTGTTAGTTTATTTCTACTCGCATTGTTAATATATATCTCGTTTAATTTAAAATACTCTATTGTGATGTTTATCACATATAATGCTATTATTTGGGTCTATGGACCCTAATTGGGAGGAGTATCTAGTATTCATGCAGCCGGCTTTGACCCATAACATTGATTAACATTTCAAGTATAGTGTGGGAGTAGATGCACATGAGTGATTTGAGATTTTTAGGAGTACGGTTGGAGTTTTATTTTATCTGCTTTAGTAGTTTAGATTTACTTTCCATTCTGTCATTTTATTATGAGACTATCATTATGGATTTGGTCTGCTAATTGGTTTCATGGTTGTTTATGGTTTCAGTAAGATATTTATAGTAGGATTATTTCATTTGAGTTTTAATAATTTGGAGTTGGATTTATTTTGGAGATAACATGATGATGTGTTTTAATTTGCATGAATGTTTACATTTGATTGGATTAATTTGAATAGTATCTTGTGAAATTGTTTTACATGTCTCATAATTCTATCACATGCTGAGAATGATAACTTTTAAGTGATGCCAAACATAGTTTGGTGGTGGAAGTTGGCCACCTCGCTTGCCAGAATGCACGGGGTGTTACAATTGTGCACCTTGGCCTTCGACGTCTTCTGTATGCTCTTATTTCCCTATGACTTTAATATTTGACATAGTCTTAGTCCCACTCATTCTTCTAGCTGATATTGTCACTATGAATGAAGTTTCTGTCCCAATGATGCATATCGATGACCCATTTGGAAACACAAAGTCATTTTTCCTTCCTTAGGAACTCGTTGATAAGGATAGACATGAAGTCATCCATAGTAACAACCATTTAGTTAACCATCACATGCCAACCTCCATTGCTTATTTACATACATTATTCTTCTCCAAGTATATGGTTGGTTGTTGTGTTCGCCGATTTCATTTTTCCTCCTTCATTGGTTACCTTGAGGCATTGACTCTTGGCATCCTTTATGGAGACAAATTTATGTATTGCATCCACATTGACTAGTGCTCATGTTAGAAATTCATTAATGATATCATTCATGTACATAAACCTATTTACTTAACACGTAGGTGTCTCTATCTCCCCCTTAACATTCATGGCATTGAGAACCCAAAGTGAACCCCTTTATGTTCTTTCATGATCATTTTTATCTTACAACTCTTTGGCGGCCTCGTACCTAGTCATAATTGAATTTAAGTGTCTTCTTCCTCGGATAATATCTATTTTAATGTGTCCCATCACAAGTCATGCAAAAATCCAATTTAGGTGGGATCTTAACTTGGTTATTAAGGTATTATCCATCCTTAATCGTGGATAGTCCTCATGCTTTCTTATTAGATTTA
Source organism: Sambucus nigra (assembly GCA_949130495.1). NCBI lineage: Eukaryota > Viridiplantae > Streptophyta > Magnoliopsida > Dipsacales > Adoxaceae > Sambucus > Sambucus nigra. The sequence continues at coordinate 44,271,683 of OX422210.1, read as the reverse complement.
GGTCTATCCCCCCCCACCTATAACATGGTCGTCCATTTGGTCCTTCGATGGTGAAGAATCTCCATTATGCTTATCTTTTTCTATACCATAATCGATGAACGATTATAGTTCGGCTATAGAGGTGGTGAGGTCATTGACTCCACGCCCCTTTAACTCCATCTTATCATAATTTTGATTGACATAAATAAAGTAGAAGTCAGAATCCTTCTCTGCTAAGTCAAGGATCTCTAGGGTGAGGGTAATTAACTCATTGATGTACTCCCTTATTTTCCCCTTTTGTTTGAGTCGATGTAACTTACCACAAGTCTCATCCATGGAATTTTTAGTATAAAATCGTCTCTTGATTTATCTTTTGAAATTACCCCTAGTATCCATGACATACGAGCCTTTACCGATGTCTCCAAACTTATGTCTCATCTATAGGGAAACCTTATCAGTGAGGTAATGTGTATTCATGCGAATCTCAGCATTCTCGGCAACACCCGTAATATCAAAGTATTGCTACATACCTTAAAGGAAATTATATAAATATCTAGTATTCCTAGTACCATCATAAGACTTTGGCCTAGAGGAGTCCACTATTGGGGTTGGGCATACAACTAGCATACCATTTATGAAAACCTTCTTACAAAGAGAGAGATCGACATACACCTCGTCAACTCGTTTTTTTTATTCCTTCAATAAAGTGTTCCCTTAGCCCAACTATTTTCACAAGCATCCCATCATGAATATCATGTAGTGCTTGACAAAGGTCTCATTCTAACGTGTTCACCAATCGTTTAATCACATCATGCATTCCAGAATGTTCTGTGTCTAACCCATCGAGTTGGTCATGGATTAACCCAATGTCTTAGGTCATTTTTAATAGGGACTCTTAAATTTGGTGTATCCTTTCTTCGTAGTTATATATTTCATCAGTAGACTTTCCCTAGTGATTTTTAGCAGCATTTATGTGCTCCTTATCACTCCCCTAGTGCTCCTCCTTAATATAAGTCATAATCAATTCGTTGGATATATGCTCAACCCTCAATCACTTGAGTGTGATCAAATACTGCGGGAGGTAGGCTACATTGTGGTCCATTTGCCAAGGGAGGAAGGATACTCCACGCACCAATTTGGAAGGTTTTTTTAGTGTTGTCTTGTTATTATAGCAATGCCAAGGGAGTCACATAATTCACACGTTTGAGATTGTCACATATCAATTCTCGAGTCATTGTGACAAAGCATTGAGAATATTTAAATAGCATGTTGGATAGAATTGGGTGATAAATTATTGGGGATAATTCCAGGGAAGATGCAAGTAGGATTGTATGTCGGTAGTCTCTTCGAATTTAAGGTATGTTGACTCAGATGAGTTTGGGGAAGTTGTTTCTAGTCTTGGACTTGACTATAAAGATGGGACTCAACAATCACAATAAAAACTGGTCTAAAGATGGATCTGCTCCCTGGATGATGCCAAGGTAGATTGAAACAGCCTGCATGTATGATTTAAAATCAGTCTGTCTTAGGGTAAGCCTTATGATTGAGAGTCTTAGGATACCATCCTATTAGAAAAATGCGCCAAAACTCTAAGCCCATAACAACAATTACTGAAAATACCCTCTCTAAATCCCACGAGGTTTTGACTTGGCTCAATTTTGTATCAACAGACCCAAATACACTCGGAGCATTACATGCAATAAACATATTACTAAATGATTTTTTAAAATCAATTTTCTAATTTTAAAACCCTAAATTGAATTTTGCGTAATATATACATTATTTTTATATTAGTACATCCTATATGTATTGTTTACTTAAATATTTTTTATATTATATATTCCATGGTCTTATAATTTTCAGGGTTATAAAGTTAATTTTTATATTCTTATAATTTTCTAAAATTTAAAATACTGAAATAAATATTTAATAGAAACAAAATTAAACATTTACTTTATGTGACACCCCGTCTAATAAAATACCGGGTAGCTACTCCTTTATAAAATAAATACATAATATCAAGTCGGTTCGGTCTTAGCATCACTGTCGAAAACAATTAGTTAATTACTAGCCACCTAATATTTAAAAAGAGAGATGCCAAATTTTATTAATTAAGTTAACTTAATCCAAGTAATTAAGTCAACAACCATTAATCGCAAAAACAATCTCAAATGAATAATCAACGAAAAGAAATAAATGAGTCTGGAGTGAATGCTCCAATAATAATACCAGAGGAAAATAAAGTCCCGATACAAGAGTCTGAATAAATAAACCAACATTTGAAGTAAAACTAAAAGTCTGAGAATGCTATCTCTATATGGAAAAGGGCGACATGCCCTAATAGATAAGTAACCCTGAGTAGAATCAAGTACAAAATGTGAAGGCATCTAATACCGAGATCCAGTAACTTCCATAGCAGCTACATCACGTCAATGTAACGGAACTCCTATGCTTGGCATCCCTGTGGCTGGGCACCTAAAAATGTTATTACAAAACAAAATAGATTCGGAAGAAAATGGGTCAGGGCCCGAGGTGAAAACAGTTTAAAAGTTTAGCAAGTGTTTAAATTACAATTAAACAACACATATTATAAACATGTTCGTTGCGCACTCTCCCATGAGTTTCTCACCTCTCCACTAATGTGCATGCTTAACGTATTCCCTTAAACCATCCTAGTTATGCCGCTAACTAACTAGTCTGTATCACTCCTGCATTCGCATTCTATCATAGGGTATCTATTTGTAACACCCAACATGTTATATTCATAACCCATATTCACTCTCATTAAATTACTTATCTCAAGTGTTAATTTAATTCTCACATTCTTAGTCCATTACAATATCTTAGTTATTCACATCTACTAAGTAACAGTGAACTAGTCACAAGTATATATTTAAATCACTCTCAGTACATATATACATATAAGTCACCCCTAGGCTAAGCTGCAGTGCAAACATACTCTGCTATCAAATCCATGTACATCACGTACGTAAGGATCACGTGTTTCGAATCATTCAGGAACCGTATCAATACAAATCACACATAATGGAGGCGAGCATAGTTCACATACCCCTGGCTCACGCACATACCTACGCTCCCATGGTCACCTAACTTATCAACACTCAAATAAGTCATTCACAGTCCTATGTCCTTAAGGTACCAATCTAAATCCCCCCGAAGGCACACAACATAAGATGGTCCTTTTCCAAAAGATCGACCCCTCGTGATAGCAAGTATGGTAGGTATGTCATACACATAAGAAATCTACACACTAGGCATTCACACAGCCTAAGTAATCATATTACAATATAGGTATTCACACAGTCCATATAGTAAGTCTCATACATAGCAAGTTTATCCCAAACATCATACATAATATATATATATATATATATAACTTGATAGCTCTCTCGTCGTATCCATTTGAATACCTAAACCTATCCCAAAAGGTTACTAGGTATCCTATTAGTTTCTAATGTTATCTCAGTAACTTAAATCTCCTCTGTTACTATTATTATCCTCACCTTAGTATTTATTCTCATTATAGTTTCAATTCGAACGATTTCAAACCGTACCTCACTCGGTAATCCCTCATAAGAAATAGTATTCAATTCCATAAGGTAATCCATCTTTTTGGGCTTCAACTAAGACCCTATTGACCTTAACTAAGTCCCACAATATCATATTAATCACCCTAAGGATCATTATCCGCTTTGGGATTTTCCTTAAACCTTAAAGGGAAATAATTACGAAAAATCAGAAAAGGTCGATCGATCGAAGAAAATGGGTCGATCGATCGATCAGTCGATCGATCGACATTCTTGAGTCGATCGATCGATCAAGCAGGTATTTGCCCAGAATTTCCTTAAACAGTTACGGGTTTCCTCTTTTTACACCTCTAATTCTTCATTTCAACGTCCTAAACTCCCAACCAAGTATACTAATAATCCTACCAACATGTTTGTATGATTTCCAACATTTTAGAATCATCAAATCAAAATGGGACATCAAATTCTTGGATCAATTTATATAAATTTTCATATAAAGACCCTAGTTCTCCTATTTCTTCAAGAACACTATATAATTCATTATAAATTCATAATTATCTGCACATGGATCATGCTTTTGTGGCTGGTAAAATCCCAGAAGTTAATCTACATGCAAAATCTACCAAGATTACGATTTCAATTCTTCAAATCCATTCAATTATCATTATTCAAGGTTATTCTACAATTCTAACCTAACATGGATGATACATGCACTAATTTATTGAAAATTAAATCACTTGCCTGGTAATGAAGATTATGATCCTTTGAAGTATATCGTATAGAGATGCTTCTCTCTTTCCGATCTATCCGATGGTGGTGACGGTGGTGCAAAAAGTCCAAAGATGGTGGTTCTCCTTTGGTAACTTCCTCCACTTCATCTCTAATGGCCGTCTATGAAACTTGGTGATGGAAACCCTAAGGCTCTAACCTATTGGCTGATAAAGCTTTCTAAATTTCATGGGTCACTATTCACCAAAAATTGAAATGACTAATATACCCCCTCGGGTTGCTGGTTTGGCCTAAAAATGCCCCGAGAACAAAACTAAACCCCCGACTAGTGTTTTCTGACTATCTAGACCCTTATGGACACGTTGGCACACTCAAAATGCTCATACGGATGACATAAAAATAAAATACCTTTAAATTCAGTAAATTCAGTCTTGACACGACTAACACGCGTGTCCCAACTAAATTTCCGAGACTGTCGTATTTTCAACTCACGATAATTTTTAAGAAATTCAATAATCACATATTACCATAATCACTCAGTAATATTGAACATAATCGTCATATTTAAATACTAACTCTCGTCTCGCTAGATATTTAAATCTGAATTAATTTCCAATTAATTATCCCAAATTAATTTAATGAATCCCATAATTAAAAGAAATTTTTTTATTTAAATAATCTCATAATTAAAAGCCATAAAAATACGAGGTATTACATACTTCTCACCTAATAACGGAATTTCATCCTGAAATTCGAAAAGTAAGGCATACCTTGAAAAATTAGGTATCCTTCGGACTCAAAATGAAATATAAAGAAAGGCTCAATCACTACAGCCCTCGCTTCACAATAATCTTGTTGAACACTTTTTGACACTCTATCAGTTATAGGGTTACACCTTAATAAATGCATCTCACGTTGTGCTCTTACTAAACAAAATTCGAATAAGAATATCCTATACATCATTGACCGCATTATCTCAATATTATTGTGAGTTCGCACCTCACTTCGTATCAACTCTCGCCTTTATTTAAACACAAAACTCTCCCCTCCTAGGAGAAACCATAAAACATTTGACTACTCTTGTACGTTCTTTGAATCTCTGTTCCCAGCGTTGTGACTTTTACACAAGGGAAAACCACTTCAGACGGTTGGTGGTTAACCCATTATAGTCATCGTATTCTAGCTACTGACGAATCCCAAAACTCTGATAATCCTCTCACCTCTAAACATCCAGAGGAAGAATGGTAAGGTTTATCCACTTGAAACCTCAGTAAACACCTTGTCCACAATAAATAGGTACGGGTGCTTTCACACAACTCTACTATTAAGTAGTATCCTCTCCTTTTTACCATATTATACGTCACTGATGATCTATACCCATTGTGGAAATCAAATGATCGCAATGAGTACAAAAATTTACTTTCATATAGTTCCACAGGTCGTTAATCACCTTGTGCCTATTCCTCGGGCTATAGGTGATACAAAATTTTCAAATAAAACTATTCCCAATACTTCCTTATACCCATATTGAAGGTGGGTTTCGGGTATTTCATCCTCATTCGAATTAATACTGGGTAGGATCTCATACCGGCACGGTCACTATCTAATAGTGTAAATCACCCACGAATATAATAATTTCTTTCCTTCTTGACAATCCATTCCACACATTCGAAAGAACTCGTTAGTCATCTTTATGATTGCAACCCATCAAATAAATTTATCATCTTGACTATTCTGCTACTGGAATCGTCGACTCGACATCAAGTTTCTAGTTGATACTCCTACTCCAACCGATTTCTATCTATAAGTGGCGCACGTGGGGGATACTAATTATGTCCCTCTCAACGCCGATTTCAACTTATAACTCCTCCCATTAAGTGGTACTTAATAACCCTCTTCTTCCTGCGACGTATACCAAAAGTTACGGCCCGTGCACTATTCACCACGTTGTGCACATCTGGATTCTTTATACCTTATTGACATCCTCATTCTATTTATGTGTAAGCCATCCTCATCCTTCGATTGGGTGGAACTTTGTTTTAAATTGCTCATAATAGTTAAATATTTGTCTTTTCAAAGGATACCCCCTTTTTAAATGGATTCACACTGCCCTTCAACCAATTTTGTACGTGCTATTCTGATTGCATGTGAATCTATAAATTGTCCATTTTGTTATTTCCATAAGTAAGAATTTCACCCATCTATGTCTCTTCTTCCGGCGATCCTGACACCAGCAAACCAAGGTGTCCATACACCTTATACATCGTGAAAACAGGTTTAAACATCACATACTCTTCATAAGTACTTCAAACTCTTTATTTTTCCTGCATTTGCAACGTTGCTACACCAATTTGGGTATTCTCAATCACCCCCAAATTCGAAATTCTAAATCCGCCTAAGCATCATTTCATCCTTCAACCCGCTAAAATAAAACAAAATTATCAGTACTTCCTCACCACATAACTGCCTCTACTGGCCTTATATAGTAATTTCTTCTTTAACTTCCAGTTATAACTATATACTTCCCTAACAATCGAGGTACCCAAATCATGGATGAATGGCCAAACATCTCTTTACTACCAACCATATGCGAAGTTTCATGCGTGGAATGTCTCGCAAAGCGAAATCCAAACAAGGAACCCCCCGATACACTACTACCTAGCATTGTCGGTCTTCGGAATCCGTTAGGACCTCAGTCTATAAGATGTACCCCTATATTCCCGTCTCTTGATAATAGAGTTATATCTCCTTCCGCAGTTACACTTAAACAAGAAACTCCTTCTGAAAGACACTGTCTCTTAACATTGATGGTAATCACATTCCAGAAATATCATGCAAATCTAATCGAGGCTCTCAAAATCCCATCCCCATACATAAAACTATGAGTATCAACTTCCACGTTTCTAAAGGGTGATATAACAATGCACTCTTCTTATAACCATATCCTGAGCGTTAATTATAATAACCATACCGGGAACAAATATCCTAGACCATTATACTTTTCTAAGTCTTAACAATATATATACCTATATACAAATATATAAACGTGAGTTCGGCCCTCTCGCCTATGTGGCCTCTCCATAACAAAAACATTCTACACCAAGGTAGTAACTCCGATGGATTAGCAATAACCGAACACAATCGGTTAAATCGTTATCATAAAACCATAATTAGGATAATATCATACTTGTATAACACAACACTAAAACGAGTAATTTCAATAAAGTATATGCCACTATCGATACACCCATTCATCCTCCGCGGATAACACTAAAAGTAACCCCACTATACCAAGGAAAATATTCACATAAATAATAACATTGCCGAGATACTCACTAAACTCGTCCCTCATGAAAATATAGCAATAATAAAAATGTAGTAACTCATTCCTATCACATACAACACGCATCATCATCTGAGGATATAACTCATACTTCTATCTTGCCAATCGCCCTAGCTGCTCTAATGGTTCCTGGACTTAACACACCTGTCCGTACTAACGAAAATTTCAATAACTATTACCCTTGCCAGTCACCATACCCTTTATTCCTCTACTCGCTTCGAGAAAAAAAATTTAACGCACGGGTTTTACTCCCCAAAAAATACCTTTACACATACTTCTTTTATCTCCGATCACACTAACTATGTTACGATTGTCCTTTTCTCGGGCATTGGTAGTCTCAACTCTGATGACTACCTTCGTTGTTCCCTTAGCTTTGACGATCATAAGGAACATGCTACTGGATACAACCATTCTTACTTAAATCACCATCGCTCGGTAATAATTCAACTATCCGAATCATTTAAGTGGGTCCCATGATGGATCTCCCCCTTGTGGTACTTCACCAGCACCGTTTCCCCCTGTCTTGCTCTATCTAAATTCTTTGGTTCTTATAGCTCCTCACATAAGGAAGCGTTTACCTTAATATTAACCAAATGCAACATTGTCATCATCTGCATTGACCATCTAAGAAAAATTCCCAAGAAGTGCTAGAAATTCTTCTTGTAAGTTAATTTTCCCCTTTAATGTCCTCTTCTCCATTGCACCTACTTCATCCGGTGTAAGGTTCGCTAATTAATTAAATTTCTCTTCACAAAGTTACTTCTGTCTGACCCTCTTGTGTGAGTTCAGAACATGCTCGCATCTTATCTTGAACATCTGATGAAAGAACTTATGGTCAAACCATACGTATGTGCCTTATCTTGACAAAACATTTCACTTCTTAGTGTGGTGGTTGCTCTCACAATTGTAACTCTGCTCTTACGAGCCAAGATAAATTTTACCCCAAATTTTCACTCCCGATTAGCCATACTCCGACATATGCCCAAGCCATTGGATATTTTACCTTTGTTGGCTAACACACGCCATTTTCTCATTTCTAGAATTTCTACTGCTCGTTCTCTTCAATATTTCGTCTGACTCTCTCCCATTCTAACCTTGGTGGGTGAGTCTAATTTGACCCCATTTTCTACTATAGTTGTACTATAAAGTCACATGTTGTGCCCGAGTCGCCTTTACCGTCCTGGCTTTTCGTATCATAATAGGGGTGACCTCAACTACGGTCATCATTCTTGAATATACCTTATAACCTCAACTGAGCTTTGTCTCCTGTTGTCCGCCCAACTCAAACTACATACTTCATTGTTCAGTACACGAACACTCCCAAATACAAACAAGATTCACTATCATATTCATTATAGTAGGAGAACAAAATCTCACCAAAGAAATCAACAACCTAAACATAGGGCTCTACATCAAAGAAAGCTACGCTGGAAGCATAATAACCCGCACATATCCTAAAGGACACTAGAACCTGATGCTCTGATACCACCTGTGACACCCCACCTAATTAAATATCGGGTAGATACTCCTTTATAAAATTAATACAGAATATCAAGTTGGTTCAGTCTTATCATCACTGTCGAAAATAATTAGTTAATTACTAGCTGCCTATTATTTTAAAAGAGAGATGCCAAATTTTATTAATTAAGTTGACATAATCCAAGTAATTAAGTCAACAAGCATTAATCGCAAAAACAATCTCAAATGAATAATCAACTAAAATAAATAAACTGAGTAAGGAGTGAACGCTCCAATAATAATACCAGAGAAAAATAAAGTCCCGACACAAGAGTCTGAATAAATAAACCAACATTTGAAGTAAAACTAAAAGCCTGAGAATGCTATCTCTATATGGAAATGGGCGACATGCCCTAATAGATAAGTAACCCTGAGTAGAATCAAGTACAGAATGTGAAGGCATCTAATAGCGAGATCCTGTAACTTCAATAGCAACTACATCACGTCAATGTAACGGAACTCCTATGTTTGGCGTCCCTGTGGCTGGGCACCTAAAAATGTTTTTACAAAACAAAATAGATTCGGAAGAAAACGGGTCAGGGCCCGAGGTGAAAACAGTTTAAAAGTTTTGCAAGTGTTCAAATTACAATTAAACAACACATATTATAAATATGTTCGTTGCACACTCTCTCATGAGTTTCTCACCTCTCCACTAATGTGCATGCTTAACGTATTCCCTTAACCCATCCTAGTTATGACGCAAACTAACTAGTCTGTATCACTCCTGCTTTCGCATTCTAACATAGGGTATCTATTTGTAACACCCAACATCTTATATTCATAACCCATATTCACGCTCATTAAATTACTTATCTCAAGTGTTAATTTAATTCTCACATTCTTAGTACATTACAATATCTTAGCTATTCACATCTACTAAGTAACAGTGAACTAGTCACAAGTATATATATAAATCACTCTCAGTACATATATACATATAAGGCACCCATAGACTAAGATGTGGTGCACACATACTCTGCTATCAAATCCATATACATCACATACGTAAGGATCACGTGTTCCGAATCACTCAGGAACCGTATCAATACAAATCACACATATTGGAGGCGAACATAGTTCACATACCCATGGGTAACGCACATACCTACGCTCCCATGGTAAGCTGACTTATCAACTCATAAATAAGTCATTCACAGTCCTATGTCCTTAAGGTACCAATCTAAATCCCCCCGAAGGCACACAAGATAAGATGGTCCTTTTCTCGAAAATTGACCCCCCGTGATAGCAAGTATGGTAGGTATGTCATACACATAAGAAATCCACACACTAGGCATTCACACAACCTAAGTAATCATATTACAATATAGGTATTCACACATTCCATATAGTAAGTCTCGTACGTAGCAAGTTTATCCCGAACATCATACGTAATATATATATTTAACTTGATAGCTCTCTCGTCGTATCCATTTGAATACCTAACCCTATCCCAAAAGGTTACTAGGTCTCCTATTAGTTTCCAATGTTCTCTCAGTAACTTAAAGCCCATCAATTACTATTACTATCCTTACCTCACTATTTATTCCCATTATAGTTTCAATTCCGACGATTTCTAACCATACCTCACTTGGTAGTCCGTCGTGAGCAATAGTATTCAATTGCCTAAGGTAATCCATCTTTTCGGGATTCAACTAAGACCCTAATGACCTTAACTACGTCCGATAATATCATATTAATCACCCTAAGAATCATTATCGGCTTTGGGATTTTCCTTAAACCTTAAAGGGAAATAATTACCGAAAATCAGAAGAGGTCGATCTATCGAAGAAATGGTTCGATCGATCGATCAAGCAGGTATTTGCCCAGAATTTCCTTAAAAAGTTACGGGTTTCCTCTTTTTACACCTCTAATTCTTCATTTCAACGTCCCAAACTCCCAACCAAGTATACTAATAATCCTACCAACATGTTTGTATGATTTCCAACGTTTTAGAATCATCAAATCAAAATGGGACATCAAATTCTTGGATCAATTTATATAAATTTTCATATAAAGACCCTAGTTTTTCTATTTCTTCAAGAACACTATATAATTCATTTCAAATTCATAATTCTCTACACATGGATCATGATTTCGTGGCTCCTAAAATCCCAGAAGTTAATCTACATACAAAACCTACCAAGATTACGATTTGAATTCTTCAAATCCATTCAATTATCATTATTCAAGGTTATTCTCCAATTCTAACCTAACATGGATGATATATGCACTAATTTATTGCAAATTAAACCACTTGTCTGGTAATGAATATTCTGATCCTTTGAAGTAGATGGTATAGAAATGCTTTTCTCTTTCCGATCTATTCGATGGTGGTGATGGTGGTGCAGAAAGTCCAAAGATGGTGGTTCTCCTTTGGTAACTTCCTCCACTTCATCTCTAATGGCCGTCTGTGAAACTTGGTGATGGAAACCATAAGGATCTAACCTATTGGCTGATAAATCTTTCTAAATTTTGTGGGTCGCTATTCACTAAAAATGGAAATGACTAATATACCCCCTCGGGTTGCAGGTTAGGCCTAAAAATGCTTCGGGACCCAAACTTAACCCTCGACTAGTATTTTCTGACTATTTCGACCCTTACTGACACGTCGGTGCACTCAAAATTCTCATACGGATGACATAAAAATAAAATACTTTTAAATCCATTAAATTGGGTCGTGACACAACTGACACGCGCGTCCCAACTAAATTTTCGAAACTGTCATATTTTTAACCCACGAAATTTTTTAATAAATTCAATAATCACATATTACCATAATCACTCAATAATATTCAACATTATCATCATATTTAAATACTAACTCTCGTCTCGCTAGATATTTAAATCTGAATTAATTTCCAATTAATTATCCCAAATTAATTTAATGAATCCCATAATTAAAAGCATTTTTTTATTTAAATGATCTCATAATTAAAAGCCATAAAAATGGGGGGTGTTGATGTAAAAAATTAGATTATCTCTAATTATCAATCATAGATAAAATAAACATATGAATATAAGACAATGAAGTTTTAAAGTGGTTCAGCCTTGCAAGAACGACATACGTCCACTGTTTTTGTTATTGCTCACTGTTTATTAGAATTCTCGATAATGGGTTTACCAAGAAATTCCCATCCCCTACAATGAGGATATTACAATGTATTAATAGCCTTGAGGCTGTACATGTGAAAGAATAATTCATAGCTGTCCAGTAGGAATGTACATATGTACGATAATAACTGTGCATTTAATGCACAATCATCCTCTTGATTATCCGAATATGAATGCTCTGTACGAGATGCAGCTCGGACCGCCTAAGCTGCTCGGTATACGTGAGTTGGTCGGTACAATAAAGTTCCTCGGAGAACACTTGTTGCTAGTAGCGCCTGAGTTGGTCGGGGAGATTGAGCTCCTCGGAGTCAAGGTGTTATTCAAAAAAATATTTGTGGGTACCATGTAAATTGACTCGTGTCTCCACATAATTGATCCACGTCAGCAGACTAAATTTGGTATCAACCATAGCCCCCAATGTTTCGTAGTTTGATGTTGAAGAAAAGTATGGAACATTCTGCTTCCTAGACTTTATGGATTTTAGACAAACTTTCGTTGTTTATAACTCCTTTTTTGAGTGAATAGTATCACGCTTTTAAAGTATTTTGAATTTTCATAACCGCTTCGTTTTTCGTGCCTTTTTCTTCTTTTTATCCGCCGGATACGCAATCGTCCGTCCTGGTAATCATTATTTTTCCCATTCCCAAGGTAAAGTATTTAAACGCTACGAAAAATTCGATCGTCTTTTACTTTTGCAAATCTGTATCTTTGAACTTTTCTTTTCCTTTCTATCTTGTGCGTCCATTTCTTCCGTCGTTCGTTGTCAACTGATTCACTCTTTCCCTGTAAGATTTTCTTCTTTCTCTTTTATTTACTCTGTTCATCATGGTTTACGTTGTTGAATCGCTTGACAAATTTCGTTATGAATTTTCAATTCCTTCCTGGGTCACATTGGAAGAACTTTCTGAACCTTTTGACTATTTTTCTTTGGCTGAGGGACATTGGTTCCCTAGTCTCTTTGTGGCCGAATGTGGCTTTTCTTTTCCTCCAAATCCTTTATGTTTGGAGTTCTGTCAGTATTTTGATGTTGTTCCTGCAAAAATAGCACCAAATACTTGGAGAATAGTTAATGGAGTTCATAGGTTAAATCAACTTCATGGAACCTATTTAGGGATTCCAGAGATAATGTACTGTTATATATGGGTCGTTATTGATAGTACTTTTTACTTAAAAACTAGGTTTTTGAACAGGCCATTAGTCGTCAATCTTCCCGTGCCAACAGGGATTATTTTGAACATGGAGTGGTAATGAAAAATTGGCAACATCCTCCATTAACTGGAGACAATGTGTATCAAGGTCCTAGATGTCCTCCTTATGGCAATGGGATAGGTTGTTTTTATTTTTATTTTTTGAAATTATGTTTTCTTCGTGTTTGATAAAATGCATCTTTGACATTTTAATTTTTGTTTATTTGCAGTTGACAACAAAAGAAAATCCCCCAAAGAAACTGATGTCAATTTGAGGCACTTGAAACTTATCTGGAGTTCGCACCAAACCGTTGCTGACGGACATATTAGATCAACCTCTTACTTATTGCAGTACAAGAGCTATACTTCATCCTTTACTGCTCGTCCATTGGTAGGTGACATCGACCCAGTACCAACTTCTGAAGGTTCCTCCCCTGAATCGAATATTCCCCTCAGTATCAGAATGAAGAGAAGAAAAGCTCCCTCCCTTTTTGACAAATCGGACTCTGCCAATGTGGAGGCAAAGAGAAAAAAATAGGATGTTCCAGAGGAAGGAACGAGGAACATTGATGTACCCCATCCGTTTGCTGCTAAGAAAGCTGTTGAGAAGCCCCCTGTGGTTCCAAGTAAGGTTGTGGTTATTTCTCCTCCTGGTGAGGTCATTGTCATATCACCAACCAAGACTCCTTCGGTTGAAAATATTCCTCCTGATCCGAATAAGTCAAATAAAAGTTCTTCGGATAAACTGGCTGAATCTATCTCTCAGCCTTTAACTGCTGGAAGTGGTTGATAGTACAAGTATAACACCCTGCCGTGGCAGTACTTCTATAATCGCATTCAAGCCATACATGCCGCGACCTGTATCTCATCTGAGGCGCGGCCAGAACCCCTGTAGGGTGCGTCCTCTCCATAAGAAGCCGCGGTACCCCAATGACCTCAGCTCAGGTTCCGCGGAGCCCCTCCAGCAGCGCAGTGCTGCTGCTCTGGGCGTATACCCTCATCTACATCTACTGCAGACTCTGTGTACGCCACGTGCTCAGGGCAAGTGATTCAACACACAGACCTCCTATAAATAAGGGTCCACACCTCGAGATAGGGGGACTCTTGGGATCGGTTCCATACAGACCCGAGATGCTATAACACAGATTCTCTCTACACCACCCCAACATAAGCTTTTGGAGGCTCAGAATCTACATCATAGCCACCTCGCGAGCTCACCGGAATACCTAATATTATCATGTACTCTCCTTCATTATCATACTTGTAAGCCTCTATAGGCACGATTGTATTGTGCAAATCAACACACACATAATGAGAAGGGAGCAACACAGTGGATGTAGGCCCATTTTAGGGGCTGAACCACTCTATATCTTGTCTGCTCTCTGTTTGCTTGCTTTATCTATTTATTCTACACTTCATACTTGATTTGTTGGCACGAGATCTACCTGTGTACGATTTCTCATATCATCAATTTGGCGCCGTCTGTGGGAATCAAGACATTTCAATCTTGTTTCTCTGCACATATGAGTTCTTCAAACACCTTATTCGATCCCGGGGGGTCCTTTGGATCATCTCCTCACGAGTCGGTTACTGGTTATTGGACTCCACATGAGATACACACCCATAGGTGGGTATTTCTTATATCTAGATGTACTCCATCTTACGGATTTAGACCCATCTTGCATACCCCTGTGATATCATTCTATCTAGCTAGTATCAAAAGGCATGACGGGCTTTTGCCTCAAAAGATGAATGATTAGGGGGGGATTGTATCTACTCCTTTGCTGTTCTTGACCTATGATCTAGAATTATCATTGAAACCGCGCCTTGTGTGAACCAAGAGGTTATTTACTCATGAACAAACCCTAGTAGGTGTTCTCCCCATAAGTTTCGGGAGAGAAACTCAGATCCCGAGCTTCAGGTTTGGGATTGCTCCTTGCTGCCTAGGAGGGGATACGGCCAGACAGTAAATATGTCTTAGGGTCGTGGCCTCCACTAGGGTAGTTACAAAAGCATCAAACGTTGAGGAGCGTAATCAGTCGGGCTCTAACTCTACCAAGGTGTACCATACGAGGTCGCGGCAGTGCATCTTGCTACGCGCCTTATGGTCGCGGCCTCGGTGCCACGTAGCAGTGGCTGCGGCCTCCATTTCCTACTTGGTTCAGTATCTCTGAGATTGCTCACTTCTGTTAGTTTGTTCTCAGATTATATATATACATTGTAAAGACTAACAAAAGCAGAAATGGAGGGAGAATCCAGCCGGAGTGCAGAAGTCAAGGATGAGATTGTGCAACTATACAATCACCTTAAT
The DNA here is from genome assembly GCA_949130495.1 of Sambucus nigra. Taxonomy (NCBI): domain Eukaryota; kingdom Viridiplantae; phylum Streptophyta; class Magnoliopsida; order Dipsacales; family Adoxaceae; genus Sambucus; species Sambucus nigra. The sequence goes on along the minus strand of OX422210.1, from coordinate 44,255,957 downwards.
CACCTCTATGACAGCCACGCCTCGCTTCAGACCCAGGTCAATTTTCTCACTCAGAGGGTGCTAATGCTGGAGGCCGCGGTATCTAAAAACATAGGCACGGAAGTTGAGGGAATAGCAAAGCCAGCCATGCCTGCCGCGGCAGTAAATGAAGCCGCGGAATCAACCATCAGAGGTCAAAAAAGGCAGAAAAACTTGGGTGCCTATACTCAGTTGAGCCTCCCAATTGAAGAGATCTTGGGAGTCATCAAAGGGGACAAGATTTTGAGGTGGCCAGAAAAATTGAGAGCTCCACCCCACAAGAGGAACAAAGCTACCTGGTGCAGATTCCATCAGGACCATGGCCACGACACAGAGCAATGCTATGATCTGAAGGATGAAATTGAAAGGCTAATCGGGCAAGGGATGTTGCAGCGATTCCTGAAGAATGCATAAGGGATTCAGCTAGACCCAGCCGAGGCTGCCTACCGTATCTCATCCTTAGTTTTTCTAATTTCAACTATTTCTATTTATGTTTTATGGAGCTCACTGTAGCCTTAAATACTCAAGACTTTATGTTTTGTTAACAAAGTCATTGGCAGCATACATATATAAGTATATGAACTAGCAAGTTTAGCTATATCTGATATTTCTCTTGGTTTTATAACCTGCTACCTCACAAAAAGACTTGTTGTCTCAATCATATTTCAGAGGAAATATAACAAAATTATTTCGAAGGATTATTCTACTTCAGGATGCGCTCATGGATGGGATACGACCTTTGTTAGCTCTAAAGTTTCCCTCGCAATGTGCAACTATATCTTATCATATGATGACCATATTCGCGGAGGCATCTGAGGATTCAAGGAACTTTTATCAACCACCAGGGCCTACAACGCCAATTCTCTGCTCTCGAAGTGCGACATCAGCCACGGGGGCTTATAGCGCCCATTCTTAGCTTTTGGGGCTCGTCATTGAGCCAGGAGGCTTACAATATCTAGCCAGGGATGGATTTATGTATATTATTAGCTGTGGGTGGCTTAATAACATAACCCAGCCTGGAGAGGCTTGATAGTATCTCGCATATTAGCTGTGGGTGGCTTAATAACATAACCCAGCCTGGAGAGGCTTGATAGTTTCTCGCATATTAGCTGTGGGTGGCTTAATAACATAACCCAGCCCGGAGAGGCTTGATAGTATCTCGCATATTAGCTGTGGGTGGCTTAATAACATAACCCAGCCTGGAGAGGCTTGATAGTATCTCGCATATTAGCTGTGGGTGGCTTAATAATGTAACCCAGCCTGGGGAGGCTTCATAGTGTACCAAGATCGACTAAAGGAAAGCCATAAAAGACAATCGAATCGGCTGTTGGAGGCTCTGTTATCATGATCATGAGGCATGTCAAACCTACAGAAGGGTGGCTTCGATTTCCCAGGGGCAAGGTTCTGCAGCCCCATTATCTTGTCAGTAGTTAAATAGATGCCGCGACATCCTCATCCACCACTAACCTAGTGCTGGATGGCAACCTGCCACAGCTAAATGGAAAAAGCGACTGAGTCGCTGAGGTGGGCTTGGATTCAGATTAGTTGCCCTCGTTCAAATCACTGCGGCTTCTACAGAAAATTGAAGAAATCAAGCCGCGGCCCCAAAACCAAACTTCATTGGCACCGCGGCCTGGGGGCAAAGGTGACAAGGGAACCGCGGATGATTAACAAGAGCAAGATTGCATCGAATTATGCTATGCTGCCGCGGACTTAGTTATAAGTACTACAAGTTCATTCAATACAGAAAGCAAGTTGCAAATATGAGGCAGTAACATGCAACCATTCATTATAGTGGGCAATGTAAAACACGCAATGCAGAAAAGAAAGGAATATTAAACAGTGATAAAAATATGGCCGCAGCCTTTGTATTAATAGACTTGGATTACAGAAATGAGGGTCACAGCCACAACAAAGTTAGATTACAAAGATGCAAAAGAAATTAAAAATCTATGAGGCTGCGTCATCATCATCATCAGCCTCATCACCGCCCGCGGCAGTCTCTGTCTCCCCGTCCTCAGCCGCTGCCTCTGCCTCTGATTGGGCTACCAGCCTTGCTCTCTCTTCAGCCGCGACCCTCAGCTCAGCAATACACTCCTGATGTTCTGCATCACTTAATTTCCAGGCGAGGACCGTCTCCTTGGCATCAGGGAAATTCTTAATGATTCTCTGCCGCAACTCCTGGTAGCCGCGGAGGTATGCCCTGTTATTGGTAAGGAAGAAATTCTTGGAGCCTTTGAAGGACTCCACGGCATGATTTATGGCTAGCTGGAGGGCGTCGCCATGATCAACTTCCATATTTTGTATGGCCGCGACATGGGATTCGTCCTTCTGAGCAGACTTGGCTTCAAGCTCTTGGTATTTTTACTGGAGTAGGGCAAGCTTGGAACTTGCAATCTCTGTAACTCGGGCGGCTTCGGCTGTTTGGGCCTGTGATGATTTCAGAGATTCCGCGGACTGATTGAAATTCTCATTCACTTCCTCTCTGGCATTGTTGGCCTTCTTCAAGTCCATATTGGCTGCCTGGAGGGCCGCGGCAGCGGACGCTTTCCCAACCTCAAAAGAAGAGGTCCGTGTAGACTGCAGGTTCGCGGCATGAGCTCTCTTCTCGGCCTCTTTCAGCCTGTACAAAGCCTCGTACTTCCTTTTCTGGACCACAATCACATCCGCGGCCTGTATATGAAATAAAAGACGTTAGAAAAAGTATAGAAAAATATGAGATACAAAGACTAAATGACTAGTACGTACCCTGAGAAGGCTGTGGAGGCCACAGTCCTCCAGATCTTCGTGATCCTCCCCAACTAGTCTGTCGAGGTCCGCGGCATCCAAGGCTCGCTTCATTCTCCGTGCAGCCTTTGCAGTAGTGTCCCAGGAGGAATTTAGGTCAGGCTGCCTTAATTGAGTCCTTGGCCTACCGTCTGGCCCGGACTCTCCGCGGAATTGGGGAGGCGGCAAATTCGCATTAACGGCCACTACATTTGGTGGGGGAGGAGAGGACGGTTGGAGGGGGATTTTCACTGACATCAGTCCGGCCACGGCCAAATTTTCCCCTATGTCGTCATCAAAATGTTCATGATGCACAAGGTTTTCAACGTGAACCACCTGATCCGCGACAGGATCAGTGGTCTTATCTCCAGCAGGGGCCACGGCAGGTACCTTGGCTCTGGACCGCTTCCTTTTTCTGCTTCGCGCGGTGTTATTCAGGACGACCGCATCCTCATCCATCACTGCCAGCTGCACAGCCAGCAGCTCCCTATCAACCTCTTCACCTGAAAAAGAATAGCATGAGTTCAACAAGTTCCAAGAGAATAAAATGACCGCAGAATGAACATAATAGCACATTTAATTACCTTCTGCGCCCATCTGTTGAGGAATTGATTTGTTTGGGAAGAATCCCGCCTCAAATACAGTTGCCGACGTTACAAGTATGCTGAACTTCTTATGCTCAGCAGGAACTTCCGCGGCCTCAGCAACTCTCTTTTCCTGCCGTGGGTTCAAGTGCAGATTGTCAAGGGCTGCAAGAAAGAAAATACAATTCAAGTTAGTAGAAGTCAAGTGAAATTAAAGGACGCGGCTATAATCTTGTACCTAGTTTTGAGGGTGAACCCCACTGCCACGGCATTTTATATGATCTCTCTCTTTCATTCTCCTCGGGGTGCATCTCCCAGCCTTCACCGGAGATATAAAAATATTTTCCCTTCCAGTTTTTCACACTGGTAGGTCTCCCAGTGTAGAGGGTCTCGTCCCTGCCGCGGCTAGAAAAATAGTAGTAGCCCGCGAACTTTACTGAGTTCTCCTTTAGGCAGTAGAAGTGAAAGAACTCCGCGGGAGTAATGTCCTTTTTGAACAACTTCTCCCAAAGGACAACTGCAGCTAGAACAACTCTCCAACCGTTGGGGTCTAACTGAGCTGGAGCCAGTTTCATTGTCTTGAAAATGCGACAGATGGGAACAGGAACAGGCAGTCGCAACCCATAGATGAATGCGTGCAAAGGGAAGCAAATCCCATCGTCAAACAGAACCGTGCACGATCTTTGGTTCGCGGCAGGGGCTGAGCACGTCAAGTTTTCTGGAAACTCGAAAGCCTCAGCAACTTGCTCAACCCAATCTTGGGTCATCGAGCCGCGGATGTCAAGCGCAGCCAATGGTTTTGCAGCCCTCCCTGATGTACCTCCAGGCTTATTTCTAGCAACCGCGGTAATATCTCCTTCTCCCATGGGATGGGTACTTGAGTTGGCTTCCTCTTCCATCGGCTGAGATTGGGAATCCTTCCCAGATGCAGAGTCCACAGAGGTTGAGTCAATTATCACGCAGTTCGGGCAATCTTTCAGTTTGCAGGGCCCAACTGATCTCAGAGGGGGCACGGAAGTAAGCTCTGGGGGAGAGGTCCCAAAATGCTTTGCCCAAAATCCTCTCAGGAACTCGTCTGGGTCAAAGCTCATATGGCTGCAGCAGTACCTGAAAAGCAGAGTTCCCAGTTAGGCACTGCAGCCAGTACGACTTGTAAGACTTCAAGAAGCTGCAGAAGGTTATTTTTAAGTCTTACAAGCAGGAACTACGTCCCTAATACGGTTGTTAATGGGCGAACTCTATTACTTATGGGACCAAACGGTCCCAACTGGCCGTGGCCACATCCATATTTATGGAACATGTGCTGCCACGGAAAGAAGATAGAATTGCTTTAAGGCATTACCGACCACGGCCATTCCTAATTCTTCAGACAACTCGATATGCTCTAGTAGCAACAACAGTTATTTTTCATGGATGTCTTGGGATCATGAAAGTTTTAAGGCTCATGAAAGTTTTAAGGCAGTTCCGAGATGACCAGGGGGGATTAAGTTGATTTGTTTCCATGGCCATTTAGCACGGTTCGACGCAGAATTGCAAGTTCAGACGATTATTATAATCCTATGTTGCCGCGGCCTCTATCCTAAACAGTTGATTAACCGATTTTTAACTATTCTAAGATCAAATTCACAGAATGTGGAGGGTTCGGCTATGAACATCAAGAACAGTGATGTGTATTTCATATGCAGCATATGTGACAAAAAGCAAAGCGAACAAGTAAAATCCTAGATTTCAAGCAAATGAATCAGGAAAGGCGTAAAAACGGAAGAAAGTTGTAAACAGTGGTTTAAAAATCATCTGGGAATGAAAAGGATCGAGAAGATCAGCTACAAACCACCTTGAACTGCCACACACCGCCTCGGAGGGTCGCCGAAATATGCAGGAAGAAATGTGCAGAGTTTTGCTCTCGATTTGCTCTCAAAAGATTTGGAAACGTAATGAAGTTCACGGCTAAAAATAATTTATATAAGGGAGCGCGGAAGACGAATCATCGCTTTGGAAGCACCGCGACACCTAGGCTACTTAGCCGCAGTCCCAATATGTCTCCCTTGACACTACGGCTTGGGGGCTTATTGATAGTACAAGTATAGTACCCTGCCGTGGCAGTACTTCTATAATCGCATTCAAGCCATACATGCCGCGGCCTGTATCTCATCTGAGGCGCGACCAGAACTCCTGTAGGGTGAGGCCTCTCCATAAGAAGCCGCGGCACCCCAATGACCTCAGCTCAGGTTCCGCGGAGCCCCTCCAGCAGCGCAACACTGCTTCTCTGGGCGCACACCCTCATCCACATCTACTGCAGACTCTGTGTACGCCACGTGCTCAGGTCACGTGATTCAACACATAGACCTCCTATAAATAAGGGTCCACACCTCGAGATAGGGGGACTCTTGGGATCGGTTCCAGACAGACCCGAGGTGCTACAACATAGATTTTCTCTACACCACCCCAACATAAGCTTTTGGAGGCTCAGAATCTACATCATAGCCACCTCGCGAGCTCACCGGAATACCTAATATTATCATGTACTCTCCTTCATTCTCATACTTGTAAGCCTCTATAGGCACGATTGTATTGTGCGAATCAACACGCACATAATGAGAAGGGAGCAACACAGTGGATGTAGGCCCATTTTAGGGGTTGAACCACTCTATATCTTGTCTGCTCTCTGTTTGCTTGCTTTATCTATTTATTCTACACTTCATACTTGATTTGTTGGAAAGAGATCTACCTGTGTACGATTTCTCGTATCATCAGTGGTATTCCCACCTTTGTTGCTCCGAGCTCTGCCATGGGATTTGTGAAGTCTTGGATTATCCCGGAAATCTAAGGTCTTGAAGACACTCTTTCTCGGGATAGGGTTACCACCTTGGCAGCTCAACATATTGCCTCAGTAAGTATTACTTAGTCTAAGTTTTCACTTTTCACTTATATGTCTTCGTATTGATTAAAAATTATTTCTTTCCTCGGCTGGTAACCTGTTTCAACAGTATTCTGAAAAAAGATGAGGCTATTAAAGCTTCAAGCTCCTCGGGAGGTATGGAGGAAGCTTTCGTAGGTCTGACTCAGTCCTTAAAGGATTATCGTCAGAAATATGAAGAAGATAAGGAGGCTTGGGAGAAACAACTCAAGTCCATCGAGCAAGAAAAAGACCGAGCTGTGGATCCCTCCCAGGAGTTGGAGAGGAAAATGAAAGAATTTGAGAAGAAAAATAAAGAGCTTGAGGAAATGCTCAAAAATGCTGGAGCGCTTGAAACTAAGCTCGAAACTACTGAAGAGGAACTTGGTAGACTTGGGGAAGCTGATCATCAGAAGGAAGAGGCAGAAAGGAAATTGAAAGCTATCGAGGAGCTCCTTAGGGAAAGGACCTCCTCCAAGAAAGAGAAGTGGAAAAAGGCCATAAAAAAATCTTTCAGTGCTGGTTGGGATAAGGGCTGGAATAAGGGCCTGGCTTCCATGACCTCTCAAATGGAATACGCCAGCCTTAAGTACTTCAGGGATGGATGGGTAGCTGCTTTGCAAGAGATGAAAGTTGCTGAGACTTCAAAATTGTTTCAGCAACACGTTCATGGCCCTCCTCCCTCTCCCGGAGAAGAAGAAGAGGACGAAGCTGCCTCTGAGGAATCCTCCCTGATGATTGGAGATCAGATTCCTCCTGTTCCAGTTGTTCAAGCTTTCTACGAGAAACTCTAGACCACCAGTACCTCAGTCGAGCAACTTCCAATATCTTTCGAGCAACCATCCTCCTCATCCCAACTTCCCGAGGAAGTTGTAAAAAATAAGGAGAAGGTGTAAAGCTGCTCGGGTTTTAATTTTGTTATTCCTTTTGAATGTAACCTTGAGCTTTGTACTTATCTTTATGATAAAAATTCGAACTTTTGGTTGTTCACACTGACTTTTTCTTCTTTTTGCTCTGTTTTTATCTCTATTGATTATGTTCATGGTTTCTCTTTGCCAGTTTATGGCCAGGATGGAGATATTATCATCTCATGATACAGAGTTGTTGAAAAATGCAATGACTACTTCGAAGTTGTTCATGCAGATCTGAATGAAGCTCAAATCATCGATATCCTTGTTCCAGGCGCTTCTGAATGAGCGTTCGAGGCCTAACAATATCTAAAGTGCTTGCTCGACCGTGCAGTTGCCAATAATGTGGCATATTACGAGATGATTGAAGATCTCCATGGTACCGTCGAGGAACTTCAACAACAATATAAGGATTCTTGTACCCTTTTGCATCAGGGGTATGAGAAAAAATATCAACAACTAAATGCTGACAAAGGATATGACAAATTTATTACTGCTTATGAGAAGAAAGAGAGCATTCCGAAGCTTGAGGTCGAGGAGCATATGAAATTGCTAAACTGTTGGAGCAAGAAAATAATGTTTTGCAGGAAGAGATATCCCAACTAAAATCTGCAGTATCTTCCTCGGGAGCCTTGATCCCTATTAATGACGAAGGTTTCTCCTTCTTGTAGGTGGAGAATGCCAACTTAAGAGATGAGTTGGAAACATTAAAAAGGACTGGACCCTCCTCGTCTACTTGGGGACGAGGAAGATCTTCTTCTCGGGGACGAGCAAGAGCTGCTCGGATTTCAATTGAAGAGAAAAGAACTCAATCGGCCTTGGAGAATCAAGCATTCCAGTTGATGGAGAATAATCAAGCATTAACAGAGATGCCCAAAAAGATTCTGAACCTCAACGAGCAACTTTCTGCGCAAAGCTCTGCTTTGGAAAATAAAACAAATCTGGTGAAGCATCTTCATGAGCATCTAGAGAGGTTGACCTACCAGTTCCATAAGCAGCCCAGAGAGTTTTGGATGGCTGGTTACAATGAAGCCCTCTACCATCTAGATGATCGGATCCAGCAGTAAAACAACGAGGGATACAAGCAAGGATGGCTAAATGCACTGGGCGTGCTACAATTGGAGCAGGGCCACTATCTATGGGATTATTATGACCCTGGGTTGCTCGAGTTGCCCATGCCTCCTTTTAAGCTTGACATGAGTTGGATTCCTTCTCGGGCCATTCCTCAGTGCTTAATCTCTAAGTATCTGGGCAACTACAGTCTTCATTCAAACTTCGCAATATCTCATCCAGAACATTTACTTGATCGACCATCTATAATGAATGTCAGTATGCTTCGAGATGTAAATTTTATAAACTCTCCTTATGCCTTAGATGATCCTCCTGCTGGAGTAGAACCTGTTCCAAAGGCAGAGGGAAATAAACCCATAGAGTAGGATTTTTATGTAATGATTTCTCATGTAATACGTATTTTTATATCTTATGTAATTTGTTCTGATTTTAATGAAGAAAATTTTAGTTTTCTTTGCAATCTTGATTGTCATTGTCTTCAAAATATTTTATAAAACATCTCCTTTATTCATTGATGAATGTGTATGTACAACTGTAAAAAGACAAAAATGTCCTATGTTATTTTAAATTCCCGACCAACCGGAGTTAGTGAGAATTCATTGTTGACCAACCGGAGTTGGTGATAATCCAATTTAGAGTTGGTGGTATTTTGATATGCCATTTTGTTTTATTTTTTTATTATAGTGACTTATCACTCTTTTTCCAAGCAATGAAATGACTTACATCCCATGATCCTGCTTAATTTAACCACCCGAAGTTGATTGATTTGCCGACCAACCGGAGTTGGTGGAGATTTATTCCCGACCAACCGGTGTTGGTGGGGATTTGTTCCCGACCAACCAGAGTTGGAGGAGAATTGTTCCCAACCAACCGGAGTTGGAGGATATTTTTTTCCCGACCAACCGGAGTTGGAAATGATTTATCAACCAACCGTAGTTGGATTTTATGTACCAACCGTAGTTGGATTTTATCTACTAGCCGGAGTTGGATTTTATCTACCAATCGGAGTTGGATTTTATCTACCAACCGGAGTTGGATTTTGCTCCCGACCAAGCGGAGTTAGAAGAGATTGATTTCCCGACCAACCGTAGTTGGAGGAGATTGATTTGCCAACCAACCGGAGTTGGTGGATATTTATTCCTGACCAACCGGAGTTGGAGGAGATTATTTATGACTTAATCCATAGTGTGTAGCACTAATACTCCGAAAAAATTTCAACAAAAAGGGATAATTGGTTAAAATATTCAACACTTTATTCTAACTGAAGAAAACTTCATTTACGTAGGAATCCCCAACTACTGATAATATTTGCGTAGATGCTCTGCATTCCATGCATTCTTAAACTCTTCTCTCTCCAAGGTTTCAATCCTGTATGTTCCTGGTCGAACAACCTTTGTTACTCTGTAGGGTCCATGCCAGTTAGCTTCCAGTTTATTATGCTTTTGAATTACTTTCTTGATCACATAGTCTCCTTCCTTCAGATCACACTTCTTTACCCTCTTATTGTAAAACATAGCTGTTCATTGTTGGTATGCAGCATTCCTGATTGCTGCTTCTTCTCTAACTTCCTTGAGCATATCTAGATCTAATCGCCTCATCAAGTCACAGATAGGAGAATTAAAATTCAGCACCCTGTGTGTGGGGAGGCCTAACTCGGTAGGTATAACAGCTTCACTTTCGAATGCTAGCATATATGGAGATTCTCCTGTTGCTGCTCACGGTGTGGTACGATAAGGCCATAACACAGAATGTAGCTTGTTGATCCAATTTTCCTTTGCATTATCCAGTCTTTTCTTTAAACCGTTCAGTAGAGTTCTGTTTTTCACCTCAGTTTTTCCATTGCTCTAGGGATGGCCTGGTGCAAAGTGGGTCTTCAATATGTTTAACTAATGATAATATGCAACGAACTCCTCGTTGTCGAATTGAGTTCCATGATCTGTGGTGAATGCATGGGGAAGGCCATATCTAAAAATGATATTCTTACAAATAAATTGATACACCTTGTTATACGTCATATCAATAAGAGGCTCAGCTTCTACCCATTTAGTAAAATAATCCACAGCGACTACAAGGTATTTAAATCTTCCTCGGGTCGTTGGAAGCAGCCCGACCAAGTCTATTCCCCAAATGGCAAATGTCCAAGGAGACGTGATGGGTGTTAATAATGCTTGGGGAGTTCTTCGGATGGAAGAGAAACGCTGACATTTATCGCATTTCTTGGCATAAGCTACACAATCATCTCTCATCGTTGGCCAATAATACCCTTGCATTGTTATCCTTTGCAATAGTGTCCGACCTGCTACATGGGCTCCACAAGACCCTTCATGGACCTCTTCAATCAAATTTTTCACCTCGGAGGGGTGGAAACATCTTTGCAAACCTGCTATAATTCATCGTCTGTATAAAATGCCATTAGTCAATACATAACGAGCAGCTTTGAATTTTAGGTTCTTGGATGCGAGTTTATCATTTGGTAATGTCCCCTCCTCAATATAGGCCCTGATGAGATCCATCCAAGATGGTCCTAAATCAAGGGCAATGAAGTTCATGACCAGATCTTCATCTATGCTCTTGCTAGCCAAAATTTCTATTGGGATTATTCTTCGTAGCTCAGTGCGTGTGGTTGAGGCTAACCGAGCTAAGGCATCTGCTCTTGCATTCTCCAATCTTGGTGTTCTAATTAACTGCACTACGTTAAAGCTTGATACAATCTCCATTGCTTTCGTATGATACTTGATCATCAATTCTCCTTTTTTCGCGTACACCCCCAGCATTTGATTTACAATCAACTGTGAGTCACTGAATACAATGACCTTCTCCGCCCCCATAGTTTTTGCTAAACTAAGACCTATAATCATAGCTTCATATTTAGCCTCATTATTAGAAGTTTTGAATTGAAAGCGCGGAGCATACTCCACATCGATCTCATCCGGGCTGTTTAAAATAATTCCTACCCCACATCCTCCAGTTCAAGATGATCCATCCACATACAGATTCCATATAGGTACCTCTTCTTTAAATTTTTGATCGGACAAAGTTCCTCGGTGGAATATTTGTTGCTTCTTTATATCTTCCCCTGGTATTTCTTGCTGCTCGTAGACTATCTCCTCATGCTCTTAAGTCGACTTAAGTTGGTCGAGGCTTAATTTTAATGATCCTGTAACATCCACAGGTTGGTCGGTGCTCAACTTTTGCTCTTCGGAGGTGTCAGGATAGGTGAATTCTGCGATAAAATCTGCCACTGCCTGCCCTTTAAGCGACGATTTGGGTTCATAAACTATGTCAGATTCACCAAGTTCTACTGCCCAGTACGTCAATCTCCCTGATTTTTTTGGTTTATGAAGAGCTTGCCTTAATGGCATATCAGTATACACGACTATGGTATGATCTTGGAAATACGGCCTCATTCTTCTACTCGCTTCGATCAATGCTAGTGCCAACTTCTCCAGTCTTGGATATCTGATCTCTGCTCCTCGAAAGGCCTTGGTAGTGTAATAAACTATTTTTTTCACTCCATCATCCGTTCTTATCAATGTCGAGCTAACTGCATTCTCCGAAACTTCCAGATACAAGTACAATTTTTCTCCCATCACTGGTCTAGACAACAGTGGAGGTGTTCCCAGGTATTTCTTCAACTCCTGAAAAGCATTCTTGTATTTATCATTCCATTCAAATGTTTTTCGGAGTGTTTTGAAGAATGGGAGACATCTATCAGTTGCTCGTGATACAAATCTATTAAGTGCTGCAACTCGCCCTATGAGACTTTGCACCTCCTTCTTCGTCGTTGGAGATCGTAGCCCCAATAGAGCCTTGATCTTTTCTGGGTTCGCTTCAATACCTCGTTGATTGACAATATATCCGAGAAACATGCCTTCTCATACTCCGAATGTGCATTTGGTAGGGTTCAACTTCATTTGATATTTATCTAATTGATCAAAGGTCTGACCTAGGGCTGTCAATTTTTGACACGATAACCCGTTTACGACAATAACCCGAAAATGACCCGAACATGACACGATTAGCTTGTATAGATTTAAGAATACTTAAAATTGATACTCAAATCAAAATCAATGCGACCCAAAAATGACACGACTAACCCGAATTGCCACCCCTAGTCTGACCTAAGTTAATCAGATGATCAACAACTTTCTTGCTCTTTGCCAGCATATCATTGACATAAACTTCCATATTGTGACTGATTTTCTATGCAAACACCTTGTTCATCAACCGCTGATATGTTGCACCTGCATTTTTCAATCCAAAAGGCATAACATTATAATAATAAGTTCCCCTAGGGGTGATAAAAGAGGTACTCTCCCTGTCTTCAGGTTTCATTTTAATCTGGTTATAACCAGAATAAGCATCCAAAATGGTCCTTTGGGCATGCCTTGTTGAGGTCGGTGAAATCTACACACATCCTCCACTTGTTATTCTTCTTCTTCACTATCACCACATTAGCTAACCAATCAGGATATTTAACATCTTCAATAAAGCAGGCTTTGTGAAGCTTCTCGACCTCTTCTTGTATAGCTTGGTTCTTTTCAGGGTTGAACACTCTTCGTCGTTGCTTTACTGGTTTGATCTCCTTGTTCACATTAAGCTCGTGACATAGGAAGGCTGGCTCTATCCCTGGCATGTCTTCGTGGCTCCATGCTAAAGTTTGTTTTCTGCTTTTTAAGAAGGCTATCAATTCCTATTTTAGGGAGGCATCCAATGATGAACCGATTTGAGTTGTTCGTTCCGGGTGTTCATCGTCCAGAATGACATTTTCAATTGCTTCCACCACCTGGCCTTTTACGAGCTGGGATTCATCTCTAGGATCTAATGTCTCAATTTATGCACCTTCATTTACTTGATAAGTAGTAGTCTTTTTCTTAGATTTCTCCAGTTCTTCCTGCTCGGCAGATGAATAGTAGCATTCCCAAGCTACTTTTTGGTCACCCTTCACAATTCCTACTCCAAAATTAGTTGGAAATTTTAGGCATTGATGTACAGTAAATGGTAGTGCTTCGAACTTCTTTAAACCTACCCTTCCCATGATGATATTGTAAGCTGACTGGACATTCTTATCCATCACGAAAAAGCACACTCTTTCTGTTCAACAAGCAGGCCATGTACCGATGAACATATCCAACTTGATCGTCCCAAGTGGAAAAACCATCTCACCAGTAAAACCAAGGAGGGGCCTGTGTTAAGGCTCTAACTGAGACAATTTCAGATTTAAGCTGTCAAAGCATGTATAGAACATGATGTTCGTCGAGCTGCCATTATCCACCAGTATTATTAAAACCACTCCTTCCTTCATCCTCATTTTGATCACCAATGGGTTATCATGAGGATATAACACACCCGCGAGGTCGTTCTTAGAGAAACTGATGACCAGTTTATCTTTGTTCACCTTGCTCGGGAGATCATCTTCAGCTAGATTTATACGTTGGATGTATGAACAAGCTAGAGCCTCATTGAGGTAAGCTTTCATCTCTGCAGTAAGGTTTCCACCTCCCACATCTCCACCTGTAATAACATTGCAATCAAATGATCCAAAACGAATTGAAAATACCTCACGTTCTGGCTGTCTTGGTCTTTTGGGGAGATCGGGGTCGTCTTCTGGATCATCTTCTTGATCTCTTTTCTTGTCTTCTTTTGGTTAAAGAGGAGATTTAGACCTCTGCCTTCCTCGTTCTCTGGTTCGACCACCGTTTTGACGATCAACATATTTGGTCAATTTTCCTCGTCTAATGAGTGCTTTAATTTCGTTCTGGAGAGCTATGCAGTTCTTGGTCGTGTGACCATGGTCCTTATGGAACTCGTAATATTTGGACTTATTCCTCTTGTCAGGATCTGTCTTCATTTTTTCAGGCCAGTTTAGCTCTTCGCTGCTCTTGATCTCTTCTAGAATGTGGTTTATATCTACTTTCAAGGGAGTATAATTTCAAAATTTCTTCAATTGTTCCAACGTTTTCTTTGATTTTGATTGTTTTTTGCCACCATTATTCTTCTGCTCCTTCTTTTCAACCTTGTCGGCCTCAACTTTGGTCTCCTTAGTATCCATCTTCTTCTTCACAACCATAACTTCCTCGGCATTCATGATTTTGGCTGCTTTTGCCATTAGTTCTGACATGGTCCTGGGCAGATCTTTGGCCAAAGTATAATACAATTTATTGGGCAACAGTCCACTCATTAAAGCAGTAATCTCAGTTTTCTCCTCATAGTCAATTACCTCCAGTTTCTCATTATTAAAACGAGTAATGTAATCTCTGGTACTTTCACCTGCCTTTTGTCTAACGCTCAACAGGTGTGCTACTCGTTTAACAGGTTTTGCTCCAAAACAAAAGTTTCCAATAAAGAGCTCGGCCAGTTAAAAGAAAGTTTCAATCTTCCCCCGAGGAAGATTGTTATACCATACTTGAGTAGATCCGGTAAGAGTTCCTAAAAATGCCGTGCACCTCATCTCATCTGGAACTGCATAGATATCAGCGGCAGCTTGGTATTGTTCTATACGGAGAACATGATCAGTTTTTCCATCATATTTAGGTGTCACCACAGGAGCTTTGAATTTTGATGGTGTGGGAAAGTCCACAATCTCTTGTACGAATGGTGTTCCTCGGACAAAAGTCCTTTGTAGAGGATTCTTGGATTTTGCCATCTCCCCTAATCTATCTTCCAACCTTTGGATTGAGCCCTTCCATGCATCATTTCCTTCCTCGATCTTATTGGTTCGGGCAATTGATCGTGTTGAATTTGCCTCTTGGGATCTTTCATGATGAGCAGATGGTCGTGATTGGGCAGAGCCTTCCTTTAAATCTGATGGTTGTTGAGTGTTCCTCGGCACAATCCTAGGGGGACATCTATTCCTCCTTGGACCTAGACGATCAAAAGGAGAGACTCTACTTAACCTTTCAAGATCACTTGTCCTTTCGGGAGATAGAGTGATGTTTTGTTGAGTGTCTGTAGCTTGTACCGAGGAAGTCCGTCCAGGCTGATAAGAAGGATCACGAGATCTCTCAGTACGATATGAGTCGGTGCATCTGGATCGAGATTCCTCTGAGAATAACTTTCGCCTAAAAGATAACCGGGTGTTTCTCTGAATGCTTCGTTGTCCTGACTGGGTCGGCGCTCCACCTTAGATAGTTTGCATGAGTTGTCGCATAGTCTCTTGCATGGCTGTTTGGCCCTGGGTTAAATTAGCCATTATTCCAGCCAAATCTTGGATATTTGGGGGAGTAGATGGATTTGAAGGAATCCCAACATTTCAATTACTGGATTCTGGATGATCAGCCATTGATGATAAATGGTTTTGGTGAAAAATGACAATTTCAGTCGATTCCCACAGACGGCGCCAATTTGTTGATGTAAAAAATTAGATTATCTCTAATTAATCAATCACAGATAAAATAAACATATGAATATAAGACAATGGATTTTTAAAGTGGTTCGGCCTTGCAAGAACGGCCTACATCCACTAATTTTGTTATTGCTGACTATTTATTAGAATTCTCGATAATGGGTTTACCAAGAAATTTCCGTCCCCTACAATGAGGAGATTATAATGTATTTATAACCTTGAGGCTGTACATGTGAAAGAATAATACATAGCTATCCAGTAGGAATGTACATATGTACGATAATAACTGTGCATTTAATGCACAGTCATCCTCTTGATTATCCGGATATGAATGCTCTGTATGAGAGCATCTCGGACCACCTAAGCTGATCGGACCGCCTAAGTATCTCGGTATACGTGAGTTGCTCGATACAATAAAGTTCCTCGGAGAACACTTGTTGCTCGGAGCGCCTGAGTTGGTCGGGGAGAGTGAGCTCCTCGGAGTCAAGGTGTTGTTCAAAAAAATATTTGTGGGTACCATGTAAATTGACACGTGTCTCCACATAATTGATCCACGCTAGCAGACTAAATTTGGTATCAACACGAGGTATTACACTTTGTTTCTTAAATTAAATAATCAAAAATTAAAATAACATTTTTTATTTACTACTATGTAGTTTATTTGTCGATCCTTCTGATTGGGTTTAGACCAAATAGTTTGAGATGTTTGACTTATGCAATTTGACCATGCAAGAGCCTTGGGCGCGTCTGTGTCGATTGTTGGCTGTTGAGGGCTTTTTTAATCTTTTGTCCTCTACATTACTTTAGAAAATGTCTCGTGTGCCCCCATCGATCTCTCTTTTCTGTATTGTCGGTCTTACCCTTTAAAACCCAATTGTTTACCCTAGTGCCTTTATTTGTGGATGAATTACAATTCTACCTAAGGCCTTCCTCAGCTTCTATAAATAGAGGGCTTCGGGTTAAGTATTAACTTGTGGAGGTAATTTATAAAATAAAACCAAACTCTGCCCAAATTTCAATTACCAGACATCTCTCTGTAAACTTATTTAAAGCGTTTCTTTGGAGAGTTTTTTTCTTTACCTATTTCTAAACACATGTTTATCTACAGATCATATATGTGAGTTTGCGTGTTTAGATTTTGTTTGAGGGTTTGAAAATATGAGCGATTTCGATTTTTGAGGGTTCGGTACATTTGAAAGTGTTTGATCTTTCTGGGTATTAATCTTTTGAAGATTTCTGCGTTCTGTCATTTGAAAGGCTAACTGAGCTTTCTGGGCTTGATTATTCAACGCTGTTTGAGCTTAATCTTCCATTCTCCTATTTGTTTTATTGATCTACGTTGGGGGTATAATCTCTAGACTTATTTTTAAATGCAGAAACATATGTATTGTCTATTTGTATGAGATTAAGGTTTTATATGTGATAAACTTTGTTAACATGTTTTAAAGACAAAACCTTGTTTTGAAAACCCTAACTTTGAAATCTTCATTTTCTCAAACAAATATACCCAAACTTGTTATAATACATAAATATCTCTTACAAGTTTAATAAATCTATTTTTATAAACTAAATATGTGTTTAAAATGATTATACAATTTGAAAATAAGATTTGGTTTGCCTTTTTCTAATTTTTGTAGATCTTGTTGTGGTTTATAAAAACTCATGATCTAAAACGTTTAATACACAAAATTGACCCCTTTTTCCACACGGTCGTAACATCAAATCCTAAAGAAAACACTCTTTTTTTTTAATTTAGTCTTTAGCTTTGACCCTCCAATTTTCTATGAAAAACCAAAACTCATTAAAACTTTTTTTTGCATCCTCACTGATACTCTTTTCTTCAGTGTGAAGCTCTGTGTGTTTACTACTAATTCTACAGTTTGTGTTGTTTCGTACATTTTCAATAGTTATTGGTTTATTTATTATTAGCCTTGTGTACTGGGTATATTAGTTATACGTATTCATTTACACATTATAATCTATAAACTCTACTTAGACTGTTGTTATAATGGACTTTTGGTGTGTGTGGTCTTGGTACTACAAGAGTATGGGTTTTCCAGTATATTGGTTTTGTCATTGTCAAATTATTATATGCTAATCCTCTTCTCCTCATCTCATTTTTTATTTTAAATTTAAATCCATTTTAATTTGAATATCATAATAACCAGAACTTAATTTTTATTTGCATGTCTATTTAACCACCAAGTTTAAAAGGGTTTAACTAAAGAGTTAAAAGAAAATTTTATTAATCTTTACACTTTTGTGTATTAGATTTTTTTCAAGTGGTATCAGAGCAACATCATTACTTTGCTTTAAATTTTTTTATTTTACTCTTTAAGATCCTAAACTCTTTTAAAATTTATTTTAAATAGAAGACCGAAATGGTGATTCTGTACATCCTCCTATATTTGATGGTGTAAACTTTTCTTACTAGAAAGTTAGAATGATTTCACATATCCATCAGTTATGAGATGATGTATGGGATATGGTTGAAAATATTTTTATGTACTAAGTAAATAAATTGGTAAAGGTAATGTCGAAAGAACTGAAAGAAACCTCTTTCTAAATGGACAAAAGAGGAGAAACTAAGTTCATAAATATAATAATAAAGGAATAAATGTTATTTTATAAGCCATGGATAAGTTTAAAAGAATCTCAGCCTGCACTACATCTATACCAGCTTGGGAAATTTTAATGTCTACCTATGAGGGTGACACTAGGGTTAAAAGGTCAAAGTCATAGTTCATATGTATCATACTATGTTTATAAAAGATGATGATAAATTTGCTGATTTTTATCTTAGGTTACATGATATAGTTAATCAATCACATGCAAATGGTATTATTTATACCGATTCTGATTTGTTCTAGGATATTTAGATCTTTATCTCATACATTTGCTATAAAGAAACATGCCATAGAAAAATTGTTGACCCCAGCATGTCACTTGAATTGTTATATAATAAAATGAAAACTTTTGAACTAGAAATTACCTTAAATAAAAATCAAAGAAGAAAGGCACAAGCACACACTACAGAACCCTCCTTAATGTTTAAATTTAGTGTTAATAGTCTTGCTTTTATTTCTTCCCTATCTAATGTAGATGACTCTTCTGTTTCTCTTGATTCATTAAATCATGAAATTATCTTGTTGTGTAAACATTTTAAGAAATTTGTTAGTAACAAATTTTCTTCTAGAGAAGGTCAACCTAGTTATATTAATAAAATGTTGCGTACAATAAATCTTCCCTTAAAATTGAATCTTTTGATAGTGAATGCCATGATGGTTGTTGATGTAAAAAAGTAGATTTGATTTAATTAATTAATCACAGATAAGTATGAAGTAAGAAATAAGACAAAGGATTTTTAAAGTGGTTCAGCCTTGTGAAAATAGCCTATGTCCACTGTTTTGTATTGCTGGGTATTTTGCCTTAATCATAATAGCAATCACCAATGATCAATTACCCCGTTATGGAGGGTGTTATAATGTATTTATAGCCTTTGGGCTGTCAGTATGAATGGACGATATGCCGTTATTTAGTAGACATATACATATGTACATAATAAGAATGTTCATTGAATCCGATATTCATCGAATATGTAATTGTCATTTGATCTTCCTGGCTAGGTGATCTGCACGTTGAATAGCTCGGTACGCTAAGTAGCTCGGAGTATTGAGTAGCTCGGTATGCTAAGTAGCTAGGTGAATATATATATTTTTTCCACATAAGATGACACGTGTCTTCATATAATTTGTCCAGATCAGTTGACTATTTTTTGTATCAACAGAAGCCCCCAATGTTTCACAGTTGAGGTTGAGTATGAAAGTGTGGAACATTATGCCCAGAAGTTGCTCGGATGTGGTTTACCCAGTCTTGTTAGATTACAGATCTCTAACACTTAAAATTTTTCTCTTTAGTCCAGTCATTTGAGTGCGAAATGGCAAACTTGTAAATATTTTGAATCTTCAACAGTCGTTTGGATATTTGCATCTTTTTCATCATTTAACCGTCAAAAATGGAATCGTCTTTTCTAGTAATCATATCTTTTTCTCTTCCCGATGCAGGGCATTTAAAAGCGTTAGAATCAAATAATCTTCTACTTTTTACTTCCCGACTTCTAAAGTCTGTCTCCTCACTTTATCTTTGTACTATCGTTCTTTTTGTCATCCGCCTTAGCAAATTTCTCTATTTTCTGTAAGAATTTTTTCCTTCTTCTTCCTTTGTTTTTGTCACCATGGTTTATCTTGTCCAATCCTTGGATAAGTTCCGAGCTGATTTTGTAATTTCCTCTTGGGTTATTCGAGAGGAACCTCCTTGCCCTTCTGATTTGTTTTCTTTAGCTGAGGGACACTGGTTTCCCTCCATTTTTGTAGTGGAATGTGGTTTTTCTTTCCCTCATAATCCCCTGTGTTTGGAGTTTTGCCAATATTTCGATATTGTTCCTGCAAGAGTAGCTCTAAATACATGGAGGGTAGTTAATGGCGTACATAGGTTTAACCAAATACATGGAACTCACTTAGGAATTCCTGAAACTATGTATTATTATAAATGGGTTACCAGTGACACTACTTTTTATTTGAAAACTAGGTTTTCGAATAGAGCTTTAGTTGTCAATCTTCTCGATGCTAATAGGGACTATTTTGATCATGCGGTTGTGATGAAAAATTGCCAACACTCCCCATTAAAAGGAAAAGATGTGTATTAAGGTCCCAGATGTCCACTTTATGGCAATGGGATAGATTGTTTTTAGTTTTTTTTAAATTTAGCTTTCTTTGTGTTTGATGAAATGCGTCACTAACACTCATTTTTTGTATGTTGCAGTTGACGGTAAAAGGAAACCTCCAAAAGAGAGTGACATAATGGGGAGCACATGAGGTCTGCTTCTTATTTGTTAAGATACAAAAACACCACCTCATCTTTTATTGCTTGTCCTTTTGCCCCTCCCGTGGTAATTGATCTTGATCAATTACCAACATCTCGAGCAAATGGTGAAGAATCCTCTTTTGATTTGAGTACCTCTATAGCTGATCTGATGAAGAAGAGAAAAGTTCCTGAGTTCTTTGTAAAGTCTACTCTGGGTACTGAAGGGGTAGAGAAAAATAAAAATGATATCCCAGTTGAAGGGATTGCTTCTGTCAAAGATATGAGCAAAAAGCCCCCTGCTGCCCTCATTAGAGAAGAGGAAGCACCTTTGATTGAAGTTGTTATCTCAAAAGAGGCAGCACCTTTGATTGAAAGTGCTTCTTTGAAGAGGTTGAGAAGAGGTCTAGCTAAGAATACTGTTGATTTCACTGCTCAACCTGTTGGAGTTGGGGTTTCCTCTCTGATGGCTAGTTCTCTAGCTGTCCTTACTCCTGGCTTGGCATAGAAATTGATCAAGTCAGGGTATATCCCTAATCGCCGAGCTGCTGAAACTTCAACTCCTCGGAGTAAAGTTGTTGATGTGGCCTCCCAAATTCTTGCATCAGTAAGTGGTCATTATACTTATTTTTCATTGCCATGTTCATGCTCTGGTTCGTGTTTTTCTTCTTCCAGTTTTAGTGTATTTTGATAATATCGTGGACAAGGATGAAGCCATCAAAATTTTTAACCTCGTCTAGTGATGTTGAGGAAGCTCTCACTGGGCTATCAAAGTCATTGATGGAATCCTAGCATAGGTACAAAGAGGACAAAGCTGCCTGGGAGAACAAAATCAAATCTGCTGAGTCCGTTCGAGATCAAGCTGTAAATGCCTCCAAGGAGGATGACGCCAAACTTAAAGAGGCTGAACGACGTAAGAAAGAACTTGAAGAGAAGCTAAAGTCTATCTAAGAGATTCTCATAGAGAAAACTTCCTCAGAGAGAGCAAAAAGGAAAGTTGTTGTGAAGAAGTCCTTTAGCTCTGGCTGGGACAAAGGATGGAACAAGGCCTTAGCCGCTCTCTCTTCCCAGATGGAGTATGCAAGTTTTAAATACTTCATAGATGGATGGGTAGCAGCTTTAAAGAAGTTGAATGTTGTTGAGGATTCTGAATTGTTCTAGGAACATAACCATGTCCCGCATCCTACTATTGAAGAAGAATAAGAAGAAGAAGAAGAAGAAGATGAAGTTGCATCTGATGAATCTTCTATGGTAATAGCAGAATAAACACCTGTTATTACCCTTCCTCAATCCTCCAAGAAAGTTCAGTAGGCTACAACTTCTACTGATAAATGCCAACTTCCCTCCGAGCAACCAACTTCTTCATCTAAACCAGCTGAAGATGTTGTAGGGAATAAGGAGAAGGTGTAGAGTTGTTTGGCTCTTTAATTATGTTGTTTCCCCTTTTTGCCTGTAACTTTGGATGTAATCTAACATCTTATGATCAATAAAAAATGGACTTTGTTATCTAATTTGAACTTCTCTTTTACTTGCTTTGTATGTATCATTGTTGATGCATTTTTACTTTTCCTTGCTAGTTTATTGCCAGGATGGAACTCCTATCAGCTCATAATACAGAGTTAATGAAGAAATGTAATGATTACTTAAAAGATGGTCATAAACATTTTAATAAGGCTCAAATCATAGATATCCTTGGACCTGATGCATTTGAGCGAGCGATTGACCCATACCAATATTTGAAGTGTTTACTTGATCGTGTTGTAGCCAACAATGTAGCTTATTATGAAATGATTGAAGACCTCCAAGGGATAATCGAGTAACTTCAACTTAAACACAAGGAAACCACTGCACTTCTGCACGAAGGTTTTGAGAAAAAATACCAACAGTTGAGTGCAGATTGGGGCTATGACAAATATATCTCAGCCCATGAGAAAAGAGAAAGTGTACTAAAACTTGAGGTCGAGGAACATAGTAATATTGACAAGCTATTAGAGGAAGAAAACATTGCCTTGCGAGAAGAAGTGAAGCAACTCAAATCTGTTGCCTCCTCTTCCCTGGGATCTCTGATCCCCGTCAATGATGAAGGTTTTTAATTTTTAGAAGCTGAAAATGTTGCTTTGATAGAAGAGCTGAAGGCTTTAAAACAAGTCAGAACTACATCCTCCTCGCGAGGTAGAACTAGAGCTGGGCGAAGAAGTGTTTAAGAGATTAGGACTCAGCAAGCCTTAGAAAATTAGGCTACTCAGATGAAAGAAAAAAATCAAGCCTTAGCTTAAATGTCCTAGAAAATTCAAAATCTTACCGACCAACTCTCCAGCCAGAGCTCTGCCCTGGAAAGTAAGGTAAACTTAGTGAAGAAACTTCATGAGTAGCTTGAGAGATTGACTTATCAATTTCACAAGCAGCCTAAAAAGTTTTGGATGGGGGATATAATGAAGCTCTATGTCATCTCGATGCTCGGTTGAAGCAAACGAATAACGAGGGATACAAATAAGGATGGTTGAACGGCTTGACTGTGATGAAGCTTCAGGAAGGAAATTCCTTATGGGATTGGTATGATCTTGGAGTACTTGATCTGCCAAATCCTCCTTTTAAACTGGATGTTAGCTGGATTTCGGCTCATGTCATTCCTCGATGTTTGATCTCCAGGTATCTTATTGATTACCAGCTTCATGAATATTTTGAGATATCTCGACCTCAATATCTGCTTAATCGATCAAGTCCGAGAAACATCAGAATGCTGTGAGATATGAATTTTATCAATTCTTCTTATGCTTTAGATGATCCTGCAGCTGGGATGGAACCTGTATCAAAATCAGAGGGAAAAAAGCCCATAGAATAGGAAATTTGTATTCAATGAAGAAAAATTCGTCTTCGTATAACGTTCTGGTATTTAATGAAGAAAAATTCATCTTTTTGAAATTTTCTTTCCTTGAAAATAATTTGTAAGATGTTCTTCTTATCATATTGAACATATTATCTATTGATGAATGCATATATATCTATAGAGGGACAATCTATCCTATTTTGTTTAAACTGCCTAGATAATGGAGCTTGTCCCACTTACTGCCTAGTTGTAGTGACTTGTCACCCATAAATGCTTAAGCAATGGAATGATTTTCACCCCATGATCCTGCTTAGTTGTAGTAATCTTATCAGGATTACCTTGGTGCCTAGACAATAGATGCCCCGGGAGGTCAACCATATTCTTGCCTAGTTTTGGATGCTCCTTGAGGTCACCCATAATGAAACAGGCTTTGCCTTTTATAATTGTTATACCAACATTGTTGGTTAAGTTTATTGGTGACGACCAACCTTAGTTGGTGGTTCTGATATGCCGACCAACCGTAGTTAGTGGTTGTTGATATGCCGACCAATCGTAGTTGGTTGTTGATATGCCGACCAACCGTAGTTTGTGGTTGTTGATATCTCGACCAACCGTAGTTGGTGGTTATTGTTATGTGGACCAATCGTAGTTGGTGGTGTAGTGTGTAGCACAAGTACTCCCAAAAAAATTGAACAAAAAAGAAAAAGGAGAAAATATCATCTTTATTCATATTGAAAAAAATGGGGTACATGTGAATCTGTATTACTGATAATATTTTGGCAGGTGCTCCGCATTCCATGCATTTTTGAATTCTTTTCCTTCTAAGGTCTCTATTCTGTAGGTCCCAGGTCGAACAACCGTAGTTATCCGGTAGGACCCATGCCAGTTGGCCTCTAGCTTATTATGCTTCTGAATAACTTTCTTGAGCACATAGTCTCCCTCCTTAAGATCATATTGTTTGACTCTTTTATTGTAGAACATGGTAGTTCGTTGTTGGTAAGCTGCGTTCCTGATTTTCACATCTTCTCTCACTTCCTTGAGCATATCCAAGTCTAAATGTCTCATTTAAACACTTACAGGAGAGTTGAAATTAAGAACCCTCTGAGTGGGTAGGCCCAATTTAGCTGGTATTACTGCTTCACTTCCAAAGGCTAGCATGTATGGAGATTCCTCGGTTGCTGTTCGGGGTGTCGTACGATAAACCCATAATACAAAATGCAGTTCATTAATCCAGTTCCCTTTCACATCATCCAACCATTTCTTCAACCCGTTGAGTATAGTCATGCTCGTCACCTCAGTTTGTCCATTGCTCTGGGGATGTCCTGGTGCAGAATGGATCTTCTGGACGTTGGATTGATGACAATATGCAGCGAACTCCTCATTATCAAATTGGGTACCATGGTCAGTAATGAAAGCATGTGACAAACCATATCTGCAAATAATATTCTTCCAAATAAACTGGTAAACCCTTTCATACGACATGTCAATGAGAGACTCAGCTTCCACCCATTTGGTGAAATAGTCAACAACGAATACTAAATATTTGAATCTCCCTTTGGTCGTCGACAGAGGTCCAACCAAGTCAATACCCCACATGCCAAATGGCCAAGGGGAAGTTATGGGTGTCAATAATGCCTGGGGAGTTCTTCGAATGGAAAAGAAATGTTGGCACTTATCTCATTTCTTCGCATAGGCTATACAGTCTGCTCTCATCGTTGTCTAATAGTATCCCTACGTTGTCATCCTCTGCAGGAGAGTCCGACCTGTTACATGTTATCCATAAGAGCCTTTGTGAATTTCTTCTATCATACATTTAACTTTTTAAGGATGCACACATCTCTGTAGACCTTCTATGATACCCCTTCTATACAAAACACCATTGTTTAGTACATACCGAGAAACTTTAAACTTCATCCTCTTGGCTGCAAGTTGGTCAGTTGGTACAATTGCTTCTTCGATATACTCCCTAATGGGGTCCATCTGGGATGGTACCATATCCAAGGTGATGAATTTCACTATTAAATCTTCATCTATGCTCCGATCGTCGAGTATCTCAATAGTAATCATTCTTAGTAACTCGGTGTGAGTAGCTGAGGCTAACCGAGCTAGTGCATCAGCTCTCGCATTCTCTAATCTTGGTATTCTGATTAATTGGACCGCTATAAAAGTGGATAAAATCTCCATAGCTTTGGCGTGATACCTTGATATAAAGTCTCCCTTCACTGCATGCAACCCAAGAATCTGATTAACAATTAACTATGAATCACTAAACACGGTAACTTGCTCTATATTCATTGTTTTGGATAAACTGAGGCCCATAATCGTAGCTTCATATTCAGCTTCGTTATTGGAAGCTTTAATTTGAAAGCGCAGAGCATATTCGATATCCAATCCATCCATACTGTTGAGAATTATTCCGGCTCCACTACCTGTAGCACACGAAGAGCCATCAACATACAAATTCCATACAGGTATACCATTATCATACTCTTGGTCTGACAAGGTTCCCTGATGGAATATTTAGTACTTCCTTTTATCATCCCCCAACACTGGGATGTTACCCGATGATTCCTGTTACTCATTATCTGTCCCCTCTGGAAAATTTGTTAATGGAAGTTGATCGGGGATTGTTTTTAATGATCACCTAATATCCACGGGTTGTTCTGCACTAGGACTATGATAGTTGTTGGTATCTGGGTAAATAAACTCCGCAGTGAAATCTGCTTCTGCCTACCCTTTAAGTGAAGACCTTGGCTCATAAACAAAATCATACTCGCCCAGTTCCACCACCCAATACATTAGTCTCTCGAATTTTTCTGGCATAAGCAAAGCCTATCTAAGTGGCATATCAGTGTACACCACTATGGTATGGTCCTGGAAGTATGGTTTCATCCTCCTACTTGCCTCGATCAGATCTAATGCCAGCTTCTCCAACCTCGGATATCTGACCTCTTCTCCTCAGAATGATTTTCTCGTATAATACAACAGTTTTTGTACTCCATCCTCCACTCTTATCAATGCTAAACTGACTGCGCTCTCCGAGATAACCAGATACAAGTATAATCTTTCTCCCATCACCGGCCTGGACAACAATGGAGGTGTCCCCAAATATCTCTTCAACTCTTGAAATGCCCTCTTGCACTCATCATTCCACTCAAAATTTTTTCTGAGTGTCTTGAAGAATGGGAGACATCTGTCTACTACTCATGAAACAAACTTGTTAAGAGCTGCAACATGCCCCATGAGGCTTTGCACCTCCTTCTTCATAGTTGGAGATCGTAGTTCCCGTAGATATTTAATCTTCTCAGGATTTGCCTAAATGCCTCGCTGATTCACAATATACCCGAGGAACATGCCTTCTCATACGCCAAATATGCACTTAGTCGGGTTCAACTTCATCTGATATTTTTCCAACATATCAAAAGTTTGGCTCAGGTCAGCTAGATGGTCCATGGATTTCTTGCTCTTAGTAAGCATGTCGTCGACATATACCTCCATGTTTTTGCCGATTTGCTCTGCGAACACCTTATTCATCAACCGCTAGTACGTAGCACCTTCATTTTTAAGTCTGAAAGGCATAACATTATAGCAGTATGTTCCCCTTTGGGTAATCAAAGAAGCACTCTCTCTGTCTTCTGGTTTCATCTTAATCTAGTTATAGCCGGAATAAACGTCCATAAATCTCAATAATTCGTTCCCCGAGGTAGCATCCACAAGCTGATCATTTCGGGGTAAGGGAGAGTGATCTTTTGGGCAGGCTTTGTTGAGATCTGTGAAATCTACACACATTATCCACTTGCTATTATTCTTTTTCACCATCTGCACAATTTCTAGCCAATCAGTAGATTTTATATCCTCAATAAAAGAGGCCTTTTGTAGCTTCTCAACTTTCTCCTAAATATCTTGATTCTTCTATGGGCTAAATACCCTTCTTCGTTGTTTCACCGACTTGATCTCCTTATTAACATTAAGTTCGTGGCACAGGAAGGTTGGGTCTATCCCTGGAATGTCTTCATGTCTCCATGCAAAAGCTTGCTTTCTATTACTTAAAAATGCCACTAACTCCTGCTTTATTGATGGGTCCAGTGAAACGCCAATTTGAGTTATTCGTTCTGCACGTTCGTCATCCAGAATGATGTTTTCCGTAGCCTCCATGACCTGACCCTTGACGAGCTCGAATTAATCTCTAGGGTCCACGGTCTCAATCTCTACATCTTCAGACTCATCCACTTGGTACGTGGTGGTCTTCTTCCTTTAAAGCTTCCTATTCGGAAGATGAATAATAGCATTCCCGAGTTACTTTTTGGTCGCCCTTCACAACTCCAACTCCGAAATTGGTTGGAAACTTCAAGCATTGATGTACCGTGGATGGCACTGCCTCAAACTTTTTTAGGCCTCCCCTCCCCATGATTTATGTTGTAGGATGATTGGATGTTTTTATCCATTACAAAAATGCGTACTTTTCTGTTCTGCAAGCAGGCCAAGTACCAATAAGCATATCCAACTTGATCGTCCCAAGTGGAAAGACTTTCTCGCCAGTGAAATCGAGGAGGGGCCTGTGATATGTCTCCAACTGGGCTAGCTTCAAATTTAAGCTATCAAAATAGGGGTAAAATATGATGTCTGTAGAGCTACCACTGTCTACCAATACTTGTAAAATCACCACGTCCTTCATCCTTATCTTGATCACCAAGGGGTCATCGTGAGGATACAAGATACCTTCCAGATCATTTTTAGAAAAACCGATGACCAGTTTATCCTTGTTCACCTTACTCGAACGATCCTCTTCCACAAGATTTATGCGTTGTATATAAGAACAAGCTTGGGCCTCATTAAGGTAAGCTTTCCTTTTGACAGTATAATCCCCACCTCCTGCATCTTCACCTGTAATCACGTTACATTCAAATGATCCGAAATGGATTACAAATACCTCACGTTCGGGTTTCCTTAGCTTTTTGGGGAGGTCGGGGTCATCCTCTGGATCATCTTCATGGTCCCTCTTCTTGTCATCTCTTGTTCAGTGAGGAGATTTAGACCTTTGCCTTCCTCTTTCATTAGTCTTCCCATCATTTCTGGCGATCAACGAACCTGCTCAATTTCCCTCGTCGAATGAGTGCTTCAATCTCATTCTGAAGAGCTATGAAACGCTTGGTCGTATAGCCATGATCTCTATGGAACTCATAATATTTGGACTTATCCCTCTTGTCAGGGGTTGTCCTCAGTTTCTCTTGCCAAGTTAGATCCTCGACGTTCTTGATCTCCTCCAGAATATGATTTATATCCACCTTTATGGCAGTATAATTCCCATACTTCCTCAAGTGCTCTATTGTTTCTTTGCCCTTAGATCGCTTGTTTCCCCCATTATGCTTTTGATCTTTCTTCTCAAATTTACCTTCAGCTTTAGTTTTTGCTTTTGTATCGGCATTCTTCTTTGCAGCCATGTCTTCCTCGGCGTTCATGCTCTTAGCTATTTTTGCCATCAGTTCTGCCATGGACTTGGGGGGATCCTTCGCCAAAGTATAATACAACTTATTAGGTAACCGACCACTCATCAGAGCTGTAATTGTTGTCTTTTCCTCGTAGTCAATTACCTCAAGTTTCTCATTATTAAAACGAGTGATGTAATCCCTGGTACTCTCTCTTATTTTATGCCTTACACTCAACAGATGTGCTACTCTTTTAACTCGCTTCGCACCAAAATAGAAATTTCCTATGAAGAGCTCCGCCAGCTGGTGGAAAGTAGCAATCTGCCCCCAAGGAAGGTTATTGTACCATATTTGGGCTGACCGAGTGATAGTTCCCAAGAATGCTCTGCACCTCATCTCATCAGGAACTTCATAGATATCGACAACAGCTTGGTACTGTTCTATATGGAGGATGGGATCAGTTTTTCCATTGTACTTTGGCATCACTACAGGAGCTTTAAATTTTGTTGGTGTGGGAAAATCCACAATTGCCTGTACAAAGGGTGATCCTTTGACAAAGGTCCTTTGGAAAGGTTTTTTAGCCTTAGCCATTTCCCCTAGCCTGTCTTCCAACCTCTGAATGGAGCCCTTCCATGTGTCATTTTTAGCCTCGGACCTATTTTCCCAAGCAACAGATCGTGCTGAATTCTCCTCTTGGAATCTTTCATTACGAGTTGCTGGGCGTGATATGGTAGAACCTTCCCTTAGATCATTTGGTCATTGAGAATTTCTCGGCGCAATCCTAGGGGTATTTCTATTCCTCTTAGGGCCCAAGCGATCAAAAAGGGAGACTCTACTCAACCTCTCCAGAGTGTTTGTTTGTTTCGAAGTTAGGGTAGCATTTTGTTAAGAGTCCATAGCTCTTATGGAAGATGTACGGCCAGGCTGATATGAGGGATCATTGGACCTTTTAGTATAATGAGATTCAGTGTGTTTTGATTGAGAAACATCTAGGAAATAGCATATGTCTGGTTCTTGAAGGCGGCAAATGGGTGTTTCTCTGAACGCTTTGTTGACCTGATTGAGCAGGCGTTCCATTATGAACAGTTTGAATGAGTTGACGCATGGTCTCTTGCATAGATGTTTTCCCTTGGGCTAAATTATCCACTATCCCAGTGAGATCTTGGATAGTTAGGGGAGCATATGGATTAAGAGTAACTCCGACATTGTTCCTGTTACCGGATTCTGGGATCTCAGCCATTTGTGATAAGTTTTTAGTGAAAAATTCTACGTATGCTCGTTCCCACAGACGATGCCAATCTATTGATGTAAAAAACTAGATTTGATCTAATT
This sequence comes from Sambucus nigra, assembly GCA_949130495.1. Taxonomy (NCBI): domain Eukaryota; kingdom Viridiplantae; phylum Streptophyta; class Magnoliopsida; order Dipsacales; family Adoxaceae; genus Sambucus; species Sambucus nigra. Next base: position 44,225,924 of record OX422210.1, on the reverse strand, counting down.
AATTAATCACAGATAAGTATGAAGTAAGAAATAAGACAAAGGATTTTTAAAGTGGTTCAGCCTTGTGAAAATAGCCTACGTCCATTGTTTTGTATTGTTGGGTATTTTGCCTTAATCACAATGACAATCGCTAATAATCAATTACCCTATTATGGAGGGTATTACAATGTATTTATAGCCTTTGGGCTGTCAGTATGAATGGACGATATGTCGTTATTTAGTAGACATATACATCTGTACATAATAAGAATGTTCATTGAATCCGATATTCATCGAATATGTAATTGTCGTTTGATCTTCCTGGCTAGGTGATTTGCACGTTGAATAGCTCGGTACGCTAAGTAGCTTGGAGAATTGAGTAGCTCGGTGAATATATATATTTTTTGCTACATAAGATGACACGTGTCTTCATATAATTGGTCCACATCAGCTGACTATTTTTTGTATCAACAATGATAATCAACACTTTAAAAAACTTTTTAAGTTAACTTTGCCTAAAAGTGTACACATTTACCCAAAGTTAATGCTAGACTATTGTCTAAATTTATGTTCTTAATAATCAAATAGGCCTAATTTCTGATGAATCTTCTATCCAATTATAAGATCTTGAGAATGAAAACTTGATGTTGTAAGGGATGATGTGCTGCCGGTGTGATATGGATTAAAGACGAATTTACAAGTTTCCAATTAAACCTTATTTAATTAGTGGCAAATATCAAAATAAATTAATTCACCCCCTAAACATGCAACTAAGTGTGTGTGTGTGTGTGCATCACAAACAAAATTGATAACTCACAGATCTCAGGAAAAATCCCTTTCTGGAAAAACCTTTATTTCACTATAAAATAGTAAATCGCAACTTACAAATATTATGATGAAATCTTCAATGAACTCTCGCAAGAATCCATAAAGACACGCAATCTTGAGTTAGCAACAGAACAACTGCAGTAGTCTACATGAACACACAGTCCAAACGAGCTAGGAACACCCTCGAGCACTCCCAATCAACACGTAGTCATCTACTGTAGATTTACCCTCTCTACAAGAGAAAAACTTCACCAAAGTTATATCTTGGGTTCCAAAACAATTCACATAAAGATCGGTATGTTTTGTGAATTGAAAAAAAAAATATTAAACCCTAAACGAAGAAGACAAAGTGTTTTGCCAATTTGCAGTGTTTGCAGAAACTTAAACGGCGGGTCTTTTTAACGAAAACGGAGTGATTTAATACGCTATTTATAAAAACTTAAGGCAGCGCATCGCTCAAACGAAACATGATGCTGCTCGAATGTGGCAGGCTATCGCTTGAACGACAACGAATCTCACTCGAACGAGCTGAAATAAAACATCATTTTTTATTTTTCCATAAAATATTTCTCCTCAAAACTTTTCAAAAAACGTTTGACAAAAAAATTCGCTCCAACACTTAGAAAATATTTTGTGAAAAATATCCCAATACTTAAAGTGGAATGCTAGGGTACTTAAACATAACGTTACCAAAATTAATCTCGCGGAGGCTTAAATGTTGAAGTACTTTGATATCGGATCCGTCTTGATGTTTGAATGATCTTAAATATTTCTTTGACGGTTGTATTGGTATACGACGTACTCAATTATGAACGGACAATATAAAATAATGCCCTTACAAATCCCCCCCCCCCTATGTTTATGTCAGTACAAATAAAACTATTTGAATTATCAAATAAAAATGCCTATACAAATATAATACCCTCCAATGAGCCAAAAACTGAAAAGTACTAAAGATGCAAGTCTCAAACTTTTCTTCAAAATCATCAACATCAAATCTTCAAGCTTTTCTCATCAGGGTGTGCAAAATATGATCTTCAATCTTTGTACCTACACACACGAGACAAAGCAAATACCATCGTGATGCATCGAGTTTGAAATGATATAAGAATCAATCAATCAATCAATCAATAATCAAATCCCCCCATAATGCAAAAACTCCACCACAATTCCTTCGTCCCCTTTTAATTTGACCAAAATAGACAAGGAAACGAATGAAAAAAAATAAAAATGGATTTGTCACGATAAAACAATGCATAGTAAATATGGATTAAACTACGCATATGAAAAGGAATAACCCAAAAGCTTCCATAAACTATTTTGTGATTTTTTAATTTTTCATATAAAAATGCAAAAAATAATTTGACAAAAATCACACACCATGAATTTACATTGAGACAACCAAATCATGGACACGAAATTAATGGGTGTGAACATATTCAATAGGAAAATCAATGCAATTAACATATGTGCACGATGAATATGTGTACTCTTAACGAATGAATCTCAACATCGTCCCAGGTGTCGAAATTTTGAATTTAGATGACATCATCTTAATCTAATAGACAAATCAAAGTCAAACATGATTTTCACACCAATAACATCTAAAACTATGTAAACGCTCTTTCATGACTTTGTCAGGACGTGCAAACCCATTTTTTACATTTTTCCATCAAAACTCCCTCATAAATAATAATGCATTTATTTTCTTTTGAGGTGATGAAACTAAATTCTATCCTTAGAGAAACCCTATTGGGATACTATTGTCATATTTTTCTTTTTATTGCCTTAATTTTTTCTTTGGGGTCTTTTAAATGGTGGCTTTCACGACGAGTTAGTTTTTAACTCTAGCACCACTTTTCCGTGAACACTCATCATTTTTTTCAATTTAATTCCTCACGGTAAACGATTATTACATCCACTACTTTCATTATCAAGTTTTATCACAATTGGTTCGTTTTATAGACAAAATTCAGATGAAAACACATCGACTAATATGTGATAGACAAGAACAATAGTCAAACAAGTCCATGCAAGTTTTCAATAAAGGAACTCATGAGTCAAACATGTAGGTAGTAACAACTAATCACATATCAATGACTCCAAACATTCTAAAGCACGTGAATGCAATGATGACGCATATCAAAACACTATAAAATCGTCACATATATGATGCAAAACAAAATACAAAATTCTTTTTTGTCTTTTTCCAAAAAATTTATGAAAATAAAATCTTTTTGTATTCTTCTAAAGTTTTGTCAAAAACAAAAATCTAATACAAAAAGTACACAAGTTATAATACTAGCAAGAATATATCATGAAGCAAAACTAGCGTATGACAAAAATGCAAACACAATCATCTATATGATATATCAAGAGAAGAATCATGTGCAAACAATCAAGAATCAACAATTATAACATCTAGTGCCTCTAAAAGTGATTTACTAACCCCAAATAGGTGTGCAACGACGCAAGGGGTTTTTGGGAACCAGGGGAGCGCTAGACTTCAACTTACTAGGACTTTTTCGAAGATCGAAACAAAAATGCCTAAGGTGAACTTTCCTACCATAATATGAACATGTGTAAATGAGTGGAACGACACCTATGGGTTGACCGTTTCTAAAGTCCTTGAGATTTATTGACCCTGTAAAACAAATAACGGTCTAGGCTTTACAAACGGAAGTATTAATACACGACTCGCTACTACCATTACTAAAAAAATTTACTCAAGCAAAAGAATTAGACTCTTCCAATTTTAGGGACTCCTTCTCTAAATTTTCAATCAATCCTACAAGGTTATCATGTTCATTCTTAAAATACATACATTTCTCTAAGAGTCTCCTCACATGCCACAAACTCATCAAGTAAAATATTTTTATCAACTTTGGCACAAACACAAATCCTAGAATTTTTAAAGTCCTCCAATTCTCTTTCTAAAACTAGGACTCTATCATCACTCTCCTTTTTTGACAATTTTAAGGCATGAAATTCATGGTGCAAAGAAACAAATTTCTCATGATAAAAATCTTTTTGATTTTGAACTGTTTACAAAAGATCCATCGCAGATTTAAAACGAGAATTTTCTTTTTCCAAAACTTTAATTCTTTTAGCAAACGTCAAATTCAAATGATTAAAATCATCAAAACTCTGACTCGTGTTATCAAAGGGGGACATACGATTACATAAGTGCTCCATTGGAAAAATGGTGACTTTTCACAAAACAGATTTAAAAAAAATCACTATCACATAAATTTTGGGGAAACAGGAATACTCGGTAAATTTGAGTAACCTGCTTTGATACCATTTTTTAAGAGATGATGCGCGGTGTGATATGGATTAAAGACAAATTCGAAAGTTTCCAATCAAACCTTATTTAATCGGTAACAAATATAAAACTAAATTAATTCAGCCCCTAAACATGCAACTACATGTGTGTGTGTGTGTGTGTGTGTGTGTGTGTGTGTGTGTGTGTGTGTATGTCAAACCGTCACAAACAACATTACTAACTCACAAATTTCAAGAAAATCCCTTTCGGTTAAAACCTTTATTTCACTATAAAATAGTAAATCACAACTTACTAAGATTACAATGAGATCTTCAATGAACTCCCACAAGATTCTAGAAAGACATGCAGTCTTGGGTCAATAATGGAACAATCGTAGCAGTCCACGTGAACACGCAATCCAAACTAGTTAGGAACACCCTTGAGAAATCCCAATCGACACGCAGTCGTCAGCCATAGATTTACCTTCTCTATAAGAGAAAAACTTCACCAAAGTTGTATCTTGGGTTCCAAAATAATTCATATAAAGATGGGGACGTTTTGTGAATTGAAAACAAAAAGGATTAAACCCTAAATGAAGAAGACAAAGTGTTTTGCCAATTTGCAGTGTTTGCAGAAACTAAAACGCCAGGTCTTCTTAATGAAAACAGAGTGGTTTACTACACTATTATAAAAATGTAACGCGGAGCATCACTCGAACAAAAAATGATGTCGCTCAAACGTGGTAGCCAGGTGCTCGAACGACATACTCTCTCGAGATCACATGTCACTTGAATGATAGTGAATCTCACTCGAACGATTTCCAGAAAATATTCTACCTCAATTTTTTTTTTAAACTTTTGATGAAAAACTCCGCTCCAACACTTAGAAAATATTTTGTAAAAATATTCCAATACTCTAAGTGAAATGCTAAGGTACTTAAACACAACCTTACTAAAATTAATCTCGCGGAGGCTTAAATATTGAAGAACTTTGATATTCGGATCCGTCTTGATGTTTGAATGATCTTGAATATTTGTTCGACGATTGTAGTAGTATACGACATACTCAATTGTGAACGGACAATGTGAAATAATGTCCTTACAAATTGGAGAAAACATTTCAAAACTAAACAAAAGTAGTCTTTTACTAAAGCAAAAATACAAAATTGCCTTAACTGATTTTGAGGAATCATAAATTAAACAGAAAGATGCTTAAACAAAAAAAAGTTCTTTGAACATATCTCGTATCGTGGTAAAATAACTTTTGAATTCTAGAAAAACTTCTTTTATTGTTAAAAAAGGAATTTGTTTTAAAGGAAAAGAAAATTTTGAAACAGATTGTGTGTCCTCCATTGTAGACTGTCCAAAATCATTAAAAAATCGTATGTTTATTCTGCATTTTCAAAAATAGAATCAAACTCAGGCTTAATACAAAACTAAGAAGATTTATCACTGCAATTTTTGTTACAAAACTGCTCACTCAGAACAATTATATTATAAATGATTAAATCAAAACAGAGAAAGTGCAAAAATTAGTAGAGCTAGGATTCTTACTAAGGACGAATCTATTAAGAAACTCACACCACCTAAGCCAATGACTTATATATATAAAAACTTTTTTCCAAAATTTAAGGTAATTTGGATTCGAAAAGAAGAATCAAGTTACCAATTGAGATGTAATGTTGTCATCTCAGCATTAAATGTCACTTATAAAAACTCTAAGTGGACCTTAATTCTGGTTATTCTAGACATATGGCTTGGGACAAATGAAAATTTTCCTCTTTAAAAATATTTATTGGAGGAAATGTCACCTTCGAAGATGAAAAAATGTCTTGAATCATAGGTAAGGGAATAATTCGAGGTGCAGAGTTTCCCAAATTAGATGAAGTATTATTAATTGAAGGACTTAAAGACAATTTATTAAGTATGTCAATTTTTTTGACACTAATCACACTATTAACATTTCTAAAACAGAGTGCAGAATAGTTTGTCTGTATGAAAAAACAACTCTTTATGGTGTGATGTTAATAAAACAAAGAATTTGCAAATTATTTATTTGCTAGCCTAAATGCCTTAAACTTATGTCATGAAAGACTAGGATATATCAATTATGATTGTTTAGATTAACTAATCCACAATTTATACTTGGTCTACCTAAGATATCAAAAATCAAGCATTATATTTGTGTACCATGTCAAATAAGAAAACTGCATAAAATCCCATAGAATAAAGTTAAAGATGTTTCTGAGCCTTTAGAATTAATAAAAATGGATTTAATAGGTCCCTGTGGGACTACTAGTATATGTGGTAACTCCTATATTCTTACCATTGTAGATTAATTTTTTATATTTACTTGGATTGCATTTATGAAGGAAAAATCAGTCTCAATCTCATTTTTAGGATTCTCTCTAAATCTCAACCAGAGAAAATGGGTTACTCTAACGTTTGGAACTCTCACCCCAAGAGCTATGGCCCTGGATCTCGTACTTGTCGGGTCTGTGGAAACCCACATGGGTTGATCAGGAAGTATGGACTTATGTGTTGCAGGCAGTTCTTTCGCAACAATGCCAAGGAAATCGGTTTCATCAAGTACCGTTACGGAGTGAGATATGAAGTAGTTTTCTAGGCTGCATGTTGCATGGGGAAACTTCTTCTATTCTTGTTTATTAGGATGAGCAGTTTATATTGGAACTCTGATTTTCCCATATTAGTGCCAAAACATTATTGAATGTTATAGCTCTTGTTTTGTTATTTCAACTTCTCCCATTTCTGATGCCATGCTTTTTTAACAAAAAAAAGGAAAAATCAAACACTTTTATAAACTTTTTAACAATCCTCTTAAGGATTGAGAATGAAAAAGATATTCAAGTAACTTGAATTCGTAGTGACATGGATAGAGAGTTTAAAAACACTAGTGCAGCAGAGTACTACAAAGGAAATAGGTATAAACATGAATTTAGTACACCTAAAACCTCTAAAAATGGTATAACTGAAAGAAAGAACTGAACCATACAAGAAATGGCTCGTGTCTTACTTCACGCTAAGAATTTACCAAAATACTTTTGGATTGAGGCTACACACTTCATGTCACATAATAAATAAAGTGTATGTAAGGAAAAACTCTAAATAAACATCATACAAATATATTATGGAAAATAACCCAATTTAAAAAAATTTAAGGTGTTTGGGAGTAAGTGCTATGTTCGGAAGGATAAAGAACACTTGTCTAAGTCAGGCACATAAAGTCATGCTTAACGTGTGTTTAATCTAAAAACAACAACTCTAATAGAATCCATTAATGTTGTTGTGAATGATAGTGTTTCCCATCACTTGGAAGAAAGTAAGAATCTTTTACCTGTTAACAATTCTGAAAATAAAGATTTACTCAAACAGTTGACAGATAGTGATTTTGACTCTCTACAACCTAATGAACCCAATGTTCTTAACTGGCTTAAGGCAAATCACCTTAAGATAAACATTGTAAGTAATGTTAAAGACTCAATAGGACGAGCCGCCGACATTTGTTGATCTTGACGATTTGTGTGAGGATGATGCGCCCCTAGTGATGAACGCATTATTCCTCACACACCTGGGGTGAACCCTACTCCTGACTTAGGGGACACACCTTCTTGGGTTCGCAAGAGTCGTGACCCTTCCTCCATCTTAGGATATCCCTCCTGTAACACCCTGTAATTTCAATGATTTTTATATTTGGATTAATTAAATTAATATGGGAAATTAATTCAGGTTAGAATAAATATTAATAAGTGAGGCAAGGTTTAATATTTATTTATATTGAATATTAATTGGTGATTGAGTAATAAATTAATAAGAAAGTATTATGATTGTCGTGAGTGAGAAATACGACATTTACGATAAATTTAGTTGAGACGTGCGTGTCAGTGGTGTTGGGACTTGAATTTATGTGATAAAATATAATTTAATTATGGGTCATCCAAATGGCCATTACGAGAGCGTCAATGTGTCTAAAATGGTCAAAATAGTTAAAATAGTATTCTCAGAGGTTTAGTTTGGGTCCCAGGGAATTTTTAAGCCAACTCGGTACCCCGAGAGGGTATTTTGGTCTTTTAGATTTTTGGGGTAAAACGACCTACGGAATTACTATGTGTATATAATATGGTAGCGTAAGGTTTCTAGGGTTAGAAGTTACAAAATCAAAGAGAGGCAACTACAGGAGTAAGAAGAAGAGTTCCTAAGCTTAACCCACCATTCTTGCACCACCACCACCACTGTTGGGTAGATCACAAGGAGAGGAATACCACCCTACCACCATTCTATGGAAAATCATACCTACATATATAGGTAAGTATTTATCTTACTAATCTTGAGCATATGTAACATCCATGTTAGTGTAGGATGATTATTATCGTGAATATATGAAAATTGGTGTAAATTTGGAAGATTAAAATCATGTTCTTGGGTAGGAAACATGTTATATTTAAAGGAAACATATGCATGTAGAACGAATATAATGAATTAGAATGATAAACATGTGAAGAAATTTGGGTCCTTATTGATGTTCTTGAACAAATATGATAATCTAGGATTTTGGGGATAAATGTTGTATTGATTCGATTTAAAGGTATTATTTGATGATTTGATGATTCAATCACATTATAAATCATTTATATATGTTAGTATGATGTTTAGTATATTTGGTTGGAAGTTTGGGATTGTGTAATGGAGGTTTGGAGTGATAAAAATGGTAAATCCCTTAACTGTTAAAATGGAAAAGACGAGACTTGTACAGGCAAATCGATTCGGCTCCTTGGCCGAATTGATTCCGAAGGTGAATCAATTCGAAACAAGGCCGAATCGATTTGGTTTCCCAAATTTTGACTATTTTCCCCTTTTGTGTAGGATTCGTGGGAAACGATCGGGTAAACTTTTGGAAGGAATTTTTAAATTAGAGATACTTTAATTACCAGTAGGTCAATGTTGGGATTGAGACTTAGTCACATGAGGGGAATTAGGGCTAAAGTTAATTAGGTTTAATTGGGTAATAAAACCTAATTCATAGAATGATCTTATGTCATAGGAAATTAAGGGAATGAATGACCTAGATTAGTAGGGTACGATTGAGGTATCTACTTAATTGACTTAATGGACAATTTATAATCTTTCGAGTAATGGGAAACACTCGGGGTTAGACGATGTGGAGTATTATGGTAAAGTAATGATGTGTACAATATTCGAGAAGTATCACACTACGTACGGGATATCTACGATAAATGAAGTAAATACCTATACCGAATATATATGTAGATATAAGTGGTGTGAACACTATTGTTTGATTTGTTATGTGTGAACATACCTAGACTACTTGCTATCACTGTAGGTTCCTCGTTGTGGACAGTCTTATCTTGATGAGCCCATTGTGGGGATTCTGACTTATACCTCAGAACATAGAACCTAGGGATTGAGAACCATTTTTGTGAATAAGGGTATAAGAGATCATTAAGGTGCGTTAGGTGTGTGCATAGCCCAGAGTCTTAGAACTATGTTCGCCTCCAACCTTATGTGAATTTTTAAATGTATGGTTCGAGTGTGATTCCAAACCCGATGTCCTTGCTTAGTATGTCATGTACCAGTACTTGATAGCAGAGTATGCCCACATCACAGGTCTCCACCTAGGGATGTCATATACTTATATGTTATAAGATTAATGTAAATATATATATATATATATATATATACGTGTGATTTATTCTAATACGGATATTTTAATAGATACTAGATAGTGATATCTAAATTGATCTCAGTATGTTTGAACTTACTAATTAATTAACGACTCTTAATAAATGAAAAGGATTGGAATATTATTAATGTATTGGATGGGAAATACGGGTGGGCATAACTAATTATTGTGCGGGAAGAGATTTAAGTCAACTGGCTAGGCGGGGTAGCGTAACTAGGTGGGTTTTGAATAGTACGTTAGGTGTGCACATTAGTTAAGAGGTGAGAATCTCAAGTGAGAGCACGTGGAGATGACATGTATATAATATGTACTCTCTAATGCAATTTAAATACTTGCTAAAAAAATTTCAAACTATTTTACTTGGGCTCTAAACCCATTTCAAATCCAATTTTGTGAAAACATTTTAGATGCATAGCCACAGGGATGCCAGGCTTAGGCATTCTTTCATTTGACGATCTGCATCTACTGTGAAAGTTGCAGGATCTTGGTAGTAGACGCCTCCACATTTATCAGTTCTTATTCCTCATTTTATATATCTCAGTGGGTTATGTCGCCCATTCCTTATTGGTTATTATTATTAGAACATTGTACGTCCATTTTATTTCCATGTTAGATTTGTTTTTATTATGGATGGTTGTATTTAGATTTTTCTTGGAGTGTTCATCTAGACCTATTTATTCATCTCGTTGCTTTATCATTATTACTATGTGTATTACAAATGGTGAATGTTAATTATTTAATTTAATACCTTGCATGTTAATAATAAGATTTAAAATTTTAACACCAGGCCATTAGGGTATTAGTAATATAAATTGAATTTAGACAGTGATGCTAAGAATGACACCATTAATTAATCCAGTTTAATTTAATAATAGGCTGATCACCTAGGATTAGAATAGTCAGCGTGTCATGGTTGGTATCAGATCATCAGGTTCTACCATCTATATGATATATGCGGCTTACTACGATTTTTAGCGTAGCATCCTTTGATGTACAAACCTACTAATAAGACTGTTGTATTGTTTATTGTTCATTTACTTCTTTAAATATTTTGAGATATATCGAACTCTTGACTTATAGAAATTATTTTTCATTTCAGATGCCTCCCCGACGTGAACATGAGACACCCCAGAGGCACAACCCGAGTTGCATCTAGCTCAGGCCCCAGGGACTATGAATGATGTCGAGGTTATCTCCATTATGGCATAGGCAGTTAATGCGTCCTTGACTACATTTTCCTAGCAGGAACCACCAGTTCCACCCGAGTCTCAGGATATAGCTCAAGCTCTTCCAATCTCTTTTCCTTCTACTTGGGAGCGGGTTCGGGATGCCTTTCAGAAGGCTCACCCTCGTGAGTTTTAAGGGAGATCCGATGTAGTTTCGGCATGGCAATGGAAGAAGGATATCCAAAGGCATTTGAGGATGTATGAGTGCACTGATATCAAGAGACAGATACTATCTACCTTTAATCTAGTGGAGGCTACCTTACAGTGGTAGGAATATGTTACCACCGAATATGAGAGAGACACCATGACGATTCAGGAGTTATGGGAGCGATTCGATCATAAATACATCCCATCTGCCATTCAAACTGAGATGATACATAAATTCATGGAGGTTCCATAAGAGGGGAGGACTATATCAGAGCATGAGGAAGAATTTACCAGGATAGAAAACTTTATGCCCGATGAGGTGAGAACGGAAGAGAAGAAGATAGAGTCGTTTATAGATGGTCTTACCTGGAGGATCCGATAATATTTATTGGGTAACCCAGCCTTGAAGGCATATAAAAATGTGTTGAACGCCGCTCTTTTACATTATCAGGACCACCACTTCCATATTAAGGGAAGCAAGCGTTGAGGAGAGTCCATGATAGGGGGTAATAGTGCTAGTGTGGCACAATTGACTCAGAGTCAGCCAAGGCAGATTAAGCAGGGTTCCCACCAGGGGGATGCTGCTAAGCGTTTCCTTCAGAAGATTAGAGGTAGGTACAAGGTAGATTTAGGTTGGGCCATCAGGGCCAACCTATCTAATAGAATTTTCATCAGGGCTAAAAGAGCCATGGTAGAGGTGGTAATGGCCAACAGGGCCAGAGGTGAGGAAATTTTATATGTGGCAAGAATGGTCATAAACGTCAGGATTTCCCTGATAAGGGCAGAGTTCAGCAGTAGCAGGGCACTCGTCAAGATCCCCAGAGACTAATTTTCCCCATCACCCATCGCCTTCCCTGCACTAGCACCAGTATCAGTATTGCTTACGGCACCAATCATTTCAGCAGCCCCATCTCAGTAGGGGTAGTTACAGTATGGATATATATATAATGTCCACCAGGCTGCAGCTCCATAAGCTCAGTTGAGGGTATGTTTCTTATACATGGGACTTGGGGGAGCATTTTATTTTAAATGGGAGATTCACACACATTCATAGCCACTATATTTGCATGAGCCACAAGGTTATTAGACACGGTCGATAGTACAGTCACTTGTGTAGACTCACCACTGGGTAGTGGGACACTTATCTTCTTTATTTATTGGGGTGTGAGTATAGATATTGGGAGACTAGTTTTGCCCGCCGATATGATAGTTTTAGATATATTGGAGTATGACTCCATTATTGGCATGGATTGGCTAGCAGCATATAGGGCTATGATTGACTTTTACAGTGGGAGTATAATGTTTACAATTCCTAGCCAGGATATGTTCTTAGTGGAGTTACCTCATCCTGAAGGTGGATTGTAGACTCATTTGCATTATATGGAGGAGGATACCTCTCGGGGAGTATCTATTTCCCTAAATCGATCCCATTTGTGATTGAGTTCGTCGATGTGTTTCATGAGATATCCAGATTGCCACCTAGTAGAGAAATAGAATTTGTTATTGATTTAGCGTCGAGCACTCGGTCGATAGCTCGTACGCCTTATCGTATGGCTCCTATGGAGATGAGGGCGCTACGGGATCATATTGAGCATCTATTAGGACAGGACTTTATCCTTCGGAGTACTTCGCCTTGGGGTGACCCAATGTTATATGTGAAGAAAAGGAAGATTCTTTACGATTATGTGTGGATTATCGGGAGTTGAATAAAGTCATGATACGAAATAAGTATTCGTTGCCCAGAATTGATGACTTGTTGGACCAGTTGAGAGGAGCCTCCAACTTCTCTAAGATAGACTTGAGGTCGGGATACTACTAGTTGTGCATTCGAGAGCACGATGTATCTAAGACTACCTTTTTGACAAGATATGAGTATTATGAGTTTTGAGTTATGCCATTTGGGTCAACCAATGCGCCAGCGGTATTTATGGACTTGATGATCAGTTTGTCATTGTCTTTACTGATGACATCTTGATTTATTCCCGGATTGAGGAGGAGCATGCCGAGAGTTTACGCCGAGTTTTATAGACATTGCATGAGCATCAGTTATATACTAAGTTTGAAATCAATTGTGCAGCATCAGAAATTTTGGTGAGTTGGGTCATCTTGATCACAAAAGATTAGAATTTTAGTTTTAGTATAAGTGAGTAGTTCACAAACTAGACAGGGAGTTAACATCCTATTAGCATGATTGTGTGTATAATCATAGTTGTAATTCTTAAATTATGAGAAGATGTTTAATGGTTCAAGAACTTATGTGATAGTTCAAAGAACGATTTTAATCGATACATCCATGATTGTATTGAACATGACAACCTATGGGATTTAAGTCTAAGGGTTGTCTTGATTAGAATTAGGTAATCTTACACCATTTGCAAAGGGTACATATATTCCTAATCCTGGGAATTATGAGGATTAGAATGATTTCACAATTATTGTTTCGATTGCTATGAGTGCGATTTGATTTATATTAAATTAAATGATCCATGCAAGTTGGGCAATCGTTGTATGAGTAGGTCTGAGATCATAATTTGAAGGAATCCGCATCTAGGAGATATCTTGAACCTTGATACCACCTAGATAGACTTATATATTTTGTTTCTACCAATAAAACCCGATCAATGGATTATTTTATAATCCTATTAGAGTAGCAAACAACTTGAGTATGGGAATCAAAGAATTGATTAGAGGTTAGTTAAGATCGATTACAAATAATTGATTTGACCAAAGGGTATCAAAAACTTAACGTGAGCAATCATATTATGTACCACAATCAACTTTATAAATAAGACCTCTCTATATTCGAGTGATTTTGGAGATACTTAAATTGGAGTACAACTGTGATTATTTAGTGGAGTCAACCATGATTAAATAAATAAAGCAAATAATTACAGTAATTGTAATTTGAATTTCTGAGTATTTATTTTGAAGTTAATGTAATTATTTATCTTGGATCTCTAGTATAGTCGAATACCCAAACATTAGGCCTAAAACTCGCTAAAAGCCAAGTTTGACAAAAGCCCATATCTCATACATATTTAGTTGACGATGATCTAGCCGGCTGAACAAATGAACACTAAAACAACAAAATTGATAGTCGGGCTTTGGGTAGAGATGTTAAAGGGAGATTCTAATGATAACATGTACTTAGATAAATACATCACTTCTACAATGGATAAGGATGTAACTACAAATAATAAGGAAGATTTTAATATAGGACCACTTTCAATTTTGATGATGAGCGGTAAAAACACAAAGGTACCTACTCTCTCTTTGTCCCTCACTATTTAAAATTTTAAGTATGCTTGTTTGTGTATATACTAAAACATTTTGTAAGGACATTATTTTATTGTCCGTTAGCAATTGAGTTGTCATATACCGCTACAACTGTCGAAGAAATATTCAAAATCATTCAAACATCGAGATAGATCCGAATATCAAAGTTCTTCAACATTCAAGCCTCCACGGTACGGTTGTGTTTTAAGTCTTTAATGGTTCACTTAGAGTATTGGGATATCTTTTATGAAATATTTTCTAAGTGTTGGAGCGGAGTTTTTCGTCAAAAAAATTTATTTCTGAAGTTTTTAGGCGGAGCATTTATAGGCAAAATAAAATAATTATTTTTAATTTATCTCGTTTGAGTAGCAGTAGGATCGTTCGAGCGACAGTGCATCTCGCACGCAGTGTCCTTCAAACGACACCTGTCTCAGTTCGAGCGAGACTCTGATTTCAATCGACCGAGACACCGCATTAATGTTTTCTATAAATTCATTTTTTTCATTTTCGTGTTTTTTGAGAAGACCTAAGAATACTGTATTACAAAAACTGTTTTGGCAGAAACATTTGTCTTCTCATTTGTGAGAGTTTTAGCTTTGTTTTCAATTCACAAATCATCCCAATAGTTTATGTGTGTTGTTTTGGAACTCAAGAACATAATTTTATGAAGTTTTTCTTGTAGAGAAGATCTTTACTGCTGATTTAGGTGCCACTTAAGGGAGGTATTGGGCTGATATGACTGCGTGTCAATATGGAGTGCTTGCGGGTGTTCCTGGGCTAATTCGAACTGTGTGTTAGTGTGGTTCTTATGCGATTGATTCATTGATGACTCCAGGTTGCGATCTATGTGGGTTTTCTGTGGTTAACTCATTGCGGACTTCATTGTGTATGGAAGTTTTGATTTATTTTACGTAGTGAAATAAAGGGTTTTTCCCTTCGAGGATTTTTTTCCTAAAAATTGGCTTCCTTTGCATGCTTCCTGATTTAATGCTTTCAAATCACTTAGATGCATGATTTAGGGTTTAACTAAAATTTGCGATTAATTGATTTTTTTTTATTTTTCATACAATTAAATCAATTGAAATATTCCGGTGCCCTACACAAGTTTACAAATTGATATTAAAAGCTTTTTAAGAAGATCACCGCTTTCTCACATTTTTTGTTAAATTTTAAAATGATTACCATTTTCCTATAAAATAAGGGCCTTTAAGATAGGGAAATGCCATCATCAACTGAGCAAGTGACTCGGTTATAGGTATTGAGCCAAAAGTTTATTTTCTGCCTATAGTCGTTGCTGAAGTAGCTTTGTTGTTTTAATAATTTATTTGCGTAATTTTAAAAGCTTAGTCCGGTTTAGGAGTCCATATTTATTTGTGTAATTTTAAAAGCTTAGTCCATTTTTACTAATTTATTGTTGTTTTACTAATTGTCTACCTATAGTTATTAATGAAGTATCTCGATTATGGGAACTAATCCAGATGGTGATATGCTAACTCTCTTGGTTTCATAAACATATCTTAGATATAAATGCATGCGCTTCCTCATTAAAATTCTAAAAAATTGTAACGCTATCAATGAAACTATTCCAATGGAAATTGATCTATAGAGAATTTAGAATTCATTACAGTGTCCAATGGAAATTGATGCTATAGAGCGGCTAGAATTCTATTACCCACCAGTTGAAACTGTTTTTTTTTTTTTTTGTTCTAATCCAAGCTAACACACACCACATCGGCATATGTGAAACTTATCAAATATAACACACACCACACTTGCATATGTGAAACTTTTCAAACTAACACATACCATATTTACATACAGAGGAATAATCGAAAGGAGTACGACAATGGACTTGGCTATAGAAATGGTTTCCTAAGAAGGAGCAGAGTATAGTATATTGAAAATGCTCTCCTCAGCATGCTTATAGAGCTCCATGTCAAGATTGTTAAGTGACATAATCTCCTGGATAACTGCTTCAACAACTTTATGACATCCCTACTCTGTAAAGTTTGTTGGGGAGATTGGTTTCAAAGAAGATATACGTCATTTTGCTTTGGTCTTACGTAAGCTAGAGATACAAGTCTCAAAGATTCCATAAGATTTCCTACAGTCATATTTTTATTTGTTGTTGCAACTTTTTTAGTTGACAAAGTTTTTTTCGGATTTTGATCTACTAAATACAGTGTGGCATATTGTTGAGAATGATCTGAAAATATTCTGGACAGGTGTAGCAGATCAGAGGTCCCACCAAATAAGAGTGAATGCTCGGATCAAAATCAGGCAGTTGGCATCTCTAGTGTTAGAGATTTGTTTAATTCATATGGGTAACCTTTTGATATTACTCAGTCTTTGAGCATGTTTTATTTCATGTGTTAGCAACTCTTTTGATACAATGTTTTGCTAATTTATCCTTTGATTTTGTACAAAGTCATATTGGTCAAGTAAGGATTTCAAATGTCATTTCCTCAAGGATGGTCATTTTGTGATCGGAGAAACTTTACAAGGAGAAAAGCTCACAAGCTCCATATACAATGTTGTTGTTGTTGGAGTAGGAGAGGAGTTCCAAATATTGGATCCAAAATTAGTACAACAATTGATCGATGCATTTGATATCTCTGGTGAAGAGGGTCCCTCTAAGTTGGTTGTTGCGGCTAATGATCAAATAGCTACTGAATCGGGTGCTACTGCCCCTGTTGCTTCTAATTTTGCTTCTAATTTAATCCATTTTGCTTCTAATTTTATTTCTCATATTATGTTGTGGTAATTTAGATTGAACTCAGCTTCAGATCTGTAAGGTTTTGTTTGCTACTAACTCTGATGTGTATATTGTAATATAATTTTTATAAATTATATTGAGTTAAATTTTCAGAATATTTCATGGCTTTGATTATATAATTTCAGGCATATGAACTTCTGCATTTTATTGTTATTATTATGGTAGCTTGGGATGCTGAATGGTGTTGCTGTTTGAATTTGCACCCTCGCACGTTTCACCATTGTCTAAAATCAATGCTCCCATCACAAGATGAATGTTGATAAATGGAAAGTTCATTTATAGACAATTTATCATACTAATGTCAAGAATTATTTTATTTACATAAAACTAATGTCAAATATTAAATTTATACATATAACTTTTATCTTGCTACCTATATTGGTCGTTCGACGATGAAAGAAGTGTTCTAGGCATGCGAGTTGGAGTCATGACGCGCATGACTTTGGAAATTATGACCTTTTTTTTTTAAAATTAAACTTTATTTTGTTGGGGAACGAAATTTTTACCGTTTTGTAATTACGTACTTTGAAAATTTTCGATGTGCCTTCAGGCACGAGTATACACTTATATATATATATATATATATATATATATATATATATATATATATATGTGTGTGTGTGTGTGTGTGTGTGGCAGGAGGGCCAGCATGTAAAATTTTGTCACTAAGATATATAAAATTTACCTAGTATATTTATAATTTGTTTTGTAATGCACAAAAAATTAACGAGCTTAATGATTGGTCATACGCTTTAATAGGTTTCACTAATGGATTAAATGGTGTTTAACATAATGAGAAAGTGTATTTTAATGCATCACTATTTTTTTCATCATTAAATTTAATACTTCGTGGATAAAAATTGTACTTTGGTCCAAAAGAAAAAAGTAGTGTACTTTTATCTAAATAAAGCTAAGTTTAAAAACTGGGTAATTTTATGCATGCTAGATATGCAATTTGGATGAAATGAAATTATGTTACGAATTGGACTAGGTAGAATATTCAACATAGTGCTTTAACGATTGATTAATAAAATAAAATTGTTTACATATACAAGGGTGATCAAGATTTTTGTCGCTTGGATTGCAGAGACCGATAAATTTATTTGGACGAAATGCAAGAAATAGAAACTTCCGCCAAGAAAATATTAAAATCATTTTGGCGATGTCGCAATGATAGTAGTAGTAGACATGAAACAGGTATATTATTTGTCAATTTATAAAATACCGCAAGTGCACGGGATATTATAGAATATAGCGATTGTAAGTACGGGTCGAACCTATAGAGATTTATTAATTTTTTCATTCAAAATAATTGTGACTGTCCAACAAGACAAAATAGGTGTAGAGAAGATATGTAATATTAAACTAAGATAACACAATGAAAAAGTGCGCTACAAAATTTAAGCACCCTATATCTTTGACTCACTTGAGTCTATATTATATAGGTGTTCATCTAGTTTGGAAATTGTGACAAAATTTGAGTCCAACCCTAGTTTACCAAAGAACCTCAGACTCTACACTTAGTTCCTCTACAAGTTCCTAAAGGTAGTATACCAACATCACACACTAGGACTGCATACATACATTATCTCATGCTATATTTTGTTAGGTGAGAGTTAAATCCCTTAAAATTAATTTTCTACTATTTTTGGCATTTGTTAAATAATTTCTAAATTTTTTAAATGATTTTTAGAAATTAATTTGGGTTATATATAAACCTTAGTGTCTGTTGTGCAATTTTTGTTTATGACTTAAAAGTTGGCTTGGGTAGAAACCGAAAGTGCTAGAGACTTCAGGGTGAAAAATTTATTATTTTGATACGCGCTTTATAACCCGTATTTGGTCTACACGTGCTTCTATTTCATTAGTTGATTTTGTGTTTCTTTACTCTCATAGACTTGTGTTTTTTTAAGTACCCTTGGATCATTGTTATCAACAATCTACATGTGTTTATAATTAATACAAGTGAATCATTTTTTGACCAATCAATGTTGGTTGTTTGCATCACTTTATATTAACCATTAGATTAGATGTCAAAGAGTCAAATTTAATCTTAGCCATTGATTGCCAGTAAGATTCTCAATCCTTCCTCACGCACTATATAAATGACCTAAGGCTAAGCCATTTGAGACTTTTGCCTTCGTCCAAACCTGAGAGAAAATAAGAGTTAGAGAGAGAGAGAGAGAGAGAGAGAGAGAGAGATAAAGAGTTACAGAGAGAGAATAAGAGTTATAGAGAGAAATAAAACCTTAAACCTAACTCTGTCCAAATCTCACCAGAAAACCCTTTTCTGAGAGTAAATACTTCGAGATTTGAGAAGTTTTAGTAATCCCTTTGAGATAGGTTTTAAGTACAAGAAACTATGACGTGAGATGTGTCGACAGTCTACATTATATATTATCGGAAGATTTAAAAATGTATAAAATTAGAATAATGGTATAAGGATGTAGAATATACCTTTAGTAATAATGAGATATCTAAGATGTGTGAATGCTTAGTATATGATTTATGTGTATGACATACCTACCATACTTGCTATCACGGGAGGTTTGCGTTCGTTTAGGACCATCTAATCTTTGTGTGCCTACGGGGGGATATAGATTGGTACCTCGAGGACATAGGTCAGAGAAGGACTTATTGGGAAGTTAATAAGTCTGCTGATCGTGGGAGCATAGGTATGTGCGTGACCCATGTGATGTGACTGTGTTCGCCTCCATTGATTGTGATTGTTGTTATCTGAGAACGATTCTTGAGAGATTCGAAATGCGTGATCCTTATGTACGTGATGTACCGGGATGGATAGTAGAGTATTTGTGCACCGCAGCTTAGTCTCGGGGTGCTTGTATTGTATATTTATGATGTGAATGATATACGGTTAAATGAACAGACTTGTCATGTTAAATTATGAGAATAATTTATAGTAACTCCTTGAGAAGATAAATAAGGGGATAACCTCCAATAAATGGTAATGCTAATAATTGAGAATCCGAGTTTAAGTAAAGCTATCTATTGAAGTGATAACATTGGGAATTCATATTGTGAATCGAGTAAATGGGTTAGAACTTATGTCGGTTTAGTTATATATAAATACCACTTAGATGGGTACTGTACGTTAGGAGTGCACGATTAGACGAGAGGTGAGTATTTCATGTGAGAGCACGTCCTAACATGTATTTTTCATTATTTATTTTAATGTTATTAAAGCACTTGCTGTTTTTAAAATACTCTCCACTTTCGGGCTCTGACCCGTTTGCTTTCAAATCTATTTTTGTAAAAACCTTTTAGGTGCCCAGCCACAAGGACACCATGCATAGTATTTCCATTCAGGTGACGAGTTGTAGCTGTTATGAAAGTTACAGGGCCTTGCTAGTAGACGCTTCTTTTGTCTTGACCCTATTCAGTTTTCATCATTTGTAGGGCATGTCGCCCATTTCTATTAGAGACATTTCATATTTCAGTTATTCAGATTGTTGGCATGTAATTAATTCAGGATATACTTTTTTATTTATTTCAGTGGTGGGATTATTGTGAGGAGTTTTCCTCCGGACTTATTATTATTTGTTGGTTTCTTTATTGAGACTTCATGGTGTATGGTTATGATATTCTTTCATAATTCTTTTATTGTATGTTAATCAGACTTAATTTAAAGTTTGACATCTTACTTTTTAAATACTAGGTGGTTAGTAATGATTAAAATGTTTTCGACAGTGATGCTGTTAACTGGACCAACTTGACATTTTGTATTAATTTAATAAAGGAGTATCTACCCGGTATTTAATTAGTCGGGGTGTCACAGTTGTCAAATTAGTATCAGAGAGGGTTACGCTAATTTATCGCGTTTGATCTTGTTTTCCGCAAAAATTGTGTGATATTAATTGTTTTGAAAAATCTATTTTCAGAATCCCAATTTTTTTAAATATGGATTTTGGTGATTTTAATGATTTTCGAAGTCAACGTTTTAAAAGTCTAATTAGAAATTCACACAAACTCTTGTTTTAAATCTTTCGTTGAAAACGATTCAGAGAGGTGTTTGGGTTGTGAGGGTGTTGGTCACACGATAGATGGGTGTCCCATAAATTTAAAGAAGAAATTGAATAAATTGACATCTCTTGTTTCTACCCTTAGTGATTCGAAAGAAGAAGTTTTTTATGCTTCTAGGCGAGAGCTTCCCCACACGAGGGATTAGTTATGATAGTGAGGATGGAAGTGCAAATGAGCATAACTTGCAAACGACTTTCAATGAACTTTATGCTGAAGCTTTGAAAATAAAGAAAGAAAATTTGAAATTAAAATCTCAATTGAAAGAGTGTGCATTAAAAAATAATGATGTTTAGTTGAATAACTTAAGTCACGCGAGAAAATTTTGAGAGAGAACCTTGAAAATGTCGAGGGAGAGAGATAGTCTTCGAGGGGTGATGGAGGCTATGAAAAATGAGCTTCTAGGCGCATAATTGAATCTTGGATAGGTGAACTTGAGAAAAGTGCGAGAGACTTGAGTAAAGTGAAATTTTATTTGGAGTCTAGGTCTGAAAAGCTTGATAAGATTTTAGGCACTCTCGAAATAAAAAAGGATAGGGGTGGTATAGGATTCAATGATAGAGTTTCACCCATTCCGAAAATCATCCCCACTCAAGAGAGTGCTTCCTAGGGTTGTTAAGAGAGAGGCACCGAGGGTTGTCAAGAAAGAGACATCTAGGATCATTAGGACAATGCCACCTAGGATCATTAGCATAGCGCCATCTAGGAATTTGAGGAGAGCACCACCTAGGAAGTTTAGGAGAGGACCATTTTTAGGTAACACTTATCTCCCAATTTACACTTGCACACATTGCAATAAGCAATCACAGCTTAGGCGTTTCTATTACAAACTTTTAAATGGACCTAGGAAGGTTAATAAAAAAATAAATTAGATTCCTCAAACCCCCACTTGTCATTACAAATATGTTTGGGTTAGGAAATTGGATTTAGAGGCTTATGGTCTAATTGTTCACGATTCTCTTTTGCTTGCACGCATTCACCTATGTGAAATCTTTTGGTTGATTGCGTTTGATATTTGGCATACCCTAGTTGTGATCCATGGTATACTCTTACTAGTGTTATAACTTACTTTGTTGTGGTTTAAATTGTTTTATGAGTATGCTATTGTTTTAGCATTGTTTTACTTCTGTCAGCACCTTCCAGGTATTAGTTTTTGAATTTTTTTTCAATGGATAACACTGTTTAACATTCTGTGCAATCAGTGAAAATTGTTTATTTTTTTTCAAGCGAGATCAATTTTCGTTCGAGCGACTTCTAATGTCGCGCGAAGCTTCTTCTCGCGAGAAGCTCTTGTCTTTTGAGAGACATGGCGCTTCATTTGAGCGACCCCTGAAGATTTTGTTTCCTCTATTTGCAGTACACTGGTAAAACTTAATATTATTTGGTCCTACCGGGTTGTCTCTGTTAGTTTATATGCAGATACTTTTGGTATTTATACTTAATTGCTAATACTGCATTGCTCGTTTAATTACACCTACTTAGATTGATGATTCTTTGTGTGATTTACTGTTTGCTAGCATCAGATGATGCTAATGCCGATATTATGCCTATTTCTAGTGTGTTCCATATTTGTATTTATGGTTTTTGAAATTTTTTGGAAAATTTTCATTTTTTGTAAGAAAAATGATTAAGAAAAAAATATTTTTGTATTCTGTTTATACCTTATATGAATGTACGCTTAGGATAAACGAGTCACAATTTCATTCCATTTATACATGTGACAATTTGATAGTGTTTTGAGACAATATATCATGTCATCCTATATATTTGACTCATTATTTCCTTTAATACGGACATGCAAGAATTTGTGTGATTATTGTACTTATCTATCACATGTTGGTTGAGTGTTTTCATCTCAATCCTGTCCTTAAAACGAATCAAGTGCAATAAACGAGAGTAATAAAAGTAGTGCATGTAAAAACCATTGCCCGTGAGGAATTTATTTATAGTTGAAAAAAATAATGAGTGCATGGGAAAGGGCTGCAAGTGAATAATAATAACGTCGTGAAAGCCACCGTTTGAAAAGAGCCTTCACAAAAAATTAAGGCAATAAAAAAGATGATATATGCCAAAATTTGGGCCAATAGGTTTTCGTTTAAGTTGAAAATTTAGAACCTCATTAGAAAAATAAAAAGATTATTATTTATAAGGGAGTTTTGGTTAGATATAAATCAATGGGTTTGCACGTCCTTTGAAAAGTTCTCAAAACGGCACTAAATAGTTTTAGATGTTATTGGTTTGAAAATCACTTAGACTTTGATTTGTTGACTTGATTTAGTCGATATTATCTAAATTCAACAATTTTACACCTAAGGATATTTTTTATGTTCAATCGATAGGAGTACATTTATGCATCGTGCACATATGATTGATTGAATTATATTACCTATTGAATTTGTTTACACCCATTCATTCCATATCCTTGATTTGGTTGTCTTAATGTTAGTCATGGTGCGATTTTTCTAAATTTTTTTTGTTTAAAAATGAAAAATAAAAAATAGTTTGTGGATCTTTTGAGTATTTCCTCTACATGAGCATAGTTTGAACTATATTTGTAAGAGGGTAGTTTAGATAAGATGGAGGCGTAACCCCTTTTGAGTACGGTAATGATAAGTTAATTAGACAAGACCTTGGATTAATAATAGGACATACAAACACAAACCTAATGAGGATAAGACTCAGTTTAAACTCACAAATCTCTCGTGTATAACTCAGAAGGTAATAGAGAACTTAGAAGTAACTTAGCTAGAGGGAGGGAGAAGTAAGCACCCTAGATACACCTTGGTAGGCAGGCAAACACACCAAATACCCTCAAGAATCTCTGTCAAGTATTAAAAGCTTCGTAATAAATAGCAATGGTGAGTGAGTAAACCCCTCTAGTTTGCAATAACTCTCTCTGATGTGTATTCTCTTTAGCAATAACTCTTGGACTCTCAAAAGATCATCCTCTCCTCAAAGGTGATCGGGGTCCTTAAATAGCTCCCCACACAACCCCCGAGGCAACTCAGTTATTAAATACTATGAAAGAAATCCCTCATACTTTATGTCACAACATTAAATACCTGATGTACTAGTTGTCTCCATGTCATAAACATTAAATGCCAAGACATGCCTTTTGCCTAACCACTGTGTGTTAGGGGGCTGTTGTCACAGAGGTGGCTCACCAACTGCCTGACAACCCCAAATACAACGGTGGTTTACTCAAGTGCAAGGCTGACATTATTTAGCTGGCTAGTGACATCACTTACAGTAGATGTGACATTAAGTAGAGGTCTGTTTGGTTCTCAACTCAACGCCCGTTGGAACTCCAAGCTACTCCGCCCGAGGTTCCATGGTCAAGGTCCTTTGGTGTTTTTACCAGCTGTATCTAAGATGGTCAGGACAAGACCCAACGGTGCCTCACTTCTCAATCCTCCAAACCAAGTCCCTCTAAAGTTCCCACGGCGAGGTCATTCGATAGAGCATGAAAGCTCTCCCAGACCCTGTCAAGCCTGGTCTCTCGCGAGTACCGTTGGACCTCACACTAAAACTCATTATTATTCTCGTTACATCATTAAAACCGTTATATCTTACAGTGAACATAAACAAAAATACAATATGTCTAATACAACAACTAAAGTTTGAGTTGCCATGCCAAGCTGCCTCGCTGAGTTACCACGCTTAAGTTGCCTCGGTTGCTTAATCTCAAACACTATTGCCAATTAGAGAATTATCCCTAATATCAGGATTACCTTCAAGCCCCCTCTACATTTTCCTCTTCGTGGAGAGATTAATTGGAACAAGAAATGTCTGCACGAAACTTCTCAATCCGATGAATTCTCTCTTTGTGAAAAAATTATGGCCTTTTTTCCCTCGTTAGAATCGCAGCGTTATAATATCTTGGAAAAAGTAAAATTCTCCCCAATGTAACTTAGCCGATGTGCCATAACTTATTGGTGCTTGTAATGCTTGTAATGCTTCGCTATGTTCGAAAAACAAAAAATTCTCCCTTGTAATGCTTCGCTATGTTCGAAAAAGAAAAAATTCTCCCCGATGTAACTGAGTCACAATTTAAACAACGTTTAGACATGTGGCGAGGAGACATCATAGCTTTTTTGAACCGTTAAGGCACTGCCCTCGTTGGGAGTCATTGGATATGTTTGACAAAAATTCTGGCGCCAAAACTCAAACTTGCTGGAGAAGGCGACTCCCTTCTTTTCCCAAAGTGTCACTTCATTAATGACGTGGTGCTGTCTTTTCAACTGTCGAGACCCTTCCCGAGGTGTCACGTGTTCGTTTGAAATGATTATAGGCGTCCCTTGCACGTGCGATGGTGGGAAACTCAAAGTCGGGTTTAAAACCCGTCAAACCTCTCTTTTATTTCAAAACCCTTCTATTTCCTTCATCTTCTTCAAGCTCCCCGCTTTCTTTAGAGAGAGAAACTCTATGCGAACTCCATTATTGCCCCATTCTTTACTCAGTCTCCTCCCTCTTTCATCTTTTACGCCACCACATGCGGTTGTGCCCCTCCCCTCTTGTTCTTATCCCTTCTTACCCAGCTATATCATTCATCACCACTCTATCATGGCTTCTCCAAGTACTTCTAAGGTTACCTCCATCACCACTCAGCCAGACTCCCCCTCTGCCACTTTTGCCGCTCTTGCTTCCCCTAGCGCTGCTGCCCTGGATGTTGCTCGTTAAGAGCAACTACGCTTCTATCGTCGGGCACCCATCTTTGAAGAAGATGATAAATTTTCTGAGGCATACAAGACCTGCCATTTCTCCTCCAAGTTCGACCATTTACTATTGGGTGATGAGGAAGTGGATTCATCAAAGTGGGGCTATCTACCCCCTATTCTTAAATTGACTTCGAAGCACCTGGGGGTCACCAGTCCATTTCACTACCTGGCACACACACATGCAGAGCTCTCACGCTTCTGCTCTTGCCAAGGTTGGGATTTATCTCGCATACTGGTTTGGGGAGTTCACCCTCTCAAAGCACAACGCAGTGTTACAAGTGCTAGTCTCCCGATGGAACATCAAAACCCACACCTTCTTCGCTACGTGGGGGGAGTTCACCGTTACACTAGAGGACGTTTATGAACTCCTTGGGTTTGAACCCATGGGTGAGTTCACCTATCATGATGAGGCTCTGGATGCCGAAGAAGCTGCTGATCGAGTTGAGCTGGATCGGATTTGCTGCCGTTGCACGGGTTCCTCAAACAAAGCCATATTTTCCCCCCTCATCAATTATTTTTTCGAATCTTCGATGCCGAAGTATGTCAGTGATGTAACGGTCCGGGGTAAAGGTACATCCCTAGAACTACCAGCCTACATACTTGTATTTTTTTCATGCTTCTTCCTGACCGAGAAACCCAACGATCAACCTAGGAGGGATCTGATAAATATTTCCATCCGTTTGGCCAGGGGTTTCAACCTTCCCCTGGCCTCCATCGCCATGGGGTCCCTCTACACCTATTTGGATCGAACCCACTTAGACATGGCACGATCATTAGGACGTTACAACTTGGCCAATTTTACCAACACCATTATTCTCATGGGCTTTCTTTACATCCATTTTCCTGCTATCGCCGCCAAGTCTATTCCTCTACCTGTTGGTGGTATTAAGCCCCCACACCTCCTATGTTTCCACGAGAAGCAAAGTCAAAAGGAGATAACGTAGGTTTTTAATCATTTAGACTCCTTCGTGATGAGGCTATATAGTGAGTCTACCTTTGCCCATAGTTGGGGAATCTTTCCTTCTGTAGCCACAACGGTCAAGTTCAATCCGGTTGTAAAAGATCCCTCGCAAGCTGTAATGATTATTTTCACCCCGGGGTTTCTCCCCTCCTACACAGAATGGGGATACACCTCAGAGCCTTACAACCCTGATAGATGCAGCAGGCAGTTCGGGTTCGATCAGGGGGCCCCTTGATCTGTGTTCCAGGATAACCACTCAAAGGCCACCTTCACTGAAGCTTGTACCTTCTATACTGCAGTCGCGGTGCTTGGTGTGACATCCACCATCGATGTCCGTGTCACCCTTCCTAGTGCTACTAGGAAGGGAGACGTATCCATTTCTTTTGCCACTAAGTTCCATTTGGAGCAGTTGGAAATGATCTGTGAATTCATTCAGTCCCCCCTCAATATCCCCCATTCCTTTCCTTCTCTTCTTCTGAACTGGGTCTTAAGGGGAACTCCGCACTTGGGGTTGAGTTTCCCTTAAGTAAAATCATTAAAGAATATCCCCTGGAGCTACCCCCTAATTGCCCGATGATCCCAGCTGCCACCCCAAAACCCAAGTCCGCTGCAGCTCCCAAACAAACTGTACCTTTGAGCGAAGCTGTAATGGGAGAAGGGACTTCTGAGCCGCCTACTAAGAAGGCCAAGAAGTACAAGTCCCAGAAGTCTAAGGCAAATGCAAACTCCATTGGAGGCATTCGCAATTACCTTCGTTCCCCCTCCCATGTCTCCAGAGATGGATGAAGAGCTAAGGAGGCAGGTGCAAGCTGAAGTCGATAGAATACATGCTGAGTTTTGACGGTGCGCTGTCGCCATTCCTCCTTCGGATGCATTTCTCGCGATCGTGGTTGATCCCATGGAGCCAACGACAAAAAGGAGAAGAAGGAATAGGGTACCTGAAACTGGTGGTGCAACGCGCTCCAGGAAGAAAATGCTGGGGACCAAGTCCTAGAAAGAATAAAGGCATGATAAACCTCCCTCTTCGGCTCCTTCGGCTGCTGCCTCCTTGCCAACTTCACCAGTGATTATACCCTCTCATTCTCCCTCTGGATCTGAGGTACGTGTGCACTCTTTGTTTGTTATTCTCCTTCTCTTAAGGTGTGTTACATCTTCTCATTTCTTACTAAGAAAATATTTTGGTGCAGGGAGTTGGAGAAGAAAGGCCCAATCCTCCCAGTCCCCCCAGTCCCCCTATAAGCCGCTTCGTGGGGGGAATTGTGGTGTCTCTCAGCCTGATACCACTCCTCCTCCTTCGCCCATGATAGGCCTTAACTACTCACGGACATTGTCCTCCCAACGAGCCCAAGAATCCACTACGAGGGCTGTTATCATTGGGACTGCTGAAATGTCTGTCCAACCAGAGGCAACTACCGTAGCCTCTTCTGAGTTACCATTGGAGCAAGAGGTCCCTCTGCCCCTTGTTGTGGTCGAAGAGAGTGCCCCGCAGGTAAATTTCTTGCAAGTCCTACCTATTTTATTTATTTCCTCATTGTGTTTACCCTCTCTAACATGTTGGGACATTTTAGGTGGAAGTGGCATCACTGATAGCTAACATTATCCTTCCTCCTACATTGTCAAGGCCCCTCACCGCAGTTCCTCTTTTCAGTGACATAACGGGGGTAAGTTAAGTGCATTTCTTCTTCTTCTTATTCTTTTGTGTTTTCCCCTTGCATATAACACTTGGTTTTACATTTGCATCTTTCTCCGAGTCTCTCCCCACCCTTTTCTTTGAGTGGGATTGTTCCTTCCCAGGCCCAGGTTTGTGCTGCTGCTCCCGTTGGGGCATATCTTGAGGGTTCAGCGTCTCCCTCCAATGATGCGCCCGTACTGTCTTTAGTACCTTATGCTGGTGAGGGAAGTTTTCCTACTACCATTGAAGCTTCTTCAGCCAAGGATCCCGTTGAAGTAACTTAAGTGATGAGCCCACACCGAACGGTTTCTACCATTATGGCCCCTGTGGTGACTCCCGTTCTCGCTGCTACTGCTGCTGAGGTACTTCACTAGTTTCTATGTATTTCTCAGTTTCTTAATCTTCACCTGTGTTTGTAACTTAATAATAAAAACACTTGTTAAGGTTTTCCATGAACTCCACCTGTATCGGTGACTTAACAACGAAAACATTTGTTAAGGTTTTTTCCATAAACTCCACCTGTATCGGTGACTTAACAACGAAAACACTTGTTAAGGTTTTTTCCATAAACTCCACCAGTATCGGTGACTTAACAACGAAAACACTTGTTAAGATTTTTTCATAAACTCCACCTGTATCGGTGACTTAACAACGAAAACACTTGTTAAGACTTTTCAAAAACTCCACCTGTATCGGTTACTTAACAATGAAAACACTTGTTAAGATTTTTCCATAAGCTCCACCTGTATCGGTGACTTAACAAAGAAAACACTTGTTAAGATTTTCCATAAGCTCCACCTGTATCGGTGACTTAACAATGAAAACACTTGTTAAGATTTTTCATAAACTCCACCTGTATTGGTGACTTAACAACGAAAAGACTTGTTAAGATTTTTTCATCAGCTTTACCTGTATCGGTGACTTAACAACGAAAACACTTGTTAAGATTTTTCATAAACTCCTTTTCTCTAATTGTTTCCAGGTTGCTCGGGGGGATTATCCACCAGTTCCTTCGCCTATTGCCTCGCCCCATCGTGAACCTGTCGCTTTTGAAGAAACTAGCCATAATGATTAAGGTTCCACGATAGGTGCTGCTGCGGAGAACGAATATGGGTGCGAGCTTCCTCTGCCCGACTTGACTCCTCACGCCTTATGCGTGATGGCACTCCAACGTTCTCCCCAAATTCCTGCCAACCACCGTTTAGCAATTGATCAAGTTGTGAGCTATTATCTTGAACCCTTCATGGTCGACTGCCTGCATTCAAACATCTCAGTTATGAGCTATAGGCTTCAAGGCATGGCTACCGTCGTTCCTGAAATCACCAATACTCTAACTACAAATGTTACCAAACCCCTCCTCAACCAACTCCTGGGCTATCTGAGGGATTTGGGTCATGACGAGTTTCGTTTTGACTGGCTCATCGCATATTTGAAAACTTTGAAAAGCCAGCGGTTGGATAACCAAAGGGAGCTCTTACGAAAACATCAGGAGGATCAGCGAGCCGAGGAAGTCAAGTTGGCCGAGCTAGTGCCTCTTCTTGATACCGTTGACAAATAGGTGGGGGACCTCGAAGAAGCTCTGTGCGCGGTGAAGTCGAAACGAGAGAAACTCCTGATTGAGCGCACACAGGCACAGACAAGGTTGGAGGTCTCTATCAACGCTCAACGATCTTGCTTAGAAGCTTCTTCGGGCCTTCCTGGAGATTTTTTCTCCTCCCCATATTTGTGGTTCCTCCTGAGCCAATGAGTTTTTGTATATGTATTTTTCTTCTTCTCATGTAATTCTTGGAAGAAAACTCCCAATTTTGTAATGCCCCCAAAGTTTATGAATGAAAAGGATATTTATTTTCTTATGCCATTCCTTTGTGTTACAACTTATTGCATGGATTATGAAGTTCTATAATTCTTTCATCTCTACTTGAGTTATAATAAAAAGAACTTGTATACTCATCATAAGAAAGAACTTGTGTATTTATAACAACAACCAACTACATCAGTGGTCAAACATAACTGTCT
This sequence comes from Sambucus nigra, assembly GCA_949130495.1. NCBI lineage: Eukaryota > Viridiplantae > Streptophyta > Magnoliopsida > Dipsacales > Adoxaceae > Sambucus > Sambucus nigra. Next base: position 44,195,304 of record OX422210.1, on the reverse strand, counting down.
ACACATGATAAACCTTCAACCACTTATTGTTAATCTTGAATGGTTTATCTTATTCCATTTTTGAAATTAAGCAATAACCTGAGTCACGAGCCTCCTTTACGATGAAAGGTCCCTCCCAATTCGTTGCAAACTTAGGTAGGGGAAGCCCCCTAATATGTTTCACTGCTGCCTTAAATACAAGATCTCCATCTACGAACTTCCTTGGTCTTACCAAGTTATCATATACCCTAGAGAGATGCTTTGTATACATTTAAAAGTGTTGCATTGCATTATCCCTGTGTTCGTCCAACGCTTCCAACTGCACATGTCTATTCTAAGGGAGCATGCTGCTTCGCAAAGCATATCGAGCCGAGGGAACTTCTAACTCCATCGAGAGAATTGCCTTCGCCCCATAAATAAGAGAGAACGGTGTATACTCTGTAGGCTTCCTCTTAGTCGTCCGATAGTCCCATAAGACGACTGGTATCTTGTCATCCCACGATCCTGGGAAATCCTCAATTATTTTAGCCAAGATATTGACCAAAGTTTTGTTAGTCTCTTTGGCTTAACCATTTCCCTTTGGGTATGCCACCGTCGAAGTGTGATGGACAATAGAGTATTTGTCTATGAGCATCGTTACCTCTGAATTAACGAAAGGGGTTCCATTATCTGAAAGGATAACCTTTGCGATCCTAAAACGGTAAATGATGCATTCTCTGATGAAGTTGCTTACCACTCCTGCCATTGCCCTTCACAGTGGTATTGCCTCAGCCCATTTTGTGAAACACTTCGTTGCCACTAGTATCCATATCTTTCCCCCGAAGAAGGGTGTATTGCCCCTACCAGGTCAAACACCCAAGTGTGAAAAGGATAAGGTGTTACCAGTGAGTGTAAGTCCACTGACGAGGCATGGATCATATTTCCATGAAGTGGACAAGCCTTGCACTTTCGAACGAACTCAGCTGAATCTTTCTCCATCGTTGTCTAATAGTATCCCAAAGTCATCAACTGGTCATATAACTTGGCCCCTCTTATGTGAGCTAGATCGTGTGCCTGCTTGAGGACCTCCGCTACCTCTTCTTTCATGATGCAGGGAAAAGGCCTGTTGAAGTATCCCCTTCGATAAAGCTTCTCCTCCTGAACGTAGAATCTCAGGGCCCTTCGTCGGAGTCCCATCACATCAATTTTCTCCATTAGGATAACTCCATCCTTAATGAAGTCGTTGTAAGGCTGTCTTCAATTAGGCTGAGCCTCCACGAAGTGATATTCAGCTGCCTCAAAGAATAACTGGCATTTATTGCACTTTCGTTGTAGCTCTGTCGCATCCTGTTTCATCTTCGACCAAAATTACCCCTCCCTTTACATTCTTCGGTAGAGGGGTATCTCAGTTTCACAGTGCTCTTCATGTATTTTCTTCAATCTTTTCTATGCCTCTTCTAGACCGATGCATCTTAACAACCATCCTCTTGCATTTCAAAAGTAAAGGTTTCCCTGGTTTGTAAAGTATTGGGACAATTCTCTGAGCCCCATCGTTCCTTTACTAGTGTTCAGTTACCTCTTGATCTCTCCCCTCCAGTCCCCATTTTCTTCCATTGTTAGAATTGACTGCACCATCGAAGGATCTATTCTTCGTTAAATCACGACAGGAATTGTATCGCTCCTCATGATCATCTTCTGGGCAATGGTGGCATATGCGTCTGGGTGACGGTTTGTCATTCTGGGATGCCTCTTGATCTTGGTCAGATGGAACTGGCCTAGGAGCCTCTAAATGATTGTTTTGTATGGTGCCAAGCTCATATGTTTCAACGCGTATTCTCCATTCACTTGCTGAACCACCAAGTTTGAATCCCCCTTGATGCAAAGTAAATGGATCACCCTTCAAAGAGCCGCTAGTAATCCCAATACCAATGCTTTATATTCTGCCTCGTTTTTAGAGCAAGGGAAATCTAACTTGTAGGAAAGGCAGATCTCCTCCATTCCTTTCGAAAGAATAACCCTTGCTCTTCCTTTCTTTTCTACTGATGACCCATCAAACTGCATTGTACATTGCTCGTCCGTTGCATCTAGATGGTTGGCCTATAAATAGTCTCTTGGAATATCTTCTTTGGGTGGCTCGAGCGTTCCTGAAGAGAAAATAGCCAACAGATCAGCGTATGCCTGGATTTTGATTGCGCGAGGCACCATGCACTTCAAGTCATATTCAGATAGGATGAGGAACCACCTAGCTGCCCTACCAATCAAAATTGTTCTTGCTAGAAAATACTTAATAGTATGACATCTAGTTACAATATAAATTGTAAAAGACAACGTATAACGCCTAAGTTTTTGCGCTATAAAGACTAAGGCTAAACAATGCCTTTCTAAGCTACTGTATCTGACTTCTGGTCCATGGATGATCCTGCTGAGGTAATAGACTGACCGTTCTTGCCCGTCGATCTCTTGTGCCAGTAAAGCTCCCACGGACCTCGTGGTGGACGTGAGGTACAGCTGCAACGGTATTCCTGCCTTTGGGGGAACCATAGTTTATGGTGAAATGAGCAATTTCTTCAGCCCATCGAGAGACTCCTGGTGAATCGCCTCCCATTTGAACTTCGTGTTCTTTCATAACAGCTACATCAATGGATGTGTTACCTCGGCTAACCCAGGCACGAATCTCCTAAGGTAGGAGACTTTACCGAGAAAACTCTTCATCTCCTTCGCCGTTCTTGGACATGGCAATTCTAAGATCGCACGCTGCTTATCCTGGTCCATATTCACCCCTTGTCGGTCAACCACGAAGCCTAGGAAGTTCCCACTTGTCACCCCGAAAACACACTTCAATGGGTTCATCTTTAGTTTGAACTTCCTACAACGGGAAAACACCTTCCTCAAATCACTCAGATGAGACTCCTCCTTCCTCGACTTGATGACCAAATAGTCCACATAAAATTCCACAAATTTGTGAAAGAAGTCATGAAAAATGGCAATCATTGTTCTTTGGTAAGTTGCCCAGCATTCTTGAGTTCCAATGGCATCACCCTGTACATGAAGTTACCCAAAGGGGTTATGAATGCTATTTTCTCTGCATATGAGGGATCCATTTTGATCTGGTTGTACCCTATATACCCATCCATGAAGCTATACATTTCATTACTAGGCGTTGTATCTATTAGGCTATCGATGGAGGGCAAAGGGAACTCATCTTTGGGACAAGCTCTATTCAAGTCTCTGAAATCCACACAGATTCTTATTTGATTTTTATCTTTCTTTCCCACTGGGATAATGCTGGATAACCAGAGTGGGTGTTGTATCGGTGTGATGAACCATGCCGTTAGTAAGCGCTGAACCTCTTCCTTGATCCTCAAATCTATCTTGGGATTGAACGTTCTCGTCGCCTGTTTTACTGGAATGGCAGAAGGCATTACATTCAACTTGTGGTAGCTTACTTCCTCATCCAGCCCCTCCATCTCTTTGTATTTCCATACGAAGACGTCTATAAACTCCTGAATCAACTTAACCAAGGCCCCTCGTTTCTCCTTACTGAGATCCTTCGAGATGAAAAAGGGTCTCGGATCCTCTCTTTCCTTCGCCAGGTCTAATTGCTCTAACTCTTGTGCCTTGGGCTTCAGCTAATTTGCCATGTAATCTGGCTCCTCGACGACTTCCTCCATAAATTTATGTATGCTGGAATTGTCTATCACTATGCACTGTCCCCGTTGATCCACCATAAAGTATTCATATATCGGGTCAACCTTATCATCAGCTTCCTCGACCGCCCGCTCACACCATTACAATCGATACACCACATTCCCTTCCTCGATAACGACCATCTTGGATTGTCTGCTGGTGGTGGTGACTGCCTTACTCTTCTTCTCTCTAGAATCCTCGACCATTCTTTCTCCTAATAACAAGCTCAACACGCTTTGTCGTTGGACCTCATGTTCCATCGGATCCACTCTGGGCCTCATCCTGCATTTGAACTGCTTCGAGATATTTTGGGGCCGTGGGACTACCTGGTGAGCTTCTTCGGTTATCACCCTGGCACTGCTTGCAACCTCTTTACTCTACTGGTTCAAAGGCCCCATCATTTCTCTGATCAAGGGAACACATGTGCCCTCTATTCTTCTCGTTAGGACCCAGACATCCTCCTCAAACTCAGTGTAAAATGACGCATCTACCAAGTGAGCTTCCTCGATAGTGAAGGGACTCTTCGTAGCCCTAATGGTCACCTCTGTCCCCTTGATATTCTCCTTAGCGCATTGGTGGTACGTAGAAGGAACTAGACCTTGTTTGTGCATCCACCACATTCATATTAGCAGATGATAGGAAGTTGCACTCTCTATTACGTGGAACTTGATATGGGAACTAAGATTTCTCATTACAATCCCAACATTAACGTACCCAATGGATTTGGAAGATTGGTTATCATACCCCGAAATCACCAAAGGCATGGGGACTAACCTCTCTTTCGGAATATTAGCTACATGGGAAGAGTTGATTGGCATGATGTTGATGGAAGCTCCCCCATCCATAAGAGTCCTTGTAAATCTAATTCCGTTGACACAGGCAGTCACATATAATGGCCTATTGTGAGGGAATCTTATAGCCCTATCTGCATCGCTGAAGGTTACTTATAACAGAAACCTCCTTACCAACCTAGCCATGGGTCCGTTCCATCTCAGCGAAGGGACTGTGTTCTTCCTCGCAATATCAAGTATTGCCTGGTGTTGATGTAACAAATTAGATTACTCTAATTTTTCAATCACAGATAAATAAATGAGACAAAGAATTTTAAAGTGGTTCAGCCTTATAAGAATGGCCTACGTCCACTGTTGCTTTATTACTGAGTGTTTGGAAATTCTCGATTATAAGTTCTATCAAGAAATTCCCTTCTGGATTCGAAGTCTAGGTCCGGATCCAGGTCCTTCTACAATGAGGATTGTACAATGTATTTATATCCCTGAGGCTGTAATGTGAAAGGGTAATACATTAAATGATATACATATGAAAGGGTAATACATTAAATGATATACATATGAAAGGGTAATACATTTAATGCCCTCTTTGCGTGTGCGTCCAAATGATAAGCATTTGATGAGCAATTAAATTGTTGGTATCCTGCTTCGAGGTGCAGCTGGGACCGCCTGAGTTGATCGGATTGCCTAAGCTTCTCGGTACTCAAGAGTTCCTCGGAGAGGCATTGTTCCTCGGAGCTTATGAGTTCCTCGGGGAACTAGTCTTCCTCGTTGTAGTCTTGTTCCTCGGAGCGCGTGGGTTCCTCGAAAGTGTTTGTTGTTGCCATGTAGATAGCCACGTGTCTTCATATTATTGGTCCATGTCAGCAGATTAAATTTAGTATCAACAGAAGCCCCCAATGTTTCATAGTTCGAAATTTGAGGAGTATGGAACATTCTTTCTCGGAATATGGTAGCTTTAAATAGTCTTCCTGATTTTTAGGAGCATTTCCCTTGTATTTATTTCTCCTTCCCAATTCGCAGAATCATGCTTTTTTGGACTTTTTTGCGTGCTTCGATTCCCGCGTCACTTTTCGTCTTCTTAGCCGCTGTTGTTCGCTTTGATTCCCGCACCACTTTTCCTCTTTTTAGTCATTGTTGTCCACTTTGATTCCCGCGCTACTTTTCATCTTTTTAGTCGCCGGTAACATAATCATCCTTTTTTGTAATCATTACTTCACCATTTCCCAAGGCAAGGTATTTAAACTTCACAGATGCTCCCATCATCTTCTACCTTTCAAATTTTTATCTTCGAGTTTTACGTCGTCTCTTCCTACTCTCTTATGCGTTCATCTTTTCCGTCGTTCGTTGTCAATAGCTCTACTCTTTTTTTGTAACATATTCTTCTTTCTTCTTCATTTCTTTTATTCATCATCATGGTTTACTCTATTGAGTCTCTTGAAAAATTTCGCTCTGATTTTTCCATTCCCTCTTGGGTTGTCTTGGAAGAGCTTTCTGAGCCTTCTGATTATTTCAATTTGGCTAAGGGACATTGGTTCCCCAGCCTTTTTATTGCTGAGTGTGGATTTTCTTTTCCACCAAATCCCTTGTGTCTAGAATTCTGTCATTATTTTGACGTCGTTCTTGCGAGAATAGCCCCCAACACATGGAGAATAGTTAATGGGGTGCATAAATTAAATCAAGTCCATGGAACTCACATAGGAATTCCAGAAATCATGTACTGCTATAGATGGGCAGTTAATGATAATATTTTTTATTTAAAAACTAGATTTTTAAATAGAGCCTTAGTAGTCAATCTCCCTGATGCCAATAGGGATTATATTGAACACGGGGTTGTCATAAAAAATTGGCAACACCCTCCATTAGCTGGAGATGAGGTTTACCAGGGTCCCAGATGCCCTCCTTATGGCAATGGGATAGGTTATTTTTATTTTATTTTATTTATTTTGAAATCATGTTTCTTTTGTATTTGATAAAATGTGCCACTGATAACAATGTTTATTTATTTGCAGTTGATAGCAAGAGAAAGTGCCCAAAAGATACAGATGTCAATATAAGGCATTTGAAACTTATCTGGAGTCTGCATCAAAGTGTTGCCGACGAGCACATTAGGTCGGCTTCGTATCTTCTCCAGTACAAGAGCTACACCACTTCTTTCACTACTCGTCCAGTGATAAGTGAATCAGAGCCAGTTCCAACTTCCACAATCTCATCGCTTGAATCCCATATTCCTTTAAGTGAAAGGATGAAGAAGATAAGACCTCCTACCCTGTTTGAGAAAACTGCCTCCGGTTCTAGGGAGGTAAAAAGGAGTAAGATTGATGTCCCAAGGGAGGGGACGAAGAAGACTGATGCAGATCCTTCAGCTGCTCCTGTTAAAGTTACCGAGAAGCCTGTAGTGGCTCCGAGCAGGTCTGCTGGTCCTAGAGAGGTGATTGTGATATCACCGACCAAGGGTTCTTCCTTGGTTGAATCGGTACCTATTACCCCGAGGAGGCTGAAGAAGATCTCCTCGGTAAATTTGGCTCATACCATTACTCAGCCCCCAGTTACTGGAACTGGGGTTCCAACTTTTGTTCCCCCGAGCTCTGTCATGAGCTCGGTAAAGTCCTCGATCATTCCCTAAGTACAAGGTAATGAAGAGAACCTTACCCAGGACATGGTCACCTCACTAGCTGCTCGTCACCTTGCTTCGGTAAGTCTTCTTACTTTCAATTTTTCATATTTCCTTTGTCATTTCTGTTTCCAACTTGATTTCTTTTTCTGTTCACAGTTGATGAGCTACTTTAACATAATCCTGAAGAAGGATGAAGCGATCAAGGCTTCTTGCTCCTCGTCCAGTGTGGAGGGAGCTCTGGAAAAAGCTACCAAGTCTCTGACAGATTCTTGCCAAAAATATGCTGATGACAAAGATGTCTGGGAGAAGAAGTTTGCCTCCTCCGAGCAAGAAAAAGATCGGGCTGTTGATGCCTCCAAGGAGTTGGAGAAGAGAATAAATGCCCAAGAGAAGGCAAATAAGGAGCTTGAGGAGAGGCTCAAAACTGCTGGAGAGTTTGAAGATAAACTCAAAGCTACCGAGGAGGAGTTGGCTTATCTTCGGGAAGTAGGTCGGTAGAAGGAGGAAATAGAAAATAAATTGAAGGCTGTTGAGAACCTGTTGTCCGAGAAGCTCTCCTCGGAGAAATTGAAGACGAAGATGGCAGTGAAGAATTCTTTCAGCTCTGGCTGGGATAAGGGGTGGAACAAGGGGTTGACTGCCATGGTGCCGCAAGTGGACTATGGCAGTCTCAAGTACTTTAGGGATGGATGGGTTGCTGCCCTTCAGGAGATGAAGGTCGACGAATCTTCCGAGCTCTTCCAGAGACATATCCTTGGTCCCCCTCCAACTCCAAAAGAGTTAGAAGAGGACGAAGATACCTCAGAAGAATCTTCGATGGTGATGGGAGATCATGCCCTAGCCATCCAGCCTGTTGCTGAGGAAAATCAACAAATCGTTTCTTCCTCCGAGCAACTGCCTATTCTCCCCGAGCAACTATCCCTTCCCTCCGAGCAACCTACCTCTTCATCCCAACCTTCCGAGAAGGTTTTTTGAGATAAGGAAAAGGTGTAGTGTTGTTCGAGTTTTCTCTTTATTTTGTTTCTCTTTATCAAATGTAACCCAGAAGATGTAATTCTGAATTATGATCTAATAAAACTTGAACTTTTTTGCATACTGTTGTCTATCTTTCATTTATACTCTGCTTATTCTTCTTATTGATGATTGCTCTTCTTTCTCTGCTAGTTTCTGGCTAGGATGGAACTGCTATCTGCCCATGATACAAAGTTGTTGCGATAATGTAATGAGTACTTTAAGGCTAGTCACACATACCTGAGTGCTGCACAAGTTGTCGACATACTTGGTCATGATGCTTCAGAATAGGCAGTGGAAGCGTATCAATATCTAAAGTGTCTTCTTGATAGGGTTGTAGCCAATAACGTTGCCTATTACGAAATGATCGAGTATCTTCAAAGCACCCTCGAGGACCTTCAGCTTCAATACAAAGAATCCACTGCTTTATTGCATGAGGGGTACGAGAAGAAGTACCAGCAGATCATTGCCGACAAGGGCTACGAGAAGCTTTTTGCTGGGTACGATGTAAGGGAGAGAACCTTGAGGGGTGAGGTTGAAGAATGCAGACAGATTGATGAGTTACTGGAAAAGGAAAATAACAACCTGCAGAAGGATCTGTCACAATTGAAGTCTGCAGCTTCCACTTCTAGTGCCTTGATCCCAGTGACCGATGAGGGATTTTCATTCTTAGAGGTTGAGAACGACAAGTTGAGGGATGAGTTGGAGACTTTGAAGAGCTCTGGCACCTCTTCATCTTCTTGTGGTCGAGGAAGAGCTCCTCGGGGGCGAGCAAGAGCAGCTCGGGTTCTTGTCGAGGAACAAAGGACTCAGTCTGCCTTAGAGAACCAGGCTTTCCAACTAATGGCGAAGAACCAGGCGTTGTCTGATATGTCAAAGAAGATTAGGGACCTGGAAAAATAGCTCTCTGCGCAATAGTCAATCTTGGAGAATAAGGAACTTTTCATCAAGAATCTCCACGAGCAGCTAGAAAGGCTAACATATCAATTCCACAAACAGCTTAGGGAGTTCTGGATGGCTGGATACAACGAAGCACTATTACACTTGGACGATCGTATCCAAAATGCCAACAATGAGGTCTACAAGCAAGGCTGGCTGAATGCCTCAGGTGTGCTGAAGCTCGAACAAGGTCATTATCTGTGGGACTACCATGATCCTAGGTTGCTCGACTTGCCTGTGCCACCATACAATTTGGACATGGATTGGATCCCTGCTCGGGCCATTCCTCGGAGCTTAATTTCAAAGTATCTCGGTGACTACAATTTACATTCTCAAATCGAGGTATCTCGTCCCGAGCATCTCTTAGATCGACCATCCATGATGAATGTCAGGATGTTGAAGGATCTTAAGTTCATTAATTCCCCTCTGTCTTTAAATGATCCGATGCTGGCGAAGAACCTGTGTCAAAAGTAGAGGGGAAGAGACCAGTAGAATAGGAATTTTTGATGTAATAGTTAGTATACATGTCAATGTAACTGTAATGTAATTTATTTTGAATTCAATGAAAGACTTTCATTTTTGTTTGCAAATCTTGATTGCTATTATCTTGTATTTATCAAACACTTTATATTTATGCATATCTGTTAAAAAGATAATAATATTGTGTTGTTTGTCGACCAACTCAGTAACAATTAAAAAGTTACAAGTACCAATACTGTTGCTCGATCACTTAATAATAAAGTAATGAGTATAAAAATGTTGTTTAGAATGTTTCCAACCAACCAAGGTTGTTAGATTCTCCATGTCGACCAACTACAGTTAGTGGGTTTTTATCCCCGACCAGCTATAGTTAGTCTTTTTGAAATAATTTTACCCATAAAATGTTTCCGACCAACCAAGATCGGTAAATTTTGCTTGTCGACTATCTACAGATGGTGGGTTTTTATCTCCGACCAGCCATAGTTAGTAGACTTTTATCTCAAATGTTTTCGACCAACCAAGGTCGGTAAATTTTCTTTGTCGACCAACTACAGTTGGTGGGTTTTTATCCCCGACCAGCCATAGTTAGCAACTTTTGCACTTTCTGGAATAATCTTACCTCCCGACCAACATAAGTTGGCATTTTCGAGAATATTTTTTTTCCTAACCAACCGAAGTCGGCATTTTTAGGAATATTTCATTTCCTAACCAACCGAAGTCGGCATTTTTAGGAATATTTTGTTTCCTAACCAATCGAAGTTGGCATTTTTAGGAATATTTTGTTTCCTAACCAACCGAGGTTGGCAATTTAGGAATATTTTGTTTCCTAACAAACCGAGGTTGGCATTTTTAGTAATATTTTGTTTCCTAACCAACCGAGGTTGGCATTTTTAGGAATATTTTGCTGCTGAGCAGTCTGAGCTTTGCCGAGTTTTGCCGAGTAGTGTGTAGCACTAGTATTCCCCAAAAAATTCTCAATAAAAGGAGAGATTTTAGCAGAATATTTTCATTTTATTCATACTGATGGAACTGTGTTACATATACATCACTGATAATACTTGCGTAGGTGCTCTGCATTCCATGCATTCTTGAACTCCTCCCCCTCTAGAGTTGCTATTCGATAGGTTCCTGGTCGAACAACTTCTGTAACTCGGTATGGTCCATGCCAATTTTCTTCCAGCTTATTATGCTTTTGAATTACTTTCTTCAACACATAGTCTCCTTCTTTCAGGTCGCACTTCTTCACCCTTTTATTGTAGAACAAAGATGTTCGCTGCTGGTAAGCAGCATTTCTAATGGCTGCTTCTTCTCTAACTTCCTCGAGCATGTCTAAATCCAGTCTTCTCATTAGGTCGCTGACAAGGGAATTGAAATTTAGTACCTTGTGTGTTGGAAGTCCCAACTCGGTAGGTATGATGGCTTCACTTCCAAACGCCAGCATGTATGGTGATTCTCCAGTTTCTACTCGGGGAGTAGTTCGGTAAGCCCAAAGTACTGATTGTAACTCGTTGATCCAGTTTGCTTTTGCATCATCCAATCTTTTCTTCAAGCCATTTAGCAGCGTTCTGTTTGTCACTTCAGTTTGTCCATTTCTTTGAGGATGGCCTGGTACTGAGTGGACCTTCAAAATATTTGATTGATGACAATTGGCGACAAACTCCTCGTTATCAAATTGTGTTCCATGGTCTGTGATGAAGGCATGAGGTAGACCATATCGACAAATGATGTTCTTCCAAGAAAATTGGTACACCTTCTCGTACGTCATGTCAATGAGTGGCTCAGCTTTTACCCATTTAGTAAAATAATCCACTGCGATGATGAGGTACTTGAACCTTCCTCGGGTCGTTGGCAGTGGCCCAACCAAGTCAATTCCCCACATGGAAAATGGCCAAGGGGAAGTTATGGGTGTCAACAATGCTTGTGGAGTTCTTTGGATAGAGGAAAAACGCTGACACTTGTCACACTTCTTGGCGTAGGCTATGCAATCAGCCCTCATCGTCGGCCAGTAGAATCCTTGCGTCATCACCCTTTATAAAAGCGTTCGACATACTGCATGTGCTCCACAAGACCCTTCGTGGATCTCTTCAATTAATTCTTTCACCTCGGAGGGGTGTACACATCTCTGCAAACCTGCCATAATTCCTCGTCTATATAAAACACCATTAGTTAATACATACCGAGCAGTTTTAAACTTCAATTTTTTGGCAGCGAGCTTGTCAATTGGCAATTCTCCTTCTTCAATATATGCCCTAATGGGATCCATCCAAGATGGTCCTAAATCAAGGGTGATAAAGTTCATCGTCAGATCTTCATCTATACTCCGACCAACTAGCACTTCAATTGGGATTGTTCGTCGTATCTCGGTGCGAGTAGCTGATGCTAGTCGAGCTAAGGCATCTGCTCTCGCATTCTCCATTCTTGGTATTCTGACCAGCTGAATAGCGGCAAATTCTAACACCAGCTCCCTTTCCTTTGCATGATAGCTGATCATTAATTCTCCTCTAACTGCATATACTCCCATCATTTAGTTTATGATCAATTGAGAATCAATGAAAACAATGACCTGTTGCACCTCCATAATTTTTGCTAAACCAAGTCTTGCAATCATGGCCTCATATTCAGCCTCATTGTTGGAAGCTTTGAATTGGAAACGCATGGCGTATTCCATATCGACCTCATCCGGAGTGCTCAAAACTATCCCCGCGCCGCATCCTGGAGTTCAAGATGAGCCATCTACATATAGTCTCCATATAGGTAACTCGTCTTCAAATTTCTGATCAGTTAGAGTTCCTCGGTGAAATATTTTTTGCTTCCTTTCCTCGGATTTTTCTTTCTCTTCGTCGATCATTTCTTCTTGCCCTTTTACCAACCGGAGTTGGTCTGAGCCCGAAGTCAATGATCTTGTAACATCCACTTACTCTTTTACCAACCGTAGTTGGCCTGAGCTAGTTTTTGTTGATCCTATAACATCCACAGGTTGATCAGCGAGCAACTCTTGTTTCTCGTCCGGAGTCCTCATAACTATCTCTGCGTCACATCATGTAACATCCACATGCTCTTTTACCAATCGAAATTGGTCTAAGCCTGTGTTTGTTGATCCTGTAACATCCACAGGTTGATCAGCGAGCAACTTTTGTTCCTCGGAGATATCAGGATAGGTGAACTCCGCTATAAAATCTGCTACAACCTTCCCTTTAAGCGATGATCTGGGTTCATAGACTATATCATATTCACTGAGCTCTATTGCCCAGTACATCAATCTTCCTGATTTTTCTGGCTTATACAGGGTTTGCCTCAATGGCATATCAGTATATACTACTATGGTATGAGCCTGAAAATATGGCCTCATTCTCCTACTCGCCTCAATCAGTGCCAGTGCCAATTTCTCCAGCCTTGGATATCTGATCTCTGCTCCTCGGAAGGCCTTACTTGTGTAGTAAATTGGTTTATGCACTCCATTCTCCACTCTGATCAATGTCGAGCTAACTGCATTCTCGAACACTGCAAGGTACAAGTACAAGTTCCTACACCCCAAGATAGTCATTCTTCATTAATTTGGGTTAGGAAATCCGATTTGGTTGCCTTGCAAAATAGGGTTTTTGATTCTCATTTACTTTCACATGCTTCCTCCCTTGCTAAATCTAAAGGATGAATGTGTTAGTATTTGCATACTGTAGCTTTTGTACTTCATGCTATATTCACATGCTAAAATGTATGCTTGTTTAGTCATTTTCTAGTCATTGCTTTATTTCATATCACATACTAGATATTATGACTTGTTTATCTTTTGTATGATATTTTTGCTTGAATTGATTGCATAATATAAAAAGATTTTTGTTTATCATTTGTGTTTTATTTATTTCATTTAAGCTTAATGAAAAATACAAATGATTTTTGTTTATCCTTTTGAGTATATATCTTCATTTTTGATTTAAAATGTTAAAAACTCAAAAAGATTTTCTTTTGTGTGTATTTTAGTTTGACACACTTCATGTGGCATATATTTGTGTCTGAATCCCATCGTTTATGCTCCCATGTGGCTAGAACTTTTGGTTTAGATTGTCAATCCTTAAAATGTTCTTTACCATATTTTATGGAGTAATTGGTTTCTGAGTTGTTTAAATGGATTCTATTTCTATATGCCTCTATTCACACATGCACGAGCTCTTTTGAAACCTTAATGTCACATGTTATATTTGAGTTTTTTGAGGTGTTCTCCTACCCATCTAGTCATCTACATATTTATGATCTAGGAGGACCAGTGCATGTTAAAATCCGTTGCATGTGAGATTTGTGTGAAAATGAAAACTGATAAAAATAAATATGCACGGGGAAGGGCTCCGAAAGGATTAAGTGATCCTTTGCGATAGTAAGCCACCGTTTATTGGATCTAAAAGAAATACGTGATCCAAAGGCCTAAAAACAGAATATTTGGCATTAAAAAGAAAAATAATTGCCATGGCCTATGTTTGTTTGATATATTCATTCAAGAGCAAAAGAATATATTTGCTTATTGAGGGAGAATTGGATGGTATATCAACGGTTTGCACAATGTCCGTTTATCCTAGTTGTCTTTAATGTCATGACTCTATTTGGTTTGTATAATCATCTTCATGCTAGGCTTGTATGCATTGTGTATGTTTGTTCATTGAGTTCAATCTTCATATTGTCACATGAGGTTATATTTAAATGTGATAAAGTTTGCAATCAAATGAGAACTCCGTGAATGTTTTTTAAGTGTTTGGGTCTAAATTTAATTGTTGCTAGTTCACACCCCAACACTTCCATTTCCATATGACACATTTTTGCCATACGAGTGTGCAAACTTATTGTATTTTGTGTCGTGTGTGTGTTTCTATGTATATATATTTGCAAGTACTTATTGGTATATTTATAGTATATATATATATATGATATTTGTTTTGCCTTTGCCTTGCTTTTGTTGCCCATATGCTTCATGTCTTATCACTTTAAGCTTCAACATGCTTTTATGTTTATTAGTTCTTTATCCTTTGCCTATTCCTGAACAAAAAGGGGGAGAATGATGATAGGGGGAGAAATGGTATCTAATCCTATTATTATCGTATCTTAGTTTGGGAAAATTTATCTTAGGGGGAGACGTCTTTCTAAGTAGGTCATGTGTTTGATAAAGGAGAGAATTAATTTAGGGGGAGTAATTAAATAAAATTGCATTTAATACTTTGATATTCCCTATGCATTTGATGAGTTTGCTTAAGTGTGCAGGATTTCTTCTAAAGCTGCAGTGTTCAATGGCAAAGCGTTTGATCCTTGGGTTGAGTCAAGTTTGGGTGGGTTATGTTTTGAGTCTAGTGAGCTTGACGGCCCTTTAGGATTTTTGTTTTGGTTTTTGTCCCGGAATAGCCAAAGGGGGAGATTTGTAAGGACATAAATTTCCAATTGAGTCCATATATAGTTTTGGCTCAATTCCGGACAAAAACATTTATTCATAGGATAGTATGTAAATGTAATAGTCTTAAGCCTATGAAGTGTTTGTTGAAGACGTAGCGGCAAAGAGTATAAAGCTTCATCAAATATGCCGGTTTGCGTGCCTCGTTTCTACATCATCGATCATAGTTCCATGATCCCAAGGTATGAATGCAATTATGTATATATAGGAGCTTGGAACAAAGTTCGTTGGGGGTTAGGTTTAATTAAAACTATGTTTACTTTCAAAAATATTTAATTAGAACTTTAAAAAATAAAGTATATAAAGTTTCTGGGCCAAAAATCGAATTTTGTAAAAAATTCTGGAAGTCGTTCGAAATGTCGTTCAAACGAGTTTTTCGTTCGAACCAGGTTTCGTTCGAACGAGTTTGCCAACAAGTCTAAACTGGTCCGTCGTTCGAAATGTCGTTCGAACGAGATTGCTCGTTCTAACGAGATTCTAACGAGTCCGAACTAGAGCGTCGGTTGAAGTCTCGTTCGAACGAGAGTTCGTTCGAACGAAATGTCGTTCGAACGAACTGCTAGGCGGGAACAGTTTTTAGGCAGTTTTTGGCAGTTTTTATCCCACTTTCCCACTTGTTTCTTAACTGATTTTTTCAGACTTTATGAAGGACGGGAATCACATTTTCCAAACCAACATTTCCATAACTTTTCCAACTTAGTTTATCTCTTAGAGAGAGTTTGAGAGCAAAAATGGTTTAGCAAAATGTTCATGTTTTGAGTGAGATTTTTAGAGAAAAATATTTTCATCACTCTAGTGTTTACACCCAATTGAGTTTATCCAAGTTCATATATACATATCAAATTGCTTGGAGTTTGGCACCGGTTTATCTCTACTGAATTCAAGAAGAGAAGTTTTAGTTTGCTTCTACATCCATCAAAGAAGAAGACTTTTTGTTGCGATTCTACCCACTTGGAGAAAGGCTCCATGTACGGGTGACGATGACCATAGAAAGCCCCATCGGTGGATTCCGAGATCACGGTGGTGTTCCGAGGTTATCCGCTAGGAAGAGGTGTCTACAAGAAGAAGCGTCGAGGATTAAGAGGGATCGAGTTAGTCGTTGTAAGTCTATCTGTCTTGTAATTGTAATTCCGTATCTAGTGGATTTGTGGCTAGGGCCGTCCGAGGTTGTTTCCCGTCTTGGGTTTTTCCTCGTACATCGCGGCGTAGTGTGATTGGTTTATTTTATCTTGCATAAATAATTTAGAATGCATGCTTAGGATAATTTCAAGATAAAATTCAGTTTAATTTATCACACTCATTTAATTTGGACTTTAATTGAATATTGGGTAAAGTTTGTTTAATTAAAGTCTTTTGCTAAAATTTGGTTTCACCTAACTTTGGACAATTGATAAATATGACTTAGGCAAATTCTAGGACTTGATTAATTTTGTTGAACCATCATCATCCTTACGCTTCCGCATCGTTTTTACATAAAAGGAAATTGACTTTGATTTTAATTGAGAAAATCACCATCCGGGGATTAAGCTTTTTCAAATTGGTATCAGAACCAAAAACGATAACTTATTTCGTTAAGATCCTTTAAATTTTTGGCTAAAATGGATTTTTCCCCATTTTCAAAATTTCCTATTTTCGATGGTTCAAACTACGCGTATTGGAAAACGCGTATGAGATCAGCACTAAAATCTATTGACGAAAGAGTTTGGATGTCTGTTGTTAACGGGTGGTCCCCACCAACTTATTTTGTTGAAAATGAACGTGTCATCAAACCCGCCGATAGATGGACTGAAAATGAGTTTAAACTTGCTAATTTCAATTCCCGTGCTTTAAATGCCTTATTTAGCGCTGTCACACCGGAACAATTCCGTCGTATTATGACGTGTGAAACCGCTAAAGAAGCTTGGGATATTTTACAATTAACTCATGAAGGAACTAGTGTCGTTAAAGCTTCAAAACTCCAAAACCTCACCACTCAATTTGAAACTATCAAAATGAATGAAAAAGAATCTTTTGATGAATTTTATGTGATATTGTTAATTCATCTTTTAACTTAGGAGAGAAAATACCTGACGACCGTGTTGTAAAGAAAATTTTAAGGTCCCTACCCGATAGATTTATTCCAAAAGTGACCGTTTTAAATTCTTTACCCACTTTAGCCTCTACGAAATTAGAAGAGCTTGTAGGTGATTTACAAACCTATGAACTAGATATGTTTCCCTCTAAAACTGAAAAGAAAATTGAAAAGGGCGTTGCTTTAAAAGCCCGAAAAGAGGTCAAACAAGTAGTAGAGAGCGATAGTGATAGTGACTCGAAAGACATGGCTTTGTTTGCTCGTAAATTTAGAAAATTTCTTAAAATTAACAAAGATAAATTTAAAAATGATTTTAAGAAATTTGATACTTCTAAACATGATAAAAGGGAGAAGATTTCTAAAGCCGAGAAGATCCCTAAACCTAGCAATGACAATTTAGATAGGGACGAGTCTAATAAGTGTTTTGGTTATGAAGGTTATGGCCATAGGGCTTATGAGTGCCCCACTAAACTAAGGAAAGATGGTAAGCGACCCATTTCATATAATGCAACCCTTAGTGATAGTGATAAGGAAGAGAAGCCCAATTCCCCCACTAAGAAAAATTTTGTGGCTTTTATGGCTAGTCATGTGAGTGATAGTGAGAACTCATCGATTGATAAAATGATAGCACATGCCACTTCGAAGGTCATTGTACATGATTCTCTTGTTTTTGATGATAGTGAGAGTGGAGAAGAAAGTGAGAGTGAAAATGAAGAAGAGGTTAATGTGAGTGAACTTCAAAATGCTTTTCAAGAACTTTTTAAAGAATCTATTAAATTGAAAAGAGCTAATTTGAAGTTAGAAGCTAGTTTAAGAAAGAGTGTCAAGGTCGTTGATGAAAATGATTTAATAGAAGACCTTAGGACACGTGAGAGTACTCTTCGAGAGAAGCTAGAATATGTAGAAAGCGAA
This sequence comes from Sambucus nigra, assembly GCA_949130495.1. NCBI lineage: Eukaryota > Viridiplantae > Streptophyta > Magnoliopsida > Dipsacales > Adoxaceae > Sambucus > Sambucus nigra. The sequence continues at coordinate 44,177,413 of OX422210.1, read as the reverse complement.
AGAGATAGCCTTAGGGGTTTAATGGAATTCTTGAAAAAGGAGCTTCTTGCTTTTGAAGAGCGAACTGTTTTATTAGAGTCGAATATTTTGGAATTGCAAGATAAATTACAAGACTCTAGTAATGTCAAATTTGATTTGGAGTGTCGTTTGGAAAAACTAGATAAAATGTTAGGAACGGTCCAAATTAAAAATGACACTTGTGGTTTAGGCTTCAATACTTGTAATGAATTTTCTCATAATGCCCAAACCACTGTTTTAGGAGAATCTACTAGGAATACTTCTAAAGATCACTCCTTAAGTAAATCGTTTCGACATGTTTTAGCTTGTACACATTGTGGTCGAAAAGGTCATCTTAGGAAATTTTGTTTTGATCTTAAACGAATTCCTAGAAAATCCCATAGTCAAGTAACCACGGTTGATAAAGTTCCTACACCCCAAGATAGTCAATCTTCATTAATTTGGGTTAGGAAATCCGATTTGGTTGCCGTGCAAAATAGGGTTTTTGATTCTCATTTAATTTCACATGCTTCCTCCCTTGCTAAATCTAAAGGATGAATGTGTTAGTGTTTGCATACTGTAGCTTTTGTACTTCATGCTATATTCACATGCTAAAATGTATGCTTGTTTAGTCATTTTCTAGTCATTGCTTTATTTCATATCACATACTAGATATTATGACTTGTTTATCTTTTTGTATTATCATTTTGCTTGAATTGACTGCATAATATAAAAAGATTTTTGTTTATCATTTGTGTTTTATTTATGTCATTTAAGCTTAATGAAAAATACAAATGATTTTTGTTTATCCTTTTGAGTATATATCTTCATTTTTGATTAAAAATGTTAAAAACTCAAAAAAAATTCTTTTGTGTATATTTTAGTTTGACACACTTCATGTGGCATATATTTGTGTATGAATCCCATCGTTTACGCTCCCATGTGGCTAGAACTTTTGGTTTAGATTGTCAATCCTTAAGATGTTCTTTACCATATTTTATGGAGTAATTGGTTTCTGAGTTGTTTATATGGATTCTATTTCTATATGCCTCTATTCACACATGCACGAGCTCTTTTGAAATCTTAATGTCACATGTTATATTTGAGCTTTTTGAGGTGTTCTCCTACCAATCTAGTCATCTACATATTTATGATCTAGGAGACCAGTGCATGTCAAAATCCGTTGCATGTGAGATTTGTGTGAAAATGAAAACTGATAAAAATAAATATGCACGGGGAAGGGCTCCGAAAGGACTAAGTGATCCTTTGCGATAGTAAGCCACCATTTATTGGATCTAAAAGAAATACGTGATCCAAAGGCCTAAAAACAGAATATTTGGCATTAAAAAGAAAAACAATTGCCATGGCCTATGTTTGTTTGATATATTCATTCAAGAGCAAAAGAATATATATGCTTATTGAGGGAGAATTGGATGGTATATCAACGGTTTGCACAATGTCCGTTTATCCTAGTTGTCTTTAATGTCATGACTCTATTTGGTTTGTATAATCATCTTCATGCTAGGCTTGTATGCATTGTGTATGTTTGTTCATTGAGTTCAATCTTCATATTGTCACATGAGGTTATATTTAAATGTGATAAAGTTTGCAATCAAATGAGAACTCCGTGAATGTTTTTTAAGTGTTTGGGTCTAAATTTTTAATGTTGCTAGTTCACACCCCAACACTTCCGTTTCCATATGACACATTTTTACCATACGAATGTGCAAACTTATTGTATTTTGTGTCGTGTGTGTGTTTCTATCTATATATATATGCAAGTACTTATTGGTATATTTATAGTATATATATATATATATGATATTTGTTTTGCCTTTGCCTTGCTTTTGTTGCCCATATGCTTTCATGTCTTATCACTTTAAGCTTCAACATGCTTTTATGTTTATTAGTTCTTTATCCTTTGCCTATTCCTGAACAAAAAGGGGGAGAATGATGATAGGGGGAGAAATGGTATCTAATCCTATTATTATCGTATCTTAGTTTGGGAAAATTTATCTTAGGGGGAGACGTCTTTCTAAGTAGGTCATGTGTTTGATAAAGGAGAGAATTAATTTAGGGGGAGTAATTAAATAAAATTGCATTTAATACTTTGATATTCCCTATGCATTTGATGAGTTTGCTTAAGTGTGCAGGATTTCTTCTAAAGCTGCACTGTTTAATGGCAAAGCGTTTGATCCTTGGGTTGAGTCAAGTTTGGGTGGGTTATGTTTTGAGTCTAGTGAGCTTGACGGCCCTTTAGGATTTTTGTTTTGGTTTTTGTCCCGGAATAGCCAAAGGGGGAGATTTGTAAGGACACAAATATCCAATTGAGTCCATATATAGTTTTGGCTCAATTCCGGACAAAAACATTTATTCATAGGATAGTATGTAAATGTAATAGTCTTAAGCCTATGAAATGTTTGTTGAAGACGTAGCGGCAAAGAGTATAAAGCTTCATCAAATATGCCGGTTTACGTGCCTCGTTTCTACGTCATCGATCATAGTTCCATGCTCCCAAGGTATGAATGCAATTATGTATATATAGGAGCTTGGAACAAAGTTTGTTGGGTGTTAGGTTTAATTAAAACTATGTTTACTTTCAAAAATATTTAATTAGAACTTTAAAAAATAAAGTATATAAAGTTTCTGGGCCAAAAATCGAATTTTGTAAAAAATTCTGGAAGTCGTTCGAAATGTCGTTCAAACGAGTTTTTCGTTCGAACCAGGTTTCGTTCGAACGAGTTTGCCAACAAGTCTAAACTGGTCCGTCGTTCGAAATGTCGTTCGAACGAGATTGCTCGTTCTAACGAGATTCTAACGAGTCCGAACTAGAGCGTCGGTTGAAGTCTCGTTCGAACGAGAGTTCGTTCGAACGAAATGTCGTTCGAACGAACTGCTAGGCGGGAACAGTTTTTAGGCAGTTTTTGGCAGTTTTTATCCCACTTTCCCACTTGTTTCTTAACTGATTTTTTTAGACTTTATGAAGGACGGGAATCACATTTTCCAAACCAACATTTCCATAACTTTTCCAACTTAGTTTATCTCTTAGAGAGAGTTTGAGAGGAAAAATGGTTTAGGAAAATGTTCATGTTTTGAGTGAGATTTTTAGAGAAAAATATTTTCATCACTCTAGTGTTTACAACCAATTGAGTTTATCCAAGTTCATATATACATATATATAATTTCTTGGAGTTTGGCACCGGTTTATCTCTACTGAATTCAAGAAGAGAAGTTTTGGTTTGCTTCTACATCCATCAAAGAAGAAGACTTTTTGTTGCGATTCTACCCACTTGGAGAAAGGCTCCATGTATGGGTGACGGTGACCATAGAAAGCCCCATCGGTGGATTCTGAGATCACGGTGGTGTTCCGAGGGTATCCGCTAGGAAGAGGTGTCTACAAGAAGAAGCGTTGAGGCTCGAGAGGGATCGAGTCAGTCGTTGTAAGTCTATATGTCTTGTAATTGTAATTCCGTATCTAGTGGATTTGTGGCTAGGGCCGTCCGAGGTTGTTTCCCGTCTTGGGTTTTTCCTCGTACATCGCGGCGTAGTGTGATTGGTTTATTTTATCTTGCATAAATAATTTAGAATGCATGCTTAGGATAATTTCAAGATAAAATCCAGTTTAATTTATCACACTCATTTAATTTGGACTTTAATTGAATATTGGGTAAAGTTTGTTTAATTAAAGTCTTTTGCTAAAATTTGGTTTCACCTAACTTTGGACAATTGATAAATATGACTTAGGCAAATTCTAGGACTTGATTAATTTTGTTGAACCATCATCATACGCTTCGGCATCATTTTTACATAAAAGGAAATTGACTTTGATTTTAATTGAGAAAATCACCATCCGGGGATTAAGCTTTTTCAGAAATTTTAGGCACTGATGCACTGTAGATGGCATAGCCTCGAACTTCTTCAATCCTACTCTTCCCATGTTGATATTATACGATGATTGGACATTCTTGTCCATCACGAAGAAACGTATTCTTTATATTCGACAAGCAGGCCACGTACCAATAAATATATCCAACTTGATCGTCCCAAGTGGAAATACTTTATCGCCAGCAAAACCAATGAGGGGTCTGTGGTAAGGCTCCAATTGAGATAGCTTTAGATTTAAACTATCGAAGAATGAGTAGAACATGATGTCTGCCGAGCTACCATTGTCGACCAGTACTCTTGAAATCATGACTTCCTTCATTCTCATTTTGATCACCAGCGGGTCATCATGAGGATATAAAACACCTGCAAGGTCATTTTTTGAAAAATCGATAACCAATTTCTCCTTGTTCACCTTTCTCGGGCGATCTTCCTCAGCTAGATTTATCCGCTGAATGTACGAGAAGGCTTGAGCCTCACTGAGGTAAGCTTTTCTTTCTGCAGTAAGGTCTCCTCCTCCTGCATCTCCTCCTGTAATAACGTTACAATCAAATGACCCAAAGCATATTGAAAATACCTCTCGTTCTGGCTGCCTTGTTTTCTTGGGAAGATCGGGGTCATCCTCTGGATCAACTTCATGGTTTCTCTTCTTGTTCTCCTCTGCTCGACGAGGAGATCTAGACCTCTCTCTAGTTCGATCGTTGTTTCTTCTTTCGCCTCCCCGATCAACATACTTTGCTAGCTTTCCTCGTCAGATGAGTGTTTCAATTTCATTCTGAAGAGCTATGCAATTTTTGGTCATATGGCTATGATCCTTGTGGAATTCGCAATATTTTTCCCTATTCCTTGTGTCAGGTTCTGCCTTCATTTTCTTTGGCCAGTTTAACTCCTCGCAGCTCTTGATTTCTTCCAGGACGTGGTTGATATTTGCCTTCAAAGGTGTGTAATTATCAAATTTCCTCAAGACCTCCCATGACGATCTATTTTTGGATTTTTTGTCACCACCATTGATCTTATGCTCTTTTTTCTTAGCTTTATCACCTTCCACCTTGGTTTCTTTAGCATCCATATTCTTCTTCGCAGACATAGCCTCCTCGGCATTCATAATCTTGGACGCTTTTCCCATTAGGTCCGACATGGTTCGAGGTGGATCTTTGGCCAAAGTGTAGTACAACTTGTTTGGCAGTAGTCCACTCATCAAAGAGGTAATCGTTATTTTCTCCTCATAATCAATTACTTCGAGTTTCTCGTTATTGAAACGAGTTATATAATCTCTGGTACTCTCACCAGCTTTTTGTCGAACACTTAACAAATGTGCTACTCGTTTCACTGGCTTTGCTCCAAAGCAGAAATTCCCAATGAATAGCTCGGCCAGTTGAAGAAAAGTTGAAATCTTACCCCGAGGAAGACTATTATACCATATTTGAGCAGATCCGATAAGTGTTCCCGAGAATGCTCTGCATCTCATCTTATCTGGGATAGCATAGATGTCGGCTACAGCTTGGTATTGTTTTATATGAAGGACATGATCAGTCTTTCCATCATACTTGGGAGTCACAACAGGTGCTTTGAACTTTGATGGTGTTAGAAAATCAACAATGTCCTGGACAAAAGGTGTTCCTAAAAAAAAAGGTTCATTGTAGAGGATTCTTGGCCTTAGCCATTTCCCCTAATCTATCCTCCAGCCTCTGAATAGATCCTTTCCATGCATCATTTCCTTCCTCGGGCCTATTGATTCAAGCAACTGATCGCGTTGAAGTGGCTTCCTGGGATTTATCTTGACTAGCAGCTGGTCGGTCATAGGATCTATCTTGACGAGCAGCTGGTCGCGACTGGGCAGATCCTTCCCTTAAATCTGATGGTCGTCGAAAGCTCCTCGACGCTGCATTAAGAGGACTTTTGTTCCTCCTAGGAGCTAATCGGTAGAAAGGAGAAACTCTACTTAATCTTTCCAATGCGCTGGTCCTTTTTGGGGAGAGGGTGACACGTTGTTCAGTATCCGTGGCTCGCACTGACGAAGTTCGCCCAGGTTGATAAGAGAAATCATCAGATTCCTCATTGCGATGTGAGTTAGTAAGCCTAGTACGCGAAGAAGGCTCACGGGTATTTCTTTGAATGCTTCGTGGTCCGAAATGGGCTGATGCACCTCCATGGAGGGTTTGGATGAGTTGTCGCATTGTTTCTTGTATGACGGTCTGGCCCTGAGCCAGATTTTCCATTATTCCAGTCAGATCTGGAATAACTGGTGGAGCAGATGGATTTGGAGGGGTTCCAGCGTTTTAATTGCTGGATTCAGGAATATCCGCCATTGGTAATGGATTATTTTTAATGAAAAACGATATTATCAGTCGTTTCCCACAGGCGGCGCCAATCTGTTGATGTAAAAAATTAGATTACTCTAATTTTTCAATCACAGATAAATAAATGAGACAAAGAATTTTAAAGTGGTTCAGCCTTATAAGAATGGCCTACGTCCACTGTTGCTTTATTACTGAGTGTTTGGGAATTCTCGATTATAAGTTCTATCAAGAAATTCCCTTCTGGATTCGAAGTCTAGGTCCGGATCCAGGTCCTTCTACAATGAGGATTGTACAATGTATTTATAGCCCTGAGGTTGTAATGTGAAAGGGTAATACATTAAATGATATACATATGAAAGGGTAATACATTTAATGCCCTCTTTACGTGTGCGTCCATATGATAAGCATTTGATGAGCAGTTAAACTGTTGGTATCCTGCTTCGAGGTGCAGCTCGGACTGCCTGAGTTGATCGGACCGCCTAAGCTTATCGGTACTCAAGAGTTCCTCGGAGAGGCATTGTTCCTTGGAGCTTGTGAGTTCCTCGGGGAACTAGTCTTCCTCGTTGTAGTCTTGTTCCTCAGAGCGCGCGGGTTCCTCGAAAGTGTTTGTTGTTGCCATGTAGATAGCCACGTGTCTTCATATGATTGGTCCATGTCAGCAGATTAAATTTGGTATCAACATCTGGGTTATCTCCAACCTACTCTCCCTCGGAATCCCCACTTGGTCGAAGAACTAGGTGAACTTCGGGGATTTTAAAACTGCTTAGTATTCTATAGTTGGGTCTACCTCCTAACCTTCAGCACGATATACATCCTCCACATCCTTGGTGCTTACTTCATCATAAACCAACACTACATTATCCATTCCCCTTGTATAATCCTCCAGAGCCTCCTCGTACTCTTCTTGCTACGCTTTTGACTCTCTTTCCCCTCTCTCAGCCTCTTCATCATAGGCCACCATGAGATTGGTCCCATGTACTGGTAGTGTGTTGTTATTAACGTTCTGTGGAGGGATTTGCAACATCTTCGCCTTCACGTACTTGTTAATAATTTTTCCCAGTGTGAAGTAACTTTCTGTTTGGTGCTGGATCCTCCGATAAACCTGGCAGTACCTAGGATCCGCCTTCGTTACCGCATCGGGTTCCCCAACGGGAATATCTTTTTGTTCGAAGACCGTTCCGCCTTATACCATTGCATTGTAACAGCTGACAGCCTCCTCTACTGTATAAGGAAATGGTGGTGGGTCCTCCCTATTTCTTCCGAACTTCCTCTTATTGTCCTTCTTCGGTGCCTTGCCCCCATCTCCTCCCTCGGTGTACCCTACTCGTGGGGGTTGAGACCTCCCCCCTGCGGGTTGCATTGACTGCCTAAACATCATGGGCACCACCATCGAATTGGACCGCACCACCAAAGAGATATTTCTTGCTGCTTTCAAGAACGCCGAAAAAGTCCCCTCGTGGGTTTCATTGATAAGATGGCAGATATACTCAGAAAGCAGCCCCTCAGCGCGATCTACAATAACTTGGAATCTTTGGCCTCCTCTCTCACGTCGATGGATCTTTCCCTGAACCTTCGAATATAGGCCACCACCTCTTCCCCGGGTCGTTGCTTCTCCATACCCAGTTGGGTCAAAGTAAACTCATCTTCTTCCAGAAAGAACTTTTGGAGAAACAATACATGCATCTCTTCCCACATAGAAACACTCCTGGGAGACAAATGGGAATACCAGGTATATGCTTTATCGGTTAAGGATTTAGAAAACTCCCTCAACTGAAGTTTCTTATTATTGCCATGTGCCCCCAAGTGTTCGATGAAGCGCTTGATGTGCTCCTTCGGATTCCCACCTTTTCCCGTGTATTTTTCAAAAATAGGAGGAATATAGTCTTTCAGATAGGGCTCGTCATTGTATTCTTGGGGATAGGGTGTTCGAAAGTCATCATAAACCGAAGCTACCGTGCCACCGGATTGCGAGGAAGCTTGCATGAACTTCAGCATCTCCTTTTTCATTTTCTTTCTCATTTCTTACACGGGTGATGCTACTGGGGCAACAACCAACGGGACCACGAGCTGAGTGCCCGTTGTAGATGGAGCAGGTGCCACGGTTGGGGTCATTGATACTCCTGATGTTCCCAATACTGGATTCACAACAGAGGGTATGCTCGCTGGGATTGTTCCTGTCACGCCTGCACTTGGTGGGGCCGTTGGGTCTGCCCCTGGTGTTACAAAGGAATTGGCGTTAAATCCTCCCAACACCGTTGAAGCCACCGGAGTTTGTAAAAACTCATAAAACTTACTCATGAGGAGTGCCATCTGAGTGGGTCCTAACCCTGCACTCGTGGAGGCCTATGTCACTCCTGGATCGTCTGTCATCGCCTGAACCGGAGATACCTGTATCTGAGGATCCCCATCCCTTAGAGCCTCCAGTTCTCTCACAACTTGTTCTTCATTGTGTTGGATGTCATCAAAGTTAAGCCTTCGATCAACGTTATCTTGCGCCATACTCCTTGCTCAGAAGAATGCCTCCCCAGTAGAGTCTCCAAATGTAAGAGGGTAGTTTAGATAAGATGGAGGCGTAACCCATTTTGAGTACGCTAATGATAAGTTAATTATCCAAGACCTTGGATTAATGATTGGACATACACACACAAACCCAATGAGGATAATACTTAGTTTAAACTCACAAATCTCTCGTGTATAACTCATAAGGTAATAAAGAACTTAGAAGTAACTTAGCTAGAGGGAGGGAGAAGTAAGCACCCTAAATACACCTTAGTAGGCAGGCAAACACACCAAATACCCTCAAAAATCTCTGTTAAGTATTAAAAGCTTCGTAATAAATAACAATGGTGAGTGAGTAAAACCATCTGGTTTGCAATAACTCTCTCTGATGTGTATTCTCTCTAGCAATAACTCATGGACTCTTAAAAGATCATCCTCTCCTCAAAGGTGGTTGGGGTCCTTAAATAGCTCCCCACACCACCCCCGAGGCAACTCAGTTATTAAATACTATGAAATACAACCCTCATACTTTATTTCATAATATTAAATACCTGATGTACTAGTTGTCTCCACGTCATAAACATTAAATGCCAAGACATGCCTTTTGCCTAACCACTGTGTGTTAGGGGGCTGATGTCGCAGAGGTGGCTCACCAACTGCCTGACAACCCCAAATACCACGGTGGTTTACTCAAGTGCAAGCCTGACATTGTTTAGCTGGCTAGTGACATCACTTACAGTAGATGTGGCATTAAGTAGAGGGTTGTTTGGTTCTCAACTCAACGCCCGATGGAACTCCAAGCTACTCCGCCCGAGGTTCCATGGTCAGGGTCCTTCGTTGTTTTTACCAGTTGTATCTAAGATGGTCAGGACAAGACCCAACGGTGCCTCACTTCTCAATCCTCCAAACCAAGTCCTCTAAAGTTGCCACGGCGAGGTCATTCGATAGAGCATGAAAGCTCTCCCAGGCCCTGCCAAGCCTGGTCTCTCGCGAGTAACGTTTGACCTCACACTAAAACTCATTATTATTCTCGTTACATCATTTCAATCGTTATATCTTACATTAAACATAAACAGAAATACAATATGAATAATACAACAATCTAAAGTATGAGTTTCCACGCCAAGCTGCCTCGCTGAGTTGCCACGCTTGAGCTGCCTCGGTTGCTTAATCTCAAACACTTTGCCAATTAGGGAATTATCCCTAATCTCAGGATTACCTTCAAGCCCCCTCTACAATATTTATTTTGTTTGTCGTGACACTCCATGCTTTGGTTGTTTATTCTTTTCCTTGTTTATTTCGAACAAATAAAAAGGGGGAGAACAAATTATGGTGGAGTTTGCATTATGGGGGAGATTTGATTATATTGGTTGATTTATTCTTATATCATTTCAAATTCGATGCATCACGAAGGTATTTGTTTCTTGTCTCATGTGTGTAGGAACAACTGAAGATCATGTTGCACACCTACCCTGATGATGACAAGGAAGATTGATGAAGATTTTTTAAGAAAATATTGAAGACTTACATTTTGAGTACCTTTTCACTTTTGGGTTCATGGGAGGGTATTAGATTTGTATAGGCATTTTGAGTTGATAATTTGGATTGTTTTTATTTTGTACCGGCATAGACATAGGGGGATATTTGTAAGGACATATTTTATAAGTCCCGTTTACATTAGAGTATCTCTTATACCACTACAAACGTTGAAGAATTATTCAAGATCTTTCAAACATCAAGACGAATCCGAATATCGAAGTTCTTCATCAAAGAAGTCTCCACGATATTAATTTCATGTTTTCATAAAATATAAAAGATATTTGGGAGATTCATATTGAAATTCTGAATAGAAATCATGTTAGGACAACCCTATTGTTATATGTAGATGATTAACCTTGAAATCAATGTCCAGTAGAGGTTAAATTCTGGAAGAATTAGGAAGATTTTTATCATGAGGATAAAAATAGGGTTCTTGATGTGTTAAGTTGAATTAAACCTTTAATTGACGACCTTTGATGAATTCGTATATGTTTTACGTTAGAAATCATGTATGTAGGATGATATAGTTGTTGGTTTAATTGTTTGTGAGTTTAGGAAAAATTAATAGAGGTTTTGAGGATTTATTTTGAGGAAACCCGTAGGTTTGATTTGCAGAAATCTGGGCAATAACCGCTTGATCGATCGATCGACTCAAGAATGTCGATCGATCGACTCCATTCATCGATCGATCGACTCCTCTTGAAAAATGGAAACCTTTCTCCTTTTAAATGTTAATCCAATCCCGATGTGTAAGGACCTTTGGGCATAATTTAAATATCTTAATGAGACATGAGAAGGACAAGTAGGGTATAAATAGGGTCTAGGAAAAACGAATTTATATGAGATTTAAACGTGGGGTTTCGGGAATATAAATTAAGTGGGAAATCGAGCGTACGTTATAATAGGTCTTGTGAGAATTAAGAAAGACTTAGACTAGTAGGGTAGTGAGGGTACACCTATTGATTTTATGTTCATCAAGACGATACACTTCGACATTTGAGGAGCACTTATGGATTTATGGTAAGTGTGAAAATAAAAAGAATGATTTAATTATACGTAAAACTCGGGCGTTATGTGCCACACATGGTTCGAATATGTTATGGGTCGTGGGCGCACCTAGCTGAATAATGTGGATATATATGAGTGCATGTATATATGTATAATATTATATATATGTGTGTAATTATACCCGCGCTACTTGCTATCACCGAGGTTGTCACGTCCGGACAGTCTTATCTCGATGAGACCTTATGGGGGATATTGAATCGTACCCTAGAACATAGGATTCCTTGGTACAGGTTATCAAAGAATGATAGCCAGACGGTCGTAAGAGAGGTGATGGTATGTGCTGATCTCTTAGTGACTTGGAACTATGCTTCGCCTCCAATATGTGTATTTTGTGTTAATATAGTTCGAGAGTGATTCCAAACTAGTATTTCCCTTTTGTATGAGAGATACGGGGACTTGATCGCAGAGTATGACAACACCATAGATTTTATATGGGGTACCCGCACGATTTTATATATATATATATTATATGAGTGATGAATATATATATAGACCTGTGATTCATCTACTGTGCTGGTAAATAGATAAAATGGGATATTTGATATTAAAAAAATTAAGTATCTGGGAACTTAAAGCTATAATGTGATGTACATAGCCAACTTGGTACTTTCATAAGTAAGGTCAACTTATATAAATCCTAGTTACACGGTCACATGAATTAGGATTGTTAAGGGAAGATTGGGTTAAACTAGTGAATTGGGTTAGCTTCATCTAGTGTAATTCAGTGGTACATTAGGCGTGCATATTAGTTAAGAGGTAAGAATTCGCAAGTGAGTGTCGAAGTACTAACATGTATGTAATATCAACTGGTGAGCATTTTAAATACTTGCTAAACTATTTTAAAGTTGTTTTACACTCGAGCTTTGACCCGTTTTCTGTTATCTTTTCTCCCTCTTGTATATATATATATATATATATTACAGGTGCCTAGCCACAGGGATATCAGGCCTAGATCTTTGGACCATTGACGTGCTGCAACCAGTGTGGAAGTTGCAGGTCCTTGCAGTAGATGACTTCATCCTTGTCTTCTCATTCTCCTATTTAGTCATCTCTAGTTAGGGAAGTTGTTTCCCATTTCCATATTTCTTTGAGTTCAAAAAGAGGATTGTGCTCTTTATTATTTCAGTATTCAGCTATTGTTGGGATTGTTTTTTACTTTTTACTTGTCCTGTGATTGGGAATAATTATTTGGATTGATTTATCTAGATTGGTCATTTCATTTAGATGGTTTGGTTTTAATATTCTCATTTGCATTCATGAAAATTGGTCTCTTAGTAAATGATAACAATCAGACTTAAATTAAATTAAATGTTTTGACACTTGTCTTAATTATTTATTAGGTGATTAATAAAGAAAATAATTTTACAACAGTGATGCTAAGGATGAACCAATTGGGCACTTTGAATTAATTTAATAAAGAACTAATCACCCGGTATTTAATTAGGCGGGGTGTCACAGGTGGTATCTGAGCATCAGGTTCTACTGTCCTTAGGATCTGTGCAACTTATTATGCTTCCAGCGTTGCATTGTTTGATATGGAGCCCTACGTTTCAGATTGTTGATTGCTATGGCGAGATTTCGTTCTCATGCTATGATGTATATATATTAGTGAATCTTATTTGTGTTCGGGCGTGTTCGAACAATGAAGTACGATAGGCGAGGGCTGTCGAGAGAACATCAGGAGGCAGGACTTCGTTGAGGTTGTAAAGTATATTTGAGGATGATGACCGTAGTCGAGGTTACCCCTATTATGGCACGAGAAGCCAGGATTATAAAGATGGATAGAGCGCATCATATAATTTTCAAGTGCTGCTATAGTCGAAAGTAGTTCCAAATTAGACTCACCCAAAGTGGTAGGACTGGGAGAGATTCAGAAGAAGCATTGAGGAGAACCATTAGTGGAAGATCTGGAAATGCGTGAATTGTGTGTGTTAAGTGACGAAGGTAAAATGTTCAAAAGGATTGGGCATATGCTAGAGTGTGGTTAATCAGAAGTGAAAATTCGGGGTAAAAAATTTTCTTGACTCGTCGGAGCAAAGTTATGGCGGTGGGGGTCGACCACCACATTTAGAAGTGGAATGTTGTGTCAATGGAAGGATATTAAGTACGGTTTACCATTTGACCGCGAGTTCCCTCATCAGATGTTCAAATGAAGATGTGAATGTTATCCTGAACTCATCACAGGAGGGACGGTCAGAGGTCCATGTGTGAAAATAAATTTAATTATTTAGCGAATCTTGTGCGAGATAAAGTAGATACAAATGGAGAAGAGTATTTCAAATGAGAAATCGACTTGTAAGAAAAGTTGACGACACTTAAAGAGAATTTTACTAGATAGTTGATTCATATGATGGCAATGTCACGCATTGTCCGTAGAGATATTAACGCTTCTTTGTGAAGGGAGCTAAAGGAATCGAAAGATTTAGTTGGGGAGTAAGACTGTATGAAAAGAAGTTAGTGAAACGCCGCAAGGGGGAGACCCATTAGAGGACCCATTTAAAAGATTCGAGTAGTTGAATCCTTACCAAGCGATGGTAAATTCAGTAAGGGTTGTTAAAGCCAGTAGTGTATTCCTTAGGGCCAACAAATCTAAGGAAATAACATGGGTAGCCATCAGGATCGAACCTACCAAAGTCTGAGAGAAGGACAACCCTAATATGGTCAGTATAACCGGTGATAAGTGGATTATGTATAGAGTTATATTGTGGAGAGTGAAACCACATGCGTTAATTTTCCCGAAGCAAGTAAAGGTACAAGTGTATGGTGCCTAGTAAGGGGCAATGATTAAAGTAGTTTTTGTTTTGGTTCGAACTGGTGTGTTATGTCCGAAAACCATCGAGCAGCCAGGGGGCGATTGGCAAGGCAGAAGTATGAGTTCTACCCTCGAAAAACGAAGCGTGTTTTATGTGACACAAACGAGTCACTATATTTTGATTTTTACTTGATTCGCACGTGAGATGAGCTTAATGAGTATATCGATAATGTTATTATTATGTGAATGCTTTCCCTGGTATAGCGGGGTTATCTTTAGTGTTATCCGCGGAGGATGAATGGGTATATTGATAGTGGTATATACCTTATTGAGGTTACTCGTTTTATTGATGTGTTATAAGAGTATGATATTATCTTAATTATTATTTTGTAGTTATAATTAGACCGATAGTGGGCGGATATCACAAGTCTATCGGGGTTACTGTCATAGTGTAGGATGTTTTGTTCCGGCGAAGTCTCACCTATGAGAGGGTAGGGCTCGCATGTATACCATATATTATAGAGACTTCAAAGGGTATAGTGGTTTCGAAACGCTTAGTCCTGGGGTGTGTAAGGACTTTATTCTCTTGATTCAGTGAGTAATGGGCTTACCGTTTACCGAAAAGATTTAACCCATTATTATGTTAATGCTCAGGACTTGGTGATAGGAAGAGCGCATTGTTATATCTATCCTTTAGAGACGTGGAATTAAGACTTATATTCATATGTTTGGGGACAGGATTTCGAGAGTCCCGATTATATGTGTACGAGGTTTATGGATTGTGATTACCGCCAATGCGGAGCGATAATACAATAGACAAAATGTTCTTTACTTAAGTGTATGTGAGGGAGGAGATGGAGCTTTTATGCCAAGAGATGGGAATATAGGGGTACATGTTATGGACGGAGGGCCTGACGGATTTCGATAATCGACGATGCTAGGTAGTAGTGTTTCAGGAGGGTTCCTTGTTTGGATTTTTCTTTGCGAGACATCCCACGCATGAAACTTATCATAAGGTTGGAAGTAGGGAGATGTTTGGCCATTAGTCCATGAGTCTGGTACCTCGATCGTTATAGGAGCAGGTAGTTATAACTGTAAGTTGGAAGTTAAATTAGGATTTAAGGCCAGTGGAGCCGGTTGTGTGGTAAGGAAGCAATGAAAATTTTGTTTTATCACCACGAGTTGAAGGGTGGAA
This sequence comes from Sambucus nigra, assembly GCA_949130495.1. NCBI lineage: Eukaryota > Viridiplantae > Streptophyta > Magnoliopsida > Dipsacales > Adoxaceae > Sambucus > Sambucus nigra. The sequence continues at coordinate 44,162,181 of OX422210.1, read as the reverse complement.
TGATGTTAAGGAGGATTTAAAATTTTTATTTCTGGGGTGATTGGGAATACCCAAGTGATATAGACACACTATGAATACAAGGGAAATAAATAATTGAGTGTTATTTGTGAAGCGTATGTGATGCTTATTCCAGTAGACATGGTTTATAGGGGGTGTGGGCATCTTCGTTAGCTGATGTCAGAATCGTCCGAGTTAAAGGGGTTTGAGAATAGATGTGTGAAATATATGCCTATGGGACTAATATAACGAAGTGAAAGTGGTAGAGTGGATTAAGCGTCGTGTAAGAAGGACGATAATCCATATATACGTGTGCAATCATGATAGCACACCTGAATTTGGTTGAAAGGATATGGGAAGCCATTTAAAAAGGGGTATTCCTTAAGAAAAGTAAAGTTTAACTATTATGAGAAAACACTTGGAGCGGAGTTTTACCTAGTCAAATATTAAGAGCGACTTGCACGTAGAAATAATGATGATGTTAGTAAGGTATAAAAGGTCCAGAAGTGTACATCGTGGAGAAAAGTGCGCGGGTCGAAACTTTCGGTATACAGTGAGGAAAAAAGGGGAGTATTAAGTGTTACTTAATGTGATACATTACAAGTAGAAGTCGATGTTGAGCGGTACATAGTGAGTATTCTCCTAATGCACCACTCATAGATAAAAATCGGTTGGAGCAAGAGGATCAACTAGAGAATTTTATAGCAAGCCGAAGATTCCTGTAATGGAAGAGGGCAGTCAATTCGGTAAATTTCATTGATGGGTTGCCAACCTCAAGCTAAGACCATGAGTTCCTTCGAATGTGTGGAACAATTTGACCTAAAAGAAAGTAATTGTTATTTTATTTTATTTTTTTGGATGATTTACACTATTAGATAGTTTGCTGCAGTCTTTCTTTCAAAAGAAGGATCGCGCTAGTAAGTGGTCCTCCTCGGTATTGTTCTGAACTAGGATGAGATCCTTGAACCCCACCTCCAATGCAAGATTTTAGTAACCAGTGGGGATGACATTTAGGTTTGAGCATGTTGTATCACCTATAGCCCGAGGATTATGTGAAAGGTGATAAACGACTAGTAGAGTTGTATGAATGTGATTTTGGATTCATTGTGGTCATTTCATGTCCGCAAGAATTATAATTGGTAAGTGAAGTATAGCATAACACTTGGGGATAAGATATTACCAAATGGTAGAGTTGTGTGTAAGAACTCATACCTGTTTATTGTGGACAAAGTGCTCATTGAGGTTTTGTGTAGAAGAACCTTGACTTTTCTCCCTCTAGTTGTTTAGGGGTGAGCGGATAATCAGAATTTTGGATTGGTTGAGAGTTAGAATCTGATGACTAAAGTGGAATAACGACATATTGTCTTAGCTAACCTTTTAACTATCGTAAGAGTTGCGTTGTTAGGAATTGAGATTTGAAGAACTGACAAGAGTAGTTAGATGTTCATATGGTTTCTCCCAAGACGGGGGTTTTCTGTTTAAATAAATACGGGATTTGATACGAGGTGAGGTGCGGCTTTCGAATAATATTGAGACAATGGGGCCAATGATGTATATGCTAGTTTCATTCGAATGTTGTGTGGTAGGAGCACAATTGAGGTGCCGTTATTGAGGTCTGCCCTATAACTGATAAAGTGTTGAGAGTGTTAAACACGCTTACTGTGAGGCGGGGGCTATAGTGATTGAGCGCCTTACTCTAAAGTGAGTTTTGCGTACTGATAAAGTATCCAAAATTGTTTCACCAGATAGGCCTTATTTTCCGTATATTACGGCATTTAATTATGGGATTATTTAAATTTAATTGGGATAAATTAATTTAATATTAATCCAGATTTTAAATTGAATATTTACTAGCGTGACGAGAGTTAGTAACTATTGATAAGAATTATGTTGAATATTACTAGATGAGTAAAGTAATATATAAGATTGTATTTATTAAAATTATCGCGAGTGAATAATATGACAATCATGGAAATTAAGTCGGGATGCGCATGTGTCGTGTCGAGACTAAATTAATAGAATTAAAAGTAAATTAATTCTAACTCACTCATATGGTCATTGCGAGTGTGTCAATGTGTCCGAAAGGATCGAGATAGTTAGAAAGTGTACCTAGGGATTTAGTTTGGGTCTCAGGATGTTTTTAGGCCTAATCGGCAATCCAAGAGGGCATTTTGGTAATTACCCATTTTAGGCCTTAATTATAGATGGAAATTGAGAGATTATATATGATGAGAGTTAGAGTCCTCGAGGGTTAGAAACCTTGGATTTACAGAGAGACTAAGGAAGAGAGAAGAGAGAAGGCTTCCAAGGAGGAGAGCCACCATCCCAACACCGCTCTCACCAATTCCACCACCAACGTGTAGATCAGAAGAAGGGAATCATTCCTATACCATTCTAATTCGTCGGATCAGACCTTCAATTTCTAGGAAAGTATCTAACTTGCTGTTCTTTAAGTTCATAACACATCCATGCTAGTGTAGGAGATGATAATTTCATGTTTTCATAAAAGATAAAAGATATTTGGGAGATTCATATTGAAATTCTGAATAGAAATCATGTTAGGACAACCCTATTGTTATATGTAGATGATTAACCACGAAATCGATGCCTAGTAGAGGTTAAATTCTGTAAGAATTAGGAAGATATTGATCATGATAATAAAAATAGGGTTCTTGATGTATTAAGTTGAATTAACCCTTTAATTGATGGCCTTTGATCAATTCGTATATGTTTACGTTAGAAATCATGTATGTAGGATGATATAACTGTTGGTTTAATTGTTTGGGAGTTTGGGACAAATTAATAGAGGTTTTGAGGATTTATGTTAAGGAAATCCGTAGGTTTGATTTGTAGAAATATGGGCAATAACTGCTTAATCGATCGATCGACTCCCTTCATCGATCGATCGACTCCTCTTGAAAAATGGAAAATTTTCTCCTTTTAAATGTTAATCCAATCCTGATGTGTAAGGACATTTGGGCGTAATTTAAATATCTTAATTGTACATGAGAAGGACCAGTAGGGTATAAATAGGGTCCGAGTAAAATGAATTTATATGAGATTTAAATGTGGGGTTTCAGGAATATAAATTGAGTGGGAAATCGAGCGTGCGTTATAGTTGCTCTTGTGAGAATTAAGAAAGACTTAAACTAGTAGGGTAGTGAGGGTACACCTAATGATTTTATCTTCATCAAGGCGATACACTTCGAGAGTCGAGGAGCACTTAAGGATTTACGGTAAGTGTGAAAATAAAAAGAATGATTTAGTTATACGTAGAACTCGGTTGTTATGTGCCACTCATGGTTCAAATATATTATGGGTCATAGGCGTACCTAGTTGAATAATGTGAATATATATATGAGTGCATGTGTGTGTGTGTGTGTGTGTGTGTGTGTGTGTGTGTGTGTGTGTGTGTGTGTGTGTGTGTGTGTGTATATATATATAATATTGTATATCTGTGTGTAATCATACCCGCACTACTTGCTATCATGGAGGTTACCGCACCGGGACAGTCTTATCTCGATGGGACCTTTATGGGGGATATTGACTCGTACCCTAGAACATAGAATTTCTTGGTACAGGCTATCAGAGAATGATAGTCAGACGGTCCTAAGAGACGTGAGGGTATGTGTTGACCTCTTAATGACTTGGAACTATGCTTCGCCTCCAATATGAGTATTTTGTGTTAATACAGTTTGAGAGTGATTCCGAACTCTTATTTCCCTTTTTGTACTAGAGATACGAGGACTTGATAGCAGAGTATCCCATCACCATAGATTGTATGTGGGGTTCCCGATTTATATATATATTATATAAGTGATGAATATATATAGACCTATGATTCATCTATTGCACTGGTAAATAGATAAAATGGAATATTTGATATTAAACAAATTAAGTGTTTGGGAACTTAAAGCTATAATGTGATGTGGATAGCCAACTTGGTAAATTCATAAGTAAGGTCAGCTTATATAAATCCTAGTTACGAGGTCACATGAATTAGGATTGGTAAGGGGATATTGGGTTAAACTAATGAATTGGGTTAGCTTCATCTAGTGTAATTCGTGGTACGTTAGGCGTGAACATTAATTGAGAGTTGAGAATTCTCAAGTGAGTGTCAAAATACTAACATGTATGTAATATCAACTGGTGAGCATTTTAAATACTTGCTAAACTATTTTAAAGTTGTTTTACACTCGGGTTCTGACCTGTTTTCTGTTATCTTTTCTCCCTCTTGTGTGTGTGTGTGTGTGTGTATATATATATATATATATATATTACGGGTGCCCAGCCACAGGGGCGTCAGGCCTAGATCTTTAGACCATTGACATGCTGCAACCAGTGTGAAAGTTGCAGATCCTTTCAGTAGACGACGTCATCCTTGCCTTCTCATTCTCCTATTTAGTCATCTCTAGTTAGGGCAGGCGTTTCCCATTTCCATATTTCTTTCAGTTCAGAGAAAGTATTATACTCTTTATTATTTCACTATTCAGCTATTGTTGGGATTGTTTTTACTTATTACTTGTCCTACGACTGGGATTAATTATTTGGATTGATTTATCTAGCTTGGTCATTTCATTCAGATGGTTTGGTTTTAACATTATCATTTGCATTCATGAAAAATGGTTTCTTAGTAAATGATAACAATCGAAATTAAATTAAATTAAACGTTTTGACATTTAGCTTAATTATTTATTAGGTGATTAATAAAGAAACTTGTTTTACGACAGTGATGCTAAGGATAAACCAACCGGGCACTTTGAATTAATTTAATAAAGGATTGATCACCCAATATTTAATTAGGCGGGGTGTTACACTCTACACGAGTGTATTATGAGTCCAATCTGAGTGTTGATCAAATATAATATTGTGTATTTATTTGTATTTATTAAAGAGTTTCTGGGTTATCATTTATCACCATACCTCTAGGGGTTACACCTCAACTAGTATTACCATACTCCCCGACTATAAGGGGACTACCCTCTTACAGTGATGATCCCTTGACTGAGGCCCCTTAGACTGCTGGGGCCCCTGAGCTCTATCTTAACTTGTCTTGCCATGTTATCCAGACGAATAATAATCCGCTCATCTCCCTAAATTTTCAAGAAATATCTTCAATGTTAACAATAATAATCATGCAAATCATTTACAATAAACATGCCAATCCCTTCAACATTTACATGCAGTAAATACCTCACTCGTCAACATAAGTGATATACTAAGTATGTGTCCCAACCCAAGGTACAAATAATAATCAAGTATCTATCACTAGACTAATGACTGAGAAAACAATATAATAAGATGCATCGTGGATGTAACTAACTACACACATGAGAATACATCCCAAATACCAATCCCTGTAATGTTACCATTAAAGTAAAATACACACAATCTAATAATAACAACACATAAGGTGACACGAATTTCATTTAATTAAGTGTCCATCCCTAGACTGAGATATCTCCTTTATATAAATATCAAGATATCATCACAAGAAGGAAACTACATTTGGGTACCATCTCATGCTTCTAATGATAAATTCTTAGAAGTCCATCACGTAACGGATTTTAACAAACACATCCATATGAGAATGTGGGATCACTACACAATTAGACAATCGGGTAGTCCCATACTAAAACTCTACTGATGGATCGGATCATCCACCTCTCTCACAACAAAGTATAGACCGACTGAACATATCATCAAAACATGATAACCTCCACAAGTCCCACATCAATATTCAAGAGTGTGTTGCACGGTCACAACCTTACAAAACAACCCCGACCAATACAATCCACAAATAAGTTGTTTGTTCACACAACAAGTATATATATATATATATATATATGATATCACATAACACTCTCAAACTTATCCCAATCCTTTAACATCGGATTTTACTATTTAATTAAAGTCTTAATCAATATTCAAACCTAATACTCGCGAACTAATCCCAATCCTCTAACAGCGGATTGTACCATTTAATTAAAGTCTTAATCAATATTCAAACTAATCAAAGTCAACATATATATATATATATAAATATATAGGATATCACATAATACTCGCGAACTTATCCCAATCCTCTAACACTGGATTGTACCATTTAATTAAAGTCTTAATCAATCTTCAAACCTAATCAAAGTCAATATACTAAATCTCCTGGTTTATTAACTAATAAATCTAACATTCCAAAATTTCTAATTTTTCTTTGGTAAATAAAAGTCTCGGTACTCGAATCAACTATAAAACCTCCATCCATGATCCTTATGTCCCGACCTTGGCATGCTATTGGGCCGAATCGATTAAACCGTGGGCCGAATAGATTAGGTTTGGGTAACAATCCCATTTTGTCCTAAAGATATGAAGTTGACGACCCCATTAATGTGAAATTCAAGATTCTATACCACCTTAAACCTCATCTTCCAACCCAAAAACTTATAGAGTTATGATCCTAATTCATTTATAAATGAATTAACAACAACCAAATATGATTACATGTTCAATTCAATCAATTTCCAAATTAAACCAAGTTCAAATATTTAACATGAAAACGAATCATAATAATAGAAGATTTCAGATCTAAACCTTCAATTAACACGGGGATTCAATTAACATACGAAATTCAACTCCAAACTTGAGTTCTAATCATCAAATCATATTCCAAAACAATTCAATATAAGGTTTATCCTAAAAAGGTTTAGGTCTTTCAAATTGTAATTAATTAACACTAATCCTAATCAACCCATTATGAAACATGATTAAGATATGATATTCTCATTCTAAACACGTGTCTAAATACCTGAATTAAACTACATAACATGAATTATAAATGACTTACAAATTATTTAAGTGATAAAACAATTTATTTCTCCCTTGAATATATGAACGACAATTCTCTTTGTGTTGATCTTTGTTCTTCATCACCCAAAAGTCTCTTTAAGCTCTCTCAAAGGTTTAAGGCTATTAAGGTTTGTATCTCTTATGAAAAATATTTGATTAATGAGGTATAACTCTCCTAATTAATCTTAAATTTGCAGGTCAATATTATGTTTAACTTTGTACCTCAAAGGAGACTAAAATACTACCCATAGTAGTCTAAAACTTAGCCCAAAGGTATACCTGCCCGACTTAATTAAAATGATAAAAACACATATTAGGGCCTATGTATCACTTTAGCGCCCAATCCAAATGGTAGTACCTCATACCTCACGGTAATATCTCACAACATAAAATGAAAGGTACACTTACTTATTTTATGTGTAAACGCATATAGTCAAACCTTACTCAATTAATTACACTGATTAATTAATTATAACATGTGATACAAATAAATTTCATAACATACAAATTTAGTAATCATCTAAATATGCATTCTTATTATTACCAATTCACTCAAGTAATAATTAATTCCAACTTATTAATTTATTTCCATAATTAACAAATACTAAATAAATGCCCTAAAATACGTGGTGTTATAGACAATCAAGGAAAAAAATTTCAATGTTACTAACATGAAACTAAAATTAGATTTATGAGTACCCTTGATCAATATCAATATTCAAAAGAAAATAATTATTTCCCAATTTGTTGAACCTATGGGGGGAAATGCAGGGTATCAGATGGGCTTATAGGCTTGGCCAAGAGAAGGTTATGTATAGTTACAATTTGTCCAAAATTATAAGTCCGATAAATAGCCTGCATTTCAACTGGTGGGTTCAATAAAACATCGATTAGAACCACTTTTGATACCCCAACAAGATTAATCCCCTCTAAATAACACTTTATTCATGCTAATAAGATTTTAACTCCATTATTTGGATTGCTTAATGAAACACCATATGCAGTTGACTTCCTAGCTTCGTTTTGAGTCTACACTGCATGGTTTTTTTAACTAGTTTGGATATGTAGATAAATTTTTTATTTTTTAGTATTAAGCACCTTAAAGGGGTATTTTTTCAAGTCCAACTTGATTCAAGACAACCTACATCAAGATTGCTTCAACATCATCTTTAAATTTTATCTCAATTATGGTAAGAAGGCAAAACACCACAAAAATTAGGACACTTATTTCATTTCATGCATATATAGTGTTTTCATATTAATTAAACCTTTTAAATAATATTTTGATATTGTTTTGAATTAAAAATGATTTTTCTTCATTAAATAGAACCTTTTAATTTAAAAATAAAATAAAATTGGTGTTTTGATCAATTAGCTTTCTTAATCTTTATCCGACTTTATTAATGCAGGTAGTGGATTACAGTTGTTGTGTTGTGATTGGAACATTTTGTGTTTCTTTTGTCTCACATATTCGATCTCTTTTGTAAACCATTGGATTAGATTTATCAGTGGATTAAATAGATCATGGTTCGATCCATGTTACATCATATTTAACCAATCGTATGCCTTGACTTGTTACCTATATTGCCCGATTAGCTCACCTGAAACGGTTCATTAATAGACGTTGGATTCAATCCACTACACCAAAATGGGCAAATTGTCACCTTTCAGCCGGCCAGCCTTGTCAAGGTCATTGACCGTGACAAAAAAACATGCGTTTTATGTCACGGTCATTGACCTTGACACGACCGTGACAACGAATTGTCACGGTCAATGACCGTGACAATTATTTTAATTCTTGTCACGGTCAATGACCTTGACATGACCGTGACAATATTCGCAGCAAAAACCCTATCCCCCTTCTTTTTTCCCTCCTGCGCCGTTCCCTCCATTTCTCTCTCTCTCTCTCTCGACGCTGTTCTCTCTCTCTCTCTCTACTTTCAGGTCCATTTTCTCTCTCTCTCTCTCTCTCTCTCTCTTTCATTTATATATATATTTGTGTGTATATTTGTGTGTATGTGTATATATATATGTGTGTATGTGTGTGCATGGAGGGGGGCAGGGGGTGGGGGGTGGGGCGGGGTGGGGCAGGGTGGGGGAGGGGGTGGGGACGGTGGAGGGGGGCAGGAGGTGGGGCAGGGTGGGGGAGGGGGTGGTGGAGGGTGGGGTGGGGTGTGTGTGTGTGTGTGTGTGTGGTGGTGTGTGGTGGGGGAGGGGGTGGGGTGGGGTTGGGGTGTGTGTGTGTGTGTGTGTGGTGGCGTGTGGTGGGGGAGGGGGTGGTGGAGGGGTGGGGCAGGGGGTGGTTAGGGGTGGGGTGTGTGTGTGTGTGTGGTGGTGTGTGGTGGGGGAGGGGGTGGGGTGGGGTTGGGGTGTGTGTGTGTGTGTGTGTGTGTGGTGGTGTGTTTTGGGGGAGGGGGTGGTGGAGGGGTGGGGCAGGGGGTGGTTAGGGGTGGGGTGTGTGTGTGTGTGTGTGGTGGTGTGTGGTGGTGGAGGGGGCAGGGGTGGGGTGGGGTGGCAATTTTTGACACGACACGATACCCGACACGAACTCGACACGAACTCGGATGATAAATTATTTATGTGTTGCAAGAATTTGAAATTAATTAAATTAAGTTATTGTAGGCCTATGAGTGCAGTGTTTGCTCATCTGTCACGATTAGTTAAATGGGTCGGGTTAGGGTTGACTAATACTTAACACGAACCCGACATGACACGACCCGAACACGACACGACGCACACGAATTGCCACCCCTAGTGGGAATTGATATCCAAGACATGTATTTGAATTGATATCTATTTATTTGAATTGATAGAATTGTTTCTAGGATAATAATCCTACTATAAGATAATTGCTCAAAATAAATATTAAATAATACTTACTAAGATATCAATTCAAATAAAGTCTTAATAACCTAACCAAAAGAAATAAAATAAAATATCAAATAAATTATCATCCACCTCATAGACATTCCCTACCAATCATTTTAAGATAATTTTATCCTTATAAAGATAATAGATTATGTAATTTTAGGACTTAAAATAATATTGATTATGGATATAGGACAACAAACATTTTGTTTCCATTTTTAGTCCCTATTTTCAAATTAAAGGGACACGTGGCATGTTATGATTGGTTAACGTTTTATGAATATGGGTCCGCGCCAGCGGTTTTATTAAAAAATAGGGACTAAAATCATAAATAAAATGTTTGTTGTCCTATTTTCAAAATACATATTACAATAAATCCTAAATTTACAAACCCCTAAAGATAAATACCTTTGATTGCAAAGCATGCACTTGTATTATTTCGACGTGTAATTTGGAAATGCTTGTTTTTCTTTCTAGAGACCCGTGTCGTCAAAACTTGGTAGTGTTCGAGTGTGTTTTTATCACTAAATTATTATTTCACTAACAAATACTCCTTATATCCTAGATTAAGAGTCCATATTTAATTTTTGTACTTACTAATAATACACTTAATCAATGGCTAGGATTAACCCTTATTCACTATTATGAAATTTGGTTAATTGATTATTTAAAAAAAAAAAGCAAAAGTAGACTAACATATATACACAACACTAAAAGTAGACATCAATTTTATAAATAATTGATATTTTCATTCAAAATATGTGTGTGTGCGTGTGTGTGTGTGTGTGCGTGTGTGTGTGTGCGTGTGGCGGGGGTGGGGTGGGGTGGGTAGGGGTGGTGTGTGTGTGTGTGTGTGTGTGCGTGTGGCGGAGGTGGTATTGACGGAACTTACACATACGTTATAATATAGACGAAACATTTTTTTATTTGTACTAATAACATTTTTTTTATCTGTACTAATAACATTTTTTTTAAAGCAAAAATGTCTCCTTCAGATGTTAGGGCGAAGATGATGATGTTGTTTATGATGATGTCGTCGTCTGGGTTCGGTGGTAGCGGAGGCGACGAGGGCTCCTCCGCCCCTAGGCTCCCCAAATATGGAAAATTTGGGATTACCGTCGAAAACAAGTCCGAGCTTTTAGCGAGATCCCTCGAGCTGCTAAAGAGGGTCATCGGCCCGGGGTTTATGAGTTGGAAGGAGGTGCCGTATGAGCTCAAGTTAGCTGTTTGGGCGGCACTACAGGTAATATTTATATGAATATTTCAATTTCAATTTCAATTTATATTTATATTTATATTTATATTTATATTTATATTTATATTTATATTTATATTTATATTTATATTTATATTTATATTTATATTTATATTTATATTTATATTTATTCGCAACTAACATTGTATTTGTTGGACAGGAACAATTCAACTTGGATCCAAAGCTACGCGATTCCGTCTTCGAGCAGTTGAGGGAGCAACACAAGACGTGGAAAAAAAATATGCGGACACGGTACTTTGGAAAAACACGAGAGACCATTTTACAATGGCGCGGATCCGTCCCGCCCAAGGAGCCGATCTCATTGGCACAAAGGCAAAAGTTCATTGACAATGAGATCGAGGATCGACAATTGGCATCTCGCCAATCGGGGAGGAAAAATCGGGTTAAAAAGACGGACGTGCACTACTCCGGCCGGACCTCTTACGCTGAGGTGGAGCATAGGATGAAGGTAATATTTAATTTATCTATAACTACAGAAATATATTATTGGATAATATTTTACTTTGCGGGGCCGATACTAATTTTACTTTACTTTATTTTATTTCAGGGGGTAGGGAGTGGGCCAGGGGGTAAGCCACATAGGCTCGATACTTATGTGGCTCTTCGGACGAAGAAGGGGAAGGACAAGGAGGTGTCCCCGAGCGTCGCGGCCACGATTGTAAGTAATCCGACAGTTTAATTATAGTTAATTACGTTATAATTTTTTAGTTTACTTATTTTGCTAATCATGTGCTTTTTGTCGTTTCAGGCAAAGCTTAAGGAAGTGCATGAGTCGCAGTCTGATGCCGACAAGGCATCTTTGTCCACAGACGCACTCAGCCAAGTGCTTGGCTCTGATCGCAAGGGGAGGACAAGGGGAGTGAGCTCGCGGGTGGCCAAATCTAGGATCATCGGATTGGAGACGAGCGACACCGGGTTGGCTCGAACGGTGATTCACACGACGCGAAGCTGTCCCGTTTGGAGGCGACGGTCCAAGATATGTATGCATTCATGAAGCGTACGTTGGGTGGAGACCGTAAAGAGAAAGGTGAAGGGAAAGGGAAGGAGAAGGCGGTGGAGGAGGAGGTGCGGGAGGACGAGGAGGTGCGGGAGGACGAGGCGCAGGATGACGAGGATGTGGACCTCGCTGCTTCATCACCGACACGTTCGTACTTCGACGATCCACTTCCCTATTTGACGCCTTCCAACAGACCATTATCGACGATTGGTTGGCCGAGCGTGTTCATATTGGACATATTTGATGGCCAGCGGATAGGGCGGGGGTTGAGGGACCCGGATATCATCGAGGGTGGAATAGTCCATGGACGTGTGCTTCAAGGGATGGAGTCCAGGGTGCTCGTCACGCATGTCATACCCGGGAAGGAGAACTCCCTACTGTGGTTGCGTGAACAATGCGGCACGACATATATTAGTGGGTGCGTCAATTCGTATGTCGTGTGGCCTACTCACCTCCTCAGTTTTATACAAGACATGTAGTAACATTATTTTCAAGTTTGTCCATTTTAATTATATTTGGATTATATCGTCATGTATATTATTTTTAATTTGAAAATTTGGATTATACTGTCATGAATATATATTTGCATTATCTTTAGTTTGTGTTGGATATATGATGTTTGGAACAGGTACAACGTTGTTATAACAGGTACAAATATACTGCTGGGCAGTGGCGGTGGCCATACTGCCCAGCAGATTTTTTTTAAATTCTGCCCAGAATTGTCACGGTCATTGACCGTGACAAGTCCTTGACAACATTTGTCACGGGCTTGTCACGGGCAATGACCGTGACAATTTTTTTTAAAAAGGATCGCGGCTTAGTCACGGTTTTAAACCGTGACAAACGTGTCAAGGTCAATGACCGTGACACGACCGTGACAAAAAAAGTTGTCTCGCCTCGAAATGTCACGGTCATTGACCTTGACAAGGGTGATTTGTCAGGGTCAATGACCTTGACAAATGGGCAGATTTGGTGTAGTGATCTCAATTGGTAAAATGCATCTCAACCATTGATTTCAAAGCTTGTTCCTATAATTTTTGACCTCATGTATAAAAGCCCTTATCGTCTAATAATATCAGCGAAGAAAAAAAGAAAGAAAGTAGAGAGAGAAAGAAAACTTGAGAGAAAATTTGATAGAAGAAAAGTAATAAGAAGAAAGAAAAACTTAGTATTTTCTTCAAACACCTGTGAGTTGAGTAGTGCTAAGTTTAGAGGTTTAAACTCCAAGGTTTTGTTCTCCTTATGGCAATCATTTTTCTCCTTTTTTAGATCTTGATTTTACTCAATAAAATCAAGGTTTAAGGTTTGAGATATATTTTGCACACACTTTTGAGTTGTGATTTTTCAAAATATCGATTTCAAAATTATTTTTGAAATCTGTTGTTCATTTTCGAATATTTCGAGTGGATCTTGGTTTGCGTGTACTATTTCTTTATAGATCCATAAAACATTCTTTCTAAACAAGATATATCAAAAGTAGTCAAGTGTTTAGATCTTAAAACTTTTAATAAACACATTTGATATCTTTTGAAATCTCTTTATCCAAGAAAAATCATTTTAGATCTATTTTTGTGCTGATCTTATAAGATCTAAACAATCTAAAATGACTTATGATATAGTTTGTTTAGATCTGTTCATAAAGACACATTTTGTAATTCGATAGGTTTTTTGTACTCTTTAGTCTGCGTGTGTGACTTGCTTGTTCATAAAGAATAGGCACTGTTTTACGAACACTATTTTCACATACATCACTTAGTCAGTGTGGTTGTTATCTCGAGAATACGATTTTTTATCCATGTAAAGCTTGCTGGATTTGTGGTTACATCAAACATCTGGATCAAAAAATTACCTCGAGGTGTAGCTCAAATTTAGTTAAATTTCTTTTCACATTGATCTATTGCATGTCTGTATATGTAAACTATATTTCTTGTTTAGTGAATTTTATTTTGTGAGATAGAGAAAACTATGGATGTTTACTTAGGTTTGGGGTTTTTCCCCGTAAAACTGATTTTGTGCTTTCTTTGCATATTCTTAACTCTCACATGCTTATCTCATTGAATCTAGTTTAATAAACTCATTTTATTTTATTTCACTCTTTTACCAAGAATTTCAAATCTTTAACATGTACAACTGTTTCTTGCTCTTTACACATCTTGTGTTAATCAATTATATACATTAAGAGTTTCTTTAAAAGCTATTTTGAATTTTCAAATGTAGCCTTTAAATTTTGTTAAAAACATAAGGTCGATCCTTTTTAATTGGTATCAGAGTGGATTTAAAAATTCTTTTGATCCAAAGCCTCTAGAACTATTTTTGTTTTCAAAAGGGATGAAAAATTTGAAAAGCTTGGTAATCTATCCTGACCTCTTGTCTTCGATGGACATAATTTTCTTTATTAGAAAGTAAGGTTGAGTGTTTTTAACCAGGATACCTTAGGGGATAAGGTATGGGAAACTATTAAAAATGGTTATTCTCACCTTACTAGACCACTCGGTGAGGGAAGCCCTATAAGAATTAAGAAAATATTGTGTGAGTTCACTACAGAAGATAAACAACCCTCTTTCTATAACAACAAAGGTAAAAACGGTATTTTCATGTCTGTGAATGAGCATAAGTTCAAAATAATTTCTATATGCACTACTTCTAAAGAAGCCCGGGACACATTAGTCATTACCCATGAAGGTGATGAGTGTGTCAAGCAGGAAAGACTCAACTCGTCATTCAATAATATAATACGCTGATGATGAATGATACTGAAATATTTGATTACTTCTACATTAAATTGACTCAATTAATCACAAAGTTTCATGCAAAATGAATTATGTATGATAGGAGAGACATATATTGGAAAATTCTTAGGTATTTTCTCTTTAAGTTTGATAATATACATTATGCCATTAAAGAAATGGATCACCCCAATTTGACCCCTGAAAATTTTGAGTAGAAAGTTAAGGATTGTAGAAATTAAACCAAGGTATAAAAACACATGACCTCTAGTACTAAGAGAACAAATGCGTAAAATCTTGTTTTCTCCTCTCAAATCACTAGGCCTAATTTAACTATCCCAGACCATGACATAGGGTTGGATGAAGATTTTTATCCTGAAAGTTTTGATAACCAAATAGATTTTATGAGTAATGATTAAGAATGAACAGTGTTCCCATAAGGACATTGTTATTGTTTGGTCCACCGACTTAATGTAAAAAACCTAAACTATAACTACACTCTTTACGGGAGTATAGCGGCCAGTCCGAGTATCGAATCCACAGGTAAAAGTTGCTAGACGTTAATTGACTTATTATTTTAGGAATAAAAGTGTAAAAGATGAAAGTTAAAACAAACAATAAAACTAGGCATGGATTTAAGCTAAGATTAACAAAAAGGCGTAAAAAACTACAAATTGAGAATGACATTACTCACCTTGGATTAATTAGTATATATGGTTACATGGGAACATGAGTTTATCAAGATTAAATCTCATTTTCATAATTAATTAAATCTAGAGTTGTCACCCCCTAAATTGTCATAAAAGCTTAATTGATTTTGGGGTAAAAAATTATCCCCGAGATTATACACGCAAGGTCGTAAATATGACGCACACATGATATACACCGTTAAATCTCCTAGGCATAAAATCAAGAATAACTTAACCCATTTAAATTAATTTAATCCATTACCAATACAAAGTAACCCATTAATCTAAGGTGAGTTCAATCAATCTTAACGTAAACTAAATTAGATACAAAGGAGTGAAAATGGCATGAAAGTAGATGAAAGCAAGTAAATAGAGAAAATAAATCTAGTTAACAAAGAAAGTAAATAAGAGAACAAAGATTAAAACAAGAAAAGAAAGCTTGAATTAAAGGAGGGAGAAGATGAATAGTAAACTTGCATACCCAAATGGGGAAACCCTAAGAGAGAGAGAGAGAGACGGGGAGAGCTCCCCAAAACCCAAACTATTATAACTTAATAATCTGACATATTATTCTTAATTTATAAAATACACCAACTTACATATATATAGTAAATTAGGAGAAAAGAAAAGGAAAAAGAAAAAGAAAAACAAAGGGAAATCGCTAAAAAATTGAAGGTGTCAATCAATCGATCGATTTTCATCGATCAATCAATGAAAGTGAAAACTACCCACTGTCCTCCTTCGTAGGCATAAAATGAAATACCGGTCGATCGAGGTCTAGGGCCCAGTTGAACGGAGCTATGTTTTCTAGGGGGCAATTGGTCCTTCAAAAGGGAGAAAACTTGCATTACGAAAATGGCCATAACCTTATCATCCAGAGCCAAAACAACGAGCCATTTATGGCCACATGAAGCTAACTCAATGAACTACGATCCCATTATAATTCACTAGTTGGGACATGAAGTTTGAAAAGTCTAAAATTCTCTTAAAGTTAACTTCCTCGAAATGCAACCACTTGCTCCGTTAAGCATTCCAATACCTATAAAAGATCACATAAACCATGATAAGCATATATATATATATATATATATATATCCAAAATCGAGGTTAACCAATATATGAGCATACAAATAGGATATAATGGTGACAAAAGTATTAGAATTCATAAAGATAACATGTGATACTATGCAATATTCGTGACGTATCACACCCCTTAACTTAGACATTGCTAGTCCCTACCTATTTCGAGACTGGGATGAAAGATTTGAGTTCTATATAGTCTTTCAAGCGTCTAATGCACTCACGCCTTTCATCCCCTATTCGAAACTTCTTCCTCGGGACAAGAATAAGAGAATAGAATCTTTTCTCAAGGGTCGAGTGCTCCTTACCCCTTCCTCTTTAGGGCTCCTACTGCTGCCCAGTTCTTTTGCCATTTTGAATCGGAACAGGTACAACCCACCGATTACTACAGGGATGAACCCAATCCGGAAGTGATGAAACAAATTAAAACTAGTTCAATAGATGGCAATATAAAATGTATATAAGCATAAAATATAGAAATGTTACTTTTGCAGGTAAACGATTGTATTTAACATATGCAATAAGCCGTTAAACCCCCAGGTTACCCCAGTGGATGAGTCTTGTCTCGTGAGGGTTTTCAGGAATGAAACCCACAAACATAAAAGTTTCCTCAAAATATGCCTAATCAATAATGTGACAAGCCTAACAAAAACTAAAAGGATTTCAGTAAGTTATTAACAAAGTGAACGAATTCACACAAAAGTACGTAGTTATTAACATTATAGAAAGAACTTCATAGAATTGAAACCTTAAGTGTGGGAGGAAAAGCTAGCACATGAAAAGTATGATTTAGTAAAACTTTTATAATTCAAATAAGCGTTAAAGCATATATATATATATATATATATATCAATCCTTTTCGGATATTATACTCAACAAATGAATCACCAAGAAATGGGAGATAATACACGGGACATGTGGGCATAAAGAGTAAATGTAATTGAAAACTAGGCCGCGCACATGTCATCAATTAAGAACATTATATATAAAATTCAAAACATGTAATCTCAATGAAAGTATATCATCATTAAATGAGTTGAAATGCATTTTCACAGAATATCGCAATTATTTAGTTTTGGAATTACATTCATCCTAAGATCACATAAGACTTTTTAAGAGTTATAATGTAGGTTTGTGGTTAAGCTTATGAAAGTAATGGAATATATAAGGATTCAAAGGTGTTTGGGGATAAAACTCTCAGAATAATGGATAATTGTGGACAATTTCAAAATTAGAATATCATTTTTATAACAAGCATTAGATATGAAATTGGAGAGTGACGTTTATTATTAAACACTATATATATAAAGGAAAACACCTTCTCTTTTTTATTTTCTTTTTTTTTTTTTCCTCACTTTTCCTTTTGTTTTCTTTCTTATCTTTTTCTTTTGTTTATCTTCACTTTTTCCTCTCTTTCACCCTCTCACATGCTTAATTGCAACCACATAACAAGAACATCATTCAATCTCAAGTATCATTCCAAACAAAGGTATATAAGGTGATATATATGGTTTATAACTCCAATGTGGAGTTGGTTATGGGATTTTGGATTTTGAAACGAAAGGCTATATTACGGCTTAAAGTGGTATACGAGGGGAAATATATAAGGTGAGGTCAAGGTCAAATAGGTTAAATAACAAAGATGGCATATGACCCTTTCCTAAAGTTTAGGTAATTCTCGAGTCAAAATAACTTTAAAAATCATGATGAAGTAACACATTTCATATATGAACTCAATTAATGAATGATCAATGAAAGAAAGTGAGATTACTCACACATTTAACGTTTTTAAGGGGGAAAGAGTAATGTATAACACTCACAAACATAGAAAAACCCTAATCTCACCTGGTGTAAGTATATACAAATGAAAAAAAAGATTACCAAGTTATAAAGGCCTTAAATCAAATCAATTAAACAAGAAAAGCGCATGTGCTCATGGGTTTGAAGTTTAATTCACGAATTTTTTCATAATATCGTGATTTATAAAGTTGCCCAATTTTTGAAACTCACTTGTCGGAATTTTCAGAAGACATGAGTGACTTATCTAGTTTCTAAGATAGAAAATTGTAATCCAAAATATATTGACTAATAGCACACGAGAAAACCCAAAATTAGAGTAACTACTTCCTTGCTGCTAAATACTAATTGATTACACACACGAAAACACATATACACACATATGAACACACAAACACACGTCTCTCTTCAGGTTTTATTTTTTGAAAGATTGTTTTTTGTCCCTTCTTCTTGGAGACTGAATCCATTTTTTATTTATTTTTTATTTTTGTTGAGATTGTTGGTTTGAATTTAAATTTTCAGATTTTTTTTTGGAGATGGTTGAAATCCAAATCTGGAGATTTTTTTTGGGAGTTTGAATCCAAAATTTTATATTTTTTTTCTTTTTCAAATTGTTGGTTTGAATAACTACATGTGCTGTACAGCTTTTCACATTGTTGGTTTGAACAACCATGTGTTGTACAGTTCATTTTCTCCCGATAGAACTTGTTTCATAAGTTGTGTTCTTTTTATTCCATGTTATGCATTTATGTGTTATTCTAACACAATTTCCTTCTTTATTATTGTACCGACTATTGAAGCATGGAGATAGTTTCTTGGCATTTATGACAGTTGTAGGAGTCGCGGGAATAAACCAAATCAAAACAAATAAGTTAGTTTCTGTCTCTGAGCAAGAGCTTGTTGATTGAGACACTAACGAAAACCAAGGTTGTAATGAAGGGCTGATGGACCTAGAACTCGACTTCATCAAGAATAAAGGAGGTATAAAAATAGATAGCAACTACCCTTACAAAGCCGACGATGGAACCTGTAATGTTTCAATGGTATGCAATTTAGAGTCTACTTACAATTCAAATCATGTTATAATAGTATTCAGTATATTTATGTACTTTTCCTGCTAATATTATTTGGATAAAATATAATGGTTTGGCAGGTGAATGCTCTAGTGGTGTCAATTGATCGACATGAGAATGTGCCTTCTAATGACAAGGATCCCCCTTGTAGCTCAAATTCTTCCCATCTAAAGAGAGCCGTGAAACTGTATCTTCAGGCTCTAGACTACTAGAACCTATTGAATATGCAAGCCTGGGCCCATTCATACTCCTCCTTTATCTCTACCACCAATCGAACAGAGTTGCGTTTCATCCCCATTTCATCGTTTCCATTTGAGGAAGCATTACTAGGCCTTGGTATTATGAAAATTTTAACCTTCCCACTCTTGTCATTTTTCGACTGTTTAGCTGATATATTTGATAAAAATATATAAGTTATCAAGTACCACAACGAGTTCCTTGACCATTAATGAAGTTATCACGTACTATAGTCTATAGATCGTAGTGTTGAGCAACACGGTATGCTACAAGAAGAAAGCAAGAGGTCGGGAAATATTGAAACTCAGACTGTTGTTGAGTAAAATTCTGAAGGAATTTCTGAATATCGAGCTCTGAATGAATGGTATGTTCTTATGAAGGGTTACTTAAAAAATTGTTGTTGTATTAATCTTGTCTGTCACAATTTCTTAATTTAAAAGAAGTTTAATATAATGATCACCATATTTGACCTAATCGATATTTCCAAATGTCTTCACCTACATTATTTATGACCATGAAATGTTGAAATAGGAAGTCGATTATTTTTTAGAGTCGTCTCTTGCGGGTTTTTAAGCCTTATATGCTTCAACTCTTATTAGTTTTTTTCAGAGTTATTTCATTGTGCATGCCTCTTCGTCAATCCTCTATGATTTACTCGGATATGTTAAGAGTCTACGCTTTATGAAATGCCAAATAAGGTTTGATGTTTTTCTTAAAATGCTTTGATAGTCTCTTGATGTTTTTGACCATGAATAATTGCTCTTAGGTATAACGGCATGTAATAGTTTTTCAATGTTTGTTTCTTATTCTTTTTTCTTTTTTAAGTACGTAGAAACTTCAAAACTTTTTCTATTAGCATCTCGTCTTTTCGGAAAGCCTTATGGTGTCACGTAGTTTTAATAACATGTCCTTTAATGCAATTTTTGTCTTCCCATGAGGTTGATTTGTTGATATTTTTATCTTCTTTGGCATGTAGCATAACTATTAAAGGGAGAGATATGATCTTTTTTCCTTTGTAATCCTTTAAAAAATATTCATTTCTCACATTAGGTCCTCTCCCTATCCTCTCTCCCTTTCCATCCCATACTTTTTATTTTGTTCCAGATAAACTTGATAAATGAGTGGGTGAGTTTATTTTTTTATTCATTCCAATATCATGAAGTAGATGCTAACGTGATTTGTTGAACCCCTCTTCTCCGGTATATCAGGTATGACAAATTATTGAAATGCAACTTTGGTATCATTATTTATTTTAACACTTTGTTGGTACATTTTAGTCATTTGTTCAAGTATGCTTTATAATATGATATATAGGATTACTTTTTACCCTAAGCTATGTATTGATTCTTTATTTGCATTTTATAATATGCATTTAATTGACGATTGAATTTCTACATTAAAGTATCTATCTAAATCAACATTCACTAAAATATCTGTTGTAATCTTTGAATGAAACCCACGAGAAAATTGATCCATAACCATATGAAAAAAGGTGGGTATTGTTTGTTGGGTGTTTGAATGAGGGAGCGAGGCAGGTGATTGGTGAGGTTAGAGGACTAGATTTAAGTACAAACACATCAAGTGATATCAAAGTATCTCATGTAAACTAAGTGCATCCTCATTGGACTCTCGATCGACCTGATTGACTAGTATATGCTTCTTTTTGGGGTTAATATGGCGTTGGAGGGTTAAAACTTAAAACAAGAGCCAAGCTTCCTAAAAACAAATACAAACACAATAAGTGATACAAAAGCAACTTGTCTAAACTAATCGTGTCCTCATTCGAGTCTCACTTTCCCTAATTGACTAGTATACGCTTCTTTTGTGGTTAAAAATGGGAGTTTTGGGGTAAAAAATGAAAACAACCTAACGGTATAAAAATAGGTACAAACACATCAAGTGATACCAAAGTGACTTGTCTAAACTAACCACGTTCTCATCGGGTATGGCTGTTTATTATATATCGATTACTCCTAAATAAAATTACATGCGTGCCAATGGCACATGAATGTACTAGTTTTTTAGGTTATTTACTCATTTACGCTTACACATTTACTAAGATTGAGTTTGTTCAACATGTTCTTATGTGGAAATATGAAAATTCAAGAATGAAGTCTACTTTGCAAGGAATATCATGAATGCTACTTTTGAGAGAATAATATGTTTAGAACTTTAATGATGTTAGACTTCATTTCAAGTTTATGGTTAAAAGCTAAATGGTTTATCTTGTAGTACATTTTCTTTTGAGAACTTTAATCATTGTGAATGAAATATAGTTTTAGATTGATTTAATATCACTTAAATGTAGTTTCATTCATTTTGTCACGTGTATTTTCAAATTTTTGTTTGAGTGAAACTTATGGGCATTGGTTCTACATTGCCATTGGTTGAGCACAAGTTTTTTCTAGTGTATTTATATTTACTTGTTTAATGAAAAATTAATTTTTTTTTAAAAAATAATATTGCTAATGGACTTTAACCGTTAGAAATAAAAAACATATGTTACAAATATATGACATTTCCAATCCGTTGCAATGTATTTTGTAACGATTTTTATCCGTGACAAATTCTATATTTGTAACGGATAAAACTGTTACAAGTTAGTATATTCGTTACTAATATGAGATGTGTGCCAATGCCAAATCCGTTACAAAAATATTTTGTAACGGACTAAATCCGTTACAATACTAAATTTGTAACGAATTTTATCCATTACAAATTTCGTTGCTAAAATAAATAACGCCAATTTTCTAACGGATGTATCCGTTACAAATATTTTTTGCAACGGTTTTTGCCCGTTATAATTCACCTGTTTTGGTGTAGTGAAGAAGGTATTACACCACATAAATTAGGACACTTACTGCATTTCATGCATATATAGTGTTTCCATATTTATTCAACATTTTAAATAATTTTTAGAAATGATTTTAAATGAAAAGTCAATTTTCTTCATTAAATAAAACCTATTAAAACGTTTTTAAATAAAATTGGTTTTTTTGATTAATTAGACTTTCTTATGCTTAATCCGTCTTTATTAATGCAGTTAGTCGGTTACAGTTGTCGTATTGTGATTGAATTGTTTTATGTTTTTTCCGTCTCACATATTCGATCTCTTTTTTCAACCGCTGGATTTGATTTATCAGTGGCTTAGATAGATCTTGGTTCGATCCATGTTACATCACATTTAACAAATCCTATTCCTTGACCTGTTACCTATAACACCCGGTTAACTTACTTGAGATGGTTTATTAATAAACGTTGGATTCAATCTCAGTCCATAAAATGTATCTCAACCATTGATTTGAAAGCTTGTTCCAGAATCTTTGAACTTGTTTATAAAAGCCCTTATAGTCAAATGATATCATCTTTTTCTATAGTCTAGAGGGAAAAAAAAGAGAGAACAAAGAGTAAAGAGAGAAAGAAAACTCGAAAGAAAATTTGAGAGAAAAAAGAGAAAAAAACTTAGGGTTTTCTTCAAGTACCTTTGAGTTGAGTGTTGTTGAGTTTAGAGGTTTAAACTCCTAGTTTTTTTCCTCCCTATAACAATGATTTTTCTACTTATTTTAATTCTTGATTTTACTCAATAAAATCAAGGCTTAAACTTTGAGATATATTTTACACACATTGTTGAGTTGTGGTTTTTTGAAATATTGGTTTCAAAACTATTTTTGAAAACTTCTGTTCATTTTCTAATATTTTGAGTGGATCTTGGTTTGCATGTACTATTTCCACATGGATCTATAAAACACTCTTTCAAAATAAGATATATCAAAAGTAGTCTAAATGTTTAGATCTTAAAACATTCGAGAAACTAATTTTATATCTTTTGAATGCTTTTTCTTCAAGAAAATTCTTTTTTTATCTATTTTTGTGTTGATCTCAGAAGATCTAAACCATTTCAAATGATTTATGATGCAATTTATTTAGATCTGTTCATATAGATACCTGTTGTAATTTGATAGGTTTGTTTGTACTCTTAAGTGTACGTATGTGACTTGCATGTTCATATAAAATAGATCACTGTTTCACGAACACTATTTTCAAACACATCACTTAACATGTGTGGTTGTTATCTGAAGAATAAGATTTCTAGTTGACATAAAGCTTGCTTGAATTGTGATTACATCAAATGAAAGGATCAGAATAGTACCTTGAGGTGTAGCTTAAATTTAGGTATGTTTATTTTCACTTTGATCTGTTGCATGGTTGTATCTGTAAAATATATTGCTTATTTAGTAATTTTGTTTTGTGGCGTAGAGGTCATCGTGGATGTTTTTCCAAGCTTTGGGATTTTACAATGTTAAAATTGGCCTTGTGGTTTCATTGCGTACTCTTAAATCTTACATGTTTTTCTGATTGAATCTGGTTAATAGACTCATTTTATTTGATTTAATTCTTTTAGGAAGAATTTTAAATATTTTATTTGTAGAATTGTTTCTTATTTTTTACACATCTTATGTTAATCAGTTTTATACATTAGTAGTTTCTTTAAAAAGCTATTTCGAATTCTCAACTTTAGCCTTTTAACTCTATTAAAAACATAAGGTTGATCTTTTCCAGTTAACACATAAATCAAATTATCTATAGGTTTTTATTTTGTGTTGTGGTAGAACTACATGGACTTTGATGCCATTTTTGGTTACATAGGTGTTCCGAATTCATTTTGGTATTCAAGTCCATTCTTAACAATTTTGTTTGATCCCTATGTATGTGAATACACTTTGTCCCTCACATCAATGCAATACACCTAACAAACTTATTAAGATTACGGTTTGGGTTTAGTTGTTATTATACAACTGACACGATAACACGTTAAGATCATAACTCTTTGCTTGTAAATTATGTTTAATACATTTTGTAATATTTGTAAATTTGGGCCAAGCCTATAAGCTCTCTTAAAAGCCTGCATTTCATCGGATGGGTTCCAGAAATAGGTAATGTGATTGCTTTCTTGCAAAAAATGATATTGATCATAGGTATTCACAAATCTAATTTTAGTTTCTTGTGAGTACCCTTGAAGTTTTTTAGGGGATTAACCCATAGAAATCATTTGGGATTTCAAGCTTAACGAGGTTATGTCATAGTTTTGTTATGAAGCTAAAAGTCTAGAATGAGTTGGACTGGTAAAACTTTTAAGAAAAACTTCAAGGGTACTCACACGAAATTAAAATTAGAGTTATGAGTACCCTTGATCAATATCATTTTCTCAAGAAAATTATCCAATCTGTAAAACTCGTTGGGTGAAATGCAGACAATTATCTAGAGTTTGTGTCATGTTAGAATTACGTGGATTTTGAGGACATTTTTTACTGCGTAGGTGTCCTGAAGTTATTTTATGATTCAAGTCATTTTTTACAAATTTTCTTTAGTTTGTATTCATATATTACCATATCATTCATGCAACTAGAATCTTCTACTCATATAATTAGTTCTCTTGTATTTTTTACTTTGTCACTCACATTTTGTGATATCCTTTATGTTTTACTAGTCCCATAAATTCGATTTTGCATAATTTGGTGTTTTAATTACATTTATAGCTTGTTTATTTTTCTTCCATAACTAATACTATTCATTTCATAATCATATATGCATTTACATTTATTTTCATAAATCAAAACCCCCCAAAGGGAGCTTATACCATAGTTCTCAATTCTGAGTATTATCACAGTTTTCTATATTTTCACCACATTTCATACCCTTTTCATAAATCAAAAGAGACACCCTGAATTCGGATTATGGATTACACTCCAATTTGGTTCATCTATGAACTATGTGGACTTTGATGCCATTTTTGGCTATGTAAGCATCCCAAAGTCAATTTGGGATTCGAGTAACTTCTTACCATTTTGAACAGTTTAAAATATTTGTAACTCTAATTAGGAGGACGAATATAACGATTCCAATGCCATTGCACATGTTTCGGGGAAGGAACACTTGTAGGATTTTAATATTATTAGTTTTGGATTCATGTAATTTATGATGGTTTGATAATTATATTATTATTGTTTTTTTTATTGATGTAATAATTAGTTCAATAATAGAATTATATATAAGTTTGAAAACATGTACAAGAATTTTTTTGGAAGCAAACAAATATAATTTATTTTTTAAAAATATATTTATTATTGTTCACCGTCCGAAACCGTGACTAAATTTTAATTGGTTAAAAGGTGGTCATGGTTAGGAACTGTAACGATAGGATGTGTGGTCACGACTGGGAGTCACAGCTCAAGCTCGTGACCAACCAATCAAATTCCACGGATGGTGGTCACGTCAGTAACTTTGACCATACAAGCTATATTCACCGTCGGTGGTCACGACCATGAATCGTTACTAGTGAAAGGCATTCACGAACAACTTAAGCGTACCGAGAAACTCAAGTGTATCGAGTAACTTAAGCGGTCTGAGCTACTTAGCGTTCAGAGCAACCAAATCAAGAGAATCAAAAGACAACTACGCATTAAATGCGCATTATTATCGTACAAATGTATATGTATACTAAATAACATCGCATTATCTTTTCATATGTGAGCCTCAAGGCTATAAATACATTGTAACCTCATCATAAGAGGGGGACTTTGGATCTCTTGGTAAACCTATGATCGAGATTCCAAATAAACAGTCAGCAATACAAACACAGTGGACGTAGGCCATTTTCATCAGGCTGAACCACTTTAAAAATCCTTTGTTTTATTAATTTATTTATCTATGATTGATTAATTAGAGATAATCTAGTTTTTTACATCAACAGATTGGCGCCGTCAGTGGGAAACGACTGTACTTAGCGTTTTTCACCAAAACAAGTCATCATCTATGGCTGAGAATCCGGAATCCAGTAATCGAAACACTGGGATCCCTCCAAACCCTTCTACTCCCCCAAATATTTAAGATCTGACTGGCATAATGGATAATTTATCCTAAGGCCAAACAACCATGCAAGAAACCATGCTACAACTCATACAAATTGTTCAAGGTGGAGTGCCGGGACAATTAGGACAATGAAGTGTTCAAAGAAATGCCCATTTGCCATCTTCAAGAACTAGAAGAACGTTATTCCTGGAGGCTTTTCAATCTAGACGTACTGACTCATATCATACTGAAAGATCTAGAGATCCTTCGTATCAACCAGGCCGGACTTCATCAGTACGAGCTACTGATTCCCATCGAAATGTCACCCTTACCCCAGAAAGGACTAGTGCTATAGAGAGGTTGAGTAGAGTATCTCCTTTTGATTGATTGATCCCTATGAGGAAT
Organism: Sambucus nigra; assembly: GCA_949130495.1. NCBI lineage: Eukaryota > Viridiplantae > Streptophyta > Magnoliopsida > Dipsacales > Adoxaceae > Sambucus > Sambucus nigra. Next base: position 44,135,344 of record OX422210.1, on the reverse strand, counting down.
AGAAGTTCTCCTAGGATTGCATCGAGGAACTCTCAATGACCATCCGACCTAAGGTAAGGCTCTACTCAATCACGCCCAACAGCTCGTAATGAAAGGTCCCAAGAGGAAAACTCAACACAATCAGTTTCTCGAACCAATAGATCCGAGGACGAAAACGAAACATGGAAAGGCTCTATTCAAAGGTTGGAGGACAGATTAGGGGAAATGGCTAAGGTCAAGAATCCTCTACAAAGAACTTTTGTCCAAGGAACACCATTCGTACAGGCAATTGTGGATTTTCCCACGCCATCAAAGTTCAAAGCTCCTATGGTGACGCCTAAATACGATGGAAAAAATGACCCTGTCCTTCATATAGAACAATACCAAACTGCTACCGATATCTATGCGATCCCATATGAGATGAGATATAGGGCATTTTCAGGAACTCTCACCGCGTCAGCCCAAATATGGTACAACAACCTTTCTTAGGGGAAGATTGCGACTTTCTTTCAACTGGCAGAACTCTTTATAGGGAATTTCTATTTTGGAGCGAAACCAGTCAAACGAGTAGCACACTTACTGAGTGTTAGACAGAATCCAGAAGAAAGTACGAGGGACTACAATACTCGTTTCAATAACGAGAAGTTTGAGGTAATTGATTCCGAGGAGAAAATAATAATTACTGCTCCGATGAGTGGGTTGTTGCCAGATAAGTTGTACTACACTTTGGCCAAAGATCCGCCCAGGACCATGGTAGAACTGATGGCAAAGGCAGCTAAAATTATGAACGCTGAGGAAGCCATGGCTACGAAGAAGAATACAGAAACTAAGGAGACCAAGGTTGAGGCTGGTAAAACCGAGAAGAAGGATCAGAAGAACAATGGTGGCAACAGGCAGTCAAAAGGTAAGCAAGCACTGGAGCAGATGAGGAAGTATGGAAATTATACTCCCTTAAAATTGGACATAAATCACATTCTGGAGGAGATCAAGAACATCGAAAAGCTAGCCTGGCCAGGGAAAATGAAGGCAGATCCTGATAAAAGGGACAAGTCTAAATATTACGAATTCCATAAAGGCTATGGTCACACGACAAAACGTTGCATAGCTCTCCAGAATGAAATTGAAGCAGTCATCAGGCGAGGAAAATTGGCTAAGTATGTTGATCGCCAAAATAGTGGAAAGGCCAGCGACCGAGGAAGGCAAAGATCTAAATCTCATCGTCGAGCAAAAGAAGACAAGAAGAGAGATCACGCAGATGATCCAAAGGATGATCCTGCCCTTCCTAAAAGATCAAGATAGCCAGAGCGTGAGGTATTTTCAATCCATTTTGGATCATTTGAATTTAATGTTATTACAGGTGGAGATGCAGGAGGTGGAGATCTTACTGCAGAGAGGAAAGCTTACCTCAATGAGGCTCAAGCTTGCTCGTACATACATTGAATAAACTTGTCTGAAGATGATCATCCGAGGAAGGTGAATAAGGAAAAACTGGTTATTGGTTTGTCTAAAAATGACCTGGCAGGTGTACTATATCCTCATGATGACCCATTGGTGATTAAGATGAGAATGAAGGAGGTGGTGATTTCATGAGTGCTGGTGGACAATGGTAGCTCTGCAGACATCATGTTCTACCCATGCTTTGACAGTTTGAATTTAAAGTTATCCTAGTTGGAGCCTTATCATAGGCCATTCCTCGGTTTTACTGGTGAAAAGGTTTTTCCACTTGGGACGATCAAGTTGGATATGTTTATTGGTACATAGCCTGCTTGCCGAATAGAAAGAGTACACTTTTATGTAATGGACAAAAATGTCCAAGCAACTTATAATATCATTATGGGAAGGGTAGGTCTAAAGAAGTTCAAGGCAGTACCATCTACTGTACATCAATGTTTAAAATTCCTAACCAACTTTGGAGTGGGAGTTGTGAAAGGCGATCAGAAAGTAGCTCGGGAATGTTATTATTCATCTACCGAATAGGAGGAACGCGAAGAATACAGAAAGAAGACTACTACCTATTAAGTGGATGAAATAAAAGATGCAGAGATTGAAACATTAGACCCTAAAGATGAGTCTCTGCTCGTGAAGGGCCAGGTCATGGAGGCTACCAAAAATATCATTCTGGACGACGAACATCCTGAATGAACAACTCAAATTAGTGCATCACTGGATGTATCGATAAAATAGGAATTGATAGCATTTTTAAGGCGCAAAAAGCAGACTTTTACATGAAGTCATGAAGACATGTCAGGGATATACCCAAATTTCTTGTGCCACGAGCTCAACGTGAACAAGGAGGTCAAGCCAGTGAAGCAGCGAATAAGGGTGTTTAGCTCTGAAAAGAACCAAGCTATACAGGAAGAAGTAGAGAAAATACAAAAAGCCTCTTTTATTGAGGATGTCAAATATCCTGATTGGCTAGCAAATATGGTGATGGTAAAGAAGAAAAATAACAAGTGGAGGATGTGTGTAGACTTCACTGATCTTAATAAGGCATGCCCAAAGGATCATTTTCCTTTACCCCGAATCGATCAACTGGTGGATGCTACCTCGGGGCATGAATTGTTGAGTTTCATGGATGCTTATTCTGGTTACAACCCGATTAAAATAAAGCCTGAGGATAGGGATAGTACCTCTTTTATCACCCCAAGGGGAACTTATTGCTATAATGTTATGCCTTTTGGACTTAAAAATGCAGGTGCAACAATATCAGCCACTGATGAATAAGGTGTTTGCAGAGCAAATCAGTCATAATATGGAGGTTTATGTCGACAATATACTGACGAAGAGCAAGAAAGTTGCTGATCATCTAGTTGACCTAGGTCAGACCTTTGATCAACAAGAGAAATATCAAATGAAGTTAAATCCCACCAAATGCATATTCGGAGTAGAGAAGGCATGTTTCTCGGATATATTGTTAACCAACGAGGTATCGAGGCGAACCCTGAAAAGATCAAAGCCCTTTTGGAGTTGAGATCTCAAACTACAAAGAAGGAAGTGCAAAATCTCACAGGGCGAGTCGCAACACTCAACATATTTTTGTCACGAGCAACAGACAGATGTCTCCTATTCTTCAAAACACTCCAAAAAACTTTTGAGTGGAATGATGAATGCGATGAGGCCTTTCAAGAATTGAAGAAATATCTTAGGACACCTACATTGTTATCTAGACCAGTGATGAGATAAAGATTATACTTGTAACTGGAAGTTTCAGAGAATGCAGTTTTTTCAGCATTGATAAGAGTGGAAGACGGAGTCCAAAAATTAGTCTATTACACCAGCAAAGATTTCCGAGGAGCAGAGATCAGATATCAAAGGTTGGAAAAGTTGGCACTGACACTAATCGAAGCGAGCAGAAGGATGATGCCATACTTTCAAGCCCATACTATAGTGGTGTATACTGATATGCCATTGAGACAAGCTCTGCATAAACTAGAGAAATCAGGAAGATTAATGTACTAGGCAGTAGAACTTGGTGAATATGATATATTTTATGAGCCTATATCATCATTTAAGGGGCAGGCAGTAAGGAATTTTATCGCAAAGTTTACTCAATCTGATTCCTCCGAAGAACAGGAGCTTAATACAGACCAACGCGTGGATGTTACGGGATCATCAAATTTAACCCCCAACCAACCTCCATCCGTGGACGATCAAGAGAAGATAATCAACGAGCAGCGAGAAGTATTGGGGGAAGACAAAAGGAAGCATCAAATATTCCACCGAGGAGCTCTGTCTGACCAAAAGTTTGATAATGAAGTACTTGTGTGGAATCTGTGTGTGGATGGCTCTTCGTGCATTGCAGGCAGTGGAGCAAGAATTATTTTAAACAGTCCGGATGAGATTGATATGGAGTATGCTCCGCGCTTTTAATTTAAGGCTTCTAATAATGAGGCTGAATATAAAGCTATGATCGTAGGTCTAAGTCTAGACAAAACCATGAAGGCAGAGCAGGTCGTTGTATTCAGTGATTCACAGTTAATCGTAAATCAAATTCTGGGGGTGTATGCAGCAAAGGGAGAATTAATGGTCAAATATCATGCAAAAGCAATGGTTGTTGTTTCAAATTTTACTGCAGTTTAGTTGATTAGAATACCGAGATTGGATAATGCAAGAGCAGATGCCCTAACTCAGCTAGCATCAGCCACACGCACAGAGCTACGAAGAACAATCCCAATAGAAATCCTGGCTGGTCGGAGCATAGACGAAGATTTGATGATGAATTTCATTTCCCTTGACTTAGGACCTTCCTGGATGGATCCCATCAGGGCCTATATCGAAAAAGGGATTTTGCCACCTGATAAACTCGTAGCTAAGAAACTACGTCTTAAAGCTTCTCGTTATGTATTGACCAATTGTATTTTGTACAGAAGAGGAGTTATAACAGGATTACAAAGATGTGTCCATCTCTCCGAAGTTAAAGACTTGATCGAAGAGGTTCACGAAGGGTCGAACGCTTTTACAGAGGATAACAACATAAGGGTATTACTGGCTAACGATGAGAGATGATTGCGCAGCTTATGCCAAGAAGTGTGATAAATACCAACGTTTCTCTTCCATCCTAAGAACTCCCCCAGCATTGTTAACACCCATCACGTCCCCTTGGCCATTCTCCATGTGGGGGATAGACTTGGTCGGGCCACTTCCAACGACCAGGGGAAGATTCGAATACCTCGTGGTTACTGTGGATTATTTTACTAAATGGGTGGAAGATGAGCCTCTCATTAATATGACATACAACAAGGTCGATCAGTTTATTTGGAAGAATATTATTTGCAGATATGGTCTTCCTCATGCATTCATCACTGACCATGGAACCCAATTTGACAACGAGGAATTTGCTGCCTATTGTCATCAATCCAATGTACTGAAGATCCACTCTGCACCAGGCCATGCCCAAAGCAATGGGCAAACTGAGGTGACAAACAGAACGCTACTGAATGGTTTGAAAAAATGATTGGATGATGCAAAAGGAAATTGGATTAACGAGCTACACTCTGTGTTGTGGGCTTATCACACTACAACACGAATAGCAATAGGAGAGTCTCCATGCATGTTGACATTTGGAAGTGAGGCTGTCATACCTGCTGAATTGGGTCTACCCACGCATAGGGTGCTTAATTTCAATTCTCTTGTCAGTGATTTGGTGAGAAGAATAGACCTGGATATGCTCGAAGAAGTTAGGGAAGAAGCAAAAATCAGGAATGCAGCATATCAACAACGAATAACTTTGTTCTACAATAAAAGAGTGAAGAAGTGTGATTTGAAGAAGGGAATTATGTGCTGAAGAAAGTGATCCAAAAGCATCACAAACTGGAAGCCAACTGCCATGGACCTTACCGAGTAATATAAGTTGTTCGTCCAGGGACATACAGAATTGAAACTTTGGAAGGATAAGAGTTCAATAATGCATGGAATGCAGAGCATCTGCGCAAGTATTATCAATAGATAAAATTCCTATATAACACAGTTCTTTCAATATGAATAAAGTGATGTTTCTTATATTGTTGAATTTTTTTCGGAATATTAGTGCTATATACTACACAAACCCAAATTCTGAAGAGCAGCATACCACCAACTCCTGTTGGTCGGCAAATCAATTACCAGCAACTCTGATTGGTCGGGAACTCAATTACCACCAACTCCGATTGGTAGGCAAATCAATCACCACCAACTCCGGTTGGTTGGCAAATCAATTACCACCAACTCCGGTTGGTCGGGAACTCAATACCACCAACTCCGATTGGTCGGCAAATCAATACCACCAACCCCGGTTGGTCGAAAAATTAATTACCACCAACTCCGGTTGGTTTATAACTCAATTACCACCAACTCCGATTAGTCAAAATCTCATTACTACCAACTCCGATTGGTCGGTAACTCAATACCACCAACTACGGTTAGTTGGCATCTCATTACCACCAACTCCGATTGGTCGATAAATCAATAACCACCAACTCCGATTGGTTAGTACCAAACTAGGCAAGAAGCTGGATGACCTCCCGGGGCGTCCACTGTCTAGGCAACCAGGTAATCCATACGAGATTACTACAACTAAGCAGGAACATGAGATGAAAATAATTCCATTGCTTAGGCCCAAAGAGTGACAAGTCACTATAATCAAACAACAAATGGGATTAGTATGGTATATATATATATACTTATTCACAAACCAACAAACCAACAAACAAGGACATTCTATAAATTATATCGAAGAAAAATGAAATTGTCAAAGACTAAAAATTTCTTCATTAAAATCAAGTAGATTACATATGATATGAATTTTGATTCATTACATAAACATATCCTATTCTATGGGTTTCTTTCCCTTTGCTTTTGAAACAGGTTCTACCCCAGCTGGAGGATCATCTAACGCATAACGGGAATTTATAAAGTTTAGATCTCGCAGCATTCTGACATTCATTATGGATGGTCGATCAAGCAAGTGTTCTGGACGAGCTATCTCAAAGTTTGCATGAAGACTGTAATCATCGAGATACTTGAAAATCAGGCATCGAGGAATTACACGAGCAGGAATCTAACTAATATTAAGCTTAAAAGGAGGCACGGGCAAATCGAGCACTCCAGGCTCATAATAATCCCATAAGTAGTGTCCTTGCTCCAATTTTAGCACATATATAGCGTTCAACCATCCCTGCTTATACCCCTCATTATTCGATTGCTGCAAACGAGCATAAAGATGATATAGAGCTTCATTATACCCAGCCATCCAAAATTCCCTAGGCTGTTCATGAAATTGATAAGTTAACCTCTCAAGTTGCTCGTGGAGTTTCTTCACCAGAATTTCTTTACTTTCCAGAGCAGAACTTTGATTAGAGAGTTGCTCGATGAGGTTCAGAATCTTCTTAGACATTTCTACCAAGGCTTGGTTCTTCTCCATCAACTGAATGACTTGATTCTCTAAAGCCGACTGAGTTCTCACTTCTTCAATGGTGACCCGACCAGTCCTTGCTCGTCCACGAGAATATCTTGCTCTACCACGAGTAGATGTGGAGGGTCCATCTCATTTCAAAGTTTCTAACTCATCTCGTAAGTTAGTATTTTCTACCTCCAAGAAGAAAAAACCTTCATCATTAATGGGGACCAAGGCTCCCGAGAAAGATGCAGCATATTTGAGTTATTTTATTTCCTCCTGCAAAGCAATATTCTCCTGGTCCAACAACTTGGCGATATGCCTATGCTCTTTAATTTCAAGCTTTAGAACACTCTCCTTCTTCTCATGAGCAGAAATGAACTTGTCATATCCCTTGTCAGCACTCAATTGTTGGTACTTTTTCTCATAGCCTTGATGCAGAAGTGTAGCAGATTCTTTGTACTGCTGCTAGAATTCCTCGATCGTTCCTTGAAGATCTTCAATCATTTCATAATAGGCCACATTGTTGGCAACAACACGTTCGAGCAAGGACTTAAGGTATTGATTAGCATCAATTACTCGTTCAGAGGCATCTGGTCCAAGAATATCAATGATTTGAGCCTCAGTAAAATCTGCATGACCAAATTTGAAATAGTCATTGCATTTCTTCATCAACTCTGAATCATGAGTTGATAAAAGTTCCATCCTGGCCACAAACTAGCAAAGACAAAATAAAAAACAAAATCAACAAATGGTGAGAACAGAGCAAGAGAGAAATTCAAGACAAACAACAGAAGTTCAAATTTTATTTATCGTGATAAAGGAGAATATAGTTTAAGGTTACATTCAAGAAAATAGAAAAACAAAAGACCCGAACAACTTTACACCTTCTCCTTATTTCCTACGACTTCTTCAGAGGGTTTGGAGGAAGGGGTTGGTTGCTCAGGGGGCAAGGGAAGTTGCTCGGTAGATATGATAGCTTGTTGGACTTTCTCTGAGGGTTGGGCAATAACAACAGGGACCTACTCTCCTGTCATCAAACTCATCTGAAGCTACTTCATCTTCTTCTTCTTCTTCTTCTTCTCCAGGAGAGGGAGGAGGGCTATAAGTATGCTACTGGAACAGCTCAGAATTCTCAGTAACCTTCAACTCCTTCAAGGCTGCTACCCATCCATACCTAAAATATTTGACACTGGCATACTCCATTTGAGAAGACATGACAGCCAGGCCCTTGTTCCAGCCCTTATCCCAACCAACACTGAAGGATTTTTTAACTGCAGCTTTCCTTTTTACCCTCTCTAAGGAGGTCCTTTCCCTAAGGAGCTCTTCGACAGAATTCAATTTTTCCTCTACCTCTGCCTTATGTTGCTCGACATCTTGAAGCCTAGCAACATTTTCCTCAAAAGATTTAAGCTTGATCACAAGCATCTCTTTATCTTGTTCAGCTTCTTGTAATTTCTTCTCCAACTCTTTGGAGGCAGCCACAGCTTGATCTCTGTTTGCTTCAACAGACTTAAATTGCTTCTCCCAAGCATCTTTGTCCTCCTCGTACTTCTGATGAGATTCCTTTAAAGACTGGGTGAGTCCAGCAAAAACTTCCTCTACTCCACCCGAGGAGCTTGAAGCCCTGATAACTTCATCCTTCTTCAAAATACTGTTGAAACACGTTACAAGCTGAAAAAAGAAAGAACTTTAAGTCAATATATGAACATAGTATTAGAAAAATAAAGGACTCGGGCTAACAATACTTACTGATGCAATGTGTTGCGAGAAAAAGTATCTTTAATGTTTTGGACCTCTGGGACAGTCCAGGATTTTACCAAGCCCACATCAGATCTCGAAGGAATAAGAACTGGAACACTACCTTAAACATTTGAAGGTTGAGAGATAAGTTCTAAAAGTCTCTCAGAAGAACTTCTTTTTAATCTCCTCAGAGGAGCAGGAGCTGTCTCTTTTGGTGGAATGACAACAGTCTCACTCGAAGGTGAGATGACAAGAGTCTTACTCGAAGGCACAGGGGGCTTCTTGCTAGCTTCCTTGGCAGCAATAGAAGGAGGTACATATGTATTCTTTGTCCTTTCATCTGGGACATCTTGTTTATTCTTCTTGCCTCGTCGGTGGCAAAGGCAGACTTGTCAAAAAAAGGTAGGAGCTTTACTCTTCTTCATTAGATCAGTAATAGGAATACTCAAGTCAGAAGAAGAACCTTCCATACTGGTCTCAGAGATTGGTACCTGATCAAGATCAACTACCATAGGACGAGGACGAGCAATGAAAGACGAGGTGTACCTTCTGTATTGCAACAAATAGGAAGCCTATCTAATATTCTCCCCAGCAACAGATTGATGCAAGCCCCAGATAAGTTTTAAATGCTTTATATTAATCTCGGTTTCTTTTAGAGGTTTTCTTTTACTGTCAACTGTAATAAACAAAATCAAATGTCAGTGGTGCATTTCATCAAATACAAAGAAAATAAGATTTCAAAAATAAAAATAACCCATCTCATTGCCATAAAGCGGACACTTGGGACCTTCGTACACGTCATCTCCACTTAATGGAGGGTTTTGCCAATTTTTCATCGCAACCCCATGATCAAAATAATCCCTATTGGCATCGGGAAGATTGACAACTAACGCTCTATTCGAAAATCTAGTTTTTAAATAGAAAGTATTGTCACTGGTAACCTATCTGTAACAGTACATAATATCTGGAATCCCTAAACGAGTTCCATGAAGCTAGTTCAACCTATGTACACGCCATTAACTACCCTCCATGTATTTGGAGCTACTCTTGTAGGTACAATATCGAAATATTGGCAAAACTCCAAACACAGGGGATTTGGTGGGAAAGAAAAGCCACATTAGGCTACAAAAAGACTTGGGAACCAGTGTCCCTCAGCCAAAGAAAGTAAATCACAAGGATAACAAAGTTCTTCCAAACTAACCCACGAAGGGATTGAAAACTCAGACCGAAATTTATCTAACGATTCAACAAGATAAACCATGGTGAATAAAGAAAATAAAGAAGAAGGTAGAAAATCTTACAGAGGAAAATAAATCAGTTGTCAATGAACGATGGAAAGAACGAAGGCACAAGATAGAGAGAAGATGAAGGGTTCACAAATACAGATTTGAAAAGTGAAAAGCGATAGGATTTTTGTCGCACTTAAATACTTTTTCTCGGGAATAGAGAAAAATAATGATTACAAGGAAAGACGTTTGCGTTTTCGGCGGCTAAAAGAAGAAAAAGGCACAAATATCGAAGTGATCGTGAAAATTCAAAATATTTATGAAGCTTGATATTATGCGCTCAAAAAGTAATTATATATATTGAAAATTTTCCTAAAATCCATGAAGATTAGTAATCCAAGCAGTTTTCAAGCAAAATGTTCCACACTCTCCATCAACCTCAACTGTGAAATATTGGGGGCTTCTGTTGATACCAAATTTAGTATACTGACGTGGACCAATCACTTGAAGACGCGTGTCAACCTACGTGGAAAATACAAATATTTTAGACGAACAACTTAAGCGTACCGAGCAACTCAAGCGGTCCGAGCTACTTAGCGTGAAGAGCAACCAAATCAAGAGAATCAAAAGACAACTATGCATTAAATGCGCATTATTATCGTACATATGTATATGTCTACTAGATAACAACGTATTATCTTTTCATATGTGAGCCTCAAGGCTATAAATACATTGTAACCTCCTCATATGAGGGGGACTTTGGATCTCTTGGTAAACCTATGATCGAGATTCCAAATAAACAGTCAGCAATACAAATACAGTGGACGCAGGCCATTTTCATCAGGCTGAACCACTTTAAAAATCCTTTGTCTTATTAATTTATTTATCTGTGATTGATTAATTATAGATAATCTAGTTTTTTACATCAACATGAATTTTAAGGAATTCTAAGAGATAACTTACGGAGACAGATACTGAAATGGGATATGAAAAGATTAGCTTTACTCCAACTCTTGCTCTACCTTATCAATTTTTTAGCTCTTAAATCTTCTCTCCCTCTAACTTTGTAATCTGACTTTACCCTAGGGGTTATGTCCTCTCTCTCAGTTCTCATCTCTTGATTCAAAGATACCATGTCATATCACCATATCTACTTAACCATTATAAGCCACGTTGTTGTTTGATTCATCCCCCCTCTGTCATCACAGGTACTCACACCCTCCCTCTCCACGATTTTTTTTACCCTCTGTGTTCTTTTAATGTCAATATTCCACAATCTCTGAATCGTCCATGGCTTTTGAGTGTATATGCGGAGAATGGGGGATGTGACGATGGTGGAGGGGCGACGCGTGATTGGGGTTACAGCTTGGCATATGGCACAACAGATGGATCTGGCGCTTGGAGGGAGTTGTAAAGTTACGTTGCATTTCGAACAATTACATTCATGTATGCATAAACATTTGTAAAACACGAAGATCATTGTTCCAAAATCTTCAATTCTGAAATAAATATTCAAGATTCCATAAGTTCTCTATAAATATAATAAACACATTTATGTAGTAAAAGAAATGGATACATAAAGTAAACAATTAGAAAAACTTCATACAGTCACGGTACCCAAAATTTTGAGAAAGATTTCCATAACATACACTCATTATTTCTAAAATGAGAAGTTGGTTACTTTTTATTTCATTAAGTTTCCCGAGACATATAACTTTGTCTCATTTTTGCAATTGTCTGATATGATATATATATATATATATATATATATATATATATATATATACAGAGAGAGAGAGAGAGAGAGAGAGAGAGTCCTATGCATACTAAGTTTGTACATCTATTTTTTAAATAGTAAAAAAATATATTTTTGTGTTGATTTTTTTTTGTGATATTTAAACATTTCAATGAACCCATATAAAAACATTCAGGTAAAAAAAAAATCTATTTAAAAAAAATATTTTTAGCTGAATTTTTTTATATGGATCCGCTGAAATGTCTAAATATCACATAATAAAATAAATATATATGGGTCCGTTAAAATGTTAAAAAAAATTGACGTGCGTCAACACGTGTGCAAATCTCTCTCTCTCTCTCTCTCTGTGTGTATATATATATATATATATATATATATATATATATATATATATATATATAATAAAGCTCTTTTAAAGACATAATCATTATCGCTGTTTTTTGAATCAGGGATTGAGAAGTATAAGAAAGGAATTGAGATTGTGTTTGTACCTTAATGGATATGAGAAGGGAAATGGAAGCAATCATATCTCACTCTATCTAGCCATTAGTGATGCATAACGTCTTTATCAAGGGTGAGAGGCTTATGTGCATTTCAAGTTTTTTGTATATGATCATATAAGGGATAATTATATAACCATGACAATTTAAATGGATACCTCTTGGATGACTCTTGTGTATTTGGAGTTGAGATTTTTGCTAATAAATTTATATATTTAGTCTATTTGATTGAAACTTAATTATATATTGTGTTGCTATTATTTCTTCTGTAAAAATTCAGATTAATACCAGTGCCTTTTTTCTCATTTCTAATTCACACATCAAGGTTAATTCCAACGAATCTTTCTCTCATTTGTAATTTCAATCAAGGGATCAATATAGAATCATAAATCGTCTACAATAGTTTAGTTTTGAAATTCTGTCCTTTTCAGTATGACATGTTTGTAATGTTGTTTTTTATTCTCCTAAATTGAAGGTTAACTCCAATGCAATTATATACCATTTGTAATTTCAATCAATGGAAGGCACATCATATGTTTGATTAAATGTAGATTTGTGGTTCGACGTCCATTTATAGAATTCGTGTACGATGATCAGAACTTTGACTCTACTATGCTAGGACAAATAAATCATTACTGAATATGGAATTTTGTTTGATTCTTCCAAACTCAAGTCCAATTCAATTGCATGTTTTTTTATAAAAAAATTATTTGTAATTGTGAAGTGTCCAAAATTTTCCTGGCATATATTTTATTTAAAGTCCTTTGAATTATTAATGCTTTATATATTTTCTAAATTATGCACTTAATTAACTAAATATGAAATTTCTTCATGTATTCCCAATATGAACTTGTTAAAGATATATAATATAGTGTTATCTGATATATTAAAGATTTATGCAGTTATTTAATTGGTATATGAACCTGTGTCAGATATTAATAAACGTCAAAAGAAGAATATTTGACGATTTAGGTTTCATATTTTTCTGTATACTATGTTTTTATCTTGTTTTTTCCTTAAACAATATTTCATCTAATCTTGAATTTACTTTATTCGTAAGACGTTTCATTGATATGGATGCCTGCTATTTTTTTCAAGTTCATAACTTCTTGTGTCATGGTTGATACATTATTTTCCACAAATTTATTTCCTTTACTTTTTTACCTTCACATTCTTTGTTATAGGTTTTAACATTTACATTAACAATTTTAAAATTCACAGTGTTTTTTGCATTTATTTACCTCATCAAATTGAATATCTGGACACGCCCACACGTGCAACGCACGTGGGCACAACTAGTTGACTATAAAAGGTAGCAACAAATTACAATTGCTCAACACCTGACTCATTGTTGACTCACATACTATTTGCTTACATTATTATTTTCGGGATGACAAAATTATTTCAATTTTAAATTTTATAAAGAAATATTTAATATCAGTTTGTTGCTTCTTTAAATTTGCTTATACATTTAAAAAGGTGATATGCTCACCTGGGACAATGAATGCCTTTAATTTTTTTTCCTATTGTTTACAAACATGTGAATACATAGTTGAAAGTTAGGTAGATTTCTATTTTCAGAATAAGAGATATTGCTTGTTCAACAATCCAATTTAAATATACAAGTGTGAAATAAAATTGGAAAGATAAATAACTTTTGAGAGTGAAATCAAAATTTGGAAAGTGAACTTTATATATATGAATGTTATATAAATTTTGGAAAGAGAAATAAAAAAATTTCGGTCATCTTTTCTATTGTTTACTAACATGTGAATACATGTTAGTTGAACGGATTATTAAACAATAAAAAAGATTTGTATTGTTTATAAATAATTTCTATCGTTTACAAACATGTTAAATATATAATTATTAAATAACTTTTGGAAAGAGAATTTTTTTAATCATGAAATTAAATTTGGAAATAAGTATATAACTGAAATATGGTTGTTTGGCAATAAATGAAGGATTGATTGGTCATTATGGGTGCGAATGAGATATTTAACAATTAACTTACAAAATTCGTCAAAATGAAGACCAAACTACAATAAGTGAAAATTATAGCGATTTGATTATTAGGGTCAAATCCCGAAGAACCCATTAAAATATAACATCACCTTGTCTAAAGATTTTCATTTTGGTCTTTTAGTAAGGTACATCAGCCTTTGAAACTACCTTCGAGTTTAAACTCTGCCCACTCTCAAACAAAGAAGATAAATGGCATTATTATGAGCTACTCCTATTTAGTAGGTAAAAAATGCATTAAATTCTATTGACTTTTTTTAATACACTAATCATTTTTCATTATAGGCTACATATCTAGACAAATATACCATCACATATATTCATTTTAAACCGACTTACTATCTCTCTCTAAAAATAAACATTTAACCCCCCACTCTCTCTCTAGCAGCCCCACCCCCACCCTCACCCTCACCCTCACCCTCACCCTCACCCCACCCCACCTCACTTTATCGGATACTCGCCAGAAACACCCAACTGGAAAATCTCACTAGAGGCTGTCGAAATTCTCGCTGGAGTATTTCTTTCTCTCTCTCTCTCGTTTATTTCTTTATTTTTTCTGGTTCGCAGCAGCGGTACTATCACCCGAGCTGGAGAAGAAGAATTTTTTCCGAAAAGAATGGAGTTTCGCTGAAAAATGGAGGTTTTACAGAAACCATAAATTTATTTGTTTCGATTTTTTTTGTAAAAAAATATTGAATATGTGTGTTGTTTGATAGATCTTAACGAGTAGATTCCAAATATATAAATTTTGTGAATTTTGGATTTACAGATTTGAAGTTATGAATTTTTAAAGATTTGATGTTTTATTTTTGGCAAAAAACGAGGTAAAAGTTTACAAAAATATTTTGGTTGTGTATTGTTAATTTAATGTGAAAGTTGGCAAAATATGAAATTTGACTCATTGACTTATTCAAGGGATCTCTTGTTTCATTGACCAAGTCAATGAGACTAGTTACCTATTACACCAAAATGAATTTCTCTTTTATTTGTTTTTTCAAATTTAGCACTCAATTTATCTAAATTCTTATTAGTATGGTGAATATTTATAACATTACATAAGATGGACAATTCGACTACACACACAAATTGGAGGAGAATCAAGATGAACACATGCACAATTTTTTGACAAAGGAAGAAACTAAACAAAACAAAGCTAGTCATGGTCTTATATTTCCATGTCTCATACAACACCACAATAAGTTTTAAGGGCAGATTTGGCTTTTTGGCCAGCCTCAGTGTAGTAGAACCCCAAGAACTCAACATGATCAAATGGCTTGAATAGCAAAGGATGTTCTTCATCCACCAATTCCTCTGGGGCTTTAATTATGTACCCTGCTTTCGGGATTGAAAATAATCCAACCGAGTACCTCGCCACGGACCCGGTCATCATTACGCGATGATACGCCGAGTGCAATCGCCCATTCGTCCATGCCTGTAAAAATCGGAAAAGTTTATACGTACCAAGTTTTTTTTACCAAATTTTGTATTTGCATGAAAATATTGTACCCCTTAGTACAATCATTTAATGCAGTTAGAATAGAAACTTGATAAAACCATTACTCATAAAAAGTTAGATACAAATTATTAACTTACACGATGATAGCATAAGTAAGGGTGGACATTAGGATCCGAACGAGGACTTCAGTTACTCTTGATAGTTGTTTTTTGGATACGCATTTTTAATCTTCGCCATATCAAATTTTACTCGGTGACAAAAAAACGCCATATCAAATTTTTAAGTAGAATAGTATATAGTGACAAAAAGTTAATCTTCGCCATAAAAATTATGGGGTGAATTTTATGACATTACTAACATTGTAAAATGAATTCAAGTTCAAATATACGCAATATTTAACAATGTGTCGCTAAAGACAGTACAACCACCCCATGACACCGTTATATTTTTACTATTTTTTTTTCATGTTTTAAGTTGTATATGTTTGTTGATATCTTTAATATGCCAGGGACCCCTCGTAATTCGGAAACATCTTAAACCATATATGATATTATATTTCAACTATGCACAAAATACGTAAAAAAAAATAAAAAAAAAATAGAAATATAAATCTACCAATAATTCTCATTTTTTCATTAAATAATCAAAGAAATAATAAAATAAATAGCATAATAAATCCTACATTTGTTTTATGAAGACACAATTGTCTTTTTCTTAAAAAAAGTGCAAGAATTCCGTGTACTTTTTTAATTAGAGTTTTTTTTACCAATAACTCTCGTTTTCTAAATTAGTAGTCAAATATGTCCTATAATATTTTTTTTACTCCATCAGGTCCTATGAAAATAGATTTTTTCTCCACTAAATCCTATTTGTAAACAAGACATATTGAATATTCAATACGTGTATAATTAAGACATATTGAAAAAAACTTATTTTGATATGACCAATTATAATATGTTTTATGTAAATATGACTTATTTGTCAAGCTCCCCCAACACATTGACGTTTCGTGTCTGATTGATGTCTTGAATAATAATCAATACACCTCAAACACCAACTGATACAGACAGAACACGTCAATATATCACTCAAATTATATTAAAATTGTGTCACTATGAAATTACCATGTCCGTAGTAACTTACATTTAGAGAATCACCAATCATGACTATAAAAGAGCCTTGTGAAGGTTTGATGTTGATCCACTCTCCATCCTTGGTCTCAACTTCAAGCCCATCAATTTGATTTTGATGCAATATGGTCACTATATTTTTGTCCGTGTGAGCATTTAGGCCAAGTTTTGTTTCACTAGTTTGGGGACCTTTATATTTCATGACCCTTAAAAGATAGTTTGTTGATTCCATGTGCTCCTCCAAGTACCTCTCCACACCTAAGCTCTCCAAAATCATCCTCCTTATTATCTGATCTAATTCAGATAGTTTCTCCGAGAATGATTGTACAGTTTTGCTGACAAAACAAAGAGTTCAAATAACCAATAAATTAATAGGTAGCACACATATTTTAAAAAAAATTAGTGCGTGGCCTGCGTTTTTTAAAACTTTAGCGCGGGACTAGGGGTAGCAATTGCTGTTTTTGGATCGGATCAAGGATCGACACGACATGACAAGATTTTTCGAAACACGAACACGACACGGCATTGTATTTTTTTATCTGACACGAACACGACCTGAATAGAATATTACACGATACGAATAACACGAATTCATAAATTTTACACTAAATTAAACATGAATAGACAAGAAAACCCGAATACGATTAACACGATAAAACACAATAACACGACTTACAATTTTGATACGAACGCGATACGACTTTGTGCCAAAAAAACCCGGCACTAACAAGAAATATTATGTCAATTTCTGATCAATTTCGTGTCATTTCATTTGATGTTGTTTCTAAAATTGTCACCCATACGCGCGACACTTTCTAAATGTCTTTATTGCGATGTAAAATATGAACAAATTTTGTAAATATTATTTAGGATGTGATTTTCACTAGTATATTCTTACATTGAGAACCATGGAGTACATACTCTTGAGTAACGGGTTGATGTGATGTCCGCCCCTTTATTTAATTGTATTAAGTTTAGTCCAAACCCTTTTAATTATTGGAATTTGACAATAAAAAGCGTCATAAGTATAGTATCACACTTGAAAATCAGGGTTATTAAAAGTGTGATAAAAATAATACTTATCCAAACGGAAGAAAAAATTAGAATTCTTAAAAATGATAAAAAAATAAGAAAAATAAAACTAAATATACCTGGAAAAAAACCAAAATTATTGAAACTAGCATAAAATACCCAAAACTTTAGTGAGTGTTTTCAAAAATTGAAAACTAAAACTAGCGTAGCTGAACATAAGAAAAAAAATTGATATGGTAGAAGTAAAATACCGAGTATACCGATTAATAACCTCTCCTAATCAAAGTTCAAAGAGTAAAATTATTAGTGGTGAAACTCACTATACTAAACAAATGGGAAGTGACCAAATTACCTAATGAAGAAGAAAATGAGCCTAACAGTAAACACAATAAAGAAATGGGGTACCAAAACATAGGATTTCCTTCGGGCCACAATAGGTTAGTGAAGCTTTCGGCTTTATCGGGGTTGGGTGCATCTTCGATACCCATGCTCTCGTAGAGTGGCACCATCGGATATTGTCCCACGTATCCATGATACGGCTTCCTCGAAGAGTTTCGTAACTTAGTTTGTAATGGGAGGTCGAAAAGCTCTTGTAACGCATCGAATACGGCTTTTCCTAGCTCCAAGGGAACTTTATCGAATGACGCCTCAAAGCAGCCGTATTGTTCAAGGGCTAGGTGGACTTGGGATTTAACTGAATTCCAATCAGGAGTGCCTGGTTTAAGCTCAATGGTGGAGAAATTTATGAATGGAAGTTTGAGAGGAGTTTGTGAGCCCATTTCTTCTCTCTTTCTTTGCTAATTGGAGGCTTAATTAGCTGTATTATAGTGGTGTAGTTGTGTTTGTTGTAGCAACTATTTATGTTGTTTCATGTGGTATGAAGACAAATGATATATGTTAATAATTTCTCGTTGATTAGCATTGAACAATTTCATTTGTAAAATATTGCTTTAAGCACATTCATTAGGGAGAGAGAGGCTCATGTGCGGGAGCCCAAATACGGAACTCCCGTGCGGGATCTTTTTTAGAAAAAAAAATGTTTTGTTTTTATTTTTTTTGTGTGGATTATAAATATTTTAGGGTACTCCTATAAAAAAATCAGCTCAAAATAACATTTTTTGGTATTTCAAAAAAATTGGTCAATATTTGACAGTATTTGAGCTGCTTAAAATACTGTCAAATTATGATCCATTTTTTTAAAATACAAAAAAATATTATTTTGAGCTGATTTTTTTATAGGAGTACCCTGAAATGTTTATAACCCAAATAAAAAAATAAAAATAAAACCTTTTTTTTTTCTAAAAAGGATCCCGCACGGGATCCCTCATTTTGGCTCCCTCACAAGAGTCGTTCCCTCATTAGGGATGCCCCATCTAACTATGTTTAAATATTAGGCTAAGTAGGGAAAAGCATTTAAAAATAAAATACACACACAAACACACATAATTTCCATTATGATATCCCTCTCCCCTTTAAAGGATCCCCAATGGGTTTATGGTACCCATTATGATTGGCCTTATAGAAGATCTCCGGATCAATCTACTCCATTGCAAATTTATTTTGGATTGAATGCTGCAATATTTAACATAGTATTTGATCATGTGTTCATGACCCAATGACCGATTGTTCCAAATTGATTTCGGATTGAATATTCTAAAATTTAAGAGTTTTTGTTAGCAATTATTTATGTAATTTTTCATGTGATATTAAGACAAGTGATTGGTATTTCTTGTTTGTTTGTTTTGTGCTTTTGCTTAAATTAGTCTTAATAATTGCTCGTTGATAAGATTCGAATTATAAAAACATCATGAACAATATCTTTCATTTTCTTTTAATTGGTAAAGTGAATGTGGTCCCTGGCAGATAACGATTTCTAACATAGAGTATCTATAGAATGTGGTCCAATTTCTAAAATACTTAGCATTGCTGTCATGGGATGACTCAAAAATAAACAATTCTTTAAAAAACATAAAGGGGGTTTTGGAAAAATGTTCAATCTAATTTAAAGGGTATAAAAATAGGATACTTCACATAATTTTATAAATTTAGTCCATGTATTAAAAACAACATAAAAAATGATCAATATACCATTTGATAACTCATGCAAAAAAAAGCGCATCAAATTATTAAAACTCCATAACTTTAAATCTACAAATTCAAAATTCACAAAATTTGTATATTTGAAATCTACTCGTCGAGATTTATCCAACAACACCCATATTTAATATTTTTGACAAAAAAATCGAAATTGATATATTTACTATTTCACTAAAATCTCCATTTTTTCCGGCAAAAATTCCATTTTTTTTTTCCGGCGAGCAGAATATTTTTTTTGGCGCTGATAATGGTGCCGCTGGCGGAGACAAAAAAATGTAAGAAATAGACGAAGGAAGAGTGAAACAAGGAGAGAGAAACAATCCAGCGAGAATTCCAGCGATCTCCGACGAGGATTTCGGAATTTCGATGAGGATTCCGGTGGGTGGGGTGGAGGTGAGGTTATGTGTTTATTTTTACAATGAGTTTTAAATGAGTATGACTAAGGGTATAAAAATAAATCTCTCTTTAACTAAAACAAATGAAATTACTTGTTTTGTGTACTTCTAACTCTAAAGGGAGCACACAAATAAATGTTATTGTATCACAGGATCTAGATTTATAAACTCAAAAATCACTGTCTTAGAAATTTAGGGGTGGACAAAAAAAAGACCGACCCGAATGGACCGATTGGACCAAACCGAAAATTAAGGCTATTTTGAAACCGGTCCGAAAATCGGTTCACAAAATCTAAAAATCTATTAATCCGGTCCGGTCCGCGGTCCACTATATTAAAAGACCGATTTGGACCGGACCGAACCGGTTCCCATATATATATAATAAAAATAATTTTATTGTGTTTCTTATGTATAGTTTTTGAATTAATGTATATAACTTATGAATTTAATTTGGAACATTTTATATATGTATAGACATCTTTTTAATTTGGGTTAAAAAAACCTATGTAAATATCACTTGGAGTTTCGAGTATTATTTTTTTGTATATATATTTGTGAGAAAAATAGATAAAAACATTCATAAAATGTACATATATATAAAATAGGATCAGGACCGAATTTTACTCCGGACCGGACCGAAAAAAGTCTGGACCGAATTAGTAGGTTAATCGAATTAATCGGTCCGCTCTCGGTTCAAAAAAATTGAGGACCGAATATTCGGTCCGGTCCAAAAAATAGGCAAAATTCGGACCGAATCGTGCCCACCCCTATAAAAATTTAAATATAAGAAAGAACATGATACTGACGTTAATTCTCTAAAAAAAGAAAATTACAAACACATCACAATAGCTAATCTGAAATGTTTCTCTTTGTTTTCGAGCTAATTAATTACAATGTTGTCCCTAAAGTATCAACAATATATTATTGAGCCTTTAAAGTGTATATTCTGCATGTCAAGTCTGTAAAGTAATTAAGTTGTTTTAACTTTATGCTTCGATCCATTTTTTATGTAATTTATCAAAAATAGGCGTAAAATGGTATCTGGTGGCCACCGTGATTAGTTAATCGTTACAAATATCTTTAGACCAGATCAAAATTCGGTTTATCTCATAAATGTGGTCAGTCATTTCAAATACATTATTAATTAATTAATTATATAAAAAAAAATTCCAAAATATATTTTGTTTAGAAGCATCTTTAAAAATGTTTTGACCTAAATTAATACGAAAGAATCGGACCTTCCAAATCTCAAAATAATTTTAAATTTAACTTCTATTTTTTTTTATATATATTTTTGGCTGTAAAAATCAGAATCTGAAACTATATGGTTCTTGCAAAGTATAATAGGTCGATCAGGTTTTTGAAGTTTAAGAAAATTATAAATAAAACTAGGCAGCTGGAAGAGGCATCCAAAATTTGCTCTCTACCACACATAGATTACCATTTAAACAAGATGTAAATTCACATTCATACATAGTGTAGTGCTTATTGCAATGCGCCTGGTATTTGTCATAGCTACATAAAATTAACAGTCATCATTCGCGGATCCAAGATTTATGGTCAAGAGGGACAAAATGGCTTGTTCTCGAGGAGATTGTTTTTGGTTCATTCGAATATTATACTAATTACAGCTTTAATTTCTAATGCTATACAAATTATTACAATTTTTTACTCTAAACGTTGTAAAAACCTCATTATTTGTCTTTTACCTTTCTATCTTTACAATAGCAACCCTAATTCTTCTTATTATTATTTTGGGTGCGGGTGCAGGTGCGGGTGGGTGGGGGGACCTTCCTGAACTCCAAGTGCATCCGGGACAATCATAGATTTGATGCAACCATCTTGGAGATACTATAGAGGAACCATGTAATTGAAAATACAAAATTATCGATAATTGAGAAAACAAAATATATAAATTAATTAATGACAAAATTCTAAGATTTTTTTAACTTAAATACATCCATAATATAGGCTTTTAGACTTTACTTCGTTTCACTAATTTCTAAAATCAACTTTAGTGCCTTTTTTGTTAAGGGTCGGTCAAAGTTAATTTTCATGTGACAAAAATATGACCTTTTAAAATTGAAACTAAACTTTCAAAAATCAGAAAATATTATTAATTACTTATAGTTATTTTTAAAACCTATATTGGTTTTAAAAAGTAACTTTTTGTGTCAAGTAGTCTAAATATTTTATGTAACATAACGTTAATTTAATCAAAGTGAATTTAAATAAATGTGAATTTTAGAAATGTTAATGAATTAATGGGTTAATATCAGTCTAAAGTGTTCTCCCTTATACAGTTCAAAATTATTCATTATTTTAATACATAATAATGGATGGACACGACATGATACGACACGTTAAGTTAACTGATTGGATTTAAATATGATTTTTTTACATGATAAAATCACCGATTGAATCACGAATTCGATACGACATGAGCTCGCTAAAACTCGACATGAACACGGATCGAAACGATTCGATGCCACTTCTACGTCAACCTATATGATAAGGGAGGGGACCGCTATCCTTGACTAAGAAATTTTGTGTAATTTACTTTAAAATTAGTGACGTTAGCGTAATTTAGTAATAAAAAATTGATATAAAAATTAGTGTCGTTTGTATAATCATATTCAGCAATCAAGAATAAAAACAGAGAGATGTACCATTGTGACTATTTTTCAAAAGAATGCAACATTTTAAACAACTCTGCTAACAAACCACATTTGAAAGAAAGCAAAGAGATATATTATTTCGTTTTGAATATAGTATAAGGCCTTAACATCACCTCACGTAAGACCAGTATCCAATATGAGAGAGATGGGTGACAATTATTGCTAAAAACCAAATGAAAAATCAAATCTCGATCTGTCTCATGGTGTGGGCTGTAAGTGGTCCATGAATGGTAGTCTTCTTAATTTACATGTATCCTTAAATTATACTGAGCTTAATTGTCATAAAGTTATTGATTTAAGAATTTTTTAGGCTAACACAAAATCGTGATATGAAAGTGTGACACAATTGACGTGTCGCACCCTTATTCGTTTGTGTCCGGGCTCCACAATATTACAGTTTAGTGAAGTCTGGACACGAGCAAATGAGAGTGTGACACGTCAATTGTGTCGCACTTTTGTGTCTAAATTTTATGTCAGCGTAACATTTTCGTTGATTTAATTTGTAAGATTCACGTGAGTTTCATTTAAAAACTATCATTGTTT
The DNA here is from genome assembly GCA_949130495.1 of Sambucus nigra. Lineage (NCBI taxonomy): Eukaryota > Viridiplantae > Streptophyta > Magnoliopsida > Dipsacales > Adoxaceae > Sambucus > Sambucus nigra. The sequence continues at coordinate 44,111,916 of OX422210.1, read as the reverse complement.
CTCTCTTACCAAGGAAATCATAGTGTATGACAAAACAATCTCTAAGGGTCCGTTTGATTTAAAAGTGGACAAAAGTCAAGATGGCAAAATTTTCCATGGGTAAAATTACAAATTTTACCTAGTTTTTTCACACGAAGCTATGAAACAACAGTTGGCGAAATTAAAGTAAATCCAATTAGTTTATTTAAATATTTTATAAAAAGTTTTTAAACAATTTTTAAAACATTTCTAAAACAGTTTTTTTTTTAAATTTGATAAAACAGTTTTTTTAAATAATTTTTACAATATTCGAAAAAGTTTTTAAATTATTCAAAACAATTTTTAAACCTTTTAAAATAGTGTTTTTAATAGTTTTAAAACAAGTTTTTAATAAAACAGTTTTATAAAACATTTTTTAAAAACGTTTTAAATTGTTTTTAAAACAGTTTTTTTTAACAGTTTAAAAACATTTTTGTAACATTTTTTACAAAACAGTATTTTTTTTTAATATTTATAACAGTTTTTAAAACAGTTCTTTAAACAGCTTTTTTTAAATATTTCAAAAACAGTTCTTATAAAACATTATTAAAAAGTTTTTAAAATAATTTTTAAAGCAGTTTTTAACAACATTTTTATAAAATAATTTTTACAATATTCGAAACAGTTTTCTTAATTATTCAAAACAGTTTTTAAACCTTTTAAAATAGGGTTTTAAACAGTTTTAAAACAGATTTTAATAAAACAGTTTTAAAAATATTTTTTTAAACAGTTTGTAAAACAATTTAAAAGCATTTTTTATTAAACAGTTTTTTATTTAAAACAGTTTTATAAAACAGTTTGTAAAATAATTTTTAAAATATTTTAGCATAAAAATATAAAAAAAACACTTGTAAGAAGCGACAAATTGTTTGACAAATAATTCTTCCACAAATAGCAAAGCAAAATTTGCCCACTTTTCATGCATTAGAGGTGTTGTACATAGACAAATGGGTTGTAGGCAAATTTGTAAATCAAACCGACCAAAAAGTGGGCAAATGCCATATTTGCCCAATGATTTGACATTTGCCATAGCAAATTTGCGAACCAAACGGACCCTAAGGGTCTGTTTGATTGACATTGGACAAAATAGTAGGCATGACAAATTTGCCTAGGCAAATTTTGTCGTGGCAAAGATATTTTGTACTGTTTGATAGACTTTATTTGCACACTGACAAAAACTGTATTTGCTAACTTTTTGTGTTTGATAGGCATAGTTTGCCGACTAAAAGTCACTTATTTGCCTACTCATATTATTCGATGGCCAAAATTTATCCTGGTAAATACAAACTTTGCCAATATAATGAGGGTAATTTCTTTCCATTTTTCACATTTGCGTTATAACCAATGCAACTTACTTACGTTTTTTTATTTTTTATTTTTAGGATTAAGAATGTAATTTCGGTCGCGAGTCAAGTGGGATGCTTCCTTTGAATGTGGATGAACCAAAAAATTTTAGTTGGGCATATTTACTGTCACATACATTTGTATTTATTTTAACTCGATAAACTTCTTAAAATGTCCTTTTTTTGAACAAAATTTGTTTCGGATGAGAGCACATTTATTTGGACAAAATATGTTGAAATTAAAATGACACGTTGATAAAACAATGTGGACAAAATAATTTGAAAAAGACCCGTTGATAATGTTGTGGAATTGTGTTATACAACCAGATTAAAAATAAAAAAAATTAGAAAAAAAAGGAAATTGCAAAACTCAAAATTAAATATTAAAATTTTCCTAATAAACCCTTAATAAATAAAAAGAAAATAAAGTTACATATTAATTAATTCGTGGTTTCCTGGACAACCACATATCGCAATAGTATGCATTCCCATCACCCATCAACATGTTTGGTAGATGTTGAACAAAATCCATGTCTGAATCGTCCATTTTGTAGTCCGGAAGTTCCGGATCCGATGCATACACTGGATAGTCAATTTTCGTATTTATCAGATGTTTACAATGCCAGCACATTAATCTTTTTTCCATTTGGTTAATTTTCCGTTGTAGTAGACGAATACATTTATCACTGTCTTTGGTTGGATCTTTGTAATATTTCACAGATTTTACTTGTAGCACGGGTAAACCATGCCAGTTACAGTAGCACTCCAAAACGCAACGTTTATCATATAACCTAGGCCATTTCAAATGATCATCACAAGGAATAATTCCTTTTCTTGGAGCTAAACATTTCATCACACGACCAACATCATCAAAAGAATGTAGGGTGCATATAGGAATGCTTTCAAAAGCCCTCTTCTCCCCAAACCAAGTCCCTCGATGAGGATCTTCGTAGATTCCTCGGTTTGTCATAACGATTGGAACATCCTCAACTTGGATAACATCAAATGATGTTGATGCTCTAGATTTACGCTTGACCTTCATGAGCTCTTTTTGGCTAGCCATTTGATAGCGTTTGATATAACTGCACCGTATGTGTTAGACTATATACCTTTTTATAAACTAGATGGAAGTGTGTTTCACAATCAGATTTCAATATGAATTTAAAATTTGAAATTTGAAATTTGAAATTTGAAATTTGAAATTTGAAATTTGAAATTTGAAATTTGAAATTTGAAATATGATATTTGAAATTTTAAATTTCAAATTCAAAAGTTCAAATATCAAATCAAACTCTCCTTGTGTAATAATTTCTATATAAGGGGTAAGTTGGCAAGTATGTTCTAAATGAGCCAAAAATGACTTCACATAAGAAAGGAAAAAATTTAATAAGTGGTTTGAGCTGTTCCTCTTTTTATCCACATTTGGGTTGCCATTGCATTACGCTTCTCCGTCCAAGATTCCTGTGTTGTGAACGTAATACGCTCATTTGGCATGTCATCAGGTATATTAAGGGGTGTGGGGTTCACATTATCGTCACTATCACTATCGTCATTGCACATATAATCCCTATCATCGACCCGCAAAAAGTTAAGCAGGGCACAACAAGCTAACACAATCTTAGCCTGCATGTCAATTGCATGAAATGGTTGATGTCGTAGATAAGAAAATCTTTTTTTCAATAATTCGCCAGTGCGCTCGACTACATTGCGCAAAGATGAATGGTGAAAATTGAATAATTCTTTACTAGTCTCAGGATGTTGACCCTCCAAGTCTTTATTATGGTAACATGCGGTGATAAAAAATTAGAAACCAAGGGGAATTCGGCATCCGCAAGATAATATTTTCCTAACACAATACATAGAGTGCTTTTCATAAAAAATATGTCGGTCGTATAGGGTTTATACAAGGGTTATTCAAGTTAATTACACGAAATAGACCGACATACTAATTAGAATGGTTAACTTTTGGCCTGAACGTTGTATAGACGCCCTAAGTACACGTCCATCATGTGTGGACCCCCCCCCCCCCCCCCCCCATCCGGACAATACATATGTAAATTTCATATCGAACATGCATGCAACTAGAATATTATGAGAGATGGACTATTTTCGATTACGATACCCAGCTTGGTCAACAAGGGGGACATTCGCATGTATGTGTATAACGTCTATCGCTCCTATGGCATGTTGAGATACTATATTTATTATTTCACAAAATCCATTAATTGTTTTTAGCAATTTACTCTATTAAGAATGAATTTTCTTACCAAAAAATAATGATACCAAATTCTGTTGCCAGGACTATCAACCGGGGAGTTATCAGGGGTTGCATTTGTGACAATTTCCTCATACAACATTAGGCAGTCCCCAAGCATTTTATGAAAGTAGAAACTAATGGTTTGACTTAATCTACAAAAAAAAGTTACTCTCGGAGCGGCAACGTTCATCATAGCCAACAATATTCAAGAAAATTGCAACTTGTTCCTCAACATCAACTGAACGATTCCCAAACGCACGAAAACGGTCACATAACCTATTAAATAAACCAATGTTCATATGTAATGAGTCATGGCATAACCGATCACTCATCCCGTACATTCGGAACAAGGATTGCTTACGATGCTCATCCCAATTATAATGAGGTGCCCTAGGAATGTCCGTTAATGACCTTATATGTTGATAAATTACTATTGCCCGTATCAACATCGACCAAACGACACCAATTCGTTGACGTTGTAACTTAGAATTATATTTAGGCATTTTTACCTACAAATATTTAATTCACAAGTTCATTATTTCATATATAATGTATAAAATAGCAAAACATGGATATGATCAATATCGTTACCAAATAAGAAATTAATAAATGAAAAAAAAGTATAAACTAACCGAAAGAAATTGATTCAAACGAATAATTAGGAGAACATGATTCCTGTAAAACAGACACAAAATGTGTGTTACACAAAAGAATGCACATAAAAAATATACGGTTATGGTTTATAAATACAACATTATTTATTAACTTCTCAATTATTATCCCTCATCTATTTATTTCAACATTTACAAATGCATTATACCTTTTTTATATGAAACCCCATTTTTCAAGCATATCAAAAATATATTAAAACCCCCAAATATAGATGTTGAATACAACCCTAGAAATTAAACCAAAATAACTACAAACTAAACTTAAAAAGTCATCATTGTTGTGTGACACCCCGTCTAATAAAATACCGGGTGATCAGACCTATACCAAATTAAAACAGGAATCCCAGTTGGTTCATCCTTAGCATCACTGTCAATTTTTTTTTAAAACTTACTAACCACCTAGTATTCCAAAAAAGCTGGTGCCAAATTTTAACTTTTTAATTAAACCAAACAGTACATGGGGAAATAAATATAAACCATTCACACAACTGAATTAAATCAATTGAATAAATAATAAACTACATGCCGAATAAACCATAGGTCACTAAAGTAAATTGTAGAATATAAATATTCAACACCTGAATAAATAAATCTGAAAACTGTACTGAAAGTCTGTGCGACAAGCCCTAAGTAAACTGAAACTGATAGAAGATTCCAACACTAGGAAGGAATGAACGATGCGTCTAATCCAAACTCCTGCTAGCATCTATATGTGCCGCAACTCCGTATTCCTGGAATAGAATATCAAGTCTGGCGTCCCTGTGGCTGGACACCGAAAAGGTTTTGAAAATAGTTTTATAGCAAGGGTTAGAACCACAAACATTTTGAAAATATTTAGCAAGTGAATTAACTGCAGTAATTAAAAATATATGAATGCGCTCCATATTTAAGCTAGTATCACGCTTTCTTGAGGACATTCTCACCCCTCCACTAATGTGCACACTTAACGATTACCTTAACCCCACCTAGTTGTACTATCCCGTCCAACTAGTCCTTGTAATCCTCCCTTGCCTTTCCACTCTAAACCGAGTATTATTAACCATGGGTTATAAGTTATCTCACTAATTAACTTAATTAATTTTCTTTAAATAATATTATATAATTGTGACACAAGTTATATAAAATAATTACATCACATACTGTATTATTACCCGTATATAATCTTTACTATCATATATATGTACCTTTACGACAACATCCACACATATATCATATGTATATCCATCCTATTGAGTATACCCTCTCTGAATGATTTCCTCTACAGTGCTATTTCACTAGGTGTGCTCACATAACCTAGTTTCCCAAGTTGGAATCGCTCACCAACCCGACTCAAAATATAAACGTAGTGGAGGCGGTCATATTCCTTCCCTGAAAGTGAGATATGCTCCTCACCCATATACCGGACGCTATGACCTGGGGATATACTCACCCTACTCCTCAAGTTAGGGGATTCACCCACATTGCGCAACCTCCCTTGATAGCACTGGAGTATATAAATTAAATAGATATCTAGTCCCTGATATTTAATAGCACATATAAAGTACACACACACACACACACACACACACACACACACACATATATATATATACTATCACCACACCGTATATATATATAATATAAATTTCGGCTTTATCGTATACTAAAAACCCATAACACTAGCCTGTATATTCCCGAGTCTATGGTCCAACTCTAAATTAAATAAATTTCTCATTAATAAATTTATCACTTTCCCGAGTCTACAGTCCGACTCTAATTTAATTAATTAACACATCTATTAATTATTACTAATTCGAGTCTATGGCCCGACTCTAATTTAATTAATTTACTCATTAATTAATTAATACCAATTCGAGTCTATGGTCCGACTCTAATTTAATTAATTTACAGATTAATTAATTAATACCAATCCGAGTGTATGGTCTGACTCTAATTTAATTAATTTACAGATTAATTAATTAATACCAATCCGAGTCTATGGTCAGACTCTAATTTAATTAATTTACACATTAATTAATTTAACACTTGGTGTCGCCCAACCATTATACCTGAACTCGCTCACTTGGCCCGTATCATCGTTAATACCCGATTATATATTTTTCCCCATAACTAATTAATTACACCTAAATTCCTTTAATAATGTAGTACCACTCAACTATAATCCCCGAACATTTTTCTCGGTCCAAAATCAATACTTACAAATTACTTTCCGAAATTTGTTCATCTCATGACATTCAATTATCACCCTCCTAAACTCAATTATATCACCTTATAATTGTTAAGGAATATGTGCCACCTATGAATTTACCACTACATAACAAGTGGGGAAAAAATCTAAACTAAATTTCCCTTTATACATAAAACTAGCAAACCTGTCAAAATCCTGGGACCATCGATCGATCGATCCCCTGGGTCGATCGATCGATCGAACAGGAATTTGTCTTCTCCGGCTTGTTGTTTCAGCCATTAAGGAAATTCTAAGGTTTCTTTTCTCAAATCCCAACCTTAATCCAGCCTATTTATCATTTTTTTTACATCTATCATGAACTATAATCATCATCTAAACATTTTATCATCATTAATATTACGAATCTTTATCCACTCAAGAACACAAATTCCTATGGTAAAATCCCAATTATCCTTCACAAATCTGATCCCACAATCACAATAAATTCAACTCTAACACTGGTGTTCTATTATGATTCTTATACCAAGAAAAACTGAATGCTTTTATAACATCAATTAGACTGTCAAATCACTCAACTAATTAAATTTATTAAAACCCATTTCATGCAATAGCCCACCCAAAAACCAATTTAGGTTTACACTTCCCATAATATGAATTGATCATCATCAATTTAAAAATCACAATAGTTAACCTCTTGCGTGGAATTGTTCGTAGATTCCGATCCGTTAGTGTAGTTAAGGTGTTGATGAAGAACACTCACTTTTGTCCCTTAATTTGGCTCAAAATATCCCCAATTGTCTCTTGATTTTCTTTCCCCAAATTTCCTCTCAAGCCCTAGGTTTATAATATGTGTTAACTGTCGTTCAATACTTCTCCAATTAGGTTTAAATCCCTAATCCCATTTTTGGCCACATGAGCCTAATTAAAATGGCCCGAATTACCCCGTGTGGGCCCGGCTATGACAAAAAATACCTCGAAACCCGATTACTATCCCCGAGTACTCTTTTTTTACTATCTCGGCCCATCCGGACTCAACCGCGTACTCAGAATCGTCATCCGAAATACTTTATAACATTCTCCAATTTTGACCTCAAAATGCGAATACACGAAATATCGAACAATTTAAACTTTGTCGCCAAATATAAATAATTCTTCCAACTCAAATAAATTCTCCAAATTATAAATTTAAGTTTCTCCAATTTAAATATTTTTATATATCCCAAAATAATTAAATACTACATCCTCGAAATTATGGGGTGTTACATACCTCCACCCTTACAAAGGAATTTCGTCCTCGAAATTTAGATGAGCTTAGTACTCCAAGTCTCGAATATCATTCCCTATTCCCTTGCCTCTAAGCTCGCTACATATATCTCTCCCTCTTCTAGCTATGAGTTACACAATTATCTATTTTAATTAACCAGGCGCCCATACACCCCATACCCGTGCTTGACCGCACAAAAGTTGTCTTAATTAACCCGGGTGCCCATACACCCTATCCATGTGCTTAACCGCACGTAAGTTATCTGACTATGCTAGCCATGACCCATAATATAACTTCCAACCCGTAGTCATATCACATATATGAATAATAACCGGGGTACCCAACCCATGTACTAACGACCAAACATCTCCCCACTTCCAACATTGCGCTAAGTTTCATGGGTGGGACGTCTCGCAAGTGAAATCCAAATAATGAACCCCCCCCCCCTATACACTACTACCTAACATTGTCGGTCATTGGGAACTGTTAGACCCTCAACCCATAGTACGTACCCCCAAATACTTGTCTATTAACACAAAAGCATACACGCCTACTCTTATGCTACAAAAGACAACATAAATTACCGAGCCCTTACTATCACTAGTTCTTGCGCAAAATAAATCCCGAGCTATCTCTCTCTGATCAAAACTAAATCTAACCACCCTGATTCACTTCAGTAAACACCCTTACTTACCGGGATAAAATATGAGAACACCAGACCTCATTATGTCTCTATCGCACCACGCAATACAATATATATACACATATATATAGGCTAGACGCTCTCTCAGGTGGTACCTAGTAAAAATCATTCATACCCTGGTGTCGCGAACACCAGAACATACCCCTATTATTCACAATAGTTCAAATCCATCGATATCCAGTCGATAAAAATAATCATCTACCCTACTTCCATAATTCTCGAAAGTAGTAACCCCTCACATAATACAAATCCCATCTCTGTGCAGACCCCCACTCTCTCGTGTTAACACTAAAGAACTCCACTATCCCACAAAAATATATATATAATATGGCTCCTATAGCCAGCGCACCCACTAAATTCGACTTACCTGCGAACTCTAGTGAAAATAATTCTTATATTGTGACACCCTCACTGTCATTCAAAACATACCCCATGCCCATAGGATAAAAAAGATAATTACCTCCATACTCTAGCTGCAATGGCTGATCCTCGGGTTCCTGAGCAGCTTCCCCCTGCCCGAACGCACCCATGACTTGTTGTAGTGGTTGTACATCCAGGACCTCATCTTGTAGTTGACCCCTGCCTCGCTTAAGACAATCTCTCTTCAAGTGTCCCGCTTCCCCACAAACTAAAAACCTCCTCATAAATTCACCATTCCACTGATCCCTTCCTTGTTGGACTTGTCGGAAGTCCTGGCCATCCTGTCAATATCCTTCATACCTAAATTGCTTGGCCTAATTCCCCTATCGGGAATCCTGCCACTGATGTTCCCCTGTGTACTGCTGGGATACCCCACTGGTATTATTCCATCCTGCTTTATCCGAATGACTGGGTTCCACTCCCCCCTTGCTTCCTCTCATGTGGAAGCGATATTCCTGGCAGTGCAAGAGTGCTGCATTAATGACATCCGTATAAGCTACCAAAGCGGGATTACCAATCAAATATTGTCTGATCCTCCAGACTAACCCATCCATGAACTTTGACTTCTTTCTTTCTTCATCGCGTACCTCATCTGGTACAAAATTTGCCAAACGTATGAATTCTTCCTCATAATCGGCCACTGAATGGTCCCCCCGAGTCACCTCGCTGAATTTTCTCCTCATTTCAGCCTCGACACCTGGTGGGAAATACTGGCGATCGAACCGAACCTAAAACTCTACAATAGTTAATGTATCCCTTTCCTCAACTGTGGTGATCGACTTCCACCATTGAAGTGTTGCTCCCACTAACCAAAAAGTGGCTGGCATTTGCTTATGCACCTCATTGCAATCTACCATGCGTAGGTGATGCTGGATATCCCTCTTCCACTGACACGCTAGCACCACATCTGAACCCCCTCGAAACTCTGGTGGGTGGCCCTTTTGAAAGACCTCTCGTACTTGCTGCCACTCCGACTTCCCCTGGTGGACCTGAACATCCAGTACCACTAACGCCTGTGGTTGATCTTGTGGAAAGTAACTTATAATTACGATCATGATCGCTTGAACTGCCTATGCTACTAATTCAGTTACCTGCACATCTGAAAGCATCTCTGACAGTTGCTATGGTAAATCTGGCAACTGATGAGCCTCCCTAGTCTCATCTCCCCCTGCTGCCCTAGCCACTCTCTCTCTCCTGGGCGACATCTAAAATGAGAATCTAAACGTATGAGTTCAACCTTAAAACATAAAGTAATTGGCAGAAGAACGTAAATGCGCATACATATAAGAATACAACAATCCTATGATAAGGCTCTACATCAAAGGACGCTAAGCTGAAACGTGAGAATCCGCAGAGATCCTAAGGACACTAGAACCTGATGCTCTGATACCATCTGTGACACCCCGCCTAATAAAATACCGGGTGATCAGTCCTATACCAAATTAAAACAGGAATCCCAGTTGGTTCATCCTTAGCATCACTGTCAAAAACTTTTTTTTAAAACTTACTAACCACCTAGTATTCCAAAAAAGATGGTGCCAAATTTTAACTTTTTAATTAAACCAAACAGTACATGCAGAAATAAATATAAACCATTCACACAACTGAATTAAATCAATTGAATAAATAATAAACTACACGCCGAATAAACCATCGGTCACCAAAGTAAATAGTCCCATACAAATATTCAACACCTGAATAAATAAATCTGAAAACTGTACTGAAAGTTTGGGCGATAAGCCCTAAGTAAACTGAAACTGATAGAAGATTCCTACTCTAAGAAGGAATGAACGATGCGCCTAATCCAAACTCCTACTAGCATTCACATGTGCCGCAGCTCCGTATTCATGGAATAGAATATCAAGTCTGGCGCCCCTGTGGCTGGACAGCTAAAAGGTTTTGAAAATAGTTTTATAGCAAGGGTTAGAACCCAAAATATTTAAGAAATATTTAGCAAGTAAATTAACTGCAGTAATTAAAAATATATGAATGCCCTCCATATTTAAGTTAGTGTCGCACTCTCTTGAGGACATTCTCACCCCTCCACTTATGTGCACACTTAACGATTACCTTAACCGCACCTAGTTGTACTACCCCGTCCAACTATTCATTGTAATCCTCCCTTGCCTTTTCACTCTAAACCGAGTATTATTAACCATTGGTTATAAGTTATCTCACTAATTAACTTAATTAATTTTTTTTAAATAATATTATATAACTGTGACACAAGTTATATAAAATAATTACATCACACACTGTATTATTACCCGTATATAATATTTACTATCATATATACGTACCCTTACCACAACATCCACACATATATCATATGTATATCCATCCCTTCGAGTATACCCTCTCCGGATGATTTCCTCTAAAGTGCTATCTCACTAGGTGTGCTCACATAACCTAGTTCCCCAAGTTGAAATCGCTCACCAACCTGACTCAAAATATAAACGTAGTGAAGGCGGTCATATTCCTTCCCTGAAAGTGAGATATGCCCCTCACCCATATACCAGACGCTATGACCTGGGGATATACTCACCCTACTCCTCAAGCTAGGGGATTCATCCACATCGCGCAACCTCCCTTGATAGCACTGGAGTTTATAAATTAAATAGATATCTAGTCCCTGATATTTAATAGCACACATAAAGTACACACATATATATATACTATTACCACACCGTGTATATATATATATATAAATCCCGACTTTACCGTGTACTAAAAACCTGTAACACTAGCCTGTATATTCCCGAGGCTATGGTCTGACTCTAAATTAAATAAATTTCCCATTAATAAATTTATCACTTTCCCGAGTCTACAGTCCGACTCTAATTTAATTAATTAACACATCTATTAATTATTACCAATTCGAGTCTATGGTCCGACTCTAATTTAATTAATTTACACATTAATTAATTAATACCAATCCGAGTCTATGGTCTGACTCTAATTTAATTAATTTACACATTAATTAATTAATACCAATCCAAGTCTATTGTCCGACTCAATTTAATTAATTTACACATTAATTAATTTAACACTTGGTGTCACCCAATCATTATACCCGGACTCGCTCACTTGGCTCCTACCATCGTTAATACCCGATTATATATTTTGCCCCATAACTAATTAATTACACTTAAATTCCTTTAATAATGTTGTACCACTCAACTACAATACCCGAACATTTTTCTCGGTCCAAAATCAATACTTACAAATTATTTTCCGAAATTTGTTCATCTCATGACATACAATTATCGCCCTCCTAAACCTAATTATATCACCTTATAATTATTAAGAAATATGTGCCACATATGAATTTATCACTAAATAACAAGTGGGGGAAAAATCTAAACTAAATTCCCTTTATACATAAAACGGGCGAACCTGCCAAAATCCTGGGACCATTGATCGATCGATCCCCTGGGTCGATCGATCGATCGAACAGGAATTCGTCTTCTCCGGCTTGCTGTTTTAGCCATTGAGGAAAATCTTAGGTTTCTTTTCTCGAATCCCAAGCTCAATATAGCCTATTTATCATCTTTTTACATCTATCATGAACTATAATCATTATTTAAACCTTTTATCATCATTGATATTACAAATCTTTACCCACTCAAGAACATAAATTCCTATGGTAAAATCCCAATTATCCTTCACAAATCTGATCCAGTAATCACAATAAATTCAACTCTAACACTGGTGTGCTATTATGATTCTTATACCAATCAATACTGAATACTTTTATAACATCAATTGGACTGTCAAATAACTCAACCAATTAAATTTATAAAAACCCATTTCATGCAATAGCCCACCCAAAAACGAATTTAGGATTACACTTCCCATAATATGAATTGATTATCATCAATTTAAAAATCACAACAGTTAATCACTTGCCTGGAATTTTTCATAGATTCTGATCCATTAGTGTAGTTAAGGTGTTGATGAAGAACACTCACTTTTGTCCCTTAATTTGGCTCTAAAAATCCCCAATTGGATCTTGATTTGCTTTCCCCAAATTCCCTCTCAAGCCCTAGGTTTAGAATTTGTGTTAACTGTCTTTCAATAGTTCTCCAATTAGGTTTAAACCCCTAATCCCGTTTTTGGCCACATGGGCCAAATTAAAATGGCCCGAATCACCCCGTGTTGGCCCGGCTATGCCAAAAAATGCCCCGAGACCCGATTACTACCCCCCGAGTACTCTTTTTTTACTATCTCGACCCATCCGGACTCAATCGCGTACTCAGAATCGTCATCCAAAATACTTTATAACATTCTCCAATTTTGACCTCAAAATGCGAACACACGAAATATCGAACATTTTAAACTTAGTCGCCAAATATAAATAATTCTTCCAACTCAAATAAATTCTCCAAATTATAAATTTAAGTTTCTCCAATTTAAATATTTTTATATCTCCCAAAATAATTAAATACTACATCCTCGAAATTACGGGGTGTTACATGTTGAAACTAATCCATTAAGTTAGCCCTAGCTAAGTAAATATTAACCTTAGATGTTATATAGCAGTGCATACAAATGGATTGTGAGTATATAGCCCTAGATCCATAAGAAAACAAGTAAATATTAATGTGTAACAAACGAGAAAAATAAAAATCATCTTTAAAGAGGTAGTTGCTTCAAATTGTGCTTTGTTTTGGAGAATGGTGGTCATGTAATTGCTTGGTTCTTACATCCCATCCAATTGTGCTATAATATTCGACAATGAGAGATGAAAACACCCGGCAAATATTTCCCACCAAAGGGGAAAAATAAATTTTCTCCACAATTTTAGGCAAATAGAGGTCACGTGACCTTTTTTTGGGCAAAATTTACCATGGGAAAAAATGTCTATCAAACACTACAAAAGTAGAGAGATCCCATTTGCCATGGAAAAAATTGACTATCAAACGGACCCTAAGAAAATATCCACCTCGTGGGAGAGGTTTTTATGTATTATTTTTGAAGTTAAAATGCGAATAAATTGGGTTCTAGCCGGGTAGCCCTCGCCATTTACATGCTAGTCAAGGAACATCTTAGGGTCTCAAAATAAATTGTTAAGATGGAACGGTATTATTGTTAACTCAATATATATATATATATATATATATATATGGAGAGTTTTAGAAGCGAACATAAAAGATGAACATTTTAATGAACCATAATATAAAACGTCTAGCACTCAATCAATCTTAATTTCTATGTTGTAATTGATCTGCGCCAGCGATAACGGACACGCGTGACCCACACCTGTTCGTTGCCACTGATGCGTGTCACACTCGTGTTCGTTGTCGCTGGTGTGGACCAATTACAACATAGGAATTAAAATTAATTGGGAGTTAGGTGTTTTTTGTTAAGGTTCTTTAAAATGTTCATATTTTATGTTCACTTGTGAACCTCTCCCTCTCTCTATATGGCAATTTTTGTGATGTAATGGCTTACCTAATTGGACCTTAATAATTGTATTTATACTAAGCATATTACAATTCTAGAAAGTTTTAGAGACTACAAAAATAAGAGTACACAACAAAGGCCCAAAATACGAAGGGCCCACCACAAATGAAAAAATACTAAAAATAATATGAAAGCCATATATATATACAGACAAACTCCTGTGCACACTAAGTTTGCACATCATTTTTGCAATATAGTAGAAATAATATTTTTGAGATAATTTGTTTTGTGTGATATTTAAACATTTCAAGGGACCCACATAAAATAAATCAACTCAAAAAAACTTTTCTTGCTATTTTTAAAAAATGGGTCAAACTTTCGTTGCTTTTAAGAACTTTAAAAGCTGTGAAAGTTTGACCAATTTTTTAAAAATAGCAAAAAATATTTTTTTACGATGATTTTCTTATATGGGTCCATTGAAATGTTTAAATATCACATAAAAATAATCAATTCAACAACATTATTTTTAATATTTAAAAAAAATTGGTGTTCGTCAGCACGTATGCAAACTTAGTGTGCACATGGGCCTGCCTCTCTCTCTCTCTCTCTCGACGGAGAGAGACGAAAAATCGCATCTCATAATAGTAGAATATGTAAGGACGAAATATCTGAGGATCAAATAAAGTCTTCCTAAACATTGTGTTTATTGATTTCAAGTAATTTTTCACATTTTATTCTTCAAACCGAGATGTTATTATATATCACAATGCGAAATATATCTCACATTGTTATTTTCCAAGCAATAACTGTGTTTGATTGAATTATAATATTTCACATTGTGATATTAAGTAATATCTCGTTGTAAATATATATAAATTATGATTATAAATTAAAAAAATTAATTTACTTAAGTGATTACCGATAATAATTTAAAAATTAATTAGCAATAATTTTCACATTGTTAGGAGTCTAATTTTGATTAAAACAAATTACTATTTTATAATATTTTAGTTAAAGCATTGTTTAATGAAAATAACATATTATAGAGTTATCTCTATTTTCCTCTAGTGAGGACTATTGAAATAAAAAGAGAGAAATGCATGAAAGATTTTATTTCCCACACTTCATATATAGGTCGATTTTTAATTACTATTATTCTCACCATAAAATGTAGAAGTTCGCACTGCGAAAAATATATTTCACACTGAGAAATCTAGAATCTATAAATCGGTTTGCACTGCGAAAAATATATTTCACTGTGCGAAATATAATACTTCTGAATGTGAGAAATATCTTCCGCAGCATGAAATTTAGAAGATCACACTAGAAAAAATATATTTTGCAATGTGAAATATAATACTTCTAAGTGCGAAAAAATATGTTTCATAGCCATAACTTCTTATAAGTTTTGATAGAAGATCTTGTTATTATTTAGAAGATAATACTAAATGCTATTCTTCGGAACATGAACAACAATTGAACATATATTTAAAAAGGGGAACAAAAGAAATCGACCTTCTATGTTCTTTACTCCTTCTTAAAGAGGGCATAAGGACCTCTATAGCAGCTTTATCACTTAAGAGGTCGATTTTGGTTTCACGATAGTTGTTTAATGTGGCTAGTGGGTGAAGCTCAGAAGTAACTACCTATATAAAACACAAACGATCTCCTTTTGATTACTACAGTTTCGAATGTATACAAGATTTTCATAATAGTAATTTTCTCCGGAGTATAAGAAAATCGAGAAACTCTAATAGAACAAGTATTATGAAACCAACATATGCATACGATATTGTAGAAGTGAAAAGGAGATGACTGAGTTTAATACAAGTAGTGTGACACCCCGCCTAATAAAATACCGGGTGATCAGTCCTATATCAAATTAAAACAGGAGTCTCATTTGGTTCATTCTTAGCATCAATGCCAAAAACTTTTTAAAACTTACTAACGACTTAGTATTCAAAAAACCGTTGCAAAATTTTTATCTTTTTATTTAAACAAAATAACAACATTCAGAAATGTAATATGAGCCATTCACAACGACTAAATCCAAATCAACTGAATAAATAAATAACTATTGGCCGAATAAACCATCACCTACAAACCACAATGTAAAAATAATCCAACAATTAATTAAATAAATCCAAACACTAAAACTGAAAGTAACTGGGGCGACATGCCTGAAATGATAACTGAATTTGATAATAAATCCATAATCTAGGAATAAAGAGATGGGGCGTGTACTAAAACTCCTGCTAACATCCCCATGTGCGGCAACAGCGTGTCACTGGAATGGAATATCAGTCCTGGCGTCCCTGTGGCTGGACACCTAAAAGGTTTTGAAAATAGTTTTATAGCAAGGGTTAGAACCCAAAATATTTTGAAAATATTTAGCAAGGGATTAACTTGACAGTAATTAAAATGCATGAATGCGCTTCATATTTAAGTTAGTGTCATACTCCCTTGAAATAATACTTGCCCCTCGACTAGAGTGCACGCCCAACGATTCATTTTAACACCCTAGTTATACTACCCGTCTAACTAGCCTCGTGATAACCGTTCCTTAACACACCACCCTAGCCCGAGTAACCTTGTCATTTATTTAGAAGTCATGACTCACATTAACTTAATTAATCCTCCTTAATTTGATCCATATAAAAGTCTTGCTAGTTATATAAAATAATTACATTTTCACAATATAATTTTCTAACTTAATTATATATGTAGTTATATCTCGACAGTCCCATACCAGTCGAATGTATGCACGTAAATATAAATATTCCCATCCTCCCGAGTAAGCACTCACCGGATGTTTCCTCTAAAATGCTATCACCTCAGGTATACTCACTTGACCGAGATATCGCAAGTCTGAATCACTCACGAGCTTGGTAAAAACATAAGCGTAGTGGAGGCGGTCATATTTCTTACATGAAAGTAAGATAAGTCCCTTACCCATATAACAGACGATATGACCTGGGGATATACTCTCCCTGCTCCTCAAGTCAGGGGATTTACCCACATTATGCAACCTCCTAAGATAGCACTAGAGTATATATTCTATTAATATTATTCACAACAATATTAATAAGGTACACAATTTATATATATATATATATATATATATATACATACACTACACTACACATCACCGCGTACATATATAAGTTACATCAGCTAATGTCTGACATACCCGAGTCTACTATCTGACTCTTTATTTAATTAATTAGCTTTGCTTTAATTAATTATTTTAAAGTAATGTCGCTCAACTACAATACCCGTAGATTTTCCCTCGGTTCGAAATGAAATACATATGAATTATTTTCTCGAATTTCATCCATAACATGTCACCCATTTACCTCTCCCAAATCCCAATTATATTTTCCTAATATTCCTAAAATTGATGCTCCTATTTAATTTTCATCAATTAAATCAGTCTAAAACCATTTTCAAATAAAGTCTCCAATGCTTATAAAAACTAATGTCACTGCCAAAATTTCTGTGATGTCGATTGATCAACCAGATTATTGTCTTCTCCAGCGTTCTATTCGGCCATTGATGAACCCTTAAGCTTTAGATTTCCTTCCAAATTCTTACCCAATCACAATCAACATCTCATTTACATAGAAATAGGTTCTAATCATCCTAGAAACCTTAAATCATTCATCGATTAATCATATTCCCAAATTTTCTCGAATTGGGTTTTCACCCGGGTTTTATTCTGTCGATTTCAATTCGTCATTCAGATTCGAAATTTGTCATCACTACTTACTAATTATAACTCTAAAATTTGATTCTAGCAGTACCATTTCATAATCAAACAATAATTGAGTATCAAATCAACATATACAACTCAAATTCAAAACCCATTTTAACTATTTAACCCATACCCAAAAATAGATTTTTGATACACATACTATGACATGAATTGATTATCACTAATTTAAAATCAAAGCAAGTTAACCACTTACCTTAGGGTTCGTAGTGTCTGATCCTTTGGAGAGGATGTTGTTTACAACAAAGAACATGCAATACTCTCTTATGATTCGTCTAAAAAGATACCCAAATGCTCCCCAATTGCTTCCTCTGCTTTTTTCCTCTCAATTTTCTAGGTTTATATATGAGTTATCTGTCCTTCAACACACTTAAACTTAGGTTTATATTCACTAATTCCGTTTTTAGGCTAATGGTCTAAGCCTCACTGATCCGAACACCTCCGTGTGGGACCGATTATGCCTAGAAATGTTTCGAGACCCAATTACTACCCCTGGGTACACTATTTTGACTATTTCGACCCATTCGAAGTCAACCGTGTACTCGGAATTGTCATACGAAATACTTTATAACATTATCCAATCTTCATCCTCAAAATGCGACACAAAAATAATTCAAATAATTTTACCTTAATTCGTCAGATTAAATAGATCCTCCACTTAAATAAATTCTCCAAATCATAAATTCAAATTTCTCCAAATTAAGTAAGTTTTATTTCTCCCAAAAATAATTAAATACGAAATCCTCAGAATTACGGGGTGTTACATATTTCCCCCTTACAAAGGAATTTCGTCCTCAAAATTAAGATATGCCTACTACTCCAAGCTTCGAATATCTCTCTTGTCCCTTGACTCTAAGATATCTATATCTATCTCTCCCACTTCAAATTACGAATTATCCAATTATAACTTTCAATTAACCAGGGCGCCCATACACCCTGTACTCATGCTTAACCGCACGAATGTTACCCGACTAAGCTAGCCGTAAATCGTAATATAACTTCCAACCCGTAGTCATATCACATACATGAATAATAATCGAGGTACCCAACCTATGTACTAACGACCAAACATTTCCCCACTTCGAATGTTGCGCTAAGTTTCATGCGTGGGACGTCTCGCAGAGAGAAATCCAGATAAGGAACCCCCTGATACCCACTACCTAACATTGTCGGTCATTGAGATCCGTTAGGCCCTCGGTCCATAGCATGCACCCCCAAATACTTGTCTATTGACACAAAAGCATACACGCCCACTCTTATGCTACAAAAGACAATAAGGATATCGCTCCCTTACTATCACTATCCACAATAGTTCAAATTCATCGCTAACCAGCCAAAACATGGAAAATCATCTACCCTATTCCCATAATTCTCAAAAGTAGTAAGCCCTCGCATAGTTCAAACCTCTTCTCAGTGTACACCCCCACTCTCTCGTGGTTAACACCAAAGAACTCCTCTACCCCACAGAAATTTTATATATAGTATGCCTGCTACAACCAGCGCACCCACTAAATCCGACTTACCCGCGAGCTTTAGGGAAGACAAATTGTTATATTGTGACACCCTCACTATCACCCAAAACACAATCCATGATTAGGATAAAAGAAAATTACCTCCATACTCTAGCTACAATGGATGATCCTCGAGTTCTTGGTTAAAATGTTCTCGTCTGAACTGACCCATAAACTACTGTAACGGCTGTACATACAGAACCTCGTCTTGTAGTTGCCCCTACTTCGTTTAGGAAAATCTCTCTTCATACGCCCCGCTTCCCCACATACGAAGCACTTCCTAGAAAATTTGTCCTGCCACTGATCTAGTCCTTGCTGGTCTTATCGAAAATTTTGACCATCCGATCGATAGCTCCCAGATCTAATCCAACCGACGTACTATGTTATGAGGTGCCAAATCTAAAATCCCCCCGAAGGCTCATCAGGATAAGACTGCCCTCTATCATTTTCAAAACCTCTCGTGATAGCAAGTAGCTAGCTATGTCAGTACACATAATCAAACACACTATATGTATTCACACCACCCATTAATATAATTAGGTATACACACAACCCGACGTAGGTTCATATATAGTATTTATTTCTCTAAAACTTTCGGTATACTATAGCTTACGATTTATTCTCGCTCTATCACACCATATGAAACATGATTCAACCATGTGAGTCTCTCCTATTAGTGTACGAAATTCCCTCACTGTTAATTTATGGTACTATTTATCGTAGAAAAATCCATATCTTTTGAATTAGCTAAGACGTATCATTTAAAGATAAGTCAGGCAAAATTCCCAGTTCTGAAATCTTGTTAAAAGTGCCCAGATTGTCATTTGAAAGAGGTCGTTCGAACGAACTTCGGACGAACTTAAGTCTGAATTTTCGTTCTTAATTTCGAACGTTCAAACGACTTCCCCAGATCGTTCGAACGAGTTCTACCAGTTTAGTCCCTAACCTCCAAAAGTCTGTTTTCAAAAATTTTAAACCTCCAATCCTCTACAGAGTTGACCCAAACACCAATACAACTATACTAATTGATATCCTAACATGTATACTCAATTTCTAACATCCTAATATCCTCAAATCATCATCCATCAGTAATAAATTTAAAAATCCCCAATTAATCTATAAGAAACCCTAGTTCTTTAATTTCATGCACAATCTTCAAATCAAGCTCAGATTCATTCATCATATTACATTAAAATTTTTGGACTCCTATTCTACATGCATAGGGATTTAATCTTTGATTGAAATTAGTCGTAACACATAATATATAATTCTCTAAATCCACCCAATTCAATTCTAAATCACGAGTTTAATCCCTATTATAACATGAACACAATTATTGTTAAAAGGAAGCATGTATTAAACACTTGCCTTGATTATGATTGTCTAATCCACTGATGTAGGTGGTATGGGTGTGTTCCTCGTTCTCCGATCTACACGGTGGTGGTCCTAGTGTTACAAGGTAGTGGTTCTAGGCCTTAGTTCCTTGGGTTTGTTTCTCCCTCACTCTTTGTGGCTCTCCCTTGAAACTAGTGAATAAAAACCCTAATTGGAATCACATAGAAGATATATTCTATCTCTAATTTTCGTACATATTAATTACCCAAAAATTGAAATTACCAAAACACCCTCTCGGAAAGTCAGTTTGGCCTAAAACTGTCCCGGGACCCAAACTAAACCCCCGGATAGACTTTTCTAACTATATCGACCCTTACGGACACATTGGCATCATCGAAATGACTATCCGAAATACTTATGATTAATTTACTTCCAAATTACTTTAAATTAGTCCTGACACGACTCACACGCACGTCCTGACTTAATTTTTCGTATCTGTCGTATTTTTCCACTTGTGATAATTATACTAATTTTATAATCATATATTACTTTATTCGCTCAGTAGTATTCAACACAATACACATCAATAAATACTAACCCTTAGCTCGCTAGTTAATATTTATTTTAATCCGGATTAATTCTGAATTAATTCTCAAATTAAATTCAACTAATCCTATATTTAAAAATCATAAAAATATGGGGTGTTACATACTTCCCCCTTTACAACAGAATTTCGTCCCGAAATTTGCAAAGGATTAAAAATAACGGTATTCCTCGTATAAACAACTCTGGATACTTGTCCCTCATCTCATCCTCGCGCTCCCAGGTAGAGTCCTCGACATTATGGTGTTGCCACTAAATACGTACTAACGACACTACCTTTGACCTAAATTTTCTCTCACTACGGTTTAGGATAGCACCTGGCAGCTCCTCATAGGAACTATCGAGTTGTAGGTCATTCTCCTCTAAAGAAATAAGAGTGTGGGCCATGTCATCCTGAAGATATCTTCTCAGTGAAGAAATGTGGAACACATTATGAATCCTATGTAAGTGCTTCGGTAACCCAAGTCTTAAGATACGGGCCAAATCTGCTCAATGATAGGGAATGGACCTACGTACCTCTGCGCCAACGTCCCCTTTTTCCTAAATCGCATTATCCCCTTAATAGGAGATACTCGTAATAGTACATGATCCACCATAGCAAACTCTCTAAAGATCCTCTTGACACCGACGTATCTTTTCTTCTTGTCCAGACCTACTCGTATACGACTTCGAATTATCTCTATTCTTGCCCTAGTCTCCTGAATTACATCAGGTACTAGTAGTTTGTTATCCCCCACCTCTAGCCAATACGCAGGCGAACGACAGGGTCTACCATATAATGCCTCAAATGGGGCCATGCCAATCGTAAAATGATAGGAGTTATTATAAGAAAACTCCACCAGTGAAGGTATTGCTCCCAACCCTCGCCAAAATCAAGGATAAACATCCGCAACATATCTTATAACATCTAATTTGTTCGCTCTGTCTGTCCATATGTCTGCGGGTGATAGGTCGAACTTAAACGTAACTCAGTACCCATGGCCTACTAGAAGCTCTACCAAAACCTGGACACAAAAATCTTATCCCGATCGGACACAATATCATGGGGCACCCCATGGAGTCTCACTATCTTAACAATGAAGATCTGAGCATACCTCCCCGTAGTATAGTCGGTTTGAACTGGCAGAAAGTGAGCTACCTTGGTCAACCAATCCAAAATCACCCATATGGAATCGTGAACCCTCTGCGACGTGGGCATCCATGTGATGAAATCTATGGCAATGTTCTTCCATTTCCGCATAGGGATCTATAATGGCTGTAGGATCCCTCCTGATATCTGATGGTCCACTTTCACCAACAGACAAGTGGCACATTTCGAAAGAAACTCGACGATGTCCTTCTTCATTCCACTCCACCAGTACTGTCGCCTCATATCATGATACATCTTATGCCCATCGAGATATACCGCAAATTAAGATCCATACGACTCTGTCATCACCGCATGTCGTAGGTCCTCTCCCTCTGGGATAAATAGACGCCCATTAAAGTGCAAACCCCCATTTGAACCCACAGAATAAGACTCATTTCCCTCGACTAAAAGTTGTACAATCTAATCCTGACAGAACGTATCAGTTGCCTGGGCCTGTACCACTCTCGTCACAATCTAGGGTGTAACGGTCATGGCTGATATAAATGATCGGGCAACTGTATTCTAGTGTCCCAACTCCTTCCATTTTATCTTCCACACTTCTATCACCTCGCCTACTAGCCTCCGGGTGGTACTGGATCTCAAACTGATAGTCCTTCACAAATTCAAGTCACCCGCGCTGACGCAGATTCAACTCTTTCTGAGTGAAAAAGTACTACAGTGACTTATGATCTGTGAATAGACAAAATTTCTCTCCCAATAGATAATGTCTCCAAATTCGTAGTGCAAACACGATTGCTGCCAACTCCAAGTCCTGTGGGGGGGTAATTCCTCTCTTAGGGCTTAAGATTAAGGGAGGCATAAGCTATAGCCTGATCCTCCTGTTGTAATACTCCACCTAGTCCCTGTAGGGACGTGTTAGTAAAGACAGGGTAATCTACTCCTGGCCCGAGGAGCACTAGTATGGGTGTTAAAGTCAACTTGTCCTTCAGCTCATCAAATGCCAACTAAAATGCATCATCATAAACAAATGGTACGCGCTTACGGGTCAGATTAGTCATCGGACCCTCAATCTTTGAAAACCCCCGAATAAACCGTCTGTAGTATCCAGTTAACCCTAAGAAACTCCGCACCTCCATTTGTGTCATGGGTTGTCCCCACTCTCTCATCGCTGACACCTTAATGGGGTCCACCGATGTTCCCCTATCCGATACGATATCCCCCAAGAACTGTACCTCTCGTAGCTAGAATCTACATTTTTCTAACTTGGTGTACAACTCATTCTCCCATAAAGTTTGTAAAACCCTATGTAGATGCTCAGTATGATCCTCCTTGGTCTGTGAATAAACCAAAATGCCATCTATGAAGACAATGACAAACTAATATGAGAACTCTCTGAACACCCTATTCATTAAGTCCATAAATACTACCGGTGCGTTGGTTAGCCCAAATATCATAACCCGAAACTCATAGGATTTATACCTCGTCCAAAATGCAGTCTTAGACACATCCTGCTCCCTGATCCTCAACTGATGGTATCCTGATCTCAATTCTATCTTCGAGAAGAAAGCTGATCCCATAAACTGGTTGAATAAGCCATTGATTCTGGGAAACGAATACCTATTCCATATCGTGACATTTTTTAACTCCCGATAATCTAGCCACAGTCGTAAGGATCCTTCCCTCTTCTTCACAAACAAAATTGGGGCACCCCAAGGTGAGGTACTCTGTCGGATGAAACCCTATCCTAATAACTTTTCAATCTGATCCCTTAGCTCCCTCATCTCTGCATGATCCATACGGTAAGGTGCACGAGCTATTGACCGAGTGCCCGGTGCTAAGTCAATCATGAACTCTATCTCTCTACTCGAAAGTAGCCCTGGTATATCTTAAAACACATCGACGTACTCACGAACGACTGGGATTGAATAAAGGGGAATCACAACTCCCGTAGAGGTCTTCTACTTTATATAAAATAAGTGGGTGGACGATACTACTTCGGGGCAAGGCATCACCACTAAAAACATCTCCTGACCAGACATAGCAAAAACAACGCTCCTACTAAAGCAATCGATCATGGACATATACTCGACTAGCCAATACATCGCGATGATAGCATCATACTCGTGCATATCTAAAATAAACATATCGGCTGGTAAGATCAATCTCCCAATCTCTATGCCCTCTCCTCGATATATAAAGAATATCAATGACCCATAGCCCAACGATGAATCTACACTAGTGACTGTGCTCTCCATCGTGTCTAATAACCCCGTGGTGCATGCAAAACTGGTGGCAATGAAACTATGTGAAGCCCCCGTGTCAAATAATATCCGTCCCAAAGTCCCCTGGATAAAAAACTTACCCTCAAATGCGAGCGGTGCCTGTTAGATTACGACCTGATTGACATTATGGACACGCCCGTACTGTAGTTGCCCCTGCTGAATGGGAATTACTGGAATGAAAGGCAAGGCTGAGACTGGTGCTGGCGCTAGAAGAGCGACTGAGTAGATCAGCCTTTGGGGATCCCGATGAGCACCCTGCTGTTGATACCAAATTTAATCTGCTGACATGGACCAATCATATGAAGACACGTGGTTATCTACATGGAAACAACAAGCACTTCCGAGATGATCACATGCTCCGAGGAACCATGTTACTCCAAGGAACTCATACGCTCTGAGGAACAGACCTCTCCGAGGAACTCTTTAGCACTGAGAAGCTCAAGCGGTCCGAGCAACTCAGGCGGTCCGAGCTATACCTCGAAGCAGGATACCAACAGTTTAACTGCTCATTAAATGCTTATCATTCAGATGCACACGCAAAAAGGGCATTAAATGTATTACCCTTTCATATGTATATCATTTAATGTATTACCCTTTCACATTACAGCCTCAGGGCTATAAATACATTGTACAATCCTCATTGTAAAGGGACCCCGAATCCAAACCCTGGAATCGAGAGAGGAATTTATTGAGAGAACTTGTAATCAAGAATTCCTAAACACTCAGTAATAACACAACAGTGGACGTAGGCCATTCTTATAAGGCTGAACCACTTTAAAATCTTTTGTCTCATTTATTTATCTATGATTGAATTATTAGAGTGATCTAATTTTTTACATCAACAGATTGGCGCCGTCTGTGGGAAACTACTGATAATATTATTTTTCATCAAAAACAATCCATTACCAATGGCTGATATTCCTGAATCCAGAAATCAAAACGCTGAAATCCCTCCAAATCCGTCTGCTCTGCCAATTATTCCAGATCTGACGGGAATAATGGGAAATCTGGCTCAGGGCCAGACCGTCATGCGAGAAACGATGCGACAACTCATCCAAACTCTCCATGGCGGTGCATCAGTCCATTCAGTACCACGAAGCATTCAAAGAAATACCCGTGCGCCTTCTTTGCGTACTAGGCGTACCAACTCATATCGCAATGAAGAGTCTGAAGATTTCTCTTATCAACCTGGATGAACTTCGTCAGTGTGAGCCACAGATACTGAACAACGTGTCACCCTCTCCCCAGAAAGGACCAGCGCATTAGAAAGATTAAGTAGAGTTTTTCCTTTCGACCGATTAGGCCCTAGGAGGAACAAAAGTCCTCTTAATGCAGCGTCGAGGAGCTTTCGACGACCATCAGATTTAAGGGAAGGATCTGCCCAGTCGCAACCAGCTGCTCGTCAAGATAAATCCTATGACCGACCAGCTGCTCGTCGAGATAAATCCCAGGAAGCCACTTCAACGCGATCAGTTGCTCGAACCAATAGGCCCGAGGAAGGAAATGATGCATGGAAAGGATCTATTCAGAGGCTGGAGGATAGATTAGGTGAAATGGCTAAGGCCAAGAACCCTCTAAAACGAACCTTTGTTCGTGGAACACCTTTTGTCCAGGACATTGTTGATTTTCCAACACCATCAAAGTTTAAAGCACCTGCTGTGACTCCCAAGTATGATGGGAAGACTGACCCTGTCCTTCATATAGAATAATACCAAGCTGCAGCCGACATCTATGCTGTCCCAGATGAAATGAGATGCAGAGCATTCTCGAGAACACTTACCGGATCTGCTCAAATATGGTATAATAATCTTCCTCGGGGTAAGATTTTAACTTTTCTTCAACTGGCCAAGTTATTCATTGGGAATTTCTGTTTGGAGAAAAGCCAGTTAAACGAGTAGCACATTTGCTAAGTGTTAGACAAAAAGCTGGTGAGAGTACCAGAGATTATATAACTCGTTTTAATAACGAGAAACTCGAAGTCATTGATTATGAGGAGAAGACAGCGATTACTGCTTTGATGAGTGGACTACTGCCAAACAAGTTGTACTACACTTTGGCCAAAGATCCACCTCGAACCATGTCGGACCTGATGGGAAAAGCGTCCAAGATTATGAATGCCGAGGAGGCTATGTCTGCGAAGAAGAATATGGACACCAAAGAAACCAAGGTGAAAGGTGATAAAGCTAAGAAGAAAGAACATAAGAACAATGGTGGTGACAAACAATCCAAAAATAGGTCGTCATGGGAGGTCTTGAGGAAATTTTATAATTACGTACCTTTGAAGGAAAATATCAACCACGTCCTGGAAGAAATTAAGAACAGCGAGGAGTTAAACTGGCCAAAGAAAATGAAGGCAGACCCTGACACGAGGAATAGGGAAAAATATTGCGAGTTCCACAAGGATCATGGCCATATGACCAAAAATTGCATAGCTCTTCAGAATGAGATTGAAACACTCATCCGACGAGGAAAGCTAGTCAAATATGTTGATCGGGGAGGCGAAAGAAGAAACAAAGACCGAACTAGAGAGAGGTCTAGATCTCCTCGTCGAGCAGAGAAGAACAAGAAGAGAAACTATGAAGTTGATCCAGAGGATGACCCCGATCTTCCCAAGAAACCAAGGCAGCCAGAACGAGAGGTATTTTCAATACGCTTTGGGTCATTTGATTGTAATGTTATTACAGGAGGAGATGCAGGAGGAGGAGACCTTACTGCAGAAAGAAAAGCTTACCTCGGTGAGGCTCAAGCTTGCTCGTACATTCAATAAATAAATCTAGCTGAGGAAGATCGCCCGAGAAAGGTGAACAAGGAGAAATTGGTCATCGGTTTTTCAAAAAATGACCTTGCAGGTGTTTTATATCCTCACGATGATCCACTGGTGATCAAGATGAGAATGAAGGAGGTAATGATTTCAAGAGTGCCGGTCGACAATGGTAGCTCGGCAGACATTGTGTTCTACTCGTGTTTCGATAGTTTAAATCTAAAGCTATCTCAACTGGAGCCTTACCACAGACCCCTCATCGGTTTTGCTGGCGAGAAAGTATTTCTACTTGGGACGATCAAGTTGGATATATTCATTGGTACGTGGCCTTCTTGTAGAACAGAAAGAATACGTTTCTTCGTGATGGATAAGAATGTCCAATCATCGTACAATATCATTATGGGAAGAGTAGGATTGAAGAAGTTCGAGACTGTACCATCTACAGTGCATCAGTGCCTAAAATTTCCAATAAACTTTGGAGTAGGAGT
This sequence comes from Sambucus nigra, assembly GCA_949130495.1. Classification (NCBI taxonomy): domain Eukaryota; kingdom Viridiplantae; phylum Streptophyta; class Magnoliopsida; order Dipsacales; family Adoxaceae; genus Sambucus; species Sambucus nigra. The sequence continues at coordinate 44,083,804 of OX422210.1, read as the reverse complement.
TATGAAAGGTGATCAGAAAGTAGCTCGAGAATGCTATTATTTATCCGCCGAGCAAGAAGAACTGGAAGAATCAAAGAAAAAGGCTACTACATATCAAGTGGATGAAGGTGCAGAAATTGAAACATTGGATCCTCGAGATGAGTCGCAACTCGTGAAGGGTCAAGTGGTGGAAGCTACTGAAAACATCATTCTGGACGACGAGCACCCTGAGCGAACTACTCAAATAGGTTCATCGTTGGAAGCCTCATTAAAACAGGAACTGATAACTTTCCTTAGAAGTAGAAGATAAACTTTTGCATGGAGTCATGAAGATATGCCTGGGATAGACCCAAACTTCTTATGTCACGAGCTCAATGTGAATACGGAGATCAAGCCTGTGAAGCAGAGAAGAAGAGTATTCAGTCCCGAGAATAATCAAGCTATACAGGAGGAAGTCGAGAAGCTCCAGAAAGCTTGTTTCATTGAAGATGTTAAATATCCAGATTGGTTAGCTAATGTGGTGATGGTAAATAAGAAGAACAACAAGTGGAGGATATGTGCAGACTTCACCGACCTCAACAAAGCATGCCCAAAGGATCACTTTCCGTTGTCCCGAATAGATCAACTGGTGGATGCTACCTCGGGACACAAGTTGCTGAGCTTCATGGATGCTTATTCTGGTTACAATCAGATCAAAATGAAACCTGAAGATAGGGAGAGTACTTCTTTCATTACCCCTAGGGGAACTTATTGTTATAATGTTATTCCTTTTGGTTTGAAAAATGCAGGTGCGACATATCCGAGGCTGATGAACAAGGTCTTTGCTGAACAAATCAGTGATAATATGGAAGTCTATGTTGATGATATGCTGACAAAAAATAAGAAAGCTGTCGATCATCTAGTTGATTTAAGTCAGACTTTTGATCAACTGGATAAAAACCAAATGAAGCTGAACCCGAAGAAGTGCATCTTTGGAGTACGAGAAGGCATGTTTCTCGGGTACATTGTCAATCAACGAGGCATTGAGGTGAATCCTGAAAAGATCAAAGCTCTATTAGGGCTACGATCTCCAACGATGAAGAAAGAAGTGTAAAGTCTTACAGGACGAGTAGCAGCACTCAACAGATTTGTGTCACGAGCAACTAATAGATGTTTCCCATTCTTCAAGACACTCAGAAAGACTTTTGAGTGGAATGATGAATGTGAGAAGGCTTTTCAAGACTTGAAGAAATACTTGGGAGCACCTCTACTGTTGTCTAGGCCAGTGATGGGAGAAAAATTGTATGTGTACCTTGCAGTGTCCGAGAATGCAGTTAGCTCGGCGTTGATCAGAGTGGAGAATGGAGTGCAAAGAACAATTTACTACACAAATAAGGCCTTCCGAGGAGTAGAGATCAGATATCCAACGCTGGAGAAATTAGCATTGGCATTGATTGAGGCGAGTAGGAGAATGAGGCCATACTTCCAGGCTCATACCATAGTAGTATATACCGATATGCCATTGAGACAAGCCTTTCATAAGCCAGAAAAATCAGGGAGATTGATGTACTGGGCAATAGAGCTCGATGAATATGATATAATTTATGAACCCAGATCATCATTAAAAGGGCAGGCTGTAGCAGATTTTATAGCGGAGTTCACCTATCCTGATACCCCCGAGGAGCAAAAGTTGCTCGCTGATCAACCTGTGGATGTTACAGGATCAACAAACATAAGCTCATACCAATTCCGATTGGTAAAAGAGCGTGTAGATGTTACAGGATGTGACACAGAGATAGTTGTGAAGACTCCGGACGAGGAATAAGAGTTGCTCGTTGATCAACCTGTGGATGTTACAAGATCGATAAACACTAGCTCAGACCAATTCTGGTTGGTAAAAGGGAAAGTGGATGTTACAGGATCATTAAATTCGAGCTCAAACCAACTCCGGTTGGTAAAAGGGCAAGAAAAGATGATTGACAAGGAGCGAGAAAAATCCGGGGAGGATGAAAGGAAGCAGCAAATATTTCACCGAGGAACTCTGACTGATCAAAAATTTGAATACGAGTTACCTATATGGAGGCTATATGTAGATGGCTCATCTTGCACTACAGGATGTGGCCCGGGAATAGTTTTGAGCACTCCGGACGAGGTCGACATGGAATACGCCTTGCGTTTCTAATTCAAAGCTTCCAACAATGAGGCTGAATATGAGACCATGATTGAAGGGCTTAATTTGGCAAAAATTATGGAGGCACAACAAGTTGTGATCTTCAGTGACTCTCAATTGATCGTAAACCAAATGATGGGAGTATATGCAGTTAAAGGAGAATTAATGATCAGATATCATGCAAAGGCAAAGGAGCTGGTGTCAGAATTTGCCGCTATTCAGCTGGTCAGAATACCAAGAATGGAGAATGCGAGAGCAGACGCCCTAGCTCGACTAGCATCAGCTACTCGCACCGAGCTACGACGAACAATCCCAATTAAAGTGTTAGCTGGTCGGAGTATAGATGAAGATCTGATGATGAACTTTATCACCCTTGATTTAGGACCATCTTGGATGGATCCCATCAGGGCGTATATCGAGGAGGGAGAATTGCCAATTGATAAGCTCGCAGCCAAAAAATTAAAGTTTAAAGCTGCTCGGTATGTATTAACTAATGGTATTTTGTATAGACGAGGAATTGTGGCAGGTTTGCAGAGGTGTGTACATCCCTCCGAGGTGAAAGAATTGATTGAAGATATCCATGAAGGGTCTTGTGGAGCGCATGTAGCAGGTCGGACGCTTTTACAAAGGGTGATGACGCAAGGATACTACTGGCCGACGATGAGGGCTGATTGTATAGACTATGCCAAGAAGTGTGACAAGTGCCAACTTTTTTCCTCCATCTGAAGAACTCCACAAGCATTATTGACACCCATAACTTCACCTTGGCCATTTGCCATGTGGGGAATTGATTTGGTTGGGCCACTGCCAACGACCCGAGGAAGGTTCAAATACCTCGTCATCGCAGTGGATTATTTTACTAAGTGGGTAGAAGCTGAGCCACTCATCGACATGACGTACGAGAAGGTGTACTAATTTGTGTGGAAGAATATCATTTGTCGATATGGTCTCCCTCATTCTTTCATCACAGACCATGGAACACAATTTGATAATGAGGAGTTCGCTGCCTAATGTCATCAGTCAAACATTTTGAAGGTTCATTCAGCACCAGGCCATCCTCAAAGCAATGGACAGACTGAAGTGATAAACAGAACGCTGCTGAACGGTTTGAAGAAAAGATTGGATGATGCAAAAGAAAACTCGATCAACGAGCTACAATCAGTACTTTGGGCTTACCGAACTACTCCCCGAGTAGCAACTGGAGAATCACCATACATGCTGGCGTTTGGAAGTGAAGTCGTTATACCTATCGAGTTGGGCCTCCCAACACACAGGGTACTGAATTTCAATTCCCCTGCCAGCGACTTAATGAGAAGACTGGATTTAGACATGCTCGAGAAGGTCAGAGAAGAAGCAGCCATTAGAAATGCTGCTTACTAGCAGCGAACAGCTTTATTTTACAACAAAAGGGTGAAGAAGTGCGACCTGAAAGAAGGAGACTATGTCCTGAAGAAAGTAATTCAAAAGCACAATAAGGTGGAAGCAAACTGACATGGATCATACCGAGTTACAGAAGTTGTTCGACCAGGAACTTATCGAATAGCAACTTTAGAAGGTGAGGAGTTTAAGAATGCATGGAACGCTGAGCACCTACGCAAGTATTATCAGTGATGTATATGTAACACAGTTCCATCAGTATGAATAAAATGAAGATATTCTGCTAAAGTCTCTCCTTTTATTGAGAATTTTTCGGGGAATACTAGTGCTACACACTACTCGGCAAAGCTCAGACTGCTCAGCAAAATATTCCTAAAAATGCCAACCTGTTTGGCTAGGAAACAAAATATTCTCGCAAATGCCAACTTATGTTGGTCGGGAGGTACATATATTCTCGAAAATGCCAACTTATGTTGGTCGGGAGGTAAGATTATTCCAGAAAGTGCAAAAGTTGCTAACTATGACTGGTCAAGGATAAAAACCCAACAACTGTAGTTGGTCGACAAAGAAAATTTACCGACCTTGGTTGGTCGGAAACATTTAAGAGAAAAATTTACTAACTATGGCTGGTCGGGGATAAAAACCCACTAACTATAATTAGTCGACATGGAGAATATAACAACCTTGGTTGGTTGGAAACATTTTAAACAAACATTTTTATACTCATTACTTTATTATTAAGTGATCGAGCAACAATATTGATACTTGTAACTTTTTTATTATTACTGAGTTGGTTGACAAATAACACAATATTGTTATCTTTTTAACAAATATGCACAAATATAAAGTGTTTGATATTTACAAGACAATAGCAATTAAGATTTGCAAACAAAAATGAAAGTCTTTCATTGAATTCAAAATAAATTACACTGATAATAAAATGAAAAGTACATTGATATTGAAATGAATACTAACTATTACATCAAAAATTCCCTATTCTACTGGTCTTTTCCCCTCTGCTTTTGATACAGGTTCCTCGCCAGCAGGCGGATCATTTAAAGACAGAGGAGAATTGATGAAGTTGAGATCCTTCAACATCCTGACATTCACCACGGATGGTCAATCTAAGAGATGCTCGGGATGAGATACCTCGGTTTGAGAATGTAAATTGTAATCACCGAGATACTTTAAAATTAAGCTCCGAGGAATGGCCCTGGCAGGGATCCAATTCATGTCCAAATTGTATGGAGGCACAGGTAGGTCGAGTAGCCCGGGATCATAATAGTCCCACAGATAATGACCTTGTTCGAGCTTCAACACACCTAAGGCATTCAGCCAGCCTTGCTTATAGCCCTCATTGTTGGAATTCTGGATACGATCGTCCAAGTGGTATAGCGCTTCATTGTATCCAGCCATCCAGAACTCCCTGGGCTATTTGTGGAATTGATATGTTAGCCTTTCTAGCTGCTCGTGGGGATTCTTGATGAAAAGCTCCTTATTCTCCAAGACTGACTTCTGCGCAGAGAGCTATTTTTCCAGGTCCCTAATCCTCTTTGACATATCATACAACGCCTGGTTCTTCACCATTAATTGAAAAGCCTGGTTCTCTAAGGCAGACTGAGTTCTCTGTTCCTCGATAAGAACCCGAGCTGCTCTTGCTCATCCCCGAGGAGCTCTTGATCGACCACGAGAAGATGTAGAGGTGCCAGAACTCTTCAAAGTCTCTAACTCGCCCCTCAACTTGGCATTCTCAACCTCTAAGAACGAGAATCCCTCGTCGGTCACTGGGATCAAGGCACTAGAAGTGGAAGCTACAGACTTCAATTGTGACAGCTCCTTTTGCAGGTTGATGTTTTCTTGTTCTAGCAATAAATCAATCTGTCTGCATTCCTCGACCTCACCTCTCAAGGTTCTCTCCCTCACATCATACCCAGCAAAGAGCTTCTCGTAGCCCTTGTCGGCAATGATCAGCTTGTATTTCTTCTCGTAACCCTCATGCAACAGGGCAGTTGATTCTTTATATTGATTCTGAAGGTCTTCGAGGGTGCATTGGAGATCCTTGATCATTTCATAGTAAGCCATATTATTGGCTACAGCCCGATCAAGCAGACACTTCAGATATTGATATGCTTCCACTGCCTGTTTTGAAGCATCCTGGCCGAGAATGTCGACAACTTGTGCAGCACTCAGGTCTGTGTGACCATCCTTAAAGTACTCATTACATTGTCGCAGCAACTTTGTATCATGGGCAGATAGCAGTTCCATCCTGGCCAAAAACTAGCAGAGAAAAGAAGAGCAATCATTAATAAGAAATATAAGCAGAGTATGAATAGAAGATGAATAACAGTATGGAAAAAAGTTCAAGTTTTATTAGATCATAGTTCAGAGTTACATATTCTGGGTTACATTTGATAAAGAGAAAGAAAATAAAGAGAAACTCGAACAACGCTACACCTTTTCCTTATCTCCCAAAACCTTCTTGGGAGGCTGGGATGAAGAGGTAGGTTTCTCGGAGGGAAGAGATAGTTGCTCGGGGAGAGTAGGCACTTGCTCGGAGGAAGAAACGACTTGCTGATTTTCCTCAGCAGCAGGCTGGATGGCTAGGGCATGATCTCCCATCACTATCGAAGACTCTTCGGAGGTAGCTTCATCCTCTTCTAAGTCCTCTGGAGTTGGAGGGGGACCAGGGATATGTCTCTGGAAGAGCTCGGAAGACTCTTCGACCTTCATCTCCTGAAGGGCAGCAACCCAACCATCCCTAAAGTACTTTAGACTGCCATAGTCCACTTGCGATACCATGGCATCCAACCCCTTTTCCCAGCCAGAGCTAAAGGACTTCTTCACAGCCATTTTCCTCTTGGTCTTCTCCAAGGCAAGCTTCTCGGACAGCAGGTTCTCAGCAGCCTTCAATTTATTTTCTGCTTCCTCCTTCTGCCGACCTAATTCCCGAAGTTTAGCCAACTCCTCCTCGGCAGCTTTGAGTTTAACTTCAAACTCTCTAGCAGTTTTGAGCCTCTCCTCAAGCTCCTTATTTTCCATCTCCAGGGAATTTATTCTCTTCTCCAACTCCTTGGAGGCATCTACTGCTCGAGTTTTTTCTTCCTCGGAGGAGGCAAGCTTCTTCTCCCAGACAGCTTTATCATCAGCATATTTCTGGCGAGAATCTGCCAGAGACTTGGTAGCTTCTTCCAGAGCTCCCTCCACACTGGACGAGGAGCAAGAAGCCTTAATCGCTTCATCTTTCTTCAGGATTATATTGAAGCATCTCGTCAACTGTGAACAGAAAAACAAAGCAAGTTAGAAATAGAAATGACAAAGGAAATATGAAAAATTCAAAGTAAAGAGACTTACAGAAGCAAGGTGACAAGCATCTAGCGAGGTGACCATATCCCGAGTAAGGTTTTCTTCAGTACCTTGGACCTCGGGAATGATCCAGGATTTTACCGAGCTCATGGCAGAGCTCGAAGGAACAAAAGTTGGAACCCCAGTTCCAACAACTGGGGGCTGAGTGATGGTATCAGCCAAATTGACCGAGGAGATTTTCTTTAGCCTCCTCGGGGGAACATGAACGGATTCAACCAAGGAAGAACCCTTGGTCGGTGATATCACAATCACCTCTCCAGGAGCAGCAGACTTGCTCGAAGCCACTGCGGGCTTCTCAGCAACCTTCACAACTGCAGCAGCTGAGGAAGGTGCATCATTCTTCTTCATCCCCTCCCTTGGGACATCAATCCTACTCCTTTTTGCCTCCCCAGAACCGGAGGCAGTTTTCTCAAACAGGGTAGGAGAGGTCTTCTCTTCTTCATCCTTTCACTTAAAGGAATATGGGATTCAGGCGATGAGCTGGTGGAAGCTGGTACTGGCTCTGATTCACTTATCACTGGACGAGCAGTGAAAAAAGTGGTGTAACTCTTGTACTGCAGCAGATACGAAGCTGATCTAATGTGCTCATCAGCAACACTTTGATGCAGACTCCAGATAAGTTCAAATGCCTTATATTGACATCTGCATCTTTTGGGCACTTTCTCTTGCTATCAACTGCAAATAAAAAAACATTATTATCAGTGGCACATTTTATCAAACACAAAAGAAACATGATTTCAAAACAAATAAAATAAAACAAAAATAACCTATCCCATTGCCATAAGGAGGGAATCTGGGACCCTGGTAAACCTCATCTCCAGCTAATGGAGGGTGTTGCCAATTTTTTATGACAACCCCGTGTTCAAAATAATCCCTATTGGCATCAGGGAGATTGACTACTAAGGCTCTATTTAAAAATCTAGTTTTTAAATAAAAAATATTATCATTAACTGCCTATCTATAGCAGTACATGATTTCTGGAATTCCTATACGATTTCCATGCACTTGATTTAGTCTATGCACCCCATTAACTATTCTCCATGTGTTGGGGGCTATTCGTGCAGGAACAACGTCAAAGTACTGACAGAATTCTAGACACAAGGGATTTGGTGGAAAAGAAAATCCACACTCAGCAAAAAAGAGACTGGGGAACCAATGTCCCTCAGCCAAACGAAAGTAATCAGAAGGCTCAAAAAGTTTTTCCAAAACAACCCAGGAGGGAATGGAAAAATCAGAGCGAAACTTTTCAAGAGACTCAACAGGGTAAACCATGATGATGAATAAAAGAAATGAAGAAGAAAGAAGAAGATCTTACAGAAAAAGAGTAAAGTTATTGACAGTGAACGATGGAAGAGATGAGCGCACAAGAGATTAGAAGACAATGAAAAACTCGAAAATACAAATTTGAAAAGTAGAAGACGATGGGAGTATCTGTGAAGTTTAAATACCTTGCCTTGGGAAATGGTGAAGTAATGATTACAAAAAAGGATGATTATGTTATCGGCGGCTAAAAAGATGAAAAGTGGCGTGGGAATCAGAGCGGGCAACAGCGGCTAAAAAGACGAAAAGGGACGCGAGAATCGAAGCACGCAGAAAAGTCAAAAAAAGCATGATTCTACGAATTGGGAAGAAGAAATAAATACAAGGGAAACGCTCCTAAAAATCAGGAAAACTATTTAAAGCTACCATATTCCGAGAAAGAATGTTCCATACTCCTCAAATTTTGAACTATGAAACATCGGGGGCTTCTGTTGATACCAAATTTAATCTGCTGACATGGACCAATCATATGAAGACACGTGGCTATTTACATGAAAACAACAAGCACTTCCGAGATGATCACACGCTCCGAGGAACCATGTTACTCCGAGGAACTCATACGCTCCGAGGAACAGACCTCTCCGAGGAACTCTTTAGCACCGAGAAGCTCAAACGGTCCGAGCAACTCAGGCGGTCCGAGCTGCACCTGGAAGCAGGATACCAACAGTTTAACTGTTCATTAAATTCTTATTATTCAGACGCACACGCAAAAAGGGCATTAAATGTATTACCCTTTCATATGTTTATCATTTAATGTATTACCCTTTCACATTACAGCCTCAGGGATCCAAACCCTGGAATCGAGAGAGGAATTTCTTGAGAGAACTTGTAATCGAGAATTCCTAAACACTCAGTAATAACACAACAGTGGACGTAGGCCATTCTTATAAGGATGAACCACTTTAAAATATGTTGTCTCATTTATTTATCTGTGATTGAATTATTAGAGTGATATAATTTTTAACATCAACACCTGCTATTGAGGATACTTCCCCTTGTCGGGGCACTCAAATCGTTTTTGGCCAGTCTTGCCACTAGAGAAACATCTACTTGTGTAGTTACCCCCTCTCTACCCCTATTGGTTATTTCCACCTCTCCCTTGGCCCTGATGGCCTTGATGGAAATGTTATTAGCCCTGCAGTCCCTACCGGCCCTGATGGCCCTGCTGACCCTGGTAGCTATGCCTGAAACCTCCCTGTCCCTGACGAAAGCCCCCTGATCTGAATCTCTTAGCAGAATCCCCCTGATGGAAGACCTGCTCACATTGCCTCTATTGACTCTGACCTTCTTATGCCCCACTAGCACTACCTCCACCAGTCCTGCCCTGTTGGCTGGACTCACCTACTCACTTGCCCCCTTTAATATGGAAGCGATGATCCTGACAGTGTAGTAGCGTAGCATTGAGTACATATATATAGGACTGCAATAAAAGGTTACCCAGAAAATGCTGTCGAATCATCCAGGTAAATCCATCTATGAACATCTGAATATTTTTCTCCTCAGTAAGTACCTCAGTTGGTACTAAGTTTACTAGTCTAGTAAACTCCTCTTCATACTCGGCTATAGTCTTCCCTTCCAGGGTGAAGTCCAATAGTTTTCGCCTCATCTCAGTCTGAACAACAGAAGGAAAATATTGGCGGTCAAATTTCACCCAAAAGTCCTTTATAGACATCACATCACGCTCCTCTGCAGTAGTAGTGGACTCCCACCACTGAAGTGCCGACCCTACTAGCTTGAAAGTAGCTAGTATCCGCTTCTGCACCTCCATGCACTCGTACATCCTCAGATGACTCTGGATGTCTTTCTTCCAATGGCTAGCTGTAACAACACCAGAACCCCCTATGAACTTCGGAGGATGCGCCTTCTGGAAGACATCCCTGAATCGCTCCCATGCGAAAGGGAATGCATGAGCTAGTGCTGGTGCCACCGCATGTGCCTGTGGAGGGGCCTGCTGGACCGCAGCTAGTGTTGCGTTAACTGCCTGAGCAATGATGGAAGCAACCTCAGTAGCATTCACTATACCATGAGCTGGTGTTGGATGAGGCTTGGGTTGGGCATTTCTGGCCCTAGGTGCGCGTCTAGGAGGCATCTGAAACGAGAAAGAATTTATAAGTCCACAGTTATCAAATCTCAAATAGCTGAAGACGTAAACACATAAGCAAGAATACAACAATCCTAATAATAGGGCTCTACATTAAAGAATGCTAAGTTGAAAGCATAATCAGCCGTATAAATCCAAAAAGTCTTTAGAACCTCATGCTCTGATACCACCTGTGACACCCCACCCAACTAAATACCGGGTGATCAGTCCTTTATTACAATTAAAATAGAATGTTCGGTAAGTTCATTCTTAGCATCACTGTTGAAAATACTTAACCTTATTAATCACCTAATAAATAATTAAGCTAATGTCAAAACATTTTCCATTTTAAGTTATACCCAAACAATCCATTAATAAATTCCAATTATTAAGACACAAACCATTTACCATATACATGAATAAAATAAAAACTGGATATGAATCAACTGCTGAAATAAAAAGACTGGAGAAGACATTCCAGTTCAAAGTCTCAAACCATAAACCAATATACTGAATCCAACTAAATACTAAATACGAAAATGAAAGAAGTACAATCTCTCCAATAAAATAAGTGAGGATGGGTGACATATGCCCTAAATATAATGTCTAGAAAGAACTGAATGAAATGAGGGTGAAGGCATCTAAGCATGAGGACCTGCAGCTATCACAACTGCTTCAGCACGTCAAACAGTCTGAACATCTAGGTCAAGCGTCCCTATGGCTGGACACCTGATATAAATAGTACAAAAGAAGAAAATTGTAAAAGACGGGTTAGAGACCGAGTTGTAGAAATATTTTAGCAAGTAATTAAAATTTTCGTTAAAGCAAGTATTATGTGCATGTTAGCTTGTCGTACTCTCACATGAGATTATTACCTCTAAACTATTGTGCACGCCTAATGTACATCTAGTCCAGTCTAGCTATCCTAATCTCATTTAACTAGATTCTAGACTTACACCACTAACTATATCTTGAAGTAGTATCCCGTATTCCCAAATTCTTCTATTAACCGTTTCAACATTTATTAATTCGTTTAAGGGTTATCACCTTAAAGTTAAGTATTCACAAGTTAAGGTACTTAGGATTTCATCATCTTAATCATCTACAATTATCACATGGTAGACAACATCACTAGTATATATATATATAATCATCACTCTATAATATATATACTATTACAGTACCCCTAAACTCAATTGTGGTGCATGCGTACTCGGCTATCGACATCTCGTACTAAAAAAAGGACAATCGGTTCGTAAATCTCCCACGACCCATAAAATCAAACACACATATTGGAGGCGAACATAGTCCTAGGCATTTAGGGCTACGCACCCCAATTGACCGTTCAATACCATCGTTCTCATAAATGGCAATCTAGCCGACGTACTATGTTCTGAGGGGACAAATCTAAATTCCCCCTGAAGGCTCATCAGGATAAGACTGCCCTCTATCATTTTCAAAACCTTTCATGATAGAAAGTAGCTAGGTATATTAGTACACATAATCAAACATATTATAGGTATTCACACCACTCATTAATATAATTAGGTATACACACAACCCAAACGTAGGTTCATATATAGTATTTTTTTTCCTAAAATTTTTGGTATACTATAGCTTACGATTTATTCTCTCTCTAGCGCACCTTACGCAACATGATTCAACCATGTGAGTCTCTCCTAGTAGTGTACCCAAGTCCCTCACTGTTAATCTATGGTACTATTTATCGTAGAAAAATCCCTATCTTTTGAATAAGCTAAGACGTATCGTTTGAAGCCAAGTCGGGCAAAATTCCCAATTCTGAAATCTCGTTAGAAGTGCCCAGATTGTCGTTCGAATAAGGTTGTTCGAATGGGGTCATTCAAATGAACTTAAATCTGAATTTTCGTTCTTAATCTCATTCGAACGAGGTCGTTCGAATGACTTCCCCAGATCGTTCGAACAAGTTCTACCAGTTCCGTCCCTAATCTCCAAAAGTCCGTTTTTCACCATTTTTAAACCTCCAATCCTCTACAGAGTTAACCCAAACACCAATACAACTATACTAATTGATAACCCAACATGTATACTCAATTTCTAACATCCCAATATCCTCAAATCATCATTAATCAATAATAAATTTAAAAATTCCCAATTAATCTATAAGAAACCCTAGTTCTTTAATTTCATGCACAATCTTCATATCAAGCTCAGATTCATTCATCATATAACATTAAAATTTTGGGATTCCTATTCTACATGCATATGGATTCAATCTTTGATCAAAATTAGTCCTAACATATGATTTAAATTCTCTAAATTCACCCAATTTAATTCTAAATCATGGGTTTAATCCATATTCTTACATGAACACAATTATTGCTAAAAGGAAGCAAGTATTAAACACATGCCTTGATTATGATGGTTTGATCTGCTGATGTAGGTGGTATGGGTGTTTTCCTCGGTCTTCGATCTACACGGTGGTGGTCCTGGTGTTGCAAGGTAGTGGTTCTAGGCATTAGTTCCTTGGGTTTGTTTCTCCCTCCCCTGTTGTGGCTCTCTCTTGAAACTTGTGAATAAAAACCTTAATTGGACTCACGTAGTAGATATATTCTATCTCTAATTTTAGTGCATATTAATTACCCAAAAATTGAAATTACCAAAGCGTCCTCTCGGGATGTCGATTTGGTCCAAAACTGTCCCGGGACCCAAACTAAACCACTGGGTCAACTTTTCTGACTATCTCGACCCTTCCGAACACGTTGACGCACTCGAAATGACTATCTGGAATACTTATAATTAATTTACTTTCTAATTTCTTTAAATTAGTCCAGACACAACTCACACGCGCGTACCAACTTAATTTTTTGTAACTGTCGTATTTTTCCACTCGCGATAATTATACTAATTTCATAATCTTATATTACTTTATTCGCTCAGTAGTATTCAACACAATACACATCAATAAATACTAACCCTTAACTCGCTAGTTAATATTTATTTTAATCAGATTAAATTTTTAATTAATTTCTTAAATTAAATTCAATTAATCCTATATTTAAAAATCATAAAAATACGGAGTATTATAATCATTTAAAAAGAAAATACCTAGAAAGCCTTTTGTGTCAATTCTTTTCTTCTAGCCTTCAAAGAAGATAATAACACACTTGTGAAAAATAGTGAACCCATTTTCAAAATCTAGTTCATATTTTCTTCTTGTCTTCTTTACTTTTAATAACCCCTCGATTTAGAGGCGGATTAATATCAAAGAAGACGAAGCTCTTTACTAGGTAGTCATTTTCAAAAATCAAACTTTCTATTAACTTTGGGTATTTCTCCCAATAAGAAGCATTGCGATATTTGAGGTTCTTTTTCTGGATCCATATCGTTTGTAATATCCCAAGTTTAATGATAATGGCTTGTGCAAATATTGTTGACGTGTACCAAGATATTGACGTGTTGAGATGTTCCATCAATTGATAGGTTTCTTAGAATTGCTACGAATTGGTGGACAAAGTGTGAGGTGTGAGTTAGCACGAAAGGAGTATTAGTCATTTGTCTCCTTTGTAAGTCTTTACCAAGTTTTTAGTAAGATTGTTGCATTGTCATAAGGTTATTCCCATTTTTTTTGTCCTCGTAAATCTATTGTTGTGCTCTTATTTAACTCTTTTGCATCTTTTATCATTACATCGAACATCTCTTGATAGTTGCGCGACCTGTATCATCGTAGGATCGCCACAATGAGGATTTCCCTCGTTACAGTGACGCTTCAGTGATGGGTACAGATCAACAAATCTATCATAAAGATCTTCTATCTCTTATGCAAATATAACCTTTTTGGATGTTGATTGGACTTAGTAGCCCTCAATAACTTTTCACATATACTTTGTGTAAGAGATGTATCATTTTACTTTCCTGGTATTAGGTAAACCTATTTGTGTGGTTTTACTTATATAAATCTTCAATGCTCTTCATTTAGAAATCCATATATTTTTTGATCTCCCAAGTTTTTATACGAAGGCTTGTATGACATTGTTGATACGTGTCAAGACATTGAGATATTGAGATCTTCCATCGAATAATAAAAATCTCCAAATTTTTATGAATTGTTGGAAAAATTATGAGGCGTGAGTTACCGTTGAAGGAGTATTACTCATTAGTCCCCTCTGTAAGCGCTTATCAAGTTTTAGTGATATGCTTGCATTGACCTGAGATTATTCCCATTAGTGGATCTTTTTCCTTGCAATCTATTGTTATGCTCTTACTTACCTCTACCCCATTGTTGATACAAAAAATTACACTTACGTGGACCAATAGGAAATAGACATGTGTTATCCACTGTGGCTATAATCCTAGTCAACAAGGCATAACCATCGACCAAGTCCTGGAATGCCGACCAGCATATAGGAAGCCCGACCAACACCAGGAAGCCTGACCAATAATAGGAAGGCCAACCAACTTTATCAGTAAAATGCCAACAGCTAGAAACATTATAGACATTATGTACTAATGTAAATGCCTAATTTATAAAGGCATTCTATCCTTTAACATTCTATATCTTTGTCTCCCTACTAGGCTATAAACACGGTATAATCCCTTCATCAAGGGCAAGTGATTGAAAGGCAAACACAAGGCAATAAGAAGTATAGTGGACGTAGGCTTTTCTCCATAGCTGAACCACTTTAAAAACTTTTTTGTCTCTTTATTTTACTTACTCATATTTATCCATGATTAAAGAATTAAATTTATTCTAGTTTTTGCATCAACAGATTGGCGTCATCTGTGGTAATGTATTTCTAAACGTTCTCACTCATGCATTCACCGGCCTTCCGTAAATGACTGCCATTCTTGAATCCAGTGCCAGAAATGATGGCAACCCGCATATTCCATCCGTTCCTCCAATAAATAATGATCTGACTGGAATCTTGGCTAGTATTGCTAGAGGAAAGGAGGTTATGCAGGATACGATCAATCAATTGGCCTAAACACTACAATCTGGATCTCCCGCCTTATCTATTCCCATGAATAGGAATATGATACCACTGCCTCCAAGAACTAGCAGGCACAACTAATCTAGGACTACCAGACACACAACCTACCATCCAAGAGAAAGTTTTTCTCTTAGGACTTCAAAGCCTTATGATGAGCAATCTTTTACTCCTGAAAGATTAAGTACTTTAGAAAGACCGAGCAGAGCATCTCCCTTTGATCGTCTGGGACCCAAAGGGAAGAGAAATAATCCTAGGGCATTATCGAGGAATAATCGACGACCAACTGATCAACGTGAGGGCTCAGCCCAATTCAGATTAGATGCCTGATGGTCTATCTGTGCCTAACAGACCTCACAGGAGGAGATCCCAACACAAACATATGTCATAATAGCCGAGCTACCACTCATAAATCTGACTTTGCCAATAATGCATATAAGGGCTTTATTCAATGATTGAAAGATAGGTTGGAAGAGATGGTAAAGGCAAAGAACCCTTTGTACCGAAGCTTTGTAAAAGGGTCTCCTTTTGTACAAACTATTGTAGATTTTCCTACCCCTTAAAAGTTCAAAGCTCCTATGGTTACTCCTAAGTATGATGGGAAAACATATCTTGTTCTTCTTATAGAGCAGTATCAAGCGATAATTGATATTTATGTTGTTCCTGGTGAAATGATATGTAGGGAATTCTAAGGTATATTCATGGGTCTTGCTCATATTTGGTATAACAACCTTCCTCGGGGATAAATTTCTAGTTTCAACTAGCTTGCCGAACTATTTATTGGTAACTTCTGCTTCGGAGCCAAGCCTGTAAAAAGAGTAGCTCACTTGCTAAGTGTGAGACAATGGGTAGGAGAAATTACAATGGACTATACTACTCGCTTCAATAATGAAAAAATAGAGGTCATTGACTACGAAGGAAAAATAGCTATTACAAACCTCATGAGTAGATTGCTTCCCGAGAAGATTTACTACACACTTTCCAAATATCCTCGCAAGATTATGGTCGAATTAATGGACAAAGCAGCCAAGATAATGAACGCCAAGGACGCCATGGGTGCGAAACAAGGATCGGGCATGAAGTCTAAGGGAAATTTTTTAAAAAAAGAGCAGAAGGAACACAAGGAACATAAGGATTCAAGGCAAAAGAAGATTGGTGATAGGCTCAGGAAATATAACAATTATACTCCATTGATGATGGGTATTCACCATATTTGGGAGGAAATTAAATCAAAAAAGGAGGTACGTTGTCCCGAGAAGCTAAGAGCACTTGATGGGAAGATGGACATATCCAAATACTGTGAATTTCATAAGGACCATGGACATACTACAGATCGTTGTATTGGTCTGCAAAATAATAGAGAAACCCTCATCCGAGGAAAACTAGACAAGTTTGTTGATCGACACGATGACAGAGGAGCTCGTCATAGGTTAAAATATGCATGAAAGTCCAGGGAAGAGAAGAAAAGAAATCATGAAGATGATCCCGACTTCCCCAAAAAACCTAAGCAACCAGAGCGTGAGGTATTTACACTTAGTTTTGGTACCTTTGATAATCAGATGATTACATGAGGAGATGTTGGAGGTGGAGATCACACTTCTAAGAGAAAAACTTACCTCAATGAGGCTCTAGTTTGTTCTTACATCCATAGGATCAATCTAACCGAAGAAGATAGGCCGAGGAAGGTGAGTAAGGAAAAGTTGGTAATTGGGTTTACCAAAAATGACTTTGTCAGGACTTCTCTACCCCCATGATGACCCTTTGGGGGTGAAATTTAGGTACTAGGACAAAATCGTTTCCAGGGTGTTGATTGACAATGGTAGCTCAACAAATATTATGTTTTATTCCTATTTTCAAAAGATGGATTTGAAACTCAGTCAACTAGATCAGTACCATAGGCATTTGATCATTTTTTCTGGTGAAAAAGTTTATCTTTTGGGCACAATCAAGCTGGAGGTGTTGTTCGATACTTGGCCAGTAAGTCGAACCGAGAAAGTTCATTTCTTTATGATTGATTTAGAACGTGTATTCAGCCTACAATGTCATTATGGGCAGAGTAGGATTAAAGAAGTTTAAAGCAGTTCCCTCAATAATCCATCAGTGTTTAAAGTTCCCGACTAACTTTAGAGTAGGTGTGGTGAAGGGTGATAAAAAAGTAGCCCGAGAATGCTATTACTCATCTTCCAAGCAAGAGGATCTGGAAGAAATAAAGAAGAAGACCACCACTTACCAAGTGGACATTACTGGTCCCAAAAGCGAATCGACATTGAAACTTTAAATCCAAAAGAGGAGACAGAGTTAGTAAAAGGACAAATTGTGGAAGCAATAGAGAATATTATATTAGAAGAGGATAAGACATAACGAATTACACTGGTGGGATCAACGATAAACCCTATTCTTAAACAGGAGCTAGTGACGTTCCTGAGACAGAGAAAACACATGTTCGCTTGGAGTCATGAGGACATGCCTGGGATTGATCCTAATTTCCTCTTCCATGAGATCAACGTCAACAAGGACGCCAAGACAATGAGGCAAAGGCGTTGAGTATTTAACCCCAAAAAGAACGAGGCTATCCAGGAGGAGGTTGAGAAGCTTAAGAAAGCCTCATTAATTGAAGATGTGAAATATCCAGATTGGTTAGCCAACATTTTTATGGTCAAAATGAAAAATAATAAATGGAGAATGTGTGTGGACTTCACAGATTTGAATAAAGCCTGCCTAAAGGACCACTTTCCTTTGCACGGGACTGATCAACTTGTTGATGCTACGTCAGGACATGAACTATTGAGTTTTATGGATGCATATTCTGGTTATAACCAGATTAAGATGAAGCCCAAATATAGGGAAAACACTTCTTTTATTACTCCCCAAGGAACTTATTGCTATAATGTTATGCCATTTGGTTTGAAAAATGCAGGTGCTACTTATCAGAGGTTAGTGAAAAAAGTCTTTGAGGAACACGTAGGCAAAAACATGGAGGTATACGTAGATGACATGCTAAGGAAGAGAAAAAAGGCATCTGATCATATTGTCGACCTCTGCCAAACCTTTGACCAGCTGGAGAACCACCAAATGAAGTTGAGTCTGACCAAGTGCGTATTTGGTGTCCAAGAAGGCCTGTTTCTGGGGACCTAGTGAATTAGAGGGGAATTGAGGCTAACCCTGACAAAATCAAGGCATTGATTGAAATACAATCCTCAACCTGTAAAAAAGAGGTGCAAAGGCTCATTAGGCGAGTAGCAACATTGAATAAATTTGTGTCCCGAGCTACATATAGCTGTTTACCATTCTTTAAAGTGCTAAGGAAGACTTTTGAATGGAACTATGAGTGCGATAAATCTTGTTTGGAGTTGAAAAAGTATCTGGGATCACCCCCATTGCTCTCTCGATCAGTTTTGGGAGAAAATTGTATTTATACTTAGCCGTATCTAGGACCCCTATAAGTTTTTCTTTGATACGATAAGATAATGAAGTTCAGAAGCTAGTCTAGTACACCAGTAAAGCCTTTCGAGGAGAAAAAATTAGATATCCACATTTGGAGAAATTAGCTTTGGCATTGATTGAGGCATCCAGACAGATGAAACCTTACTTCCAAGCGCATACCATTGGGAAATACATTGACAAGCCTCTTCGGTAAGCTCTACATAAACCTGAGAAGTTTGGGAGATTAATGCATTGGGCAGTAGAACTAGAAGAGTACGATATTATATATGAGCCTAGGTCCTCATTAAAGGGACAAGTTGTGGCAGACTTCATTGCAGAATTCACTTATTCAGAGGTACCCGAGAAATAAAGAATACGGGTAGAACAAACCCCAATAGGGGAATGATGAACTGAGGACATCACCGACCAACATCCCAAGCAAACCAAAGTGGGGGAGAGATTAGAAGAAGTTGCCGCCAACCTGCCGAAACAATCAACCAAGGTACATGAGATGGCTAAAAGATATGAAGAGGTAAGGAATAAAGTATTCTATCATGGGATATTATCAGATTAAGGGTTTGACAATCACATCCCAATATGGAAATTATACGTAGATGGATCATTATGTGCAGCAAGAAGTGGAGAAGGTATTATACTCAACACTCCTGACGGGATATATATTTAGTATGCATTGCAATTATAATTTTAGGCCTAAAATAATGAAGCAAAATATTAAGCTCTCATTGTAGGATTGAGTTTGGCTCAATCATTGAATACTGAGTAAGTTGTGGCACAAAGTGATTCTCAGTTGACGGTGAATCAAATTTTGAGTTTTTATGAAGCCAAAGGTGAACTGATGACAAGATACCTAACCAAGGCATTAGAGATTATAGAAAAATTTCCTGCTATTCAAATGAGAAGAATTCTAAGATTAGAGAACGCCCGAGCTAGTGCACTTATTCAACTAGCACTAGCAACCAGAATTGAGCTCAGGAGAACGATTCCCATCAAAATTTTGGCCAATCGAAGTATTGATGAAGATTTGATGATTAGTTTCATTACAGTAGACATGAGACCATCCTGGATGATCATATTAGAGATTATATTGAAGAAGGAATACTTCCAGCAGACCTAATTGAGGATAAAAAGCTTAAGTACAAAGCAGTAAGGTACGTGCTAGACAAATGAGTTTTGTACAAGATAGGATTAACAACTACTCTGCAGCACTGCGTTCACCTAACAGAGGTTAAAGATCTAATATAAGAAGTTCGTGAAGGATCTTTTGGAGCTCATGCGGAAGAAAGATCATTACTACAATGAATGAATGCTCAAGGGTATTACAGGCCGACCATGAGGACATATTGTACAACCTTTGTAAAGAAGTGTGACAAATGCCATAAGTTATCCAATATTCGAAAAACTCCACATGCAGCTTTGACCCCCATTACTTCACCTTGGTCATTTTCTATTTGGGGGATGGACTTGGTCGGGCCATTGCCGACCACCTGAGGAAGATTTAAGTACCTGGTCGTAGTTGTTAATTATTTCACAAAATGGGTTGAAGCAGAACCATTCGTGGATATGTTCTATGAGAAGGTGTACCAATTCATCTGGAAAAACATCATTTGTAGATATGGTTTTCCATATGCCTTCATTACTGACCATGGTACCCAGTTCGACAATGAGGAGTTCGTAGTATACTGTGCCCAATCCAAGATTCAAAAGTTGTACTCTACTCCAGGTTATCCTCAAAGCAATGAGCAAACTGAGGTAACGAAAAGAACTTGACTCAATGGCTTGAAGAAAAGACTTGATGATGCTAAAGAGAATTGGATAAATTAACTGCACTCAGTTTTGTGGGCATACCGAATAACTCAAAGAGCTGCTACTGGAGAAACACCATACACGGTGGCATTTAAGACAGAAGCAACCATACCAGCTGAAATAGGTTTGCCAACTCATATAGTATTGAACTTCGATTCTCATGTCAGTGATTTGATGTGAAGGGTAAACCTAGACATGTTGAAATAGATGCGCAAAGATGCATCCTTGAGGAATGCTATATTTATCATCAAAGAACATCACGCTTTTATAACAACAAGATGAAGCCTACCAACTTAAAGGAGGGGGATTATGTACTTAAGAAAGTGATTCAGAAAGCCAACAAACTTGAAGCTAACTGGTATGGACCATATCGTATCTCGACAGTAGTCCGACCATGAACTTGTATCTTAAATTTCTAGAGGGAGAAGAATTCAAAAATCCTTAGCATGCCGAGCATCTTAGGAAGTATTACCAATAGTGTAACAAGAAAAATCTATGTAATCAATTATCTTCAGTATAATTTTTTTTTAGTTTCTTCCATTTATTTTTATTTTTTGGGAATATGCATCAACACAAATACTTGGTCATCAGACATTCAATAGTTGGTCATAATAAGCAATACTTGATCGGCGACGCATAGAAACCCAAGTCAAGATATGATTTTAAGTCCTCAATACTTGGTCAAGATAATCATCAAGACAAATCAGGGATAAAACTTTGTATAATAATCAACAAGTTTTATCTGAACTGGGAAAAATAGAGGAAGAACGTTGTAAAGATTCCTGAATAGGAATGTAGACACATATTCCACATACGCTTAGTCACCGTTGGTAACTAATGCTAAACCTAAAAATTTAGGTGCATTATTAGAACCTATGGCAATACCACAGGTAACTAGTACTAAACTTAGATTTAAATCTTCGTGAGCTAGTAGAACCTATGGCCACATCAATGGTAACTGGTATTAAACTTAGATATCTAAGTATATTAGTACAACCTATGATAATCTCATTAGTAACTGATACTAAATTTATGCAAATGCCTAAGTGCATCACTATAACTAATGAAACAATAAAGTCATTCAAACATATAGAAATTAACAAGATAAGTTAATCAAATGCCTTTCATTTATATAAATGATGATTACATGCAAATATTGTTTAAAAATGTAATACAAGAATAAATTATCCTACTGGGCGCTTTCCTTCAGCTTTTTAGGAGCTTGGTGCTGGTTCCATGGCTACTAGAGGATCATCCAATATGTATGGGGAGTTAATAAAGTTGAAATCTTGAAGCATTATCCTATTTCTGTTGCTCGGAGCATCTAACAGATGAGGAGGCCGAATTATTTCTATCTCATCGTGAAGGCCATAATCCCCTAAGTATTTAGAGATCAAGCACCAGGGAATCAAATTAATAGGGATCCAACTGACATCCAGTTTAAAGGGAGGGTCTTGACACTCTAAAAGCCCCAAATTAACTCAGTACAATAGTTTGTTGTCTTGGACAACCTTCATAAATGTCGGGCAATTGGTCCAAGATCTTCATAACCGTTAAGATCTTGTAACCTTCACGTTGATCCTGACTAAAGTGGTCATTAAAATGACCAAGAGCTTCATTATATCCTTCCATCCAGATCTACCTGGGCTGTTTGTGAAATTGAAAAGTTAATTTCTCAACTTGGTGTTGCAGTTTCTTCAATGCTCCCTCTTTAAACTGCAGTTGAGAAGACTGGGTTAAAAGTTGCTTGCCCTGGGTTTGGATCTTCTGAGACATCTCAGCAATGGCTAAATTCTTTGCTTTTATTTGTGCAGCTTGATATGCAAGCGACTATTGAGTCATGCCCTCATCAGTCGTAGCTCATCCAGATCTGGCTCTTGATCGGGAGGAGGAAGCTGGTTTAGATTTTTTTAAAGCCTCCAGTTCCTCCCTCAAACTAGCATTTTTAGTTTTTAAAAATGAAACTCCTTTATCAGCAGTAGCAATTATAGAAGGAACCTTCAAAGAATTTAGTTCATCCCTCAAACTATTGTTTTCTTCCTCTAGTAGCTTGGCAATGTCTCTAGCTTCATGAAATTCATACTTAATTAGGAATTCCTTCTTCTAAATATAAAAAGGTGTTTTTCCAACTTCTCCTCAAATCCTCGAGCTCCACTTAAGGCTTCTGACTTGGCCTCATAATCAGCGTGAGGGAAAGACTTAGATTCATTATGCTATTCTTGAAGTTCTTCAATCATCTCAAAGTAAGCCACATTATTGGCCATAACCCAATCAAGAAGAAACTTGAGATAAATATACGCATCTTTTTCTTGATCAGTAGCATTAGCCCTGAGCAAATTTGATAAATTATCCTAAAAAAAGTCATATAACTAGTCTTGAACAAACTGTTGCAGAGCTTGAATAGATCTGAATCATTAGAAGATAGCTACTCCATCTTGGTCATGAACTATAAGAATAAACATATATTTAATCAACAACAGAACAAAGAGCATAAAGCAGCAATCAAGAGGTGACAAGCGCATGTGAAGAAAATACTCATTTTCATTGATATAATGCAAAGTTACAAGTATATTGTAATAAAAAAAAAAAGTAAAGACAAAAAAGGAAAAAGATGATTTCCGAATAAATCTACACCTTCTCCCTATCACAACTTGATTGGGGGAAGGAATAGATGGAGTGATTTGCTCGAAGGTAGATGGGAGAGAAGACTCAGTAACTGTCTTCAGTTGGTCGATAGCAGACTCTTGAACAAGGGTGGAATCCCCTAATCCCACGTCATCTTCAACTTCCTCATCCAAGTTTGGTGGGGAAATAGGGTCATGTTTGAGGAAGAGTTTAGACTTTTGAGGAGTACCAACCTCAGTAAGTGCAGTTGATCAACCATCCTTGTAGTACTTCTTCTTCACATATTCAATCTGGACAGAAGCAGCTGCGATGCTTTTCTCCCATACCTTATTAAAAGAGACTTCCCTAGCCTTTACCCTCTTAGCCTTCTCAGCAACTAAGCTCTTATTCAACTCATAGACTTATCACCGAGCTGCAGCAGCCTCATCTTCAGCCTTCTTCTGAGCTCCCTCAGTAACTTTTATTTTGTTCTCCCAAGATAGATTCTCATTTTCCAATACTTGTTAGGAGTCAAGTAAGGACTTCTTTAGGTATTCAAAAGCCTCTTGTACGTCGTTTGAAGAATAACGAAGTGTATCATCCTTCTCCAACATCTGATTGAAATCAACCAGAAACTATAAAAAGCAAGGCCAAATTAGTCTAAGAAATTAATGAAAAAGTAATAGTATGAAGAAGTATGAGTTCTTACCAAGGCAAGGCTTTGAGCAGCCTTTTTAGAAATTTTCAAATGGGCCATAGCAATGGCATCACCCTGTGATCTGGAAAAGTACCAGACCTTATCAATTACCTCGCTAAGCCAGGACCTATTTCTACAGGAGATCCAGTAGCAGCAGTTCCTCGCTAAGCAACAACGGGCAAATCGACCAAGTTCTATTGGTCGACAGCAGCAGCAGTTCCTTCAGCAAGTTTAGAAGGAAGACCTTTTTTTAGACGTTTGAGAAGGGACTCCTCACCCTTGTTAGCTGGGGGATTTTTCCCAGCATCTTCTCTATTAATGGCCCCACCAGTAACAAATTTGGTGGAGCTAGTGGCAATAACATCTCCCATTATATTGGGGAATTTCCTATTTCCCATAGCAGCAACAAGGAGAAGTTTGGAGTCCAGGGATGAAGGAGGAACTGAAGCAAGTTCACTTCCAGATGCAGTGGTCAAGGAAGTGGAAACTGGGTCTTGCTCTAGGTCGATGTGGAGACAAGGAACAACAGGGGTAGGACGAGCAACAAAGGAAGTTATGAAATTCTTGTAATTCAACAAGTAAGAGGCTGACCTAGTATGATCTTCCCCAATCTTTTGGTGAATACCCCAAAGAAATTTAAGCTCAATAAGCTTAACCTCACTCTCATTGGTACACTTTCTCTTCCGGTCAACTACAATAAAAAAAAAAGAAAAAAAAAATCTCAATTAGTGTTACAGCAGAAAAATTGTTAATAAAGTCATATGATAATTAAAACAACCTATCCCGTGACCCTCCTGAGGGCACTTTGGCCCATTATACACTTCACCCCCTGTTTAGGGGTAGATATTGCCAATTTTTAGAAATTACTCCATGGTCGAAGTAATCCCCATTGGAGTCAGGAAGGTTAAGAACTAAATCTCTATTTACAGTCCTAGTTTTTAAATAGTAAGTACTGTCACTGGTGACCCACTTATAACAAAATATGATTTCGGGAATGCCTACGTGGGTCCCATGGAGTTGATTGAGCCTGTAAACACGATTGATAACCCTCCAAGTATTAAGGGATACCCTAGAAGGGACTATATCAAAATATTGACAAAATTCCAAACAAAACGGGCTTGGGAAAAAACTAAACCCACACGCAATAATATACATAGAGGGAATCTAGTAACCCTCAGAGAAAGAAAAAAGATTTACAGGAAGACTGGGGAGTTCTAAATCCACCCACGTAGGTATATTACATTCGTTCCTAAATTCGTCTAAAAAACAACAAAGTAAACCACGATTAAATATGGAGAAAATAAGAAAGAGAAAGAATTCTTACAAAAGATCAAGGATTCAACAAGAACTTTGGGACAAGAAGAACGATCGCACAAAAAACTCAAGAAATTGTAGCAAAAACTTAGAAGATTTGTGGTAAGAGATGACGGGATTTTATCGCCTTCTATAGATTTCCTCGAAGATCGACGAACGTAAAGATTAAAGTGAAACGACGATTGAAATTTTGGCGACTAAGCAGAAAAAGACGTATTTTTCCCAAGACGATTCATTATAATTCTGGATATTTGCAAAAAATCCATCAGCGGTACATGCTATCAGGAATGTTGATAATTTTACAAGTGTGGGAAGTCGAAAGCCGACCAAGCATCAGAAATGTAGCCCGAGCTATTACCAAAACTAAATGCTCCATAATTTCAAGCAAGCATCAAGCATGGAACATTGGGGGATTCTGTTGACACAAAAAATTACCCACTTACGTGGACCAATCAGAAATAGAAACATGTCCTCCACTGTGGCCAATAATCCTAGTCAGCAAGGCATAACCACCGACCTAGGCCTAAAATACCAACCAGTATACAGGAAGCTTGACGAACACCAGGAAGCTCGACCAACAGTAGGGAGGCCAACTAACTTTATCAACAAAATGCTAACAGCCAGAAACATTATGGACATTATGTACTGATGTAAATGATTAATTTATAAAGGCATTCCATCCTTTAACATTCCATCTCGTTGTCTCCCTACTGGGCTATAAATACATTGCAATATCTTCATTAAGGGCAAGTGATTGAAAGGCAAACATAAGGCAATAAGAAGCATAGTGGACTTAAGCTTTTCTCCATAGCCAAACCACTTTAAAAACTTTTTTGTCTCTTTCTTTTACTTTCTCATATGTATATGTGATTAAAGAATTAGATCTATTCTAGTTTTTTGCATCAACACTCATCATCCATATGCTTAAGCAAGACAAACTTGAGTTGGTTGATTACTCTTTGGGTACATTTTTAATAGACTCTTAAGTGTGGAAAATAATTTTTGTGGGTCTCCATTTCGGTATGAAATACGCACTCTCAAAATTGTTACTGTTTATATAATGTTTAAATCATTCTTGAAATTTATTAACTACTTAAAATTTATGTTTTGAAAATTAGAAAAAAAAGCTAGGAGATTGTATGATGGAAAAACATTTAAATAATTGAATTATTTGATTTAAGAATTTCCTGGGTATATTCACTACAAATTATCACGAGATAAAACTCTTCTACTAGGAAAACCTTGAGGTTTAACAACGTGTTGCACATACTAAGTACAACTGTGATGCCTATGAAAGTGGATTATAAGTTTCCTATTTTATGATTATATTTTCAATTTTATTTAGCTCGAGGAGTAGAAAAATATATGTTTACGACTATTTGATGAGCAAACTTTATTTTGTAAAAATATCGTCTATTTATATTTTTGGCCCAAATTATGTAGTACTATTCTCTTTAGTTTTTATTTTTATTTACAAGTTCCCTTAATTAAGATTTGAGTCAAACACTGTCAAAATGAAAGAAGATTGGTCCTTTATCTGCAAAAATAATCATTTTTCGAAAGTACACTATTTTTATAGTTCCCAAAATATTTTGAGTGGATTATTTTCATATTGTGGAGTTATCACCAAATTTTGGTGAAATTCTGGAGCTTAATTAAAAAAGTACAATTTGTGAGCAAAGAACAAAATTTGGAAAAAAAAATTATTATTACCATTAAATTTTTATTTGTTCTAAATTTATAAGAAAAATAAAATAAAGACGTGACTCTCATATAAAAGAAGACAAAGATAGGATATGGATCTAATGCCTAGGGTAGGTGATGTGTCACAAGATAGGGGAAAATAATGAAAAAAAAAGAAAAGGTAAAAGTAGATGATCAAGATGTGATAAGTGGCATGTGTGGAAATATAAAATATCTTTTCTCTCTTATCTTATCATATGGGTGCATGGTTCATTTAAGATATGAGAGATAGATATAGAGATAGATAGATAGATAGATAGAGAGAGAGAGAGATAGATAGATATGTAGATATATATATATATATATATATATATATATATATATATATATATATATATATATATATATATATATATATATATATATATATATATAGAGAGAGAGAGAGAGAGAGAGAGAGAGAGAGAGAGAGAGGTTTGGGAATCTAAAGTGACAAAGTTGGTGCACTCCACGCACGTTTTCTGACAAAAAGAGACCCATTTTAAATTAAATTCTCTATATCTTATATAAATACACATTTCGACAACAATATAAGTGTGATACCCCCTACTTTCCATACATGAGGTGGTCAGTTTAATATAGAATCGACAAGAGCTTTCTAATATTACATCTTTCAAAAAACAAAGAAGAAATAACACCAAGAATAATATATAAATAACAAGTGAATAAATTTTATTCATCAATTAATGATCTTTAATACCAAAACCATAAGTCTAAAATCCAATAATGATAATAGATCCAAACTGAAAATAAATATATGGAAGTGGCGCCAATACGACACATACATATTCTTTACAATGTAAAGGCATAAAATATAATATATAAAGGATGCAACTCCAAAAAAACTACGCTGATAAATAATGGATGAGTGAAGTAATAAAGGGAGATGATTCCTCGAGTATCTCAATTTTTTTTTGTTACAAGAAGGTTGGGACCTAGAAAGAACTTCTTACATTATCTCAATCTAAGGAACTATATATCAATGATAAAACTATTCTATACTATGGTGAATTAACTAAGTGATTCCCGTCCCAATTATTATTATCTTAATCTTACCGAACCATTACGTATCTCATTATATTATTTGATTTCATTATGATTTTACCCTAAGGACATACGGTTAACTATATCTATCTCAATATTATAACTATCTCAAGTATATAGACTACATAACATAACCAAATATCACATGGGTATTCTCGACCCCTCCTTAATAATCATAGGCTCATGCATCTACTAATTATGACTATTAGAAATTCCTGTACCTAAAGTCTCAAAATAATATAACAATTAA
The DNA here is from genome assembly GCA_949130495.1 of Sambucus nigra. NCBI lineage: Eukaryota > Viridiplantae > Streptophyta > Magnoliopsida > Dipsacales > Adoxaceae > Sambucus > Sambucus nigra. The sequence continues at coordinate 44,055,670 of OX422210.1, read as the reverse complement.
ATTATTATGCCATCACACTAAATGTGTAACCATAAACCAAATTATATATATAAGACTCTATTTGCATGGCCCCAACTCGAGACACAATGCCATCGACCTAGGGGTTTTAACTTCAACCCGAATGCACGTGTCCCATTCAATTCCCACAAGCTGATTTTATCATGATACAACATAAAGTAATCAAATAAATTGAACATAGCTAAATTGACAAAGAAAACACACAAAACTACCATATAGATCATCTATCCTACATGTGAACTATAAAATATACAACGATCCTTATCATAAAAAAATCATCTCGGGTATATTTTGCCATTTTCTAAGGATTCTAATGTTACTCCAATAAAAATCCACATACTAGTTATAATTATTTTTTAGAGTGTTCTTAATGTATATTCCGAGTATAATTTATTTATATTACGAAAGTCATATTTCTCAATAATAATTAATTAGGAGTTTATTAGTTTCGGATGATACATACTCCCAACCTATAGTACCCCCAACTTACTCACTTAAAAGTAGATTTACATTACTATGCTAATATAAAATCACCTTGGAACTAACCAACACCCAAAAGCCATAAAAAATTAAACCTACACAAAGGCCCGATCGATTAACCCTACACAAATTTAGGAATTTGATCAATCGGCTAGGCCCAATCGATCAACCCCTATAGTAACTAAGGCCTATTTCCTATTATTTTTTCTATTCATATTTAATTATAAATTTATTCCCAAATCTACTAAATATAATTCGAATTAGTCCGTAGAAAATCCTAATGTCATAATAAGGGTTTAGGGACTTTGGACAATGATTTTACATCTTACTTCACGCGTTTGACAATGCAACTTAACAATTAGGCATAATTTCATATAATATCATAAATTCATTACAATAGCATGATTTATACCATTTATGAGTTGTTAAACATGCAATTTATCTTACATTGACTTGATAGTTCAACTATAACATTTCCCCCCAATTTCATATGACCCTTAATTTAATCAATTATCTAAATTAGCATGAAAATTAAATGAATTCCCATAATTTTAACAAGAAGAAGAGTAGAGGATTAACATAACATCAATTAGAATTATCACTTCGATAGGTATTCTAATAAGCACCAATTCTCAATTAGTGTCAAATTTCATATTTATATAACATAATTAAATTGATTTTCCTTTTTATATTTTTTAAACATCACCATATTATTATAATATATATTTAAACGAAAAGAGTATGACATAGTTCCTGCCATATAGGATTATTGTTGATTTGATTATGAAGATGATGAGTGGATCACAATACTTTCATGATTTGTTCTTCATTCTGTTCCAATTCTCTTTCTTTAGTTCTCCCATTCTAAGATAGGCTTTCAACCCCGTCTTCTCTCTTTAGGGCTTTGCATTAGATTATATTAATATGTTGCTCAAATTATAAAAGTTAATTTTAGACATTGAGTAAATCCAAAATATATATGGGCTTATGGACCTCTAAACCGATTCCAAACTTTTCTAACTCACCCTAATGACTAACTCTACCCATAGTTGTATTTTATCATTACTTGTAACCATATTTTGACTTTCAAAATTCTCCAAAGTCCCAATCCAACATATGGCTTAACATAAGTCTAATTAAGAAAAAATGGTACAATGATATTATTAAATTAATTAAATCTCACGATGATATTATTTAATTAATTCATTTTAAAATTAAGTTACGCTAAATTAATTTACTAACCATGTTATAAATTTTATTATTCCATTTATCATATAAGTACTTATTAATTTAAAATTTAAACTAAGTAGTTTTTTACTTTTATAATTTTAATTTTTTTCCCAATGAATTATTTTTATAATAACATTATCCCCCTATAATAACGAAATTTTGTCCTCGAAATTTAAAATATACTTGTATCAAATAGCTATTGATACTACTTCCGCATATCATTATCTTACCTCATTGTGGTGACTCCACTCGACACACATTAAAGGTATGACCTTCGAGCAAAGAATTTGATCCTGAAGGTCTGGAATAAGAAAAGGCCAATCCTCAGAACAAACGTTTCACCGAGGCTCTAGTTACTTTAGATAAGTATTTTGATATGCTAAATCATCCATTAGTAATCTCCTTAGTATATATATTTGAAATCAATCTTGTACACACTGCAAGTGATCCGACAACGTAAGATGATAGTCTATAAGATCTACTAGTTTGATGATCATGAAAGGACCTATATAACGAGATGTTAACTTCCCCTCATTTTCAAACATCATAACTCTCTTCACAGGAGACACCCTCTGAAAAAAATATCACAAACTCTAAACCCTAAATGTCGTTTACTTATATATGTGAATGTTTTTCCCTACTCTCGGCAGTCCTCATGCGATCCTTAATAAGGTCCACCTCCTCTGAGGTGTCCTGAATGAAATCTAGCTATAATAACTTATTATCCTCGATATCTAACTAATAAACCAACAATCGACAAGGACGTCCATACAAATGCTTCTAAAGTGAAATAACTATTGTCTTCTCCAAATTGACTAAAGGAAGATATTGCTCCCAACTTCCCTTGATGTCCAAAGTGGATGACCTCAACATCTCCTTTATGGTTTGATCGACCATTTTTGTTTAGCCATTTGTGTGTGGATAATATGTAGTATTATAGTTAATATTGAAACCTATTGCCTCATAAAAGCTATGCTATAAGTGAGGCATGAAGATATGGTCCCTATCGGACACTATATTAAATGTCACTCCATGTAGTAATACTCTTAGTGAAAAAAAAATCGTGTATTTTCTTGGCTATATAATCCGTTTATACTAGGAGAAAATGTGTCATCTAAGTTAATAAATTTATAATTAACCGAATGGTGTCATGTCCCCACTGGGAAGTTAGTAATCCCACGATAAAGTCCATATATATTCCATCACATTTCCATATCATAATCTCAAGTCATTCATGGTTGATGCTCGACCTTCACCATCTGGCATGTATTACATTTTGATAAAACCTTTGTAAAGTCTCTCTTCATTCTTGACCACTATTATTGTCATCTCATGGCCTATTACATCTTATCATTCTTAAATGCATTTGTATCTAGACCCATGAGCCTCGATCAAAAATGACCTCTATAACTTTACAACATTGGGCACCACTAGCCTTCCTTTGAATCAGTGTCCCCCAATTATTCTAATCGAGTAAAATAGTACTCCTCCAGCTAATAATTCATGGACCTTCTTCTAACAAGATGTGTCCATAATTTAGGTATATCAGGAGTCATTGATACGACAAGCATAAAATTATTCTTTAACCCATCTATTGTCATAAGGGAGCCCATTGTGATTTCCAAAAAGCTGACCATGTCACTGTCATCTTTCGAATTAAAACATCTTCCACCATATTCGCTTTGCACGAAAGATACTATATGATAAAATAGTAGTCCTTACAAACTTCAACCATCTCCTCCACCTCATATTTAGATCTTGTTGAATGGATAAAAACTAGAGATTCTTGTGATCGTTAAACAATGTAAACATTTCCGCCCAACAGATAGTGTCTCAGTTATGCACAATAAAACTATGGTTGCTAACACCAAATGGTGTGTAAGGATATTCCCTTAATGAGGTTTAATTTTATGGGAGACATAATATATTGCATATTTTCATGCATCAATACTCCTCCAAGTCCTTATAATAAGACATCGGTATACACTAAGTAGTCTATCTCACTAGGTGGCAATACAAGCAATGGCGCTAAAGTTAACATACTCTTTAATTCTGAAAAAGATTAATTGCAATGCTTATCCCACACGTACGGTACCATGTCAAAAGTGTTAGTGGTCACACAAACTTAGATAACCCTTATATAAACCATCTATAGAACCCTTTTAGTCCGAGAAAGGTCATCACATTTGTATATGAAGTGGGTTATCCCCACTCTACCAATTCGGACAAGTTATTAGGATATATCGAAACCCCAATCTAAGAAACAACATGTCCCCAAAACTGAACCTCCCTAAACCAAAATCCATATTTCTAGATTTTCGCATACAAATGATGCACTCATAATGTCTACAATCGTCAAACTAAGGCAATAATTCTCTTGTTAAATTAACTTTAAATGTGTTTCTTAATTTAATTGTGTATTTATCATAGACATGTTTTGGGTTAAGTAGATGAATTGATGTTTGTTTGATTGGAATAAACCTCATGAATATTGAAGAACAAATTTGAAATTATAATGTTTAAGGATTAAACTAATTGGTGACGAACCCAAAAATTAAGTATCGTATTGACTACGAGTTTAACCTTAGAACTCCTGTTGTAGGAATGATGAATCTAATGTAAATTGATAAGAAATATAGGCTCTTGGAGGGTTTAAAAGAAAAAAAAAATCTTAAAAACTAGGGTTTTAACAGCGCATGATTTTTTTTATATAGATTGTTGTCGAATGAATTTGATGTATTTTTGAATTATTTTCATGTAAAGAATTATTGTTTCATAGTTGGGAATAAATTAGAGTTCATACATGAGGTTTGGGTGAAGGTTAAGGACACTACGGATGAAAGGAGAAGGCACATTACTTCATTGTTCGTCTTGGCAACCCCACAGAACCGAACCAATTCACTAGGAGGGACAAATTTATTGGATAACGAAACTAGTTGGGTCCAGCTAGTGAGCTGGTTTGATTAGTTCTACTGGTCCTCCTGGACTTTTGTGTTTTTTCTTGGATAATTTAGGATTTGGCATGCATTATGGAGTCCAGGAGATAGAATTGGACTTCTAGGAATCTTGAGGGAAGGTTAGGAAGTACCTTAGGTTAACCGAGGATAAATTTTGTTATCAGTATTGATGCAAAAAACTAGACTAGGCTAATTAATTGATCATAAATAAATATAAGTAAAACAGATAAAAGATTTTTAAAGTGTTTCGACTTAAGGGAAGAGCCTACGTCCACTATTGTTTATTGCTTTGGGCTTATTCAATTTCCTCTTTTCTCGTGTCCCTTGGATGTAGGGTTTACAATGTATTTATAGCCCCCAGGTGGTGTACAAGTGCTGGAATATCAAAGGATGGAAAGTCTTTATATCGTAGACATTTACATCTATAGAATCATTTATGTATACAACTATTGGTGTTTTCCTGTCATTGTTGGTCGGTCTTCTCGGTATTAGTCGGGCTTCTTTGATATGTTGATTGACATCCCTCAGTAGGTCGGCATTCCATCCTTGCTGACTAGGATTAATCTTTCACTGTACAGCACGTGTCAGTATTTGAATGGTCCATGTAAACGAATTATTTTTGGTATCAACAGAAGCTCCTAATGTTTTATGCTCGAAGTTTTTATAAGAGTATAGAGCATTTAGCTCTTAAATTTACTCGGGCAATAATTTTAGGCTTGGTCGGTTGCCGACTTCCAATACTTGTAAAAATTATGGTTTAACTATGGAAATATAATGTGCGTGGCATTTTTCAAATTATCCGCAACTTTAATGAATCATTTTTGGGCAAACCTGTGTTTTTTGCCTTTAGCCGCCACTAGTTCAATCGACGCAGCCTTTTAATAATTATTTTTCCAGTTTTAGAGGCAACCTATAAAGAGCGGGAAAAGTCACGATCTTTTCTTACCTCAAATTTTCTGAGTGTTTTTAGCTACAATGTCTTCAAGCTTTTTTTTCTCTCTTGCGCGATCGTTTTCTGTTCTTCAGTTCTTGTTGAATCCTTAATCTCTATAAGAACTCTTTGTTTTCTCTTCTATTATTCGTCAGGTTTTACTTTATTGATTCTCTTGATGAATTCAGAAATGATTTTAAGATTCCCTCTTGGGTTGTTTTGGAACACGCTAATTTACCTGCTAATTTTTTCTCACTTGCTGAGGGTCACTGGATTCCCTCTATCTTTATAGCTTAGTGTGGGTTTACCTTTCCTCCAAACCCATTTTGTCTTGAGTTTTGTCAATATTTTGATGTTATCCCAGCTAGGGTAGCCCCCAATACTTGGAGGGTTGTAAATGGAGTGTATGTGTTGAATTAAATCCATGGAACCCATCTAGGGATTCTAGAAATAATGTTTTGTTATAAGTGGATGACTAGTGACACCATTTTTTATTTATTGACTAGGGCTGTGAACAAAGAAATAGTAGTCAATCTTCTAAACTCCAATAGGGATTATTTTGAGTATGGAGTTGTTGTAAAAAATTAGCAATACGCCCCTTTGATTGGGAATGCTAAGTACCAGGGGCCTAGATGCCCTCCTTCTGGCAATGGGATAGGTTATTCCTCATTTAACTGTCTTGCCCTGTACATACTTGGTTAAATTTATTACTAATTGTCGCTCTATAGATTTTGATTGTAGTTGATCAGAAGAGAAGGTGCCCGAAGGAGAGTGAAGTGAACCTGAGGGAGTTAAAATTCATTTGGGGACTTCATCAGAGTATTGGTGAAGAACACATTAGATTTGCATTCTATTTGCTGCAGTAAAAGAACACAGTTTCTTCCTTTATTGCTCCTCCCCCAATAACCACTCCTTCCCTTGTAATTAACCTTAAGCAGGAACCTCTTTCTACCTCCTTAGCTGCTGCATCTGGCAGTGGTGATATTACTGCCCACTTCCCTTCTTCCTTGGATTCAAACTTACCTCTTGCCGCTGCTATGGGAAAAAGGAAGTTTACCAACATTTTGGGTATCTGCTAATCCCCCTTATAAACAAGCTGATGAGGGGGTGAAAAAAAATGAAATTGGGAAGAAACCCCCAACCAAGAAAGTTGAAGAGAGCCCCTTGAAAAGAATAAGGAAAGGGTTTCCTTCTAAGTTAGCATAAGGGTTTTTTGCTCTTCCTGACCAGCGTGAGTTGGTCGATATATCTTCTTCTTCCTCTCCAGTGGTCCTTGGAGCTGAATTGGCAAGACAACTAATAAAGTCTGGGACTTTACCAGACCACAGGTGTGCTGCAGCTGCACTACCTTGTTCCAGAAATTCGGTCAGGGTTGTTCAAAGCCTTGCTCTGGTATATTCTTTTACCTTCTTTATTTTTCTATCTCTTTATTTGTTCTTCATAATACTGACTTTCCTTGTTGTTCTTGTACAGTTCCTCATTGAATTTAATAACATGTTAGAGAAAGATGAGGCTTTGAGAGCTTCTTCTAGTGAAGTTGAAGAAGCTTATAATGAGCTGAAAAGGTCAGTTCTTGATTCCCAATGAGCATTGGCCAATGAACAGAAGAAATGGGAGAAGAAGGTGAAAGCTTCTAAAGGAGTTGCTGAAACTGCTCGGGGTCTAGCTGATAAGTTATAGAAATATTTAGATGTCGAGAAAGTCAAGACCTCCCAACTACAGAAGGATTTGGGTGTTAAGAAGGCGAAAAAGACTAAGGCCAGGGAGGCTGACTTCAACAGAGGATGGGATAAGGCCATTGGAGCATCTTCTTCGCAAATTGAGTTTGCACAGAAGAAATGCTTTAAAGATGGCTGGTCTATTGCCCTGGTGGAGGTCAGTACTCCAAAAAACTCCGAGCTATTTTTATGAAATGATCCCGGTGCCCTTCCAAACCTGGACGAGGAAGTTTGTGGTGATGGGGGTTCTAGTGAATCCCTTATAGTGATGGAGTCTTTCGATCAACACGAGATGTTGATTCTTCTACCCCCTCTACAGTTAATCCTCCTCTTCCTTCTGCTCCTGCTTCTACTTCAACTGATCCTGAGGCAGATAAGAAGAAGGTGTAGGATCGAGAATCTTTTTATTTTCCTTTTCCAGTAGTTATACTTTTTCTTTTTCTTTTTCTTTTTGAAGATGTACATGTACTTTCCCTTTTTATTAATGAAAAGAAAAATATTTTTATTCCTCTGCTTGTGTTTTTCTATGCTCTGCACCTTGTTAATTGATAACTTTCTTCTTCTTAATAGTTTATGGATAAATTGGAATACTTCTCATCTAGTAACTCCGAGCTACTCCATAAGTGTAATGAGATTTTCAAAGTTGTCCACTTATCTCTGATTGATGCCGACCTACTGAAGTTGCTCAGGGAAAGGGTATTTGAGAAAGCTAAAGAGGCTTATGTTCATCTGAAGGGTCTTTGTGATCGGGCGGTGGCTAACAACGTTGCCTACTACAAAATAATTGAAGAGCTACAGCAGGACCACAAGGAGACTAATGCGCATTTGCATGAAGATTATGAGAATAAGTTCCAGTCCCTGAGTGAAGGTTGGGGCTTTGAGCAAAAGTTGGATAAATTTGCCTCCCATTTTCGAAGGCAAGAATTCATGCTTAATCGTGAAGTGGAGGAAGCAAGGGCTATTGCCAAGCTTCTGGAGGAAAAGAAAAATAATTTGATAGATGAACTTGATGCCTTGAAGTCATCCACTGCTATTTTTGCTACTAGGGATGAGGGTCACTCATTTTTGGAGTCTGAGAATGCAAGTTTGAGTGAGGAATTAGAGGCCTTGAATAAATCAAAACCCTCTTCTTCATCTTCCCGAGCTAAATTCAAACCTGGCTGAGGTACTACAGAGGAAATTAGGACCCAACAGACCCTTGCCAATCAAGCTGCACGACTAAAATCCAAAGATCAAGCCATTGCTGAGATGTCCTTGAAGCTACAGGCCTTGTTCGAGCAATCATCCACTCAATCTTCTTAGTTACAAGCTAAGGATGGAGTGTTGAAGAAACTGCATTACTAGGTTAACAAATTTACCTTTCAATTCTACAAACAACCAAGGGAAATCTGGATGAAAGGGTACAATGAAGCTGCGGGCAATTTTGATGACAAGCTTCAACAAGTTAAAAATGAGAGCTATAAATGGGGTTGGATGAATGCTTTGGCAGTGATGAAGGTGGATCAAAACAGCCAATTGTAGGACTAGTATGATCCATGATTACTTAACCTTGACGATCTCCCTTTTAAATTAGATGTCAATTGGATTTCTGTCCATCGAATTCCTCAATTCTTGATTTCAAAGTACTTGGTAGATTATGAGCTTCGTGATGAATTAAAAATCATCCAACCTCCTCACCTTCTTGATCGTCCCAGTAGAAGCAATGTCCAAATGCTTCATGATTTTAACTTCATTAATTCTCCTTACACTTTAGATAATTCTCCTGCTGGAATGGACCCTGTTTCCAAAGCTGAAGGGAAACGTCTTGCAGAATTAAGCTTTGTACTTTGTTTTGTTAACACGGTCATTTGATTTAATGAAATGGAAATTTGACCAACTTATCTTGTATTGAATGTTAATCCTTTCCTTGTCATTAGCTCTATTGATACAGTTCGATTAAGTTGAGTATCAATTACCAATGAGTGTAGATGTTCTACTAGCATACTTAGATTAAAATCTAAATTTACATATAGTTAGATGAATACATAGGTTCTACTAGCATACATTGATTTAAATTTAAATTTAGATCTAGTTACCCATGTGTCTCCAAAGGTTTTACTAATGCACCCAAGTGTTAGGTTTTGACATTAGATACTAGTGGTGTGACCAGGCGTCTTGGGAATATGTGCTTACATTCCTCTTGAGGAATCTTTGCAACGTTCTTCCTGCACTTTGCCCAATAGGATAAAGATCTTGTTTTATCCTTATGTTTGTGGACCAAGTTTCTTGAGGACTTAGTATCTTGTTGACTTGGACTTTGCATATCAGCGATCAAGTTTGTGGATTTTTCGAGAAACTTATTGCTTGTGCCGAGTAACTATCTTGTATTCTTGTGTTATGCCGAGCATCTTTCAGGGTAATATTTGTTGAACCGAGCAACAATTTGAAGAACTTCTAACTTTTGTCAATTTAGCTATAGTACTGCATAACACTATTACTTCCAAAAAATCAAAAACAAAAATTGAAAGAACTGATGATTTTATTAATACTGAAAGTTGATTTCAAACTGATTACAACATCATTGTTAATATTTTATGAGATGGTCTGCATGCCGTGGGTTTTTAAATTCTTTGCCTTCCAAGGTTTCAATTCGATAAGTTCCAGGTCGGATCAGTGCTGAAATACGGTATAGCCCATGCCAATTAGCTTCAATATTGTTATTTTTCTGCAATACTTTCTTCAGCACATAATCTCCCTCCTTTAAGTTGGTGGGTTTCATCATTTTATTATAAAAATGGGTTGTTCTCAATTAGTAGGCTGCATATCTCAGGGTAGCAACTTCTCTTACTTCTTTCAGCATATCTAGATCCAACATTCTCCTTGTCACTTACATGAGTTAAAATTTAAAACTCTATGGGATGGTAAGCCCATCTTGGTAGGAATGACAACTTCAGTCCCAAATGCTAAAATATATGGGGAGTTTCCAGTTTCTCTTATCGGTGTTGTTCGGTATGCCCATAAGACATAATGTAACTCATTTATCCAATTTCCCTTGGCATCATCAAGCCTTTTCTTCAACCCGTTAAACAAAGTTCTGTTAGTAACTTCAGTTTATCCATTACTATGAGGATGTGCTGGAGCTGAATGCAATTTTTGAATATTGTATTGAGCACAGTAAGTTACAAATTCATCATTATCAAACTGTGTTCCATGGTTGGTAATGAAAGCATAGGGCAACCCATACCTACAGATGATGCTTTTCCATATGAACTGATAGACCTTGTCATACGACATTTCTATCAAGGGTTCTACCTCAACCCATTTTGTAAAGTAATCCACGGCGGCAACCAAGTATTTAAATATTCCTCGAGTGGTTGGCAGTGGTCCGACCAAGTCTATACCCCAGATGGAAAATTGCCATGGTGAAGTGATTGGAGTGAGAGAATCTCGTGGAGTTTTTCGAATGGTGGAGAATCTTTGACATTTATCACACTTTTTAGAAAAAAATTCACAGTCTGCTCGTATTGTTGTCCAGTAATAACCTTGTGCACTGATTCTATGCAGAAGTGTTCTCTCTGTTGTGTGAGCTCCACATGATCCTTCAAGCACCTCCTGAATTAGATGTTGGACCTCTGACTGATGCACACAATATTTCTAATTGACTGTTAGTCCTCTCCTGTACAAAACACCTTTATCTAGTACATACCGAGTTGCTTTATACTTCAATTTCTTTGCTTCTACCATATCTGTTGGTAGAGTTCATTCCTCAATGTATGCTCTGATGGGGTCCATCCATAATGGCCCTATATCTATGGCAATACAATTGATCATTAAATCTTCATCTATGCTCCTATTGGCCAAAATCTCAATAGGGATAGTTCGCTGGAGTTCAATCGTGGTAACTGAGGCTAGCCGAGCAAGGGCATTTTCCAACCTAAGTATTCTGTTTATCTGAACAGCTGGTAGTTTTATAATGACTTCCATCGCCTTTGATAAATACCTGGTTGTTAATTATCCTTTAGCTCCAAATAAACCTAGTATTTGGTTCACCACCAGCTGAGAGCACTGTGTGCCACAACTTGCTTGGCACTTAATGATTGGGCTAAACTTAGGCCCGCAATAAGGGATTCATACTCTGTCTCATTGTTTGAATCCTGGAATTGAAAATGTAGGGAATACGCAATATCAATACCATTAGGAGTGTTAAGTATTATACCTTCTCCGCTACCGGTTGCACAAGATGACCCATCAACATATAAGTTTCATATTAGGGCATTGTTGTCAAATGCTTGGTCTGTTAAACTCCCATAATGGAATATTTTTCCCTCTGCTTCTTCATATTCCTGGTCATCTTCTGTGTTCGGGATGAGGAATCTGGTAGGTCAGCAACTGTTTCTTTTGAATAAGGTTCTTCGGGAGCTTTCTTGTTAACATCACTTCCTCCTGATTCTTGCTCTGCCTGTTCACTTTGTTTCTCGGGGACCTTAGAGTAAGTGAACTCCGCTATGAAATCTTTCACTACTTGACCTTTTAAATAAGACCTTGGTTCATATCTGATATCATACTCCCCCAATTCCACAGCCTAGTACATTAATCTACCCTTAGAGGCATATCGGTGTAAACTGCGATTGTATGGGCTCGAAAATAAGGTTTCATACATCTGGATGCTTCAATTAGTGATAATGTCAATTTCTCCAAATGAGGGTACCTGATTTTTACTCCTCGAAAAGCCTTACTGGTATAGTAGAAGGGTTTTTGAACTTCGTTCTCTTCTCGGATCAATGTAGAACTTACTGCCGATTCAGAAATAGCTAAGTACAAGTACAATTTTCACTTGTGATTGGTCGGGAGAGTAATGGAGGTGACCCCAAATACTTTTTCAATTCCATAAAATATTTTTCACATTCTTCGTTCCATTCAAAACTTTTTCTGAGCACCTTGAAGAACGACAGACACCTATCTGTAGCTTGGGACATGAATATCTTCAGTGCTGCTACTCGTCCAGTCAGTCTTTGCACCTCCTTCTCGCAAGTTTGGGATTACATTTCAATTAATGCCTTGATCTTATCTAGATTTGCTTGAATTTCCATTTGATTGTAACATTCCTTCTTGCAGTCCAAAAATGCACTTGGTCGAATTTAACCTCATCTCGTGCTTCTCAAGTTGATCAAAAGTCGGGCTGAGGTCAGCAATGTGAGTGGATGCCTTTTTCCTTTTTATAAGCATATCATCCACGTAGACTTCCATATTCTTGCCTAGTTGCTCCTCGAACACCATATGGATCAGCCTTTGATATGTAGCACCTGCATTTTTCAAACCAAAAGGCATAACATTATAACATTATGTTCCTTAGGTACTGATAACATAAGTGCTTTCCCTGTCTTCAGGCTTCATTTTATATGTTTATAACCAGAATAAGAATCTATAAAACTGAGTAACTCATGTCCTAATATTTCATCCACGAGATGATCTATTCGGGGCAAAGGAAAGTGATCCTTGGGTATGATTTATTTAAATCTGTGAAATCTACACACATTCTCCACTTGTTATTTTTCTTTTTGGCCATAACTACATTGGCCAACCAATTTGGATATTTCACTTCATTAATAAAGGCTACCTTCTGAAGATTTTTGACTTCTTCCTATATGGCTTGGTTCTTCTCGGGGTTGAACACTCTTCGTCTTTGCTTTACTGGTTTAACTTATTTGTTTATATTGAGCTCATAGCAAAGGAAATTAAGATCTATCCTATGCATATCTTCATAACTCCAGGAAAACATATGCTTTATTTATCTAAGGAAGCTTACCAGTTCCTATTTAAGAACATGATCCGGCATTATGCCTATTTGAGTGATGCGCTCTGATTTATCATCATCTAATACAATGCTTTCAGTTTCTTCCCCAATCTGTCCCTTTACCAGCTCTATTTCCTCCTTTGTGTCTAAGGTTTTAACCTCATATTCTTCATCAAGCTCAGGAGTATCCACTTGGTAGGTAGTAGTTTTCTTCTTTATTTCTTCTAAGTCTTCCTGCTCGGCAGAAGAGTAGTAACACTCTCGAGCTACTTTTTTATCACCTTTTATAATTACTACACCAAAGTTAGTAGGGAATTTTAAACACTGATGAATAGTGGATGGTACAGCCTCGAACTTCTTTAGCCCTACTTTTACCATGATTATATTATAAGCTGAATGGACGTTTGTAAAAAGTGGTGATCGCTTAAATAGGCTCTCACACCAATTTGACAAATCAAATAAATGCGGTGTGTGATACCGATTTAAAATTAATTCACAAATTTCTAATTTGGCACACTTATATAATTGGAGTCAATATAAACCCGATTAATTCAGCCCCTAAACATGCATCTATATGTGTGCGTGTGTTAACCCATAAATAAATAAAGCATGTGACACAAATATTAAGAAAAAATCCCTGAAGGGTAAAACCTTTTATTTCTAGAACTTTGAAGAATTCATAAGACCATTGACTTACATACAACCTGATAATTGCCCACAAGTGTAATGCACGGTGTCTTCATCAAACCTCCAAAGCAACGGCTAGAAATCAGCAGTGGTTCACGCACAGCTATACCACAAGGACCACAGCCCAAAAAACTCCATAAAGACTCCCTTCACAATAGCACGTAGCTCTCCGATTGTAGAGTTCTCCCCAAAAAGAATAAACAACAACAAAAGTTATGTTCTTGAACACCAAAACAATTCATTAAAGCTTTAATACGACGCAAATATTGCGTATTTCACCTGCTAACCTACGCGTTATTAGCCCCCTCGGGTATCTTAATCCCTATATTTATGATCGTTAACAGACAACCACGGATTTATATGTTAACATGCTTTGCAGGGGTTAATTGAGTTTTTATAGGTATTTGGATGCTAAGTGTGAAGTTCGGATGCATTCCATCTATTTTTTGTACGCAATCGCAAGTTTAAGGGCATTTTACTCATTTCACAGCTTAGGCACCTGGCCCAACATCTCACGGAAGTTGTATCCCTTCTCTCAAGCTTCGCGTGGCCATACACGGTGCGCGATTCCGAGTCCGTATGAAGAAGTTAAGGGATTTTTAGCGAAAGAGAAATCCATTCAAACCAAAACAGCAAGCAACTTGTAGCAACCCTGCTTGATCGATCGACCGAGCCTTCAATATTTGCCTTCGAGCTGAGATAGTGGCCTTAGTTTTCAACCATCGATCGATCGATCAAAGGGATCGATCGATCGATCCCCTGCTTCTGCAGATATTTTCCCTTTTCTTTTCTTTTCTAATTTAATTCCACTTACTATATATACCGATTTTGTTGTAAATATCAGATATAATCGATTTTCGGTTAGAATAGCTTAGGGGGTTTGAGGGTTTGAGAGCTATTTCTTCTTCCTCACTTGGTTTGACACCCATTTAGGTTTGTAATTGGTACTTTCATCTTCCCTCTCCATTAATATAGTTATTTTTCCTTATTTTCTTGCTTTGTAATTAGGTTTACATGCTTTCATTTAGTTGCTTTCTAGTGTAATTTTATTGCGTTTGTTTATCGCGTTTATTTACCACATTTTTAATATGCTTTCTAGCTAATTTAGTCTAGGTTGTGCCGGATTGAACTCATTCCAGGTTGACATGTTGCTTTTCTTTCGTGATGGAGTTTACACATCTATTTCGGGTGCATTGTCCTAGTTATTACGCCTAGGGGATTTGATGGGACATATCATGTATGTTTCGTTCTTACGACCTTGCGAGCGTAATTTCCGGGGTATTTGTTGACGCCAAAATCGTATTAGGCTTTTATGTGAATTTAGGGGTGTGACAACCCTTGATTCAATTAACTGTCAAAAATGAGACGCATTTGTAATAACTCGTTAACCCATGTAACCATTTTATACTAATTAATTCGGGTGAGGGATATTCGACGCAACCTATATTTTTTACTCGCTTTCTTAATCTAGCTTTATTTTCCCACGCCTAGATTAGATATTTCCCTTTTTGCATCTATTCCTTTTTCTTCATATTTATCTTTTCCACTTTTATTGTAGGAGCATTAAATCTTATAAATTCTAGCAACTCGTCTCTGAGGATTTTTGATACCCAACTTACCGCTACGCTTGTATCGCAAGTGCAATTGTAATTTAAGTTTTTGTATTGAGGTAGTGAAAACAGAAAATAACGATTAGCGTTTTGATGCGACTTTACTTTTCAACCTTGATCAAAATGGCGCCGTTTTCGGGGATGAGTTTGTTTTAGAATTTATTTGATTTAGTATTTCGTAGTATTTTTTTATTTGTATTATTTGCCTAACATTTTTGTAGGACTTCTACATTTGAGCGCCAAGAAACGCTTGAATTCATCGCGCGCGCATCCACTTTGTGGAATTCGCCACTTCGAGCCATTTTTGGGGTAAGCATGTCTTATTTCAATTCTTTCGATAATCATTATGATAATTCTCAAAATTCTCGCAAACCTTTGACTTTTGGTCAATACTTAGAGTCCCAAAAAATTGCAAATTCAAAAATGACTTTGGGCGAGTATTACAAAAGTTAAGCTTTGGAGTGCGAGTATTTTGAGGAGGATGATAATGATTTTGGGCCTCTAATTCCTTATAATAGGAATTTTGAAACGATTTGCAATAGTTTTCAAAATTCCTATAATAATGAGTTTAACTTTAGTGTCGATAATGATTTTCAAACTCCTCATTTTCAAGAATCCGCACCTCGGCCTATGACTTTTGGCGAGGGTTTGCTCATGCTTGAGAACGAGAGGTATGAAGAACGTTATCAGGAAGAAAATCATTGTTGGGAGCAAGACTTGGATTTATTATTAGAATCCGATGACGATTTCTCTTTCGATACTTTTGAAGTCGAGGAATGTTTTGAACCAATTGAGGACTTTGTGCCTAAATTGGAACAAACCCTTCGTCACTTGGCCCATCTTTTAATAGAAAATGAAAGTGAGGATGAAACGGATGTAGTATCCATTTTCAATGAGATGATTTCTTCTTTGAATCCCAAAGAAGAAAGTTTCATTGAAAATGATCCTATCTCTTTTGAAATTCCAACTTTGAGCGATGATAACTCATCTCTTGAGTTTGAATTTTTTTCCTCCCCATTTTCATTTCCCATTATCACACCGCACAAGTACCCGATGAATCGGTACCGAACTTTAAAATGTTCAACACCTTCACCGATGATGAGTACTTGCTCGAGTTACTTTCCATGAAGGCATCTTTGCCCTCGTGTGCGCCACCTCCCATTCCTCTTGCTAAATCTTTGGGAGGATTTTCTGCTTTTTTCGATCCCCACGTATTTTTGTCACCCGTTCAATCTAAATCCCCCATCGTCCCTCAAAAACTTTTAATTAGCGATGGACCGTTTTCTTTCTTTTTTCTCCTTTATTGGCATTTTGTCTTTGTTTCCGATGAGAAATTTCAATAATTTCCCGATCCAATAAACAACTCAATGATGTATGTTCTCGATTTTAGAAGTTATTAGACTTTAGTCCTCAATCATTGATATTATGAATAACTTCATGAATTAAACTTTAATCCCACGAGCACATGTATTTTTCTTATTTTATTGATTTGGTTTAAGATTTTTATAACTCGATAATCTTTTGTTGCATTTTATATACTTACACCGAGTAAGCTTTGTACCTTTAGTCGATTGTGTGTGTATACACTATTCTTCCTCTTTGAAAACGTTGAATTCGTCGGTAATCTCTCTAATATATCATTTGATCGTTCATTAATTGAGTTAATATATTAAATGTATTACTTGAGCATGATTTTCATATATTGTTTTGACTCAAGAATTGCGTAAACTTTATGAAATGATCATAGGCCATCCTTGTTATATCACCCATATTAGCCTTGACCTCACCTTATATGCTTACCCTCGTCAACCCTTTTGAGCCTAAATATTAGCCTTTCATTTCATAACCCCAATCCCATAACCAACTCCATATTGGAGTTATAAACCATACATATTACCTTCCATACCTTTGTTTGAAATGTTTCTTGGGATTGAATGTTGTTGTTGTGTGGTTGCAATTTAGGCATATGAGAGTGAGAAAAGAATGGTGAAAGAAGTGAAAAAGAAAAAGAGAAAAGTAGAAAAGAAAAGAAAACATGAGAAAAAGAAGAAAAGAAAAGAAAGAGAAATTTGTATATATTGTTTATAGTGTTCAGTAAGCTTTGATTATTCTCAAAATGATATATCTAATGCTTGTTTGGAACTTGTTTTCCAATTTTGATTTTGCCTCCATTCTTCCCATTATCCCGAGTTTTCATTCCGAACACATTGAATCCGTATACACATCCCTTTCATTTCATACCCTAGCCAAACCTACTGTACAACCCTATTAAAGTCGTATGTGATCTTAAGTAGATGTAATTCAAAGGTTAAAATAGTTTTGATAATCTGTGAAAATACATTTTGCCTCTTTTAATGAGCGGTATCTTTTATTGAGATAACATTTTTTTCATTTTATATATAGCGTTCTTCAATTATGATATGTGCGCGGCCTAGTTTCCTTTACATTTACTCCTTACGCCGCATGTTCTGTGTGTTAACTCCCTGTTTCGAGTGAATTCACTTGGTGAGTGTAATGCCCATGAGGATTGAATGTATGATTGATTTAATGCTTATCCGATTTATATAAGTTTTGTCAAATCACACTTGGCATGTGCTCACTCCCCTCCCACATTTTAAGGTTTCAATTCTATGAGGTGCATTCTATAATGTTAATGATTCAGACTTTTGTTTGAATTCGTTTATTGTTCTAATAATGCGTATGAAGTTTTGTTCGCTATTGTTGGGCTTGTCGCATGTTGGCTTTGGCATATTTTGAGGAAACCATGTGTTGTTTGTGGGTATCATCCCTGAAAACCCTCACGAGACGACACTCGTCCACTAGGGTAACCTAGGGGTTTAATGGCTTATTGCATACGCTAAATGCAATCGAATCGCCCGCAAAAGTGGCCTTATACTTTTATACCATACTTTTGTATTTGTACCTTGATTTTAGTTTGATTGTAGTTCTTGTTGTATCCTATATCATTGTTAGGGACTAGCAATGTGTAAGTTAGGGGGTGTGATACGATGCAAATATTGCGTATTTCACCCGTTAACCTACGCGTTATTAGCCCCCTCGGGTATCTTAATCCCTATATTTATGCTCGTTAACTAGAAAACCTCGGATTTCTATGTTAACATGCTTTGTAAGGGTTAATTGAATTTTTATAGCTATTTGGATGCTAAGTGTGAAGTTCGGACGCATTCCGACTATTACGCAATCGCACGTTCAAGGGTATTTTAGTCATTTCACAGCTTGGGAACCTGGCCCAACATCTACATGGAAGTTGTAGCGCTCTTCGTAAGCTTCCCGTGGCCGTGAATGGTGCGCGATTCCAAGTCCGTATGAAGAAGTTACGGGATTTTTAGCGGAAGAGAAATCCATTAAAACCAAACCAACAAGCAGCTTGAAGCAACCCTTCTTGATCGATCGATCGATCGAGCCTTCAATATTTTCCTTCGAGCTAAGACAGTGGGCTTAGTTTTTAACCATCGATCGATCGATCAAAGGGATCGATCGATCGATCCCCTGTTTTCTGCAGATATTTTCTCTTTTCTTTTCTTTTCTAATTTAATTCCACTTACTATATATACCGATTTTGTTGTAAATATCAGATATAATCGATTTTAGGTTAGAATAGCTTAGGGTTTGGGGGTTTGAGAGCTATTTATTCTTCCTCACTTGGTTTGACACCCATTTGGGTTTGTAATTGGTACTTTCATCTTCTGTCTCCATTAATATAGTTGTTATTCCTTATTTTCTTGCTTTGTAATTAGGTTTACATGCTTTACTTACATGCTTTCATTTAGTTGATTTCTAGTGTAGTTTTATTGCGTTTGTTTATCGTGTTTATTTACCGCGTTTTTAATATGCTTTCTAGCTAATTTATTCTAGGTTGTGCCGGATTGAACTCATTCCGGGTTGACATGTTGCTTTACTTTGGTGCTGGAGTTTACGGGTCTATTTCGGGTGCGTTGTTCTAGTTATTATGCCTAGGAGATTTGACGGGGCATATCATGTATGTTCCATGCTTACGACCTTGCGTGCGTAATTTCGAGGTATTTATTGACGCCAAAATCGTATTAGGCTTTTATGTGAATTTAAGGGTGTGACAACCAATTAACTATAGAAACGAGACACATTTGTAATAACTCGTTAACCCATGTAACCATTTTATACTAATTAACTCGGGTGAGGGATATTCGGCACAACCTATAGTTTTTACTCGCTTTCTTAATCTAGCTTTATTTTCCCACGCCTAGATTAGATATTTCCCTTTTTGCAACTTTTCCTTTTTGTTCATATTTATCTTTTACACTTTTATTGTAGGAGTATTAAATCTTATAAATTCTAGCAACTTGTCTCTGAGGATTTTTGATACCCAACTTACCTCTACGCTTGTATCGCAAGTGCAATTGTAATTTAAGTTTTTGTATTGAGGCGGTGAACAGAAAACAACGATTAGCGTTTTGACACGACGCTAATTTTCACCCTTGATCAAGCATATGGAAGTTTTGTGAATTCTAAACAAAAAGGGATTAAACCCTAAAAGGAAGAAGCCAAAAGAATTCTGCTTTCGCAGTTTTTCTGTTCTATAAAATGCTGGGACTGCTTAAAAAAAATGAAACCATTTAATGAGTATTTATAATAAAAATGCATCGCCTCGAAATACGTGCTCGTTCGAATGAGATCAGCATGGAGCTCGAACGAAGGACAACTTTCGCTTAAACGAGATCGCGTGACATGCCTATCTCGGTCGAACGACATTGCTATGTTGTTTGAACGACTGTTGCGTCAAAAAATTATTATTTTAATGTCCGCTTCAATACTTAGAAAAAAATACTCATTCTTAAATTTGACGAAAAGGTCCGCTCCAACACTTAGAAAATATTTTGTAAAAATATCCCAAAAGCTCTAAGTGAAAAGTTAAGGTATTAAAAACATAACTTTACCAAAGTAAACTTCGCGGAGTCTTGATTGATGAAGAACTTGATTAATTCAAATCCGCCTTTGATGTAGATTGCTCTTGAATGTTCTTCGACGGTGTAGCAGTATACGGCATAATTAATTGTTAACGTACTTATAATAATATGTCCTTACAAATATCCCCCAATGTCTATGCCGGTACAAACATAAAAATATCCGAATTATCAAATACCAAAATGCCTATACAAATCAACCCTCCCATGAATAAATTTTCAAGACCTCAAAACTGTTCTTCAAACATCTTCATCAATTCTCAAAGCTTTTCTCATGAGCCTGTGCAACATCATGATCTTCAATCTTTGTACCTACACACATGAGATAAAGCAAAATACCTTCGTGATGCATCGAGTTTGAAATGATATAAGAATAAATCAATAATAAATCAAATCTCCCCCATAATGGAAAAAACTCCCCCATAACATGATAATTCTTTCTCCCCCTTTTTATGATGTCCCCAAATAGATAGATAAGAAGAAAAAAATCAAAACATGGAGTGTCACGATAAAATGTATAGCAAATGTGGATCAAACTACGCGCGTGCAAAGGTGTGTCTACAAAAATTCACAAACTATTGTTAGATTTTTCAATTTTTTCATACAAAAATAAGATACTAAAAGTCACACAATGGATTTAGACTAAAACAACCAAGTCATGGAAATGGAATGAATGGGTGTGAACACATTCGATAGGTAAATAAACTCAATCAATCATATGTGCACAATGCATACATGTACCCTGACGAATGAACATCAAAAGTATCCTTAGGTGTAAAAGTTGTTGAATTTAGATGACATCGTCTTAATCAAATCAACAAATCAAAGTCAAAGTGATTTTCACACCAATAACGTCCAAAACTATTTAGCGCTTTTTCAAGATTTTCAAGGACTTGCAAACTCGTTATAAAATCTCCAACCAAACTCCCTCATATATATTTTCTTTTAGAGGAGTTAAACTAAATTCTCAAACTTTGTAGAATTGGTGCAAAAACCTAAATGGCCCATAATTGGCACGAATTTCTTATTATTGCCTTTAAATTTTTCGGGCTCTTTTAAACCTCTTTGGACCCCGGATAATAATATTCCTCAATTTTTTAGGTCTAATTTAAATGGCGGCTTAATCGCAAAGGATAAAAAATAATCTTTCATAGCCCTTCACCATTTTCAAACAAACCACACAAACTCACAAATGGCTCTTACATGCACAACTTTCTTATCAAGTTTTATCGCGCTTGGTTCGTTTTAATGACAGGATTGAAGTGAAAACACCCAACCAACATGTGATAAGACAAGCACAATAATCAAACAAATTTGTGCACGTGTGCAATAAAGGAAATCATGAGTCACATATGTAGGAAGTAACACTTAATTACATCTTAATGACTCCAAACATTATAAAGCACATGGATGAATTGACCTATTGTCTCAAAACACTATCAAATAGTCACATGAAAAATAGAATGATGTTGTGACTTGGTGATATTAAGAGTCCATCCATAAATGGTGCAAACAAAATACAAAACTCTTTTGGAATTTTTCAAAAAAAAAATTAAAATAAAATCTTTTTGTATTTTTTAAAAGAAAAATTTTATACAAAAAATACTTGTCAGAATGTTAGCAAACATAAATATCATGAAACAAAAAACTAGCGTATGACAAATATACGAACACAATCATCTATATGAGATGGCAAGAGAAGAATCATGTGCAAGAAAATGGAAATCAACTTGTCTAAAATCTAGTGCCTCTAAAAGTGATTTTCTAACCCAAATAGATGTAAAACGTCGTGTGGGGGCTTTGGGAACCACGGGAACACTAGACATAAACTTCCTAGGACTTTTTCCAAGATCAAAACAAAATCGCCGAAGGTGACCTTTCCTACCACAATATGAACATGTGTAAACGGATGGAACGACACCTATGGGTTGACCTTTTCTAACATCCATGGGATCGGTTGACACTCTAAAACAAATAATGGTTTTGTCTTTAGCACTAGAAGCATGAGAACAAGATGAGCCACTACCATCACTATCAACCTACTTGAATCTTTTAAATCATTTTTCAACTTCAAAATATTTAATTCAAGAAAAGAATTAGACTCTTCTAATTTAAGGGACACCTTTTTCAAATTTTCAACAATTCCTAAAAGGGTATCTCTCTCCCCCTCAATTAAAGGAAACTTATCCCTAAGAGTCTTTTCACGTGCCGTAAAATCATCGATTATTTTTTTATCCTCGATGGCACAAATGGGAACCCTAGAATTTTTTAAGTCCTCCAATTCCTTTTTCTAAAAATAGGACCCTATCATCCCTCTCCTTCTTGGATAATTTTAAAGCAATAAAGTCATGGTCCAAGGAAACAAATTTTTCACAATAAAAATCTCTCTGATTTTGAACCGTTTGCAAAAGATCCATCGCGTATTTAAAACGAGAATTTTATTTTTCCAAAACTTTAATTCTTTTGCAAAGATTCAAATTCAAAAGTTTAAAATTTTCAGCACTGTCGTGAACTTTTTTAAAAATAGGCTCCTCATTAGATGGTGTTCCATTGGAAAAATTGCGACAAAATTTCAAAAATTAGATTTAAAAAAAAATCAATATCACCCAATTTTTGCGAAAAATAGGAATACGCGATAAATTAGCGCAACCCGCTCTGATACCAATTTGATGACGTGAGAAGTCAAATTATATATAAAAAATAAATCCTTGAAAAATCAGGATCACACGATAAGTTAGCGTAACCCGCTCTGATACCAATTTGTAAAAATTGATGATCGCTTAAATAAGCTCCGATACCAATTTAAAAAATCGAATAAACGCGGTGTGTGATACCGATTTAAAATTAATTCGCAAATTTTTAATTTGGCACACTTATATAATTGGAGTCAATATAAATTAAATTAATTCAGCCCCTAAACATGCATCTATGTGTGTGCGTGTGTCAACCCATAAATAAGTAAAGCATGTAACACAAATATTAAGAAAAAATCCCCGAAGGGCAAAACTTTTTATTTCTAGAACTTTGAAGAATTCACAAGACCATTGACTTACATACAACCTGATAATCGTCCACAAGTGTAATGCACGGTGTCTTTGTCAAACTTCCAAAGCAACGACTAGAAATCTGCAGTGTTTCACGCGCAGCTATACCATAAGGACCGCAGCCCAAAAAACTCCGTAGAGACTCCTTCGACAAGCACGCAGCTCTCTAGTTCTAGAGTTCTCCCCACAAAGAATAAACAACAGCAAAAGTTGTGTTCTTGACTACCAAAAAAATTCACTAAAGCATATAGGAGTTTTGTGCATTGTAAACAAAAAGGGATTAAACCCTAAAATGAAGAAGCCAAAAGAATTTTGCTTTCGCAGTCTTTCTGTTCTGTAAAACGCTGGGACTTCTTAAAGAAAAAGAAACCATTTAATGAGTATTTATAATAAAAATGCGCCGCCTAGAAATAAATGCTCGTTCGAACGATATCAGCATGTGGCTCGAACGAGATCGTGCGACATGCCTATCTCATGCGAACGACATTGCTATGTCGTTTGAACGACTGTTGCGTAAAAAAATTATTATTTTAATGTCCGCTTCAATACTTAGAAAAAGATTACTCATTCTTAAATTTGACGAAAAGGTCCGCTCCAACACTTAGAAAATATTTTGTAAAAATATCCCAAAAGATCTAAGTGAAAAGTTAAGGTATTAAAAACATAATCTTACCAAAGTAAACTTCGCGGAGTCTTGAATGATGAAGAACTTGATTAATTCGGATCCGTCTTTGATGTAGATTGCTCTTGAATGTTCTTCGACGGTGTGGCGGTATACGACATAATTAATTGTTAACGGACTTATAAAAATATGTCCTTATAAAGTTTTTATCCATTACAAAGAAACAAATCTTCTCTATTTGGATAGTTGGCCATGTGCCTATCATCACCTCCATCTTAATGGCTCCCAAAGGAAAAAATTTCTCACCTACAAAGCCTATTAGTGGTCAATGATAGGGCTCTAATTGGCTGAGTTTAAAATCCAAGTTGCTGAAACAAGGATAAAACATGATATTTGTCGAGCTGCCATTATCTACTAGTACTCTAGAGACAATGATTACTTTCATTCTCAATTTGATTACTAGTGGGTCGTCGTGAGGATACAGTACTCCTAAAAGGTCATTTTTAGAGAAACCAATTACTAGTTTGTCTTTGTTAACCTCCCTTGGTCAATATTCCTCCGTAAGATTAATCCTCTGTATGAACGAGCAACCTTGTGCCTCACTGAGGTAATATTTTCGCTCTGCTGTATGATCTCCTCCTCTTGCATCTCCACCTGTAATCATTTGGCAATAAAAAGAACCAAAATTGATACAGAATACCTCACATTTTGGTATCATCCTGGTCATTTTCATGATTTATTTTCTTCTCCTCTCTGGGTTTGCAAGGATATTTTGATCTTCTCCGAATTACCTCGTTGCTCTACCGATCAACATACTAATTCAGCTTTTCTTGTCGAATGAGAGTTTCAATCTCATTTTTAAGAGCTATGCAACGCTCCGTTGTGTGACCAAGATCCTTGTAGAATTCATAGTACTTAGTCTTATCCCTCTTGGTGGGGGAACTTCTCAATTTATCAGGCTAACGCACATCTTTATTATGCTTGATTTCTTCCAAAACATGGTGAATTCCCATGCTTACCGTAGCATAGTCATTGTACTTCTTGAGTCGCTCCAAAACTCCTTTCTATTTTGATTCCCTGTGTTCTTTGGGGTCTTTATGGTATTTCTTATCATTTTTTCCATCAACTTTTGTGCGCGAGCTACGCTTGGCTGCCATCGCTTCCTCGACGTTTATATCCTTTACTGCTTTAGCCATAAATTCTTCCATTATCTTTGGAGGGTCTTTGACAAGATTTTAATAGAATTTTTCGAGGAGAAATCCACTCATGAGGGCTGTTATTGCAGTCTTCTCCTCATAATCTACAACTTCTAGTTTCTCATTATTAAAACGAGTGATGTAATCTCTGGTGCTCTTTCCTTCTTTCTATCTTACACTAAGTAAATGTTCCACCCTTTTCACAGGCTTTATTCTAAAGCAAAAGTTATTAATGAATAGCTCAGCCACTTGGTTGAAGCTAGAAGTTTATCCCCAAGGAAGACTATTATATCAGATTTGGGCAGATTCAGTAATGGTTCCAAAAAATGCTCTACACTTCATTTTATCAGGGACGATATAATTTTCAGTCGCCGCTTAATATTGTTCTATGTGGAGAATTGGGTCAGTTTTTCCATCATATTTGGGTGTTACTACTGGATCCTTGAACTTTGCTGGAGCAGGAAAATCCACGATTGCCTGCAAAAACGGAGACCCTTTTACAAAACTTCTTTGTAGTGAGTTTTTTTCCTTCGCCATTTCTCCTAATCTGTCTTCCAATCTCTGTATGGAGCCTTTTTATGCATCATTGGCAGCACCGGATTTATGCGTTGCAACTTTGTTACTTTTAAGCTTTCTTCTTGAAGTCGTTTTGCGGTCCTAGCAGCAGTTCATCGGGCGTTTGATCTAGACTAATATGTGCTTTCCCTTTGATCAGATGGTTGTCGGGTGTTACCTGACATTGCCCTATGAATATTTCTGTTCCCCCGGGTCCCAAACGATCGAAGGGAGAATCACGAATTAATCTCTCTAAGGCACTTGGACTTTCTGAAGAATAAGATTACGCGTGGAAAGATTCTGATGTCCTAAGTAATGAATTTAACCTTTGATCGTAGGAGACATCTCTTTTCGTCATTGAGTCTCTGCACCGACCACCTCTTGGTGGGGGTGGTGGCATATTTCCCTGAGCAGATAAAGGAGGTACCCCGACTTAAAGTTTGTGAAAGTTTCCAGATACTATCTTGCATAGCCTCTTGTCCTTTTACAAGACTGGCCAAAATCCCAGTTAAATCATTTACAGATGGAGGAGTGGAAGGGGTAGGTGGAATGCCTTCGTTCCTGAGACTTGATTCAGGAATATCATCCATTTAGATGTTTAATTGAGTGAGATCGATTAGAAATATCTTTCCCAAAGATGACGTCAATCTGTTGATGCAAAAAACTAGACTAGGCTAATTAATTTATAAGTTTTACTGTCTAAGTTTAGACACCAGACTGATTCAATCCTATGAAAAAACGAATTGATCCGGCTCTGAAAACCATCTGCAAAGTTTTAATAAGTTGACCGATCCGATTAAAGGGAAAAATGAACCGATCCGGATGCCAAACCGATCCGATGATCCTTTTTCGATCGGTTCGACGAGCCTCAGAAAAATTCGGCATCTAGATTTTTTATGTTCCTATAAAATTTATCTTCGGGGATGTTTTCAATTAAGACTTGGGAGGAAACATTTATCAGACCTAATATCTCAAGTCTTCACCTTTTATCAAGCCCAAACACTTTGAGATTCACAAACACTCTGAATTACGTGTGAATCGTACTAAATCCAGCCATACCTACATCTGTGGAGCATCTTGTGTTGAGAAAAGGTTCTCTAAACTGCTGAACTTAGAATGTCTTGCAGGAAGCTCTTGCTGACGACAATGAACTGGTGGCTGAGGGTCTTCATTAGTCAAACTATATTTCTTTATGTACGTAAGTTGTTACAATCATATAGAAATATAGTGGTTTTACCCCTTTCGGCGATTTTTCCTCATTTGCTATGTGTGATTGAATATTGCTTGATTTGATTGTGTTTATTTATTAATCAATCACCATTAGATGCATGACCTATGTGTGTGTTTATATCTGCTTAATTAAAAACTGTATTTAATTAATTGGGCTTCTCTGGTTGAACAAATAATGCACTCTCAAATTGGTATTAGACCCAATTACACAATTTCACCGTGTAATTTTCTGTAATGTTTTTTTAATATCAATTTTGAAAAATAAATGATTTTTAGAAAAGGCGTTTGCTCAAATGGAAACATCGGTTGGTAAAATTCCAGTTTTTGATGGGTCTAACTATGCATACTGGAAAGCCAGTTTAAAATCTGCCCTTAAAGCTATTAATGAACCTGTGTGGATTCTTGTTGAAAATGGGTGGACACCTCCCACCGTCATTAGTGAAAACGTGATAACTTAAAAATCTGTGGCTAAATGGACACAAGATGAATTTAAATGATCCACATATAATTCTAATGGACTTAGTGCTATTTCAAGATCCATCACTTCAGACGAGTTCCGACGAATAATGACGTGTACCACGTCTAAAGAAGCATGGGACCTTCTACAACTTACCCATAAAGGAAATAATGCTGTTAAAGATTCGAAACTACAAAATTTAACAACTCACTTTGAAATAATTACCATGTTAGAATTTGAATGCTTTGACTTTATGCTCGTTTATTTGATATAGTCAATACTAGTTTCAACCTAGGTGAACACATCCCTAATGCTATAGTATTTAAAAAGATATTACGTTCCTTGCCTATGCGTTTCATCCCCAAAGTCACAGTGTTAAACTGTTTAGGAAACTTGAACTCCCTTAAATTAGAAGAATTAGTAGGTGATCTTCAAACCTATGAAATAAACATGTTTCCTAAAGTTGTTAAAGCAAAAGATAAAGGAATTGTTCTTAAGGCCCAAGCCAAAAGGAATTTTGAGCCAGCTAAGACAAGGGTAGAATCGTCTAAATGGAGTGAGGAAAATACGTTAGATTCTGATTTCGACTTTGATTTGGATGATTTGGCTTTGTTTACGAAGAATTTTAAGAAATTTCTCAAGTTAAAAAATAGTGGCAATTTTAATGATAAAAAGAAAATTGAGAAAAATAAAAATTCTGAAAAAGAAAAGAAAGACACACCCAAGAGAAACGAAGAGAGATGCTATGAGTGTGACGCTAAGGGTCATAGAGCTTTTGGGTGTGCTACAAGGCTGAACATACTATCCAAAGAAAAAGGCAAAGTTGTTCTAAATGCTACCTTAAGTGACGATAGCGGCATCGAGTCGGTGGATTTCGGGGGAGAATCACCGCATGAGTGCAACTTGACCGCATTCATGGATATCCACGTAAGAGATTCTGATGCACCTCACATCGATGAGGATGCCTCTTCACATGGATACCTCGATATTGAGAGTGAGAGAGAGGATGCAGGGAGTGAGAGTGACCTTAGTCGCGCTTACGCTGATTTTTATGCTGATTCATTTAAAACCAAAAAAGCGTAATAAAGTTTTAGTTCTTAGGATTGCAGTGCTAGAGAAAGAGTTAGGAGAGATAAGAGAGAGTGCATCCTCCTTGTACACCATTTTGAGAGAGAGAGAGAGAGAGTATGTTTGTGAAGAGAGAGAGTTTTTTAGAGAGAGAGAAAAGTGTTTTGATAAAGTCAAAGGGTACTTGACAAAAATAATGGATAATCTGATGAGATACCTCTGTGTATTCGAAGAGGCTCGGAAGATACTGGAAGCACGTGTTGCCAAGCTCACGCACGATCTTGAAAGAGCACGGGAAGTCAAGGTTCAAATCGATGATAAATCTAAAAAGATGGGAAAGATACTCCTTTCCCCAGCTTTGGGATTTGGTGAGAGGCCGAGAATTGGGTTTGATGGTGCGTCCACTTCATAAATTGCACCTGGACCAGTCCCTGAGTTTACGACAAATCCTTATGGTCATCCACCAAAAACCAAGAAATTTGTTCGGCCAAGAAAAGAAAATCAAGGTAGGCCTTAGACTGTGTACTTTTATACTTATTGTAAGAGGAAAGGTCACCTAAGAGAGTATTGTTATAGTTTGGGTCCGACTGGACGTACTTATGCTCCATCACACCCCACGAGTAATGTCACAAGACTCTGAGAGCAGGTTGAGTTTTTAGTCGCTACTTTCCATAGTTTAATGGGAGAATTCCAACGGTTATCCGAACCGTTTGTGAATACTACCAACTTTGCGACTAGAACCACCAACAATAAGGGCAAACAAAAAGTTACCTCCTCCTCGGTACCTAAGAATGGAAACAAAGATTTTGTTGCTCATGTCGCTCTGAAATCTCATAATACGTCACAGTGGTATTTTCACTACACCAAATCTGCACTATTATCACGGTCATTGACCTTGACAGGTTGGACTTGTCAAGGTCAATGACCGTGATAATTCCGGGCGAGACAACTTTTTTTGTCACGGACGTGTCACGGTCATTGGCCGTGATAAGTTTGTTAGAATTGTCACGGTCATGTCACGGGCCATGACCGGGAAAAGTTTAGTCACGGTTAATAACCGTGACAAAGCCTTGACCCCTTTTAAAAAAATTATCACGGTCATTGACCGTGACAATTCTGGACAGAATTGAAAAAAAATCTACTGGTCAATATGGCCACGACCACTGCCCAACAGTATATTTGTAGCTGTTATATCAACGTTGTACCTATTCAAATATCATATATCCAAATAAACTAGAGATAACGCAAATATACATTCAAAATAGAAACTATTTAAGAAGAAACAACATCACCATCAATTATCTCAAATCTACAAACTATTTAGCTGAAAAAGAGGTTTTGTACTGCGACACTCGGGGACACCTCCTTATCCTTCCCTTCTCGTTCGAATAGCCACATAAGTATCGAGCATATGTGGCCTACCCTCAGGGACACTCCATGTCCCCTGAAATAAAATAATGTAAAATTAGTATCCGCCCCGCAAATATAGATAAATATAAATCGAAATTGAAATCAAAATCGAAATTGACATATAAATATAAATACATTACCTGTAGTGTCACCCAAACAGCTAACTTGAGCTCATATGGCACCTCCTTCCAACTCATGTACCCCGCAAAATCGTGTCAAATATAATTCCCTTCATATCTGAACACTAAGAAATGCCATAATCCTATGGAGTTATGCTCTGCAAATTCCTTCCAACCATTCTGTAGCCAAAAATCAGCAGTTGAAGTTATCAATTCCACCTTCCAATAGTCTCCCATGTTTTGCTAGAGGTTCCAAGTGGTGGGGTATGGAAAGTGGAATTGACAACTTCAACTGGTGATGTTTGGCTACATAACGGTTGGGAGGAATTTGCAGAACATCACTCCCTAGGATTATGGCATTTCTTAGTGTTCAGATAGACGAAGAGATTCAGTCTCCTCTTCACAAATAGGACACCCCAAATAACTATGTACTAATCACCTATTAAAGGTAAGAAGCGTATATTCATGGATTAGTATAAACAAAACTTAAACGTAGTTGGAATATTTATGTATTAATCTCCTCTCCACACACGCACACTACACAAGAGTGAAAATGATAAAGTGCAAATCAATTAAAAGCATTAAAAATGGATGTTTCGGTACAAATTGAAATATTTATTACAAATTGAAAAATTGTTTCAAATTCGGGTTATCATAAAAAATGGATTGATATTCGGTAGGAGCAGCCAAGTCATCCATACTACTATTTAGATGCCTTGGAGCGTGTTGGACAATTGACCACGACTCGTTGTTGATATACTCCGAATAAAACACTTGCTTAACCTTTTGAAATGCACAAACAAACGGCTCATCGCTCACGCGGTCATTGTTATTCAACTTGGACAAGTAAACCATGATCAAATTGGTGATATGATTAACTTTACAAGCATTTTTATCCTTAACTCTTATCCAGTCACAGTAAAATACAACCTCTTTGAAGCTTATATAATCCAATTCAAATATATTTTGGATTACACGATAGTAAGTCATTTCAGCTTCAATGAGGTTTTTATCTTTTGCTCTCGCTCGAAAGATAGTAAGAGCTTTGTATGAAATTCCTGAGTTCTGTACATTTGTACTTTCCTCGTACACTTTAGCACCAAAAAATGTAACCGTTCAATCGATATTTTTTGTACTCTTGTACCACGAACAAGGGTCCAGTGGCTAGACGAGCAAGCCTTGATGTCGCATCACCCGTCTTTAGGAGCTGAGAATATACATAAATTAATTATATTAGAGGAAAAATTTGACTGTAATGTAACTTTATATAACGACTATTTTTATTATAATTACCTCTTGTGTCAACCACAACCTAAATTTGCTGCCTGATTGTACCATTGTTTTTCGTCTTTTATTGTTCTCACAGGCTTCATATTTTTTGCATATTACAAAATTAATCATTTATAAAATAATCTAAAATAATGTTAAACATTATAATAATCGAAACTTACTTTTTCCATTCTTCGACATCTTCATGTGTGTCAAATAGATAACGAGCTACTTGTTCATGTTGCAAACTCGTTAATTTCACTCGTTTTCCCATCACATGACCACCATCATCGACGAATTCATCAGTGTCATCAATGATGGTCGAGTCAGGCATATATTCCCGAGTATATATTGATGACTCCATGGTGATGTATTCCTCTGCAATTGATCCTGCAATGTATCGCGTATTCTTGACGTAATCTTTAAAAACTTTCATCAATCTTTCAAACGGATACATCCATCGATATATAACTGGACCACAAAGAAGTTCCTCGTCACATAGGTGTACCAACAAGTGAACACTTATATCAAAGAATGCTGGGGGAAAGTACTTCTCCATTACACAAATCGCTTCGATCACAGCAAATTTTGCGGCCACTATGTGTTCTCGATTCACTACCTTCTCACACAAGAGGGGGAAGGTAATACTAATTTGCATAATAGCCCTAAGCAAATCCTTGTGCTTGGAGAAACAGTGCTTAAACAATATAGGAACCAATTGCATGATCACATGCCAATCGTGGGACTTACACTTATGTAAATCATGAGTAGCATAATTCAAAATCTTTTGCAAGTTGGATGAAAAATTAGATGGTCCCTTCAAATTAAATATTGTGTCTAGAAGCACCTTCCTTTCCCCACTCGTCAAAGTAAACGCACCAGGGAGAATTATTGTCCTTCCCCGACTATCATCTTTTAACCATAGTTGTGGCTTAAGTTTTAACGATTTAAGGTCTTTTCGTGCATTTTCTCCATCCTTCGAATGACTCCCCCCAAGGCAAGTACCCACAATATGTTCAGTGAAGTTCTTCTCTGCATGCATCACATCCAATACATGGCTCACCGGGTTATTCTTCCAATAAGGCAAGTCAAATAAAATTGACCTCCGAGACCATGCCTTTCTTATCTCAGTTTCATTCCCAGTTGGGGTCTTCTTCTGCTTGACATTCTAAAATTTTGTATTCTTACCTGGCATATTAGGGCCACATTCAGAAGATTTACTTTCAATTTTTGAACCCGAAAGTTGTCTCGACGGTAGCCTATGTTCAACTCCGCTCAATAAAAAATTGGAACCTTTCTCAGATTTGAAACTATGAGCTGGGGGTAAAAGCCTCATGTGGTGATGGTATACATTTTTTAAGCTAGAGGATAGACGAAGAGATTCAGTCTCCTCTCCACAAATAAGACACCCCAAATAACCATGTACTACACAACCGGATAATGTCCCATAAGCTGGAAAATCATGAATTTCCCACATCAACATAGCTTTCAACGTAAACTCTTCTTTTCTAAAAGAGTCAAATGATTGCACACCCTCTTTCCACAACTCATTTAATTCTTCTACCAAAGGAGCCAAGTAGATGTCAATGTCATCACTTGGTGCCTTTGGCCCAGGTATCAACAAAGCCATTATCGAAAATTCAGGTCCCATACACTGTGAAGGAGGGAGGTTGAGTGGGGCTAGGATCACTGACCATACACTCTGATTGGTTCTTAGATTTCCAAATGGATTGAAACCATCTGTTGATATAGCCAAACGAATGTTGCGTTGTTCTCGAGAAAAATCGGGATACTCAAAATTCATCCTCCTCCAAGCAGTAGAATCAATAGGATGACGCATAATATTACCCCTTACTTCTGCCATAGCATACCAAGTCATTGCCTCTGCAATCCATGGTACTGTGAAAAATCGCTTTAATCTAGGTCCAACGGGAAAGTATTTCAATACTTTTTGAGGCACTTTTGAGCTTGTGCCTTCCTTACTAGTAGATTGGACATATCTAGGTTCATCGCATACCGGACAACGATCGAGATTTTCATACTCCTTTCGGTATAGTATTCAGTCATACACACAAGCATGAATCGATTTATACTTCATTCCCAAACCTTTCAAACTATTCTTCATAACAAGATAGCTATTTGGAAGTGTATTCACCTTGGGTAATAAGCCCTTCACCCATTTCAGAATTCCCGTCACGCTATTGCCAGACAAACCGTACTGTGTCTTCAAACTGTGCAAACCAACCATGACATGTAAAGTTGTTTGATCTTTCTCACAGCCAGAGTATAACGATTGGGTCGCCTTAAATTTTAAACTTTGGTAGTCATCGTCAAGTTTTATCGTGTTATCTTCACGAGCACTTGAATCTTCTACATCATCAATAACCTCATTCTCCTCTGCTTCATAAACTCCGTACGCATTATCAACTAAATCCTCTAACATATTATGATCTACGTCGTCCCCTTCTACATCTATTCTACTTGTTGAAGGTTGTTGTGAAGGTTGGTCGAGGACAAAAGGAACTTTTAATTCACCGTGAAAACTCCAAAATTGATAACTATCTTGCATACCCGATCTAAACAAATTTAGTTCAACTGTTTTCCACTTAAACACCTTACCATTCTTACACCTAGCATATGGACATGGAAACTCTTCATCATTATGGCATCTCTTTGAATATTTCACAAATTCATTAGCTCCTCTGCGAAACACATCCCCCATTCTATTAGTCTCACCCATCCACTCTTTGTATTTTGGATATCCCATCACAGCTACCACAACTAAACACCTATTAAAGGTAAACAAAACTTAGATTTATAGTATGTTTTATTTAATTATCCCATCATTTAATTATCCTATTAATGGGTGAGTGGTCCTATCCCATTCAAGACCGCATTTTTCTGTAATATACTTAACAGCTCATGCACATCGTTACGGTTTGAAAAAAACTCGACAGCATATCCCTGTAGTTCTCCAAGTACACGACGTAGATTGACAGGTGTGAGTGTTATTTCAATTGATCAATTGAAATAACAATCACACTTGTCAATCTAGTATGTACCCAGAGAACATTAAGATACGACTGCAGAACTTCCTCCAAAAGTAGCAACTTTAAGACAATAAGAATATTATACAGAAATTATACAGTCTCAAACTGTCCAAACGGGACAATTCGAGAGATCTCATTACAGGGGTAATGACTCTCGAACGGGTCTAAGGGCTATTGAATGCGTACGCATAAGAACTAGAAAGCTAGTATCTATGCGCCCTATATTTAATTTCAAGTATGTTTCATTTAATTATTATACTATATATATATTGTTCGATATACAAAGTAATTTTCAAAAAAAGTTGAAAAATCCCACCCCCATATGGACAATAATCCAGTGGTCATGCCACTTTTAAAACTAACCAACCAAACATTTACTAAACAAAATAATCCAACATCACTGTCAACAACAAATGTGTATCCCGTACTCCTTCTAATTCATCTACTCAATTAATTCATTTCATTAATTAAACTAACAATTAACGTATACAATTATTAATTTACTAATTTACACTGAGGGGCAATCCTACTTTCATATGAAATGGGCACTAATTATTAATTTACTTTCATCTCAAACTGTTTCATTTATTAATTATATTTTAGTGGATGTAATTATAGAATCTATGGATGGATTCAATTTAATCTTACTATGTGAATGTTTTTATCTACAATGAGTTAACCTTGAAACAATATATATTATCTCATAGAATCATCAGAACACGATATTAAGAGAATTACAATGGTACCTTGCCTTACCTCCCCCCCCCCCCCCCCCCCCCACACACACACACACAAACAAATTGACAAATTCATGGGTTATTTCTAACATATAAACATCAAATACACCTAACAAACATACACAAACATATATTCACGAATTAGTTTCAACAAAAGTGCAAAAAACTCAAGAACCCATATATATACAAATATAAAAATAAATACCTCGCAAATTTGTCAATTTGTTTGACAAATTCATGGGTTAATTCATGGGTTAATTCAAATACAAAAATAAATTCATGGGTTAATTTATGTATTAATTCAAATACAAAAATACAAATTCATCGGTTAATTCAAATACAAAAATAAATTGACAAATTTATGAGTTATTTCCAACATATAAACATCATATAAAGATAAAAAAAACACCACACATATACAAATAACTCGTGAATATACCCCCTACCCCCACCCATCCCCCCCCCCCCCCACACACGCACATATATACACACACACACACACATATATATATACACACAAACATATATATAAAAATGGAAGAGAGAGAGTGAGAAATATAACTGAAAGTAGAGAGAGAGAGAGAGCAGCGTAGAGAGAGAGATGTGGAAAAAGGAGGGAGGGAACGGCCGGGGGGGGGGGGGGGAAGAAGGGGTAAGAACTTTTGCTGCAGAAGTTGTCACGGTCGTATCAAGGTCCTTAATCGTGATAATTATTTAAAGAATTGTCACGGTCAATGACCGTGACAAGTAAATTTGTCACGGACTTGTCACGGTCAAGTACCGTGACAATTATTTATTGCGGTCGTGTCAAGGTCAATGAACGTGACATAAAATGCGTGTTTTTTTATCACGGTCAATGACCTTGACAAGGGTGACCGGCTGAAAGGTGACAATTTTGTCATTTCGGTGTAGTGTTTGACAGTGGGTGTTCTAGACACATGACTGGTGACGTCTCATTTTTTACCTTCATAGTGGATCTCAAGGAAGGTAAAGTCACTTTTGGTGATGGGATCATGTATAGCATTATAGGACAAGGTACTATAGAGATACCAGGGTTTCCTAAGCTAGAAAATGTGTTGTACGTAAAAGGTTTAAAGGAAAACCTTCTCAGCATCAGCCAAATGTGCAACGCTAACTTTGTAGTTAAGTTTGATCGGGATGCTTGTAATGTGTATGATCAAGCCAGTAAACTGGTATTGCAAGGGGTGAGTACAGAGGATAACTGCTATAGGATAGTGCCCAAGTCCTCATTTGTTTGCAACAGCACCACGGTCACTCTTATGGATCTGTGGCATCAACGTCTAGGTCACGTGAACTTTAAAGATTTAAATCATCTTATTAAAAATGACCTAATATGTGGCTTATCATCTCTTGGAAGACCAAATTCCACAGTTTATGGACCCTGTCAGTTGGGAAAGTAAATTCGTAGCCCCCACAGAGAGTTTAGGTAGTAAGAGGTATATCCTTGTGATGATGGATTATTTCTCTAGATATTCTATCGTAGGTTTTCTGAGAGACAAATCATATCCTTTTGAGTTTTTGACGACCAAGTGTCGTGTCTTGCAAAACCAACACGGTGTCACTATCAGTAGAATTTGTAGTGACAACGACACTGAATTCAAGGAGAAAAAAGTAGATCTTTACTGTGATAGCCTTGGGATCAAACATGAATTTTCAGCTGTAAATACATCTCAGCAAAATGGGGATATTGAGAGAAAAAATTGGATGATTCAGGAAATGGCTAGATCTATGCTTCTTGGTCGTAACGATTCTAGGAGATTTTGGGCAGAGGCGATGATTACCGCATGCCATACGGAATAGGGTTTACTTGCATCCACACACACTTCAGACGCCTTATGAATTGTGGACTGGAAAGAAGCCCAACCTGGAAAATTTCCGTGTCTTTAGGAGTAAATGATACATCCTACGGGATAGAGAGAAACTAGAAAAGTTTGACTCCCGGAGCGATGAGGGAATTTTGTTAGGATATTCATCGAACAGTAGAGCGTACCAGATTTTTAACCTGAGCAACTCTAGGGTTATTGAGACAATTAATGTCACCGTGCAAGATGACGAACCTCCGACGTTAGTAGACCCCAGATAGTTGTGTGAGGATGACGCACTTTTTTTTATGATCCCATTGTACATCCCACACCCAGGGTGGACCCTACTCCTGTCTTAGGGGGAAACACCTGCTTGGGTTCGCAAGAGTCATGACCCTACTGCCATTTTAGGAAATCCCACCCTAGGGGTCAAGACTCCTGCTCAACTAGAGAAAATTGTTATCCATGTCTACTATACGTCCAAAGTCGAGCCCAAGAATCACAAAGAAGCTCTCAAGGATGAACACTGGATATCTTCCATACATGATGAGTTGCTTCAATTTAGAAATTATGATGTCTAGAAACTTTTCCCCCAATCTAGTGAGACTAATGTGATTGGTACTAAGTGAATTTTCAAGAATAAAATGGATGAAAATGGTAATATTATCCATAACAAGGCTAGGTTGGTCGCTCAAGGCTACACACAAATAGAGGGTGTTAACTTTGACAAGACATTTGCTCCTGTTGCGAGGCTTGATTCCGTATATTTACCGTCATCACATGTCATCTGCACTTCAAGTTATATCAGATGGATATCAAGAGTGCCTTTATGAATGGCTTTCTACAGGAGGTGGTTTACGTGGAACAAACAAAAGGGTTTGAAGACCCTAAGCATCCTGAACACGTCTACTATCTGAGGAAAACCTTGTATGGTTTGAAGCAAGCATCTCGTGCTTAGTACGAGAGGCTTACTTCTATCTCTTATCCCGTGGCTTTCAGAGAGGAGGAGTTGATATGACGTTGTTCATCAGGACAGTTGATGGTACTATTTTGGTTTCCCAGGTCTATGTGGACCACATATTCTTTGAATCCACATGCTCTCAGCATGCTCATCACTTTGAGGGGGAGATGAAGACTGAGTTTGAGATGAGCATGGTAGGTGAGCTTACATTCTTCCTTGGTATCCAGGTTCGTCAACTAGAGTATGGGATGTTCATCTCTCAATCCAAGTATGCTAAAGACCTAGTGAAGAAATTTGGTTTGTACTCCGCTAAGAATGCACGTACATCCATGAGTACATCTACAAAGCTTAGTAAGGACACTTTAGGCAAGGATGTTGAGAAAACCTTGTATCGGAGTATGATAGGCAGTCTTCTCTACCTTACTACTAGTCGTCCCGATATCGCCTTTAGTGTTAGATTCTGTACGCGATATCAGGTGTCCCCCAAAGAATCACACTTACTCTCTCTAAAACGTATTATCAAATACGTAAGTGAAACTCTGTCTTTTGGAATTTGGTATTCCTTTGATACCAATGACCGTTTATCGCCTTATTTGGATGCTGACTGGGCTGGGGATGCAGATGGATGTAGGAGCACTTCTGGTGGGTGTTTCTATTTTGATTCTTCTCTTGTCTCTTGGTTGAGCAAATAGCAAAACTCCATCTCTTTGTCCACTGATGAGTTTGAGTATATAGCAACCGGGAGTTGTTGCACGCAACTTTTGTGGATGAAGCAGATGCTGGAAGATTATGGGATATCATGGGACACTATGACCATTTCCTATGATAACATGAGAGCGATACACATATTCCACAATCCTGTCCAACACTCGCGTACAAATCACATTAGGATACGCGAGCACTTTATTCGTGAGCTTGTAGAGGAAAATGTCGTATCCTTGAGTTTTGTGTCTACTGACCTTCAGTTAGTCGATATTATGAAGAAGACTTTAGATGCCCTTAGATACGAGAGTCTTAGGAAGTCTTTAGGAATTTGCACTGTTGACTGAGGGTTAGTTCCATGTCTAGAGTATGATGCATTGTTCATGTTCATATCATCTGATTCCTATTACTAGACTGCATCATTTGTATCATTTTTTATATTGCATTAGTCTTTATTCTTTGAAAAATACAAAAAGATTTTGGTTATTTAGGAATATATGAAAACTTCAAAAATATTTTTGATTCTTTTTAAGAAAAAATGAAAAGTCAAAAAGATTTTTGTAATTTGTTTGCACCTTTTATGGTTAGACATTTAGGATGGCCAAAGTCACCTCATCATCTCCATCTCATGTGACAATTTGGTAGTGACTAGATATGCTACTTCATTTCATCATGTGTTTTGTAGTGTTTTGGTGCCATTGAGATGTGTTTAGTGATATCTTTATACATGTTTGGCTCCTTATCCCCTTTATTGCACTCGTGCACGAATCTGGTTGATTATTGTGCTTGTCTTATCCCATGTTGGTTAGTGTTTTCATCTCAATTATACCTATACAACGAACAAAATATTATAAAACTTGACAATTAAAGAGGAGCATGTTATTCTGTTTTCGGTGAGGACTTTATTTAATAAAATTTTGATGAGTAAAAAAAATGGGAAGAGGGCTACTTTGCGAGAAATGCCTCTATTTAAAAGGACCTTAAGAGCGTGGCACTAATAAAATTGGTATCGAATTATGGGAGAGATTGATTTGGAGCTTGATTTATTTTCATTATGGGGGAGAATGGTTTGGTTTTTCATAATAATATGCTTGCTCATACATGATATACTTATTGTTGCTTATCATTATATTTCAAACTATTGCGCGTCACGGATACTAGTTTCTTGCCTCATATGTGTAGGTATAAAATTGAGGAACCTTTTTGCACACCCTGGTGAGAACAAAGAAATGTTGAAAATTTGAAGATGGTTGAAGTCATTCATTGAGTTTTTCCTATTTTTGGGTTTACTGGAAATACTACGTTGTATGACATTTTTTATGTTGGGGGGTCATAATTCAGATTTTATTTTTATGTATGTACCGGCATAGACATAGGGGGAGATTGTAAGGACACGTTCTATAAATGTTTAGGGTAGTATCTAGGTATTTCTATTTTATCCTAGATTATAGAATATATGTCATATACCGCTACAGTCAACTCGTCTCAGCACGATCATATTTCGACGGCCTCAATCCGAATTCTGCATTTCATATATCCATCATCACCAACATCGTGCGTCATGACCATTTCCTTCAATAGTGTGTTCGTGGTAACATTTTTCGATTCATAAGAGTCCACATACGGAGAAGCTGAAGCAAAATAGAGATCAGACCGATCCGGTCCTGAAGAAAATTGAGCCGATCAGATGACCTGAAGTCTTACTGTCTAAGTTTGGATAGCGGACTGATCCGACCCTATGAAAAAATGAACCGATCCAGCTCTGGAAACCTTCTGCAAAGTTTTAACAAGCGGACCGATCCGATTAAAGAGAAAAACGAACCAATCCGTATGCTGAACCGATCCGATGATCCTTTCTGGATTGGTCTAACGAGCATCAAAAAAATTCGACATCCATATTCTTTACGTTCCAATAAAATCCATCTTCGGGGATGTTTTCGTTTAAGACTTTGGAGAAAATATTTATCAGACCTGATATATCAAGTCTTCACCTTTTATTAAGCCCAAACACTTTGAGATTCACAAACACTCTGAATTACGTGTGAATCGTACTGAATCCAACCATACCCACATATGTGGAGCATCTTGTGTTGAGAAAGGGTTCTCTATACTGCTGAACTTGGAGCATCTTGCGGGAAGTTCTTGTCGACGACAACAAATCGGTGCCTAAGGGTCTTCGTTTGTCAAACTGTATTTCTTTATGTACGTAAGTTGTTACAATCATATAGAAATAAAGTGGTTTTACTCCTTTCGGGAATTTTTCCTCATTTGCTATGTGTGATTGAATATTGCTTAATTTGATTGTGTTTATTCATTAATCAATCACCTTTAGATGCATGACCTAGGTGTGTGTTTATAACTACATAATTAAAAACTGGATTTAATTAATTGGGTTTCTCTGGTTGAACAAATGGCGCCTCTAACTCTAGTTTAGGTTATTGTTTCCTTTCCAATTATTTTATTATTTTGGATATTATATGGGCATAAGCCCGAAGTTTAATATTGAGTCTTACGAGATCAGTTGTACTCACGTTGGAGTTTTTACTCTTTGTTGGATGTTGCATTTATTTATTCTCAGTTATTATTTTGATTAATTTTATAATGTATGCTGGTTTTAAATAAAATATTTTATTATGTTTTGATGATAAGAATGATATAGATTAATAGACAAGCCCCATCTTTATCGTATTATGTTTGTTCAACCTTTATGTGGAAAATGGGGATTGTTACAATATACAATGGTTTTACCATTAATCTAAATATTTTGGAGTTGTTACTTTAGTTGGAACTCCTTATCCTTGGTGATTTGCAAATAGTGGCACTCTAATTATTCCTATACTTCTTTTGATGTCTTCCAACCAATTGTTAAATACATACTCTCCTCTGTAATTGTTCCAGCCAACCAACTTTTGAGAAGAACATCTTTATCTTCCCATCCTTCATCGTTTTTTCTTTTCTTCTTTAGTGGATCCGGTTGGTGGATGGTTGTCTTTGATCAAATGAGTGACTTTCAAGGTTTGTAATAACTGGAGGATTTCAGTTCTCCATATCAGATAATTGGGCGATTTAAATTTGATTGGACAAACTGCAACGAGTTAATGTAGATAGATCCATATCAGATAATTGGACGATTTAAATTTGATTAGACAAACTGTAATGATTTAATGTAGAGAGTTGATTGAGAGAGAAATAACCGTTGAAGATGTGGATGCCATGGAACTAAAGTGCTCTGATACCATGTAGAATTTGAAATTACGAATGAACAAGAATTGAAAATAAACTCTCTAATATTATTATTTGTACTCTAGCCCCCCCCCCCCCCCCCCCCCCCCCCACACACACGCGAGCGCACACACTCTCACACACACACATTCTTTGAGATAAGTACCGCGACTATAATAAAGGAATCGTAAGCTGTTAGAGTTTAGGTTGAAATAAGAGTGTGAATATGAAGGGCTATGTTTACAGTCATGAGATATATCTCTTACAAACTTCAAGTCCCAAATTTAATATAATAATTAAGAACTAAAAGATCTATTTTTTATTATAAAGGAAACTTCGATAATTAGAAACTTCAAATTCTAATAGAATTTTTTTCCAAATATGAATGATAAAAAAGAACTTTTCCAAATAACAAATATGGTACTTCAGATTCAAAATTTTATTAAAATCCAAATAAATTTTCAAATGTTTGTGTTGCTAATATAAAAAGATAAAGAACATATAAAATTTTAAAAGAAGGAACCATCTGTTATATTGTATATGATTACTAGTTGTGGTCTTGGTATTAATCCTATAAAAGAAAAAAACTAGAAATATCATATTGTATATTATACATTAAAGTTACAAGTGTTTGTGTCCCTGAACCGCAGTTTATATGACATACCATGTTGAATAAAGAATTTCAAATATGAAATAAACATATCATTCCATTGATATAAATCAATTATCAAGTCTACTAGATCAATTGTTTCAAAATTGAAAAAAAGAGTTGTACCTTTAATGGCATGTATGGCTCCAAGATTTCATAAGAATATTGTTGAAAATTAATCCAATGAAGCTCGGAACAAAAAGGAATATGAAGAAGAACTCATGAAGGCTTCAAAAATTATTGATCTTGTCCATGAAGATGTCCGGATTTCTTTTAAAGCTCGTCCTTAAAAGGCTCTAAATCTAGATACTTGTTAGGATTTATTTCAGATTTTTCCATCTCTTGCTTTGTAAGCAAACTCGAGGATATGATTGCCTAATTTCATTCATGCTGAAAATGTATTTCAAAATAAAGGGAATAAAAAATTTAAAGAGAGTAATCTTTTCATTATATTGGTATTATATATTTTA
Organism: Sambucus nigra; assembly: GCA_949130495.1. Taxonomy (NCBI): domain Eukaryota; kingdom Viridiplantae; phylum Streptophyta; class Magnoliopsida; order Dipsacales; family Adoxaceae; genus Sambucus; species Sambucus nigra. Next base: position 44,012,721 of record OX422210.1, on the reverse strand, counting down.
GAAGTATTACCCTTATTTATAATACAAAATATAATATACCAAGAAACATATATAGTGTGAACATCCATACTTAAATATATCTTTATAACATGCAATTCTTTTACAAGTAAATATTTAAATTAAAATTCACCAAAATATAATATCTAGTACATCACCATCGATCTGTTTCTACAAGATAGAACTTCATTGACTGAAAAAGGCGAAAACCTCACATAGTTTCAATATATTATCTGCCACTTAATTTCAATTATTAGGACCCATCATTGTAACTCAGACACTGCCAATACCTTTGCGAGGCGAACTTGCCAATATAATATAGTTTGAGAAAAATATCTCAATTGAAGCTCAGTCTCTTATAGCGCCAGCTAGCCTTTTTCTATCTCTTGCAAATTAATTTATATCTTTTTATATTTGTGAAGATAATATAGTCCCTCCACTCTCTTTGTTCCATATGGTTAGAAAATAGTTGTGTCCCCTAGTATATGTTGCATGTCACATCCTTTTTATTTCTTATCAATCTTCATCTTGAACTTGTGGCATAACTGTTTTCTGAATATTCGTTAGCATGTTAAGTTTTTATATGTTCATATTCTATTTGAAATTATTTCTTTTGGTACGTGACGTTTTAGAATTTGATAAAAAAAAATATATTTTTCAAGGTAATAAATACATTTTTCAAGATAATATTAGCATTTTTTTAAACGTGTAGGGAAAAAGTACCCTTAACAAATAATGCATGTCAAAGAGACCTTAGATATTTTTGGGGTTCAAATTCAGTATTATTATTAACTTATGTTTAAAATAAAATACCCCACAAGTTGAAGTCTCAGTATTTTTTGAAATCTATTGAGCTATCGATTTTCTCTTGAAGATCAAACTCCACGCCTTTTTATCTCTGCACTTGTTCATATTTGATAACTTCAAATTTAATTATGCAAATCTATTGAGCTATCGAACACGACACGAATACGATATATCGTGTAAATTTCGAGTTAATTTTGTACGTTCGTGTTTTTGTGTCGTTTCTAAAATTGTCACTCCTACTTTTTGTTTTAGTCTATATATATACTGATGAACACTTACGAATGTCCGTGCTAATGGAACATAGTTAATTTTATTTTTTAGTGTATTTATGTCCATGACAACCTTTGTGCTTAAAGAATACCGTATGTCATGCCCATGCCACCATTTAAGTAATTTTATACTTCTTAAAAATTTAGAATCCAACGAAAATTTATGAACTTAAATAGGGTCTAAATTCCTAATTTTACGCGATAAAAATATAACTTTTTACATACGATATAACAAAGTTAAGGTTAAAGTTATAACAATTTAAGATACTGCATAAACATGACCAAATGGTTAGGCAGAATCAGTTTTGCTCGGAAATAACTATCGATGGAGTAATTGATTGTGTGGGTTTATCAAGCGATGGAAATCATCATTTCGTTTTGTGAGAGATACATTTTCAAGGAATGTTATATATATATATACAGTCCTGCTCTTGTGCGGATTAGTCCGCATTTTAAAAATGCGGACCGGACATGTGTCACCTGGCGGTGAGCCAAGAAAAGAGAGAGAGTGTGCCTATAATTTAGGCGATAATTTCCAAGCTCACCGCCAGACGACACGTGTTCGGTCCGCACTTATAAAATGCGGACTAGTCCGCACAGGAGCATTATTATATATATATATATATATATATATATATATATATATATATATATAGAGAGAGAGAGAGAGAGAGAGAGAGAGAGAGAGAGAGAGTATTGTTCTTGTGTGGACTGTCCTGTATTTTAATAATGTGGATCGGACATGTGTAATCTGACGATGAGCTCAGAAATGAGAGAGAGAGAGAGAGAGAGAGAGCGTCTATAATTTAGAGGATAATTTTTACTCGTCAGGCGACACATGTTCGGTCCGCATTGTTAAAATGCGGGACGGTCCGCATTTTAACAGTGCGGACCGGACATGTATCGCCTGACGATGAACCTAGAAATTATCCTCTAAATTATAGACTCTCTCTCTCTCTCTCTCTCTTTTCTGGGCACACTGCCAAGTGACAAGTATTCAGTTCGTACCGTTTATAATTACACTACCTATAACTACTCTAACTAGTTTTACATTAATATTTCCAATTACTAACTATTTATTTCTTGCCTAGCCTCCCATTAATATCTACAAGTACAAACTCATTTTTCCTCGCACTTACATAAAACGGTGCCTATTATCTATTAAAAGAAGAAAGAGTGAAAAACTAAAGGACAAGTAAGAACTATGAGAATATAACTCGGCGTGATATCGACTTATGTCGATGCCCGATTTCTCCATGGAGTACACTTGTTTCTCGTTTACCACCACTATTATTTCCACATCGCCGGAAAGATTTTAATAATTTCTTGGTGGAAATTTCTATTTCTCGCATTTCGTCCAAATAAATTTGTCGGTCTCTACACTCCATGCTACAAAAACCTTGATCACCCCTGCATATATCGACAAATATTATTCAATTAATCAACCACTAAAGCACTTTGTACAAGATTCCACCTAGTTTAATCCTGAACATACTTTGATTTACTACATAATCCACATCGAGCATGCATAAAATTACCAAGTTTTTGAACTTAACTATATTTAGATGAAAATACAACACTAAATTTTATTTTAGACTTGAGTACTTTTTAATCCAAGAACCTTTACATTTAATAATAAACAATGCAATGACGTTTTGAAATACACTATCATTTGGTTAAATGAAATCTAATCCATTAGTGAAACCTACTATAACGACTAATCACTAACCTCATTAATTTTTGGTGTTTATTGCAAAAGAAACCATAGAAATACTAGATATATTCACTATAACCCAGTTGTTTAACGACCAATAATGACAATATTGGTGACAAAATTTAACCTTTTGGCCATAACGCTACATATGGTAACCTTTTTTTTTTTTACTATTTTTTTTTTTTTGTATAATATCACGTGGTGTTTAGGGTAGCTTTAAGCGCACCTCGACTTATTCACATTCACGATTCGTAGCTTTCGCTGGACAAACATTATTTTGACAGAATGAGAGATCAAACTGAGGATCAAGGTTAACCTGTTTTGTTTTGTTGTTGTATGTAGTGTCGTTAAATTTCACTTGTGATTTAAACTGCGAAAAATTACAGAAGTCTTAAAAAAAAATGTACCAAACTCGAATTTAAGCGATTACCTAAGTACCCAAGTATAAAAATCCAAATTTATTTTAACAAAAAAAATAAGAAGAATAAGAATAAGCATGAATGTGAGAAGTGAAGTTAATTACCTGTACATGAATACATCTTTGTCGGGGCTTAAATTCTTCTTGCAAAGAAAACATGATTTGAGAAAATCAGAATATTCATGAGTGATAATTCTATTCACTTGTAAGAAGGGTTTTCTCCATTTCAAAGTAGACTTAGCCACAATATTATTGGAGTTTCCCTGTGGGACTTGTATAAGAATCCTCAACCCAACAGCCATGCTAGATTTTTTCTTTCTCTCATGATCCTTTTCATCCATGTTGAAAGGGAGAATACTCTTTGAGAGAGAGAGAGAGAGAGGGAGAGATGAGCGTTGTGAAGTGGAGTGAAAGAGTGGTGGATATTTAATGACAAAGATCTACGCAAAAAATAATACCCAAGTTTTTTTTTTTTTTTTGGTTGTGTTTTTAGGTGAAGTGTGTGACTTATCTTAATTTTTTATTTTTCAAATAAGCCCTTAAATGTTTCAATAACTCCATGAATTATGTATTTTAATATGTTAACATATTCTCAAAGTTATCAATGAAGACATGATACAAGTGCAATATTTACTTGTTGTCTTTATAATGACAATTATTTAAAATCCGTAGACACATGTCAAGTGCATCCTTGTCAGATCTTGGTAGGGACTATTTAGACAAGATTCGACACGATTCAACATAACATGAAATTGTATTTTTTTTCCTAATAATAATTTCAGTTAGTTGAAATCAGGGCACAACACGACTAATGAGATTATTAATTTGAACACCCAACTGAATGCGATAATACACAAAAACACGACTAAAAACAAGAATAGCACGACACAATACGATAACAAGATTATTAAGAGCCATAACTTTGACCTGAACATGACTTCATGACATGGAATTCCGATATGAAAATGACATATCGTGTTATTTTCGTATCTTGTTATCGTCACGTATCTAAGAATGTCACCCTTAGGTCTTGATTGGTGAGTACAAGTTGTCCTCTTTGACAACGTTCTTAGCGGTGCAAATTGTGGTATTTGTCACAAAATGCTTCGTTGTAAGGACACAAATTTTCAATTGAGTCCATATGTAATATTGAGTTAATTTCGAACAAAACCATTTGAGTCATAGGATAGATGTTTGTTCCTATCAAGCCTATGACGTTTGAAGAGTTGAAGACGTAGCGGCATAGAATTTACAAGTTTCGTCATTGTCGATTTTCGTGCCAAGTTTGATGTCATCAACATTCGAGTTTCCAAGTCCCCAAAGGTATGAATGCATTTATATATATTTAGGAGCTTGGAATATTTATTTGGGTGTAATTTTATTTAAAACATGACAGAAAAATGAATTTGTATTTTTTAGGAAAATAATTTTTTTTCTGAAATGTCGTTCGAACGACATTTCTCATTTGACTCGTTCAAACGACATATCAGACGGTACTTCTAACGACCTTAACTTGAACTCTTTGAATTCTCGTTATAAGCTCGTTCGAATGATAATTCAAACGAATATCTAACGAGATCTGACAATTTTGTTCTAAAATCTCGTTCGAAGTTTCATTAGTAATCTCATTCGAACAGACTAGTTCGAACGACATTTCAATATCGTTAGAACGAACGTTTGGAAATTTTTGACGTTTTTCCAAAAAACTTACCACCTTCCCTACTTGTTCACTAACTTTTTACATGATTAAAAAGTGCGGGAACATCAGATTTTAGATCACTTTTGACACCCATTCTTCTACAATTGGAGAGCAAATATTTTCTATATCAAAAGTTCTTGTTTTTATGTTTTTATTTTCATGGATTAAAATCTTGAAAACACAAATTACACCCATGTTTGTTTAAAATCCAACTTTCTTCTTATATATATCTTGCTTGGAGATTGTTTGGCACTGGGTTCCTTTTTTACCCAACAAGAAGAGAGTCTGGGTTCATTCTCTACCCATAAAGGAGAAGAAGTTTGTTTACTGCGGCTTTCTCACATGGTGAAATGCACCATGTGTGGTTGACGGTTGTTGTGCCTCCATTGGTGGACTCCGGAGTTATCTACAAGGCGTAGGTTGAAGAGCGAAGGAAGCATCGGGGCTTGAAGGAGTCGAGTCGAGTGTTGTAAGTTTTTTTATCGTTGTCTTTGTAAACATACCGTACCTAGTGGATTTGTTAGGCAAGGGTCGTCTGAGGTTTTTTCCATTTGGATTTTTCTCGTACATCGCCGTGTAGTGTGATTGAGTTTATTTTTATCTTGCAAAAATAACCATAGATGCATGCTACGATGAACAAGATAAAAATTGATTTAATCATCACACTTGTTTAATTTGGTGCTAATTTAAATTTGGATAATTTGGGTAAGTTTAATTTAATCCATGTCCAGAATTTAATTTGATAAAATTTGGTTTGGCCTATATTGAAAATTAGAATAAATCATTGTTAGGCAAATTTGGGTTGAATTAATTTTGTTTAAGTGGAAAATAACTTGTTTGAGTACTTTAATTTCACTTTAAGTTTAACTTAATTTTAATTTTGAAGAAATTAAAATTTGAAGTTTGTTTTTGTTTAAAATTTGAACTGTAATTTTAGTTGGGAATTTAATTGAACCATCACATTAATTTCAAGAATCTAAAATTTGGGGACTTCCGCATCCTTACATTCGTTATGAGAGATTTCCTAGATTAAGAATAATTCAGAGAATTTCTTGAAATAAAATAAAAGTTTTGTGAGGTATTAACGAAAGTTATCAAACTCAAAACAGGATAATTAAGGACATATTAAAGTACAATTTTTTTTTTATTTTTTATTATAAATTTTTAGTTATGTATGTAAGTGTATATCTAGGTACATATTAGTTGTTTCTTACTCATCAAATCATGTATTTTAGCCACCATGTTTCGTCAAACTTGATTATATGTCTCATCTATATAAGTTCATTGACACATCATTACAATACATAGTTTATCTCAATGTCTATCTACATACACATACTATCATCTGAATCTCTCTCTACATTCCATACTATAGGAGAGAGTCCATAACATACAATGTAAAGGTGAGAGTGTTCAAATTATTTTTCCTACATCACACCCTAAATTTCAACCTCCCATATATTAGTAAGTAAAGTATATGAGTTGTATCTTAGTCACAGACGTGTAATAATTGTATATTAGTCACAGACGTGTAATAATTGTATATTAGTTGTATCTTAGTCACCAAGTTATGTATCTTATGTGATAATTGACTCAATTAATTTTTTTTTTTTTTGTGGACCCATGTAGCATGACTCATTTTTGTCACAGACGTGTAATAATTCAATTTTGTTTGTCACCAAATTTAGGGATGACAACGGGTCGGGTTTGGATCGGGTTTGTCATAGTCCGAACCCGCTCCGTATTTTTTTTTAAAAACTCGCCCCGCCCCGTTTAGATTAAGCTGGTCAAAAACTCGTTCGGGGCGGGTTAAACCCGCATGTTAAACTCGCATACCGCATATATAATTTATATATATAAAGTTTTAGTGTAAATAATATATTAAATATGAGTATTTTAGTAATTATAAGAAATAAATGCGGGTTATGCTTATGTATAGTAAATCCGAATCCACCCCGTTTAATAAACGATTTTAAAAAAAAAAATCATACCCTCCCCATTTATTTTAAACGGTTCTTAACCCGTCTCATTAGGGACGGGACGAGACAAAAATCCGACGAAACGGATTAAGTTGCCAACGTTTGAGGGGTTGAGATGACTCCTCATCATATTAGGAGGTCTAGGAATTCGAAGTCTGAAAAGACTTTGGCATGGAAAGTCAAGTTTGGACTCTCATTATGTGATGAGTCTTTATACAGAAGGATGTCTATTCCATTTAGGAGATGACTAATAAAAATACAATATATTTACACGTAAAAAAATTATTTTTATAATGAGAAACATGTGAAACACATATCACATTCGTATCATTCATTTTTTAATGTTGAATATGAATACGTGATGACCTAAGCGCATGATATATTTTCTTCAAAGTGTAGGTTGTTTTTTAGACAAAGAGTATTTTGTGGTGTGTGAAAAATTGGTTTCACTACTTTGGTAGAAAATTGATTATTTTTGGGAATAATTTTAGGTTTTTCTTAGGATCGAATATAAAAAACTCCCACAAATATTTTTTAATACACATCGAGTCCAATCATTTTTATTTTATTCAAAAATGTCCATCAAACACCCATTTAAATAATATTCTCTTATTTTTAAAGTCCGCGCTAGTGGCACGTTCACACCCATTTAAGTAATATTCTCTTATTTTAAAAGTCCGCACTAGTGGCACGTTCACACCCATTTAAGTAATATTCTTTTATTTTTAAAGTCCGCGCTAGTGACACGTTAAGAAACTTTTTAGAACAAATAAAAAGTTTTGAGTTAAACGTGTATTAAAAAATGTTCGAGGAACTATTTAGTACATACCCATTTTTTTTTATTGAGAATTTGAATAGAATTTAAGAACCTAATATAGTGAAATTAATATTATAAGAGTCCTTCAATATTGTGTGAGGTTATTTTGAATTAACTCACAAGTTGTATAAATTTTGACTTGCAAAGAGAAAAAAGGAATGATTGTTCGTACTCTACATTTAACTTTTTATGGAAGTTGCTAACAAGGACACTGATTTTTTGTTTTGTCAGATTATGAGCTAAGTTGCTACAAATGGGTGTACATGTGTTGATATGGGCTGTATCATGCGTTTGTACATGGCTTGATTTGGTAAATTTATTTGAATATATCGAGAAAGGTAATATGCATTGTGCAGTTATAAATATGCTAGCTTTCATTTACTCCATTGGTTATAAATCAAGAATTATTAAATAAAATATAATTAATGTATAATTCTCAATGTGAATATTTATATATATATTTTAAAAAATATATATTTTTAATTTAACTCATTTAATACTTCAGACAATCATTTATTTAATATTCTCTTATTTTAAAACTTTGCGCTAACAGCACCCATCTCCCATCATGTGTCGGAGCTCCGGCAAGGTATGTAGACGCTCCAGTAGCCCTCACCAGAGCTCCGACAGTAGGGTGGGGGAGGTAAAAATGGGTAAATAGGTTTGTGTGTCTCCTTCTTTTATGCTTTTATATGATGAGAAACTTTTTCAACTAAATAATTATTAAAAAATGTTCGAATGACATTTCGTCGAATGACTCTTAAAAAAATGTAAATAAAGGAGATATTTGAAATAGTATATATGTAATTTGACAATGGAAGTAGGTAGCTAACACCCAGAGAGAATTTAAAATTTTAAAAATATACTTCAAGTTTATCTTTATCACTCTTTAAACATATTAGTAAAATATGACACTCCAAAAAATTTTATATGAGAAGGACTATTTGTTGGCATTTGCCACATCCAATTTAAGCTGTGAAAATGCAAAATATAGTGCAACATTTTTACATATAGATGTTTAAAGTATAAACTCACCAAAATATAATATCTAATATCTCAAAACATAGAATTGAAATGAATGGAAAAGATGACCCATCATTGTAACTGAGACAGTGCCAATACATCAAGCGCAACATATAAGATATGGTTTGAGAAAATATCTCAAATGGAAACTCACTTTCTTTCATGTAGCTTTCTGCCAGCTAGCATTTTCTATCTCTTACTTTTATATATGTGAAGATAACATAGTACCCTACCCCCACTCAGTTTGTTTGATATAATTAGAAAATAGTTGAGAGTGTCCTCGTACATGTAATATCTATTTTTATCTCTTAACAATCAGGACATCTTGAAATTGTGGCATCTTAAGGTCTGTTTGGTTTGTAATTATAATTTTTTTTTATCTGTTTAAATATAATTTTGATAAAAATTTACGTTTGAAAATCTATTTTTAAATACAGATTTATAATATTTCTGTGTTATAATCAAGTTTTTCAGAAAATAAGTTTAGGGTGTTTTATAACTTCTGTTTTTTATTTTTCAACTCAAAATTATTCATTCTTAATATTTTAATGTTGTTATACCTAAATATATAATATACATATATAATACATTAATGTGTGTAATTCTTATAAATAAAAAATATATATATGTACATGTACACAAAATTACGTATGGAATAATATAAAGTTAAATAATATTATCAATAAATACATGATACTTATATATAGTTTTATACATGTATTATTAATGTATGGAATAATATAAAATATACATATATGTACAAAATAAATATACATGATTGCCAATTTTGTCAAATTTTAAAAAAGTTGTATTTAAAAACAAGTTTACCAAATGCACACCAATAATTATAAACACAAAAAATTGATTTTTAAAACTGTATTTAAAAAAACCGTTTAAATCGAGTTTTCTGAGTAGCGAACCAAACGCGCCCTAAGTTTTTATTTGTCTATATTCTTCTTAAATTATTACATTTTGGTATGTGATTTTGTTCGATTTTGATAGAAAAATGCATTTTGCAAGGTAATATGTGCATGCTCTTTCATTAACACGGGTTTTAAAGGGTCATTTCACATTTGATTCTCATCAAATTCCCACGTAAAATAACTGTAGGTTCCATTTCCAGACGCATTTTTATATTGTTTATACTTTTTATGACACTTTTTATCCACAAAAATGTCGCAAAAAGTGAAAATGGTACCGAAAGTGATTATGTTGAACTTTGATATCCAAAGTAATATACGACAAAGCTACGCGGGTCAAATGCCAAATGACCATTTTTATATTTGCGTGGGTGATAAAAAGTTTCCATGACAAATAATGCATATCAAATGGCCTAATATATTTTTTGAGGGTTAAAATTCACTACTATTATTAACTAATAGTTTACAAATAGAAAACGTTCCAAGAGTTGTATGGTCGTTGTATTTTTGTAACCTCTTTAGCTATGGATTTTCTTTCAAAGATCAAACTTCACATTTTATTCTTTGTTGTCTTTACTCTCGTCATATTATATAACTTTTAAAATATTATGCACATATAAACCTTTTTTTTTTGTACTGCGCATGCACACACACACATAAATATTAATGAATGTCTATCCGCATGTATTATATTGTCTTTAAGGATATAATTTTGTGGGCATTACGGACAAAAGGAGTCCGTGTGAAATATATTAAAATTATCCAAAATATGTATAATGACATAAATACTAGAGTGAAAACTGTTTGCGGATACTAATGACTTTTTTATTAAAGAGAGACTACACCAATGGTTAATGCTAAGTACTTAACAATATCCACTAGTTTGGGACGAGATAACCAAAGAGTTACAATAAGACATACAATGATGTATATTGTTTGAGGATGGGATAATTTCAATAGACACTTCCAAGCAAACTTTAGCAAGAGTAGTAAAAACCCTAGAGAAATGCACTAGAATCAAAAGGATTCAAAATTAGTAGCACTAAATAGAATATATGGAATTTAAGTTTAAGAATGACATCGAATATAATGTAATGCCAAAAATTAAAGAAGGAGTGATAGCTAAAAATAATAAATTTCATTATTTAGATTCAATAATGCGAAATGATAGAGAAATAGATGATGATATGAGAAGAGGATTGGTGAAATGGAGGCAAGCTAGTGGTGTCTTATTTGATAAGAGGATATCTCACAAATTAAAAGGAAAGTTTTACAAAATAGTCATTAAACCATGCTCCATACTGGAGTATAATATTGAGCATTAAGGAAAAAAGCAAACAACGTGTCTGTAGGGGATATCAGACCCTTAATAAAAGCAGTTTCATAACTTCGCCCCAGAAATATGAATGCAATAAAATAAAGGACAAAATATATACGTGGTTCAAAAGATTGTCCTACTACGTCCAAGGGAAGGGAGGGATAGCTATTTATTTCTTGGAAGAACAAATGAATATTCACTACACCCAAAACAACAATTTGACACACCTTGATATTAAAAATCTGGCACAGTTTAAAACTGTGCCAAATTCTGGCACACTTTAGAACCCTGCCAAAATTTGGCACTATTTAAAAGTGTGGCAAAATTAAGCACACTTGACTAAAATATAAATACCCTAAAAAATATTATTGTTTAACATAAAAAGAACTTAATGTACTCTCTCTATCCTCGCCCTAGACTCTCGCTCATTTTTCACAATCTCCCTTCTCCTAACGCTCGCCCCTCTTTAGAATCGATCCTGAGATCAAGTCTTGGGTTAGGGTTTTGCGATGCATGCCATGTGCTTTGCGGTCATGGAGCCCGATGAGGATGATGACTCCACTGGTGATTAAGAGGCTTATATGGCCAGTGTCATGGCTAGGTATCGCAAGAATCTCATTGAGAGGACCCATAAACATTTAGGTAACAATAACCATATTATTCCTTAATTTATTATATTAATCGCAAGAATATCATTATGAGGACTGGATAGAAAATATGACTATTAATTTGGAACCGTTGAAGTTATTAGAGTCATTTTATGTGGATATGAAAAATTTATAGTTATATTGGTCTAAGGCTTCTGAATTTGTAATATGCTGCAAGATATCCATATAACAAGGACTTGATTATGGTTGCATAGTTGAAACATTTCTCTATCAATAACCTTAGCGATCCATTCATTGAGAGTAACTATGGTGTCCACTTAAGACATTTTGAAGTTGGCGTTTTAGATTGGTTTGCCTGTCTATGGGAAATTGAGAATAATGAATACTGGGGATACATTACAAATTATGGGAAAAGAGGGAAATCTTCATGGGATTCTAGTCAGGTCTGTAAGAGGGTAGTTTAGATAAGATGTAGGCGTAACCCCTTTTGAGTATAGTAATGATAAGCTAAATAACAACACTATTGATTAACCACAAGACATGCAAACATGACTCAATGAAGATAGACTCGGTTTGAACTCACGAATCTCTCGTGTATAACTCAGAAGGTAGTAATGAACTTAGAAGTAACTTCGCTAGAGGGAGAGATAAGTAAGCACCCTGGATACACCTTGACAGGCAGCCAAACACACCGACCACCCTCAAGAATCTCCGTCAAGTATTAAAAGCTTCGTAATAAATGACAATGGTGGGTGAGTAAACTCTCTGATTTTATAATAACTCTCTCTGATATAAATTATCTCTAGTAATAACTTCCGAGCTCTAAAAAAGGATCATCCTCTCCTCAGAGGTGGTTGGGGTCCTTGAATAGCCTCCCACACCATCCCCGAAACAACTTCGCCATTAATGCATGTGAAAGACATCCCTTATACTTTATGTCACAAATATTAAATACCCGATGCACTAGTCATCTCCACGTCATAAATATTAAATGCCAAGACATGCCTTTTGCCTAACCACTATGTGTCAGGGGGCCGTTGTCACAGAGGTGGCTTACCAACTGTTTGACAGCCCCAAATACCACGGTGGTTTACTCAAGACCAGGTCCGACATTGCGTAGCTAGTTAGTGACATCAGATTGTGACACCCCGACTAATTAAATACCGGGTAGCTACTCCTTTATTAAATTAATTCAAAATGCCAAGTTGGTTCAGTTAATAGCATCACTGTCGAAAACATTTTAATAATTACTAACCACCTAGTATTTAAAAAGTAAGTGCCAAATTTTAAGTTAAGTCTGATTAACATACAGTAAAAGAATAACGGAAGAGTCAACACAATCCATTCACCATACGAAGTAATGAAATAACCAACAATAATAATAATAATCCGGAGGAAAACTCCTCACAACAATCCCAACAAATGGAAATAATACTACAAGTATGAATCCTGAATAATTACATGCCAAAAATCTGAATAACTAAAATAAATGAAATGCCTCTAAAAGAAATGGGCGACATGCCCTACAACTGATAACTGATGAATATCGAGTCAAGATCGATGAAGCGTCTACAAGCAAAGTCCTGTAACTTCCACAAACAGCTACAGCTCGTCACCTGAATGAGAATCCTATGCATGGTGTTCTTGTGGCTGGGCACCTAAAATGGTTTTTACAAAAATAGATTTGAAAGCAAATGGGTTAGAGCCCGAAAGTGGAAAACATTTTGAAAACAGCAAGTGTTTTAATAACATTAAAACATTAAATGCAAAGTACATGTTAGGACGTGCACTCACATGAAATTCTCACCTCTCGACTATATGTGCACTCCTAACGTACCGTACCCATCTATAAGACATCCATATCTAACCAACCCGTAATAAGTTCTACCCATTACTACTCGATTCCCACAATACATTCTGGCGTTATCAAATAAATATAGGATTTTACTTAAACTCAGATTCTCAATATGTAATACATTTCACTATTGGTTAACCCGTTATGTTTTCTCAAAACAATACCATAATTTTATTCACAATATTAACATGAAAGTTCCCATTAATTAAGTGTATATTATCCACATCATAAATATACAATACAAGCACCCCGAGACTAAGCTGCGGTGCACACATACTCTGCTATTCATCCCGGTACATCACGTACATAAGGATCACATATTCCGAATCTCTCAGGAATAGTTCACAGACAACAACATCACAAATAATGGAGGCGAACACAGTCACATCACATGGGTCACGCACATACCTGCGCTCCCACGATCAGCAGACTTATTAACATCCCAATAAGTCCTTCTCTGACCTATGTTCATCGAGGTAACGAGTCTAAATCCGGGCAACACAGGGATTAGAGGGCCCTAAGCGAACGCAAACCTCCCGTGATAGCAAGTATGGTAGGTATGTCATACACATAAAATCAATACATATACTAAGTATGCACACGTCTTAGTAATCACCATAATATATTGGTACATATCTCTTCTCGTACTGACATATAATACTACACCATTTATATGTTCCCGGTTAATATAATAAGCTAGGCCGTCAATAGTTCTCGCATCGTAATAGACACTCACGTCCTACTCATATTTTCCTTTAGGTTCAAACTACACTTCTAGGTTTGACTCCTCATTGTATCCCAAACATCCCAAATATATCAATTACTCATCAAGGAAAGGCTATCTCTACCTATACACAAGGTTACGGGGCACTCGGGATCAAAACAGGCTAAAAAAGCCTAAACTGTCAACTCGTTCCAAGTCTCGTTCGAACGAGGCTGTTCGAACGAGACTTCGTTCGAACGAACTGAGTCTTCTAACGAGATCTCGTTCGAACGAAGTGGGCTTTCTAACGAGATCTCATTCGAACGATCTCATCGAACGAACTTCACCCTCGTTAGAAGTCAATGGTCAACTCGTTCGAATGAGGTCGTTCGAACGACCTGGGCAGGTCTTCTAACGAGCGACCAGATTCGAGCCCAGATTTCTGATTTTCATTTTTCCAACTTCTCTACTCCCCAAATCTCATCCAAACCTCAATTTATCAATTGTTTAAGGTCTCTAATCGTCCCTAAACATACTTAGTTCACATAATTACATGTTTGGGGGTATTAATTCATCCTAACATCATTCAAATATCAAATCTCTACATATTTTTCCCCAATTTTAAAACTATGAACCCTAGAATTTATGAATCATCAAAGAATTGAATTAAATCCATTTTTGGTTTCCTAACAATTGTAGTATCATCAGAATAATCATTACACACCAATCTACATGCGATTTCCTCATCAAATGTACTTTCTATTTCCAATTTACATGGGTCTTTCATTAACTCCCAAGAACAAATCAGATTTTTATCAAATCCTACACATGGAAGAAACATTCTCTATAAAAACGAAATTAAATCACTTGCCTTAATGGTAACTCTGGATTTGATGACGAATTTGATGAATGGATCTCTCTCCTCTACAGATTTCTCCTCTCCTCTCTTTCTACAAGCTTTCTTCTCCAAAGTTAATGGTGGCTAGGGTTTGTGCTTTAGAAACTCTTAGGAACAACTTTCAATAACCTCCGTAGCCTATTGGGTATTAGTGGGCTTAGTGGGTTAATGCCTAATCAGATATTAATTCCCAATTTTCGTAGCTTTTAATTCCTCAAATTCAAAATTACCAAACTACCCTTATACGTTGCCGGTATGGCCTAAAAATGCACCGGGACTCAAACCAAACCCCCGGCTAGTGTTTTCTGACTATTTCGACCCTTCCGGACGCGTTGGCGCACTCAAAACGACCATACGGATAATAGAAATAAAATTTACTTTTTAATTATCATAATTATATACCATGACGCGACTGTCACACGCATCTCAACAAAATTTCCAAATTGCTGTATTTCAATCTCACGAAAAATTTCATAATTCAAAATTCATATATAATCATATATGCACATATAATCAAATACCAACTCTCATCTCGCTAGCATTTTAACCCGGATTAATTTCCAATTAATACGCATTTAATTTAATTAATCCCATAAAATAAATATCACAAAAATACGGGGTATTACATACTTCCCCCCTAATAACTGAATTTCGTCCCGAAATTTGGAACTAGAAAGTACCTGGTAAGAACAACTCTAGATAACGTTCGTGCATCTCATCCTCGCGCTCCCATGTGGACTCCTCGACATTATGATGTCGCCACTGAACACGCACTAACGGAACTATCTTTGACCGTAGTTTCCGCTCACTTCGGTCTAAAATAGCAATCGACCCCTCCTCGTAGGAACTATCAGGTTGGAGATCGATGTCCTCCAAAGCAATATGAGAATGAGACAAATTGTCTCTAAGATATTTCCTTAGTGAGGAAATATGAAACACATCGTGAATTCGATGTAAATGTTCTGGTAATCCAAGCCTATACGCAACCGGTCCAATCCGCTCAATAATAGGAAATGGTCCCACATATCTCGGTGCCAACTTCCCTTTCTTCCCAAAACGCATAATCCCCTTCATAGGAGATACTCTGAGCAAAACCTGGTCCCCCACTTGGAACTCTCTGAAGAACCTCTTCTCATCAGCATAGCTCTTCTGCCGATCCTGAGCTACCCGAATGCGACTCCGAATCAATTCTATCCTTGCCGAAGTATCCTGAATTACTTCCGGCCCAAGTAGTTTGTTGTCCCCCACCTCCAACCAACATGCTGGGGAACGACAAGTACTACCGTACAACGCCTCAAATGGAGCCATGCCAATGGTGAACTGGTAGGAGTTGTTGTAAGCAAACTCCACCAGTGGAAGGTACTACTCCCATCTACCCCCGAAGTCAATGATGCACATACGTAGCATGTCCTCCAACATCTGATTTGTATGCTCGGTCTGCCCATCGGTCTGCGGGTGATACGCCGTACTCAACCGCAATTCCTTGCCCATAGCCTCCTGAAAACTCTCCCAAAACCGTGAAACAAATATCTTGTCTCTGTCAGACACGATATTTAGGGGCACACCGTGAAGTCTCACTATCTCTGCAATGAAGATCTGGGCATACTGTCCCGTAGTGTAGTCTGTCCTTACGGGTAGAAAATGAGCAACCTTGGACAACCTGTCCACAATCACCCAAACGGAGGCGTGAGCTCTCTGTGACGTAGGAAACCCCGTGATAAAATCCATGGATATGCTCTCCCACATCCACATTGGAACCTCCAACGGCTGTAGAAGTCCTGTCGGTCTCTGATGGTCCACTTTTACCAGCTGACACGTGGCGCATCTAGAGACATATACGACAATATCTCTCTTCATACCGCTCCACCAATACCGTCGTCTCATGTCTTGATACATTTTGTCCCCTCCGGGATGTACCGCGAACCGTGAGCCGTGCGACTCTGCCATTACCTCATGCCACAATTCCTCCCCTTCCGGAACTACCAATCTCCCATTGAAGCGCAATCCCCCGTCTGAGCTAACGGTATAGGATTCGGCTCCCTCTGCTAGTAATCAAACTATCATCTCCTGACAGAAAGAGTCATCTGCTTGTGCCTTTACCACTCTCGTGACAATCTGCGGCGTAACAGTCATTACCGACATGAATGATCGGGCCACTGCATCCTGGTGTCCCAATTCTTTCCACTTGGCCTTCCACACCTCTGCCACTTCATCTGCTGGCCTACGGCTCAACGCGTCTGCTACCACCTTAGCCTTCCCCGGGTGATACTGGATATCAAACTGGTAGTCCTTCACAAACTCAAGCCACCTTCGCTGCCGCATATTCAACTCCTTCTGCGTGAATAGGTACTGTAGGGATTTGTGGTCTGTGAACAACCGAAACTTCTCTCCCAAAAGATAATGTCTCCAAATACGAAGGGCAAAAATAACTGCCGCCAACTCCAAGTCATGAGTGGGGTAATTCTTCTCGTGAGGCTTAAGCTTACGGGAAGCATAAGCTATTGCCTGACTCTCCTGCTGTAATACTCCTCCTAGTCCTTGCAAGGACGCATCGGTATAGACTAAATACTCAACTCCCAGTCTCGGCATTACTAACACAGGTGCTGATGTCAACTTATCCTTCAACTCATCAAATGCCAACTGACAGGCATCACTCCAGATGAATGGCACACCCTTACGAGTCAGATGTGTCAAAGGACCTACAATCTTCGAGAATCCCCGAATGAACCTCCTGTAGTATCCTGCTAGGCCCAAGAAACTACGAATCTCCGTTGGTGTCGTGGGCTGTCCCCACTCCCTCACCGCGGATACTTTCCCCGGATCAACAGATATCCCCCGGTCGGAAATAATATGTCCCAAAAATTGGACCTCCTTCAGCCAAAAATCGCATTTCTCATATTTTGCATACAACTCGTTCTGACGTAGTCTCTGCAAAACTTGCCTCAAATGCTCGGCGTGCTCCTCCTCTGTCTGGGAGTAAACCAGAATATCATCGATAAAGACAATGACAAACTGATCTAGAAAATCCTTGAACACTCTATTCATCAAGTCCATAAACACAGCTGGAGCGTTGGTCAAACCAAAAGGCATAACCCGAAACTCGTAAGGACCATATCTCGACAAGAACACAGTCTTCGAGACATCCTCCTTCCTGATACGCAACTGATGGTATCCCGATCTCAAATCAATCTTCGATAAGAAAGAAGCTCCTCTCAACTGGTCGAATAAGTCATCGATTCGAGGCAACGGATACTTATTCCGTATCGTGACCTTATTCAACTCTCGGTAGTCCACACACAATCTCAGTGAACCATCTCTCTTCTTCACGAACAACACAGGGGCACCCCACGGTGAAGTACTCCTCCGAATAAACCCCTGACCCAATAACTGCTCAATCTGATCCCGTAACTCCCTCATCTCAGCTGGAGCCATACGGTACGGTGCGCGTGCTATAGGTCTCGTATCTGGCAACAGGTCTATGACAAAGTCTATCTCTCGACTGGGGGGTAGACCTGGTATCTCCTGAAACACATCAGAATACTCCCTAACAACTGGGATCGAATCTAAAGGGATCACAACCTCCTTAGAGGTATCCTCCTCTATGTAATATAAATGAGCGGTCGAGCCTCCCTCTGGGAGAGGCATCACCACTACAAACATCTCTTGCCCCGGAATGGCAAAAATAATGCTCCCACCGAAGCAATCAATCATGGCTCTATAATCAGCGAGCCAATCCATACCGATAATCACATCGTGAACATGCATATCTAATACCAACATATCTGCAGGTAATACCAGACTACCAATCTCTACCCCCACTCCCCGGCATATAAAGAAAATAAGTGCCCCACTCCCCAATGGTGAGTCTACACACATCACTATGCTCTCTGCCGTAGCTAACAACCCTAAGGCTTTCTCAAAATGTGTAGATATAAAGCAATGTGTTGCCCCCGTATCAAACAAAACCCGACCCATAGTACCATGGATAGGAAACATACCCTCAATCGCGGGTGGTGCCTGCGGAGCCGCTGCCTGGTGGACGTTATAGACACGTTCATACTGTAACTGTCCCTACTGCACAGGAACTGTTGGAATGGCTGGAAGAGCTGGTACCTGGGCTGGAGCTGGGAGGGCTGGTGGAAAAAGTGGCCTCTGTGGCTCATGTCGAGCACCCTGCTGCTGCTGCGGGGCCCTGCCCCTATCAGGACAGTCCTGGCGTTTATGGCCAGTCTTGCCACAAACGAAACACTTCCCCGGGAAGTTCCCCCCTTTCTGTCCCTGCTGTCCCCAGCCCTGGTGGCCGTTACCATTCCTCCACTGGCCCTGCTGGCCCTGCTGAAACTGCTGTTGACCATTCTGACCCCTGCTGGTGCTGATGGCCGTTCGGACCCTGATGGCCCTGCCGAAAACCTCCCTGTCCGTGCCTGAAATTTCCTGACCTGAACCTCTTGTGATCCCCCTGCTGGGTACCCTGATCACCCTGCCTCTACCCCTGAATAGATTGTGACCCACTGGCACCATTTCCTCCAGTCCAACCCTGATGGTTAGACTCTCTCGATCGTTTTCCCTCAGCCATGTGAAAGCGATGATCCTGGCAATGGAGCAATGCAGCGTTAACCACATCAGAATAAGTGGCTAACGAGAGGTTCCCTAACAAGTGCTGACGAATCCTCCAAGTCAACCCGTCTGTAAATTTCTGTATCTTCTTTTCCTCCGTCGGTATCTCATCCGGAACAATGTTCAGAAGATCAGTAAATTCGGCCTCATACTCGGCCACAGTCTTACCCTCCTGTCGAAGGCTCATCAACTTTCTCCTCATCTCCGTGTGAAGAGCTGACGGAAAGTATTTGCGGTCGAACCGCACCCAAAACTCCTGGATAGTGAGAGTATCTCTCTCCTCAACGGTGGTAATAGACTCCCACCACTGCAGTGCAGACCCTACTAGCTTAAAGGTAGCTAGTATCTGCTTCTGAACATCTGTGCACTCATACATCCTCAAGTGCCGCTGTATATCCTTCCTCCACTGACTCGAAACTACCACATCAGAGCTACCTGCGAACTCCGGAGGGTGTGCTTTCTAAAAAGCATCACGTACACGTTCCCAAGCAGACGGAAATGCATGAGCTTGAACTGGCGCGGCTATCGGCGCCTGAGGTGGTGCCTATTGAACTACAGCTGGTGCGGCATTTACCGCCTGGGCCACAATGGCTGCAACCTTGGCGGCATTCATCGTGCCCTGAACTGGTGCGGGCTGTGGTTCTGGCGTTGCATTCCTGGGAACCCGTTGTGCACATCGTGGAGGCATCTGAAATAGGAATGAAGTTTATAAGTTTGCAGTTATAAACTTAAAATAGCTGAAGAACGTAGCATAAACAAAGGTATACAACAGTCCTAGAATATAGGGCTCTACATCAAAGAAAGCTCAGCGGAAAACATAATAAGCCGTTCAGATCCTAAAGGACACTAGAACCTGATGCTCTGATACCACCTGTGACACCCCGACTAATTAAATACCGGGTAGCTACTCCTTTATTAAATTAATTCAAAATGCCAAGTTGGTTCAGTTAATAGCATCATTGTCGAAAACATTTTAATAATTACTAACCACCTAGTATTTAAAAAGTAAGTGCCAAATTTTAAGTTAAGTCTGATTAACATGAAGTAAAAGAATAATGGAAGAGTCAACACAATCCATTCACCATACGAAGTAATGAAATAACCAACAATAATAATAATAATCCGGAGGAAAACTCCTCACAATAATCCCAACAAATGGAAATAATACTACAAGTCTGAATCCTGAATAATTACATGCCAAAAATCTGAATAAATGAAATAAATGAAATGCCTCTAAAAGAAATGGGCGACATGCCCTACAACTGATAACTGATGAATATCGAGTCAAGATCGATGAAGCGTCTACAAGCAAAGTCCTATAACTTCCACAAACAGCTACAGCTCGTCACCTGAATGAGAATCCTATGCATGGTGTCCTTGTGGCTGGGCACCTAAAATAGTTTTTACAAAAATTGATTTGAAAGCAAATGGGTCAGAGCCCGAAAGTGGAAAACATTTTGAAAACAGCAAGTGTTTTAATAACATTAAAACATTAAATGCAAAGTACATGTTAGGACGTGCACTCACATGAAATTCTCACCTCTCGACTATATGTGCACTCCTAACGTACCGTACCCATCTATAAGACATCCATATCTAACAAACCCGTAATAAGTTCTACCCCTTACTACTCGATTCCCACAATACATTCTAGCGTTATCAAATAAATATAGGATTTTACTTAAACTCAGATTCTCAATATGTAATACATTTCACTATTGGTTAACCGGTTATGTTTTCTCAAAACAATACCATAATTTTATTCACAATATTAACATGAAAGTTCCCATTAATTAAGTGTATATTATCCACATCATAAATATACAATACAAGCACCCCGAGACTAAGCTGCGGTGCACACATACTCTGCTATCCATCCTGGTACATCACGTACATAAGGATCACATATTCCGAATCTCTCAGGAATAGTTCAGAGATAACAACATCACAAATAATGGAGGCGAACACAGTCACATCACATGGGTCACGCACATACCTGCGATCCCACGATCAGCAGACTTATTAACATCCCAATAAGTCCTTCTCTGACCTATGTTCATCGAGGTAACCAGTCTAAATCCGGGCAACATAAGGATTAGAGGGCTCTAAGCGAACGTAAACCTCCCGTGATAGCAAGTATGGTAGGTATGTCATACACATAAAATCAATACATATACTAAGTATGCACACGTCTTAGTAATCACCATAATATATTGGTACATATCTCTTCTCGTACTGACATATAATACTACACCATTTATATGTTACCGGTTAATATAATAAGCCAGGCCGTCAATAGTTCTCGCATCGTAATAGACACTCACGTCCTACTCATATTTTCATTTAGGTTCAAACTACACTTCTAGGTTTGACTCCTCATTGTATCCCAAACATCCCACATATATCAATTACTCATCAAGGAAAGGCTATCTCTACCTATACACAAGGTTACGGGGCACTCGGGATCAAAACAGGCTAAAAAGCCTAAACTGTCAACTCGTTCGAAGTCTCGTTCGAACGAGGCTGTTCGAACGAGACTTCGTTCGAACGAACTGAGTCTTCTAACGAGATCTCGTTCGAACGAAGTGGGCTTTCTAACGAGATCTCGTTCGAACGATCTCATCGAACGAACTTCACCCTCTTTAGAAGTCAATGGTCAACTCGTTCGAAGTCTCGTTCGAACGAGGTCGTTCGAACGACCTGGGCAGGTCTTCTAACGAGCGACCAGATTCGAGCCCATATTTTTTATTTTCATTTTTCCAACTTCCCTACTCCCCAAATCTCATCCAAACCTCAATTTATCAATTGTTTAAGGTCTCTAATCGTCCCTAAACATACTTAGTTCACATATTGACATGTTTGGGGGTATTAATTCATCCTAACATCATTCAAATATCAAATCTCTACATATTTTTCCCCAATTTTAAAACTATGAACCCTAGAATTTATGAATCATCAAAGAATTGAATTAAATCCGTTTTTGGTTTCCTACCAATTGTAATATCATCAGAATAATCATTACACACCAATCTACATGCGATTTCCTCATCAAATGTACTTTCTATTTCCAATTTACATGGGTCTTTCATTAACTCCCAAGAACAAATCAGATTTTTATCAAATCCTACACATGGAAGAAACATTCTCTATAAAAACGAAATTAAATCACTTGCCTTAATGGTAACTCTGGATTTGATGACGAATTTGATGAATGGATCTCTCTCCTCTGCAAATTTCTCCTCTCCTCTCTTTCTACAAGCCTTCTTCTCCAAAGTTAATGGTGGCTAGGGTTTGTGCTTTAGAAACTCTTAGGAACAACTTTCAATAACCTCCGTAGCCTATTTGGGTATTAGTGGGCTTAATGGGTTAATGCCTAATCAGATATTAATTCCCAATTTTCGTAGCTTTTAATTCCTCAAAATTTAAAATTACCAAACTACCCTTATACGTTGCCGGTATGGCCTAAAAATGTCCCGGGACTCAAACCAAACCCCCGGCTAGTGTTTTCTGACTATTTCGACCCTTCCGGACGCGTTGGCGCACTCAAAACGACCATACAGATAATAGAAATAAAATTTACTTTTTAATTATCATAATTATATACCATGACGTGACTGTCACATGCATATCAACAAAATTTCCAAATTGCCGTATTTCAATCTCACGAAAAATTTCATAATTCAAAATTCATATATAATCATATATGCACATATAATCAAATACCAACTCTCATCTCGCTAGCATTTTAACCCGGATTAATTTCCAATTAATACGCATTTAATTTAATTAATCCCATAAAATAAATATCACAAAAATACGGGGTATTACACAGATAAAGTGGATGTGACACTAAGTAGAGGGTTGTTTGGCTCACAACTCAACGCCCGATGGAACTCAAGGCTGCTCCCATCGAGGTTCCATGGTCAGGGTCCTTTGGTGTTTTATCAGGTTTATCTAAGATGGTCAGGATAAGCCCCAACGGTGCCTCACTTCTCAATCCTCCAAACCAAGTCCCTCCCAAGTTCCCACGGCGAGGTCGTTCGATAGATTATGAAAGCTCTCCCAGGTCCTGCCAAGTCTGGTCTCTCGCGAGTACCGTTCGACCTCACACATAATCATTATTTTCGTTATATCATTACAATCATTATAGCTCATAGTTAGTACAATCAAAAGATACAATATGGCTAAGTAACACGACAAGCTAAAATATGAATTGCCACACTAAGCTACCCCGCTGAGATGCCACACTGAGTTTCCACGCTGCCTTAACCCTTGATACTGTTGTAAATCGGGGAATTATCCTTAATCTCAGGATTACCTTCAAACCCCCTCTACATTTGCCCCTTCGTTGAGAGATTTGTTGTGGCAATAAGAAATGTCTGCACGAAAACTCCTTAATTCGATGAACCTCCTATGTGTGTAAAAATTCTGGCATCCTTTCCTTCGTTATATCACTGCGTTTAGGACCTCCAGAAAAAAGTAAAATTCTTCCCGATGTACCTGAGACGAAGAGGTGTGGTTTATTAGTGCTTTTGCGAAGGGACATCACCTTTTTTCCTTATACTGAGCTTCAATCGTTATAGGTTTACTATTTGAAATTCTTCGAAAGGCCTACTAACCTTCTCAAATACTCTCTTTTTCTCTGGGGAAGTGAAATTCTCCCGTTCGTGCTATTGTGGAGTATAGTTGTGAGCAGTGATTTTTTGTTAGGATTGCCCCTATCATTGGGACTTGTGAAATTCTCCCTTGTAACGCTTCACTATGTTAAAAAAAGCAGAAATTCTCCCCGATGTAGTCTAGTCCAATTCAAACAACGTTTGAACTTGTGGCGAGGGGACATCGTAGCTTTTTAAACCATTGGGACATCTCATTCGTTGGGAGTTTATTAGATATGCCTTACAAAAATTATGGCGTCAAAAACCAAACTTGCTTAAGAAGGCAACCCCTTTCATTCCCCAAGCGTCACTTCGCAAGTGATGTGGCGTTGTCTTTTCAGTTGTCAAAACACTTCCCGAAGTGCCACGTGTTCATTTGAAATGATTATAAGCGGCCTTGCACGTGTGGTGGTGGGAAACTCAATAGACAGGTTTAAAAAGTTTCAAACGTCTCTTATTTCAAAACCCTTCTCTTTCCTTCGTCTTCTTCAAGCTCCCGTCTTCTTTAGAGAGAGAATTTTGTGCGAAAACCCCATTGTTGTCCAGCTCTTTACCTAACTTCTTCCTTCTCTCATCTTTTACGCCACCACCTGTGGTTGTGCTCCTCCATTTTCGTTCCCCAACCTTTTTTTACCAAGCTTTTTCACCTTCTTGTTGTCTTCAATGGCCTCGTCAAGTAATCCTACCACGCCTGCCACCAGTACTCCACCTGCTACCCATGTTGTCACCACCTCCGTTGCCGCCTAATTGACTGCTGCCCACCAGGACCAGTTGCGCTTCTACCGTCGGTCCCCCATATTCGTCTAGGGTGATGATTTTACTAGGTTTTTAAAGACTTGCATTTTCAACGCCAAGTATGATGCCCTGACACTTAGTGATGAATATGAGAGTGCTGCTGACTGGGACTTTCTCCCCCCGGAGGGGATGCTTCGATTTCGTCTTAAGCGAGGGGACTTCCCATGGCCCCATATTGACTTCGAAGGATCTGGAGGCTCTCCTGCTCATTTCTCTATCTGGAACTCCCATATACAGAATTCCCACACTGATACCCTCACCAAAATTGGGCTTCATCGACCTAAATGGTTTGGTGAGTTTACTTTGTTCAAGAATAATGCTTCCCTTCCCGTTCTGGTATCTCGTTGTAACGTTACCACTTATATGTTTATTGCTGCGTGGGGTGAGTTTACAATAATATTAGAGGACATATGCGATCTCCTAGGCCTTGAGCCAACAGGCCATGAGCCTTATTCTGATGAAGCCTTGGATGTCCAAGAGACTGCTGACCATTTAAAGTTAGATCGTATATGCCGAAGGTGCATCGATACTTCAAACAAAGCTACATTCACTCCTCTTATCAACTATTTCTTCAAGGATCCTTCTGAAGGGAGTTCCTCTGAGGTTGCCCCCGGTCAAGGTACATCGCTGGAACTTTCTTCCTACATCCTTGTCATTTTTTCTCATTTTCTTTTAACGGGGAAACCCAATGACCAACCTCAAAGGGACCTTATCAACATATTCCTTCGTTTGGCCCGGGGTATCAAGCTTCCTCTGGCTGCAATTGCCCTGGGATCCTTCTACACGTGGCTTCATATAACCCTTTTCGACATGGAGCGATCTCTTAGTCATTATAACCTGACCAACTTTGCCAACTGTGTCCTTCTGACGAGCTTTCTTTATGTTCGTTTCCCTGTCGTAGCTGCTAAGGCCAATCGCCCTCCTTCGGGTGAAGCAATTCTGCCCCCACGCTCCTTTGTTTATCACAAGAGACAAAGAAAAAAGGAGTTGACCTCTATCATTGATCAATTTGGAAATTTTGTGATGAGGCCCCACAGAGAGGATATCTTCCTCCATACTTACGATTTTTTAAACATGAAGCACGGGCGATCCAGGCAACAAACTTAGATCTCATTATCAAAGACCCTTCGCTAGTTGTGGTTCTATTATTTTTGCTTAGGTATTGTCGTCCTAAACCGAGTGGGGATATACTAGCGAGCACTACAATCCCAACCGATGTAGCCGTCAGTTTGGTTTTAACCGGGGGCTCCTCGCCCATTTTTTCAATTGTCTAACCCTAAGGTCTCTTTTAGCGAGGCGTGTTCCCTGTTCTCATCGACTGCTGCGTGGGGAGTAAGTTCCACCATGGCTGGGCGAGTCACTATCCCAAGTATCAATAGGCAAGGGGACGTGACCCCTCTATTTACAGCAAATTACTCGTCGAGGCAACTGACCCAAATCTCTGAGTTCATCGAAGGGGATCCGGTGTATCCTCTAATTCTTTCATTTTCTACCTTAGAGTTGGGGTTTAAAGGTAATTATGTTCTTGGGATTGATTTCCCTCTACGAAAAACCCCCAAGGTACCTCCCACTGAACTTCCTCCACATTGCTTTATAATCCCCACTGCCACGCTCAAACCCAAAACCACTGCAACTCTCAAATTGTCTTCCCCTACCACCGAAGTAGCTTCTGGCGAAGGGGCTTCCGAGCCACCAGCCAAAATAGCTAGGAAGGGAAAAAGTGGGACATCCCTAAAATCCAAGTCCCAAACCCCTTTGGCGGCATTCCTCATATCCTCCGTTCCTTCTATCATACCTGCAGAAAAGGCCGAGGAGTTGAGAAGGCATGCTCTGGCTGAGGTAGAATGAATAAATGCTGAGTTTTAGTGACATGTCCTTTGTTGTTCCTCTTTCGATTGCCTTTTCCACAGTCATAGTCGATCGAATCGAGCCAACGGCAAATATGAGAAAAAGTTCAAGGGTTCCTTAAGGTGCTGGTGAAACGGGCACAAGGAAGAAAACTCTGCGTACCAAGTCCCAGAAGAAACGTATTCTCGAGATACATCCCTCGCCCGCTCCTGCCCTTGCTGCCTCTTATCCCCCCTCACCGGTAGTTGTATCTTCTCACTCTCCTTCCGGATCTAAGGTATGTATGCTTATTTTTTCTCTTATTCACATTTTTCTTAAGTCAAGATGCATCTGCTTATCTCTTGATACTTTTAGTGTAAGGAATTGAAGAAGGAGGACCCAGTCCCCCCGTGAGCCCTTTCGTGGAGGGACGTTTCGATATCTCGCAAGTCGATACTCCTCATCCCCGTTCCCCCATGATCGGGCTTACTTATTCTCGTCACACGAAGGACGGTGCTACGAGGGGAGGTTCCGTTGAATCTGGGCGTGTCTCCTCTAAATAAAAGATAACTCCCCCAGCGCCTTCTGAAACTTCATCATAGCACGAGGTCCTTCTACCCATCATTGCAGCTAAGGATAGTGCCCATGAGGTAATATAAACAATTACTTATCATGGTTTAAGTTTTTTTTTTGTCCCATATCCTTTCTCTTTTCTTTCATACTGAACTGTAATATGATGAGATGCCATAGGTGGAAATGGCGTCTTTAGTAGCTGGCATTCTTCTCTCCACTATGCTAACGAGACCCATATCTGCGGTTCCCCTTTTTGGTGCCATAACGGGTGTAATTAACACTTCAATGCATTTCTCTCTTTTTCTTATACTTGCTCCCCGTGTTTAACTCTTGGTTTCATGTTGTCGATTTCGCCAAGCCTTACCCCACCCTTTTCTCTTAGTGGTCTTCCTCTTTTCGAGGCTAGGGTCGATGCTTCTGCCCAATGTGATGGTGGTTCGGTGCCTACCCGTGCTGAGGTATTGGTTGGAGGGCCATCATATTCTTTGAGTGAAACTCCTTCATTGGCCTTGGTACCTTTTGTTGGCGAGGGAGCTTTGCTAACCGTTGAGGCTTTTTCAGATAAGGAAACCGTTGAGGCTTCCGAGGATGTAGTCCCGCCCCCAACAGTTCCTGCCACTATGGCCTCCATGGTGACCACAATTCTCACTCCTACAACTGCTGAGGTACTTCGTTAATTTCTCTGCATTCCTCAAGCTTTCAAACTTCACCTATGACGGTGACTTATCACTGAAAATATTTGTTGAAGATTTTTCACAAACTCTACCTATATCGGTGACTTAGCAACGAAAATGCTTGTTAAGTTTTTTTTTACATAAACTCCACCTATATCGGTGACTTAGCATGCTAAGGTTTTCATAAACTCCACCTATATCGGTGACTTAGCAACGAAAACGCTTGCTAAGATTTTCATGAACTCCACCTATATCGGTGACTTAGCAACGAAAATGCGTGCTAAGTTTTTCATAAACTCCACCATATCGGTGGCCTTAACAACGAAAACGGTTGTTAAGGTTTTTTTCATAAACTCCATCTATATCGGTGACTTAGCAATGAAAACTCTTGCTAAAATTTTCATAAACTCATTATTTATTCTTCCTGTTCTCAAGTTGTTCGGGAGGATTCTCTACCAGTTCTCTCTCCCATTGCTTCACCCCATCGGGAACCCATTTTTTCAGAAGACTCTAGTCACAACGATCAAGGTTCCACGACTGGTGCTGCTGCTGAGAGTGAGTCTGGTTGTGAGCTTCCTCTGCCCGACTTGGCTCCTCATGCTTTCTGGCTGTTGGTGCTTCAGCGTTCCCCTCAAATGCCTGCCAACCATCACTTGGTAGTCAAGCAGCTCGCAAGCCACCACCCTGAAACCTTTACTGTAGATTGTCTGCATTCTAACATCCTTGTGATGAGCTACAGACTTCAGGGCATGGCCACCGTTGTTGCCAAAATCTCCACTTTAAACGTTACCAGAGTCCTCCTCAACTAATTCCTGGGCTACCTGAAGGAGTTGGGTCGTGATGACTTTCGTCTTGACTGGCTTGTCACGCACTTAAAAACTTTGAAGAGCCAGCGACTGGATAGTCAGAGGGAACTTCTCTAGAAATATCAGGAGGACCAATGGGCTGAGGAAGCTATGTTGGTTGAGTTAGAACCTCTCCTTGCAGCTGGTGACAAAGAGGTGGGGGATATCAAAGAAGCTCTATATCTGACCAAAATGAAACGAGAGAGACTCCTTATTGAGCGTACATAGGTGCAAATGAGGCTATAGGTTTCTATAAATGCTCAACAGTCTTGCCTGGCAGCTTCTTCGGGCCTTCCTGAAGATTTTTCCTCTGCTCCAGATCTTTGGTTCCTCTTAGGTCAATAATTTGTTGTAAATCTTCTTCTTCTTATGTAATTCTTGGGTAGTAGCTCCCAATTTTATAATGCCCTAAAGTTTATAAATGAGAAAAAAATGTATGTTTTCCCATATCATTTCTTTGTGTTACGATTGTTTGCGTATATTATGAAGTTCTATAATTCTTTCATCTCCACTTGAGTTATAATAAAAAGAACTTGCATACTCATCATATAAAAAAGTTGTGTTTTCATAACAACGGCTAGATACATCAGTGGTCCAAACTTATTTATTTACACGTGATAGAATTTCAACCATTTATTGTTAATCTTGAATGGTTTATCTTCTTCCATCCTAGAAATTAAGCAATAACCTGAGTCATGAGCTTCTTTTACAGTGAAAGGTCCCTTCTAATTTGCTGCAAACTTGGGTAGAGGAAACCCTCTGATGTGCTTGACTGCTTTTTTCAACACGAGGTCTCCCTCCACGAACTTCCTCGATCTTACCAAGTTATCATATGCCCTACAAAGCTTTTTCGTATACAGTTGAAAGTGTTTCATCGCATTATCTCTGTGTTCATACAACGCTTCTAGCTGCACATGTCTACTCTGAGGGAGCATGGTACTTCGCATGGCATATCGAGCAGAGGGAACTTCTAACTCCACCGGAAGGATTGCCTCAGCCCCATAAACAAGGGAGAATGGAGTATACCCCGTAAGCTTCCTCTTGGTTATTCGATAGGCCCACAATACAGCTGGTATTTTTTTATCCCACGATACTGAGAAATCCTCCATTATTTTGGCCAAAATGTTAACCAAGGTTTTGTTAGTTGCCTCGGCTTGGCCGTTGTCCTTTGGATATGCCACCGTTAAAGTATGATGAATAATGGAGTACTTGTCTGTGAGCATCGTTACCTCTAAATTGGCGAAAGGGGTTCCGTTATATGAAGGAATAACCTTTGAAATCCCAAAACGGAAAATGAAGTGTTCTTTGATGAAGTTGCTCACCACCCCCACTGTTGCCCTTCTCAGTGGTATCGCTTTAGCCCACTTTGTGAAGCACTCCGTTGCTAGTAGTATCCATATCTTCCCCCTCGAAGAAGGATATATTTCCCCCACCAGGTCGAACGCCCAAATGTGAAAAGGATAAGGTGTTGCCAGGGAGTGTAGATCTACCGATGGGGTATGTATCATATTTGTATGAAGTTGACAAGCTTTGCATTTTCGAACGAACTCAGCAGAGTCTTTCTCCATTGTTGGCCAATAATGCCCCAACGTCATTAATTGGTCATACAACTTGGCCCCTCCTATGTGAGCTGGATCGTGTGCCTGTTTTAGGACCTCAGACGCTTCTTCTTTTGTGATGCAACGCAGTGGCCTATTGAAGTAGCCCCTTGGGTAAAGCTGCCTGATACATCACGAATATTGCATATTTGCGCCCTTTATCTTTATGCATTCTAGCACTTTAACGTTCTTAATGTCTATATTTATGCTCGTTAACCAGACAACTCAGATTTGGACATATATATGTTTTTCAGGGGTTAATTGTACTTTTGTAGGTATTGGAACGCTAAAAGTGAGGTTCGGTTGCATTCCGGAGAAGTTCCGTCGTCGAAAGCTACTTCAAGGGCAATTTGGTCTTTTTAAACTCATTATTTTTTATTAAATGAAGTTACCAACATGTAGATCATCAAATTATCTTTCCTTGGCCACTGACCGTGCATCATTATGACTTCGTATGTGGAAGTTATGCCCATTTCTGAAAGGTTTCGGTATTTTCTTCTACTTTAAGGGCATTTTGGTAATTTCATACTGCATAATTTGGAGAGTTTCAAAATAGAATCATGTAGATAATTGAATTAACTTTGCGTTGGTTCCGACCATACCTCATTTTGATTCCGTATGAGGGAGTTATGGTCGTTTCCGTGCAACGTGTCAAAATTGGTTCAAAGAGGAAAAGGGGGTTGTCTCCAGGCCAAGGAAAATTCCAAAACCGCGGTCGATCGGTCCCAAAACAGAGGTCGACCGGTCCCATCAGATATGGACGAAAATTGACTTATTTTGGGTTTTTTGGCTTGGTTTTATTTGGGGGTTTTTTTTGGGGTATAAATAGAATGTTTGGGACTTTTATTAAGGAGATATATTTCATTTTAGGTTAGAGAGGAGGTGATTTATGGGTTTGGATTATCTATCCTAGAGTTGACACCATTTGGGTTATGTAAGTTACTATTCATCTTCCCCTCCATTTATATTATTTGTTATTCTTTGTTTACGCTTTGTGTTGTTCATTTATTGCTTTCTAATTTAGGTTTACTTGCTTTATTTAGATGCTTTGATATTTAGGGTTACTTTCTTGCATTTATTACATGCCATTTATGATGCTTTCTAGCTAATTTAAATTAGGTTGTGTCGGATTAAACTCACCTTGGGTTGACATGTTGCTTTGCTTTGGTGATGATGTTTACGGGTCTATTTCGGGTACGTTGTCCTAGTTATTATGCCTAGGGGATTTGACGGGGCATATCATGTATGTTCTGTGCTTACGACCTTGCCTGTGTAATTTTCGGGGTATTTGTTGACACCAAAATCGTATTAGGCTTTTATACAAATTTAGAGGCGTGATAAACCTTGATTTAATTAACTGTCGAAACGAGACGCATTTGTAATAACTCGTCGACCCATGTAACCATTTTATACTAATTAACTCGGGTGAGGGATATTCGACGCAACCCATAGTTTTTACTCGTTTTCTTAATCTAGCTTTATTTTTCCTTGCCTAGATTACTATATCCATTTTATGCATCTTTTTCATCTTTTGTGTATAATCATCTTTTACACTTTTATTTAGGAATATTAAACCTTATAAATTCTAGCAACTCGTCTCTGTGGATTTTTGATATCCGACTTATCGCTATACTCACCCGTTGAGTGTAGTCGTAGTTTAGATTTTTGTATAGAGTTGGTGAGCCGAATAACAAACGACCGGGTTGGTATGTATAGGGTATATGACCACCAATGCATACCGCTAATGTGGACCATTTTATCTAATATGTTGGTCCGCGTCAATGATGTGTATAGGTGGTTGAACTACCTATACAAATCGTTGGCGCAGACCATTTTTTTAAATAGTAAAAAAAATATTTTTAAAATAATAAAATAAACAGTTTTTAACTAAAAAAATAAATAACAAAACAGTTTTTTTAAATTAATAAAAGAATTTTTTTAAATAAATAAAATAAAAAGTTTTAACCTAAAAATAAATAAGATCTTACGTATTATAAACAATTTTTTATTTATAAAAAATAGTTTTTTTTATTAAAAATATAATTTTTTGATTTTTATCAAATATATTTGTTTTAGTTGGAGGTGAAAAAATTGGATATTTAGATTTTATATATCTAAGGGTACAATTGTTATTTCGTATCAAAAGGTTGTGGGGAAAGACATAGGTGTGGGAATAACTGTTGAGCCCTAAGGATCTTTAGTGTCAAAATATATATCGGTGGACTAGAGCTCAAAATATCTTATTGGTCCCGAATTATATTGAAAAACTCCCTTATTTTTTATGTATCAAAAAATATTTAATATAAAAAATTTTAGAACTAATCAACAGTTGTCAAATTTTTTTTTTAGCTAAAACATTTCTTTTCTAGAAGTAGAGATGAATATATGTTTTTCAGCAACGCAGAGAGACAGATAGATGGAGAAATCCATTTGCTTTGAAAGTAGGGAATTGCATTTTGATTATGTAAGATCAATATGGTCATTTTCAAAGTTTGAACCCAAAATGGAGTGCCTCAGAATTTGTTGGGAGTGTAAATAGCGTTACCCTGAATTAAAACCCTTCTGGTAATGATATGTACTCTTAATAACAAATGATCTGTCAGTAATTAATATAAAGTCAACTCCATTTTTATATACTACAAGAATAATAAATCCTAAATAGGACATTATTTCCATTTGGGTACCTCTATTGGCACTCCAAAAAGTCTTTTAGCACTCCATTTCAATCCACCATTATATCCAAATGCCATAACTACCCTTTTTCCTCTCTATTAGAAAACTTTTATCCATATGTGATCTTGTGGTGTGAATAAATGTTAATAAATTTTGAACAAATTTTCCTAAAGAGGAAAATATATAATAACTCATCCTACAAATTATAAATTTATAATATTTTCATATGAGAAAATATTATGAATGCGTTGAAAATAAAAATGGCACAACATGACACGGAATCTTATTTTTACCTAATAAAAATGACACGACACATCATGAAATAATTTTTTTACCTAACACGAACACGACCCCGGTTAAAAGTGACATGTTACAAAATATATTATTATTTTTAAACCAAAGACTAACGCGACCAAAATAAAAAAATTGCTTTTATTTTTATTTTATCCCAGCTGTTGTTAATTTTTTAACAGAAAAAACGGTAACAATCCTAAAACGGGTTTTTCTTTCATTTTCAGTTTTTCTATTAAAAATTATTTTTAGATATTTTTAATAGAAAAACAACAAAATTTCTAAAATATTTTTTTCCTCTATTAAAGCAAAGAAAGACAGTAAAAATATTTTTTCTCGTTTTTTTCTTTATTATTTCGTGTTGTATTATGTCATGCCGCGTTTTGTGTGGGTTATATTTATGTTTCGTAAAAAAAAATGATATTTCGTATCGTGACATGTCACTTTGGTATGGGTCGTGTTCATTATACGTAAAAATAATATTTTAAGGAGTGTCGTTCCATGTTGTGTTAATTTTATTTTGTTCGAATTCGTGTCAAGTAAAAAAAATAATATTTTGTGTTGTATCTTGCCACTTTTATTAAGATCGTGTTCGTGTTTGGTTAAAAAAAAAAAGACCGTGTTGGGTTAAATAAAATAGTTTATTATTATTATTCTAGGATAAATAATTGTTTTTGTGACGTGACGTGTCGTGTCTCATTTTATTTTGACCGCATTCGTATTTGGTTTAGAAAAATAATATATTTTGTAACACGTCTTCGTGTTTGGTAAAAAAATTATTTCGTGATGTGTCGTGTCATTTTTATTAGGTAAAAATAAGATTTCGTGTCATGTCGTGCCCTTTTTATTTTCAACGCATTCATAATATGGCCAAGTCAAAGAGATACGAAATATTATTTTAATTTATTTACAAAAACGGAAACACGACTGAGTAAAAATGCAATACGATACGAAATATTTTTTTACAAAACATAAATATGGACAAGTAAAAGTGATACAAGAGGATTGTTTTTTCCAAGCACAAATAATAAATTTTTTTACTAAATACAAACACAATTAAAATGCGACACAATACACAACAAATTGTGTTTGTGCTGGGTAAAAAAAATTGTGTTTGTATTTAGTAAAAAAAATTGTATTTGTGTTTGAAAAAAAAATCATGTTGTGTCGCTTTTAGTTGGCGATATATTTGTTTGGTAAAAAAAAAATTCCGTATTGTCTCGCATTTTTTGGTCGCGTTCATGTTAGATAAAAAAAATATTTTTCTTTTAATTGCGTTTTAATTGGTTTGTGCTCATGTTAGGTAAAAAATATGATTTATTGTCAAGTCGCATTTTATATGGTTCGTGTTTCTGCTTTTTTTATTTTTTGAGATTCTTTTTTACTTTTGCCGCTTTTTTTATTTGTTGCGATCATTTGTTCATGATTTTTTTTTATTTTTGCTACTTTTTTATACTTTGTGGAAATATTTAATTTTATAAATTATTTCTGAAATATTTTTATTCAAATGTTGATATTTATGCAAAATTTTAATAGTATTTGTAGAAAAAAATTAATCGTTGAATTAGGAAGGAGATGGATGTTTATAGTTTACTTGGAGAGAATGAGAGACATGAGGATAAATTTGTAACTATAAAAAAATTTGGAGTGTGAGAAAAAAAACGTGGAGTGCTAATAGCTCTAAGTCCATCCGCGTACATTTCAAGTATATGATATCCAAATGCTCTAGCCGCTCCAGATGAAATTATATTAGAATAATCACTAGGTTGTAAGAATTCTCAAATTTCAAGATACAAAAGTAATTCCCTGAAAAGTGTTAAATCAGCGGGTATAACTCGTATATAGGGAGCCAAATGAAGGGCACCCTTGAGGACAACCTCGTTAGAGGTTGCAAATCCATCTCCCACCCATCTAGAGCTGGCAATTTTTGACACGATAATTCATTTATGGTAATAACCCGAAATGATTCGAATTAGACATGATTAACTTGCATAGATTTAAAAGTACCCAAAATTTATACTCAAATAAAAATCAACGTGACCCGAAAATGACACGACTAACTCGAATTACCACCCCTACCCACCCAAATCCATTAGCACCTTTCTAGAATAGCCTTTACAATGTCATTTTTTTTTTTGGTTACAATTTACAATGTCCATCTCATCCGAGTTAATCATAGAAGTTAGTATAGAGTATATCATTGGCATCGCTACAGCCAATTCCTGCCGAAGCATAGGATGAGTCACAATCTCATTATTTTTCTAGCTTAAGTAGTTGGGCAACAATAAGATCACCCGAGGTTAGGAGCGGAAATTCGTATTTTTAGGCCGTGTTTCGGGCAGACGCTGACACGAAAGGTTTTTTTGGACACGAACACAACATGATAAAAATTCGTGTTTTTTTAGTTGACACGAACACGACCCAAATAGAAACGACACGACACGACACGACACGACACGAATAACACGGTTTGTTAAATTTCATACTAAATTAAACATATATAGACACAATAATCTGGATAAAACATGATTAACACGACAAGACACGATAACACGACTCATAATTTTGACATGAACACGACACGACTTTGTATAAAAAAAACCGACACGAATAAGACATTTTGTCAATTTCGAATCAATTTCAAATCATTCCGTGTCATTTTTTTACTTTGTTTCTAAAATTACCACCCTACCCAAGGCGGTGATAAGATAAAACAGATGACATAGCAATCTCCATCCAGTATCTGCATGCTTGCTGATACAAGACATAATGGTTTGACCAAAAAAAGAAGGTGGAAATGATGCTAACTCAGCCTCTATAACCACACCCTCAACCGGATATGACACCGATGGGTGAATTGTTGTTAGCGAACTATCAATTATAAATAAAATTTCAAAGTCATTTTTAACTAGTTTAAAAAGACTTTGTTTTTTAATTTATAATTCTGATTTCGTTAAACATAATGAATCCTAAACTTGGATATGCCTTTCTCCTTTCTTTTATGTCATTAATGGTAAGGTTGTGTTTT
Source organism: Sambucus nigra (assembly GCA_949130495.1). Classification (NCBI taxonomy): domain Eukaryota; kingdom Viridiplantae; phylum Streptophyta; class Magnoliopsida; order Dipsacales; family Adoxaceae; genus Sambucus; species Sambucus nigra. Next base: position 43,976,120 of record OX422210.1, on the reverse strand, counting down.
TAGATTGCATGTTTGTATTTAAGTTTATAATGTGTTGTTAAAGATTGTTATGCACCTGTTTTCCTCTATTATATTCGAGAGTTTTAGATGGGAGATGTTGTGGCTGGAGCGTAGGGGTGGTTTTATATAATGGCAGATGGAGAGTGGTTTCATCCTCACTTGTTTATACCTTCTGTACTTGGTTTTTGACAATAGAGTTGTTATTGGTTTATTTTTATATTCTCCAAGAATAATGGATCCCAAACAGGGCATTATTTCCATTAATCTGAGAAGTCAATAACATCAGCATAACATTTGAGACAAGTTTATGAATATCTATAAACTGGTTGTTGTTTATATTTCGATCGTATCATAGAAATATATGCACTGTATGCATAAAGATATATAACGGATCCGAATATATAATAAATCCGCTATATATATGTTATATAACATATATACAAGAGATTTCTGTTATAGATATGTCATATAACATACATATAGCAGATCTGTTTATATATATATATATATATATATACATGATGTGCTTTAATTTTTTTTGGTAGGTGAGGATGGGCTCCAAAGGATTTAACAGGGGGTTTGTAAACTATGAGTTTCCTCTTCTCCGGTTTAATTCTGTTCCTATTTGGTAAGAGAAAGATACCGACAGGTATCTTCATTTATTTCTCTTTGGTAATTTCATTATAATAGAATTTGAAGGTAATCTTTAGTTGGAAGAAAAACTTCTTTAGAACCTGAGACGGAAGAGCAACTGTTTATGGGCGGAAACGGCAAATCTACTTCACTCCTCCGACGACTGGAGGTGATTTTTTCAGTATTTCGAAGAAGGTTTCTGTTTGCAAATAGGTTCATAAATTGGGGCATGCTGAATCGTGTACTCTGTTTTGGATTCTTGACTTCGTGTACTTTGTTTTGGACTCCTATATCTGTTTTGGAAAACTGATTTACATGTATGGTTTTTTGTATTTGTCAGTGGTTTCTTAGAACCATTATTTTGATGTACTGCTTGAGCATTTGTGATGCTAAGGCATCAATACTTGGTGCTAAAAAAGATAATATTGTTGTGAATGGTTGGTTCTGCTCTCTCTCTCATGCAATTCTTTTATTTTTTTGGGGTTTCAAACCATAAAGACCTTATAATTTTTGTAGTTTCAATTTTAGGGTTCCTAACATTAGAGATTTTTCAGGTATGAAAGGTTTGAAAGTTTTTAAATGTTTTTAACAACTTCTTAAAAGTAATTCTTTTCAATTATTTTGATTTATTACCGAGTATTTATATACCTCAATGAGGATTTGAGGAAACAATGAAAACCACTCCAAATAATATTATCTAAAAAATAATAAACAGGTACAAATACTACACTCGTAAAATTACTCTAATTTAGATTTTTATTTTTACCGTGCCATCAACTCATAAATTTTAATTTACAGGAAGGAATATTTTTTAACTCATTGGATTAATATAATTTTAATAATTTTTAAAACTAATGAAGTAAGTTGTGACTTCACCAGATATATTTATTAAACTATTTATTACATATGGTAGTGGGTGTAAATAGCATATATGCATATGGATGTGTTTTATTGATCGGACTAATGGATGCTGCGTGAGAACAGTTGTTGTAAATGGAGTAGTTCATTACTTCTCTTTAAGAAAGATGATGGCTCAAGTTTTTTTGAACTGTCAATGGTGGTGGTAATGCACTTATTCGTATATAATAGGTTGCCACTAATATAAAAATGGTGTAGATTTAATTCGGACTTTAATAATTTGTGGTCATACACGCAAGTAATTTCAATCAAAATGTATATCTTTGATCTTGATATTTTTTTTGTTTGTACGGTTTTCTCAAAAATTTTATATAATAATATTTATTGGAGAGATTTGATATTAGTTACTTTGATTTGCCCTAGGCTTTTACACACGTGAGAAGTTTATGATTTTGAATTACTATAATTGGGTGCATTAATGCGAATAATCCATACGAATGGTATCTACAACTTACAATTACTACAATTAGTACTGTAATCGAGTAAAATTTGTTTTGTATTTTGATAATTTTTTTACTTTATCAATAGTACCTTTTAGTATAGTTATTCGATACTATTTTATACTTTGTTCTTTTCATTGTACTATTTTTGTTATTTTTTTTTAATTTCCAATGCCTGCTTTTCTTTTCTTTTTTTATGGTTTGTACTATTGAATTTTTTCCCTCCCTAAAAAACTAAATTCATTTAAAAAAAATATTTTTTAATATACATAAAATATTTTTGAACTCCTAAAATACACATATACCGATACTTATTATAAAATAGGCCATGTGTCACTGCTCACCTAGCACATGGCCAGAGCTGGCCCTGGATATGAGAAATAGATATCAAACCATAAAACTACCAAACACGTGAGCGCAAGGTAATATTTGTAATTATTTAAGTATTTATTTTTTCAAATGCAATGGAATTTTTTATGAGTGGTATATGTATATTTAAATATTCATTTTTTTCTTGCTTAGTTTCGTGATGCTAATCTCTTAATTACTGTTTCATATTATGCTAAATACACAAGTTATATCTTTGCTTGGTTTATTTAATTACAAGCATAATTAACTTGATCGTTGAATTCCATGGTATTATATATATGGAGGATGCATACGACATGTTTAAGTATTATTAGCATTTTCACGCATTAATTCCAATGAGAAAAATATAGCAAATAAATTTTTTACCGTGCCATCAACACGGGTTACACATATCCATGACGAGTAAGTGTACCATGGGATGACCAACTATATATATATATGTGCACTATTGGCGACACGTTTAAAGTACACAATATCACTGGAATAAATTTATCACCGTGCCATCGGCACGGGTACACCCTAGTATATATATATGAGTGAGGTTCTCAAACATACCTCACTTAACATACTTATGAACATACCTATTTTTTTTAAATAGTAAAAAAGTAATTTTGAGTTGATATTTTTTATATGGATTCATGATATTTCAATGTCCCATATAAAAATATTCAGCTTAAAATAACATGTTTTGCTATTTTTAAAAAATAGGTAAAAAAACTCACATTTTTAAAGGATAAAAACTGTAAGTTTATTTTACCTATTTTTTTAAAAATAACAAAAAACATTATTTTTGGTTGATATTTTTAGAGGGGTACACTGAAATATCATGAACTCATATAAAAAATATCATCTCAAAATTAATTTTCTTACTATTTAAAAAAAAGGGTATGTTCATAGGTATATTGGAGAACCTGACTGATATATATATATATATATATATATATTTGTTATATTTGTTATATATAGATAACAAAACCGAGCATGAAATGAGTCAAGAGGCATATATAATATGATTACATTTTTTTTGGTGAAATAATAAGGTTACGTGTGTTATATGTATTAGGGTCAATTATTGAATAGTCCCTATTATAAATATATACTTTTTAAAAAGGACACATATTTTTAGTTTAACCCATTTAGTCCCTCAAACACTCAATATTCTCTTATTTTTAGAGGTCCGCGCCAGCGGCATTCCCTCTACAAAATATGTGGCAAAGAACTTTTTGAAGCAAAATAAAAAAGCTTGGATTAAATGAGTATTAAAAAATGTTCGAGAAACTATTTGGTATATGTCCCTATAGATTAAGCAGTTAACTTTCTTGGAATGAACAATTACTATATAATCTTGTATTGGTTGATATTTTCATTGTATGCATGTTTTATTAGGTTTATCTTCTAAGAAACGAGTCAGAGGACCAACATAAGGAATTGGTTTTCAAAAGAAACTTGAAAAGGGGGAGAATATTGAAATCATCATCTTGAAGGGTCGTGTTGATACCAAATTTAGCCTGCTGACATGGCTCAATTAAGTAAAGACACGTGGCAATCTGCATGGCAATAATAAAAGTTTCCGAACAGCGCCTTGACACCGAGGACCCATACTGCAACGAGGAGCTCCACTTCCCCGACTAAGTCAAATGCTCCGACCTACAAGAGCCCTCCGAGGAACTTCAATACACCGAGCAACTTAGGCGGTCCGAGCTGCACCTCGAACAGAGCATTAATTGCAGGATCACCAACAGATCGACTGCTCATTCAATTCTTATCATTAAATACAGATGTATACGTTTAAGGGGCATTAATGAACTACCCTTTCACATGTACAGCCTAGAGGCTATAAATACATTGTATCATCCTCATTGTGAGAGGACCGGAATTTCTTGAAAAAGCATGTAATCGAGAATTCCCAAACACTCAGTAATAACAGAAACAGTGAACGTAGGTCATTCTTATAAGGCTGAACCACTTTAAAATTTCTTTGTCTCATTTAGTTTTATCTGTGATTAAATAATTAGATACAATCTAGTTTTTTACATCAACAGATTGGCGCCGTCTGTGGGAAACGACTGGTAATATCGTTTTTCATAAAAAATAATCCATCATAAATGGCTGATAATCCAGAACCCAGCAATCGAAACGCTGGAAACGCTTCAAATCCATCTGCCCTGCCAAACGTTCCAGATCTGCCTGGAATAATGACAAATATGGCTCAAGGCCAGACAACCATGCAAGAAACTATGCGGCAACTCATACAAACCCTTCATGGCGGTGCACCAGCCCATTCAGGACAGCGAAGTGTTCAAAGACATACCCATTTACTTTCTTCGCGTACTAGGCATACTGAATCATATCGTGCTGATGAATCTGATGATTTTTCCTACCAACCAGGAAGAACTTCGTCGATGCGAGCCACAGATGAAGCACCTTATACCTTTGACTTACTTAAGTCTACATTGTATAAGTGCTCAACTAATTTGGAAATAGTGACCAAATTGGTAGTCTAACCTAGAATCCAAAGAACCACAGAATTATTCTCTCTAATCCTCTTCAATGATCCAAGAAGGTATAAATTGAATCACACTACACACATTAGAAGTGCATACATGTGTATATATTGCTTAAAATTGATTGTGTGTTAAATTCCCCTTAAAATGTTGTTTTAATAATTTTTTGGGAATTTTTAAACATTTTTAAAATAATGTTTTCATTAATAAAAGTGTGATTATAAACTTTGTGGGGTTAATATGCTATTTTGAAAAATTCATTTTTCATTAGAAAGTTTGATTGGGTAGAATATCAAAGCGCTAGAGACTTCAGGGTGCTGCCTGTAATTATTTTTGACGCGCGTTTGCAAGCCAATTATATGCCAACACTTGTCACGTTCCTGATGTATCATTTTGTGTTTGTTTTGTGAGAGGATTGCCTGGTGGTTTGCTGATCGTTAGATCATATCTTATCAATGGCCTGCATGTGTTTTAAACCTATCCATGTGCTATCACCGTGAACCAATCAACTTCGTCTTAACCACCGCTTTATTATAACCCTTGGATCTAGTCAATATTAGGAAGACCTAATCTCAGCCCTTGATTGCCTTCATCAATCCAGAACCTTCCTCCACTCCTATATAAGCCCTCTAATTCTCAACCTTTCAAGACTTTTGGCAGTCGTCATTTTTTAGAGAAAAAAATAGAGAGAAGAGAGATAAAGGGAAACCGTGTTAGCCAAACCCTAACCCTAACCCTAAACACTTCAAATCTGATTCAAACCTTCGTATATTCAAAACCCCAAACACAACCTTGAGTGTTTGAGAGAGAGTCGTGTTACTGGTTTGTTCATATTGAAGCTGTAACCTCTTGATCTGTGATCTTATTACCAACTTAAACATTTTTGTGAAGATCTGTATTTCTTCTTCATAGAAATTGTAGATCTACACTTTGCATGTTATATTTCAATAGATCTGCATGTTTCTTTCTCGATTTAAGAAAATCTTTACTGATTTAGTTTTGTAAATGTTTTATGGTTTCTATTCTTATGAAACTTAACCTTGACCTAGTTGGATTCACACTTGGAGATTTTCAATCTCAAAAATATTTTTAAAACAGAGATTGATTAAGATCGTGGCCGATTTAGAAGCAAGATATCCGTGGAATCTGGGATATATTTAAAGGTAAAAAAGGTTTCAAGTTCTGTAAGAAAGAAAGAAAAGAAAATCACAGCATATAGTATTTATATGTAATTTTCTAGGACTGTCTGTAAAAACTAAGTGTGTGTGAGTTCATGCATGTTGATAGGAATCACATCACAAACACTTAACACACTACCACACTGGAAGTGTTGTGAATAAGATCAAAGATTATTGAGTCGACGTAAGGAAGCTAAAGCAAAAGGAAGTTATCAAACTGGAAGAACATCATCAACAATCAGATCTATGAGAAGTTAGAAGGACACCGAGTGGGGTATATTCCTAAACTTAGAATAGGTTGATTTGTGTGCATGTATGTTGTATTGTTTGTAACTATTATTTGTTATAGTGGATTTTTACTTTTGTGACTTAGAAGTCATCGTGGATGTTTCCTCTATTGGGAGAGGTTTTACCACGTTAAAAACTGTATGTTCTGATTATCTTCATCTCCTCATCTCATTCTATAGTGTGCTGAATTTTTGAAACTATCTTAGTTTTAAAACTGATTACACAGTCTTGATTATTCTCGTACATAAGTTTTTGTAAACACATCTTGTTGTTTATAAGTTTTATTTTCAAAAGAAAAGGGTTTCTTCAACAAACATCTTGGAGTTGCTTAAACAGTTTAATCTTGTATTAAACGGCATTAGCAACGTTTTTCAATTGGTATCAGAGCCCTGTAAAATTTTATTTCAAAAAAGATCTTGTGTTTCTGAAATCGTTTTCTGAAAATTCCTAACTATGGACGAGAAGAATGAAAGGTTTGGTAATCTGTCCAAACCTCCACTCTTTGATGGAAACAACTTTTCTTACTGGAAAGTAAGAATGGTTGCCTTCATCCAAGGGACTTTAGGAGATGATGTCTGAGACATTATTGAAAATGGATATACTTATCCTACTAAACCAGCCACTGAAGGAAGTGATGAGAGGGTATAGAAAATCTTAAGTGAGTTTACCCAAGAAGAGAAAACTATTTCTCGCAATAACAATAAAGGCAAGAATGCCATTTTTATGTCTATTAATGAGTATGAGTTCAAGAGAATCTCATCTTGTGCCACTTCTAAGGAAGCTTGGGACACATTAATCACTGCCCATGAAGGAGACTCAAGAGTTAAAGCTGCTAAAACTCAAATGCTTACCCAACAGTACAACTCTTTGATTATGTCTGACTCTGAGTCTTTTGATGACTTTTACATGAACTTAACTGATATAGTTACTAAGTTGCATGCTAATGGTATTACATATGATAGGAATGAGATTGTTTCTAAAATTCTAAGATCATTACCACAAAAGTTCGACAGCAAGAGGTATGCTATTGAGGAAATGAGTGATCAAAACCTTACCCCTGAGTTACTCAGTAGAAAACTTAGGACTGTGGAAATGGAATTAGATTTTAAGAAACAATTAAATCAGTCACAAAGAAAACAGCCCAACTCTAACTTGAGTTTTGCCTTTAAGATATCTAAACTTGAGACAAATTTGATAAACTCTGACTCTGATGAGGAGTGTGATATAGACAAACTAGATAATCAGATTGCCTTAATGTCTAAACAATTTAAGAAAATTGTTCAATTTAGAAACAAACAGGCATCTAAACAAGGCAAGCCTGATTATCCAACTGTGTCTAATCCCAAACCTCATGAGAGAGGCCTTGACAAACATCCTAAGGACAACAACTTCAGATCTAACAGAGACCTTAAAAAGATTGAATGTTTTAGATGTGGGAAACTAGGTCACATTGCTCACGATTGCAGAGTTAATCTGAATAAAACCAACACACACACAATAGAGCCAATGTCTGCAAAACTTGGGATGATTCAAGTGACTCTGATGAAGAGGAACTTGAGTCATCAAATGTACTTGACCCTTGCATGTCCTTTTTTGCTAAGATCATTTACAATGATGATATGCCTGTGTGTGATAATAATACTTCTACTCCTGCTTTTGTGAATACTGCTTTGACTGGCCTAGATGCCTTGTTATCTGAGAATGTTGCTAGCTCTAGTTTTGTGTGTGTGAGTCAAAGTGATCTCGATAACGACGATGTAAATGGGTGCGTGAGTACTAAAACTGAATCGTTAGGGGTCACTACACACACTTCACTTAGCGACTCAGACACAGATGACCTCCTTGATATTCATACTTTGTATACTAAAACTCTTAAAAAAGGAACTAGACTGGAGAAGACTGTTAGAGACCTGACTAAGAAATTAGATGATTTAAATCTTATTGTGAAGCTGAATGCCGAAGAGTACACTAACCAGTGTCTGACACATCAATCTGAAATTGAAACTTTTGATCAAAAATTAAAAGAGTTAACCAAAACTAATGAAACCCTGGAAATGAAATACCAGGGAACATTATTCGAACTGGAGGAAGCAAAAACAAAGACAGCTACTGTTTTCAAAAAAATTTCTAAGTTTGAAAACAATTCAAATTGTTTCACTGACTTTGTTGTTGACTCCAAGACCAATTCTGATGATAGATCCGGTATTGGATTTTGCCCTAAGAATAAACCACAAACTAAAAATGTTGAACCTATTAAGTTTGTGTCTGGGGGCAAAAGACCAATCGAAACATGTCCAGACTTTCATTTTATTAAAAAGGAATTTGATCAAAAGGAACAACAGAAAGACATTGGAGAGTCTAGTAACTCTAAGGTTGACACTACACTTGAGACTAAATACGTTTGTCCTTTGATCAGAAAGGCTGAATCTACCTTTAAGACCATACCTCCTAGGAACAAGAATTCTGAACAGAATGCTGTTAAACCCATCTTTAGAAGTTTTCCTAAGGAAGTTCATCCCTCAAGCAATCAATATTGCTCCTACTGTGACATTTATGTTCATTCCTTTGAAGGTTGTTATGCTAGGCGTCTAAACACCCCTGTGTACAACACTCCTGTTTACAAGAACTTTAACTATTCTAGGCAAAATCGTAACCATTATGTCCTTCCAAGACAACCTGACAAAAACTCTAACTACAGGAATAGAAAGACCAAAACTAAGAGTTCATTTAAGAGAAAGGCTCCCAGAAACCTTCCTAAACCAAAAGCTCAATTTTTCCACAAAAATCAGTTTGTTGCTCCAAATGTTTTTCGACAAAAAGATACTTCTCGAAAATTTTATCAAATGAGAGCAAACTTGCGCAAAATTAAAATAAGAGCTATTTGGGTTAGAAAAGATGATCTTTTACCCCAAATGAAGTGTAACATTGTTATCACTGCCTTAAAAGCTGAACACACTTCATCTGGTTGGTATTTAGATTCAGGATGCTCCAAACATATGGCAGGAGATGAAACCAAACTCTTAAACAAAACCCGATTTTCTGGAGGTATAGTAGTTTTTGGTGACGGAGTTTCATCCCAGATCATAGGTAAAGGAACCCTAAAAGAAGAGGGAATGTCTGTTCTGGAAAATGTACTATTAGTTAAAGGCCTTAAAGCCAACCTTCTAAGTATATCACAATTTTGTGACTCGGACCATACTGTTACCTTTTCAAAGAACAGTTGTAAAATTCTAAATGATAAAGGTGAATGCATTATTACCGGATTTAGAACACCTGACAATTGTTATACTGTCAAGACTAGTTCTGAAACCGGTAACATTGTCAGAATGGATGACAATGAAATCTGGCATAATCGTATGGGTCACCTAAGTTATGATATCCTTGGTAGATTGTCTAGTCAAGAGATTATTAGAGGAATTCCTAAAATTAAACCTATTTCCAGTGTTGTTTGTGGTCATTGACAGGAAGGAAAAATAGTTAAGACTTCGCATAAAAAGGTTAAAAACATTCTCACCTCTAGACCTTTAGATCTCATCCATATGGACCTTATTGGTCCCTCTAGAACTGTTAGTCTTTGTGGACACAGTTATATCCTTGTTATGGTTGATGATTTCACACGATTCACTTGGGTTGCCTTCTTGAAACATAAATCTGACACGTTTCAGAATTTTTTAAAAATTTTACTAAGAATTGAAAATGAGAAGGACACACAAGTCAATCGCATTCGTAGCGATAGAGGGGGAGAGTTCATAGACACGGGAATAGTTGAATGTTGTGACTACAACGGGTACAAACACGAATTTAGTGCCCCTAAGACTCCTCAGCAGAACGGTGTTGCCGAAAGGAAAAACCGAACTCTTCAAGAGATGGCACGTGTCATGCTGCATGCCAAATCTCTACCTAAATACTTCTTGGTAGAATCTATTAGAACTGCTTGTCATATTATTAATAGGGTTTATCTTAGGAGAAACTCTAAACAAACCCCTTATGAGTTGTGGTACGGTAAGAAGCCTAATCTGAAATATCTAAGAACTTTCGGTAGTCAGTGTTATGTCTGTAAAGACAGAGAACATCTGTCTAAATTCGAGACGCGTGGTGATAAAGCCATCTTTTTAGGATACTCCTCAAACAGTCGTGCTTATCGTATATACAATCTGCGTACTAAGACCCTTATGGAATCGATAAATGTAATTGTAAGTGACACTATTGTCGAAAATGAGATATCTGAATCACCTATTGTGGTTGAATCTGAAAATGATTTCAAAACTGATTCACCAGAAATAGATGACTCATTACCTATTGAGAGTCCAGAAGTACCTGGCTGGGTCTCTAAAGATCATCCCATTGACAACGTGGTCGATAATCCTAATGAGCCAGTTCGTACTAGATCCCAGTTAAGAAATTATACTAATTATGCATGTTTCATCTCCCTTGTGGAGCCAAAAAATGTTAATGAAGGATTGAATGACACACACTGGATTTCTGCGATGCAGGAAGAACTTTTACAATTTGTCATTCACGATGTCTGGTATCTTGTACCGCGGCCTCAAAACAAAAATGTTATTGGCACACGTTGGATCTTTAAGAACAAATCTAGCGAAAATTGGGTAATCCTTAGAAACAAAGCTAGACTAGTTGCTCAAGGTTACTCACAAACAGAAGGAATAGATTTTAGCGAGACATTTGCCCCTGTCACTCGTCTTGAATCTGTTCGACTTCTTTTCGCCATAGCGTGTCACTTAAAATTTACACTTTATCAAATGGATGTCAAGTCTGCCTTCCTCAATGGAATTCTGTCCGAAAAAACGTATGTAGAACAACCCAAAGGGTTCATTGACCTTAAATACCCTGACCATGTCTTTCGTCTAAAAAAGGCTTTGTATGGCTTAAAACAAGCTCCTCGAGCTTGGTATGAACGCCTTTCCAACTTTTTGTTGGATAAGGGTTTTAAGAGAGGAGGAAATGACCAGACCCTCTTTGTCAAACATTTTGACAAACACATTATTATAGCCCAAGTCTATGTAGACGACATCATCTTTGGGTCTACTTCAACATATGAAGTTAAATCTTTTTCTGCTATTATGCATAAGGAGTTTCACATGTCCCTTATGGGGGAGCTACAACTTTTCTTAGGATTTCAAGTGAAACAGAATTCTGATGGACTATTTGTCTCTCAAACTAAGTATGCCTTAGATCTTGTTAAGAAATTTGGTTTAGATAATGCTAAAGTTGCCAAAACGCCTATGAGTACTACTGTTAAATTATGTAAAGATGAAAATGGAAAGTCAGTTGATTCCACACTTTATCGTAGTATGATTGGTAGCTTACTCTATCTAACTGCCTCACGATCAGATATAATGTATGCTGTATGTCTGTGTGCTCGTTACCAGAATAACCCTAAAGAGAGCTATTTATCTTGTGTAAAACGTATAATAAAGTACATAAAAGGCACTCTTAATCTTGGACTTAGGTACACTACTGATACCTGTAGCACCATCATAGGGTATACTGATGCTGATTGGGCCAGTTGTACTGATGACAGTAAAAGTACATCAGGTGCCTGCTATTATTTCGGCAATAATTTAGTAGGTTGGAGTAGCAAAAAACAGAATTGCACAGCTTTATCTACGGCTGAGTCCGAATATATAGCAGCAGGAAGTTGCTGTGCTCAATTGTTATGGATCAAACAAATGTTAAGCGACTATGGGATTAAAGAAGATCAGTTACAATTGTATTGTGACAATCAAAGCGCTATTAACATATCTAAAAACCCGGTTCAACACTCGCGAACTAAGCATATTAAAATAAGACATCATTTTGTACGCGAACTTGTTGAGACTAAGGAGTTAGAAATCCATTACCTGCCTACTGATCTGCAACTTACAGACATGTTCACTAAACCTCTGGACTATAACAGATTTCTGTATTTGTGTAATTCTATAGGTATGGTATGTGCTGATTAAACTCTTAAGACCGTAATTTTACCCTTTGTCCATTTGAGACAAAATGGGGGAGAAGTTTGAGTCTTACGGGTTCATTATTTTGTTCACATTTCATCTAAACTGCTTGATCTTAGTGTACATATTTGCAGGAATCTCTTCTACTGATTGTCTACCATTTCTAGTGTACAAATTTGTAAATAGTTGAGTTATGTAATTTTTGACTTTCTAGGAAATGGGTAGATAGTATCTTTTGTATAGGACTAGGTTTTATTTTTTTTGTTCCCTAAGAGTTTCAGCTAAACTCAAAGGAGATTTTGTCTCATATTTCCAAAGGGGGAGATTGAAGCACCTTATACCTTTGACTTACTTAAGTTTATATTGTATAAGTGCTCAACTAATTTGGAAATAGTGACAAAATTGGTAGTCTAACCTAGAATCCAAAGAACCTCAGAATTATTCTCTCTAATCCTCTTCAATGATCCAAGAAGGTATAAATTGAATCACACTACACACATTAGAAGTGCATACATGTGTATATATTGCTTAAAATTGATTGTGTGTTAAATTCCCCTTAAAATGTTGTTTTAATAATTTTTTGGGAATTTTTAAACATTTTTTAAACATTTTTAAAATAATGTTTTCATTAATAAAAGTGTGATTATAAACTTTGTGGGGTTAATATGATATTTTAAAAAATTCATTTTTCATTAGAAAGTTTGATTGGGTAGAATATCAAAGCACTAGAGACTTCAGGGTGCTGCCTGTAATTATTTTTTACGCGCGTTTGCAAGCCAATTATATGCCAACACTTGTCACGTTCCTGATGTATCATTTTGTGTTTGTTTTGTGAGAGGGTTGCCTGGTGGTTTGCTGATCGTTAGATCATATCTTATCGATGGCCTGCATGTGTTTTAAACCTATCCATGTGCTATCACTGTGAACCAATCAACTTCGTCTTAACCACCGCTTTATTATAACCCTTGGATCTAGTCAATATTAGGAAGACCTAATCTCAGCCCTTGATTGCCTTCGTCAATCCAAAACCTTCCTCCACTCCTATATAAGCCCTCTAATTCTCAACCTTTCAAGACTTTTGGCAGTCGTCATTTTTCAGAGAAAAAAATAGAGAGAAGAGAGAAGTGAGAGAGAAGAGAGAAAAGAAAAGAGAGAAGAGAGAGAAAGGGAAACTGTGTTAGCCAAACCCTAACCCTAACCCTAAACACTTCAAATCTGATTCAAACCTTCGTATATTCAAAACCCCAAACACAACCTTGAGTGTTTGAGAGAGAGTCGTGTTACTGGTTTGTTCATATTGAAGCTGTAACCTCTTGATCTGTGATCTTATTACCAACTTAAACATTTTTGTGAAGATCTGTATTTCTTCTTCATAGAAATTGTAGATCTACACTTTGCATGTTATATTTCAATAGATCTACATGTTTCTTTCTCGATTTAAGAAAATCTTTACTGATTTAGTTTTGTAAATGTTTTATGGTTTCTATTCTTATGAAACTTAACCTTGACCTAGTTGGATTCACACTTGGAGATTTTCAATCTCAAAAATATTTTTAAAACAGAGATTGATTAAGATCTTGGCCGATTTAGAAGCAAGATATCCGTGGAATCTGGGATATATTTAAAGGTAAAAAAGGTTTCAAGTTCTGTAAGAAAGAAAGAAAAGAAAATCACAGCATATAGTATTTATATGTAATTTTCTAGGACTGTCTGTAAAAACTAAGTGTGTGTGAGTTCATGCATGTTGATAGGAATCACATCACAAACACTTAACACACTACCACACTGGAAGTGTTGTGAATAAGATCAAAGATTATTGAGTCGACGTAAGGAAGATAAAGCAAAAGGAAATTATCAAACTGGAAGAACATCATCAACAATCAGATCTATGAGAAGTTAGAAGGACACCAAGTGGGGTATATTCCTAAACTTAGAATAGGTTGATTTGTGTGCATGTATGTTGTATTATTTGTAACTGTTATTTTTTGTTAGTGGATTTTTACTTTTGTGACTTAGAAGTCACCGTGGATGTTTCCTCTATTGGGAGAGGTTTTACCACGTTAAAAACTGTGTGTTCTGATTATCTTCATCTCCTCATCTCATTCTATAGTGTGTTGAATTTTTGAAACTATCTTAGTTTTAAAACTGATTACACAGTCTTGATTATTCTCGTACATAAGTTTTTGTAAACACATCTTGTTGTTTATAAGTTTTATTTTCAAAAGAAAAGGGTTTCTTCAACAAACATCTCGGAGTTGCTTAAACAATTTAATCTTGTATTAAACGGCATTAGCAACGTTTTTCAACAGATACTCAACAAAAAGTCAGTCTCTCGCCAGAAAGGACCAGTGCGCTGGAAAGGTTAAGTAGGGTATCTCCTTTTGATCGACTGGGCCCTAGGAGGAACAAAAGCCCTCCTAAGGCTGCATCGAAGAGTTTTAGAAGACCAACAGATTTAAGGGAAGGATCTGCCCAATCGCGACCAGCTGCTCGTCAAGATAGATCTCAGGAAGCCACATCAACACGATCAATTTCTCGAACTAATAGGCCCGAGGAAGGAAATGATGCTTAGAAAGGCTCTATTCAGAGACTGGAGGATAGATTGGGAGAAATGGCTAAGGCCAAGAACCCTTTACAACAAACTTTTGTTCAAGGAACACCCTTTGTCCAGGCCGTTGTGGATTTTCCCACACCGTCAAAGTTCAAAGCACCTGTTGTGACCCCCAAATATGATGGAAAGACCGATCCTGTTCTTCATATAGAGCAATATCAAGCTGCAGCCACCATCTATGCTGTCCCAGATGAGATGAGATGCAGAGCATTCTTGGGAACTCTTACCGGATCTTCTCAGATTTGGTACAATAATCTTCCTCGGGGTAAGATCTCAACTTTCTTTCAACTGGCCGAGTTATTCATTAGGAATTTCTGTTTTGGGGCAAAGCCAGTAAAACGAGTAGCACATTTGCTAAATGTTAGACAAAAGGCTGGTGAAAGCACCAGAGATTACATAACTCATTTTAATAACGA
Organism: Sambucus nigra; assembly: GCA_949130495.1. NCBI lineage: Eukaryota > Viridiplantae > Streptophyta > Magnoliopsida > Dipsacales > Adoxaceae > Sambucus > Sambucus nigra. The sequence goes on along the minus strand of OX422210.1, from coordinate 43,960,806 downwards.
GAAACTCGAAGTCATAGATTATGAGGAAAAGACAACGATCACCGCCTTGATGAGTGGATTGTTGCCCAACAAGTTGTATTACACTTTGGCTAAAGATCCACCCACAACCCTGATGGCAAAAGCAGCCAAAATCATGAATGTCGAGGAGGCTATGGCTGCGAAGAAGAAAATGGATAAAGAAACCAAGGTGGAGGTTGATAAAGCCAAGAAGAAAGAGAGTAAGAACAATGGTGGTGACAAACAATCCAAAAATAGGTCGACATGGGAGGTGTTGAAAAAATTTGATAATTATACTCCTTTGAAGATAGGTATCAACCACGTCCTGGAAGAAATTAAGAATAACGAGGAGTTAAACTGGCCAAAGAAAATGAAGGCAGACCCTGACAGGAGAAATAAGGAAAAATATTGCGATTTTCACAAAGATCGTGGCCACATGACCAAAAATTGCATAACTCTTCAGAATGAGATCGAAGCACTCATCAGACGAGGAAAATTGACAAAGTATGTTGATCGTAGAAATGAAAGAAGAAATGACGACCGAGTAAGAGAGAGGTCTAGATCTCCTCGTCGAGCAGAGGAGAACAAGAAAAGAGACCATGAAGATGATCTAGAAGATGGCCCTGATCTTTCCAAAAGACCAAGGTTGCCAGAACGAGAGGTATTTTCAATATATTTTGGGTCAATTGATTATAATGTTATTACAGGTGGAGATGCAGGAGGAGGAGATCTTACTGCAGAGAGAAAAGCTTACCTATGTGAGGCTCAAGCCTGCTCGTATATTCAGCGAATAAATTTAGCCGAGGAGGATCGCCCGAGAAAGATAAACAAAGAGAAATTAGTCATTGGTTTCTCAAAGAACGACCTCGCAGGTGTCCTATATCCTCATGATGACCCATTGGTGATCAAAATGAGAATGAAAGAAGTGATGATTTTGAGAGTTCTGGTAGATAATAGTAGCTCGACAGATATTATGTTCAACTCATGCTTTGACAGTTTAAACCTAAAGTTATCTCAACTGGAGCCTTATCATAGACCCCTCCTCGGTTTTGCTGGCGAGAAAGTTTTTCCACTTGGGACAATCAAGTTGGATATATTCATTGGTATATGGCCTGCTTGTCGAACAGAAAGAATACGTTTCTTTGTGATGGATAAGAACGTTCTGTCAGCCTACAACATCATCATGGGAAGGGTCGGATTGAAGAAGTTCGAAGCAGTACCATCGACGGTACATCAATGCCTAAAGTTCCCAACAAATTTTAGAGTAGGAGTTATGAAAGGTGATCAAAAAGTAGCTCGGGAATGCTACTATTCATCCGCCGAGCAAGAGGAGCTGGAGGAATCAAGGAAAAAGACTACTACCTATCAAGTGGATGAAGGTACGGAAATTGAAACACTGGATCCTAGAGATGAATTGCAACTCGTGAAGGGTCAGGTGGTGGAAGCTACAGAAAACATCATTCTAGACGACGAGTATCCTGAACGAACAACTCAAATAGGTTCATCGTTGGATGCCTCACTAAAACAGGAACTGATAACTTTCCTAAGAAGCAAAAAGAAAACTTTTGCGTGGAGTCATGAGGATATGCCCGGAATAGACCCAAATTTCCTATGTCATGAACTCAACGTGAATAAGGAAATTAAACCAGTAAAGCAGAGAAGAAGAGTATTCAGTCCCGAGAAGAATCAAGCTATACAAGAAGAGGTCGAGAAGCTCCAGAAAGCTTGCTTTATCGAAGATGTTAAATATCCAGACTGGTTAGCCAATGTGGTGATGGTAAAGAAGAAAAATAACAAGTGGAGGATGTGTGTAGATGTCACACCCCAAACCCAATATCCATACTAATCATTTGTTATTAGAATAATTGGACCATAATCTCAAGTCCATTGAAAATTTAACTCATTTATCAATGTTTTTCTGCATAATGAACATAATATTATTTTTGTGCCATAACGAAGTCAACATCAGAGTCATAATTAAGCGGATATACAATACTGTGATTAATTATGATCAACTCAATTCATACTAAATCAATATATACAATGTGTGAGTAAATTAAAATCTTCAGTGTGACAATGATAAAATCTCCATACTTAAACCCCAGCTCTTCTAACGGTGCAACTCTCAAAGTTACCGGTCATATATTATCCTAGCTGGCAGCGTACCAACCTAAAATTGTTAAAATATAAACCATAAGCATTAAGCTTAGTGAGGTACTCCTTCCCTGCAGTAGAATAACAATTCTATATCGAATATGTGAATATAAAATCTGAACATTCCTGCCCATTGGCAATAACAAATCCTGGATCGTAAGATCCAAATAATTCTGCCCGTTGGCAATAACAAATCCTGGATCGTAAATCGTAAGATCCAAATAATTCTACCCGTTGGCAATAACAAATCCTGGATCATAAGATCCAAATAATTCTGCCCATTGGCAATAACAAATCCTGGATCATAAGATCCAAATAATTATGCCCATTGGCAATAACAAATCCTGGATATTTGAATATCCAAACAAATCCTGAATACCGAAGTATTCAAACCAATCCTGGATATTTTAATATCCAAACAAATCCTGAATACCGAAGTATTCAAACAAATCCGCTCTTAGAGCTATATTCATATTTATATATGAAACAAATCATAAGTACACTCACCTTGACAGTTTAACTGGATTTTCCCTTGCCTTTATCTGGTACTTGTTCAATCATCTCTTCTTCCCTTCCTATCATTCTTACAATATTAGTGTCATCATAAGAATATTAATAGTCCAAAGAATAACTTCAATCATAACTCAATTCATAAGCATCATATTATTCAATTCAAATCATTCATTAAAATGAAGTCCCATCTAGACTCAGGTTCTGTTATCTAACATATTCAAATTACAGCCCAAACCCTTTTTAATTATTCTTGGTAATCCAATCCTTATTATATCATGTTTCCAAAACAAAAGACGGCACATCATTCCGAGTTTCCTAGAGCAAAATAAGCCTATTTCTTCATTACATAGCAAATCTGCTCTATAGGCTCTTTTATCGTTCATTCAACTTCTCCATAATTTTTCTACATCATAAATTTATATGATATTCAACCCAACATCAGTAAACATATTTAACAATACAAGATTAAAATTTCATAATTTTCAGAGTTTATTTTCTATGTCAAGCAAAACATCGAACACGTGGTAGGCATACTTTCACCCTTAGGGCAGATTTCATACCCGAACTTCAAACTCTCACCAAGGACTAATTTCTTGGTATTTTCACATGATTTTCGGATATGTCATACATATATGAGTCCAGGTTACTCTCCAATTGGAATAAATCAATTCCAGTAAGTATAGAGAAATATATGGAAGTTTGAATAAACAAGGTTCTTAAACAAAACAATCTCAAGGGTTTACACATTCAAGTTTACTTAAACTTGCATCTATCCATAAGTACATATCAAGACATGTAATTTCAGTAAAAAATGATTATTTCAATCATTTAAATAATTAATACAAAAAAATAAACAAGATTTATGATGGAAATACCTTAGGGGCTTTTACGTAATTTTTCTATGAATTTTTCTTCAATTTCTCCTCACACTTTCTTCCTAAACTTCAAAACTCTCTTTCCTTAGGTTAAACTCTTTCATGGCTGAAACATGCTGAAGGAAGAGCTTAATTAAAGGGTTTTAAGTCGGCATAAGGCCACCCCGTCTTGGTCCAATCAAAATATAACATGTGGTATTACATAAAACAAAATTTCATTTAAGGCTAAATGACTACTTTACCCCCTGTTCGTAAAAAGACAATATCTTCCCACTCGGATGTCCGTTCGATGAACTGTTTCTTTTGTTATAAACCTAACTCATATATATACAAATATGTAGTTTACACCTCAAGTTCATTTTTATGTCATAAAGGTCAAAACTAGCCTTAAACATGAACATTCCTACCGAAACCCTCAAAATTTTGTATTTGTAACTAATCCGACATTTCATGATTTTTGAAGGTAGGATTAGACTAAACATAGTAAATTAACATCATATATATTAATAACACACTAATCATATCACATAAGCTAAGCATGATTTAAGCATAATTAATCGTAATTATATTCGGGTTGTCACAATTCTCCCCCTGTTAGGAAATTTCGTCCTCGAAATTGACATACCTTGGTTCTCTGAATCAAACAAATACGGATAACGCATCTTCATGCTATCCTCACTCTCCCATGTAGCTTCTTCCATGGAATGCCTTCTCCACACAACTTTCACAAGTGGGATCACCTTTGATCTCAATATTTGTTCTTTCCTATCGACGATAGCAAGTGGTTCTTCCACATAGCTCAAATCTTCCTTCAACTCAATAGGTTGTTCCACCAATACATGTGAAGGATCTGCTACATACTTTATTAACATAGAAACATGGAAAACATCATGTAACCGAGATAATTCTGGTGGTAACGCTAATTTGTAGGAAACCATCCCGACTTTCTCAAGGATTTCATAAGGTCCAATGTAGCGTGGACTTAATCTCCCTTTCTTTCCAAACCTCATAACTCCTTTCCATGGAGATATTCGAAGAAACACATAATCCCCTTTCTGGAATTCCAAATCTTTTCGTCGTTTATCCGCATAACTTTTCTGTCTGCTTTGAGCTGTTCTCATTCTTTCTTGAATAATCTCCACTTTTTCAGCGGTGACTTCAATCAATTCTGGACCCTATATCTTCCTTTCACCAGCCTCACCCCAACATATCGGTGTACGACATCGTCTACCGTACAGTGCTTCATATGGAGCCACCCATATAGTAGACTGGAAACTATTGTTATATGCAAATTCTATCAAAGGAAAATATTCATCCCAATTACCTTTGAAATCAAGCACACAAGCTCTAAGCATATCTTCCAAAATATGTATTGTCCTTTCAGACTGCCCATCTGTTTGAGGATGAAAAGCCGTACTGAACTTCAAGTTAGTACCCATAGCATACTGCAAGCTATCCCAAAATCTGGATGTAAAAGTTGGGTCCCTATCTGAAACAATAGATACCGGTGCTCCATGCAATCGAATAATTTCATTAACATACAATCTAGCATACCTATCAACTGTATACGTAGTCTTAACTGCTAGAAAATGAGCGGACTTCGTCAATCTATCCACCACTACCCAAATCGAATCTGACCCCTTCTGAGATCGAGGAAGCCCAACTACAAAATCCATCGTTACATGATCCCATTTCCATTCTGGTATTGGCAATGGTTGAAGTAAACCAGTAGGTTTCTGATGCTCCACTTTTACTTGCTGACATATAAGGCATCTAGAAACAAAATCAGCTATTTCCTTCTTCATATTATTCCACCAATAATGCTCCTTTAAATCCCTATACATTTTAGTACTACCAGGATGCATAGTATAAATGGAATTATGAGCCTCATCTAAAATTTCCTCTTTCAATCCACCCACATTAGGCACACATAACCGCTGTTTATACAATAAAGTGCCATCATTCACAATAAAAAAATCTTCAGACTTACCATCTTGGACATCTTGTCGTTTCTTCTCAAGGAAAGGATCTTGACTTTGCAAATCATGAATACGGGTAGCTAACAAAGGCCTCAAGCTTACATGAGAAAATAATCTGTCCCCATCTGCTAGCTGCAATTCCACTCCCATCAATCTCAACTCCATAATATGAGCAACTCTAGCACATCGAATACAAGATAACCTGCCTGAAGCTTTTCTATTCAAAGCATCTGCAACTACATTTGCCTTTCCTGGGTGGTAGTGAATTGTACAATCATAATCTTTAATTAACTCCATCCACCGCCTCTGCCTCAAATTCAACTCCTTCTGAGTAAATAAATACTTAAGGCTTTAATGGTCAGTAAAAATTTCACATACCTCACCATATAGATAATGACGCCATAATTTCAAAGCAAACACAATAGCAGCAAGTTCCAAATCATGTGTAGGATAATTACGTTCATGTGTACGCAACTGCCTAGAAGCATAAGCAATAACTCTACCATGCTGCATAAAAACACAACCCAACCCCTGGTGTGAAGCATCTGTATAAATAACAAAACCATCTCCACCATGCGGAATAGTAAGAACAGGTGCAGTTACCAACCTCTTTTTCAATTCATCAAAACTATTTTCGCAATCAGAATTCCATTCAAACTTAACATCTTTCCGGGTTAGTTTAGTCATTGGCAAGGCAATTGAAGAAAATCTCTTTATAAACCTCCTATAATACCCAGCTAAACCAAGAAAACTCCTCACCTCAGTCACATTATTGGGCCTCTCCCATTTCACAATAGCCTCTACCTTTTTAGGATCAACACATATACCATCTCCAGAAATAACATGGCCTAAAAATACAACTTGTGATAGCCAAAATTCACACTTGCTAAACTTAGCATACAACTTCTTATCTCTCAACAGATTCAAAATAGTTATGAGATGCTTTTCATGTTCAACCATATCATGTGAATAAATGAGAATATCATCAATAAAAACTATCACAAATGAATCAACAAAAGGATGCAGTACCCGGTTCATAAGATCCATAAATACAGCTGGAGCATTAGTCACCCCAAAAGGCATCACCAAAAACTCAAAATGACCATACCGAGTGCGAAAAGCAGTTTTAGAAATATCACTCTCCTTCACCCTCAACTGATGATACCCTGATCGCAAGTCTATCTTTGAAAACACTTTAGCACCCTGTAACTGATCAAACAAATCATCTATACGAGGTAAGGGATATTTATTCTTAATTGTAGCTTTATTCAGTTGCCTATAATCAATACACAAACGCATGGTACCATCTTTCTTCTTCACAAATAAAACTGGCGCACCCCATGAAGATACACTGGGTTGTATAAAGCCCCTATCAAGTAAATCCTGTAACTGGATTTTAAGTTCTTTCAACTCAGTAGGTGTCATTCTATACGGTGCCATAGAAATAGGGGTTGTCCCTGGTGCTAATTCAATATTAAATTCAACTTCTCTTTCTGGAGATAACCCTAGAAACTCACTAGGAAACACTTCAGGAAAATCCCGTACAATAGGAACATCGACTAATTATAAAGCCCCCTTCCTAGTGTCAAGAACATATGCAATAAAACCCTCACAACCCTTACTCAATAATTTCCTCGTCTGAATAGCAGAAATGATTCAACTGGGAACAATTTTCCTTTCCCCCACAAATTTAAATTCAGGCTCACCAGGCATATTAAAAACAACTTCCTTACGGAAATAATCCATGGATGCATGATATTTGGATAGCCAATCTATTCCCAGAATTATATCAAAATCAGAAATATCCAATGGAAGTAGATCTATAACCGTATCTCTAGACCCCACAGTCAAAACACAATCACGAAAAACATATTCGACTACAATCATATCCCCCATAAGCATGGAAATACTCAACCCCTCCTCTAAATGAGTACATGGTCTATTCAGATATATGGAAAATGCAAATGACACAAAAGAATGTGTAGAACCAGGATCAATCAAAACATAAGCACTTCTATCAGTAACAGAAAGTGTACCTGTCACCACATCTGGAGTAATCTGAGCTTCTTTCATCGTAAACACTCGTCCACCTGGCCTGGAACCACTTGCTTGTTCTCTACCAACACTTTTTGCTCCACTACCTGGAGGTAACACTCTACTTGCTGCTTCACTAGGTGCTGCTGGGGTCTCTGCCAACTGCGGACAATTCTTCTTAACATGCCCCACTTGATGAAAATGGTAGAATTCCACTCCTTTAAGTTTAGGACACTCGGATTTATAATGCCCTTCCTCTTTACAAAAGAAACATGTAACAACTCTTGTCGGTGCCTCACCCTTTCCTAACCTCCTAACCAGACTAGAAGATTCTCCACCCCTAATATCTCTGCCAAATCTTCACAAACCTCTACCACTATCTCTACCACCTCTCTGAAATTTATGAGGTTCCCTCTTAACACTTCCACCCTCACCCCCCTTAGAGTGAGATGCGTCGAATCTACTCTTCTTAAAACTCTCTCTACTCGTCGCCCCTTGGTTCATTTGCCTTTCTGCTATCGTGGCTTTGTTTACCAGAGAAGCATAATCTTTTAACTCATTAGTGGCCACTCTATTTTGAATAGGCCAAATTAGTCCATCTTGAAACTTACTACATTTATCTTCTTCCTCCTGCACATACTTAGTATCAAATCTAGACAAAGCAGTAAATTTAGCATCATACTCCCCCACAGACATGTTCCCTTGGGTTAAATTTATAAACTCCCTCAGCTTCTCCCTCCTATAGACCTTAGGGATATACTTAACATAAAAATCTTTAATAAATTCAGCCCACGTAATAACGTCAGTACCTTCCATCCTGGGCACCAAATGGTTGATGGCTTTCCACCAATATTTCGCCTCTCCTTTGAGCTTAAACACAGCTAGATTCACTTTCTGGTTATCTGGAACCTTCATAACTGCAAAGATAGTTTCTAGATCCCTGACCCACATCTCAGCTTCTGTAGGTTCAACTGACCCTGAATATTCTGGAGGATTCAACTTCTAAAACTTCTCATGCATGGAATCTTTCATTTCCTTCCTTGCCTCTTTCTCAATCCTGGCAACGGTCTTTGATTCTAGATATCTAGCCTGTTGTTCTGCCATTTGCGCCATATTTCTTTCTTGTTGCTCTGCCATCCTCATCATTGCCTGCACCATCATCTGAATCTCTGTAGGCTGTTCTTGCTCTCTAACCCTCCCAGCAACACTTTGCTCCACTTCAGCATTATCTGTACGAGAAGCTACTCCCTCTTCTCTAGGTTATCCATTCCCAGGTTCCATCTGGAATAATCTGTAATACAAAAAAGTTCTAACATCCGATATAAACAGTTTATAATACTAAACTATTGGTTAGTACATAAACAATTCATAAATATCAAATCAACTCAATACTGCCATCTAACCGTCACACACGTCCAGAATTTATAATCACGCTCTGATACCACTAGTTGTCACACCCCAAACCCAATATCCATACTAATCATTTGTTATTAGAATAATTGGACCATAATCTCAAGTCCATTGAAAATTTAACTCATTTATCAATGTTTTTCTGCATAATGAACATAATATTGTTTTTGTGCCATAACGAAGTCAACATCAGAGTCATAATTAAGCGGACATACAATACTGTGATTAATTATGATCAACTCAATTCATACTAAATCAATATATACAATGTGTGAGTAAATTAAAATCTTCAGTGTGACAATGATAAAATCTCCATACTTAAACCCCAGCTCTTCTAACGGTGCAACTCTCAAAGTTACCGGTCATATATTATCCTAGCTGGCAGCGTACCAACCTGAAATTGTTAAAATATAAACCATAAGCATTAAGCTTAGTGAGGTACTCCTTCCCTGCAATAGAATAACAATTCTATATCGAATATGTGAATATAAAATCTGAACAATCCTTCCCATTGGCAATAACAAATCATGGATCATAAGATCCAAATAATTCTGCCCGTTGGCAATAACAAATCCTGGATCGTAAGATCCAAATAATTCTGCCCGTTGGCAATAACAAATCCTGGATCGTAAGATCCAAATAATTCTGCCCGTTGGCAATAACAAATCCTGGATCATAAGATCCAAATAATTCTGCCCATTGGCAATAACAAATCCTCGATCATAAGATCCAAATAATTCTGCCCATTGGCAATAACAAATCCTGAATATTTGAATATCCAAACAAATCCTGAATACCGAAGTATTCAAACTAATCCTGGATCATGAGACCCAAATAAATCCTGGATATTTTAATATCCAAACAAATCCTGAACACCGAAGTATTCAAACAAATCCGCTCTTAGAGCTATATTCATATTTATATATGAAACAAATCATAAGTGCACTCACCTTGACAGTTTAACTGGCTTTTCCCTTGCCTTTATCCGGTACTTGTTCAATCATCTCTTCTTCCCTTCCTATCATTCTTACAATATTAGTGTCATCATAAGAATATTAATAGTCCAAAGAATAACTTCAATCATAACTCAATTCATAAGCATAATATAATTCAATTCAAATCATTCATTAAAATGAAGTCCCATCTAGACTCAGGTTTTGTTATCTAACATATTCAAATTACAGCCCAAACCCTTTTTAATTATTCTTGGTAATCCAATCCTTATTATATCATGTTTCCAAAATAAAAGACGGCACATCATTCCGAGTTTCCTAGAGCAAAATAAGCCTATTTCTTCATTACATAGCAAATCTGCTCTATAGGCTCTTTTATCGTTCATTCAACTTCTCCATAATTTTTCTACACCATAAATTTATATGATATTCAACCCAACATCAGTAAACATATTTAACAATACAAGATTAAAATTTCATAATTTTCAGAGTTTATTTTCTATGTCAAGCAAAACATCGAACACATGGTAGGCATACTTTCACCCTTAGGGCAGATTTCATACCCGAACTTCAAAATCTCACCAAGGACTAATTTCTTGGTATTTTCACATGATTTTCGGATATGTCATACATATATGAGTCCAAGTTACTCTCCAATTTGAATCAATCAATTCCAATAAGCATAGAGAAATATATGGAAGTTTGAATAAATAAGGTTCTTAAACAAAACAATCTCAAGGGTTTACACATTCAAGTTTACTTAAACTTGCATCTATCCATAAGTACATATCAAGACATGGAATTTCAGTAAAAAAATGATTATTTCAATCATTTAAATAAGTAATACAAAAAAATAAACAAGATTTATGGATGGAAATACCTTAGGGGCTTTTACGTAATTTTTCTATGAATTTTTCTTCAATTTCTCCTCACACTTTCTTCCTAAACTTCAAAACTCTCTTTCCTTAGGTTAAACTCTTCCATGGATGAAACATGCTGAAGGAAGAGCTTAATTAAAGGGTTTTAAGTCGGCATAAGGCCACCCCCTCTTGGTCCAATCAAAATATAACATGTGGCATTACATAAAACAAAATTTCATTTAAGGTTAAATGACTACTTTACCCCCTGTTCGTAAAAGGACAATATCTTCCCACTCGGATGTCCGTTCGATGAACCGTTTCTTTTGTTATAAACCTAACTCATATATATACAAATATCTAGTTTACACCTCAAATTCATTTTTATGTCATAAAGGTCAAAACTAGCCTTAAACATAAACATTCCTACCGAAACCCTCAAAATTTTGTATTTGTAACTAATCCGACATTTCATGATTTTTGAAGGTAGGATTAGACTAAACATAGTAAATTAACATCATATATATTAATAACACACTAATCATATCACATAAGCTAAGCATGATTTAAGCACAATTAATCGTAATTATATTCGGGTTGTCACAGTAGATTTCACCGACCTCAACAAAGCATGCCCAAAGGATCACTTTCCATTGCCCCGAATTGATCAACTGCTAGATGCTACCTCGGGACACGACCTGCTGAGCTTCATGGATGCTTATTCTGGTTACAACCAGATTAAAATGAAACCTAAAGACAGGGAGAGTACTTCTTTTATTACCCCTAGGGGAACTTATTGTTATAATGTTATGCCTTTTGGGTTGAAAAATGTAGGTGCGACATATCAGCAGCTGATGAACAAGGTCTTTGCCGAACAAATCAGTAGCAACATGGAAGTCTATGTCGATAATATGCTGACAAAGAGTAAAAAAGCTTCCGATCATCTAATTGACTTAGGCCAGACCTTTGATCAACTAGATAAATACCAAATGAAGCTGAACCCGACGGAGTGCACATTTGGAGTACGAGAAGGCATGTTTCTAGGGTACATTGTCAATCAACGAGGCATTGAAGCAAATCCTGAAAAGATCAAACTTTATTAGGGCTGCAATCTCCAATGACGAAGAAAGAAGTACAGAGTCTCACAGGACGAGTAGCAGCACTCAACAGATTTGTATCGCGAGCAACTGATAGATGTCTCCCATTCTTTAAAACGCTCCGAAAGACTTTTGAGTGGAATGATGAATGCGAGAAGGCTTTTCAAGACTTGAAGAAGTATCTGGGAGCACCTCCATTGTTGTCCAGGCCAGTGATGGGAGAAAAATTATACTTGTATCTGGCAGTATCGAAGAATGTAGTTAGCTCGGCATTGATCAGAGTGAAGAATGGAGTACAAAAACTAATTTATTACACGAGTAAGGCCTTCCGAGGAGCAGAGATCAGATATCCAAAACTAGAAAAATTGGCACTAGCGCTGATTGAGGCAAGTAGGAGAATGAGGCCATACTTCCAGGCCCATACTATAGTAGTATATACTGACATGCCATTGAGACAAGCCCTTCATAAACCCAAAAAATCAGGGAGATTGATGTACTGGGCAATAGAGCTTGGTGAGTATGATATAATTTACGAACCCAGATCATCGCTTAAAGGGCAATCATTAGTAGATTTTATAGTAGAGTTCACCTATCCTGATACCCCCGAGGAGCAAAAGCTGCTCACCGATCAACCTGTGGACGTTACAGGATCAACAAATATTTGCCCAGACCAACTTAGGTTGGAAAAAGGGCAAGTGGATGTTACAGGATCATCAAATTCGAGCCCAGACCAACTTAGGTTGGTAAAAGGGAAAGAAAATATGATCGACTAAGAGCAAGAAATATCAGAGGAGGGTGAAAGGAAATAACAAATATTTCACCGAGGAACTCTGTCATATCAGAAATTAGAAGACGAGTTACCTATATGGAGGCTATATGTAGATGGCTCATCTTGCACAACAGGCTCTGGGGAAGGGATCATTTTGAATAGCCCGGACGAGGTCGACATGGAATACGACCTACGATTCCAATTCAAAGCTTTCAATAATGAGGCTGAGTATGAGACCATGATTACAGGTCTTAATTTGACAAAAACTATGGAGGCACAGCAGATTATTATCTTCAGTGATTCTCAATTGATAGTAAACCAAATATTGGGAATATATGAAGTCAAAGGAGAATTAATGATTAAGTATCATGCAAAAGTGATGGAGTTGGTATCAGAATTTGTTGTTATTCAGTTAGTAAGAATACCAAGAATGGAGAATGTGAAAGCAGACGCCCTAGCCCGATTAGCATCAGCTACTCGTACCGAGCTACGAAGAATAATCCCAATTGAAGTGTTGGCTAGTCGAAGCATAGATGAAGATCTGATGATGAACTTTATTACCCTTGATTTAGGACCATCTTAGATGGAACCTATCAGGGCCTATATTGAGAAAGGAGAATTATCAATTGATAAAATCGCAGCCAAGAAATTGAAGTTTAAAATTGCTCGTTATATACTGACTAATGGTATTCTGTACAGACGAGTAATTTTGGCAGGTTTGCAAAGATATGTACATCCCTACGAGGTGAAATAATTGATTGAAGAGATCCATGAAGGGTCCTGTGGAGCCCATGTAGCAGGTCGGACGCTTTTGCAAAGGATGATGACGCAGGGATACTAGTGGCCAATGATGAGGGCTGATTGTATAGCCTATGCCAAGAAATGTGACAAGTGCCAACACTTTTCCTCCATCCGAAGAACTCCACAAGCATTGTTGACACCTATCACTTCCCCTTGGCCATTCTCCATGCGGGGAATAGATTTGGTCGGGCCACTGCCAACGACCAGAGGAAGGTTCAAATATCTCGTCGTCGCAGTGGATTATTTTACCAAGTGGGTAGAAGCTGAGCCTCTTGTCGACATGACGTACGAGAAGGTATATCAATTTGTTTAGAAAAACATCATCTGTCGATATGGTCTTCCGCATACATTCATTACCGACCATGGAACACAATTTGATAATGAGGAGTTCGCTGCCTATTGCCACCAGTCCAACATCTTGAAGATCCACTCGGCACCAGGACATCCCCAAAGCAATGGACAGACTGAAGTGAAAAACAGAACACTGTTAAATGTCTTGAAGAAAAGACTAAGTGATGCGAAAGCAAACTGGATCAACGAGTTACAGTCATTACTATGGGCTTATTATACTACTCCCCGAGCAGCAACTAGAGAATCCATATATATGTTGGCGTTTGGAAGTGAAGCTGTCATACCTGCCGAGTTGGGTCTCCCAACACACAGAGTACTGAATGTCAACTCCCCAATCAGCGACTTGATGAGAAGATTTCATTTGGACATGTTCGAGGAAGTTAGAGAAGAAGCAGCCATCCGGAACGCTGCTTATAAAAAACGAACGGCTTTATTCTACAATAAGAGGGTGAAGAAGTGCGACCTGAAAGAAGGAGACTATGTGCTAAAGAAGGTCATTAAAAAGCACAATAAACTAGAGGCAAACTGGCATGGACCATACCGAGTTACAGAAGTTGTTCGACCAGGAACTTATCGAATAGCAACTTTAGAGGGGGAGGAGTTTAAGAATGCATGGAATGCAGAACACCTGCGCAAGTACTATCAGTGATGTAAACTCTCATGTAACGCAGTTCAATCAGTATGAATAAAATGACGATATTCTACCAGCCTCTCTCTTTTTATTGAAATTTTTTCGGGGAATACTAGTGCTACACACTACTCAACTCAGCAATAAGATATTCCTAAAAATGCCAACTTCGGTTGGTTAGGAAACAAAATATTCCTAAAAATGCCAACTTCGGTTGGTTAGGAAACAAAATATTCCTAAAAATGCCAACTCAGTTGGTTAGGAAATAATATTCCTAAAAATGCCAACTCGGTTTGGTTAGGAAACAATATTCCTAAAAATGCCAACTTCGGTTGGTTAGGAAACAAAATATTCCTAAAAATGCCAACTCGATTTGGTTAGGAAACAATATTCCTAAAAATGCCAACTCGGTTTGGTTAGGAAACAATATTCCTAAAAATGCCAACTCGGTTTGGTTAGGAAACAATATTCCTAAAAATGCCAACTTCGGTTGGTTAGGAAACAAAAAATTCCTAAAAATGCCAACTTCGGTTGGTTAGGAAACAAGATATTCCTAAAAATGCCAACTTCGTTTGGTTAGGAAGCAAAAATATTTTCCAAAAGTACCAAAGTGGTCGGGAAAGAAAAATTCACCAATTTATATTGGTCGAGAGTAAGATGTTGATCATCGTTGGTCGGAGACATTTTATGAGTATATGAGAAAAAGATCAAGTTAAAATTTTTGTTACTTGTGATTTTTTAAAAATTCCTGCCAAATTGGTCGAGAAGTGAAAACATCATTAAGTTTGGTCAGTCAAATGATTACCACAAATTCAAGCTAGTCGACAATAAGTTTTAATCAACTACAGTTTGTCGACAGGATACATAATATTGTTAACAGATATACATACACAAATGTAAAGTGTTTTACAACTACAAGACAATGGCAATCAACATTTGCAAACAAAATAAAAGTCTTTCATTAAGTCCAAAAAACAAAATACACTGTGAATGAAATGTGTACTAACTATTACATCGAGATTCCTACTCTATTGGTTTCTTCCCCTCTGCTTTTGAAACAGGTTCCTCGCCAGCAGGAGGATCATCCAAAGCATAAGGGAAGTTTATAAATTTAAGGTCTTTGAGCATCCTAATGTTCATAACATATGGTCTATCTAGCAGGTGCTCGGGGTGAGATATCTCGGCATTAGAATGGAGGTTATAATCATCGAGGTATTTAGAGATCAAACAACGAGGGATGGCCCGAGCAGGGATCCAACTTATATCAAGCTTGTATGGTGGAACTGGTAGGTCGAATAGCCCAGGATTATGGTAATCCCACAGGTAGTGACCCTGTTCCAGTTGCAGTACTCCCAAAGCATTCAACCAGCCTTGTTTATAACCTTCATTATTGTCATTTTCAATACGAGCATCCAGATGATAGAGAGCTTCATTGTAGCCTGCCATCCAGAATTCCCGTGGCTGCTTGTGGAATTGATAGGTCAATCTTTCTAGCTGCTCGTGAAGACTTTTTGCAAAAATTTCCTTATTCTCCAAAGCAGATTTTTGCACAGCGAGTTGCTCGTCCAAATTCTGGATCTTCTTAGACATTTCGGCCAATGCTTGACTTTTTGCCATTAATTGGAACGCTTGGTTCTCCAATGCTGACTGAGTTCTAGCTTCTTCAATAGTAGGCCGAAGGACTCTTGGTCGTCCCCGAGAAGCTCTTGCTCATCCCCGAGCAGGAGTAGAAGGACCAGCTCTCCTCAAAGTCTCCAGCTCATCTTGCAGTTTGGAATTTTCAACTTCCAGGAAGGAGAATCCTTCATCGTTCACAGGGATCAAAGCATTTGATGAAGAGGTAACAGAATTTAATTGAGCTATCTCCTTTTGCAGGTTATTATTTTCTTGCTCCAACAACTCAGCTATTTGCCTGTGTTCCTCGACCTCAGTTTTCAGAGTTCTCTCTCTCACTTCATAAGCAGCGAACATCTTATCATAGCCCTTGTCAGCACCGAGTAGTTGATATTTCTTCTCATATCCTTCATGCAAAAGGGCTGTAGATTCTTTGTATTGCTGTTGAAGTTCATCGAGAGTGCCTTGTAAATCTTCAATCATTTCATAATAGACTACATTGTTGGCCACTGCACGATCAAGCAGACACTTCAAATATTGGTAGGCTTCAATTTCCTGCTCTGAAGCATCTTGGCCGAAGATGTCGACGATTTATGCTGCACTCAGATCTGTGTGACCAGCCTTAAAGTACTCATTACATTGCCTCAATAGTTTTGTATCATGAGCATATAATAACTTCATCCTGGCCATAAACTAGTAAAAGAGGAGAAGGCAAGAATCAATAAGAATATAAGCAGAGCATGAAAAGAAGAATCAACAGTATGCATAATCAAAAGTTCAAGTTTAATTACATCATAATGGAGAAGTACAAAGTCAGAGTTACATTTGATGAAGAAAAAAGAAAACATAGAGAAAGATCCGAACAACTCTATACGTTTTCCTTATCTCCCAAAACTTTCTCGGGAGGTTGAGATGAGGAGGTGGGTTGCTCGGATGGAAGAGATAGTTGCTCGGGGAGTGCAGGAAGTTGCTCGGATGAGGTAGGGAGAATTTGAGGTTGCTCGCTGGCAGACTGGATAACTGGAGGAGTAGGAGCTTGATCCCCCACCACCATTGAAGATTCTTCAGAGGCAGCTTCGTCCTTTTCTTCTTCTTTGGGAGTTGGAGGGGGGCCTGGGATGTGTCGCTGAAATAAGTCGGAACTTTCATCGACTTTCATTTCCTACAGCACAGCGACCCAACCGTCCCTAAAATATTTATGGCTACCGTACTCCACCTGCGACATCATGGCAGTCAAGCCTTTGTTCCATCCCTTGTCCCAGCCAGTGCTGAAAGACTTCTTCACAGCCATTTTTCTCTTCGCTTTCTCCGAGGATAGCTTCTCGGACAGAAGTTCCTCGGTAGCCTTCAGCTTATTCTCAGCTTCCTCCTTCTGGCGACTTACTTCGCGAAGTTGGATTAATTCTTCCTCAGCAACCTTGAGCTTATTCTCAAGCTCTCCAGCATTTTTGAGCTTCTCGTCGAGCTCTTTATTTTTATCCTCTAAGTCATTTATCTTCTTCTCCAACCCTTTGGAGACTTCAACAACCAGAGTTTTCTCCTCCTCGATCGAAGTAAGTTTCTTCTCCCAGGCAGTCTTATCATCATCATATTTCTGACGAGAGTCCTTCAGAGATTGGGTCAAGCCCACCAAAGCTTCCTCTACGCTAGACGAGGAGCTTGAAGCTTTGATAACTTTGTCTTTCTTCAAAATGGTGTTGAAACAGTCCACCAACTGGAAAAAGAAGATAATGACAAGTCAGTACAAAGAAAGAAATATCAAGGGAAAGATGGAAAGTTCAAAACAATAAAACTTACAGAGGCAATATGGCGAGCTGCCAATGTGGTAACCATGTCCCGAGTAAGGTTTTCTTCAATGCCTTGGATCTCGGGAATGATCCAAGTCTTCACCGAGCTCATGGCAGAGCTCGGGGAAACAAAAGTAGGAACACTAGTTCCAGTAGTTGGGGGCTGAGAAATGGTTTCAGCCAAATTGATCGAGGAGCTCTTCTTCACCTTCCTCGGAGGAACAGGAACAGTTTCGACCAAGGAGGAACTCTTGGTTGGTGATATGACAATCACTTCTTTTGGAGCATCAACCTTGCTCGGAGCCACCAGGGGCTTCTCGGCAACCTTCACAAGAGCAGCCGGAGGAGGTGTATTAATTTTCTGTGTCCCTTCTAGGACATCACATTTACTTCTTTTTGCCTCTCCAGCAACAGAGGCAGGTTTCTCAAAGAGAGTAGGAGGTCTTCGTTTCTTCATCCTCTCGCTTAAAGGAATGTGTGACTCAGGCGAAGAACTGGTAGAAGATGGTACTAGTTCTGCTTCACTTACTACCGGATGAGCAGTAAAAGATGTAGTGTAACTCTTATACTGCAGTAAATACGAGGCAGACCTAATATGCTTGTCGACAACAGTTTGATGCAAACTCCAGATAAGTTTTAAATGCCTTATGTTAACTTCTGTCTCTTTTGGAGATTTTCTTTTACTGTCAACTGCAAATAAATAAGCATTGAAATATCAGTGAAACATTTTATCAAACATAAAGGAAGCATAATTTCAAAATAAATAAAATGAAATAAACATAACCTATCCCATTGCTATAGGGAGGGCATCTGGGACCTTGATACACTTCATCTCCAGATAAAGGAGCATGTTGCAAATTTTTTATAACAACCCCATGCTCAAAGTAGTCCCTATTGGCATCTGGAAGATTGACCACTAAAGCTCTATTTAAAAATCTGGTTTTTAAATAAAACGTATTATCACCAACTGCCCATCTATAACAAAACATGATTTCTGGAATTCCTATGCGAGTTCCATGAATTTGATTTAGTCTGTGAACTCCATTAACTATTCTCCATGTAGTGGGGGCTATTCTTGCAGGAACAACGTCAAAATATTGACAGAATTTCAGACATAAAGGATTTGGTGGAAAGGAAAATCCACACTCAATAACAAAAAGACTGGGGGAACCAATGTCCCTCAGCCAAACGGAAATAATCTGAAGGTTCAGAAAGTTCCTCCAGAACAACCCATGAAGGGATGGCAAAATCAGAGCGAAATTTATCAAGAGATTCAACAAGGTAAACCATGATGAATAAAGAAAATGATAAATAAGGAAGAAGATCTTACAGAAAAAGAGTGGATCTGTTGACAACGAACGATGAAAAGGATGAATGCACAAGAGAGAAAGACAATGGGAAACTCAAAGATAGAAATTTTAAAAAGTAGAAGACGATGGGATTGTTTGCGATGCTTAAATACCTTGCCTTGAGAAACGATAAAGTTAATGATTACAAAAAGAAACGATTACGTTACTGGCGGCTAAAAGGACAAAAAGTGCGCGGAGATCGAGGCGGTTATAAAAATTCAAAAAGTCTGATTCTGCGAATTTGAAAGGAAAAATAAATATAAAGGGAACACTCCTAAAAATCAGGAGGATCATTTAAAACCGCCATATTCCGAGAAAGAATGTTCCACACTCCTCAAATTTCGAACTATGAAATATTGGGGGCTTCTGTTGATACCAAATTTAGCCTGCTGACATCGCTCAATTAAGTAAAGACACGTGGAAATCTGCATGGCAATAATAAAAGTTTTCGAACAGCGCCTTGACACCGAGGACCCATACTGCAACGAGGAGCTCCACTTCCCCGACTAACTCAAATGCTCCGACCTACAAGAGCCCTCCGAGAAACTTCAATACACCGAGCAACTTATGAGTGCAGAGCAACTTAGGCGGTCCGAGCTGCACCTCGAACAGAGCATTAATTACAGGATAACCAACAGATCGACTGCTCATTCAATGCTTATCATTAAATACAGATGTATACGCTTAAGGGGCATTAATGAATTACCCTTTCACATGTACAACCTAGAGGCTATAAATACATTGTATCATCCTCATTGTGAGGGGACTGGAATTTCTTAAAAAAGCATGTAATCGAGAATTCCCAAACACTCAGTAATAACAGAAACAGTGGACGTAGGCCATTCTTATAAGGCTGAACCACTTTAAAATTTCTTTGTCTCATTTAGTTTTATCTGTGATTAAATAATTAGATACAATCTAGTTTTTTACATCAACAGGTCGTATAGTAGGCCTTTTTGCATCCAATTTCAAATTTGAAATATGCATTATTATTCATGATCACGCTCTATCTGCTTGTGGAGTAATATCCCGTCAGAGAGAAAATAACACGTGTGGACACTTATGCAATTAAGCTTCTACCTATGCTCATATATAAAACATAACCCTATGTAAAGTTAGCTTTAATGTTTTTTCTTTTCTATTAAATATGATGAATTTCAATTGCCAAATGATGATAATATAAAGTCTGTAGTGATGTATCACTTCATACTCAATTTCGTAACTTTCGGTCAAGAATGCATTATGAACACTTCAAATCACATGGCTCTTTGGAACGAGCTGTTGAGTTTTTTCCATCGAAATTATCATCAGATGATAAATAGAATGATCTTTGTGGGACATTTGTTGACGTAAAGTACAAGGTTATATTAAATTTTAAGTTCATTTTTTTCATGAGAACGACTTTAATGTTTTATTGAAAATAAATGCCTTATGTTATTTTCAGAAAAGAAGTGAAATTAACTCGATCAATCGTTCTATGTGGCAGACTCTACATTGTAGTGGAACTAAAGGATTTCATCAAATGGAGTATGAGATGGTACCATATATTTCTTAAAACCATTATGTTTGGTAATTATTTAATTTTTCTTTGTTATTGGTTATGATACTTTATTTATATTAAACTTTGTATAGCATGACAAGGAAACTGGAGATCCCGCTCTTATAACAAGGGTGTTGTATACGACTCATTGGAGCAAAAGCAAGGATAATTGAGTTACTCCTAAGGTTGGAAGTGTATATGTAAAGTGTTTTCAAGTTTTTTTTACTATAATTTTTTTTATAATAATATTATGTTAAATTATACATTATTTACAACCGTTAGTAGGATGAGGTGAACGAAGTACTTGTATAACAATCAAAAGATGGTGTGGAGCTGGATGATGCAGAAGAATTTCAAATTTGTTTAGGGTATCGCTTTGGCCATATACGTAGATGAGGGTTGGTGATAAGACCACACAACTTGAAGTTATATAAAGAGAGAAAGATATTGAGAGCGATAGACAAGTTGCTGACCCCGTGAGATAGGGTGATAAGATGAGAAGGGACGCTAATGAGGAAATGAGAGAAGCAAATGAAGCTTGAAGGGACAATGTTACAATAAAAGAAATAATGGATGACCTTTTTCGAAAATTTGAGGAGTTATCTAATCGCATTGCCTGTAATAATACATGAGTAGCATAAGAGATGTATGAAGTATAAAGGATCAATCATCGTATATCTATTTCCTTTGTACTTTTTTTTTTGTTATTTTCGTGAACGGTGAAACGATTTATATAATTGGTGTATTTGACTTGATTTTGATGGGGAATAGTTCAAATATTGGTTGTCACAATGAGTTATAATATTATGAATATGTTTTGATTGTTTTGTGAAGTAATGAGGCATAAAAGTTCTTACTAGATTGTCTTAATTATCTTAAGTATTAATTATGCAAATCGAATGCATTAGGCATTATTTGTTAATTATTTCATGCATAGAATATGAAAATTGAATGAAATAACTATAATTCGCTGCAATAATTCGCTTTAGTGGCAAATCTGAATTGTCACAGAACTATCTTTACTTTGAGCAAAAACTTAATTTCCGTAGCAAAGCTTATATTTTCAATAAAAAAAAAACCTTTTAGTTGCAAATAACATGTCTTTTGGTGGAAATTTTGATCGATTTTATAGCAAATAATTTTTCACTAAAAGTACATCATTCAGTAGGAAAATATGTTTGCCACTAAATTTATAACATTTTGTAGCAAACGCTAAAATATTGCCACTAAAGTTATTAGCAACAGGTCTTTAGTAGCAAAGTGGTGAATTTTTTTTGCCATTAAAGGATTTAGTGGAAAATTTCTAATGATTAGTCACAATTTTGTTTTGCAACTAAAAGTCCTTTTTATTGTAATCCTACATATGTAACTGCTCAAGATATCATTTCACCACCTTATGTAGAAATCGTTGATAATACACAGCATATAGCTATCTTGACGGAACCAATAGATTTTTGTATTAGATTAACAATCAAGAGGAATTTCGGATATTTGATAAAAATGCCTGTTCGAAATGTCTTCCATTTGATGACAGTTTATGGATTGTACTTGATGTCAAACTGCACTAGCTCCAGGGACCACTTTGTCATTCAATTAGAGAGATCTGCCTTTTTGAGAACCTTATTATTAATAATATGTCATGGGTACGACTATCGTGTAAGCGTCAAAGTAGTGTCACAACTTCTTAGGCGTAGTTACTAATTACAAGAACATCTTCTTAATAGGTATATATTTGGTGAGAATATAGCTCACACAGTAGATCGAAATTTATTCCCCATTTTGTAACCGCGCCAATTTTGCGTTAGTCGCATTGTATGAGACGACCAAGTATAGGTAGCGATCTTCTCTGATGATAGGAGTTGATAACAAGAGAGTAGATCCTAAGTACTACCAAATTCATTTGAGTGTCGGATCACACTCCTCTATCCACGTTGTTAAGCTCGCCTTCTTCAAGGCTTGGAAGAAAGGTATATATATTTATTTAATGACCTAGAAATTAATCGATTTAGTGTGGCTAACATACCGATGAGGGCCTGTATGTACCTGATGGTGATTGGATTTCTGATATCTTATAGAGCCTTGATCTGATCACGATTTGCCTATATCCCCTTTGCATCACTAAATATCAAAAGAACTTATTTGGAGCTCACTTCGAAGACACCCTTGGAGACGTCCTCCAACTTCATCTGTTACTCTTTAAGGATCTTGAATTTTTTTGTCAGATCCTTGATATTGTCGGATGCTTGTTTACTTTTAACAAACATATCATCAATATAAACCTCCATAGTTTCGTCGATACAAGACACCGATAGGCTTCCCTATCGTTCTTCAAAATGAATGACATTATGTTATAACAGTAAAGTCCCAAGGTTATGATAAATAAGGTCTTCTCCTTATCGGAGTCAAAGAGTGGTATCTCATGATACCTAGAGTATGTGTCCATAAATCTCATGCATTGATGTCTGACCATTGAATCTACGAGTAGATCAATATAGGGCAATGGAAAACTGTCCTTGGGGGCAGTGCTTATTGATATCGGTGAAGTATACGCACACCCTCAATTTTTTACTCTTCTTATTGACCACGATGGTATTGGAGATCCAATCCGAGAATTGTACTTCTCTGATGGAGCAGACCTGGAGGAAGTTTTCGACTTCACTCCACATCTTTACCTTTTTTCGGTGTCGACTCTCGTATATGACATGGATAAATTATTTCATGGTAAAGAATTCCTAATTATTGTTATATAGTTGACATATTGGGGTTTTGAGTTTGTTCTTGAATTTATATTAATTAAAAATACAATCGAATAATTGAGATATAGTTTAAAGTCTAATAAACAATTGGAAAGTGCATTCTAGGTAGAGTTGTACATTTAGCATCATGAGTAGTACCCATGGTACTAAATAATTGATTGATAAAACTTTAAGTACAAAAAAGTATAATTGTTTCCTTATTACTCATGAGAAGATTTTATGTTTGTTTGTCCCATGAAATCTTCTTCAAATGCTATTTAAGATCATGTTCTTGGAATCGAGAAATGGACTAATTATATGAGAAATTATGTAAGGCCCCTTCACACCTTAAAGAAATTAATCAAATAGAGATTTTAGAAGGAATACATGATAACCTTATGTTGTATTATTAGGTTGATAGTTGTTGTCGATTGTGTTGAACGTGGTATGGTTGGATATGGAGGTTGGATATTTAAAACACTTAATATAGGGTAATATGAGATGTCCCAAACATGGAGTTTAGAGAAGGGTATGAGTGAAGACTCTACAAACTTTAATTAAAATCAATATACCTTTATGTAAGGACACAAATTTCCAATTGAGTCATTTGTAGTTTTGGCTCAATTTCGGACAAAAACGTTTGAGTCATAGGATAGAGTTATTGACCATCCTTCAAGCCTATGACATACTAAAGTTGAAGACGTAGTGGCCAAGTTTAAAGTTTCATCAAAATGCCGAGTTTAATGTGCCTCGGTTCTACGTCATCAACATGATTCCATTGCTCCTAAGGTATGAATGCATTTGTATATAAATATAGGAGCTTGGAACATTTTATATTGGGTGAATTTTTGTTTAAACTGTTGTTTATTTTCAGAAAGATTTTATTAAAATTTAAAATATAGTATATAAAGTTTATAGGCTAAAAATCGAAATTTATACTTTCTGGAAGTTTGTTCGAATTGTCGTTCGAATGAGCTTTTCGTTCGAATAATAATGTCGTTCGAACGAGTTTGCCAACGAGTTCCCATATTGGCCACTGGAATGTCGTTCGAAGTGTCGTTCGAACGAGAATCATGTTCCAACGAGATTTCTAACGAGTTCACACTGGAACTTTGTTAAAAGTCTCGTTCGAACGAAAATCTCGTTCGAACGAAATTTGGAGGGAACATTTATTTTGGCAGTTTTGAGCAGTTTTTCCCACTTTCCACTTCTTTTCCCACTAACTTTTTGGGCAGTCTTAATATGTGTGGGAACTAACTTTTTTCACTTAAGTTTTTCATATTCTACAACCTCCAAGATAGAGTTTGAGAACATAATTCCAAAAGGAAAAAGTTCATTGTTTAAGTGTTGTTGTTGTGCAAGAAAAATCTTTTAAACACTTGTTTTACACCCAAAGTTTGTTTATCCAAGTTCCTTTATATATATATACATTGCTTGGAGTTTTGGCACCGATTTTTCTCTACCACATTGAAGAGAAGTTTGGGTTTGCTTCTATATCCCACAAAGAAGAAGTTTATTTTACTATGGCATTCTCACATGGTGAAAGGCACCATGTGTGGTTGACGGTGTACCTATTGTCTCATTGGTGGATTCCAAGATTTCAGTGGAGCTTCAGGGTTGTCGACTAGGCGGAGATGTTTATAAGAAGACGCGTCAAGGATTGAAAGGGGTCGAGCCGAGGAAGTAAGCCATCTGTCTTGTAATTGTAAAACCATACTTAGTGGACTTAAGGCTAGGGTCGTCCGAGGTTTTTTCCCGTTGTGGGTTTTTTCTCGTACATCGCGGCGTAGTGATTTATTATTTATTTTATCTTTTGCAAAACTCACCTAGAATGCATGCTTAGGTAAAAAGATAAAATTTGGTTTAATCACTACTCATCTTTAGTTTGGTGCTACATACTTAATTGGGTAAATGTTAAATTAATTCAAGTCTTCACTTAATTTGATAAATTTGGTTTGGCCTAAATTGGTAATATTGAAAATATGACTTAGGCAAATTTCTAGGACTTGTATTGAATTAATTGTGTTTAAGTGAAATTTAAATTGTGTGTGTGTTTAATTTTATTTCACTTGGTCTAATTTTAATTTTAAAAGAAATTAAAATTTGTTGTTTAATTGAACCATAAACACTTCCGCATCTCTATAAAAGGAAATTACTCTTTTTGAAATAAGAAGATTTTAAAATTGGGGACCTTGCGCCATTTCAAATTGGTATCAGACCCAAAACGATAAATTATTTCGTTAAATTTTTTTTAAAAATATATTTGGCTAAAATGGAATTTTCCCCATTCTCAAAATTTCATATGTTCGATGGTTCTAATTACGCGTACTGAAAAGCGTGTATGAATTGGCACTTAAATTTATCGACGAGAGGGTTTGGTTGTTTGCAGTTAACGGGTGGTCCCCACCAACTCATTTAGTAGATAATGAACGTATTCCGAAACCGACCGATAGATGGAGTGAAAATGAATTTAAACTTTCAAATTTTAATTCCCGTGGTTTAAATTCCTTTTTAGCGCTGTCACGCCAGATGAATTTCGACGCATTATGACATGTGAGACCTCTAAAGAAGCTTGGGATATTTTACAACTCACTCATGAAGGTACAAGTGTCGTTAAAGCTTCGAAACTCCAAAACCTCACCACTCAATTTGAAACCATCAAAATGAACGAAAAAGAAACTTTTGATGAATTTTATACTAGACTTTCCGATATTGTTAATTCATCTTTTAACTTGGGAGAGAAAATACCTGACAACCGAGTAGTAAAGAAAATTTTAAGGTCCCTACCCGATAGATTTATTTCAAAAGTGGTCGTTTTAAATTCTTTACCAACTTTAGCCTCTACGAAATTAGAAGAGCTTGTAGGTGATTTACAAACCTATGAACTTGACATGTTTTTCCCTAAAACTGAAAAGAAAATAGAAAAGGGCATTGCTTTAAAAGCCCAAAAAGAGGAAAAATAAGTAGTAGAGAGTGAAAGTGATAGTGACTCGGAAAATATGGCTATGTTTGCTAAAAAGTTTAGAAAATTTCTTAAATTTAACAAGGATAAATTTAAAAATGATTTTAAGAAATTTGAAAAATCTACGCATGTCAAAGCCGAGAAGATCCCTAAAACTATTAATGAAAGAATAAATAGGGACGAGTCAAATAAGTGTTTTGGTTGTGAAGGGTATGGTCATAGGGCAAAAGAGTGTCGCACTCAACTAAGGAGAGAGGGTAAGCAACCAATTTCTTTTAATGCAATCGTTAATGATAGTGATTATGAAGAGGGACCCGATTCTCCCACTAAGCCCAACTTTGTGGCTTTTATGGCTAGTCATATAAGTGATAGTGATCACTCTTTTATTGATGAATTTTTAACACATGACACTTCCAAGGTCATAGTTTATGATTCCCTTATTTTTTATGGTAGTGAGAGTGAAGAAGAAATAGAGAGTGAAAATGAAGAAGAGGTTAATGTGAGTAAAATTCAAAATGCTTTTCAAGAACTTTATGAAGAATCTATTAGATTAAAAAGATCTAATTTAAAGTTAGAAACGAGTTTAAAAGAGCATGTCAAGGTCGTTGATGATAGTGCGATGGTGGAAGACCTTAGGACACGAGAGAGAACTCTTCGAGAGAAGCTTAAATACGTAGAAGGCGAGAGAGATAGCCTTAGAGGTTTAATGGAATCCTTGAAAAATGAGCTTCTTGAGTTTGAAGAGAGAAATGTTTTATTAGAGTATAATATTTTAGAATTAAAAAATAAATTAAAAGACTCTAAAAAAGTCAAATTTGATTTGAAATGTAGGTCCAAAAAACTAGATAAAATCTTAGGTAAGGTCCAAATAAAAAATGACACTTGTGGTTTAGGCTTAGATACTTGTAATGAACCTACTCATAAAGCCAAATCCAATGTTTTAGGATAATCACCTAGGAAAACTTTTAGAGATCATTTCTTTGGTAAGTCTTTTCCCCGAGTCTTTAAGTGCTCACATTGTGGTCGAAAGTTTCATCTTAGGAAATTTTATTTTGATCTTAAACGAGTTCCTAGAAAATCCAAATGTAAGGTAACCGAGGTAGACAAGATTCCTACACCCCTAGATCGTCATTCATTATTAGTTTGGGTTAGGAGATCCGACTTGGTAGCTTTACAAGATAGGGTTTTTGATTCTCATTTACTATCACATGCTTCCTCACTTGCTAAATCTAAAGGTTGAATGTGTCAGTTTTGTGTGCATACTCTAGCTTTTTGTGCTTCATATTATATATCAATGTTAGGTGTATGCATGTTTAGTCATTGTCTGGTCTATGCTTTATGCTTAATCACATGCTAGAATAATGATTTTTGTTTATCTTTTGTATTGTACTTCTTTCATTTTGGTTTGCATTAAATGAAAAATACAAAAAGATTTTTGTTTATCATTTGGGTTTTTATCTATTGGTAATTTAAGCTTAATAAAAAATTCAAATGATTTTTGTGTGTCTTTTGAGTAATTTTTTTTGGTTAAAAATTTTTAAAAACTCAAAAAGATTTTTTTTTTTGTGTATTTTAGTTTGACACACTTTATGTGGCATATATTTGTGTTTGAATCCCATCTTTTACGCTCCCATATGGCTAAAACTTTGGGTTTAGATTGTCAATCCTTATTATGTTCTTTACCATGCTTACATGGACTAGTTGGATTTTGAGTTACTTCAATGGATTCTATTTTTATGTGCCTCAATTCACACATGCACGAGCTCTTTTAAAATTTTAACTTCATATGTATATTTGAGCTTTGTGAGGTGTTCTCCTACCTAGGAGGACTAGTGTATGTCAAAATTCGTTGCACGTGAGATTTGTGTGAGATATAAAAAAATGATGTATCTAAATGTGCACGGGGAAGGGCTCCGAAAGGATTTATTATCCTTTGCGAATAGTAAGCCACCATTTATTTGGACCTAAAAGAAATACGTGGTCCAACGGCCTGAAAGAAAATATGGCATTAAAATGAAAAATAATTACCAAGGCCTATTTTTGTTTGATATATTCATTCAACTAGTATATGCTTATTGAGGGAGATTAGATGGTATATCAACGGTTTGCACAATGTTTGTTTATCCTAGTTGCACTTTTAATGACATGACTCTATTGGTTTGTAGAATCATCAACATGCTAGGCTTGTATGCATTGTGTATGTTTTTTCATTGAGTTCAATTTATATTGTCACATGATGTTATATTCAAATGTGATGAAGTTTGCAATCAATTGAGAACTCCGTGAACATATTTTAAGTGATTGGGTCTAAATTTAATTGTTACTAGTTCACACCCCAACACTTCCATTTTCATATGACACATTTATGCTATAAGAGTGTGGAAGACTCATATTATATTTTGTTTTGTGTCATTTTGGTGTTTATATCTATATATCTGTACTTACGCGTAGCTTGTATCTATTGTGTATACATATATATGATATTTCCTTTAAGTCTTTGCCATGTTTAACTAGTCCATTTATGCTTCAATTCATAATTGGTACCTTGTTTGTTGCGTAGTTTGTTTGATATCACATGCTTAAAATCTTATTTGTCAATGTGGTATCATTTGTTTTCGCATCATTGTTGATATTCATTTGTATGGATCAGTTATGATTGTGTTGTCTATGTGCTTTCATGTTCTCATCACTTTATGCTCTAATGCATGTTTAACTTGTTATCTCATTCTATATATCCCTTGTTTAGTTTAAGGGGTGTATTTGCTTTAATTAGGGACGATAAGTTATATTTTTATTCTTTAGCCTTTGTCTATTCCTGAACAAAAAGTAGGAGAATGATAGGGGAGAAATGGTATCTAATCCTATTGTAATCGTATCTTAGTTCGTGGGAGATTTAACGTAGGGGGATTCGCGACCTTCTTAGGTAGATCACAGTTGATAAAGGGGAGAATTAATTTAGGGGGAGTAATTATTTAATTGCATTTAATATTTTGATATTCCCTATGCGTTTAATGTGTTTGCTTAAGTGTGCAGGAATTATATTCTAAGTGGCCACTTTCACCGGCAAATATTTTAATCCTTGGGTTGTGTGAGTCAAGCATTGTAATTTTATTTTGGGTGGGACATTTTGCTATGTATAGTAGAGCTTGACGGACCTTTAGAATTTTTGTTGGTTTTTGTCCCGGAATAGCCAAAGGAGGAGATTTGTAAGGACACAAATTTCTAATTGAGTCCTTTGTAGTTTTAGCTCAATTCTGGACAAAAACGTTTGAGTCATAGGATAGAGTTATTGACCATCCTGCAAGCCTATGACATACTAAAGTTGAAGACGTAGAGGCCAAGTTTAAAGCTTCATCAAAATGCCGAGTTTAATGTGCCTCGTTTCTACGTCATCAACATGGTTCCATTGCTCATAAGGTATGAATGCATTTGTATATAAATATAGGAGCTTGGAACATTTTATATTGGGTGAATTTTTGTTTAAACTGTTGTTTATTTTCAAAAAGATTTTATTAAAACTTTAAAATATAGTATATAAAGTTTCTGGGATAAAAATCAAAATTTACACTTTCTGGAAGTTCGTTCGAACGAGTTTTTCGTTCGAACAATATTGTCGGTCGAACGAGTTTGCCAACGAGTTCCCATATTGGCCACTGGAATGTCGTTCGAATGAGAATCATGTTCCAAGGAGATTTCCAACGAGATTTTTAACGAGTTCACACTGGAACTTTGTTAGAAGGCTCGTTCGAACGAGACTTCATTCGAACGAAAATCTCATTCGAATGAGATTTGGCGGGAACAGTTATTTTGGCAGTTTTAAGCAGTTTTTCCGACTTTCCCACCTCTTTTCCCACTAACATTTTGGCCAGTCTTAATATGTGTAGGAACTAACTTTTTCCACTTAACTTTTTCATATCCTACAACCTGCAAGAGTGAGTTTGAGAGCATAGTTCCAAAAGGAAAAAGTTCATTGTTTAAGTGTTGTTGTTGTGCAAGAAAAATCTTTTAAACACTTGTTTTACACCCAAAGTTTATTTATCCAAGTTAGTTTATATATATATAAATTGCTTGGAGTTTTGGCACCGATTTTTTTCTACCACATTGAAGATAAGTTTGGGTTTGATTCTACATCCCACAAAGAAGAAGTTTGTTTTGCTGCGACATTCTCACATGGTGAAAGGCACCACGTGTGGTTGACGGTGTACCTATTGTCTCATTGGTGGATTCCAAGATTCCGGTGGAGCTCCGGGGTTATCAACTAGGCGGAGGTGTTTACAAGAAGACGCGTCAAGGCTTGAAAGGGGTCGAGTCGAGGAAGTAAGTCATCTGTCTTGTAATTGTAAAACCATACTTAGTGGACTTAAGGCTAGGGCCGTTTGAGATTTTTTTCCGTTGTGGATTTTTCCTCGTACATCGCGGCGTAATGATTTATTATTTATTTTATCTTTTGCAAAACTCACCTAGAATGCATGCTTAGGTAAAACGATAAAATTTGGTTTAATCACTACTCATTTGGTGCTACATACTTAATTGGGCAAATGTTAACTTAATTCAAGTCTTCACTTAATTTGATAAATTTGGTTTGGCCTAAATTGGTAATTTTAAAAATATGACTTAGGTAAATTTCTAGGACTTGGATTGAATTAATTGTGTTTAAGTGAAATTTAAATTGTATGTGTGTTTAATATTATTTCTCTTAGTTTAATTTTAATTTTAAAAGAAATTAAAATTTGTTGTTTAATTGAACCATCAACACTTCCTCATCTCTATAAAAGGAAATTACTCTATTTGAAGTAAGAAGATTTTAAAATTGGGGGCCTTGCACCATTTCACTTTACTTTAATACTTCAGTTTAGTATATATACCTAGATTAGGATGTCAGCATGATAGTGTTTCAACATTATTATTCAAACATGGTAGTGTGTTAATTAGATGGTGTTTATCTCTAAGTAAACTAATGATTTGACATTATTATTCAAACATGACAGTGTTTTAACATTATTATACAAATCATCCATTAGGTTGTTAATTACATTATTATTTAAAATGTGGTAGGTAACAATTCTTATAAGCTGTTATGGGGTATCCTCTGTACAAAGAATGAGAGGGTCAGACAAATATACTCGAGGATGTGCATTGTAAAGGTGCTAATGAAGTTGTAAAATTCACAAATAGGTGTCTCAATAATGAAGAGTTCTCTTATCCTTGCGCCCATTTTAGAAATGGTAAAGTGTTTGAGTGGAAAACTGTTGAATTACTTCTTCTTAAATGGGGTATGTAAGAGGGTAATTAGGTGACAATTAGATGGGGTGTCTAAGAATTGTTACCTACCACATTATTATTTAAAATGTGGTAGGTAACAATTCTTATGAGCTATTATGGGGTATCCTATGTACAAAGAATGAGAGGGTAAGACAAATATACTCGAGGATGTGCATTGTAAAGGTGCTAATGAAGTTGTAAAATTCACAAATAGGTGTCTCAATAGTGAAGAGTTCTCTTATCCTTGCGCACATTTTAGAAATGGTAAAGTGTTTGAGTGGAAAACTGTTGAATTACTTCTTCTTAGATGGGGTATGTAAGAGGGTAATTAGGTGTGGATTTTTCATGGGGAAATGCATTATCCCATTATCCCTAAAAACCCTCCACTACAACCGTTAAGTAGAAATAACGATAGGGGGATCCGAGTATATCGTAGAGCATAACTTGTTAAATGATCTAATAGACAATACTTACGGAGTTCATGTGGTGTAATTAAATGAGGATTTTAATCATGAAAACATTGAATCTTGTAGTTGAGGTTTTAGTGATCATGATGGTTTTGGTATAAACCTTAACGATAACTACCAAAGTGTGAAAGTCAAATCGACCTGACCATTGTACCTTAACCGCGACAAAGATTAAAAAAAATTTCATGCCATGATTGGTTTGCATAATTGGAAGAGTTGTTTTGCTTTGTCTGTCAATAGCATGACTTGAATTCTGAATTGGGTGCAGGGTTTGCTCCCCAAACAGAACACACTTTCAAGTAATTATCTACGTATGGAGAATAGTTTGAAAGGTTTGGAAATGAAGTATAAATCAATTCATGCTTGCAAGTATGATTGGGTACTATACCCGAAGGAGTAAAAAACATTGATCAATGTCCGGTCTGCGGGGAACTTAGACATGCACCAAAGCATGGTTCTAATGATTAGAGAGGCGTACTTTCAAGTTGCTCAATTAGTATTGAATAATTTCAACTTTGGTCCTAGGCTGAAGAGATTTTTCACAATACCATGGATAATAGAGGCAATGACTTAGCACGCTAGGGCAGAAGCAAAGGATAATCTCATGCATCGTCCTATTGACTCAACCGTTTAGAAAAGAATAAATTTTAATTAACTAGATTTCACTAATGAACAACGTAATATCTAATTGACAATATCAATAGGTGGATTCAATCCATTTGGTAATAAAGACACGAATCAAAGTATATGTTAGACAATTTAGCACCCCAATATATTCCCTCATTCATTGTGTATGAAACAAGAATTTTTTATGTTATCTTTATTGATACCTAGAGCAAAAGTCACCAAGTTACTACGTTGGTGTCTCCTTAGCAACATTGGTTGAACAATTGAATGAGTTGTGGGTAGCGGGTGTGAAAGAATTTGACTCTCGCAAACAGGAAGAGTTCAAATTAAAAGCTATGTTGATCTCTGCAATTCATGATTTCCAAGCTTATGGAACTTTGTCGGTTTATTATATTTGCATTTACTTTAGTTTCCCATTCGTGGAGAGGAAACTGGATCTCAACATCTCAAGGATTGTGGTAAAATTAAATATTATTCTCGTAGTATATTCGTGCATCCCAATCACATGTTTAGATTTGAGAAAGTTTATAATTTTTTTTCCTAGTGGGGTCGAACATAGGCTACCTCCGAGAAAGATTTCAGGTTCAAATTTTAAAAGGATGTCTTCCAAATGTGGAGATGATGTGCCAGGAAAGAATCATGTGTTCAATAATGTTAAGCATAAAAGACCCCTACTACTAATTAAGTTAATAAAAGGAAGGCATGGTCAAGGAGGTCAATATTATTTAACTTGTCGTATTGCAAGGATAACCCCGTGCACAATGTTTTAGATATCATGCATGCCAAGAAGAACATCATCTAACATCTTGTGAGCACATGCCTAGGTTGAAGTCATTCGAAGGATGGAGAAAAGGCACAACATGGTCTTAAAGTGTTGAGAATTAAGCTGAAATTATGGTTGAAAGAAGACAGTAGCAGGAGGAGTATAATTCCTTATGGGGCGTAGACTATAACAAGCGAAGAAAGAAATGTGCTTTTAGACACGCTACATAATTTAAAAGTTCCCTATAATTTTTCATCATATTTACAGAGGATTGGGAGTTACGCCACACATGATTTACAAAAGTGAAAGTCTCACGATTAGCATATGATTATGAAACTGGTCCCTTGTTGTTCAAGCATTGTTTTAGTAAGCATGATGATTTGTGGAGGGACATTATGTAGATTATCCTTTGCTTCACAATTTTGTGAATGAAATTAGACAACCGAAAGCACATCATGGCTGCAAAAGCAACTCTAGCTGAAGTAACTTATGTGTTGGAGAAGTACTTCTTCCAAGCATTCTTTAACATAAGTATTCACTTATTGGAGCACTTATGCAATGATGCACTTATTTACATCCTGGTAAGATATTGATGGATGAACCCTTTTGAAAAGTTAGTAACAGTTTTCAAAGATTATGTTAAGAATACAAGGTACATTAAAAGATACTCTATGGAGGAATACATGAATATGGAGGTATACGTGTTCTATAGGGAATATATGCCCGACCCTGACATTGTAGATGATGTAGATCAATTCACCAATGAGGGTAGTCAAGTCTTGGGCAAACAAGTTAAACTGACAAGTTTACAATATGATCAAGTGGATTGTTATATATTTGAAACCCACAAGGATTTAGATGAATGGAAATAGTCAGTATATGTTATAATTTTACTTCGTGTTGTTATCTTATATACTTGATTACCTTCTTGATAAATTATATCATTCAATGCAAAAAATATGATGTGTTCGAGAACAATAAAAAATGAGGATGGTTTCACATTAAGATAGTGAATTCAGACTTGGGTGTCACGGGAGGTAATTATTATATCAGTATACCTTATTAAATAATAAATAATTGCAATCTTTAAAGCGTATCTAACTAACTAATATAATCCATAATTTTAGTTGTTGAAGATGGGTGTTGTCATGTCAAGGTTTGCTCATCTCGCTACTAGACCCAATTTCATGGCACACGAGTATAAAAAGTACTGACTGAATGGTTATGTATTCTTGTTAAGGTTGTACGAGAAAAAAACTTTATTATAAAATAACGACATTTCGCATAAGGCTCTCACGTATTTCAGGGCGAGTACTAAAGACAAAAACCTTATTGAAGAAGCAACAACTTACTATCGTGTAATTGATTTTTTTTAATTAGACTATATATATATTTCAAAGAGGTTGTGTTTTACTGTGATTGGGTGGGGGTTGAGGATAAAAATATTTTAAAAGTCGATTCGGGTACCAATTTGATAATGGTAGACTTATCCAAGTTGAAGAGCAAGGAGAATATTAATGATGAGCTGTTTTTTTGTGCATTTTGAAAACTCCAAAAAGTTTTTTACTCGGAGTATATCAACAATGAACCATGATCAGTCATCTTACACGTAGAAAAGTGTCTAACCAGTAGCATGGATGACCTGGATACTCATTCTGAATATCAATACATTTTGGATGATAACCCGAACTTGAAATAATTTCTAGATACTTTACATGAGTAGGGTTATTTGAGTTGTAAAATGTATCGAGTATTCCAATTTGTAATTTATAATATGTAGTTTGTTAAAAGTAATGCGACTCTCAAGCATTAACTTCTTATTCGTTAACTTTAATGTTGGATGTTATATTGAAACTGTTCGAAAACGTAAATTAACAAGTGGGTGGAATAGTTTTGTGTTATTTAAATTCTTATATTCTGAATTTGAGTATTTTCATTTCATTTATGATATATATTATGCTACTAACTCTTATTTATTTACAGAATATGTATACGTCAGGCCATGGGACCATGGGACAAAGCGGGGGGTGGGGGGTGGGTGGGAGGGTCATCTAAGAGGACGCCTATCAAGTTTGATAAGTATGAGAGCATAGTTAAAAACAAGACTGGTGTAAAAATTAGGGTGTTAGAGTTGTGAAAATGAGTAATTGGTGCTTGGTACAATGATTGGAGAATCATTCCCGTAGAGCTAAAGATGGACACTTGGGTGGCCTTAGGTTATGAAAATCTCAAATTTTACATTAAATATTTAATTTTCATATAAGCTTTAATTATTATATTCAAGAAATGGAAAACCTAGAAGAAGATCATGCGCACCTGCTCTTCTGACAAGGACCAAGACTTCATACTACGTTGTAGGGACAAAGTTCTGGAGAAGGATCCAATCGCGTTGGGCAACTGGTAGAGGTTTGCGAAAAAAGGCATTTGAGAGATAGTAATCCACATGTGGATCGACAAGGATTAATCGGTCAAAGAAGACGAATGCGCATTACTCCGAGCGGACATCTTACACAGAGGTGGAGAATAGGATGGTAAGTAAATTACTTTAAACTATATTTTGTTTAGTGGTAAGTAAATTACTTTAATTTGGTTAGATTTTACATTAATTTGGTCATATTTTTCTTCAATATGGTCACGTTTTGCAGAAGTGTGGGGCCAAAGCCACATAGGAACGACTCCTACATAAAGATTCGGACGAAGAAGGGCGAGGATGCTAATCCGCAGGTCGCTGAGAACATAGTAAGTTATAATTAAAATTATATTGTCAACTTCATATTATTTATTAATATTCTTTTTCGAAGTTAGTAACTAATTTTTATATTATTTCAAGAGAGGCTAAAGGCGATGCAAAATACCTAAAGTGATGTCGACAAGGCATCACTAAGTAAAGATGCACTAAGACAAGTTCTCGACTAATATTAAAAAGGTTGTATTAGGGGTGTTAACTCCCCTATATAAAATTCAAAGCCATTGGGCATTGCTTACAGTAATAGTGGGTTGTACTCTAAGGTCGATAGATACAAAGCCTATATGGACTCAAAGTTGAAAAATATCCCACAACTGATGAATCACATGTTTGAATGGTTTAAACTCATAGTCAAGAATCTGGGGAGTGGGAAGGGGAAGACGAAGAATAAAGAGAAGGGAAATGAGAAGATGGGTCAGGGGACCACTACTCCACCACCTTCACCTTCACATAGACCGATCGACTCATCTACCTTTCACGACATATAATCTACCCATATCCCCCTATCCCGACTCCATTTTAGCCAACTAGGGATATAATATATATTTATAACATGCATGGAGGCATATGGCTTGCTAGGGGAGTGAAGAATATGAGCATCACTCTAGGTACCATGGTGCACAAAAGATCGCTTCAGCATTTTGAATCTCGGGTCCTGGTTACTGAGATTTTGCTAATTAAAAATGATGAGATATTATTATTGGACAAGCAAGCTAGTGTTCGGCATATTGATGGCACAATGGGTGCGTACATCATTTTGCCAAATTTTCTCCTCGACCCTTTGTAGGACTTTACATTTGAAAAAACTTGGTTGACGTAATTAAACTTGTTATATTTTGATGTTATTAACTTGGAACATATTTAATTTAGTACGATATATTGAATTGGTGTATTTTTGGGTTTGTTTTAAGTGTTATGTTGTATTATATTGTTGATTGTGTTGATGTTGGTTTGAATAAAAATAGGACATTATTAAAGAGGCTTTCTACTGGGCAGTAGCTACTGCCCAATAATAATTTTTTCATGTTCTATAGTTTTGTCATGGTCCTTGACCATGATGAAAGATTGACAAAAATAAGGGACTCTTCGCACGAATATAATTTTGGACTGTAAGCAAGAGTTCCATCTTTTGAATGACAAAAAGTGATCCATGCATATGGGTGCCCATAAATCCCACACTATAATGAATCATAAGCATGGAGAAAATGATATGTGCACACAGAAAAGTTTAATATTATCATGATCCTTGATCGTGACAAGCCCTTGTTAAGGGAAACCTTGCCACGGTCTACGATCGCAATAAGACCGTGATAAATGAGGAGTTATCTCGGTCCATGATTGTCAAGGCTTGGTCAACCCACTTTTTTTCTTGATACCTTAGTGTAAAAATAACCATGAAAAAAGGTGGTAGTAATGGTCCTTGACCGTGACACAGGGAGTTGTCATGGTTATACTTGTCACGGCCCTTAATTGGGACAACTTCTTTTTGTCACATTCAAGGATCGTGATAATCCAGCACAAATGGTGTAGTGTTTACCCTCTCCCTAATCGTTTTTCATTACGCTATAAAGGATAGTTGTAGCCGTGAATAGCCATAATAATTCCTAAAAGTGAGAAATCGTCGTCTTCTTCTTTCTGCACTACATTTACCTTGGCTGAGGACTCGGTCTTCATTATATCAATATATTACTTGAAGTGCCTAGCTTGGAAGGGATCCTCTAAATATTGCTTGAACATTTTATGGTTCTTTGTGAGGTGTCCATGGCCCCGGTGATATGTGAACCTGAGGTTGGTATCCCTGTCGCCAGGATCACTGGCCATGTTGGCAGGTTTTGGATCATCATGTATCACTATCTTTGAAGAAGGTATCAACCACCAAGAAATTACTTTCGTTAGACTGCGGCTTGGATCGTCCCTTGCCAGTGTCATTCTTATTATGTCTACTATTTATAAATAACAATTGTACAGAATTATGAATTATTAATATAATTACAGAATTAAAACAGAATTACAGAAATGAAACACTTACTTGAATTTGCAGAAATAATATAAGAATAAAATAAATAATCCGAGCCCTGTTAAGAACAATCTCCTTAAGTCAATTTATTCCCTCCAATGTGCTCCGAGGTTGATGAATATTGTCTCCCAAGATAGAATAGATTTTCCAATTAATTATGTAGCACGACAATAATTAATTAGAACGAACTCAAATTCTGTGTCTCATACTCAACAACAATGCAACAGATGCTATGCAGAAAAAGAATTTTCTGAAAAAGATATGACATGAATTTTCTGGAAGAAATATGACAGCAATTCTGGAGGAGGGAAATTTTTCATTGTTTTAAAAACGGAGGGAGGAATCTGTATTTATAGCAAGTAACAATAACTGTCAAAAAATAGTTAAACAGTTAAACGAAATTAACTGTTGACAATAACTGCCAACAGTTTATTAATTAATTAATTTTATAATTAATTAATAATTAAAGCCCAGAAAGTTAAATAAATTCGGCCCAAAAATGTAGGATATTTTTATAAGACCAAGCCCAAGCCCAAGCCCAATCCCGAACCTATCCTAGCCGGTCGGCAGGACGGACATGCGCGCGCGCGTGTGTGGACCTTTGATAGAAAGTCAACCCGTGCATAGCTTAGGTCATCTCCCCTTCAAAGAGTTGGGATACCCTCAAGGAATCCAAGCCTTAGTCCATCATTTGGGTTTTATTAACTCATCATTTTCCCACTACTCTTCCAATGTGGGACAAGAGTTAAACATACCCAGTTCATTAACTTTCGTTGCTTTGTGAGTCACTTTGGGGACATATGTATCATTCATAACTTATTGAAATTGGACATATGAATATACTACGTTAATCTCCTTGCGGAGGTGAACGTGTTCATATATGGTCCCACGATTTTCGTAGTGTGGGTCCCACCTAAATTTGAGCTCAAAGTTGCTCAAAAATCTGTCCAAAAAAATCTGGACAGCTTTCCAATTTTCCAACAATCCCCCACATGAATGATATATCGCTATAAATAAACAGAACAGATACTAATGCAGATGCAGACACAAGTTGAGTAAAACTGAAGACTTATTGCATCAGAAGAAGTAGCCTAGTGGCCTTGAACTTTCCTTAGTGATATCGGATTTACTTGGTTAATCAGTAGCCTTCACGTCCTTGAACCGTCAACCATTTTTGTAAACCTAGACTACAGTATTCACACAACAATTCTTCAACACAATTGGTTCCCACGTTTGTGTTCATTTTGGCCATGAACACTGCTTGGTTCCGTGAGTATTTTAGAGAATATGCCTTTCATTATTCTCATAGAAGTGGCCCCCTTCTTACTCATGTAGGTGACTTCCATAAAGAGTATCCTGCAATACCCCACTTAGACATACTAAGATATGGATGTCATTAAAAGCATAACTTATCCTAATTTCGCGGCAGATGTGCATTGTCTCATCTTTGGAATGGATAGGATTAAATATCCTCCAGTGCTTACTGAATACAATGTAGTTCGGTTTGCCCATTGAACCTAGATCTTGGGATCTCTAGTCAGCTAAGTTGGGTTATTACTATATTGATTCTTATTTATTTATAGGCTTTAGACTCATTCCTCTCGATGATCTTTTAACTTGCTCTCGGTTTAAACCTTTCGTTAGTGGATCCGATATATTATCTTTTGAGTTTACATAGTCAATTGAGATAATTTCGTTTGAGAGAAGTTGTCTAACGGTATTGTGTGGGCGGCGAATATGTCGTGACTTTCCGTTATACATGTGATTTTGTGCCCTTCCAATAGCTGATTGGCTATCGCAATGTATACATATTGCGGGCACAGGTTTAGACCAATTTGGAACATCCTCTAAGAAATTTCGAAGTCATTCAGCTTCTTTTCTAGCTTTGTCTAGTGCAATGAATTCAGATTCCATTGTCGATCTAGCAATACACGTTTGTTTTGAGGATTTTCAAGATACAGCTGCACCTCCGAGGGTAAACACATACCCACTCGTAGACTTAGAGTCTTTTGTATCAGATATCCAATTTGCATCGCAATGTCCTTCAAGAACAACTATATATTTTAAGTAATGCAATCCATAGTTTTGAGTATATTTTAAATAACCCAAAACTCTCAATATTGCTTTCCAGTGATCTCTTCCTAGATTACTCGTAAATCGACTTAGCTTACTTATTGAGTATGATATGTCCGGTCGCGTACAGTTCATGATATACATTAAACTGTCGATAATACGAGAATATTCTAGTTGAGATATTTTTTCACGATTATTTCTTGTTAGATGTAAATTTACATCTATAGGTGTCTTAGTAGGACTAATATCATACTTCTTGAATTTTTCAAGTACTTTCTCTATGTAATGAGATTGAGATAATATAAGTCCATCCGATGTTCTAGAAATTTTAAATCCTAATAATATAACATCGGCGATTCCCAAATCTTTCATGTCAAATCGACTACTCAACATTTATTTTGTAGTTTTAACAATTTCCAAGTTACTACCCATGATAAGCATATCATCAACATAGAGGCATACAATGACATATCCATTATGAATGTATTTAAAGTAAACACATTTATCGCATTCATTAATTTTGAAACCATTTGATAACATTGCATTATCAAATTTTTCATGCCGTTGCTTAGGTGCTTGTTTTAATCCATATAGTGATTTAACAAGCTTACATACTTTTCCTTCTTGTCTGGGAGCTTTGAACCCTTCAGGTTGCTCCATATAAATTTCCTCGTCTAGTTCACCGTTTAAGAATGCAGTTTTTACATCCATTTGATGTATTTCAAGTCCATTAATAGCAGCTATTGCTATTAACATCCGAATAGACGTTATTCTTGT
This sequence comes from Sambucus nigra, assembly GCA_949130495.1. Taxonomy (NCBI): domain Eukaryota; kingdom Viridiplantae; phylum Streptophyta; class Magnoliopsida; order Dipsacales; family Adoxaceae; genus Sambucus; species Sambucus nigra. The sequence goes on along the minus strand of OX422210.1, from coordinate 43,919,669 downwards.
TACCGGTGAATATGTATCGAAGTAATCCAACCCTTCCTTTTACCTATAGCCTTTAGCTACAAGTCTAGCTTTATATTTATCAATTGATCCATCGACCTTCAATTTCTTTTTGAAGATCCATTTATAACGTAACGGTTTTGAACCTGGGGGAAGATCCACTAGTTCCCATGTACGATTTTGTAATATGGATTCAATTTCACTATTAATTGCTTCTTTCCAATTGGAAGCATCGGGTAAGGATATAGCTTCTTTATACGATTGAGGTTCATTTTCTAGCAAATATGTTAGAAAATCCGGACTGAAAGAAGTCGAGGTTTTTGCTCTTTTACTACGTCTTGGTTCATCCTCTATTGATTCAATAGGTTGATGAGTACCACTTGTAGTAGCTTGATTTATCCTTTTAGAAGGACCAGATTCTCGGGTCATGTTTACGGGAATTCATTTTCAAAAAATGAAGCATCCCTCGATTCAATAACCGTATTTACATGAATATCCAAAATCTCAGATTTACAAACTAGAAATCGATATGCACTGCTATTAGTAGCATAACCGATGAATACACAATCCACGGTTTTTGGCCCTATTCTTACCTTTTTAGGTTTAGGAACCATCCCTTTGGCTAAGCACCCCCACACTCGAAAATATTTATAGGAAGGTCTTCGACCTTTCCATAATTCATAAGGTGTCTTGTGAGTCTTTTTGTGAGGTACTTTATTGAGAATGTAATTAGCAGAAAGTAAGGCTTCCCCCCATAAATTTTGTGGAGCTCCTGAACTTAATAACATTGAGTTCATCATTTATTTCAAAGTACGGTTTTTGCGTTCAGTAACACCATTCGATTAAGGAGAATAAGGAGCGGTTATTTGATGAATAATCTCATTTTCATAACAAAATTCCTTAAATGGATATTCATATTCACCTCCTCTATCACTTCTAATAGCCTTTATCGTTTTGCTTAATTGATTCTCAACTTCATTCTTATATTGTTCAAATGCATTAATAGCCTCATCTTTACTATGTAACAAATATACATAGCAATATTTTGTGCAATCGTCAATAAAAGTAATAAAATACTTTTTCCCACCTCTAATTTGAACAAATTTTAAATCACAAATATCAGTGTGAATTAAATCTAAAGGTTCAGTTATCCTTTCAATAGAATGGAAAGGTAATCTTGCTAATTTAGATTCTACACCAATTTCACATATATGATTTTTATCAATATTAAATTTTGGCAAAAATTCCAAGTTAATTAATCTACGCAAAGTATCATAATTAACATGTCCTAATCTAGCATGCCAAATATTAGATGACTCAATCAAGTAAGAAGAACTAGCAATTTCATTCATTGAAACAGATGTTTTTGGGGTTACAGTAAGAACATTGAGTTTAAAGAGCCCCTCATTTAGGTAGCCCTTTCCTACATACATGTCACTTTTAGACAACACAAAGCAATCAGACACAAACACAAGCTTGAAACCATTTTTAGTAACGAGAGATCCAGAAATCAGATTCTTTCGGATATCAGGCACGTGAAGAACATTGTTGAGAGTAAGTTCCTTTCCAGAAGTCATTTTCAGAGTTATCTTTCCTTGTCCCACCACCTTCGAAGTGGAAGAATTTCCCATAAAGAGATTTTCTTCATTTTCCAAAGGATTATAGGTAGTGAACATCCATTTGTTTGCATAAATGTGTCGTGTGGCTCCAGTATCCACCCACCATTCCTTGGTATTTCCAACCAAGTTACATTCAGAGACCACGGCAGAAAGATTCATATCCGCCAAATCATTGACGATGTTGACACCCTCAGTTGCATTTGATTGAGGGTTGTTTCGATTTTGCTTCTTCGGCTTACGACACTCGCTTGAGCGGTGTCCAGGTTTACCACAATTGTAGCATTTGCCTTTGAACTTTTTCTTGTTATGTTTGGAAGTGCCTTCCCCATCATACTTTCGTTTGTTCTACTTAGGACCTTCAACGACATGGACCTTTGTTTCCATCGGATTCTTCCCACTTTTCTTTTGAGACTCACAGTTGTCTTCTTCGATTCTTAGCCTGACCACCAACTCCTCCACATTCATCTCCTTACGCTTGTGCTTGAGATAGTTTTTGAATAAAGTCCAAGATAGTGGCAATTTTTCAACAATTGCAGCAACTTGAAAAGTTTCACTAATTGACATTCCTTCAGCGTGAATGTCGTGGAGGATCACTTGGAATTCTTGCACTTGCGAGATCACTGATTTAGAATCAACCATTTTGAAGTCCAGAAAATGCCCGACGATAAATTTCTTCATCCCAGCATCTTCAGTTTTGTACTTCTTTTCCAAAGAATTCTATAATTCTTTGGATGACTTGATAGTGCAGTAGACATGATACAGTGTCTTGTCCAAGTAGGCCAAAATATAATTTCGGCATAGGTAGTCCGAATGCTTCCAAGCATCGACAACAGCAACCTTTTCAGCGTCATCTCCCTCTTGAATAGAGGGGCAATCTTCATATACAAACCTGCCCAGTTGACAGGTAGTGAGATAGAAGTACATTTGTCCTTGCCAACGTTTGAAGTCAGCCCTAATAAACTTTTCTGGTTTCTCCCCGTGTGGCATAGATACAGGTGCAGTCACATTTGTGTTGGTGACAATCAGTTTCGTAGAAGTAGTGTTCCTACTTTACGATTCCATTTCTATTACAAAAACAGATTTTTTTATCAATGATAAAATTCATATATAATGAATTAATCAAAACAGAATACAAAATTCTGTGCACCAATTTCCTCCAAATATAATTTACAATAAATGAATTCCAAAAGAATTCCAAATAATAATTCAGAATTAAACTATAATATAAACAGAATTCCGTATAAAACAGAATTAAACTATAAAATCTGTGTCACACTAATTTTTAATAATAAAAAGAATTCCGTACAAAACAGAATTATAATTTTAAGATTAAATTTTTACATAAACAGATTTTAACAAAATTCACAAATAAAATTTTATTTTCTAAAACATAATATAAAAACAGTATAGAAATTAATTTCTATACCAAAACTGTTTTATTAATTTATGCATTAAAGTAATAAATTAATTCATTTATTCTGTCAAAACAGATTTATTTTCAACAAATAAATTTTTGTAATAAAAAAAATTTTGTACACTAAAAAAACAGTATAACTTTATAAATTGTCTTAAGATTGTTATGTCTACTATTTATAAATAACAATTGTACAGAATTATGAATTATTAATATAATTACAGAATTAAAACATAATTACAGAAATGAAACACTTACTTGAATTTGCAGAAATAATATAAGAATAAAAGAAATAATCCGAGCCCTGTTAAGAACAGTCTCCTTAAGACAATTTATTCCCTCCAATGTGCTCCGAGGTTGATGAATATTGTCTCCCAAGATAGAACGAATTTTCCAATTAATTATGTAGCACGACAATAATTAATTACAACGAACTCAAATTCTGTGTCTCATACTCAACAACAATGCAACAGATGCTATGCAGAAAAAAGATATGACAAGAATTTTCTAGAAGAAATATGACAGCAATTCTGGAGAAGGAAAATTTTTCATTGTTTTAAAAACAGTTAAACGAAATTAACTGCCAACAATTTATTGAGATTTTCCTAAGCCTAAGCCCGGCCCGAACCGAGCCGGAGCGTGGACCTTTGACTGAAAGTCAACCCGTGCATAGCTTAGGTCAGCTCCCATTCAAAGAGTTGGGATACCCTCAAGGCATCCAAGCCTTAGTCCATCATTTGGGTTTTATTAACTCATCATTTTCCCACTACTCTTCCAATGTGGGACAAGAGTTAAACATACCCAATTTATTAACTTTCATTGCTTTGTGAGTCACTTTGGGGACATATTTATCATTCATAACTTATTGAAATTAGACATATGAATATACTACGTTAATCTCCTTGCGGAGGTGAACGCGTTCGTATATGGTCCCACGATTTTTGTAGTGTAGGTCCCACCTAAATTTGAGCTCAAAGTTGCTCAAAAATCTGTCCAGAAAAATCTGGACAGCTTTCCAATTTCCCAACAATTCTGTGATCCCTTCTTCACTAGAGTAGACTGATTTCCTCCTTTGGCGGTATTCTTGAGTTCATTATTTTCTTACTGTTTAGAACACTGGTAGTCCAGATCCTCTATTATTATGTGTTGGTCTTCTACCATGATGAACTTTTGAATACATGCTATGATATCTTCCATAGTTGACACCAGTTTCTTTCTTAGGGACTGATAAAGATCGCCCAATCTGAAAAAACCAAACTTGAAGGACGGAATGGCTAGTTGTTCATTGCAGTCATCTATCTCATCGAGTAGTTACCAGTAGCATTGTGCATACTTCACTATCGCTCTCTCTCCTATCTTCCTCATACATAAATCCTAATTAGGGTTTGCATGGATACCCGGCCCCAACTCCATGTGGAACCCAAACCTCCTAATCTCCCAAAAGTACGAAACAGGTCCTTTGCGTCAGTAGTTTATGAAGGATCATCTAACCATCATGATCTTGGACTTAAACCCCCATCAACATTCAAAGGAGAGCCAACAATCAATTTTTCAAAGAAGATATTTAAATCTTTTCAAAACCTTTCAAACACTCATTAGTGGGTAAGGTTTCACACGACAGACCATCCATGGAGGTAATAAGAAAAGTATTCCAAACTTTGTCCCAAAAGGCAGCTTTCAATATTGGCCTTATTGATCACAAACTCATATTGATTCGATTGAATTCTGAGGAAGATTATTCAAGACTATGGATGAGAGACACTTGGTACATTGGAAAATCTCTAGTGAGGATTTTCAAATGGACATCTGAATTTAGGCATGACATGGAGAGCAATATTTCTCCCATTTGGATCTCCTTTCCCACAATTACCTATACACTTCTTCTCAAAATCCTCTCTTTATTTTATTGCCCAACTGATCGGAAATCCACTGATTCTTGACGCTTCCACTCTAGATTTGAACAGACCGAATACTGCAAGAATATGTGTTAAAGTTGACTTAACTAAGAACATCTCAAAGAGGATTTGTATATGGTGTGGTGATATAAGTTTTTGGCAAGAGGATGTTATAAAAAAAAAAACTAAATATTGCAACAGCTGTTTAAAAAAAAGGCCATAATGAAGAGACATGTATGTTCTTGATTCCAAATACTGCTAATCAGACCAAGAAGAGACCAGAATATATGCTAAAAACTATCCTACAATGACCTATCAACAAACAGATGTATCAGCCCAAGTTGTCAAGATCACTGAAGGGGATGTCAATAAAGCTATTGAATATAATACAGATGAAGCATAAGCAAACATTAGAGATATTAATGATGAAGCTAAAAAGAATAATAAAGAACTTCTTGATGTCCTTGCAATGAATGACAAACCAACAGATAATGTTAAGAAGGAGAAAAGGCAAAGGTACACAAAAATTCAAGAGCATGTCAATAAAATCTAAAACTAAGAACTTTGCAATGCTGAATTATCAATCCTTTACATTTTTTTTATCCCCAAGAGGAACAGAGGTCCCTGATTATGAGAAAAATCAAGCTTCTTATCCCTTGTATGTTATAGATATTGAAGATGCTCAATATCACATTCCTTTTTCAGAGGAGCTACAATTATTTGCTAGAAGAATTGACAATAAACTTAGACCTTATAAGAAAAAATCAAAAGAAGTTAATTAGAAGGCATACCAAGAAGATGGCCCCACAATTCCACAAAAACCACTAAAGATGCAAGATCCCATGTTTAAAAGGCTGACAAGATCATCAACAAAAGGTGTCAATAAATCTCTTCCCTTTTGTTCTCAATGATTAATATAATTATTTGGTGTTAAGAAAAATAGGGCACATAGAGAATTTTAGAGAGAGAAAGAGTTCTCATTAATTGGTGTCTAACAAATGGGGGGGTCACCCCTTATTTATAGTACAAGTTAGTAGAGTCCTAATAGGAGTGGACATCCACTTAAATAGGATAAATACAATATTTATAACACTCCCCCTTGGATGTACACCATATCCACCATTCAATGATTATTGCCTCATTAAAACCTTACTAAGGAAAACCCATTGGGAAAAAACCGTAGTGAAGGAAAAAGAGTACAATTTATTGTGACCATTGAGTCGGTGTTGGACGTGCTTAATGCTGCCTCGTTAAAACCTTTACTAAGGAAAACCCAGTGGGATAAAACCTAATTAAAGGAAAAAGAGTACAACGCACAAATGTCCCAAATACATGTTCTTGTATCCCCCCCTGATAAGATGCTCCCCCTGATAGATATATTCAATTTCACCGTTGGTGGAGCCGACGCATTCCAATCTCGTACACAAACTTCTGAAATGTTGCCTTTGGCAGTGACTTTGTGAAGAGATCAGCGAGGTTATCACTTGAACGAACTTGCATGACTTCAATCTCATTTTTCTTCTGAAGCTCATGAGTGAAGAAAAACTTTGGTGAAATGTGCTTGGTTCTGTCTCCTTTGATGAATCCTTCTTTAATTTGTGATATACATGCTGAATTATCTTCATAGATAGTACTTGGAATATCTGTAATAGAAGACAATTAACAAGAACTACGGATATGCTGAATTAAAGATCTCAGCTATACACATTCACGGCTAGCTTCATGAAGAGACAAAATTTCAGAGTGATTAGAAAAAGTAGCTAATACAGTTTGTTTAGTAGAACGCCAGGAAATAGCAGCATTACCACAAAGAAATACATAACCTGTCTGAGATCGACCCTTATGAGGATCAGAGAGATATCCAGAATCTGCATAACCAACTAATTTGGAACTATTAGAGTTATATGAATAAAATAAACCCATGTCAGTGGTTCCACGTAGATATCTTAGGATATGTTTGATACCAGCCCAATGCCTTTTGGTTGGTTCAGAACTATATCTAGCAAGCAGATTCACAGAGAATGAAATATCCGGCCTAGTGCATTGCGCTAAATACAATAATGCACCGATTGCACTTAAATAGGGTACTTCTGGACCCAATATTTCCTCATCTTTTTCTTTAGAACGGTATGGATCTTTCTTTATGTCCAAAGACCGAACAACCATGGGGGTACTTAGTGGGTGCGCTTTATCCATATTAAAACGTTTTAATACATTTTCAGTATGATTAGACTGATGGACTAAAATCCCTAGAAGTTTTCTCGATCTGCAGGCCGAGACAAAATTTAGTTTTCCCAAGGTCTTTCATCTGAAATTCTTTTTTCAAATAGTTAGCAGTTGTTTCGAGCTCTTCTGGAGTTCCGATTAAATTTATGTCATCCACATAGACTGCTACTATTGCATATCCTTTTGAGGATTTCTTTATAAATACACAAGGGCAAATTTGATTATTTTCATACCCTTCCTTAGATAAGTATTCACTAAGACGATTGTACCACATTCTTCCGGATTGCTTTAAACCGTACAATAAACGTCTCAGTCGTATCGAGTACGTACTCCTCGGCTTTGCTTCAGGCAAAGGAAATCCTTCAGGGATTTTCATGTATATTTCTGTGTCTAAGTCCCCATATAAATAAGCGGTCACAACATCCATGAGTCTCATATCAATATTTTCAGAGACCGCTAAGCTAATCAGATATCTGAAAGTTATACTATCCATAACATGCGAGTATGTTTCCTCAAAATCAATCCCAAGTTTCTGTGAGAAACCTTGTGCCACGAGTCGTGCCTTATATCGAGTGATTTCATTCTTCTCATTTCTTTTTCTTATAAAAAACCCATCGATAACCTACCGGGTTAAAACCTTTTGGGGTTTGTACTATAGGTCCAAATACACCACGTTTATTTAGAGACTCGAGTTCTGCCTTAATGGCAATTTCCCATTTTGGCCAATCTACTCTTTGTCGACATTCATTTAGAGTACGTGGTTCAGTAACATTATCACTGCCCTTTGAAATTTGTGTAGCTACTGCATATGAAAAAACGTCATCAATGACAGTTTCTTTTCGATCCCACATTTCTCCCGAATATGTATAAAACACAGAGATCTCGTTATTATTATAAGGTACCTTTGCCTCTTCAGGGGCTTGTATAGTCACTTCAGTGACTTGTGTGTTTTTAGAAACAATAACCTCTTCAGGGGTTTCAGAGAAAGTGGATCTTTTATTCATAACCTCTTCGGGAGGATGATTAGGGCATGATTTTTCATTTGATCTCCGCTTCCGGGGAGCAGAGTCTTTGGAACCTACAGGTCTTCCACGCTTCTGGCGTGCAACAGATTCATTTGCTGCTGATGTCAATGTTTGTCCCACTGGTACATCAATTCTTGCAGGCACATTTGCAGCGGGTACATGAGACTTGGTTACTTTTGCAGCATCATTGAATGCATCGGGTAATTTATTTGCAATTTCCTGAAGATGCAATATCCTTTTCACTTCATGCTCACATGGAGTAGTACGAGGGTCTAGATGAGACAAAGTGAAAGTGTTCCATGTTAATTCTCGCCGTTCTTCAGGAACGGACCGTACTTCTGGTACGTTCTTTCCTCCCCCTAACGGCGGGAAGAGTGTCTCATCAAAATGACAATCCGCAAATCTAGCGGTAAATGTATCACCTGTCAGTGGCTCAATATAACGAATAATTGAGGGCGAATCATAACCAACATATATTCCCAAACGACGTTGGGGACCCATTTTGGTACGCTGGGGTGGAGGGATGGGTACATGCACTGCACAACCAAATTTACGCAAGTGGGATATATTTGGTTGACATCCAGACACAAGTTGAAAAGGTGAAAAAGGGTGATAAGCTGTGGGTCTAAGCTTAATTAACTTAGCAGCGTATAGGATGGCATGTCCCCAGGCAGAGACTGGGAGTTTAGACTGCATAAGCAAAGGTCGCGCAATAAGTTGCAAACGTTTAATCAAAGACTCAGCTAAACCATTTTGAGTGTGGACATGCGGGACTGGGTGCTCAACATCAATACCTTGTGATAAACAATAGTCATCAAAAACTTGAGAAGTAAATTCTCCCGCATTATCTAAACGGGTGGATTTAATGTGTTGATCAGGAAAATGTGTTCTAAGTTTTATGATTTGAGCAAGAAATTTTGCAAAGGCCAAATTACGAGTAGATAACAAACAAACATGTGACCAACGAGTGGACGCATCAATAAAAACCATAAAATATTTAAAAGGTCCACTAAATGGGTGGATGGGTCCACAAATATCCCCTTGAATTCTTTGTAAAAAGTATGGTGACTCAGAGGCAATTTTGAGAAAAGATGGTTTAGTGATTAGTTTACCTTGAGAACAAGGGGTGCAAAAATGATCATCGGGTAAGGTATGTTGTTTGTTTGTTAACGAGTGCATGTATGAGTTGTTTATGATTCGACGCAACATGTTTGATCCAGGGTGACCCAATCGGTCATGCCATAATATTAAATTATAAGGATCATTGAGCTTTCGGCTCATGACAGTATGTGATTCTACAACATTAATTGTTGTATGGTATAACCCCATGGATAATGCAGGCAATTTCTCTAGTGTGAGCTTCTGGCTTCCAACACTAGATGTAATGCAAAGGAACTCTTTATTATCTTCATTACATGTTTCAATATGATACCCGTTCACTCTTATGTCCTTAAAGCTCAATAAATTTCTTCTGGAATTTCTTGAGTATATAGCATTATTTATGAATAAGTGGGTACCATTAGGTAACATCACGTGGGCTCTTCCGGAGCCTTCAATGATCTTAGCAGGACCAGCTATAGTGGAAACATTAGCTGTATTGTATACCAAGTTTGAGAAAAACTTATGGTTTTTCAAAATGGTGTGGGTTGTCCCACTGTCTACCAGACAATTATCATCGCTTGCGCTTACTTTCGGATCCATACCTTTAACATAATTAAACATAAATTGAAATTCAATCCACCAATCATATAAGCATAAAAAAAAATGATCAAAACCATTTCATCAACTACTAAAAACTCGAAATAAAGATATAAAATTGTCTAAGCTCTAAGGATAAACTACTAATGTCTCAATAGGAAAGATGAAGCAGATAAATAAATAAATAAATAAATCATAATCATTTAGGTCTTCAGGACCGTCTGAGGTGGTTCTCCAAGCATGTTATCAAATGTCTCATCATCAATAGCATCTCCATCCTCATCTTCGAAAAAATCATTGAAATTGAGATCAGTATCGTCAAGTTTCCAACGGTCTTCAGGACCTTTCACAATGTTTGTCTCCACTTTCTTTTTCGAGGCCTGATATTTTTCAATCAATTTCTTGGACTAACGGCAGGTACGTGTCCAATGCCCACTGCGGCCACATCTATGACAAATATCATTTGGATTTTGTGGATTTGACTTCTGATTCCCTTTATTGCCGTGATTATTCCACTTCTGGTGGTTCTTAAATTTCGTATTTTGTCTAGGGCCATGATTATTGTAGCCACCTCTTCTGGAGTTGCCACGGCCCCGTCGCATATTTTCTTAGCCTCTTTCATTATTCTGAACAGAGTTAGCATTCACTTCAGGGAGTGCTACAGATCCAGTGGGTCTAGATGTATGATTCTTCATCAGTAAGTCATTGTTCTATTCAGCAACTAGGAGACATGAGATTAGTTCTGAGTACCGTTTAAACCCTCGCTCTCGATATTGCTGCTGTAGGAGCATATTCGAGGCGTGAAAAGTTGAGAATGTTTTCTCTAACATATCTGCATCCTCTACCTTTTCTCCACATAGCTTTAGTTTGGAGGTAATCTTGAACATAGCAGAATTATATTTAGACACAGTCTTGAAATCTCAAGTTGAGCCATTCATGGCGTGCACCTGGAAGTATGACCGATTTCTGGTGGTCATAACGCTCCTTCAGGGAGTTCCATAAATCAAGAGGATCTTTCACTGTCAGGTACTCACTTTTCAAATCATTGTGTATGTGATGCCTAAGGAATATCAGGGCCTTAGCTTTGTCCTGCCGGGACATGGTATTTTCAAGTCTTATTGCATCACCAAGATTTCGAGCTTGGAGGTGGAATTCAGCGTCTTGAGACCAATTCAGATAATTTACCCCAAAAATTTCAAGTGCTTCAAATTCGAGTTTAGAAATATTTGACATTTTTAAACTGTTCAATAAATAAATTATAATCAGAAATATGTAATGCATAATAATTCAATATTGATTGGAATATCATGTGTGTGATTAGGACTTTAAGCCCTTGATTTAATAATTAGAACTTCAGGTCCGTGCTATTTATTTGTTTGAACGTCAGATCAATACATAAAATAATTGAACTTCGGGTCAGTTTTTATTTGAGTATAAGGACTTTATTTACCCTATTGTGTCAAAACTTCAGGTTTGATCAGAAAAAAAAAATATTTGAAACTTCAGGTCCAAATTATAAATTATTTGGGGACATTTAATGTCCCTAACTCTATGATAGAAATAATAAAAACTTCGAGTTTTGATTGAGGGTTTATATTATTTGGAACTTCAGGTCCAAATTATAAATAATGATTCAAGTCCTAAATTTAAAGGTAATTGAGAACTTCGGGTCCAATTACTGGAAACTTCAAGTCCCAAAAATCAAAACTTGAGGTTTGATTATCATGTCCAAATAAGAGTTGGGAACTTCAGGCCCCAAAAATATAAACTTCAAATTCTACACATAAAATTATTGAACTTCGGGTTCAACTTTATGAATACCTTGGGGATACTCCATTGTGTCAAAACTTCAGGTTTGATCACAAATATATAACATCATGATTATATGTATATAAAAAAAAAATATGACCTAATATGGTATTGCTAAAATAAATCAACAAATTTATTATCCTGAAATATTATGTGGCACATATTTTTCTAAAAAAAAATTAAACAAAATATATTACGGATTTTGTTGAAACCTTGAACGATGGTTGAGAAAGAAAAAAAAAAATAGATGTTGAATGATATTATATGTGTAGCTATAGGAGATAAAATCTGGACAAAACCATCTTCAAGCCATAAAAGTAAACATGTATTATTAGTTCCGTAAAGGGCTAAGCTATCCGCACTCCACCAAATTCTTGCGGCGCTCCAAAAAAATTTCAAATGACAAAACTAACCTTAGTGCTAATAAAAGGAAACCCTCCCATTTCCCATGTTCTCCAACACTAAGAAATAAGTAGTGTTAACAAATATTTTAAGCTCATAATATTATGGAATTTTATATAACTTTATATTTTAATATATATATATATATATATATATATAAATGAATAAATAATTTTGTTTTTTAACCAAATAAGAACATCGTCAAATTAAAATATAAAACTACATGAATTTATTTTTACTTAACACGAATACGATCTAAGTACAAGCGACACGACATAATTTTTTTTATCAAATGCAAACACGACCCAGTAAACTTGGATACAATACGATTTTTTTATAACTTAACACGAACACAATCCAAATAAAAGAGACACGACATGACACAAAATATTATTTTAATTTATTTACAGAATCAGAAACACGACCGAACAAAAAAAATGATTTCGTATTGTGTGGCATTTTAATTTGGTCCTGTTTCTATTTTTGTAAAATAAAGATTTCACAACACGGCCAAATTAAAATCATGTTGTGAATTTTTTTTTTTTTCACAAAAACAGAAACATGGCCAAATTAAAATGACATGATACGAAATCATTTTTTTTCCCAAAAAGGGCAAGTTAAAGCGACACAACATATTTATTTTTTTTGCTTAACAAACACTAACACGATTCGATGGGTGTATTGTTTATGTTTTACTTCGATCGTGTTTGTGTTTATGTTTGGTAAAAAAAATCGTGTTTGTATTTGGTAAAAAAAAATTATTTGTGTTTGGAGAAAAAATCCTGTAATGGCGGTTTGTGATGAATTTATAAAAATAAATTACTTTTCATAACTGTCCGTTATAATTTATTTTTACCAAACCGCCATTACAAGATTTTTTTCCCAAACACAAATAATATTTTTTTTACCAAACACAAACACGATCGAAGTAAAACATAAATACCACACCACATCGGATCGTGTTAGTGTTTGTTAAACAAAAAAAAATCATGTTGTGTCGCTTTAACATAATTTTAATTTGGCAGTGCTGTGAATTTTTTTTTTTACAAAAATAGAAGCACGACCAAATTAAAATGTCACACAATACGAAATCATTTTTTTTGTTCGGTCGTGTTTCTGTTTTTGCAAATAAATTAAAATAGTATTTCGTGTCATGTCATATCTCTTTTATTTGGATTGTGTTCGTGTTAAGTTAAAAAAAAAATTGTGTTGTATCCAATTTTCATTGGGTCGTGTTTGCATTTGATAAAAAAAATTATGTCGTGTCTCTTTTACTTGGATCATATTCATGTCAAGTAAAAACAAATTCATGTCGTTTCATATTTTAATTTTAATATATATATATATATATATATATATATATGTGTGTGTGTGTGTGTGTGTGTGTATACATTAAAATATAAAGTTAGATAGAGTTTCATAATATTATGAATTTAATAATATTAAAGCGACACTAACACGCCATTACATGATTATTTTTCCAAACACAAATAAAATTTTGCGTTGGGACGTATCGTGTCGCATTTATTTGGTTGTGTTTGTATTTTGTAAAAAAATCAAAATAAAATTTCGTGTCATACCAAGTTGATTTTACTTGGACACAATGCAAGTAAAATCAACCTGCCACGAAATCTTATTTTATTTTTTTTATAAAAGCACAAACACAGACAAATTAAAATGTGACACAATAAGAAATCTTATTTAATTTTTTTACCAAAGACAAATACGGCCAAATAAAAGCGACACGACACGAAATTTTATTTTTTAATCAAAAACAAATACGACCCAATTAAAATACGATAAAACACAAAACGTTTTTTAACATAATACGAACACGTTCCAAGTAAAGCGACACGATACAAAATCTTATTTTATTTTTCTTTTACCAAACATAAATACAATAGTGACACTAATTATGTGTACATCTAATGTCACTATAGGACCAAAATTTATTTTTTTAAATGTGTTGGACTAAATCTTAAATAAAATATTTTTTAGAAAATAAACATTATTTAATTTCTTCTATAAATTTATTGAAATTAAAATTATTTGAAATATTAATTGCATCTCTCACAACTTTCTATCAATATCAAAATTAAGTATCAAGTCAACCCCATTTTTCTCTACTTAAATGCCACGGATCCATAAACTAAAAATTCCTAACTTTGATATTATATAAAAAGGGGTATATTTGGTATTTGACAAACAACTTGGAGTGCCAACAGATTATTTGGAGCGGCAATAGCGGCCCCCTTCCGTAAAAGAGTACACCATACATGAAATATAAAATCAATTGTTAAACTTTCAAGACATAGTAATGATTACATATATCAAAGCTTGTTACGCACAGTAGGTAACAAACATTATAATGGTTTTAGCACCTAACCAATGTGAGCATGCATAATAAGTAAATGAAGGCTGCGTAAAAAAAAATACTTGCGATAGAGTTAGCAGTTGTGGCGATGAGCTTTTTTTTTTTTTTTTTTTTTTTCGTGCTGATAACGTGTTAAGAAAAATAGGGCACAGAGAGAATTTTAGAGAGAGAAAGAGTTCTCATTAATTGGTGTCTAACACATGGGGGGGTCACCCCTTATTTATAGTACAAGTTAGTAAAGTCCTAATAGGAGTGGACATCCACTTAAATAGGATAAATACAATATTTATAACATTTGGAATATAAGAGGGGCTACCAAAAAAATCCGCAAATAGAAGACTAAAAATTCTGTGCGAAATTCATATGATTCCTTTCCTAGCCCTATTAGAACCAACGGTGGATGCAATGAAAATTTCAAATTTCAGAAGAAAATGGGGTTTAAAAGGCTACTGCAGTAGGTTAGTGGAAAAATTTGGATCTTTTGGAACTTTAATATGGAAGTTTAATGTATAGCAGATCATGATCAACAACCAACTGTTCAGATTTCTCACTCAACCTTATAAACAAGTTTGTTCTTGACTATTGTCTATGCCAAATGCTCTAGAGAAGAGAGAAAAGCCCTTTGGGATCAAATGGGGACTTTAACTGGTATTTTTGTAAACTCTCCTCATGCCATAATAAGAGATTTTAATATTATTAGTGACCAATCAGAAAAACTAGGAGGAAATGATGTTGACCCTAATTTAGTTCAAAACTTTCACTATGCCATTGAAGACTATGGATTTATAGATACCGGCTACTCAGGTACTAGATTTACATGGTGCAATAATAGAAAAGAGAATGACCTCATCATGGCAAGGCTTGACAGATGCCTCTACAACCATTAGTGCTTAACTCAATTCCCCCATTCAAAAATTCAACACCTAAACAAACTATCCTCGGATCATTCACCTTTGCTGCTCTCAATTAAAAATGATTTGGAAGAATTCCTAAAGAATTTCAAATTCCAAAAAATGTGGTGCAGCCATAACCAATTCCAAGATATAGTGTAAAACTCTTGGAATAAGGATTTATCTTGTCATAGCCAGAAGAAATTTGCATTTTAACTCCAAAGATTAAACGGGACCTTAAAAATATGGAACAAAGACACCTTCAAAGACGTTTTTCGTATAGTTAAATATTTGGAGGATGAAAACATTCAATGGGAGCTAAGATATGATCTAGATAGCAGTGATCTCAACAGGGAAAGTATGCAACATTGCAAAGCAAAATTGATGTTAGCTTACAATAGAGAAAAGGAGATTTGGAGACAAAAATCTTCAATAAAATGGTTCAAAAAGGGGATGCAAACACCAAGTACTTTCATACTCATGTGAAGGCAAAACATCATAAAGTAATTGTCCATTCAATTTAAGACAATAATGGGTAGCGCTTAAAATAGAAAAATGAAGTCAAAAACCATATTATCCAGTTCTCTAAAGAGAAATTAACGGAAGATCAGCAGACTGTTATGGTGGAATTAAAGATACAATCCCAAAAATTATATCCACTGAAACTAGTAAGCCTTTAGAGGATTTTATAACTGAAGAAGAGGTGTTTGCTCTAATCAAATACCTCAACGAAGACTCAGCACCAGGTCCTGATGGTTTTGGAGGTTCTTTCTATAAGTAGTGCAACTATCAACAGTTTCTTTTCAGGGCAGGAGCTTCCTAAGAGTTGGACTAGCACTGCAATTATGCTAATCCCAAATATGAAAGTCCCAAAAACATGAGGAAATTCGAGGCCAATCAGTTTATGTAATTTCTCTTTCAAAATAATTTCTAAGATCTTGAATAGTAGATTGTCTAAAGCTTTTCCTTTAATTATATCTCCAAATCAAAGTGGATTTATCAAAGGGAAGGCAATCCAAGATAATGTTCTTCTTGCTAAGGTGATGGTCCATAACTTATCAAAAAAATCCTATAGAGGAAATGTAATTTTAAAGCTAGACATAGAAAAATCATACAATAGATTATACGGGTTTCATGATCAAAGTTTTAAGAGGATTTGGCTTTGGGTAGAGATGGGTTGAATATATTTGAAGAAGCATTTCCAATAATTTGTTCTCCATCATCATTAATGGCATTAATAGTGGTTTCTTTAAATTTACTACAAGCTTAAGGCAAGGGGATCCTTTATCCCATAGTCTCTTCATTATTGTTGCTTACTATTTGAGTAGAGGATTGAATGACTTGATGTCCAAAATTTCATTAAGCCTTATTATCTACCAAGTGGAAGTCCTATGATTTCCCACCTAGCATTTGCAGATGATATGATCATCTTTTGTAGAGGTAAGAAGCAAAGCTTTCATAGAATTAAGGAATTCCTTTTGAAATATTGTAATATCTCAGGCCAAAAAATCAACATAGCTAAAAGTAGCTTTACTATTGTTAAAAATTGAAGTCTTCAAGCTAAGGAAAAAGTGGCAGCATGCAGTGTTTTAAAATTCAAAGACCTCCCTCTTAAATATCTTTGATGCCGTCTATTCAGGGGAAGAAATGAGGTTATTTATGATGATCTTATTCAATCGATTAGAAGTAGAATACATGGAATTCAAAACTCCTTTCAACTGGAGGAAAACTCATTCTCTTGAAGCATGTTTTATCATCCATTCCATCATACCTGGATGCATCCATTTCTCCTCCAAAGGAAGTGATCGCTAAAATTCATAGCCTCCTAAATAGATTCTTCTGGGGTGGAAATGAAATTAAAAGGGATAAATACCAGTGGAAGAACTATGAATATTTATGTAGAATTGTAGAAGAGGGAGGGATTGTCCTAGTGATCTTTAATGCTTTTGTTAAAGCTTCCTTAATGAAGCTCTATTGGAAATTCTGCACTGAGAATTCTCTATGAGCCAGTTTTATGAGTAACAGATTCAAGAATTGCTATTCTTCAAAAGGAGGATATTTTACATGGAGAAGCATGATGGTAATTAAAGGTAATTGCACTTCTCAAATGGAAATTATAGATTATCTGTGGACATGGGTTCCAGAAACTTCAGGTGATTTCACTATTTTTTTGCTTATGATTGTCTCAATAGTCAATATTCCATTTCTAGATTTTTTTGCAACATTTGGGATCATAATATCTCTCAAAGATGCTCAGTTAACTTGTGGAAAATCCTAAATCAATGTTTGCCTGTTGATGAGAACATCCAATCTATTAGGAGACTATGCAGTAGATGTAATGCTTGCCACAGGAACTAAAAAACAATTGACCACCTCTTCTTATCTTGCCCAAATACAAAGCCAGTGTGAAAATTCTTTTCTGAAATGATGGGAATTGAAATAATCACTTATAATATTCAATTTTTGCTTCATAGTTAGTGGATTAATATTCAAACCTTGGTAAATGCATTCCCATAATTGTGACTTAGGAAATTTGGAAAGCCAAAAACCAAAGGTTTTTTTAAAATTCAAATTTCAACTTCAAATCAATTACTATCCATTATTCAAACTTGATCTCTAGTACTTGCAAAGGGATAAGTTTCAGACATGGAATTAATTCATTTGATAAAGGAACTCAAGAAGCTTTTGGTATCAAATGCAGTAGAAAAATTGAGTTGATCAAAGTTGTCCATTGTAACTTCCCTCTAATATCATGCCTAAAATTGAATGGAGATGGGACCTCTAAAGGCAATGTAGGCTCAAGTGATTATGGTGGAATTCTCATAAATAAAATAGGGATAATGGTGTTTGCTTTTGCTAATTCAGAGGGTATCTCGTCCATTTTAAAAAAAAACAATTGTAAGCAAAGAAATTTTTAGGGGTAAAAATCGAAAGTTTTAAAACCTAGGTTAAAAAGATGTAAATACTAAATACCTTAAAGTTAAAGCTGCCTTAACAACATAGCACTCACGTAATTCCTTTTTCTTTTTCCCTTTGGAACCATGCCTCTTCTCTCAAAATCCCTCTTTTCAACTTCTCCAACCTCCTTTTTTTTTTTTTTTTAACTCGGTAAGCAAGTTATTTATTTTTCTTTATATAAATATTATTCGTGTTTTCTTATACTTTCATCTCATTAACTCTATTTTTATGGTTACATTTTCTAGAGTTGGGATAGATTTGTCTTCCAATTTGTTTCTCCTCTATTAGACATCCCTCCTCCAATTTTGATAGCTTTTTCTTCTCTCTCTTCCTCTCTATTTCCCTCGCCTTTAATTTTAGGGTTAATGTTGGGATAAATCTTAGGCTTGAATTTTGGGATAATTTTAGATTAAAATGTTATAGTTTTATGCAACGATAATTCATAATTTGAAATGTTACTATGCTTGTTTTGTTAGAGATTGATGAATATGTTATATATTTCTGTGTTACGAGTTAAATTAGGGAGAGTTATTATAAAAGAAAGCCGGTGTCAACATTCATGTCGCCTACTGAGAGTACTGCAGAATACGATTTTATGAATATTTGATATTACAAATTATTTTAGAATTTACTTGATTGTTAGTAATTAATTGTATATCTATTTGATTTTAAATATTTAAGAAATTATTTGGTAAATACTTAAGAATAACCTAAAAAGAAGGTCTCCCCTAAATCCCCAAAATTTGTTAGCCGTCGCTATCACAATATTGAGGCTCATGCCTGGTTGTACCTATACTTGGAGTACAACCAATTAATGTACTTGGGATACAAAACTTGCTAAAAAAAACTTTGTACACAGAGACTTTTTCTTATGTTAATCCATATTATCTTGATATGTATTAAATTTATATGAAAAATCGAGATCTGGTGATATAACACAAGGTCTTCTAAAAGTGGAAGAGGTGTTTACAAGTGCGTTCGATTCATTCAATATCGATGAATCTCGAAAAGAGGTTCGAGGGATGGGAGAAATGTATAACAAGAATTATTGGAATTCCTTGGGGATTCTTGATTGGTGCTGAGCTAACTATAGTGCAAAGTGGTAATATGTTGAAAACTTACAAATTAACCCACATATAAAATTTAAAGTATCCCAAGAATTTTGTCTGTTGAAAACTAGTTCAACATTTTTCTAGGTTTGACTAACACATATTTATGTTTGAACTACACTGGTCAATGTATAATTATTCATTAGTAACAAAATTTAACTGACAAATTTTTCCAAAAAATTGTGCCACTAAAATTAGTCAAACATAAATAACAATCCATACGAATCATAACTAACCAAGACATTATTGAGATCCTCATAACAAATTGTAAAAAAATAAATTAATTTAATACTACAAGGAGTTCCAATTTGCGGTTAGATTTTTTTTATTTAAATTAGCACTCTCCTAAGAACTTCTCTCAGTGATATGCTTTCCCATTAGACTTTTACAATTTGTAAACTAAGCATGGTTAAGGGTAACGAGCTAACAGATCATCTTTTAATAAACTTTAAACCGCTCTAAAACAATTGTCAGTATCACCACAATGTCTTATTTATCATAGGTAATTGAATGTTTTCTAATTTTTGCATCTTTTTCGTGAATGTTTTGAATTATTTTAATCAAATTTTCAATTTTTTTTATTGATTAGACAAAATTGTTACGAAATTCCCACTATGTTTTTAAAAACTGTGTGATTAGCTTCCTATAGCCTATGTTGACCAAGTAATTCTACTGTTCATTATTTTTTAATTGATATGCCAAAATCTAAATATTTATGGATAAAATTATCTTTCCATAGTTCATTGGTATCTATGTGTGCTAATTGTTGAAGCTATAAGAAAATCATACCCCACTATAGTCTAAGATAAGATTTCAAGATAATAAAGAAGTCTTAATTTTAGGCATAATGTGCCATTTTCTTTTTAGTTAGTAGGCATTACATGTTGTTTTATAATTTTAAGTATTTAATTTTGTATATAGATTTTATGTTGTTTATGGTCAGATTTGTTGATATGTTGGTTATAATTTTAGAGTTATGCTCCTATTTGGCTATTATATGTCTTTGAGGAAACCAAACCATTCTTTTATTGATGTGGGGATAAAAATATTTTCAAAATGTTTTCCATCTCAACTTAAATTTGCGATGTTTTGAATTGAGGTTATGACAATTTGTTGGTTAGTTTAGTAGCGTCTTGGTGAGTCAATTTATGTCTGAAAATAGTTAATGGTCCCATTCCCACTATGTTTTTAAAAATGGTGTCAGTATCCGAAAATAGAAAGAATAACAAGTCTAACAAAGGTTTGCTTTAATATTTTTACTTTCATTTCCAAATTTTTTTTGCGAACTATATTACTTTCATTATGAAAATTTTGAAAAATGAATTTTGTGCAATTTGTTTTTCAAACTCTATTACTTTCATTATGCAATTTTTAAACAATGATTTTGGTTAAACTTTATTTTATAAATAAAAAAGTAAAATTTTCGTCGTTGTGTCGATAATTTATTTAATATCATGTTATACCATTTGTTGATAGGTGGAAAATGGTGCAATGAGAGTGAAATTCTAATGAAGGCAAACCAAATGTATACTCGGAAAGACGTTATCAATGTTAACAACCCAATCCCCCATGAGTCATGTTTTCAGTCAAGACGTCGCATCCGTAAATTAAATGATTATATCAACATCTCTAAGAACAAACCAAAAAAATCACCTGTTGAGAAAATCTTTTCAATCTTGAAAGAAGTAAACAACGTCTCCTTCACAGAGACTTCTAAAAGATAAGGGAATATAGTGAAATCTAAAAACAGTGAGGAAAGAAAGAAATTTTTTTAATCTTTGTTCCCATGCCTTGAAAGTGCTATTGAAGATATTGAACCGTGTCTAATAGAAGTTGACATTGATTTTTATGATGTTGATAGTTTATCTTAAGAAGAGGAAATGGAAAAAATTGGCACTGAGGAGATTGATAATGATTTTGTTGATGTTGTTAAATCCTCTAACATAGAGACAATACACGGCATTGAAACCGAGGAAGATCCTACTATTGAGGAGGATTTCATTAATTCGGAAGGCGAATAATAATTTGAAATATAATTTGTCCACTCTCTTTAGGAAATTCTAGAAATAAATAACGATTATTGTGAATTGATTTTTATGTTGGTTAAAGAGTGTTTATTCTTACTACTGCAGCAATGCCAATGTATCAAACAGTGATATGCTTGTTATGGTTTTTATGAATAAAAAAATCATTAAATTGTATATTTCTAATTATTATTGATATTAATAATTTTATACTTTTTATGATTAACCTATGTGATATGAGTGTTGTAAATTGATTGTTATTAATATTGCTCAGTATGTGAACCTTCAGATTTATCTATTATTTGTGTTTTATCTTTAATGTAGAAATTTTTAAAGCTGGTTTGAATATGTGGCCATCCCGTTCCTAACTCCTCCTTCGGGGAATTTCGGCGCTCGTGCACGCGGTTGGATGGAGGGAAGAAGAAGGTCTCACCCCTATCTCCAGGAGCTTCGACCTTCATCAATTTTGGGTGATATAAAGAGATACAATCACAAACCTATTTTGCACAAAAAAGGAAAAAGAATTGTTGCCATCTTAAGAGAACGGTATCAAAGATATACTGATGCTCGGGGAACCAATTAGTTAAGAGGTTCGTGGCTAAGTTATGAAATGGAAAGGTGTTAGGCGCCCATATCGCCCTTTCGGTCTCTCATGGGCATGTGCTATTCTTCTCCTTAATAACTTAGTGAAATGTGTACGCGTGTATATATAAATGGAGAATGGAATTTCTCAACTCACAACATGGAGAAAGGCGGAGTGAGGTCATCCGTAGGAGTATTCCTAAAATAATAATTAAAAACATATTATATGCGCTCAACGGGATATCGATCTTTTTGGTGAAACGATAATATGTGTTAAATAAAGCGCAAATAAGAATAACAAGTATAGTATATAGAAATAATATATGAATAAAAATAGGAAAGGAGGACTCGAGTCTCGTGTTTTGACTCGAGCCGCCTACGTAGCTTAAAAAAATGTCAAAGTCCACGTAGTTCGCATGAGACATAAGGGTGAGTGTTATCCCATAAATCCAACCAAGGATTTTATTTAGATGTGTGTGTGTTTAGAAAAAGGATTTTTTTGGTTTGAGAAAATGTGGTGAGGAATCCCGATTGGAATTTATGAGCAAACCCTCTTTTTCTTATTTTTTGTTTTTTATAGAAAATATGGTATGTCTAATACTACTAATAAAAAGTGGGATATTAATATGTGTGGACTAACAAAGATGAAATGGTAAAGTAATAAATAAATAACTAATGTGACAATAAGGAAATTTAAAGAGAGAGAAGAATATTTGGAGACTTGAAAGTTGATCTTTATTATTGAAGGGCTGCCCTCGCAAGTGCATGGAGGTGGTAGGAGGACAGGGAAAGGATTTTGCTAAATTGGGTGGGAAAGGGATGGAAATGGAATATGGAGGAGGGCTTTCAATAGTATAACACACCGACTTTGAGAGAATATTGCTGAGATCACTGAGAGAGAAGTTTCTAAGGCTCCTTTCGAAGTGAGGTCAAGCTCTCTTTATATAGGGCCAAGGAGGTTCCGGTTGACATTGTACTTGACTTGCCTATTGGTAGGCTTCCCTAAACACACTGTTAATAGGAACGGAAATGGGTTTACCATTCAACAATCTCATGCAGATTTATCGAAAAAATGATCGTCAAATGCAAACCGTAAGTCCAAATACTGCATGGGGCATACCATTGGAAAGGTTATTCAAAGACATTTAAGAATACATTATGAACTCTCGAGTTCGGGAGTTAAATGTGGTCAAACGGGGTTCAAAGCGCTTGGCGTACTTTTGGACAAGAGATTCTCGAAGGAAATTGGATCATTCGTCCGAATCGTAAAGCTGATTCGTGCACGGGGTGGACCGTTGGAAAGGGAATTCAGATCCCTTTGAATATTCATTCAGTTTCATTTGGTTAATAGAGTTAACCTTAATCAAACGAGGCTAAAAAATGCCCGGTGACCATCAAAGTAAAATGGGTCGTTCATCCGTACCGTAATATTGATTTGCGCATGGGGTGAACTTTGGAAAAGGGATTGAGAGACCTTCAAATATTAATTCAGTCCCATTCCAGTTGAATAGTTTACGAGAGTCGAACAAATTCTGAGAGTTCCCAATGGTCTCCGGTTCAGTTTTGGGGGAAAATGGACTGTTCGTCTGAACTGTAAGGCCGATTCACGCATGGGGTGGACTATTGGAAATGGGATTTATAGTGCTTTCGAAGATTTGTTGAGATTTCACTCGAGTAAGGAAGTTGATTGGGGTCAAAATAGGGCTCGAGAGTGATTGATGGCCTTCAGATCGATTTTTAATAGTAAAATAAACCGTTCACCCGAATCGTAAGGATGATTAGCTGACACGGTGGATCGTCAGAATAGGGATTGAGTGCCCTTTGAAGATTTAGTGAGCTTTTACTCAGATGAGAAAGTTGACCTGAGTCAAGCGAGGCTCGGGGGTGCCCGATGGACTCTATATCGGTATCGAAGTATGACCTAGGGTTCTATGGTGAAGGAGGAAGTGATAGGGACCTAAGAAGAGTCTTATGGGGTCCTAGAATGTGGTGTCTATAGATCCCTTCTAGGGGTGAGCTTAGAACAAGTGAAGGCCGTCGAATAGACACCAAAGGTATGAGGATGACCGGTTCAGAGGGCTGAGTTCAATTTTAAGGACCTAAGGTAATGCTGGGGATGGACGATTCTACGGGCCGAGGTTGATTCTGAGGACCTAAAGTGGAATGAGCTTATTCTTTAGGCTGAGGCCAATTTTGAGGACCTATAGTTATGACAACTCTGTGGGATGAGGTCAATTATGAGGACCTAAAGTGGCGACGACCAATTCTGAAGACCGAGGTCAATTCTAAGGACCTAAAGTTGTGACGATCGCGTCTGAGAGTCGAAATCAATTCTGAGGGCCAATGTCAATTCTGAGGACCTAAGGTTGTGACGATCGATTCTGAGGGCCGATGTCATTTATGTGGACTTAAGGTTGTGATGATCGATTTTGAGAGTCGAGGTCAATTCTCAGGACCTAAAGTGGGGACGATCAATTCTGGGGGGTCGAGGTTAATTATGTGGACCTAAGGTTAGGACGACCGATTTTGAGGGTCGAGCTCAATTATGAGGACCTAAAGTTTGGACGACCGATTTTGAAGGCCGCGGTCAATTCAGGGGACCTAGAGAGGTGACGACCAATTCTAAGGATTGAGGTCAATTCTGAGGACCTAAAGTTGTGAAGATTGATTCTGAGGGACGAGGTCAATTCTGAGAACCTAAGTTTGTGACAACCGATTCTAAGGGACGAGGGAAATTCAAAGGACCTAAGGTTGTGCCGATCGATTCTGAGACTCGAGGTTAATTTTAAGAACCTAAGGTTTTGATGATCGATTAAGAGTTTCGAGGTCGATTTTGAGGACCTAAGATTGTGACGATCGATTCTGAAGGTCGAGGTCAATTATGATGACCTAAGGTTGTGACGATCAATTCTGAGGACCTAAAGTTTGGACATTATGAGGACCGAGGTCAATTATGAGGATCTAAGGTTGTAATATGAGGAGGTTTGCTCTCCGGGGAGTCTTTTGTACTTGCAATGTTATTGAGGATTGTGTTGTTTTGAGACTCTACTAGGGAAAGACATCTGACTGGAGATCATGTCTTTTTGAGAGGAGATAGCTTGGCTGGGGAAGATGAAATTATTATGGTAGATGGATTGGGAGAACATTTAGTGTGGTAATTCCACTAGGGATTTAGGAAAACATTTTATTTGCGGTTCTGTTGGGGAATTGCTGGAGCATAAAATGGTTTTCTTTGTGAACAAATGTTCTAATACTTGTTTGGCATTTTTAGGAATTTTTTAGAGAATTTTTAGAATTTATTTTTATTTTTTTACCTCTTGATGTTGATTCTCTGTTGGGAATTATATGTGACCTTTTACCCTTGAGGGATGGCTCCTAGGAATATGGCGAAGATGGGTATGCATGCACAAATGATAAGGTTGATGCCGCATGAGTTTGGGTACATCTGGTACCTAGGAAAAAGGGTTGCAGGGCAGATGGGGTGACATCTAATTTTGGTTCTTTCCCTTTGGAATTTTCCTGCAGATGCATCATTGATTAGGGGAGCTCGGTGTTGACCATGTTTCATGCTTGGTGTAGCGGCATTATACTTAAAAAATATTTGAAGAAGGAAAATAGAGATGCATATTTTGTTTGATTATCTTAATTTAGTAGCTTACTCTACATGCACTTTAACTTGTTGCTGAGTTTTTTCTTTGAGAAAGAGTAGGAAAAATGTGTTTTTGGGAAATGTTTGAATATGTTTTAGTAGAAGATGCCCTTGGTGGCTTGGATGAAAAAGACCTTCCCTTTTGAACGGATTTATTTTGACAAAAAGTAGGGGAAAATGAGTTTTTGGAATTTTTTGAATGGAGGAAGACCTTGGCGTTTTGGTTGTTATATGGATGAGGGAATAGGAAGCTTGATTGTAAAGTGGGGCTTGTCACTTTCATTGCATTATGATGAATCTGGTGTGTTGAATAGATTGTAATGATGTTGGTTTAGCTGGAGTTGTTGTTTTGGATGAGACGTCGTGTTCTACTACGGTGTTGTGTGCTTTAGGAGAGAGGTGGCGGGACACTACCCATACTTTTCATATTGGCTTAAAGGAGGTAACTTTCACTCCCATAGACGTTCAGCAGCTATTGGGGATTAATTGTGATGGGTTTTAGTGATTGTGGCTTTGTTGGAGCCGTTTTTGTGGGCCTTACTTCGAGGTTCTTGTTGGTGATGGGGGACCTAATGGTGGACCCTCAGTTGGATACATTTGCAGTGTGCATGTCTTACCTTCGCAGTCCTACGACAGTGATTCTGGCGGAGACTCTGAATGGTCCTAATGCTTGGAGGGAAGGTCACTCTGATTTTCTGAGAAGGATCCCGGTGATGTTGTTCATGTGGCTGGTTGAGAGGTTTCATCTGTCAGTTCCTCTCGAGTATCCCTTGGTAGGCTTATTGAATTTCATTACTCGATACTCCATCAGTTTTGACCCATCCATAGAGAACTGGGTAAATTGGTTCGTGGAGCATGGAGTCTGATACCTTCGCTGGTCAGTGCCATGGTGGGGGGAGCTGTAACCTATTCTGGAACTTGGAGAATACTGGAACATTCATTTTGTTGGCTTATGGCATACTTCATTCTATTTGAAGGAGCAACAAGTACCCCAATTTAAAAATCTTATCAAACTTAATTCAATTTCCTTTTATATAGATGGCTCAACTTAAACAAATTTTAATTTCTTTCAAATTAAAGTAAAACAAAACACAAAGTGAAATTTGATTAAACAAGAAATACAATTTTCACTTTAAACATATTAACTCAACCCATGTCCTAGAAATTTGCCTAATCAATTAATTAATTCATTTTTGCACATTAGGCTAAACCAAATTTTATCCAATAAAATTAATGACTTGAATTAAATTAATTTTTACCCAAACAAATTAGCACCAAATTAAATATAATACCAATTTTATCTTTTTACCTAAGCATGCATCTAGTGTATTATTTTCAAAAAGATAAAAGTAAGTAAACAACCACCACGCCGCGATATACGAGGAAAAACCCACAATGAAAAAAAAACTCGAACGACCCTAGCCTTAAGTCCACTAAGTATGGTACTTTTACAAGTACAGAGAAAAAGACTTACAACACTCGAATCGACTCCCTTCAAGCCCCGATGCTCCTTTTTGTACCGACCTCCGCTTAGTTGACAATCCCGGACTCCACCGGAACCTTGGAATCCACCAATGAGGCTTTAGGAACAACCATTAACCACACATGGTGCCTTTCACCATATGAGAATGCCACAACCAAAACTAGACTTCTTCTTTGAGGGATATAGAAGTAAACCCAAACTTATCTTCTTTGAGGTGTAGAGAAAAACCCTATGCCAAACACTCCAAGCAAGATATATGTATGGTAACTTGTAATAAACAAACTAAGGGTGTAAAAAAGTGTTTTTCAAATAATGTTCTTGAACTACAAACACTTAAACATGAACTTTTGAACTTGGAATTTTCTCACAAAAATGTTCTGTCTAAAAGGTGTTTAGAAAATGTCAAAAGTTGGTTTTTCAAACATGGTTCCCGCACATTTAACTTCTGTTAAAAGTTAGCGGGTAAAGGTAAGTGGAAACATGGCAAAAACTGCTCAAAACTGTCAGAAAATTTTCTCGCCTGAAATCTTGTTCGAACAAGATTTCATTCGAACGACCCTTCTAACGAAGTTCCAATGGCCAATGGGGAAATCTCGTTGGCAAAATCGTTCGAATGACAAACTCGTTCGAACGACAATATCGAACGAACTTCCAGAATGTTCAAAATTCAATTTTTAGCCCAGAAACATTATTTTAAAGTTTTAAAGAAACATTCTGAAAATAAACAACAGTTTAAAATAACATTACACCCAATACAAATTGTTCCAAGCTCCTATATATATATATATATAGTTAAAATGTATTCATACCTTAAGTGAAATGGAACCAATGTTGTTGGCGTAGAAACGAGGCACATTAAACCCGACATTTGATGAAGCTTTATGAACTTGGCCGTTACGTCTTCAACTAACACGTCATAAGCTTGAATGGATAAACTTGAACACTATCCTATGACTCAAATGTTTTTGTTCGGAATTGAGCCAAAACTACATTAAGACTAAATCGGAGAATTATGTCCTTACAAATATCCCCCTTTGGCTAGTCCGGGACAAAAACCAAAACAAAATCCTAAAGGGCCGTCAAGCTCTACTAGACTCAAACATCCCACCCAAACTTTACTCAAGACCCAATGATTGATCTCTTTGTCAATGATTAAAGTTGCCATTTAGAAGAATTCCTGCAAACTTAAGCAAACTATCAAACCCATAGGGAATATCAAAATATAAAATGCAATTAAAGTAATTACTTCCCCCTAAATTAATTCTCCTTTATCAACAATGTTCAACCTAAGAAGATAGCGCTCTCCCCCTAAGTTAAATATCCTAAACTTAGATAAGATTATAATAGGATTAGATACCATTTCTCCCCCTATTATTCTCCCCTTTTTTGTTCAGGAATAGACAAAGGATATAAACTAATTTAAACTCGAATGAGCTTAGAGTGATAAGAACATATGGGCAACAAAAGCACAACTAATTCATATAAAGAATAAAGGATATCAACTAAGATGCACTAAAAGGATACCAACTAAGATGCACTAAAAGGATACCAACTAAGATGAATGCAACAAGATAGATACCAATAATGAAGTAGAAGCATAGATGGACTAGAAAGCAAAGCAAAGACAAAAGAGATATCATATATATACATACACAAAATATACCAATAATGCACACGCATATATATATATATACACACAGAATTGACACAAACTATAATAAGTTTTGTGCACTCGTATGGCAAAAATGTGTCATATGGAAACGGAAGTGCAGGGGTGTGAACTAGTAATAATTAAATTTAGACCCAATCACTTAAAACATGTTCACGAAGTTCTCAATTGATTGCAAACTTTATCACATTTGAATATAACCTCTTGTAACAATATAATTTGAACTCAATGAAAAAATATACATAATGCATACAAGTCTAGAGTTTTGATGATTCTACAAACCAATAGAGTGATGACATTGAAAGTATAACTAGGATAAATGGACATTGTGCAAACCGTTGATATACCATCCAATCTCCCTCAATAAGCATATATATTTTTGAATGAATATATCAATTAAAAATAGGCATTGGCAATTATTTTTCTTTTTAATGCCATATTTTACTTTTAGGCCTTTGGACCACGTATTTCTTTTAGGTCCATTACAAACGGTGTCTTACTCGCAAAGGATAATATTTAATTTCATAGCCCTTCCCCGTGCACATTTATATAAATTATTTTTATGTCTCACAAATCTCATGTGCAACGGATTTTGACATGCACTAGTCCTCCTAGATCACAGATATGTAGATGACAAGATTGGTAGGAGAACACCTCACAAAGCTCAAATATAACATGTGATGATTAAGTTTCAAAAGAGCTCGTGCATTTGTGAATTAAGGCATATAAAAATAGAATTCATTGAGCAACACAAAATCCAACTACTCCATGTAAGCATGGTAAAGAACATTTTAAGGATTGACAATCTTAACCAAAAGTTCTTACCACATGGAAGCATAAAAGAGGGGATTCAAACACAAGTATACGACACATAAAGTGTGTCAAACTACAATACACACACAAAAAAAATCTTTTTGAGTTTTTGAAATTTTTAACCAAAAATAAAAATATTTACTCAAAAGACAAACACAATCTCATTTGTATTAAAAAGGAAAAACACAAATGATAAACAAAAATCTTTTTGTATATTTTTCATTTAATGCATACTTAAAATGAAGCAAATATAATACAAAATAATAAACAGGTCATGATTTCTAGCATGAGATATGAAGTAAAGCAATGACTAGAAAATAACTAAACATGCATACACCTAGCAATCATATATAATATGAAGCACAAAAAGCTAGAGTATGCAAACAACTAACACATTCAACCTTTAAATTTAGCAAGGGAGGTTTCATGTGAAAGTATATGAGAATCAACAAATCTAATATCTAGTGCATCTAAAAATGATTTCCTAACCCATATTTAAAATGATGGGGTTTGGGAACTAATGAAATGCTAGACATAAACTTCTTAGGACTTCTTTTAAGATCAAAACAAAATGACCTAAGATGACCTTTCCTACCACAATGCAAGCATGTGTAAACACGAGGAATGTTACCTAAGATGTGACCTTTTCTAAAGTCCTTGGATAAAGTTGACCCTCTAAAACAAACAATGATCTTATCTTTAGCAACAAAAATATTTGAACAAGATGTGCTAGAACCATTACAACTAGTACTTGAGTCAAGTAAATCATTTTCATTTTTAAAATTTTGGACTCAAGTAATAAATTAGACTTCTCAAATTTACGGGACTCCTTATTTAAATTTTCAATCACACCTAGAAGGTTATCATGCTCCCCCTCAATGTGAGAAAATTTGTCCCTAAGAGTCATTTCTCGACTATCACTCTCTTTCTTGAAAATTTCTAAAATATTAAAATTGTAATTTATGTCCATGAGATTTTCACGAAAAATATCTTTTTGAGATAGGGAGTTTTGCAAAAACTCAACTTTAGTTTTAAAACAAGAATTTTCATTTTTAAGAAATTTAATTCTTTTTGCAAATCTCAAATTTAATTCTCTTAATTTTTCATTACACTTATTAAGTCCATTAAATTCCTCTCGAATATCAAAAAATTCATTATCATTAGAAATGGACAAATTATCATTAAGACGTCTCATCGAGAAATACAAAACAAAAATGAGAGTGAGTAAAAAATGAACCACCTAAAAATACAGGGAGCACAAAAATAATAAAAGAAGAAAAACGGATCTTTAACGTGATAAATTAGCGCTCCGGCTCCGATACCAATTTGAAGGAGCAACAAGTACCCCAATTTTAAAATATTATCAAACTTAATTCAATTTCCTTTTATATAGATGCGGAATAGAGATGGCTTAACTTAAACAAATTTCAATTTCTTTCAAATTAAAATAAAACAAAACACAAAGTGAAATTTAATTAAACAAGAAATACATTTTTCACTTTAAACATATTAACTCAACCCAAGCCCTAGAAATTTGTCTAATCAATTAATTAATTCATTTTTGCACATTAGGCTAAACCAAATTTTATCCAATAAAATTAATGACTTGAATTAAATTAATTTTTACCCAAACAAATTAGCACCAAATTAAATATAATACCAATTTTATCTTTTTATATAAGCATGCATCTAGTGTGATATTTTCAAAAAGATAAAAAAAAGTAAACAACCACTACGCCGTGATGTACGAGGAAAAACCCACAACAGGAAAAAAACTCGGACGACCCTAGCCTTAAGTCCACTTAGTATGGCCCTAGCCTTAAGTCCACTTGATCATATTCTGGTGTCTCTTGATGAGTTTTACATTTGAATTATCTATACCAATCACTAGGCATAAATAATCTTTTTATTGATGTAAATGATAAAATGCATCTTCGTTCTCGGAGGTTAGAAAATAATAGCATTTTATGAAAAAGATGGGGACTGTACCCATGTAAAGCGTATGAGTTGCCCTCGTATCTCTGGGGGGTTTAAAAAAATTGAGTTCCATTTTGAAAGGGTAAAATTTCTTGAGACGGTCGAGGTTGACTTGGAGTGCCATCTCTTCTCCATCAAGGTTAGTGAGAATAGTGGA
Source organism: Sambucus nigra (assembly GCA_949130495.1). NCBI lineage: Eukaryota > Viridiplantae > Streptophyta > Magnoliopsida > Dipsacales > Adoxaceae > Sambucus > Sambucus nigra. The sequence continues at coordinate 43,887,899 of OX422210.1, read as the reverse complement.
GCCTCTTGACAGGATTTTATTCACAATATAGCGATGAATCTAGTTCAACTAGAATTTCCCTCTGGGGTCTTAGACGGTTTCTATGATTTCTTTGAGGGCCAAGTCTTCTTCTTGGACACTACGGTCCTTGACTCTTAAGTTGAATGATCGCACTATCTGACGATGGTACCCTTGTATGTGGTATAGATCCTTCAGCCTCTTTTCATCTAAGAATGACAATTCATAAAAGAGGCTCTCATACCAATCTTCCTCGCTGACTCGGCCTTCAAGCATAACACACGAGGAAGGTATTTCCATCTTAACAGGTAGAACTGTTTCCATGATGTATACTTGAGAGTAAAGGGTAGCCCCAGTAGATGTCCTGACTGAAGTGCGGTAGCTCCATAGGGCATAAGGGATTCGATCGGCCCAATATCAGCAACTCTCGATCATTTCACTGATGTTGCATTAAGGTTTTTATTGGCGAATTCAACTGCACCATTGGTTTGGGGTCGGTAGGGAGAATATTTGTGTCTCTAAATCCCGTAATCATCAACCATTTACGTGACCCTGGCTTCAAAGTGTAATCCATTATCTGATACTAGCTCGTGGGGAGCCTCGTATTGGCAGATGATGTTCTTTTGGATAAACTTGGATAACTTCTTGGCCTTTAGAACTACATATAACTCGACTTCGACCTATTTAGTGAAGTAATTAATGGCAACCAGGATGAACTCATGCCCATTTAAATCTTTGGGTGTAACTTTCCCTATGATGTTAATGCCCTAGGTGGAGAACGGCTAGGGAGAAGTCACATTGTACAATTCTCAATGAGTCAAGTGCTGGAGATTAGCAAACTGCTGGCATTTGAGGCATCTTTGGACGTGCAATCTTAAACCATGGTGGTCTAATAACACCCTTTATACATAATCTTCTTAGCAAGAATATGACCGTTCATGTGGGGTCCACATTCCAAGCTGTGGGTTTTCTGCATCATTTCTTTAATAGCCCTGGGAATGTAGTGCAAATAGGTTCCATCAAAGTTTCTTTTGAACAGTACTTTTTCGCAGATGATGTAATGGACAACCAGTTTACAAAGGGTCATGTGATCTTTCTTATTGGCATGTTAGGGATACCTACCATGCTTGAGGAGGTGCCAAATATTGCAGTACCAGTGGGTTAGCATAGCTTATTTTTGGACCTATTGGAATCTTCCTCTGTGACGAGCTCAATGTGGTAGCAGTGGGTTGGCATAGCTTATGTTTGGACTAGAAAAGGGGCCAACATTATTCTCTTGGGCATATCGACCATGAAGGTCGGGGTAGCAAAGGCATCAGCTAAGTTGTTCTTTACGCGGAGCAAGTAGTGGAAGGTGATATCTCAAAACTGCAAGGCCAACTCTTTTAGGTGGGCGTGGAAGGATAAGAGCTTTTCATCTTGGACTTTCCATCTTCTACGAACTTGATCGATGATGAGGGAGGAGTCCCCGTAGACATCCAGGTGTCTGATACCTTTATTATGGTCGATATTGGGGCCTAAAGTGCATGCCTTATATTCAGTCATATTATTGGTGCAGGTAAAATCTAGCTTGATGGAAATAGGAGTGTGAGAGTCATTAGGGGTGATCACGAGTATCCCAATGCGATATCCTTTCTTGTTGGTAGCGCTGTAAAAAAACATTTGACATCGGAGATCCTTCTGTGAGGTGCAAAGAATATCTTAATCTGGTTATTTAGTGACCCAAACATCAACTTCTTCTATGGGGTAGTCAATAAGGTAATTGGATATGGCAGAATTAACCATAAATACATTCGGCTAGACAAGGTAGATTTTTCAAGAAGTATTTCATGGGATTAATTTAGGACACAAGTCTTGTAGGAAAAGTAAGCATGTAGTGCCATAACTTTTGAGTGACCTAGACTAAGGCAACACATGCTTTCTCCAAAGTAGTGTAGTTGACTTCGTACCCGACCCATTTTTTACTGTCATGGTAGATGGCCCTTTCTTTGCGAGTTTCTTTAATGTATTGGGCTAACAAAACCCCTTGTTTAGGTATTTATTACGGTTAAGTACAAGAGTAAAGGGAGACCTAGTTGCGTAGGCATAAGCATCAGAGGTCGGTTAAGATATTGTTTGATTATATTGAAGATTTTCTGACAGGACTCATTCTAAACTTTTATAGAATCCTTCCGAAGGAGTTTGAAGATAGGTTCGCAAATGGAAGTCAACTAGATGATGAACCGACTGATATACTGTAATTTTCCCAAGAATCCTTGGACTTCCTTTTCCATTCGGGGAGATGGCATTTCGAGTATGGCTTTCCGTTTGGCAGAGTCTTCTTCGATTCCATTCTTGCTAACCATGAACCCCAAAAGCGTTTCTTTAATGTGGCCAAAAATGCATTTCTGTAAGTTTAAGCGCATTTGGTATCGTCGCAGTCATTCAAAGAACTTTCGGAGGGCAGGATCGTGACCTTACCAAGTCTTAGATTTAATAATCATGTCGTGTACATAGACTTCGACCTCCTTGTGTATCATATAATGAAATATGGTGGTGCCAAACCTTTGGTAGGTAGCCCCTGCTTTCTTGAGAGTGAATGGCATAACCGTGTTACAAAAGGTTCCCAGGGGGTGATGAAGGAAGTTTTTTCTTAATGATAAGGGTGCATCTTAATCCGATTGTATCCAACAAACCCATCGATAAATGACGAGAGCGTGACTGGTCATGTTGTCTATAATCATGTTGATGTTGGGATATGGGTAATCGCCCTTCGGAGATGCTTTGTTTAGATCCCGGTAGTCGATGCACATGCTGACCTTTCCTCCCAATTTCAATATGGGTACAATGTTAGCTAGCCATGTGGATATTTAATAACCCGTATAAAGCCTACATTTAACTATTTAATTACCTCTTCCTTGAGTTTGAGTGACCAATCGATGCGGAGACTTCACAACTTCTATTTGTCTGCATTATGTTTTGGGAGAGTTGGGATCTCGCGCTCAACTATTTTGGGATCGATGTCGGGAATAGCGTCATAGGACCATGAGAAGACGTCCACAAATTCCTTTAGTAGATCCTCAAATTATGTGTGCTTATGCTCGTTTAGGGTGGACCCTATCCCAATCTCACGTTATTGGCTACTAGAAGCGATATTAATAATAATAATTTCATCCTCATTAATTTAAATGCGATTATGTTATTTATTGTAAACCTTATTAAGACCAGTTAAAAATTATTCATTTGAAAAATCATCATCAACAGGAGTTTGAGTAGAATCAAGACAATTAATTTAAGGCAAGGAGAGATTCTCAAAATTCTCTTTTATTTCACTTTCGGGAAAAATAGCATTGAGAAGCTCATCAAAAGTGGTCTTGATTGAATTATTATCAGAAAAAGGAGGAACAACAATAGATGAATAGATAGGGTAAGTAGCCGAAGCTGGGTTGGGTTGCATCTCAGCAGGTGGGATGGGTATAGGATTCCAATTGAGAAGAGGTTCATCGGTGGCAATGTTCAGAGTGGATGGGTCCGACGATCTAGTGCCTGAATAGATCATACAAAGAGTCAACCCCAATGTCTGCAGGTTGAAAAAGACTTCAAAATCACTTTTTTCAGAGACCTTGGTATTATCTATAACTTTCTGAGTGAGAGATTGAACTTGATGCTGACAGTCTTTGGCCCAGGAGTAGTTGTCTTAAAAGAAGATTTCCATCCCTGGCTTCATATCCTTATCCACATGATCATACCATGGTTTAGGAAAGCCATAGAAGGTAAAATCTTCACCCCCTTTGACGAATCTTCCATTCAAGGAATCCCTCAAAATAGTCTTAGCATTTTTTAAACTTCTCTTCAACCGTGGTAGGTGGAGCATTCTGAGTTCTTCTGGTGAAGGCTAATAGCCCAAGCCACACGAGGCAAAGGCCTTTTTAGGACTATGGGTTCAATTATCCCTTGTTGATGTCACCCCAGTACGGGCATAAAGGGAATTTCTTAAATATTTGTATCACGTTGACATTACAGTGAGGGGTGTGCTCTGGATAGACTTGGGCTTTGAAATTATCCCCTACTTGAAGGGGAGGTGGGTCAACCCTGAAGTTGAAGAAAAACATGCCATTCATCCCATGATGTATTTATAGTACAGATTGCTGGTGCTGACATTTTCAATATTGTCATTATCTCCCAAAATGGTAATGACTTGCCCATTGGTGAAGAATTTTAACTTTTGATGAATAGATGAGGATACCCCTCGAATGCTATGAAGCCACGATCGACCAAGCAGCAAATTAAATCATGCGAGTATGTCAATAACTTGAAACTCAATAACTGGATTGATAGGGCCATCCTCTATTGTGAGTGTTATAGATTCCATAACCTCTCCGCGAGTATTATTATAGGCTCGCACTGCGACATAAGTAGGAGTTAGGTCAGTTAGTTTCAACCCCAAGAAGTTGAAGGTTCTTAATGGGAAAATATTGAGGGTGAAACCATTGCTGATGAGTAAGAGCGGGACTGTGTTTCCCATCACTTCAACAGAGATGTTGAATGCATAGTTGTGATTAGGGCCGACCTTCAGAATGTTTTCTTTGAAGAATGAAAGGAGCACTGTACCAAAACTGGCGAATGGTCACGACTAAAATCATGACCAAGACTATCGGTCATGGACTTAGGCTGTGACCATTTCAAGTGCGACCAATTTCATGGGTCGCGACCCAGGTCCGTGACCAATCGGGGGGTCACGACAGATGGTCGTGGACCTGTTCCATGACCCACACCGCGATGGGAAAAAAAGGTCACGGCTAAAACCAGCTTCGAAAAAACCACAACAACTCCTTCCATGGTATTAAATAAGATAAGCCACCTTTGTCCAGTCTCCACTGCCAACATCTTACAGACTACTCTCCTCCACAACCACTTTATATAATCCCCAGGGATATGCCAAACTCTCCTAACAGACTGAGAGGGACGGGTTGACGGGCGCCGACTCTCCCATAAAGAGCCAAGGCGCATGCGGAGACGCTCAGTCAAATCTTCTACAAAAAATAAATCTAGGGTCTGAGGTGGCACGACCTGCTCCAGCCAAATTGGCACAGAAGCCACCAAGGGAAATAAAAAGGGGTCCGTCTGAGGCCAACCAACCAAACATACGGGTATTCTCCCAGCTCCAGAATAGGCAGCAACTATCCCCACTAAGGCACTCACCTGTATAGATTTAGAGCCCCATGCTCATTAGAATATTTCTCCCAGCTCTCAATAACCAAGCTGAAGCTGATGAAATGATGCGATAAGAAGTTGGGTATAACCGAGAAAGGATATTCTGGAGGAGTCACCGGGCGGAGTCTATCAGATAACCACATGAACAGCATCACGGGGATACTCCTCAAAAAGTCAGAACGACCTTATCTCCGGGCATCCAGGCCGTTTAAAGTCTCCGCCAATATCACCACCGCAGGATTGCGACTGTATGACATCCATGAAGTAATGGCTGCAAGTTGTGGGTCCACCAGCAGTTCCCCAGTCACCAGCAACAATTTTGAAACTAAGCCCAGAATAATGGCTTCGGTGTATCCAACATCACCAACATCCTGCAAATGCATGGATTGTAACACCTCCGAAAGGGAGATCATTCCTCCAGCAACCAGTGGTCTGGCCGACGAAGGAAAAATATGAAGAAGCTCGGCCAACAAATCTATGGGAGAACACGAAAACTCAGGAAGAGCTGCAGAAACACTGGGATTTATCCCTAGCATGGAAAAAAATTCCTCGTAGGTAGGACAAACCTCATCCAACCCAAAGTGAAATACATGGTCTTCGGGGTACCAAAATTGTACCGCCGCCATCAGCATGCTCCACTCAATGGGCTGGTTGCGCCACAAAGAAACTCGACGCATATTTAAAGCATCAAAGTCGACATTATAAGAGCACATTGCTTCCAGGGATTCGAGGTAGTTAGAAAACTCAATGCTACCAGGGAGAGCCATCTTGTAAGACTAAGAGATAGTAAGAAAATAAGAATATGAAAAAGGAAAAAAATGAAGGTGTGATGAAAACACTCCACCCTTACCCCTTTTTATACTTGAAAATCCTCACAAAATACATAACCCTTGCAGAAATCGGAGGGAACCCTATCCCACAAAGTACCAAAGGCTGAAGAGGGCACTAATCAAAGCTTTGTATTGATGGGGCTGGACTGACATGCCGATAGGCAAGACAAGGTGTTTACCGATAGGCAACCCACTATTTTTGGAAATTTTCCTTTTTCCTCTTTTGTCAAAATCAGAAACTCAATAAAAAATTGATATTCTCAACAGAATTTCAAAAATCCCCTTCTACCCTTGTATAATTTCTCATTTTTAAAACTTTCCTTCAAAATCCCAAAAACTATCTCTTTTTACGGTCTCAACAGTAAAGTAAAAAGCGCGTGTGCATGGATTCATTCACCATTAACAGAAGATAATAAAAAACTCCATTGCATTGTATAGATATTTTTCTGTGTTACATCAAATTTTGCAGGAAATAAAGAAAAATAAGAACAACGGGACACAACCCGAACCCACATTCTCTCTCTCTCCCTCTAACCTAAACTTCACCCCTGCGACGAGACGACGCACCACCGCTATCCGAGCCAGACTCCTCCCCGGACGAAGAAAACGGCACCAATCAAGAAGGAACAGGAACCGCGTCCCGAATATGGGCAGTCACCGAAGATATCCAGTCTCTGATATCCCTCAGCCAAGTGGTCGACACCCGGACTTGCTGCTAGAAAAGGCGAAATCAGTATCAAAGCAAAAAAGAAATCAAAAAGAAAGAAAGAGAGGAACATAAAGGTATATCATTGGATGAAGGACCTCCTCTATCAAGACCAACTCCTGTGGATCCATCGCATGAGGACGATGCAACATAGGAACCATCCCTCCATTAGCCCGTCGAATGTTGTACGAAGGGGTATGCAATCGCACAAAGGGAACCTCTGAAGTCGCCGCCGCCGCAGACGTCAACGGACCACCACCGCTATGGGAGGACCCCACTGGCTGACTCGAACTCGCAGGAGGGAAGGGCAACGCATTATATATTCTAGGCACCATCAAACAGCTCATCACAAAGTCCATATAGTCATACGGTGTGGTCGTATCAGTGTACAACAGATAGGAATCATCGATTATCGCCTTGATCCTCGCATCCTTCGGCAGTCGCCGCTCCCACCTCATGGACATAGGAGGTTACGCAGGTGTTACCACAACCTCCTCCTCAGCGATCTGTCGAACCACCCTCTCCCTGAGATACCAAGAGTTTCCAAACTCATGCGCCAATAAACGCCGCAGCTATGCATTCACCCCAGTCAACCCCGTGTCCTAAACAGCCATCCCCCAAGGGTAAAAGGTCACCTGAAAATCCCTAGCAGGTATAAGTCAATATAGAATCATAGCATACAAAGACCAAGACTGAGAAGGAAAAGTCTTAACCTATCACTTGTCAGGCCATTCAAGACCTTACACACCTCCTCCAGAGAAAGAGATCTCCTCGACTGCCGATTGGCCTTGCGCCATCGATACAATCGGTAGAAGTCCCCAATAATCTCATCCTTCAGAGCGATCAGCTGGGTATTACATCCAATCACTTCATAGAACACGTCTGCCAAAGACGAGAATCCACAATAAAAAAAGAGACGCATAAGGAGAGTGTGAATGCATGAAAGGGAAATGCGCAAAATAAAGAATACCACAAGAAGATACATGGCTCCAGTGAAAGTCTGCCGGCACCACCGACTGAATGCATCCAGAGAAAAATAGATGGTCGCCAAAGTCAGGCTCCCCCAATCATAGAAAGGGATGTTCTAAAGCACCCTCAAGTACAGCAAGAACCACAAGTGGATGACGTCGCTGCTCGACGCCACCATAAATACCCCAGCGCTAGCAAGATAAATAATTGGGCCATTCGCCTAGCCTGTAGCCCGTCCTCCACGTCAACCACCCTACCCAGTAAAACATCCTTTAGAAGGTACAGCCGAATGGAATCCCCAGATATTATCCTCCCCATGTCACCGAGCGTCGCACGCACCGCCTCCGGCCTCACCCCCAAAGAGCGATCCACCTCTATCTGCTCTCCATCGAAATCCAGTCCCAGTAGCTGCTACATATGTATGTGAGTCACAGTCATCTCCCAAAAGACAAAATGAAAGGTGTGGGTAGTATCCCACCATCTCTCCCCTAGAGCACACAAGACCACTATCAAACGAGGCGTCTCATCCAGCGCAGATACCAACCTCCCAAAACTTATTTATGACACCAGCCAACATAACACAGGTGGAAGATGCTCCCAGACATCCTTAAGCCCCGTCGTCCCACGGGACAGCATGTTCAACAAAGAGACATCGGACTATCAAAAGGAAAACCTTGTCAAAAGCCAAGAAAAAAGGAAAATCACAAAAAAACAGAATGACAAAAGTCATTTTACTCACATAACCGCCAGGGTTCACCACCCTCGAAGACCGATGAAGAGAAGGCTCCCGAAACAAGGTCCGCTCATCCACAACCGGCTTGAATGCATCGAAAAAGTTCTCGCTCCCCAAAGCAAGAGGCATCGTATCCCTCCATTCCACGTTCGCCCAGTCATCAATAGTCAACCACTCCCTTTGTGCTGCAGTGCTCACAAAAGCGGTCATTTTATAGATTACAGAATTCTAGAGTGATTCGTAGAAGAAAATCACAGAGAAAGAGAAGGCAAGAAGCTGTGAAAAAATGAAAGGAATTCGCCCCCTTTATATAGGATGCTAAGGGCCATGCCGATCGGTACTGACCCCAAACCTACCGATCGACACTGACCCTTTACCTTTCCGAGGTAGTCCAAAATACCGTGCCACTACCGAATGGAACCCTCTACACCATGTCGACCGGCACCCCCTTAAAATTTCGTACAAAAATTCCTCAGAAATTCCATAAAATCCTGAAAACTCCTCAGAAAATTCTTAAAAATCCCAGGAAGGATTTAGAACATTTTCATCAAGAAAATCCCGCACTCCCTCCAGTGGAACCCCTATTTTCCCCATAGAACTCTCAAAAGCCAAGTGAATCCTACCGGCAACGTCCCCGAAGGATCTCTAAGGATCACCTCCTATTCCCCAAAGGTCTCAAACCTCCCTGAGCAATAGGTCCAATACCTGGACCACCTAATCACTTCCCTAGTGGAGTTTACAACATCAAATTTGCCTTTCCTCCGAAAGATCTCCAAAATCACAAGTATTTCCCCAGCAATTGGTTCCTCAGCCCAAAACAAAATCATAAGGTCATTTCCCGGGTAGAGTTCCCCAAGAACGTCTTAATTTAAGACCGCAGAATTGGTCATCTCAACTTAAGCCCACAAAATTGGCTTCGACCCGCAGAATTGGTCATCTCAACTTAAGCCTACAGAATTGGGTTCGACCCACAGATTTGGTCATCCGAACTTAAGCTCACATAATTGTCTTCAACCCGCAGAATTGATCATCACAATTTAAGCCCTCAGAATTGGCTTTGACCCGCAGAATTGGTCATCTAAACTTAAGCCCGCAGAATTGGCTTCGACCCGCTGAATTGGAACCTCAACTTAAGCCCGCAGAATTGGCTTCAACCTGAAGAATTGGTCATCTCCACTTAAGCCCATAGAATTGGCTTCGACCCGCAGAATTGGCTTCTACCCATAGAATTGGTCATCTCAACTTAAGCCCGCAAATTGGCTTTGACTCATAGAATTGGTCATCTTCACTTAAGCCCGCAGAATTGGTCATCTCAAACTAAGCCCGAAGAATTAATCATCTCAATTTAAGACCTCAGAATTGGTTTCGACCCGCAAAATTGGTCATAACAATTTAAGCCCTCAGAATTGGGTTCGACCCGCAGAATTGGTCATCTCCACTTAAGCCCGTAAAATTGTCTTCGACTCACAAAATTGGCCACCTCATCTTAAGCCCGCATAATTGGCTTCGACCCGCAGAATTGGTCATCTCAACTTAAGTCCGCAGAATTGGCTTTGACCCGCAGAATTGGTTATCCCAACTTAAGCCCGCAGAATTGACTTCGACCCACAGAATTGGTCATCTCCACTTAAGCCCGCATAATTGATCATCTCCACTTAAGCCCTTAAAATTGGCTTCGAACCTCAGAATTGGTCATCCTCGTTTCCTTAAGCCCTCAGAATTGGCTTCGACTCACAGAATTGGTCATCCTTGTCTCCTTAGAATCAACCTCGACCCTCTAAATTGGTCATCCCCAGCATGCTCCTTAGGTCCTCAGAATCAGCCTCGACCCTCTAAATTGGTCATCCTTGTTCCTTAGGTCCTCATAATCGACCTCGAACCTCTGAATTGGTCATCCTATTCCGAACGCATCATGCGGTGTCTATTCGACGGCTATCGTTTGTTCCAAACTCACCCGTCGAGGGGATTTATAGACATCCCTAACTATTACCCCCTAAACTCTCCTTAGGTCCCTAGCACCTCCCTTTATCAATAAAAACCCAAGTCATACCCCGAGTACCGACCTAGAGGCCATCGGACGCTCCCAAGCTCCGTTTGACCAAAAATTCAAACTCTTTAGCTCTATCAAAACTGAACGAATCTTCAAAGGGCACTGAAACCCCTTTCTAACGATCCACCCCGTGCGCGATTCTAACTTACCATGCGGACAAATGACCCATTTTCCTCGAAACCTGATCTAGAGGCCACGGGGCGCTCCCAGGCTCCATTTGACCAAAGTCAACTCTTCATCTCGATCGAGACTGAATGAATCTTCAAACGGCACTAAAACCTCTTTCTAACGATCTGCACCGCGCGTGATTTTGACTTACGGTACGGACGAACGATCCATTTTACTCCGAGAGGTCACCAAATGCTTTCAGGCCCTGGTTGACCAAAGTTAACACACCAAACTGGGTCAAACTCGTTGGAATGTCAAAATACATCTCCTAACCTTTCCAACGGTCCACCCCGTGTGCAATTCTGACTTACCATACGAACAAACGATCCGTTTGCGTCCGAAGTTTCCCCGTCCAAAGGACCGACGAGAGCTTCTAAGCCACATTTAACCCAAAGCCAACTCCCAAACCCGAGAGCGGTCCCAAGTACTTTATAAGGTCTCTGAATTACCTTTCAAATAGTTTATCCCGTGCATAATTCGGATCAACGATTTGTGCTCTACGACCGATTTTCCGAAGGAGCCTGAAAGAGACTGCCAAACGGATGGTTCCAGACCCTGCATATTGGCAGTGGGCCTAAACTCACCTGCCGATTGGCAGGACCAGGGATATACCGATTGAAAATGCCTCGGGCCTATAAAAAGGAGGGCTTGACCTCATTGCAAGGGGGAGCCCAGATCTGAAATACCTCACTCTCAGCGAATCTAGAAAATCTTTCTTGAAGTCAGCGTGATTTCCACATCCAAATTCCTTTACAACCTTCACTTTTCATCATCCTTTTCATCAAACTTGATGAATTAACTACCCTTCATTATCATCCAAGTGCAAGAGCTACTCTTCAACATTCAAGATCAAGCTCAAGATCTTCAAGAAGGTCCAATTTTCTCAAATCTCTCCTTAAATTCTCATAAATTCGCATTACCTTGTTTTATTACTTAGCACTTTTATTTCACATATCCTAATATACTTTTTATTTATTATAATTGCACATCTCTTATTTTCATACAAATAAAAACCCAAAAAACAAAAAAAAGAGGGTTTGCTCATAAATTCCAAACGGGAATTCTCACACTTTCTTACACTTTTATCACAACTAAAACATTTTTTTACACACACACACACATAAGAGAAGCCCCCGGTTGGATTCACGGGATAAACCCCACCCCTCATTTTTCATGCGAATTATGTGGACTTTAATGCATCTATAGTCTACGTAGGCGTCTCGGGATAAAACCCGATACTCGAGTCCTATTCTTACTCTTTCTCACATTTTCTATTTTCTCTAAATTCAATTCTCTTAGACTCTATACATTTACATAGATATATTTGTTCTTAGTGGCGTATTATTCCACATACGTTATCGTTCCATTATAACGATCGACGTAAGGATAATCACGTAAATCCTATTTTCTAATATTATTTTTAGAAATATTCCTACAAATGACTCGCTTTATCTCTTCCATGGTACAAGTCGAGGATTCCTATCTCCACTACGTATACACATGCACACATATCACGGGGAAATAAAGAAAAATAGCAAAAAACTCATGAGAGACTGTAAGGGCGGAATGGGTGCCTAACACCTTCCCATTTCGTAACTTAGCCTCCGAACCCTTTTTGAATCATTTTGGTTTTGTATGCATCAATATGTCTTTAGATGCTGTCCTTCGGGATGACTCCCTTTTCTTTTTATCTATTTTGAGTAAAATAGACTGGTAAATCCATCTCTCTACATTTTTCACCTCATCAACGACTCCGACCGAAGCGCTCCCGAGAGGGACGCACGGAACCTAGGATCCTCTCTCTCACCGGCCGCGAGGATCGGGGGATGGCCACAATCCTGCAAAAAGTAGCATACAAAAAACAAACGATATCAGTAACCAAGTAGTTTTAGAAAAAATCATATTCAAGCTAGAAAATTGCATATACGAGTTATAATAATCATCATATCAGTTACTACGAGTTATATTGGTCCCGCGCGAGGTGTTGGTGCCACTCACGGAGCCGTTTGGGGGTTTGGTATAATTGTTTGGTGGTGAAAATAATAGCTCCTAATTTTTAATCTAGTTCAAATTAAAATGTCATTGCGTAAAACATTAACCCAATGTTATATTTCCTAAACATACATCTAGGTGAGCATGTCAGAGTAAATTAAACAAAGTAAAAATTAATCACACATCCTTGCGATATTCAAGAAAAATCCACAATAGAAAAATCTTAAACGACCTAAGCTATGAAAATTCACTTTGACATAGGATTTTTACAAGGAGAACAAATGACTTACTTACTGACTCAACACCTTTAAGCCCGATGCACTTCAAATCGCTTCCTTGAACCTTATTCATAACCACCGTCGAAATTCACCAATGAGTATACAACAGGTTCTCCTGCATCTCGGTATCCACTGATTTGGACTAGTTTATATCACACAACAACATGAAATACACTATGCCAGACAATATTAGATTGAATTCAGGGCTCAAATCATGAGATCTCAAACTGGAATATTATGTGATTCTTGGATCTCTTAAACGAGGGTGCAAATGGGTGTGAAAGAGGCAAAAACTTTTCTCTATATGAAAACTTTTTTTTAAAACTATTTTCCCTTAACAAAAATAATTTTATGTTCCCTATATATATTGAAAAACATGAAAAGATGACGACACAAAACACAAGGTAAGTCATTAGAATGAAAAATAGTATCCCGATCGAATACCTTAGGCAATGTCATTTGAACGAAATCAACTCGTTCGAACACCTTAGGCAATGTCATTTGAACAAAATCAACTCGTTTGAACGACATACCTAAACTCAAAGCTCTCGTTATAAGTCCGTTAACCTTGTATGAGCAAAACTATCCATCTCATTGGAACGAAACCCATATAGTTTGAAAATGTGCGAAAGAGATCAATATAATCGTTAGAACGAAAACTATTCGCGTTTGAACGACTTTAAAAAACAAAAAATATTTTTCTAAACTTTCTTTTTCGAAAAATGCCTCAAATAAATATAAGACACCCAACATAGAAACCCAGGGATCAACATAATAAAACATATATACCTTTTTCGAGATGTTGAGGTTGAAGAAGAAATGCGTCATAAATTTCTTGTCACTTTACTTGGGTTGTTTCGTGTCTTGAATGCATCATAGGCTTGAAGGTACATACATAAAAAATCCTAACCTATGATTGAAATGGTTTTGTCCAATGGAATAAAGTCAATATTATAAGTTACATACATAACATTTCAAACATGAAAAACTTGTCCTTACAAGAATCGAGTTATGTAATGGGAGAGACAATTATTTTATGTGAGAGTGCGCTTTTGTTCAAACAAATAAATTATTTAATTAAACACAGTTTTTCAATTAAATCCTAAAACATGCATCTAGGTGTTATTGAAGACAATATAATCATGCAAGAACATTCAATCACAAACAAACACACAAATGAGGAAAAATCCCCCAAAGGGGCAAAACCTTTTATTTTCACTATAATTTGTAAAGAACGGTTTACACGGATTATACTGAAAACAAGAGTGACATACGAAATACCCTCAGGTGTCGGTTCCGATGTTGTTGGCTGAAATCTCCCATAAGAACTCCAGATGGGCAGCAATGGAAAAGGGTCGGCTTCTCCAAAAGTTACTCCATATGAGTAAAAATAATCCTTCGAAGTTGTAAAGATTCAAATACATATTTAGGAATGGTTTTGTGAATCAAAAGGCATTAAACCTTAAAAACTTGAAGTCTGTTTTTTGGGTTGTAAATTGCCGAAACGTGAACAAAAAACACTTGGAAAAATGTACAGAAAGGACACATATATTTATACGAAAATCGAGTAGGCTCTGTCGTTCGAACGAGATCACGCGACATGCTCATGTCGCTCGAACGACAGAGCGATGTCGTTTGAACGAGCTCGACGACCAAGAAATGTCCGCTTCTACACTTAGAAAAATTTCTGCTTTTGTGTTAAAAACGAATCAGACTTAAAAAAAATATTTTTCAAAAAATTCCCAAATATTTATGCAACTTCAATAAACCATTTTACCAATAATGCGAAGTGGATTAGTGGGAACGATTGAGCAACACGTCGTATGAAGCATGGTGTACGTGTTAAGATGGTGGATGCATGGATTCGGATCAAGTCCATCGTGGATGATCGTGTTGACGTGCCGAATGTAAAAGTATCGGACATACATACTGTGATCTAGGACAAATAGAAAATTCCTAGATTTTACCCCGGATATTTATAAAATTATGTCCTTACATTATGAGTATGCAATATTAGTGACAACTCGATTACACGAGACCAAATTTAGCATTGGAACTAGGTGGTCAACAACCGACTGGTCTGGTAGCGAAATTTGACACCTTTAATGATTTTGAGTTCTTTTATGTGATTAGGGATTTAATTTCAATTTGTGTATATTTTAGATTTAAAATTGTTTCTAGTGTCAACAATTTGACTAACAAAAAATTCTAGATTCTCAAAAGGTTTGATATTTGAAGACATGTAGTTTATTCAAAGAGAGGAGGAATAGTGGGTCGGAGGTGGTGATGGAGAGATTAGGTTAGAATTAGGGGGGATAATGTAAGATAGACTTTAACTAAAGAAAACAAACTATAAAAAATGATTTTAATTAATCTAAACATTAATTGATTAATTAATTAAACATTTCACGGTTCTTTAATAATTTGATCTTGAATCATCATGATAATCACATGTAATCATTATGTGAAACATTAAACGATAATCTAATAACATACCGGCTATGAACTTATAATTCTTTCTTGTATGTCCATACTGTCATAATTAGAAAGATTAGCAAAGGAGTTGACCTTAACAATGTTTAGTCTGACCGATCTTCGAACTACGGCTTTATCCCATGTTTGATAAAAATATATTCCTGTTCCAGCGCATTCCAATGTTTATATATTTCCCTATGGTCAAAAAACTATTATGATATTAACTCTCATTGAGAATTTAGATTTCTCTCCCTTAATCTATAATTTCATTATGTTGTCTTTAAGTGTGTATGAATGATGAAAAATATGCCACTTATTTATAGGTAGGAACATTACTGAATTCTCCAAAAGCCACTTAATCTCAACCGTCCATCAAGGTGGCTACCCAAGACTCTTGGTATTTGGGGTACCATTTCATTAACCAAAGAGACTCTTAATATTAATATAATTATGGAACATATTATGGGGAATTATTATTTGAAATAATTATAACATTCTCCCACTCGCTCCATAATTATCATAAGGTGCACAATAATCTTTGAGTCATCCTTAAATGATTTTTTTATAAACACCTTAATCAAATAAACTACTAATGTGAGCCATGGCTCTCATATACTAATTCAAGAGAATGATCAAATCCACATACCACAATATTAAGAACTCATCCAACAAGGCCTATAAATTGGGTTATTCAATAATGGTCCAATAATGTCTTATATAAAAGACTATTTATGTCACATTCATCATTTCACATGCATGTAAACTTATATTGCAAGACTAGAATTAAAATATTTATAAAACACTATTATTAATATCAAATATAGTGTCAAAACTAAGCATATAATAATTCACAACACTTATACTAAATTGGCTACACTCAAGACCCATATTTTAAGCATGCTTCATGAATGTCCTTTAGTAATATCCCATTTATCAGTGAATATGTTGTTAACACTTGTACTAATGTGTGGATTAATGTGTTTAACTGATTCTTATTATTTCTAAACTTCTTTGTTCACACATATAGGTATTATATCCTAATATACCTAGATTCTCTAAGATGCATATTAGTTCTTCATAATGAAGATTACTGCGGAATTATCTTATATTTCAGCGATTTGGTAATAGTGCCGACAACTTCGAGTCTTAAAATAAATTTTCGCATCCATAATCCATAAAATGTAGCCTCAAAGCATGCCATAAATAATATTTAATCAAGAGCGAAACAAACTTGCTTAATCAAGAGCGAAGAGTTATCATAAGTGTGAGGATATAATATTTTAGGCATCTCATTACTTCATTCTCTTAAAAATATTTTATTTCTCTAATTTATCATTCATAACTAATGAATAGAGAAATCCAAAATACATAAACTTACTTCCATTGGCCTTGATATATATATATATACGCACTAAAACAAATACATAAAATATTCTTAAAATACCATTGTTGGAAAACTGACACAAGTTTATATAGTGATTTTTCAACCTATACACTTCTTTTTTTAAACTCTGATAAGTTTTCACACTACACACAAATCTTAATCAAAAGGAGCTACTATAGTCATAAGAATTTCACATTTTAAGATATATTGGAAAATATTTATTTTCTTAATCATATGTTAAATTCACATTTTTGTAGGTAAATCTCATAATCATTCAGGATAACATACTCATTCAAGAGCTTCTTAAAATTATTCATTGTAATTTTATCCAAATTTGTTTCTTAATACGATTATATGGTGGTTGATCATTTACTTATTCTTTATTGTAAAACAATCCAACAACTAAAAAAATAATTATTTTGAATGTTAAGTAAATGGTACGATTACCTTAACTTATTTTAAAATCACATTAAATGATTTAGTACTCCTAATAATTTTATCATTCCTTAAAGAATTTGACATTTTCGATATCAACTATAATTAATGTACTCTCTTGAATGTGCAGAGAAACAATTCTAAAATTAATTTCTTTTAGTAGATTCTAAATCCATGCATGTACTAGACATTCACGGTCATATGGGCGTGTCAAATTGGTAATAAACTTTTAACCATATATGTTTAAATAATTTTCTCAACCAAAAGTTTGAAATCCAAATATTTTGGTAAATATATGTGTGAATAACAATTGTCGTGACATCATTGGTGTGTTTTGATTTTGTTTTATAATGATATGATCTATGTAGGTCCACTATCCAAGAAACTTACCACGATCTCCCACTTGGGTCACATAAATCGTCCTAAAATTATAAAACCTTATGTGCTCAAACGTAACTGTCAAGATTCACAAGTGACAATTCCAAGGAAATATAGTATATGAAATCATCAAAGGAAGTGTAGATTTAAAAGTTACATATTCAATTTTGCCACATGATAGAAGAATTTCAATAATAAAAGTACATTTTAACATTATGATAGTCAAAATCATTTTTCTTGTAAGAGGTTTTTATCAAAAAAACATAATTGTAAATATAATTTTGTGGTAGTGTGAGGTTGTAACTATAATTTAGATATTGCTTGTTAGTTTGATATAACCTTTTGAACTTAAGTGACTAAGTTGAGTGACTTTATCTAAAACTGACTAAGTATGGTGTTAACTTAAAAAAAGATTGAATGCTTATTAAGCCTGTACCTAAATGGTCCAAAGCTTTTTTTTTTCTTTCTTTCTTTTGAGAATTAGAATTTTTTTATACCATACCATGAGGTGTCTGGACTAGTTTACGCGCACATTGATTAATTCTCAATCGTGGCTTTCACTGGCCAAGTATTATTTTGACAATGCCGGAAATCGAACTAAGGACCTAATCCAATCCACCCCAAAAAATGTCCTAGTGACAACCTTATAACACTTGTCCAAGAGGTTTAGTTGAATTTTTATTTCAAGTTATTTTCTACCATTATAAATCCTCTAGTTTTAAGCTGTGCCGAAAAAACAAAATATAGAGAATTTTTTTACAAATAAACAGTTGAAGTAACAACTCACGAAAATATAATATTTAATACATGACCATCAATCTGAAATTTTATTTGCTCCTAAGACCCATCATTGTAAGTGATATAATGCCAATACTTTATCAAACTTGTCAATATAAGATATAGTTTGGGAAAAATATCTCAATTGAAGCTCACTTAAATGTAGTTTTCTGCCAGCTAGCCATGTTCTATCACTTACAAATTAATTTATATATTTTTCTATTTGTAAAGATAACAGAGTACCCCCACTCTGTTTATTCATATAATTAGAAAATAGTTGTGAATGTCCTAGTACGTGTAATACCATTTTCATCCCCTAACAATCTTAACATCTTGAAATTGTTACATTAACTATTTTTTGGATACTCGTTAGCATGTTATGCTTTTATTTATTGATATTCTTCTTGAAATTATTTCTTTTGGTATGTGATATTTTTTAATTTGATATAAAAAAATGCATTTCCCAAGGTGATATTTAGGTGCTTTTTCAAAAACGAGATTTTTTATGTTTGCGTTGGTGGAAAAAAATTTCCATAACAAACAATGCAGATCAAAGAGGCCCTAGAGAAAAAAAAAGAAAAAAATGAGGCCCTAGATATTTTTGGGTGTTTAAATTCACTGTTATTATTAACTTGTAAGGGTGTTTAAAAATCAGATTCTGATACACAACCAACAAATTAATTTCAAAGTATGAGGGATGTTTACACACAACCAACAAATTAATTTCAAAGTAATACACAACCAACAAATTAATTTCAAATTCACCAACAAATAAGGGGAGTTTATACACAACCAACAAATTAATTCCAAAGTAATACACAACCAACAAATTAATTTCAAATTCACTAACAAATAAGGGATGCTTATAGTTGGTGGAATAAATTAATTTCAAATTCACCAAAAAATATTATCATTAAACCAAAAATTAATATAACCCAAAAATATTATCATTAAACCAAAAATTAAAAGATATCTGGCCTATTTCGTTTTTTCTATTTCTATGCAACCCCTTAGCTACTTTATCGTTTCCCTTATCTTTGTCTCCCTTATCGTCCTTTAAGGGTGTCATTGGGTCACACGGTATGATTTGTAGTCATCCCATTTGTCTAAGGCATCTTTAAGGGTAATAGGGCTCCCCCACCTCAAAACAAATCATAATCCCGCTATACCATGAAGCTTAATGGAAGGGATAAGAAGACCTAAAATCTCGATAGGGTTCCCAAATGACCTACAAATAAAACGTTACCAACAGTCATATCAAGACATAATTTGATGTAAGAAAATATAAAAAGTTACAAGTATTATTTGAATTAACTCACATCACTAACAGTCATATCATCCAATTGCTCTCGAAAATTGATTAAGTTTGTAAATACATTTTTCTGAGAGGCGAATTGCAACGACCAACGTGCGATCCTTGGCTTCGTTTCATCAAACTCCATATCAATGCATCCACCAAACCCTGCAAAATGATCATATATCCATGACTTCAAAGCAAACACACATTACGAATTTATTAGAAAAAAGCAGGACATTGATAAACATACATAGACAAACTATGATGTGTGTTATTGGTTACCTGTATGAGAGAGAGGAAACTACTCATTTGTCGGACACCTGAACGCGAGGCAAGTCTCAACTTCTTATAAACATGCGCTAAGATGCCCATACCCCATGCTAGTTTCCCCACCTTCTTCAAGTCTCTAAGAACATTATTGTATACCATGGAAATCTTGTTCTTGGTCTTGTCGGAGAAAATTGTGCACTCGATAATGTATAGTAAGTAGGTTCTGGCACAATAGTCTCTGTCTTCACTCGATGCGTTGGCGTCACGTGACCTCTCCTTGAAATTCGTAGTGAGCTAATTCAAACGGACTTTCGCATGCTCTCACATTCATCCAATGTAAATTCCTTAGTCACTCATAACAACTCTACCACTAACTCCACAAGTGACGGGACCACTACGTCCTCATTCTCCTCATCCTCGTCAATTTCGAGCTGCGGGCTATACAAAGGTGAACCGATGAGAGGAACACCCAAGATTGTCGATACGTCGTCGAGGGTGATTGTCATCTCCCCAAAGGGCATATGGAATGTGTTTGTCTCGGTATGCCACCTCTCGATAAATGCAGAAATGAGGGCGTAATCTAAATAACGGTGGCTAGATAAGATAAGCCCCTCCAAACTTGGCCCTATGAACCCTCTTTTGAACACTTACATAAAGATCACTGAATTACCACTCCTTTATCTTAGTCCAATGATTCATGCATAATAACGGCACCCGCTCTACCTACAATATAAGCAAACTATTTATTAATGTTTATGAAAGAAATGCAAAATAGAAAACATTAATGTTATAGAATTTAAGGGTAATGAAATTACCACTGATCCAGTCCAAATACCGTACGCCACATGATGCTTAAAGTGTTTTGATAAGCTAAGATCTACGGGGTCCCCCGTATGCCTGAGTAGATATGCCTTCTTCAGGGACCTTCTTCTTATGGCTATAAGCTACTGCGGTCTTGTGTAAAATGCTAAACGGGTTTTTAGGCCTCTAGGGAGCAACGTAATCCACCTCATGAACCTCATCATCATCATCCTCAACTTGGGCCTCCTCCTCAACCTCTGCCTCCTCCTCAATCTTAGCCTCCTGAACCTTGGCTTCCTCACCCTCAATAGTAACCTCCTCATCCTCAACCTCGACCGCAACATCCTCATGTGTCTCCACCAATCGAGGATCCACCTCCATCATATCCGGGACAATAGCAGCAAACAAAGCGTAGATCTCTTCTCGACACTTCCTCTCAGAGGTAGTCAACGGATTACAGTTCTTGTTAGAGTAAGATACAAGGTTATCCATATTTGACATGTATTAATTATAAACATAAGTCAATTCGTAATAAAATATGTTCAAAGAATTGTTCATAATGTACTGATTATAAACATAAGTCAATTCGTAAAAAATCATAACTAATCATGTATTAATTATAAACATAAGTCAATTCGTAACGAATCTTAGGTAATCATGTATTGATTATGTTTCAATTCAAAGGGAATCGTGTAATGATTATAAACATAAACATAAGAAATAAAGATGATTCTGCATAATAATAGTTAATTATGTATCATTTGATAGGTATTCAACAGAGATAATAATAGTTAATCATTTATCATTTGATAGGTATTCAACATAAACATAAGAAACAAGGATAAGAAAATAATTGATTCCATTCGAGGCAAAGGTGTCGAACTATGGTTGTTAATTCGGCACACACATAACTAAAAGTGTAAGTTAATTCAGTATAAACATCATGAATAAAACATAATTATATTGAGTGGCATTTGGCATAAACATAGCGAATTAGGGACCTCATTTCGGTATTAATGTAATGAATGGTTCACTTAATTTGAAATCAATCGATTATCCATGTTTATGCCGAAATATTACACATTTTCGGGCCAAGGAAGGGTGATGAAATATTCGCCTTATCTTTCACATGGGTTTTGCCCTTATGTCAATTTATGCAACGTGCTAAATTAAATGTGAAATTAAACCACATAGGAGCACCCAAAAATATACCTTCAACGTGAACTTTTTACGGCCACTTGTTTACGTCGGGCCAAAGTTTAAGTTGATGTCGATCGGAGGGAAACTTCGCCTACGTTTCAGTCATCCCCGAGAGTTCCTTGTGCTCGTGGCCAGATTGAACAATTTTTTTCTTCACGTTCGTGCACCGTTGCACACTTTTCCGAATTTTTCATCACTTTTGCCCCTTTTTTTCGTCTTTCCTCTTTTTTTTTAAATGTGATTCTGAAAAAAATGAAACAAAAGAAACTACATTAAATGTAAAGTGCAGCATAAAAAAAATTAAGAAAAGAAAATAACAAAAATCACACGATACACACACTAGTGGTGTATTCAACACCAAAAAATAATCAAGTACACTTATAAAACAATTTTTTTTATTAATAAAACAAACTAACAAATTTTGTGTCTCACAAATAATCTTGACAAAATTCCTCCCACAAAGATACAATTCTTTACCCTCAAATATAAATAAAATTACCAAAAACTGTTCTCAAGTGGCATATATATATATATATATATATATATATATATATATATATATATATATTGGGTATTCAAATGGTAGTGTATTCAAGATGAAAGGATGAAGATGAAAGTTTAATCTTTAGTTGAATGGATTTAAAGATGAAAAGTTGGAGATGAAAGATTTGGGGATTTTAATGTGTAGTAGAGTGATGGAGGAAAAGTTTGTAAATGATTTTTACAACTTTAAATATGTGGTGGCCCTGATGTGGTATTATGAATTAACTCTTAGAATTAATTGGTACTTTGTAGTAAAAATAAAGTTGTGGTATTTTGGAGCACAAAATGAGGTGCCCTTAGAGACCCCCTTTAAAATATAAAACACCCCAAGGGTTTTATGATCGTGGGTTTTTTAACCTATTAAGCTAACGATTTTCTTTTAAAGAACAAAATTCACTTTCTATTTTTTTTAATCTTTGCGCCTTTATTTGTTAACTTAAAAGATAATAAAGCAAATAAACTTTTTATTCTGCCGTATACATTGATATCCACGCATATACTAGCAAATGGCGATGCGGATGACACATATAATTTCATTTTTAGTTTACTTATGTCTCCAACAACCTTTGTCATGCCCAAGACACTATCCAAGTTATTTTATACTTTTATTTAAATTTAGAGGCCAAAACATATTTTTGAACTATCATAAAGTGTAAATTATAAATTTAGGCATTACAAACATAATTTTTTGCATACAATATAACAGAGTTATAAGGATAAAACTATAACAATTTAAGACACCGTATAAACATGGTGAAATGGGGGATTGAAATTTATAAATGGTCTCAGTCATTATTTCAATGTGCGAGAGAGACATTTTGAAGTTATTTTCTTCCATACGATATTCATATATAAACTTGATATATTTTTTTGGGGGGTATCATATCACGTGGTGTTTGGACCAGCTTTAAGCGCACCTTGATTAATTCACGTTCGCGGTTCGTGGCTTCCGTTTGTCAAGCATTATTTTTATTTAACAGTGTCATGGATCGATTTGGGGACCAAATCCAATCCACCCACAAGACTGTCCCAGTGGAAGCCTTATACCACTGGGTTAAGAGGTTTGGTTATAACTTGATATACTGTAAGTTATAAATTACACTACATATAAAAGTTTGAGTATCCCAAGAATTTTTGCTGTGGAAAACAATTTCAGTAATTTTAGAGGTTTAACACATAGAGTGATATGTCTCGAATGCATTGATCAATGTGTAATTATTCAGCATTAACAAAATTTAACTGACAAATATCATAAAATTGTGCATCTTGAATTACCAAAACTAATTTTACATTAATATATCGAATTATTGACTCATAAACTGGTACCTATGATCTGTTCAAAGAAGAGATATTTAGAAGAAATGACTTTGGGATATAATCTGGCGGTTCGAGTACCTGCCCACGTGTCATTGGTGTATTTTGAGTGGGACACACTAACTCAAGGTATCCCCACTCAAAATAAACCAATGGCTCACGAACATGTGTCCAGATCGTAAAGTATATCCCAGAATTGGGTCACTATAGGAAGACTTAATTGAAAAACTGAACGACAAGTAAGACCTATGAGAAGATGACTCGAAGTGCTATTGTCTTATGTCATTTCCAGATTTCCTCTGGTATTGATGAGTGCATTAATTTATATAGTTTATACCCTTAATCAACTAAGCATTTTCATATCCCATGCCATCACATTTAATTTAAAATCAAGTGGACGTCAGTCTTAGGATATCACATAGCTCATAGGAAACCTCTTAACGAGGCTAGAATTAAAATCTACTCCAACGCGAACTTGTCGAATCGATCCCGTTTCACTTTATCTAGGATTGGTGTTTTTTAACGAGTCTTCGTACCAACCACCTACATGGAGGAAAAAATGGGATTTGAGGCGATAACTGTAGTTTAATGTCTTTTAAATTCTCCTTTGTCAAAGAGTAGGATCTGTATAATTAGGGAGATTAATTCGGAGACTCTTGTTGTCGTCGATTATTCTCGAGAAAACTAGATTTAAAATTGAAATTTCCCTCACCTAAATTAGATAATTTAATTTGCTATGTGTTCGCTAGGAATTACGTGGTTTTAGTGAAATTTTTTTTCTTCACATAAAAATAAAATAAAAAAAGAAAGAAAAATTCGAGTGAGCTTAGTGTATGCGAAGTTATTTTCGAGATCATACCGGTCGTTTGTCAAGTGTGGAGTCTAGCATTCCCGATACTTATGTAGGTAGATTTTCGATATTCACCGATATGGGAGACGAATTATCACTATGTTCCCTTAAAGATTACCTTTATCTGACTAGGTCTAGTCACCCTTCATGCATACTTCTACCCGATCACAATGCGAACAATTTCCTATTTCAATCAGGAACAATCCAAATGTTTCCCGTGTTTCGCGGTACCAAAAAAGAGGATACGTACCTTCATGTTTGGGAATTTAAGGAGATATGTATAACCATTAAGTACCAACAACTCACTAACGAGATTGTTAAACTTAAATTGTTCCCATTCTCGTTGAAAGACAAAGCCAAGAGTTAATTTACCCCGTTAAAACCCAGATCCATCACCACTTGAAACCAAATGAGTGTCGCCTTCCTATAAAAATTCTTTCCCAATAAAAATATGGTATGGATACGTCATGCCATTAACACATTTATCCAAATGTATGGAGAAGCCTTGTGGGTGTATTTGGAGCAATTCAAGGACGTGCTACTGCAATGTCCGCAACACGGGATTGAGATGGGACGCTAAGTCCAAATTTTTTTTGAGGATTTCGATTATAATACTCGAACTATGATTGAGTCGCTATGAAACGATGATTTTATCGAGAAAAGTGAGGTCGACGCGTGGTTATTCTGAGAAGCTATGGTGAAAATGTCCCAGCGATGGGCACCTAATAGAGAATCTAAATCCACAACGTCCAATTAGGGTTTCTCTCACCGAGTCGAACAAAGTTATGATTTAAATGACAAATTGTCCACATTGCCCGACATTTTGAAACTTTAGAGATGAAAAAAGAGGGCAATCGAATCTCACCTGCGGCCGTACAACATGTAGGTTCCACTATGTGTATACTTTGCGACGCATTCGACCACTTAGTCGATAATTGTCCAGCACTTTCGACCCACAAAGCACTTATCGATCAAGCCAATGCCCTCTTCCAAAAATAAGCCAAAGTATGACCCATATTCTAAGGCGTACAATCCGGGGTGGCGAGACAACCCTAATTTTTCATGCTGCAAGGATAATTACTAAGATAATGGAGGTCAATATTCCGGCAACCCACCTCTGGGTTTCCAAAAGAACACCCTTGAACCAACGTATCCTTCATCCTAAAAGATCCAAGATTGAGAGGATACGGTGAATTTTCTTGCTTAAAGTACCCTCCAATTCCAGCAGACAAATGAAAGTGTCCTCCAATTCACCCAATAGAGCTTTCATGCAAACACTCAATCCATAGCCAAACTTGAGGTTCAAGTGAGCCAATTAGTGAACGCGTTGAGTGAAAGAAACAAGGGAATATTCCCGAGTGAACCTATGCCCAATCCTAAAGGGAACATGCCTAAAGGTCAATATTTTGTTCGAAACAACGTTAGTTCATCACAAACCCAAGAGGATATCAAACCATTATCACACTTAGGTTCGGTAAGGAAGTTGAAAAGAATGCCTCACCACCCATCGAGAGTGAATTCGAGAAACATAAGGAGAAGGAAGATCCATATGTGGATCCAACTTCCTTCCCACCCTTATCTTCCGAACCATATGTAGAGACCTATGTTCCAAAAGCTCGATTTCTCCAATGCTTGGTGCCGCAAAGAAAAAGGCGTAAGTTGGCAAAAATGTTGGAAGTATTCAAGCAAGTAAAAATCAATATCCCACTGCTTGATTCTATACAACAAGTTCCGTCCTAAGCCAAATTTCTTAAGGACATATGTACCTTTAAGAGAAGCACTAATTTTCCTAAGAAAGCTTTTCTCATCGATCAAGCAAGCTCGATAATTTCTTATAGAATGCCCGTCAACTATAAGGATCCCGAAACGTCGATGATCTTTATTAAAATAGGGGAACATCACTTCGAGAAAGCTCTCTTATACTTGGGAGCAAGTGTGAACTTTCTTTCATACACCGTGTACGGCGAGAAACTAGGTTTGGGGGGTTGAATCCCACTAACATGACCTTGTCCTTAGTCGACTGATCCATTAAGGTTCATAGAGGTGTTTGTAGAGGATGTATTAATTAAAGTGGATGAATTTATCTTTCTGGAAAACTTTGTGATCTTAGACATGCAACATGTACTAAACTCATCTTCACAAATCCTTATCATCCTCGGTCAACCCTTTTTATCCAATTCTGGAGCTGTCATTCGATGTCGTAGTGGGAAACTGAACCTGTCATTTGGGAACATAACAATGGGTTTGAATGTGTTTAATTTCGAGAATCCATTATCTGATGAGGGAGATAATGAAGTCAATTACATTCAAGAAGTGAACGATGTCACTAACCCACGAGATAGTGCATAAACGATCTACATTCTTAGCCACCTGATATGTCCCAAGATATGAGTCTTTAAGAGTTTGAGAAACAATTTGGTTCGGTGGATGAGGGTCTTACTCTTGAAATCCAATCATTATTGGAATCATTTAACTACCTATATGCGAGAGACTAGGACGATAGGATAGATAAATTCCTTCTCTGTGAACGAAAACTCGAGCCTTTTGAGAGCATGCTGACACGCGAGGATTTATCTATTAGTGATGATTTTGAAAAAATCATTCGAACGTTTCCACCTGGTAATGCATGTTTTGTCATACCGCATGGTCCTATGCCACCACATCCACTTGTGTCATTTGAGTATTTGGATGAGATTAAGGAAATGAGTATAGGATCGTCCGATTTAGAGCCCGATTTATTCATTACCGAGCTTGAGGAAAACCTAGGCTTTGCATACCATTCAGAATTTCATTATGATAGTCTCTGTGAGATTAACCATATTTGTTATAATGTGATCGCGCATCTCGATAATTTCACTCACCCCATTCATTATCTGCCTTCATGTGTATAATTTGTCGATTGGGTTGACTATCAATTATTCACACTTTTGATTTATGATGAGAAGAATGTGAGATTGGTTGAAAGTTTGTAATGCAAGTGGAAATTCATGGGTAATATCGTCATTTTACTTTCGTACTTTATTTGATTTGTCTATATTTTTATTTTGAGTATACATTGAGGACATTGAAAAATTTAGGTTTGGGGACAAGGATAATATTTTTGAAAAAAAATCAAAAAAATTTTAAAAGTTCAAAAATATTTTTAATATAATTGAGTGTTGAAACGATTTCTTAATATATAATTAATTTATGGATCTCTCAACTTACGATTTTTTTTTACACATAAGCCGTATAATATGATCGAAAGTGGATATTGTGGTGAAATTTAATAGGCTTAACAAATAGATATTGTGTCATTCATCGTTTTGAGAGATTTAATAAATCTGAGTTAAAATAACTCAAATTTTCCTTCAGTGATAAATTCGTTGATGATCTCAAACTCTTTGTTTTGTTGTTTTGTTCGATTACTGAAAATAAAAAGTCAAAATCTGAATCTTAAAGCACTAGAAGTCTTAGTAATTCATCTTGGGACACAAATCAACTTAATGAAACTTGAGAAATGAGATTAGGCCATCATTTGAAGGCTCAAAATTAAGACTAATTCCACCATTTTTACATTATTTAGTTGCAAGCCCATTTGAGCCAAAAAGAAAATAAGACTTTTGTTGAAAACCCATTATCCTACCCAACTCTAACTGGGTGTTTAAAACCCATAAAAAGAAGCAATACCCATTTTCTGAGAATACCAGGGTAAAAATTACGGTAAGGAAAAAAGCCAAAAAATGAAAGAAAATGAGGTTGCAATAATGATGTTTGAAAAAAAGGGAAGAAAGAAAAAAAGATAAAAAAAATATGAAAAAGAAGAAAAGAAAATTGGAGGTTAAAAGAAAAAGTGCCCAAAAGTCAAATACCGAAACCTCTATATTCTTAGAATTTTTGAACTCCAATGTCATTCTTTTTAGACAAACTCGAGCCTACTAATCGATCTCAAGTGAAATTAGTTATAGTGTAGATAGAAGATGAATAGGATCCATGGTGTGATTCAATGTTTTCAAAAAATAATCGATTTTCTATTCATGACCTAGTGGTGCTAGTTATAGCATCATCATTTTGGTACCACCTGTGGGAACGAGAAGATATAACTCTTCCTTTCCTAGCTTAACCTCATTGGAGACTCTGGTGGTGAACCAGGCCTCACCCTTCATCTGAAGCTGTTTCACCATTGAAAGAGGTCATTTAAGGTTTTTAAGCTCACATTCTAATCACAAGCTCTTTAGCCTTGACATATGGCATCGGAGTTGCCACCGGCTCCTCTACCATATGGTGTTGCAAGACCTAGTTCCATCCAGACACCACCCCAGTCCGAAATGGCTGAGGTGGCTATATCTTTGAGGTCTTTAGCTGCAACACAGCAAGTAATGAAGGAGCAATTTGCACAGCTCAGTCAAAATATGATGAGGCCACCTCGAGTCTCACCGGAGATGATTACTCCGACGGCTGTTCAACCTCATCCTGAAGCTAGGGGACCACCCCAGGCACCACGAAAAGAACAACTAACTCCTCAGCGAAGGAGGAGCGTTACTGACCATAGGCGATTACATCTGGGGAAGCAAGGAAACCCGTGCCCTGAGGATAGTTATGATGACCTGGAGGGAGAAGACGTCCTAGAAGACTGATGGGATCCCTATAAGATTTCCAACAACATGGTACACCCTATTCAACAGAGCTGAGGTTGTGGGGGCCGAAGAGATGGTGGTTCCCCACAAAGAGGGTCAGCTTTTGATTGATTGAGGAAAGGCTAGGCCTTTGAAAGTCTTAGCCCAGTTAATGACCTAAGGTAGAGGTTGTCCAGGTCGAGAAATGTAGCAGGCTCACAAAGGGAAGATGGGGGAGATCGTCCTCATCACGGATGACCCTAGTAAGGCTGAGGCAGGGATCAAGAACAGGTAAATAGGCGACGTTGTGCAGCGTCTAGGGAACCCTCAGTCCACCCCTTGGAGGTGGATGGGGACAACCTCGGCTCGGTCGACGTTGCAAGACCATGGAATGACTTAATTCAACGTCTTGAAGAGAAGATAGGGAACCTCATCAAAAGCAGAGACCCACTACAAAGAGGTTTATCGAAGGGCTCCCTATTTGTAGAAATGATAGTGAACTTACCAACCCCTTCCAAGTTCAAACCACCTACAGTGTCTCCCAAGTATGATGGTAGTACCAACCCTGTGCATCATATTGAGATGTACCAATCTGCAACAGATATTTACTCTATCCCAGATAAGATGAGGTGTCGGTCCTTCTCTGGTACTTTAACGGGAGCTGCACATATTTGGTTTACCTCTCTTCCAAAGAACTCTGTTGAGAACTTTAAGGGCTTAGCGGAACGGTTTATTCATAATTTCTGTTTTGGGGTAAGACCTCAAAAGAAGACCACTCATCTGCTGTAAGTCAAGTGGGGAAATAATGAGATCCTAAGAGACTACATAACAAGGTTTAATAAGGAGAAACTGGAGGTGGAAGATTACGAAGATAATATAGTTATGACAACCCTCATTAGAGGACTCCAGAGGGGGAAGCTACTGTGGAAGCTCGCTGAAGACCCTCCAAAATCCATGGCCGAGTTGTTAGCAACAGTTAGTAGGGTTATGAATGCCGAAAAGGCAATGTCTGCAAAATATGAGGATGAAAATGGAGGCAGTAGTGGGAGATTCAGAAAGAAAAAGGACAGAAAGAAGAGGGTTAAGGACGACAAGTTCGCGCACTATACTCCTCTAACTGTGAGATACGAACACATCCTCAACGAGATAAATAATGACAGGTTCCTAAGGCGGCCGGAGAAGCTGAAACCTCCTCCATATAAGAGGAATAAGAACCTATGGTGTGAGTTTTACCAGGATCATGGCCATGTGATCGATAAGTGCTTTGCCTTAAAGGATGAGATTGAGAAAATGTTAAAGTCTGGGAAGCTCAGAAGGTACGTTGATGGAAGAGCTTCCAAAGGAGGAAAAGATGACCCTAAGAAAAAGAGAAACGATAGATGTTGGGAAGATGCCCCGGTAAGAAGATCTGAGGACTCAGATGATGATGATGAGGATGACCCGTACCTCCCACCCAAAGACGATAATACCCCTGTGAAGAGGGTTGTAATGATCTCCTTTTGTGTTAACACCATTTGTAGAGGACTAAAAGGGGGTGTCTCAGAAGTAGCTGACCGCAAAGCTCATGTGGAAGAGGCAAAGTCAGTGACCAAGGTAGAGGTTGTGAATCTGGCGTCTTCAGAGGCTAAGCAGAAGAGAAAGAAGGTGGATATGGATACTCTTATAGTTGGGTTCTCCCAGCTTGATTTCAAATGTATCTTAGCTCCACACGATGACCCTTTGGTAATCATCACGAGGGTGCATGGGTGTGAGGTACAGAGAATCTTCGTTGACGGTAGAAGCTCAGTGATGTTATGTTCTGGCCCTACTATTCAATATCCTAAGCTTCAGCAGAGCAAGGCTCGTACCCTATCATCATCCGTTTATTGGCTTCAGTGGAGAGAAAGTGTAACACCCCACTCGCCCGGGGATGGTTGAATGGTAGTAGTTTTCATAATTGTGAAAGAGTGAGTAGTTGTGACTTCAGGATGTATTTACTTGATGATTGAGGATCATTTTTCTGAACATGGTTACGTGAATGGTATAAGGAAGATTGGGTAAAGTTTAAATTCGATTAAGTTGAAACTATATGCTGAGGCTTGGCGTATAACATCGATAGGGATTTTCGTAAATGTACTTTATGGGCGGTACGTTTTAGGTTTCTTGCGATGTGAGATGTATACTCGGAGTTGACCTTACCGATATGATTTATATTCCTGAATTTCGGGACGAAATTTTGTTATAAGGGGGGAAGTACGTAATACCCCGTAATTTTAATGACTTTTAAAATGGGTTATATTTTAAATTAATGGATTAATTGGATTTTATTATAAACTAATTCATTTGGGTTTTATCCGAATTGTGGATATTAAAATTGATGATTCTGAATATTACTTAAAGATATTTAGGTAATATATGAATATGATGTCATTGATATGACGGTATGATATAAATTCGGTAATTTGAATTTTTAGTCAGACGCGGTATGGGACGTGTCGGGACTAATTTATTAAATTAAAAAGGAAATTTATTTTTTATCGACCTTATAGTCATTTCGACTGCGTCATTGCGTCCGGAAGGGTTGAAATAGTCAGAAAAATCTATTTGGATGTTGGATTTGGGTCTTGGGTCATTTGGAAATGAAAAGACAACCCAAAAGGGCATTTTTGTTATTTTTACAAGGGGATGAATAGTGATTTTGGGTTTTGTCTTATTATAAGTATTTGGAGATTAGTTGAATGTGGGTTCATTCATCTTTTCTACACAAAATTGAAAGGTCATCTTCTTAGAGAGAGTGAAAGGTTGCTTGGGAAGAGAAAAGCTTGCTTGGAAAGGAGGAGAACTAAAGACCAAAGGTCACCACCACCAACCACCACCGAAAGTGGCCGGAAAAAGGGAGAACCACCTAAGTTATTCAACTCCAAAGGGTCAGATCTTCATTAGAGGCAAGTGTTTGATATTTGCAATTTAAGTTCGTATATTGTCCATGTTAGGATAGTTATAAAAAGAGATGATTTTCATGCTTGGAAGATGAAAGGATATAGTTATTAATGGATTTTTGGAATCTAAAAATATATAGGAATTAAACTCATGTTGTAGGTAGTTAGTAATCCAATGAATATTCATCAATCCGTGAAAGAAATTCTGAAAATAATTTAGTGTTCTTGAAGATAATATGTTGATAATTTTCTGGAAAAAGAGGCAAAAACAAGTGGAATGAGAAGAGCCAATTTGGAAGGTTTAGATTTTCTTTTTGAGTGCATTTGGATGAGATTTAAGAAAAACTCAAAACACATACCTGACTCAATTTTTCGTGTAGAATCCAAATCTGAAGTCGGATTGATGATTTGAATAATTTTTGGATCTGCTTTTTCTGAGTATTTAAAATATGAGAATTCATGATGTTGTTTCTTTTTAATGTTGGTTCTTATCCCAAAACTTTTGTAGATCTTCGGTGATTATTAATTGGATATTATGGGACTTAGAGAAGATCAGTAAGCCCTAGTTAAGATTTGAATTAATTTGATTGGGATTTAATTGATTAGAATTATGATAATTAAAGTTAAAGAGATTTCGGTTGCTAGATTCATGTGTTGGATTCTAATCTGTTTGTATGAGGATTAAGGATAGTTCAAGTAGGGAAGATTTAATATAACACCTGGGTAGCCTTAGGGTTACAATTTAAACATCAAGGACTGAGTTTAAGCTCATTATTGATTTCGCAAGGGCTGAGTGTAGTACAAGAGTGTAGTGGTATGTCTCCTCGATAGAGATGGGAGTTTAGAACACATTTGGTTGAAAGAAGGTATGAGGTTATCCCGATCGCATAGTTGAAGTTGTCGGACCTCCTCGATCGACAAAGTTAAGTAGTAGTGTATTGGAGGGGTTCCTTGTTTTGATTTCTCTTTGCGAGACGCTCCGCGCATGAACCTTAACGACGTCGGGAGTGGAAAGATATTATAGGATGCGAGGATAATTAAATTGTGAAGTAAAGGTATGACATTTTAATACGTGGAATTTAAAAGAGATATAATGCTATGTATGGGAATTATCTTAGGGTAGTGATATTACCTTATTGATATTATATTATAGGTATGATAATGCCTATTTGATTGATTAATGATTATGTGTATGACATACCTAGCTTACTTGTTATCGGTGGGAGGTTTGCGCGTGAGGGCAGTCATATCCTGATGAATCCATGGGATCTTTGATTTGTTGCTCGAGAACATAGGTCTATGAAAGACTTATCGGGGAGTTGATAAGTATGCTGACTATGGGTACGTAGGTATGTGTGTGACCCATGGGTATGAGAACTATGTTCGCCTTAAATGATTGTGTTGTTGTTAATGGTTCGAGGTATCCTCACCGAACCTTTTGTCCCCTTTTCGGCGACCAGCGATATTGAGACATGATGGCAGAGTAATGCATTGCACCGCAGCTGTGACTCGGGGTGTCGTATTATATATGAATATATATATATATATATATATATATATATATATATATATATATATATATATTGTATTAAATGAATGAATGGATATTTATTATGGTTAAATCTATCTACGGTGATAATTGTAGATAACGGTGAATAGAGAAAGATAATGGAATTAAGTTAATGAATGTTTATTCTTAAAGAATTGAAAAGCTTAATTCATATTAATGAGAAATGATTCATGTTAATGAGAAACTAATCATATAAAGGAGAAATGTAAATGAATAATAATGTGACGTATGGTATGGGACATACGGGGATTATGATATTAGGATGGAATTATAATATGGAGACTAGAAAAGAGGAACCATTAACTAGGAGGTTAATAGGAAACGTTAAGTGTGCACTCTAGTTGAGAGGTGAGAATGGAAAGTGAGAGTTGGGTCTAACATGTACATAATAAAAGATTTATTACACTTGTTAAATACTTGCTGTTTTAAAAATCATTTTCACAATCGGGCTCTGACCTGTTTCCTTGCATATTTTCTTTTCTATTGTATCTTCTATATCAGGTGTCCAGCAACAGGGACGCCAACCTTAGCGGATTATGACAGGCTATGGATTTATGGAGTTTTTCTTAGACGCCTATCATCATTTGATTCACAGTATTCTCTTAGTAGGGCATGTTGCCCAAAGGATTCAGTTATCTTCTTCTATCGGGGTCAAATACTATGGTATTCGTGTCATTTTAATACATTTGATATTGTTGGGATTATTGTAATGGATTAATATTATTTGGGAATGTTTATTCCAATTGCATTCAAATTATTTTGTGTTATCTAATTGGTTATCAGTGTTGTAGAATAAAATGTGTTGTGTTATTCTTAAACTGGAAATGGATTTTGTTAAATTAAAATTTGGAAAGTTTTTAACAACAGCTTAATTGAGTATTGGGTGAGTTGTAAATGTTTTCGACAGTGATGCTAAGAATGAGCCAACTGTATATTCAGTTTTAATTTGGTATGGGACTGGCCACCCGGTATTTAATTAGGCGGGGTGTTACAGGATTAACATAAATCATTTCTCATCAATATGAATTAAGCTTTTCAATTCTTTAAGAATAAACATTCATTAATTTAATTCCATTATCTTTCTCTATTCACCGTTATCTACAATTATCACTGTAGATAGATTTAACCATAATAAATATCCATTCATTCATTTAATCCATTATATATATATATATATATATATATATATATATATATATATATATATATATATATATATATATATATATATATATATATATTACGGCACCCCGATTCACAGCTGCGGTGCAATGCATTACTCTGCTATCATGTCCCAATATCGCTGGTCGCCAAAAAGGGGACAAAAGGTTCGGTGAGGATACCTCGAATCATTAACAACAACACAATAATTTAGGGCGAACATAGTTCTCATACCCATGGGTCACCCACATACCTACGTATCCATAGTCAGCAGACTTATCAACTCCCCGATAAGTCTTTCATAGACCTATGTTCTCGAGCGACAAATCAAAGATCCCATGGATTCATCAGGATATGACTGCCCCCACGCGCAAACCTCTCACCGATAACAAGTAAGCTAGGTATGTCATACACATAATCATTAATCAATCAAATAGGCATTATCATACCTATAATATAATATCAATAAGGTAATATCACTACCCTAAGATAATTCCCATACGTAGCATTATATCTCATTTAAATTCCACGTATTAAAATGTCATACCTTTACTTCACAATTTAATTATCTTCGCATCCTATAACATCTCTCCACTCCCGACGTCGTTAAGGTTCATGCGCGGAGCGTCTGGCAAAG
Organism: Sambucus nigra; assembly: GCA_949130495.1. Taxonomy (NCBI): domain Eukaryota; kingdom Viridiplantae; phylum Streptophyta; class Magnoliopsida; order Dipsacales; family Adoxaceae; genus Sambucus; species Sambucus nigra. Next base: position 43,852,378 of record OX422210.1, on the reverse strand, counting down.
CGAAATCCAAACAAGGAACCCCTCCAATACACTACTACTTAACTTTGTCGATCGAGGAGGTCCGACAACTTCAACTATGCGATCGGGATAACCTCATACCTTCTTTCAACCAAATATGTTCTAAACTCCCATCTTTATCCAGGAGCCATACCACTACGCTCTTGTACTACACTCGGCCCTTGCGAAATCAATAATGAGCTTAAACTCAGTCCTTGATGTTTAAATTGTAACCCTAAGGCTACCCAGGTGTTATATTAAATCTTCCCTACTTGAACTATCCTTAATCCTCATACAAACAGATTAGAATCCAACACATGAATCTAGCAACCGAAATCTCTTTAACTTTAATTATCATAATTCTAATCAATTAAATCCCAATCAAATTAATTCAAATCTTAACTAGGGCTTACTGATCTTCTCTAAGTCCCATAATATCCAATTAATAATCACCGAAGATCTACAAAAGTTTTGGGATAAGAACCAACATTAAAAAGAAACAACATCATGAATTCTCATATTTTAAATACTCAGAAAAATCAGATCCAAAAATTATTCAAATCATCAATCCGACTTCCGATTTGGATTCTACACGAAAAATTGAGTCAGGTATGTGTTTTGAGTTTTTCTTAAATCTCATCCAAATGCACTCAAAAAGAAGATATAAACCTTCCAAATTGGCTCTTCTCATTCCACTCGTTTTTGCCTCTTTTTCCAGAAAATTATCAACATATTATCTTCAAGAACACTAAATTATTTTCAGAATTTCTTCCACGGATTGATGAATATTTATTAGATTGCTAACTACCTACAACATGAGTTTAATTCCTATATATTTTTATATTCCAAAAATCCATTAACAACTATATCCTTTCATTTTCCAAGCATGAAAATCATCTCTTTTTATAACTATCCTAACATGGACAATATACGAACTTAAATTGCAAATATCAAACACTTGCCTCTTATGAAGATCTGACCCTTTGGAGTTGAATAACTTAGGTGGTTCTCCCTTTTTTCGGCCAGTTTCGGTGGTGGTTGGTGGTGGTGACCTTTGGTCTTTAGTTCTCCTCCTTTCCAAGAAAGCTTTTCTCTTCCCAAGAAACCTTTCACTCTCTCTAAGAAGATGACCTTTCAATTTTGTGTAGAAAAGATGAATGAACCCACATTCAACTAATCTCCAAATACTTATAATAAGACAAAACCCGAAATCACTATTCATCCCCTTGTAAAAATAACCAAAATGCCCTTTTGGGTTGTCTTTTCATTTCTAAATGACCCGAGATCCAAATCCAACATCCAAATAGACTTTTCTGACTATTTCAACCCTTCCGGACGCAACGACGCAGTCGAAATGACTATAAGGTCGATAGAAAATAATTTCCTTTTTAATTTAATAAATTAGTCCCGACACGTCCCATACCGCGTCTGACTAAAAATTCAAATTACTGAATTTATATCATACTGTCATATCAATGACATCACTTTCATATATTACCTAAATATCTTTAAGTAATATTCAGAATCATCCATTTTAATATCCAAAATTCGGATAAAACCCAAATGAATTAGTTTATAATAAAATCCAATTAATCCATTAATTTAAAATATAACCCATTTTAAAAGTCATTAAAATTACGGGGTATTACAAAAAGTCCATCCCTTGGGCATGTATGAGATGGATGTATGAATGGGTGACGAGTGGCCTAAGAGATTGACCTATAGGATCAATTTTTTCATGATGGATGAAAACGTCTTCTCGGCCTACAACCTCATCATAGGACGAGTAGCCCTCAAGGAATTTGAGGTCGTGCCTTCAATAGTCCACCAAATGCTAAAATTCCCGAACCCCTATGGGGTAGGGGAAGTGAAAGGTGATCAGACCATGACATGGGAATGCTACTTCAACTCGACGGAAGAGAGAGAGGCCCATAAGAGAGTAACAACCACTTATAACATTAATACACTTGATCCTAGGGATAAAACAAAATTAAAAAAGGGAGAAGCTGCGAAAGAGGTAGAATCCATCATCCTCAATAAGGACAAATCGGCAAAAAACCATCCAAATTGGCAAGGTCCTAAGACCCGAGATTAAGGAAGAGTTGGTAAAACTTTTGAAGAAGAGACAGAGTGTCTTCGCTTAGAGCCATGCAGATTTGCTTGGCATAGACCCTGAGGTTATGTGCCACAAACTCAATGTGTCAGAAGACGCTAAGCCAATCAAGAAAAGACGAAGAGTTTACTCCAAGGAAAAGTATGATGTCATCAGGGTGGAGGTTAGAAAGTTGGAAGAGGCCAAATTCATCAGAGAGGTCATATACCCTGAGTAGTTATCTAACGCCGTCATTGTGCCCAAAGCTAACGGGAAATGGAGGATGTGCGTAGACTTCACTGATTTGAACAAGTCTTTCCCTAAAGATAACTCCCCCTTGCTTCGGATTGATCATATGGTAGATGCCACAGTAGGACATAAAATTATGAGCTTCATGGATGCATATTTGGAGTATAATCAGATCTTCATAGATGCTGAAGACTCGAAGAAGACAGCGTTCATCACCGATAAGGGGACCTATTGCTATAAGGTCATGCCCTTTGGTTTGAAGAATGCAGGGGCCACATATCAACGTCTTATAAATAAGATGTTTGAGGATCAAATTTGTAGGACCATGGAGGTATATGTAGATGACATGTTGACAAAGAGCTTGAAGGCTTGCACTCACGTGGCCGACTTGGAAAGAACTTTCAACACCATGGATTTATACTGGATGATGCTTAACCTTGCCAAGTGTGTCTTCGGAGTAGGAGCTGGAAAATTTCTTGGATTCATCGTCAATCAAAGGGGAATAGAGTCCAACCCCGAGAAGATCAAGGTTTTGCTTGATATGAAGACACCGAGAACTATAAAAGACATTCAGAGGCTCTCTAGAAGATTTGTTACACTCAACAGGTTCGTTTCTAGAGCTACGGACAAGTGTCTCCCCTTTTTTAAGGTGCTTAGAAAGGCCTTTGAGTGGGATGAGGAGTGTGACAAGGCCTTTAAGGAGATCAAGTCCTACCTCGGATCCCCTCTGCTCTTATCCCGGCCTATTCTGGGGGAGAAGTTGTATGTCTATCTAGAAGTCTTAAAGTCAGCTATAAGTGCGGCCATAGTACGGGAAGATGATGGAGTGCAGAGGCTTATATATTTCAATAGTATGTCCCTTCAAGGGTCTGAACAGAGCTATCCTCAAATGGAGAAGTTAGCCTACGCCTTGATGCACACTTCCAGGAAGATGAAGCCTTATTTCCAAGCCCACTCTATGGCCATTCTCACTGACTCCCCACTAAGACAAGTCCTCCACAAGCCCAAAAAGTTAGGAAGATTGATGGCCTGGGCCATCGAGTTAAGATAGTATGGCATTATTTATCACCCCAGGATATCCATCAAAGGGCAAGCACTTACAGACTTTGTTTCTGAGTTTACATGGGAAGAGGATGAGATTGAGAATAGTCCAGAGGTTGCAGATGAGTCAGACAGTAACGTCTTTCAAAATCTGCAAGAGGTTGTGTGCAGCAGAGCCAGAAAAGGGGTAACTGAGAATGAGGAAGACATGTACCTCTTCAAGCAAGGGAACCTATTAGAGGGTAACTTCTTTTTAGATGAAGACGTATGGAACCTCTTCATAGACGGGTTATCTTACGAAAGAGGTAGTAAAGAAGGGCTAATAGTGTCAGCACCAAATGGTACCGACATCGAGTATGCATTGTGATTCAATTTTAAAGCATCAAACAATGAGTCTGAGTATGAGGCCTTGATAGCAAGCCTCTCCTTGGAAAAATCTCTTAGTACTGGCCAACTCCTAGTCCATAGTGATTCAAGGTTGGTCGTTAAGCAAATCTTGGGAGTATACGAGGCCAAGGATGAAAGGATAGCCAAATACCTAAAGAGGGTAAGAACAATGCTAAAAAGATTCAAAGAAGTGAAGATGAAGAGGGTACCCCGCCTAGACAATGGCCGGGCAGATGCACTAGCAAGATTGGCCTCAGCAACCAGGATAAACATCAGAAGAACGGTACCAGTCAAAATCCTTCTCGAACCAACCATTGAATAAGAAGAGGTTGCCAGACCTTGCCTCAATTTGAATCTAGGAGCCTCATGGATGGACCCTCTCATCAGATACATCAGACATGGAGAGCTGTTGGAGTCAAAGTTAGAAAGAAGGAAGCTAAGATACAAGGCTGCCAAGTTCTCAATTATAGGATATGTCCTTTATCAAAATGGTTTCCTACTACCTCTCCTCAGATGTGTCCATTCCACAGAGGTCCCACACATCCTACAGGATGTACATGAGGGTTCTTGTTCCAATCACATATGAGGAAGACCTTTAGCTAAGAGGATTATAACGCAGGGATACTGGTGGCCAACCTTAGCCAAAGATGTTGCTGCTTACGTAAAAAAGTGTGACATGTGCCTGAGATTTTCCACTGTCCCTCATGAACCTCATCAGCTTATGATGTCAATCAGTTCTCCTTGGCCATTCGCAGTATGGGGATTGAACTGGTAGGACCATTGCCAAGAGCTACGAATAACTATTGATTTCTGATAGTAGAAATTGATTACTTCTCCAAATGGGTAGAGGCCGAGCCAATAATCACCATCACTAAGCAGAAGACCTTTCAGTTCATCTAGAAGAACGGCATATGCAAATACGGTCTGCCAAACACCCTCATCTCCAATAATGGGATGCAATTCAAGAATGCTTCCTTAGAGAAATACTGCGAAAGAGTCAGGATTAAGCAGTTCTTCTCTTCTCCTGGCCGACCTTAGGCGAATGGTCAGACTGAAGTCTCGAACATAACAATCCTTAATGGTATTAAGAATAGGTTGGAAGAAGCTAACGGGAGATGGACAAAAGAGGTGTATGCAGTATTATGGGCCTACAGAACAACATCAAGGACACCAACGGGGGAGCCCTATTTATGATGGCCCATGTCTCAGAAGCCATCATCCCTATGGAGGTAGGACTCCCCACTCATAGGGTTCATACCTATGACCCCGAGAGGAATGGGGAAGAGAGAAGACTTGATCTGGATTTTATTGAAGAAAGAAGAGAAGACGCAGAGATAAGACATGCAACCTACCAGCAGAGAATTGCAAGGTTCTACAACCAAAGGGTGAAATTAATACCTATAGCTGTGGGAGACCTGGCCTTAAAGAAGATGTTGCAAAAGGCAAATAAGCTCAAACTGAACTGCCATGGTCCCTACAAAGTAGTCGATGAGGTTGTGCCGAGAACCTACCGGCTAGAAAATCTCGAAAGGGAACCTTTCTCCAATCCTTGGAATCCTGACCCCTTGAAGAAATATTACATATGATGATTGCAGTTGTTTCTTTGTAATACATGTATCATTTTTAAAGAGGATATTAATGAAGAGAGCAGTTCCCGTGACACTACTCTGTTCCATCATGCTTTGGTGAAAGGTATGAGGTAAACATCATAATTTGTAACCTTAGACCTTAAACATCATTAATCTGGTGAAAGGTGTGACACCCCGACTAATTAAATACCGGGTATCTACTCCTTTATTAAATTAATTCAAAATGCCAAGTTGGCTCAGTTAATAGCATCACTGTCGAAAACATTTGTATTATTACTAACCACCTAGTATTTAAAAAGTAAGTGCCAAATTTTATTTAAAGTCTGATTAACATGCAACAAGAGTAAATAAAGAGTACTAACACCATTCACCATACTGAAGTAAAACGAATAACCATCACAATATGTAAAAAAGTCTGCATGAAAACTCCTCACTACAATCCCACAACTGATAAGTAAAACGAATACTGAAACAATACATGCTAAAGTCTGAAAACTGAAATGTAAAGATGTCTCTAAATAGAAATGGGCTACATGCCCTACAACTGATAGATAGTGACTCTGGAATCCAAAAGATAGAAGCGTCTACATGCAAGTCCCTGTAGCTTCCACAAACATCTACAACTCGTCACCTGAATGAGAATCCTATGCTTGGTGTCCTTGTGGCTGGGCACCTAAAATGGTTTTACAAGAAAAAGATTTGAAAAGCAAACGGGTCAGAGCCCGAATGTGGAGATATTTTTAAAAACCTGCAAGTGCTTTAAAAACATTTAAAACATTAAATGCAAAGTACATGTTAGGACGTGCACTCACATGATATTCTCACCTCTCGTCTAACTGTGCACTCCTAACATAAGTACCCATCTATAACGACCCATACTACTAGCTAAGTGACAACATATCTAGCTAGACTGCCATAGGTCCTATCCATTTTACTCGGTTCTATTAATATAATAACGCTCGTAACTAAAATAGGGATATAACGTAAACTCATATTCTCAATATGCCATATACTTCACTATCAGTTTTACCGTTATGTTTTTCTCGAAACAATGCCTTAATTATATTCACAACATTAACATAAATGTTCTCATTAATTTAATGTATATTATTCACATCATAAATATACAATACAAGCACCCCGAGAACTAAGCTGCGGTGCACACATACTCTTCTATCCATCCCGGTACATCACGTACATAAGGATCACACATTCCGAATCTCTCAGGAATAGTTCAGATAACACAAATCACAAGATAGTGGAGGCGAACACAGTCACATCACATGGGTCACGCACATACCTACGCTCCCACGATCAGCGGACTTATTAACATCCCAATAAGTCTTTCTCTGACCTATGTTCATCGAGGTACCAGTCTATATCCCCCCCGTAGGCACACAAGGAATAAAGGGTCCTAAGCGAACGCAAACCTCCCGTGATAGCAAGTATGGTAGGTATGTCATACACATAATCCATATACCAATACTAAGTAAACATACATCTTAGTAATACCGTATTTTTAATCGTAGTACATATCGCATTCCCGTACTAACATATAGTTATCACCATATATACTATTCCAGTTTATCATCATACGCGCCATAGTTAATTCTCACGTCGTAGTAGACACTCACGTCTCAACCCAAACCGTCCATATAATACAACTCTCGTATATAATTTCCTTCTCATAATACCCAAATGTCCCAATTCTATCATTAATATATCTACGGAATGATATCTATATCCTCGAATAAGTTTACGGGACTCCGAAAATCAAAACAGTCCAAAATGTCCCAAATTGCCAGCTCGTTAGAAGTCTCGTTCGAACGAGTGTTCGAACGAGTTTGGACTGTCAGCTCGTTAGAAGTCTCGTTCGAACGAGACTGTTCGAACGAGATCCAGTTCGTTCGAACGAACTGTCCCTTCTAACGATATCTCGTTCGAACGAGATATCGAACGAAATTCCTACTCGTTAGCAACGACTGGTCAACTCGTTAGAAGCTCGTTCGAACGAGTTCGTTCGAACGACCTGGGGCTGCTTCTAACGAGCTACCAGCTTCGGCCCAGATTTTTCCCCATCTCGTTTTTAACCATTTTTCTCACTTCTAATCTCTCCCAAAGTTCATCCCAATAACGTTTTAGGGTCTCTAAATCATCCTAAACATATTCAAGTCATTTCCTAACATGTTTCCAAGGATTAAACCTCTCTAACATCAATCAAAATATGGATTTTTACACTTTTTTCCCAATTATTTCAAGAACAAGAACCCTAACTTTGTGAATCATAAATTAACCCAATATAAATCCATTTTAAATCTTCCAATCACAAATATCATGAGAATAATCCCCTACCTATCATTCTACATGCAAATCCTCCTCAAGATTTCAAGTTCTAAGTTCTAAATACATGGGTTTTCATTTATCTTCCAAGAACAATTATAAATTTAGTTTCTCTAACATGGAAAAGACATTCTCTGAAATTAAATGAGATAAAGTCACTTTCCTTGCTTTGATTTTTGATTTTGGTGTAGGTTTGGTAGAATTTTTCTGCAGAACTTCTTCTCTCCAAGCTCCTTCTCCAATGGTGGCTTAAGGTGGCTAGGGTTTGATTTGGGGAACTTAGAAAAACCTAAATGATAACCTACATAGCCTTCTAGGTTAATATGGTTTGGTTAATGGGCTTAGTGGGTTTAATCCACATCAGATTTACATCTCTAATTTTCGTCACTTTTAATTCCTCAAAATGTAAAATTACCAAAATACCCTTTAAGTTGCTAGTATGGACTAAAAATACCCCGGGACCCAAACTATACCCCGGCTAGTGTTTTCTGACTATCTCGACCCTTCCGGACGCGTTGGCGCACTCAAAACGACCATACGGATTATAGATTTTAAATTCACTTTTATAATTAAAAATATAATACCATGACGCGGCGGTCCCACACGTCTCAACAAAATTTCCAAATTGCCGTATATAAATCTCACGACAACTTTTATAATACCAAATGCATATATAATCATATATGAACAAAATCAAATACCAATTCGCATCTCATTAGTATTTTAACCCGGATTAATTTCCAATTAATTCACATTTAATTAATTAATCCCAAAAATAAATATAGCCAAAAGTACGGGGTATTACATACTCCCCCCTAATAACTGAATTTCGTCCCGAAATTCGAAACTAGAAAGTACCTGCTAAAAATAACTCTGGATAACGTTCGCGCATCTCATCCTCGCGCTCCCATGTGGACTCCTCGACATTGTGATGTCGCCACTGAACACGCACTAACGGGACTATCTTTTACCGCAGTTTCCTCTCGCTTCGGTCCAAAATAGCAATCGGCCCCTCCTCGTAAGAGCTATCCGGCTGGAGATCGATGTCCTCCACAGCAATGTGAGAATGGGCCAAATTATCTCTAAGGTATTTCCTCAGCGAGGAAATATGGAACACGTCGTGAATCCGATGCAAGTGCTCCGGTAGTCCAAGTCTATACGCAACCGGTCTGATCCGCTCAATAATAGGAAACGGCCCCACATACCTTGGTGCCAACTTCCCCTTCTTCCCGAAATGCATAATTACCTTCATAGGAGATACTCTGAACAATACCTGGTCCCCCACTTGGAACTCTCTGAAAAACCTCTTCGCATCAGCATAACTCTTCTGCCCGTCTTGAGCTACCCGAATGCGACTCCGAATCAACTCAATCCTTGCCGAAGTATCCTGAATCACTTCCGGCCCAAGAAGTTTGTTGTCCCCCACCTCCAACCAACATGCTGGGGAACGACAAGGCCTACCGTACAATGCCTCAAATGGAGCCATGCCAATCGTGAACTGATAGGAGTTGTTGTAAGCAAACTCCACCAGTGGAAGGTACTGCTCCCATCCACCCCCGAAGTCAATAATGCACATGCGTAGCATGTCCTCCAACATCTGATTGGTGCGCTCTGTCTGCCCATCGGTCTGCGGATGATAAGCCGTACTCAACCGCAATTCCGTGCCCATGGCCTCCTGGAAACTCTCCCAAAACCTCGAAACAAATATCTTGTCTCGGTTAGACACGATATTTAGGGGCACACCGTGAAGTCTCACAATCTTTGAAATGAAGAGCTGGGCATACTGTCCCGTAGTATAGTCAGTCCTTATGGGTAAGAAGTGAGCGACCTTGGACAATCTGTCCATAATCACCCAAACTGAGTCGTGACCCCTCTGCGACGTAGGCAACCCCGTGATAAAGTCCATGGATATGCTCTCCCACATCCACACCGGGACCTCCAATGGCTGTAGCAATCCTGCCGGTTTCTGATGATCCACTTTTACAAGCTGACAAGTGGCACATTTCGAAACAAACTCAGCGATATCTCTATTCATACTGCTCCACCAATACTGTCGTCTCATGTCTTGGTACATTTTGTCCCCTCCGGGATGTACCGCGAATCGTGAGCCGTGCGACTCTGCCATCACCTCGTGTCGCAATTCCTCCCCTTCCGGGACTACCAATCTCCCATTGAAGCGCAATCCCCCGTCTGAGCTAATGGTATAGGACTCGTCTCCCTCTGCTAGTAATCGAACTATCTGCTCCTGACAGAACGAGTCATTAGCCTGTGCCCGTACTACCTTCATGACAATCTGCGGTGTAACGGTCATCACAGACATGAAAGATCGGGCGACTGCATCCTGGTGCCCCAATTCCTTCCACTTGGCCTTCCACACCTCTGCCACCTGATCTGCTGGCATACGACTCAACGCGTCTGCTACCACGTTAGCCTTACCCGGGTGGTACTGGATGTCGAACTGGTAGTCTTTCATAAACTCAAGCCACCTACGCTGCCGCATATTCAGCTCCTTCTGCGTGAACAGGTACTGTAGGGACTTGTGGTCCGTGAACAGTTGGAACTTCTCCCCCAAAAGATAGTGCCTCCAAATCCGTAGGGCAAATACCACTGCTGCCAACTCCAAATCATGTGTGGGGTAATTCTTCTCATGAGGTTTAAGCTTACGGGAAGCATAAGCTATGGGCTGTCTCTCCTGCTGCAATACACCTCCAAGTCCATGCAAAGACGCATCGGTGTAAACCAAATACTCAACTCCCGGTCTCGGCAATGCTAACACAGGTGCTGAGGTCAATTTGTCCTTCAATTTATCGAATGCCAACTGACAGGCATCACTCCAGATATATGGCACACCCTTACGAGTAAGATGTATCAAAGGACCTGCTATCTCCGAGAAACCCCGAATGAACCTCCTGTAGTATCCTGCTAAACCCAAGAAACTACGAATTTCCGTTGGTGTCGTGGGCTGTCCCCACTCCCTCACCGCTGATACCTTCCCCGGATCAACAGATATCCCTTGGTCGGAAATAATGTGACCCAAGAACTGGACTTCCTTCAACCAAAACCTACACTTTTCATATTTTGCATACAACTCGTTCTGACGAAGTGTCTGCAAAACCTGCCTCAAATGCTCGGCGTGCTCCTCCTCTGTCTGAGAGTAAACCAGAATATCATCAATGAAGACAATAACAAATTGGTCTAGGAAATCCCTGAACACTCTGTTCATCAAGTCCATAAACACGGCTGGAGCGTTGGTCAAGCCGAAAGGCATAACCCGAAACTCGTAAGAACCATATCTCGATAAGAATGCAGTCTTCGAGACATCCTCCTCCCTGATGCGCAACTGATGGTAACCCGACCTCAAGTCAATCTTCGAGAAGAAAGAAGCTCCTCTCAACTGGTCGAATAAGTCATCGATTCGAGGCAACGGATACTTATTCCGTATCGTGACCTTATTCAACTCTTGGTAGTCCACACATAATCTCAGTGAACCGTCCCTCTTCTTCACAAACAAAACTGGAGCGCCCCAAGGTGAGGTACTCCTGCGAATAAAGCCCTGACCTAACAGCTGCTCTATCTGATCCCGTAACTCTCGCATCTCAGCTGGAGCCATACGGTATGGTGCGCGTGCTATAGGTCTCGTACCCGGTAGCAAATCTATAACGAAGTCTATCTCTCGACTGGGTGGTAAGCCTGGTATCTCCTGGAACACATCCGAATACTCCCTGACAACCGGGATCGAATCTAAAGGAATAACAACCTCCTTAGAGGTATCCTCCTCTATGTAATACAGGTGAGCGGTCGATCCTCCCTCTGGGCGAGGCATCGCCACTACAAACATCTCTTGCCCCGGAATGGCAAAAACAATGCTTCCGCTGAAGCAATCAATCATGGCTCTATAAGCTACGAGCCAATCCATACCGATGATTACATCGTGAACATGCATATCTAGTAGCAACATATCTGTAGGTAATACCAGACCACCAATCCCTACTCCCACTCCCCGGCATATAAAGAATATAAGTGACCCACTCCCCAATGGTGAGTCAACACACGTCACTGTGCTCTCTGTAGTAGCTAACAATCCTAAAGCTTTCGTGAAGTGTGTAGCTATAAAACAGTGTGTAGCACCCGTATCAAATAATAACCGACCCATAGTGCCATGGATAGGAACGTACCCTCAATCGCGGGCGGTGCCTGTGGAACTGCAGCCTGGTGGACGTTGTAGACACGTCCATACTGTAGCTTCCCTTGCTGAACTGGGACTGCTGGAATAATCTGTGGTGGTGCGGGAAGAGCGGCGGGAAATATAGGCCTCTGTGGCTCCTGGCGAGCACCCTGCTGCTGCTGCTGTGGGGCCCTGCCCCTATCAGGACAATCCTGTAGCTTATGGCCAGTCTTGCCACAAACAAAGCACTTCCCTGGGAAGTTTCCCCCTCTCTGCCCCTGCTGCCCCCGGCCCTGGTGGCCGTTACCGTTCCTGCCTTGGCCCTGCTGGCCCTGATTCCCGTTCTACCCCTGTTGGCCCTGATGGCCGTTTGGACCCTGATGGCCCTGATGGAAACCTCCCTGTCCCTGCCTGTAGTTCCCTGACCGGAATCTCTTATTATCCCCCTGCTGGGAGCCCTGCTCAGTCTGTCTCTGCCCCTGACCAGATTGTGCCCCGCTGGCACCATGTCCTCCAGTCCTGCCCTGATGGCTAGACTCCCCCGATCTCTTGCCCTCGGCCATATGAAAACGGTGGTCCTGGCAGTGTAACAATGCAGCGTTAACCACATCAGAATACGTGGCCAACGATAGGTTCCCTAGAAGATGTTGACGGATTCTCCAATTCAATCCGTCCGTGAACTTCTCAATCTTCTTCTTCTCTGTTGGTATCTCGTCTGGAACGATGTTCAACAGATTCGTGAACTCGGCCTCATACTCGGCCACTGTCTTGCCTTCCTGTCTCAGACTCATCAGCTTCCTCCTCATCTCCGTATGAACAGCCGACGAAAAGTACTTGCGATCGAACCGCACCCAGAACTCCTGAATCGTGAGGGTATCCCTCTCCTCCGTGGTGGTAATGGAATCCCACCACTGTAGCGCAGATCCAACTAGCTTGAAAGTAGCTAGCACCTGCTTCTGAACATCAGTGCACTCATGCATCCTCAAGTGCCTCTGCATGTCTTTCCTCCATTGGATCGAGACAACCACATCTGAGCTACCTGCAAACTCTGGCGGATGCATTTTCTGAAAAGCGTCACGTACACGTTCCCAAGAAGACGGGAATGCATTAGCCTGTACTGGCGCGGCTACCGGCGCCTGAGGTGGTGCCTGCTGAATCACGGCAATTGCGGCATTTACCGCTTGGGCTACTATAGCTGCAACCTCAGTGGCGTTCATCATGCCCTGAACTGGAGCGGGCTGGGGTTCGGGCGTTGCATCCCTGGGAACTCGTCGTGCACGTCGTGGAGGCATTCTGAAATAAGAACAAAGTTTATAAGTCTACAGTTATAAACTTTAAAATAGCTGAAGAACGAAATGTACACACAAAAAGAGTGCAACAGTCCTAAAATATAGGGCTCTACACCAAAGAGCGTAGCGGAAACATAATAACCGTACAGATCCTAAAGGACACTAGAACCTGATGCTCTGATACCACCTGTGACACCCCGACTAATTAAATACCGGGTAGCTACTCCTTTATTAAATTAATTCAAAATGCCAAGTTGGCTCAGTTAATAGCATCACTGTCTAAAACATTTGTATTATTACTAACCACCTAGTATTTAAAAAGTAAGTGCCAAATTTTATTTAAAGTCTGATTAACATGCAACAAGAGTAAATAAAGAGTACTAACACCATTCACCATACTGAAGTAAAACGAATAATCATCACAATATGTAAATAAAGTTTGGATGAAAACTCCTCACTACAATCCCACAACTGATAAGTAAAACGAATACTGAAACAATACATGCTAAAGTCTGAAAACTGAAATGTAAAGATGTCTCTAAATAGAAATGGGCTACATTCCCTACAACTGATAGATAGTGACTCTGGAATCCAAAAGATAGAAGCGTCTACATGCAAGTCCCTGTAGCTTCCACAAACAGCTACAGCTCGTCACCTGAATGAGAATACTATGCTTGGTGTCCTTGTGGCTGGGCACCTAAAATGGTTTTACAAGAAAAAGATTTGAAAAGCAAACGGGTCAGAGCCCGAATGTGGAGATATTTTTAAAAACCTGCAAGTGCTTTAAAAACATTTAAAACATTAAATGCAAAGTACATGTTAGGACGTGCACTCACATGATATTCTCACCTCTCGTCTAACTGTGCACTCCTAACGTAAGTACCCATCTATAACGACCCATACTACTAGCTAAGTGACAACATATCTAGCTAGACTGCCATAGGTCCTATCCATTTTACTCGGTTCTATTAATATAATAACGCTCGTAACTAAAATAGGGATATAACGTAAACTCATATTCTCAATATGCCATATACTTCACTATCAGTTTTACCGTTATGTTTTTCTCGAAACAATGCCTTAATTATATTCACAACATTAACATAAATGTTCTCATTAATTTAATGTATATTATTCGCATCATAAATATACAATACAAGCACCCCGAGAACTAAGCTGAGGTGCACACATACTCTGCTATCCATCCCGGTACATCACGTACATAAGGATCACACATTCCGAATCTCTCAGGAATAGTTCAGATAACACAAATCACAAGATAGTGGAGGCGAACACAGTCACATCACATGGGTCACGCACATACCTACGCTCCCACGATCAGCGGACTTATTAACATCCCAATAAGTCTTTCTCTGACCTATGTTCATCGAGGTACCAGTCTATATCCCCCCCGTAGGCACACAAGGAATAGAGGGTCCTAAGCGAACGCAAACCTCCCGTGATAGCAAGTATGGTAGGTATGTCATACACATAATCCATATACCAATACTAAGTAAACAAACATCTTAGTAATACCGTATTTTTAATCGTAGTACATATCGCATTCCCGTACTAACTTATAGTTATCACCATATATACTATTCCGGTTTATCATCATACGCGCCATAGTTAATTCTCACGTCGTAGTAGACACTCACGTCTCAACCCAAACCGTCCATGTAATACAACTCTCGTATATAATTTCCTTCTCATAATACCCAAATGTCCCAATTCTATCATTACTATATATACGGAATGATATCTATATCCTCGAATAAGTTTACGGGACTCCGAAAATCAAAACAGTCCAAAATGGCCCAAACTGCCAGCTCGTTAGAAGTCTCGTTCGAACGAGTGTTCGAACGAGTTTGGACTGTCAGCTCGTTAGAAGTCTCGTTCGAACGAGACTGTTCGAACGAGATCCAGTTCGTTCGAACGAACTGTCCCTTCTAACGATATCTCGTTCGAACGAGATATCGAACGAAATTCCTACTCGTTAGCAACGACTGGTCAACTCGTTAGAAGCTCGTTCGAACGAGTTCGTTCGAACGACCTGGGGCTGCTTCTAACGAGCTACCAGCTTCGGTCCAGATTTTTCCCCATCTCGTTTTTAACCATTTTTCCCACTTCTAATCTCTCCCAAAGTTCATCCCAATAACGTTTTAGGGTCTCTAAATCATCCTAAACATATTCAAGTCATTTCCTAACATGTTTCCAAGGATTAAACCTCTCTAACATCAATCAAAATATGGATTTTTACACTTTTTTCCCAATTATTTCAAGAACAAGAACCCTAACTTTGTGAATCATAAATTAACCCAATATAAATCCGTTTTAAATCTTCCAATCACAAATATCATGAGAATAATCCCCTACCTATCATTCTACATGCAAATCCTCCTCAAGATTTCAAGTTCTAAGTTCTAAATACATGGGTTTTCATTTATCTTCCAAGAACAATTATAAATTTAGTTTCTCTAACATGGAAAAGACATTCTCTGAAATTAAATGAGATAAAGTCACTTGCCTTGCTTTGATTTTTGATTTTGGTGTAGGTTTGGTAGAATTTTTCTGCAGAACTTCTTCTCTCCAAGCTCCTTCTCCAATGGTGGCTTAAGGTGGCTAGGGTTTGATTTGGGGAACTTAGAAAAACCTAAATGATAACCTACATAGCCTTCTAGGTTAATATGGTTTGGTTAATGGGCTTAGTGGGTTTAATCCACATCAGATTTACATCTCTAATTTTCGTCACTTTTAATTCCTCAAAATGTAAAATTACCAAAATACCCTTTAAGTTGCTGGTATGGCCTAAAAATACCCCGGGACCCAAACTATACCCCCGGCTAGTGTTTTCTGACTATCTCAACCCTTCCGGACGCGTTGGCGCACTCAAAACGACCATACGGATTATAGATTTTAAATTCACTTTTATAATTAAAAATATAATACCATGACGCGGCGGTCCCACACGTCTCAACAAAATTTCCAAATTGCCGTATATAAATCTCACGACAACTTTTATAATACCAAATGCATATATAATCATATATGAACAAAATCAAATACCAATTCGCATCTCATTAGTATTTTAACCCAGATTAATTTCCAATTAATTCACATTTAATTAATTAATCCCAAAAATAAATATAGCCAAAAGTACGGGGTATTACAAAAGGTATGAGGAAAACATCATAATTTGATGACCTGAGACCTTAAATATCATTAATTTTGTGAAATTCATGAGGGTAAATATCATGATATGGTGACCTCTTACCTTAAAACATCATTAATTTGGTGAAATTTATAAGGTACACATCATAATTTGGTGACCTCAGACCTTAAACATCATTAGTTTGGTGAAATGTGCAAGGTAAACATCATAATTTGATGACCTCAGACCTTTAACATCATTAATTTAGTGGCAATTTATGAGGGTAAACATCGTGATATGGTGACCTCAGACCTTAAAACATCATTAATTTGGTAAAATTTATGAGAGTAAACATCATGATATGGTGACCTCAGACCTTACGCATCATTAATTTGATGAAATTTATGAGGGTAAACATCATGATATGATGACCTCAGACCTTAAACATCATTAATTTGGTGAAATTTATTAGGGTAAACATCATAATTTGATGACCTCTGACCTTAAACATCATTCATTTGTTGAAATTTGGGAGGTGAAACATTATAATTTGATGACCTCAAACTTTAAACATCATAATTTGATGACCTCAGACCTTAAACATCATTCGTTTGGTGAAATTTAGGAGGTGAAACATCATAATTTGATGACCTCAAACCTTAAACATCATTAGTTTGGTGAAATTTGGGAGGTGAGACATCATAATTTGATGACCTCAGACCTTAAATATCATTAGTTTGGTGAAATTTGGGAGGTGAAACATTATAAATTGGTGACCTCAGACCTTAGACATCATTAATTTGGTGAAATTTATAAGGTAAACATCATACTTGGATGACCTCAGACCTTAAACATAATTTGGTGAGAAGTATGAGGTAGACATCATTATATTGTTACTTCAGACCTTAATGTAAACACCATTGTATGACTTTTAAGACAACATTCAAGAGAGAGCATTCATCGAAAGAAACATAATCCTATGAGGAAGATGGTATAACATAAAGTAGTCAGAATTAAAAATTAAATATGCCCCAAAATATGTCATCAGTGTTTACAAAAATTACATATGAAAAATAAATTACAAGTTAAAGGCTTCACAAGTTTACGCCTAAGGATCTGCAGCTGTAGATGTGTCAATCTCACTGACGTTGGTAACCTCGGCTCCATCATCTCGAGGGTTAACATCCTCAGTATTCATGGATTCCAATGGTGCAGTCTCTGCAAGAGAGGCACCTTCCCCTCCATCCTCAACCTCTTGCAAGGCCCGAGTAAAGATAGGATCGCCAAAACCCAGACCAACAAAGTTTGAGGCAGTTAAGATCCCTGATTCTTTCTCTTTGGTGGCTTCCCATTTACTAGTGGCTTTAATACCTCTTTCGAGGTATTCAAAGCCGAAGCTAATAAACTGGTCAGAGACCTTATAGTCGGCCAAGATCTTCTCAGAGGCATCCTCCATGGCAGCTCTAACTGCAATATCCACTTTCGCCTGAAGGATGTCGTCTTTAGCCTTCAGGGCTGCAGTATGATCCTTCTTAAGTTTGGTTATGCCTCTTTCTCTCTGCTTAACCTGATTTTTAGACTCATCCAATGCTGTCTTCAGACGTTCAACCTCTGCATTTAAAGAGGCTTTCACCTTCTGGGCCTCTTTTCCCTTCTTAATAAGGGCAGCTTCCTCAGGGTACAGTCAACGAATTGGTGCATGGAAAGAATACCCTACAATACAAAGTCGGATATATGAGTTCAAGCCTTAACCCACGTCAAGGCCGAGGTTACACTTGGAAGAAAAAAGTAAAATCTTTTACCTAGATAGACCTATGAAGGCTTAACTCGGCCAGTAGGGGGTATCTAAAGAGCGTGAGAAATTCTTATCTACATCGGTCATCACAGAGCCGATGGTGTCCATTGACTTCTGACCATGGCCTATCAGGGTGTCATTGATCTTCAGTTGCTCCAGAGGAGCAGCCAGTGCATCATTAGAGGATATTGGGATGGCACGATCTCCCTTTTGGGCTTTGCTTGGCCTTTGATCCTCCGAGCCAGTGGTCTTCCTCTTTTTCGTAGCATCGACCCTGGATGTGCCGACGTTCTGCTCAGGAGGGTGAGGGGGAGGGGTTGCATTGTACCCATATTTTCTTACCAACTTAACAAGGCTAGGTGCAGACATCTACCACAGATCGTCAGATATGCTTTCTAGGCGTTATGTAAAAAATATATCTGAGTTAGTAAATCATAGATAGTAAAAATCAGAGGTGCAACTTATGGAAAAATATTACTTACGAAGCTCGGTCAGAGGACTTCCCCCCAGGACAGTCTCAGAGAGATAATATGGGGTCATCATATGTTCGTACTTGACTAGCCAACCATGTTCCCCCTGATCTTGAAGATCCTTACCCTTTTGTAAGTTATCCTAGCTAAGCCCAGGGTCAGCCTTGGCAGCAAGTGAGACCGTCCCCCACCTCAGAGGTGTCCTCGGCTCTAACGATGAGGAGGTGGTATAAGGACCAAATTCCCATGCCCCTGAGGTTAAGAAATACCATGATTTCCAGTTATGATTTGAAGTATGGGTAACCAACAACATCTTCTTTTCTGACTTCCTAGATAGGAAGTGGTAGTAGCTGGGGTGATTTTTAGCATATGATGGGACATAACATCTTGTGAAGACCATGACCGGAAGGTCTGAGTGGTGGACTGCCCTCCAAAGGATGATAGCCCCAATCATTACCCTCTAAGCATTGGGGGATAATTGTGAAGGGGCCAGGTTGATATGGGACAGTATGGCTCTAATTATTGGATGGATGGGTAGACGGAATCCTAACTTAAACATTTGTTCGTACACACAGATCTCCCCATCTCGGCCACCAAAGGCCCTCTCACATCTCAGAGGTCTCCTAAGCTTGATGGAAGGACCTATGAAATAGAGGTGCCTAAAGGCTAAAAGGTCGTAATCAGTGATATAACTCTCTATCTCGACTGCCTCCAAGGTGTCAATGTCACTCTCATGACCGTCATCTTCATCCCTGGCAACGTCGTCCTGGGCAGGTGCAGGAACACCACCAGGGAACCTATGAGGGAACTCAGCCCTTGTAGCGGACGACAGGGGAATGATGTCAATGATGGGTGGAAAGGCCACACTTGGCCCTACAACTTCAACATCTGAATATGTTCGTGAGGTACTAGACCCATTATGGGACGAGGCACGATTTAGGACCTCGGTTTGATCAGGGACCTGATCTTGCCTAATGGAGTAGCCTATAGCCTCCTGGAAAGAGTCTATGGACATAGGGTCTGAGGTAGACGACTCAGGCTCAGACATGGGAGAGGGGTCTATTGGATCCTCTGCTGGCTCAGGGTATATCACCTTCAAAGGTGGAGGGAAGATAGGTCTGAGGGGGAAGGCCTCATCCCTATGAGCTTCCTCTTGGGATAGTTCTATCTTCTTAATTTTGATAAAGGTATTCTCTCTAAGATAAGGGAAATCTTCTATAAACTTATACAGAGGTCTGAGCATAAGGCAGACGACCCTACACTTGGGACTCTAAACTATATATAAACAACTGGGCACAACTTAAACTAAGGATCAAACTTGTTTTTTGAAAGATTTCAAACCAAGAACAGCCAAGAATAAGCTCACCAGAAACTTCAAAGACTCATCGAAAAATCCTTAAACTACCATCGAAAAAACTAAACTACCATCCGAATCTGCAAGAAATGGAAATAAAAGGGCTGAAAATGGTGAGGTAAGGTGAAAATAATACATGAGGAAGTAAGAGATGAGGAATAGGAATATTGAGAACAAAAGAAATCCCAAAACCTAGCAACGATTGAGCTCTTGAAGAGAGAGAATACAAATGGAACATGCGAGAAAGTGAGAGAAATGAGGAAGAAAGAGAAGGAAATGGGTTAAACCCTCAAAACATCTTGCACGCATCCCAAGGCCCATCATTGCCTTGGGAGCCCAAAAGATAATCAATATCATTGCACTTTTCAGGCACTCTACCCACTTCAGAAGTTAACACTTATCAAGGAAATATTGGCACATAAGGAAATATAACATCGGACATGTATACCCCTTAGCCACCTATTTACATAGGTAACTAAGGGATAGGGGGTGATTGATATGACCAAAGTGTACCTGCCATTTCAGAGACATCAACCTCTGCCTGCATGACTCCCGAGGTAATAAGAGCTCAAGACTAACAATCGACAATGTCGTCCTTCATCAGGTCGGCCACAGCCGACGTTACTAGTACCACCTCAATTGGGCATCATCCGAGGTCTACATGACTCGTGGGATCATCTATCCATCAGTTCGGCCATAGACGACGTTATAAGTATCACTTGAGAACCAGCAAAAGCCTCATAGGCTCAATCAACAATCATTATATCATCATCGGCCTTGGGCAACGTTACACCTTATACCCAACCTCGGACGCACATCCTAGCCGAGGTGTTCACGGAACATTGACCTCAGGTAGTATAAGGGTCATACTCCACCAACCTTGTGCTCATCCAGGTTGAGGTTGGTACAAAGTGATGACATCCGAGCATTTACACACATATGTATGCCTTGGAACACGTGGATAAGTCTGTTATAACTGAATCATTCCCTCCATATGAGGGAATATTGAGGTCATCATCACTTAGTTGAGATCAGCCAGGTGTCATCCTTGCACTGGTTGGATCTTCATGCACATGCTCATTTTTTAGGCACTAGATGTTATAATTGTTGACTCTTAATTGTTTGGACATGATTCTTCTCTTGATATATCATATAGATGATTGTGCTTGCATTTTTGTCATATGCTAGTTTTGATTCATGATATATTCTTGCTAGTATTATAACTTGTGTATTTTTTGTATTAGATTTTTGTTTTTGACAAAACTTTTGAAGAATACAAAAAGATTTTATTTTCATAATTTTTTTGGAAAAAGACAAAAAAGAATTTTGTATTTTGTTTTGCATCATATATGTGACGATTTTATAGTGTTTTGATATGCGTCATCATTGCATTCATGTGCTTTACAATGTTTGGAGTCATTGAGATGTGATTAGTTGTTACTACCTACATGTTTGACTCATGAGTTCCTTTATTGAAAACTTGCATGGATTTGTTTGACTATTGTTCTTGTCTATCACATGTTGGTCGATGTGTTTTCATTTCAATTTTGTCTATAAAACGAACCAATTGTGATAAAACTTGATAATGAAAGTAGTGGATGTAATAACCGTTTACCGTGAGGAATTAAATTGAAAAAAATGATGAGTGTTCATGGAAAAGTGCTGCGAGAGTTCAAAACTAACTCGTCGTGAAAGCCACCATTTAAAAGATCCCAAAGAAAAAATTAAGGCAATAAAAAGAAAAATATGACAATAGTATCCCAATAGGGTTTCTCTAAGGATAGAATTTAGTTTCATCACCTCAAAAGAAAATAAATGCATTTTTATTTATGAGGGGTTTTTGATGGAAAAATGTAAAAAATGGGTTTGCACGTCCTGACAAAGTCATGAAAAAGCGTTTACATAGTTTTAGATGTTATTGGTGTGAAAATCATGTTTGACTTTGATTTGTCGATTAGATTAAGATGATGTCATATAAATTCAAATTTTCGACACCTGGGACGATGTTGAGATTCATTCGTTAAGAGTACACATATTCATCGTGCACATATGTTAATTGCATTGATTTTCCTATTGAATATGTTCACACCCATTAATTTCGTTTCCATGATTTGGTTGTCTTAGTGTAAATTCATGGTGTGTGATTTTTGTCAAATTATTTTTTGCATTGTTATATGAAAAATTTAAAAATCACAAAATAGTTTATGAAAGCTTTTGGGTGATTCCTTTGCATATGCGTAGTTTAATCCATATTTGCTATGCATTGTTTTATCGTGACAAATCCATTTTTGTTTTTGTTTATTCGTTTCCTTGTCTATTTTGGTCAAATTAAAAGGGGACGAAGGAATTATGGTGGAGTTTTTGCATTATGGGGGGATTTGATTATTGATTGATTGATTGATTGATTGATTGATTCTTCTATCATTTCAAACTCGATACATCACGATGGTATTTGCTTTGTCTCATGTGTGTAGGTACAAATATTGAAGATCATAATTTGCACACCCTGATGAGAAAAGCTTGAAGATTTGATGTTGAAGATTTTGAAGAAAAGTTTGAGACTTGCATCTTTAGTAGCTTTCAGTTTTTGGTTCATTGGAGGGTATTATATTTGTATAGGCATTTTGATTTGATAATTCAAATAGTTTTATTTGTACTGGCATAAACATAGGGGGGGGGGATTTGTAAGGGCATTATTTTATATTGTCCGTTCATAATTGAGTACGTCGTATACCGATACAACCGCCAAAGAAATATTTAAGATCATTCAAACATCAAGACGGATCTGATATCAAAGTACTTCAACATTTAAGCCTCCGCGAGATTAATTTTGCTAAGGTTATGTTTAAGTACCCTAGCATTTCACTTAAAGTATTGGGATATTTTTCACAAAATATTTTCTAAGTGTTGGAGCGAATTTTTTTGTCAAACGTTTTTTGAAAAGTTTTGAGGAGAAATATTTTATGGAAAAATAAAAAATGATGTTTTATTTAAGCTCGTTCGAGTGAGATTCGTTGTCGTTCAAGCGATAGCCTGCCACATTCGAGCAACATCATGTTTCGTTTGAGCGATGCGTTGCCTGAAGTTTTTATAAATAGCATATTAAACCACTCCGTTTTCGTTAAAAAGACCCGACGTTTAAGTTTCTGCAAACATTGCAAATTGGTAAAACACTTTGTCTTCTTCGTTTAGGGTTTAATATTTTTTTTTTCAATTCACAAAACATCCTGATCTTTATGTTAATTGTTTTGGAACCCAAGATATAACTTTGGTGAAGTTTTTCTCTTGTAGAGAGGGTAAATCTACAGTTGATGACTACGTGTTGATTGGGAGTGCTCGAGGGTGTTCCTAGCTCGTTTGGACTGTGTGTTCATGTAGACTACTGCAGTTGTTCTGTTGCTAACTCAAGACTGCGTGTCTTTATTAATTCTTGCGAGAGTTCATTGAAGATTTCATCATAATATTTGTAAGTTGCGATTTACTATTTTATAGTGAAATAAAGGTTTTTCCAGAAAGGGATTTTTCCTGAAATCTGTGAGTTAGCAATTTTGTTTGTGATGGTTTGACACACACACACACACACACACACGTAGTTGCATGTTTAGGGGGTGAATTAATTTAGTTTGATATTTGTCACTAATTAAATAAGGTTTAATTGGAAACTTGTAAATTCGTCTTTAATCCATATCACACCGACAGCACATCATCCCTTACAACATCAAGTTTTCATTCTCAAGATCTTATAATTGGATAGAAGATTCATCAGAAATTAGGCCTATTTGATTATTAAGAACATCAATTTAGACAATAGTCTAGCATTAAGTTTGGGTAAATGTGTACACTTTTAGGCAAAGTTAACTTAAAAAGTTTTTTAAAGTGTAGATTATCATTGTTGATACAAAAAATAGGCAGCTGACGTGGACCAATTATATGAAGACACGTGTCATCTTATGTAGCAAAAAATATATATATATTCACCGAGGTACTCAATAATCCAAGCTACTTAGCGTACCGAGCTATTCAACGTGCAAATCACCTAGCCAGGAAGATCAAACGACAATTACATATTCGATGAATATCGGATTCAATGAACATTCTTATTATGTACAGATGTATATGTATACTAAATAACGGCATATCGTCCATTCGTACTGACAGTCTAAAGGCTATAAATACATTATAACACCCTCCATAACAGGGTTATTGATTACTAGCGATTGTCATTGTGATTAAGGCAAAATACCCAGCAATACAAAACAGTGGACGTAGGCTATTTTCACAAGGCTGAACCACTTTAAAAATCCTTTGTCTTATTTCTTACTTCATACTTATCTGTGATTAATTAATTAGATCAAATTTAGTTTTTTACATCAACAGATTGGCATCGTCTGTAGGAGCGAGCATACGTAGCGTTTTTCACTAAAAGCTTATCACAAATGGCTGAGATCCCAGAATCCGGTAACAGGAACAATGTCAGAGATACTCTTAATCCATATGCTCCCCTAACTATCCAAGATCTCACTGGGATAGCGGCTAATTTAGCCCAAGGGAAAACAGCTATGCAAGAGACCATGCGTCAACTCATTCAAACTGTTCATAACGGAACGCCTGCTCAATCAGGTCAACAAAGCGTTCAGAGAAACACCCATTTGCCGTCTTTAAGAACCAGACATATGCTATTCCTAGATGTTTCTTAATCCAAACACACTAAATCTCATTATACTGAAAGGTCCAATGATCCCTCATATCAGCCTGGACGCACATCTTCCATAAGAGCTATGGACTCTTAACAAAATGTTACCCTAACTTCGAAACAAACAAACGCTCTGGAGAGGATGAGTAGAGTCTCCCCTTTTGATCGTTTGGGCCCTAAGAGGAATAGAAATTCCCCTAGGATTGCGTCGAGAAATTCTCAATGACCAAATGATTTAAGGGAAGGTTCTACCCAATCACGCCCAGCAACTCGTAATGAAAGATTCCAAGAGAATTCAGCATGATCTGTTTCTTGGGCAAATAGGTTCGAGGCTGAAAATGACGCATGGAAGGGCTCCATTCAGAGGTTGGAAGACAGGCTAGGGGAAATGGCTAAGGCCAAAAACCCTCTCCAAAGGACCTTTGTCAAAGGATCACCCTTTGTACAGGAAATTATGGATTTTCCCACACCAACAAAATTTAAAGCTCCTGTTGTGATGCCAAAGTACGATGGAAAAACTGATCCCGTCCTCCACATAGAGCAGTACCAAGCTGCTGTCGATATCTATGCAGTTTTTGATGAGATGAGGTGCAGAGCATTCTTGGGAACTATCACTGGGTCAGCCCAAATATGGTACAATAACCTTCCTCGGGGGAAGATTGCTACTTTCCACCAGCTGGCAGAGCTCTTCATAGGAAATTTCTATTTTGGTGCCAAGCGAGTTAAAAGAGTAGCACATCTGTTGAGTGTAAGGCAGAAAATAGGAGAGAGTACCAAGGATTACATCACTCGTTTTAATAATGAGAAACTTGAGGTAATTGACTACGAGGAGAAGACAACAATTACAGCTCTGATGAGTGGTTTGTTACCTAATAAGTTGTATTATAATTTGGCGAAGGATCCTCCCAAGTCCATGGCAGAACTGATGGCAAAAATAGCTAAGATCATGAATGCCGAGGAAGCCATGGATGCAAAGAAGAATGCCGATACAAAAGTAGAAACTAAAGATGAAAGTAAATTTAAGAAGAAAGATCAAAAGCATAATGGGGGAAACAAGCGATCTAAGGGAAAAGAAATAATAGAGCACTTGAGGAAGTATGGGAATTATACTGCCATAAAGGTGGATATAAATCATATTCTGGAGGAGATCAAGAACATCGAGGATCTAACTTGGCCGGAGAAACTGAGGACAGCCCCTGACAAGAGGGATAAGTCCAAATATTGTGAGTTACATAGAGATCATGGCCATACGACCAAGCGTTGCATAGCTCTCCAGAATGAGATTGAAGCACTCATTCGACGAGAGAAATTGAGCAGGTTCGTTGATCGCCAAAAATGATGTGAAGACTAATGAAAGAGGAAGGCAAAGGTCCAAATCTCCTCACTGAACAAGAGATGACAAGAAGAGGGACCATGAAGATGATCCAGAGGATGACCCCAACCTCCCCAAAAAGATAAGGAAACCCGAACGCGAGGTATTTGCAATCCATTTCAGATCATTTGAATGTAACGTGATTCAGGTGAAGATGCAGGAGGTGGGGATTATACTGCCGAAAGGAAAGCTTACCTTAATGAGGCCCAAGCTTGTTCTTATATACAACGGATAAATTGGTGGAAGTGGATCATTCGAGGAAGGTGAACAAGGATAAACTGGTCATCGGTTTTTCTAAAAATAATCTGGAAGGTATCTTGTATCCTCATGATGACCCCTTGGTGATCAAGATAAGGATAAAGAACGTGGTGATTTTACAAGTATTGGTAGACAATGGTAGCTCAACAGACATCATATTTTACCCCTATTTTGATAGCTTAAATATGAAGCTAGCCCAGTTGGAGACATATCACAGGCCCCTCCTCGATTTCACTGGCGAGAAAGTCTTTCCACTTGGGACGATCAAGTTGGATATGCTTATTGGTACTTGGCCAGCTTGCAGAACAGAAAAAAGTATGCTTTTTTGTAATGGATAAAAACGTCCAATCATCCTACAACATAAATCATGGGGAAGGGAGGCCTAAAAAAGTTTGAGGCAGTGCCATCCACGGTACATCAATGCTTGAAGTTTCCAACCAATTTTGGAGTTGGAAATGTGAAGGCCGACCAGAAAGTAACTCGGGAATGCTATTATTTATATTCCGAACAGGAAGATTTGAAGGAAGAAGACCACCACGTACCAAGTAGATGAGTCTGAAGATGCAGATATTGAGACCGTGGACCCTAGAGATGAATTTGAGCTCGTCAAGGGTCAGGTCATAGAGGCTACAGAAAACATCATTCTGGATGACGAACGTGCAGAACGAATAACTCAAATTGGCGTTTCACTGGACCCATCAGTAAAGCAGGAGTTAGTGGCATTTTTAAGGAACAGAAAGCAAGCTTTTGCATGGAGTCATGAAGACATTCCAGGGATAGACCCAACCTTCCTGTGCCACGAAATTAATGTTAATAAGGAGATCAAGTCGGTGAAACAGTGAAGAAGGGTATTTAGCCCAGAGAAGAATCAAGCTATTTAGGAGGAAGTCAAGAAGCTACAAAAGGCCTCTTTTATTGAGGATATAAAATATCCTGATTGGCTAGCAAATGTGCAGATGGTGAAAAAGAATAATAACAAGTGGATAATGTGTGTAGATTTCACAGATCTCAACAAAGCCTGCCCAAAAGATCACTCTCCCTTACCCCGAAATGATCAGCTTGTGGATGCTACCTCGGGGAACGAATTGTTGAGCTTCATGGACGCTTATTCCGACTATAAGTAGATTAAGATGAAACCAGAAGACATAGAGAGTATTCTTTTATTACCCAAAGGAGAACATACTGTTATAATGTTATGCCTTTCAGCCTTAAAAATGCAGGTGCTATGTACTAGCGGTTGATGAATAAGGTGTTCGCAGAGCAAATCGGCAAAAACATGGAGGTATATGTCGACGACATGCTGAATAAGAGCAAGAAATCCATGGACCATCTAGCTGAACTGAGCCAAACTTTTGATCTGCTGGAAAAATATCAGATGAAGCTGCATCTGACTAAGTGCATAGTTAGCGTACGAGAAGGCATGTTCCTCGGGTATATTGTGAATCAGCGAGGCATTTAGGCAAATCCTGAGAAGATTAAAACTCTAATGGAACTACGATCTTCAACTATGAAGAAGGAGGTGCAAAGCCTCACGGGGCATGTTGCAGCTCTTAACAGGTTTGTTTCACGAGTAGCAGATAGATGTCTCCCATTCTTCAAGACACTCAGAAAAACTTTTTAGTGGAATGATGAGTGCAAGAGGGCATTTAAAGAGTTAAAGAGATATTTGGGGACACCTCCATTGTTGTCCAGGCCGGTGGTGGGAGAAATATTATACTTGTATCTGGCTATCTCGGAGAGCGCAGTAAGTTTAGCATTAATAAGAGTGGAGGATGGAGTACAAAAACTGGTGTATTATACGAGAAAATCATTCTGAGGAGAAGTGGTCAGATATTCGAGGTTGGAGAAGCTGGCATTAGCTCTGATCGAGGTAAGTAGGAGGATGAAACCATACTTCCAAGACCATACCATAGTTGTGTACACTGATATGCCACTCAGATAGGCTTTGCTTATGCCAGAATAATTCGAGAGACTAATGTATTGGGTGGTGGAACTGGGCGAGTATGATATTGTTTATGAGCCAAGGTCTTCACTTAAAGGGTAGGCAGTAGCAGATTTCATTGCGGAGTTTATTTACCCAGATACCAACAACTATCATAGTCCTAGTGCAGAACAACTCATGGATATTAGGGGATCATTAAAAATAATACCCGATCAACTTCCATTAGAAGATTTTCCAGAGGGGACAAACAATGAGTAACAGGAATCATCGAGTAATATCCCAGTGTTGGGGGATGACAAAAGGAAGTACTAAATATTCCATCAGGGAACCTTATCAGACTAAGAGTTTGATAATGGTATACCTGTATGGAATTTGTATGTATATGGCTCTTCGTGTGCTACAGGTAGTGGAGCCGGAATAATTCTCAACAGTATGGATGGATTGGATATCGAATATGCTATGCGCTTTCAATTTAAAGCTTCCAATAACGAAGTTGAATATGAAGCTATGATTGTGGGCCTCAGTTTAGCCAAAACAATGAATGCAGAGCAAGTTACCGTGTTTAGTGATTCATATTTAATTGTTAATCAGATTCTTGGGTTGTATGCAGTGAAGGGAGACTTTATGTCAAGGTATCACGCCAAAGCTATGAAGATTTTGTCCACTTTTATAGCGGTCCAATTAATTAGAATACCAAGATTAGAGAATGTGAGAGCTGATGCACTAGCTCGGTTAGCCTCAGCTACTCACACCGAGTTATGAAGAATGATTCCTATTGAGATACTGGATGATCGGAGCATAGATGAAGATTTAATAGTGAGATTCATCACCTTGGATATGGTACCATCCCAGATGGACCCCATTAGGGAGTATATCGAAGAAGGAATTGTACTAACTGACCAACTTGTAGCCAAGAGGATGAAGTTTAAAGTTGCTCGGTATGTACTAAACAATGGTGTTTTGTATAGAAGGGGTATCATAGCAGGTCTACAGAGATGTGTGCATCCTTAAAAAGTTAAATATTTGATAGAAGAAATTCACAAAGGCTCTTATGGAGATCATGTAGCAGGTCGGATTCTCCTGCAGAGGATGACGACGTAGGGATACTATTAGCCAACGATGAGAGCAGACTGTATAGCCTATGCGAAGAAATGCGATAAGTGCCAACATTTCTCTTCCATTCGAAGAACTCCCCAAGCATTATTAACACCCATAATTTCCCCTTGGCCATTTGGCATGTGGGGTATGGACTTGGTTGGATCTCTGCCGATGACCAAAGGGAGATTCAAATATTTAGTATTCGTTGTTGACTATTTCACCAAATGGGTGGAAGTTGAGCCTCTCATTGACATGTCGTATGAAAGGGTTTACCAGTTTATTTGGAAGAATATTATTTGCAGATATGGTCTGTCACATGCTTTCATTACTGACAATGGTACCCAATTTGATAATGAGGAGTTCGCTGCATATTGTCATCAATCCAATGTCCAGAAGATCCATTCTGCACCAGGACATCACCAGAGCAATGGACAAACTGAAGTGACGAACATGACTCTACTGAAGGGGTTGAAGAAATGGCTGGATGATGCGAAAGGGAACTGGATTAACGAACTGCATTTTGTATTATAGGGTTATCATACGACACCCCGAACAACAACCGAGGAATCTCCTTACATGCTAGTCTTTGGAAGTGAAGCAGTAATACCAGCTAAATTGGGCCTACCCACTCAGAGGGTTCTTAATTTTAACTCTCCTGTAAGTGTTTTGATGAGACATTTAGACTTGGATATGCTCAACGAAGTGAGAGAAGATGTGAAAATTAGGAACGCAGATTACTAGCAATGAACTACCATGTTCTACAATAAAAGTGTCAAACAATATGATCTTAAGGAGGGAGACTGTGCTCAAGAAAGTTATTCAGAAGCATAATAAGCTAGAGGCCAACTAGCATGGGTCCTACCGGATAACTACGGTTGATCGACCTGGGACCTACAGAATAGAGACCTTAGAAGGAGAAGAATTCAAAAATGCATGGAATGCGGAGCACCTGCCAAAATATTATCATTAATACAGATTCACATGTACCCCATTTTTTTCAATATGAATAAAGATGATATTTCCTCCTTTTCTTTTTTGTTCAATTTTTTTAGGAGTACTTGTGCTACGCACTCCACCACCAACTACGATTGGTCCACATACCAATAACCACCAACTACGGTTGGTCGAGATATCAACAACCACTAACTACGGTTGGTCAGCATATCAACAACCACTAACTACGGTTGGTCAGCATATCAACAACCACTAACTACGGTTGGTCGGCATATCAGAACCACCAACTAAGGTTGGTCGTCACCAATAAACTTAACCAACAATGTTGGTATAACAATCATACAAGGCAAAGCCTGTTTGATTATGGGTGACCTCAAGGGGCATCCAAAACTAGGCAAGAATATGGTTAACCTCACGGGGCATCTATTGTCTAGGCACCAAGGTAATCCTGATAAGATTACTACAACTAAGCAGGATCATGGGATGAAAATCATTCCATTGCTTAAGCACTTATGGGTGACAAGTCACTACAACTAGGAAGTAAGTGGGAAAAGCTCCACTGTCTAGGTAGTTAAAATAAAATAGGATAGATTACCCCTCTATAGATATATATGCATTCATCAATAGATAATATGTTCAATATGATAAGAAGAACATCTTACAAATTATTTTCAAGGAAAGAAAATTTCAAAAAGATGAATTTTTCTTCATTAAATACCAGAACGTTACACGAAGACGAATTTTTCTTCATTGAATACAAATTTCCTATTCTATGGGCTTTTTTCCCTCTGATTTTGATACAGGTTCCATCCCAGCTGCAGGATCATCTAAATCATAAGAAGAATTGATAAAATTCATATCTCGCAGCATTCTGATGTTGCCCGGACTTGATCGATTAAGCAGATATTGAGGTAGAGATATCTCAAAATCTTCATGAAGCTGGTAATCAATAAGATACCTGGAGATCAAACACCGAGGAATGACATGAGCCGGAATCCAGCTAACATCCCGTTTAAAAGGAGGATTTGGTAGATCAAGTACTCCAGGATCATACCAATCCCATAAGGAATTTCCTTCCTCAAGCTTCATCACAATCAAGCCGTTCAACCATCCCTATTTGTATCCCTCGTTATTCGTTTGCTTCAACCGAGCATCGAGATGACATAGAGCTTCATTATATCTCCCACCCAAAACTCTTTAGGCTGCTTGTGAAATTGATAAGTCAATCTCCCAAGCTTCTCATGAAGTTTCTTCACTAAGTTTACCTTACTTTCCAAGGCAGAGCTCTGGCTGGAGAGTTGGTCGGTAAGATTTTGAATTTTCTGGGACATTTCAGCTAAGGCTTGATTTTTTGCTTTCATCTGAGTAACCTAATTTTCTAAGTCTTGCTGAGTCCTAGTCTCTTCAACACTTATTCGCCCAGCTCTAGCTCTACCTCGCGAGGAGGATGTAGGTCTGACTTGTTTTAAAGCCTCCAGCTCTTCTATCAAAGCAGCATTTTCATCTTCTAAAAATTAAAAACCTTCATCATTGACGGGGATCAGAGATCCCAGGGAAGAGGAGGCAACAGATTTGAGTTGCTTCAATTCTTCTCGCAAGGCAATGTTTTCTTCCTCTAATAGCTTGGAAATATTACTATGTTCCTCAACCTCAAGTTTTAGTACACTTTCTCTTTTCTCATGGGCTGAGATATATTTGTCATAGCCCCAATCAGCACTCAACTATTGGTATTTTTCTCAAAACCTTTGTGCAGAAGTGCAGTGGTTTCCTTGTGTTGAAGTTGAAGTCACTCGATTATCCCTTGGAGGTCTTCAATCATTTCATAATAAGCTACATTGTTGGCTACAACACGATCAAGTAAACACTAAAAAATATTGGTATGGGTCAATTGCCCGCTCAAATGCATCCGGTCCAAGGATATCGATTATTTGAGCCTCAGTAAAATCTTTATGACCATTTTTGCAGTAATCATTACATTTCTTCATTAACTCTGTATTATGAGCTGATAGGAGTTCCATCCTGGCAATAAACTAGCAAGGAAAAGTAAAAATACATCAACAATGATTCAGACAGAGCAAGTAAAAGATAAGTTCAAATTAGATAACAAAGTCCATTTTTATTAATCATAAGATGTTAGATTACATCCAAAGTTACAGCCAAAAAGGGTAAACAACATAATTAAAGAGCCAAACAACTCTACACCTTCTCCTTATTCCCTACAACATCTTCAGCTAGTTTGGATGAAGAAGTTTGTTGCTCGGAGGGAGGTTGGCATTTTTCAGTAGAAGTTGTAGCCTACTGAACTTGCTTGGAGGATTGAGGAAGGGTAATAGCAGGTGCTTGTTCTGCTATTACCGTATAAGATTCATCAGATGCAGCTTCATCTTCATCTTCATCTTCATCTTCTTCTTCTTCTTCTTCTTCTTCTTCTTCTTCTTCTTCTTCTTCTTCTTCTTCTTCTTCTTCTTCTTCTTCTTCTTCTTCTTCAATAGTAGGAGGAGGGCCATGGTTATATTCTTGGAACAATTCAGAATCCTCAACAACATTCAACTTCTTTAAAGTTGCTACCCATCCATCTCTGAAGTATTTAAAACTTGCATACTCCATCTGGGAAGAGAGAGTGGCTAAGGCCTTGTTCCATCCTTTGTCCCAGCCATAGCTAAAGGACTTCTTCACAACAGCCTTCCTTTTTGCTCTCTGTAATACCCCGTACTTTTATTGATATTTATTTATGGGATTAATTAAATTAAATGTGAATTAATTGAGAATTAATACGGATAAAATACTAACGAGATGTGAGTTGGTATTTGATTATAATGTGTATATATGGCAATATATGAATATTGAGAATATTAAAATTGTCGCGAGAGAGAAATACGACAATTTGGAAATTTTGTTGGGACGCGCGTGACAGTCGCGTTAGGAATGTAATTATTTGAATTAAAAAGTGAATTTTATTTTAATCAACCGTATGGTCATTTTGAGTGCGCCAACGTGTTCAGAAGGGTCTAAATAGTCATAAAACACTAGCCGAGGGTTAAGTTTGGGTCCCGGGGCATTATTGGGCCATACCAGTAACTTATAGGGGCATTTCGGTAATTTCGGAAATTGGGTAATTAAAACCCACGAAAATTAGAGTTAGAAATCTGACTTAGTCTCAACCCACTAAGCCATTTCCAACCCCAACTTAGGTAGTGGGCTACGGGAGAGGTTTAGAAACCTTAAAACTTGGCAAAAACCAACCCCACCTCCATTATCACCTTGAGAAGAACTTGTAGAGAGAGAGAGAGGAAGAGAAGAATTCTGCAGAGAGAGAGAGAAGACAATCCAACCTTCAAGATTCAACCTCAAATTCAGAGAAAGATTATAGGCAAGTGGTTTAATTACAATTGATTCAATGCCATGCTTTTCCATGTTTAGGAATTATCGAATTTATCTTGGAAGATGATATAGACCCATGAATTGGAAGTTAAAAACTATGAATTATGTTAGGGACTGCATGTAGTAACAATCTGGACGAATTATGAATTCAAAATTATGACCCTTGATGATTTAAAAATGGATTTAAGAAGAGGTTTATTAATGTTCTTGAAAGAATTAGAAAACTAGGGTTCTTGATGAAGATTGATCCATATATAGCCCTTGGTTGATGAATTATTGGTTTTATAATGTTATTAATGTTGTAGGATGGTTGTATGATGATACTATAACGTTATATTAGAGATTCATGCATTAAAAGTATGTTTTGGGATGATTTGAAAACTGCAAAACGAAGCAATCCGTAGCCATACCTGGTGCATTCGATCGATCGATGTTCATCAGTCGATCGATCGAAGGAAAGGGTCGATCGATCGACCTTCCCAGAATGAGTAAAGTTTTTCCCCATTTAAATTTTAATGATGTTAACCCTTGGATAGTATTGTTGGAGACCGCATGAATACCTTTAACCTTAAGGAAGACCAGTAGGCATGGTTATGAAATTTGGACCTAAATTAGAATTCAATTTGAGAAATTATTCTAAACTAATGAAATTCGATAAGTGAGATAATATTTGGGTTAATAGTGTAAATTTGAATAATTTGATGAAATGAGGTTTGGGGCAGAAGTAAGGACCTTAGGAATAAAGATGTTATACGTGGGAATAATAGGAACTTAATAATCTATTTTAGATAGGTTTTAAGTATAAGAAACTACGACGTGAGACGTGTCGACAATTTAACTTTTATATTATCGGGAGACGTAAAATATACAAATTTGGAATAAGGGTATAAGGATGTAGAGTATACCTTTATTAATATTGAATTATCTAAGATGTGTGAATGCTTAGTATATGATTTTTATATGTATGACATACCTACCATACTTGTTATCACGGGAGGTTACGTTCGCTTTGGGCCTTCTTATCCTTGTGTTGCCCGGATTTAGATTGGTACCTCGAGGACATAGTTCAAGAGAACGACTTATTTGTGAGTTAATAAGCCAACTGACTATGGAGCGTAGGTATGTACGTGACCATGGATATGTTGAATTATGTTCGCCTCCATTTTTGTGTGTGGTGTTTATTCCAACAATTCCTGAGAGATTCGGAATTTGTGATCCTTATGTACGTGATGTACCGGGATGGATAGCAGAGTATGTGTGCACCGCAACTTAGCCTTTGGGTGCTTGTATTGTATATTTATGATGTGAATAATATACGGTTAAATGAAAAGGAAATTGCTATGTTAATTTGTGGGTATAGTAATTGTAATATTATGAAAAGATAAAAGGGGACAGATATCAATAAATGGTTTTGTTAATAATTAGGAATCCGAGAATTAAAGTAGAACTCTTTATTTAGTTGTTAAGGTTGGAATTAAACGTGAACCGAGTAGAAGTGTTAGAAACTCTTTGGAACTAGATAGTTATGAGAAAACACATGAATGGGTACAGGAACGTTAGGAGTGCACAGTTAGACGAGAGGTGAGTATTTCATGTGAGAGCACGTCCTAACATGTATTTTGCATTTATTGTTTTAAATGTTGTTAAAGCACTTGCTGTCTTCAAAATACTCTCCACTTTCGGGCTCTGACCCGTTTACTTTCAAATCTATTTTTGTAAAAACCATTTTAGGTGCCCAGCCACAAGGACACCATGCTTAGGATCCTCATTCAGGTGACGAGCTGTAGTTGTTTGTGGAAGTTACATGACATTGATTATAGACGCTTCATCTATCTTGACTCTATACTCAGTATTTATCAGTTATAGGGCTTGTCGCCCATTTCTTTTAGAGGCATTTCATTTATTTCAGTTATTCAAACTTCGGGCATGTAATTAATTTAGAATTCAGACTTGTCTTATTATTTTCAGTTGTGGGATTGTTGTGAGGAGTTTTCCTCCGAACTTATTACTATTGTTGGTTATTTCATTACTTCGTTATGGTGAATGGATTTATGGTGTTCTTCCATTATTCTTTTATTGCATGTTAATCAGACTTAACTTAAAATTTGGCAACTTACTTTTTAAATACTAGGTGGTTAGTAATCATTAAAATGTTTTCAACAGTGATGCTATTAACTGGATCAACTTGGCATTTTGTATTAATTTAATAAAGGAGTAGCTACCCGG
Source organism: Sambucus nigra (assembly GCA_949130495.1). Taxonomy (NCBI): domain Eukaryota; kingdom Viridiplantae; phylum Streptophyta; class Magnoliopsida; order Dipsacales; family Adoxaceae; genus Sambucus; species Sambucus nigra. The sequence goes on along the minus strand of OX422210.1, from coordinate 43,816,535 downwards.
TATTTAATTAGTCGGGGTGTCACACTCTCTCTGAGGAAGTTTTCTCTATGAGAAGCTCTTCGGTAGACTTTAGCTTCTCTTCAAGTTTTTTCTTACGTCGTTCAACCTCTTTAAGCTTGGCGTCATCCTCCTTGGAGGCATTTATAGCTTGATCTCGAACGGACTCAGCAAATTTGATTTTGTTCTCCTAGGCAGCTTTGTCCTCTTTGTACCTATGCTAGGAGTCCATCAATGACTTTGATAGTCCATTGAGAGCTTCCTCAACATCACTGGACGAGGTTAAAAATTTTGATGGTTTCATCCTTCTCCACGATATTGTCAAAATACACTAAAAACTGGAAGAAGAAAAACACGAACCAGAGCATGAACATGGAAATGAAAAATAAAAAATAAGTATAATGACCACTTACTGATGCAAGAAGTTGGGAGGCCACATCAACAACTTTACTCCGAGGAGTTGAAGTTTCAGCAGCTCGACGATTAGGGAGATACCTTGACTTGATCAATTTCTTGGCCAAGCCAGGAGTAAGGTTAGCTAGAGAACTAGCCATCAGAGAGGAAAACCCAACTCCAATAGATTGGGCAGTAGAATCAACGGTCCTCTTAGCAGGACCTCTTCTCAAACTCTTCAAAGAAGCACTTTCAATCAAAGTTGCTGCCTCTTTTGAGACAACAACTTCAATAAAAGGTGCTTCCTCTTCTCTAATGAGGGCAGCAGGGGGCTTTTTGCTCATATCTTTGACAGAAGCAATCCCTTCAGCTGGGATATCATTTTTTTTTCTCTACCCCTTCAGTACCTAGAGTAGACTTTGCAAAGAACTCAGGAACTTTCCTCTTATTCATCAGATCGGCTATAGAGGTACTCAAATCAAAAGAGGATTCTTCACCATTTGCTCGAGATGTTTGTAATTAATCAAGATCAATTACCACAGGAGGGGCAAAAGTACAAGCAATAAAAGATGCGGTGGTGTTTTTGTATCTCAACAAATAAAAAGCAGACCTCATGTGCTCCCCATTATGTCACTCTCTTTTGGAGGTTTCCTTTTATCGTCAACTGCAACATACAAAAAATGAGTGTTAGTGACGCATTTCATCAAACACAAAGAAAGCTAAATTTAAAAAAAAAAACTAAAAACAACCTATCCCATTGCCATAAAGTGGACATCTGGGACCTTAATACACATATTTTCCTTTTTAATGGGGAGTGTTGGCAATTTTTCATCACAACCCCATGATCAAAATAGTCCCTATTAGCATCGGAAAGATTGACAACTAAAGATCTATTCGAAAACCTAGTTTTTAAATAAAAAGTAGTGTCACTGGTAACCCATTTATAACAATACATAGTTTCAGGAATTCCTAAGTGAGTTCCATGTATTTGGTTCAACCTATGTACGCCATTAACTACCCTCCATGTATTTAGAGCTACTCTTGCAGGAACAATATCGAAATATTGGCAAAACTCCAAACACAAGGGATTAGGAGGGAAAGAAAAACCATATTCCGCTACAAAAATGGAGGGAAACCAGTGTCCCTCAGCTAAAGAAAACAAATCAGAAGGGCAAGGAGGTTCCTCTAGAATAACCCAAGAGGAAATTGCAAAATCAGCTCAGAACTTATCCAAGGATTCGACAAGATAAACCACGGTGACTAAAACAAAGGAAAAGAAATTCTTACAGAAAATGGAGAAATCTGCTAGGGCGGATGACAGAAAGAACGATAGTACAAAGATAGAGTGAGGAGACAGACTTTAGAAGTCTGGAAGTAAAAAGTATAAGATTATTTGATTCTAACGCTTTTAAATGCCCTGCATCGGGAAGAGAAAAAGATATGATTACTAGAAAAGACGATTCCATTTTCGACGGTTAAATGATGAAAAAGATGCAAATATCCAAACGACTGTTGAAGATTCAAAATATTTACAAGTTTGCCATTTCGCACTCAAATGACTGGACTAAAGAGAAAAAATTTAAGTGTTGGAGATCTGTAATCTAACAAGACTGGGTAAACCACATCCGAGCAACTTCTGGGCATAATGTTCCACACTTTCATACTCAGCCTCAACTATGAAACATTGGGGGCTTCTATTGATACAAAAAATAGTCAGCTGATGTGGACAAATTATATGAAGACACGTGCCATCTTATGTGGAAAAAATATATATATTCACCTAGCTACTTAGCATACCGAGCTACTCAATACTCCGAGCTACTTAGCGTACCGAGCTATTCAACGTGCAGATCACCTAGTCAGGAAGATCAAATGACAATTACATATTCGATGAATATCGGATTCAATGAACATTCTTATTATGTACAGATGTATATGTCTACTAAATAACGGCATATCGTCCATTCATACTGACAGCCCAAAGGCTATAAATACATTGTAACACCCTCCATAACGGGATAATTGATCATTGGTGATTGTTATTATGATTAACGTAAAATACCCATCAATACAAAACAGTGGACATAGGCTATTTTCACAAGGCTGAACCATTTTAAAAATCCTTTGTCTTATTTCTTACTTCATACTTATCTGTGATTAATTAATTAAATCAAATCTAGTTTTTTACATCAACAATCATCATCGCATTCACTATCAAAAGATTCAATTTTAAGGGAAGATTTATTGTACGCAACATTTTATTACCTTAGTTATAATTACAATTATAAAGGGGTTTAGAAATAGTGGCAGTAGTATGATTATATACATTAGTCTTAGTAGGTAAAGTAGTATTTACAAGAGATAAATCATAATTTTCTGTGAACAGATTATTAATACCATCATGAGATTCATTTAATCAAATAAAAGTAAAATCCATAAGATTATTATAAATATAACTACTGCCACTGTTAGAGTCAGAACTACCATCCTAAGTTTTAGATAAATAGGCCTTGTTAGCAGATTGTCATTTTGTTTTTGAAAAACCTTTATTAGCGTAATGATCATATTCATTACACTTTCTACACTGAATATGACTTTAGGCCTACTAATATAACTAGGTTGACCTTCTCTAGAAGAAAATTTGTTACTAACAAATTTCTTAAAATGTTTACACAACAAGATAATTTCATGATTTAATGAATCAAGAGAAACAGAAGAGTCATCTACATTAGACAGGGAAGAAATAAAAGCAAGACTATTAACACTAAATTTAAACATTAAGGAGGGTTCTGTAGTGTGTGCTTGTGCCTTTCTTCTTTGATTTTTATTTAAGGTAATTTCTAGTTCAAAAGTTTTCATTTTATTATATAACAATTCAAGTGACATGTTGGGGTCAACAATTTCTTCTATGGCATGTTTCTTTATAGCAAATGTATGAGATAAAGATCTAAATATCCTAGAACAAATCAGAATCGGTATAAATAATACCATTTGCATGTGATTGATTAACTATATCATGTAACCTAAGATAAAAATCAGCAAATTTATCATAATCTTTTATAAACACAGTATGATACATGTGAACTATGACTTTGACTTTTTAACCCTAGGGTCACCCTCATAGGTAGACATTAAAATGTCCCAAGCTGGTATAGATGTAGTGCAGGCTGAGATTCTTTTAAACTTATCCATGGCTTATAAAATAACATTTATTCCTTTATTATTATATTTATGAACTTAGTTTCTCCTCTTTTGTCCATTTAGAAAGAGGTTTCTTTCAGTTCGTTCGACATTACCTTTACCAATTGATTTACTTAGTACATAAAAATATTTTCAACCATATCCCATACATCATCTCGTAACTGATGGATATGTGCAATCATTCTAACTTTCTAGTAAGAAAAGTTTACACCATCAAATATAGGAGGATGTACAGAATCACCATTTCGGTCTTCTATTTAAAATAAGTTTTAAAAGAGTTCAGGATCTTAAAGAGTAAAATAAAAAAATTTAAAACAAAGTAATGATGTTGCTCTGATACCACTTGAAAATAATCTCATACACAAAAGTGTAAAGATTAATAAAATTTCTTTTAACTCTTTAGTTAAACCCTTTTAAACTTGGTGGTTAAATAGACATGCAAATAAAAATTAAGTTCTGGTTATTATGATATTCAAATTAAAATGGATTTAAATTTAAAATAAAAAATGAGATGAGGGGAAGAGGATTAGCATATAATAATTTGACAATGACAAAACCAATATACTGGAAAACCCATACTCTTTTAGTACCAAGACCACACACACCAAAAGTCCATTATAACAACAATGTAAGTTGAGTTTATAGATTATAATGTGTAAATGAATACATATAACTAATATACCCAGTACACAAGGCTAATAATAAATAAACCAACAACTATTGAAAATGTACCAAACAACACAAACTGTAGAATTAGTAGTAAACACACAGAGCTTCACACTGAAGAAAAGAGTATCAGTGAGGATGCAAAAAAAAGTTTTAATGAGTTTTGGTTTTTCATAGAAAATTGGAGGGTCAAAGCTAAAGACTAAATTAAAAAAAGGACTGTTTTCTTTAGGATTTGATGTTACGACCGTGTGGAAAAAGGGGTCAATTTTGTGTATTAAACGTTTTAGATCATGAGTTTTTATAAACCACAACAAGATCTACAAAAATTAGAAAAAGACAAACCAAATCTTATTTTCAAATTGTATAATCATTTTAAACACATATTTAGTTTATAAAAATAGATCTATTAAACCTGTAAGAGATATTTATGTATTATAACAAGTTTGGGTATATTTGTTTGAGAAAATGAAGATTTCAAAGTAGGGTTTTCAAAACAAGGTTTTGTCTTTAAAACATGTTAACAAAGTTTATCACATATAAAACCTTAATCTCATACAAATTAACAATACATATGTTTTTGCATTTAAAAATAAGTCTAGAGATTATACCCCCAAGGTAGATCAATAAAACAAATAGGAGAAGGGAAGATTAAGCTCAAACATCGTTGAATAATCAAGCCCAGCAAGCTTAGTTAGCCTTTCAAATGACAGAACGCAGAAATCTTCAAAAGATTAAAACCCAAAAAGATCAAACACTTTCAAATGTACCGAACCCTCATAAATAGAAATCTCTCATATTTTCAAACCCTCAAACAAAATCTAAACACGCAAACTCAGGTATATGATCTGTAGATAAACATGTGTTTAGAAATAGGTAAAGAAAAAAACTCTCCAAAGAAACGATTTAAATAAGTTTACAGAGAGATGTCTGGTAATTGAAATTTGGGCAGAGTTTTGTTTTTATTTTATAAATTATCTCCACAAGTTAAAACTTAACCCGAAGCCCTCTATTTATAGCAGCTGAGGAAGGCCTTAGGTAAAATTGTAATTCATCCACAAATAAAGGCCCTAGGGTAAACAATAGGGTTTTAAAGGGTAAGACCGACAATACAGAAAAGAGAGATCGATAGGGGCACACGAGACATTTGCTAAAGTAATGTAGAGGACAAAAGATTAAAAATGCCCTCGACAGCCAACAATTGACACAGACGCGCCCAAGGCTCTTGCATGGTCAAATTGCATAAGTCAAACATCTCAAACTATTTGGTCTAAACCCAATCAGAAGGATCGACAACTAAACCACATAGTAGTAAATAAAAAATGTTATTTTAATATTTGATGATTTAATTTAAGAAACAAAGTGTAATACCCCGTGTTGATACCAAATTTAGTCTGCTGGCGTGGATCAATTATGTGGAGACACGTGTCAATTTACGTGGTACCCACAAATATTTTTTTGAAAAGCACCTTGACTCCGAGGAGCTCAATCTCCCCGACCAACTCAGGCGCTCCGAGTAATAAGTGTTCTCCGAGGAACTTTATTGTACCGAGAAACTCACGTATACCGAGCTACTTAGGCGGTCCGAGAAGCTTTGGAGGTCCGAGCTGCTCTCGTACAGAGCATTTATATCCGGATAATCAAGAGGATGACTGTGCATTAAATGCACAGTTATTATCGTACAGATGTACATTCCTACTGGATAGATATGTATTATTCTTTCACATGTACAGCCTCAAGGCTATAAATACATTGTAATCTCCTCATTGTAGGGGACAGGAATTTCTTGGTAAACCCATTATCGAAAATTCTAATAAATAGTCAGCAATAACAAAAACAGTGGACGTAGGTCGTTCTTGCAAGGCTGAACCACTTTAAAAATACATTGTCTTATATTCATATGTTTATTTTATCTGTGATTGATTAATTAGAGATAATCTAATTTTTTACATCAACAAATTGGCGCCGTCTGTGGGAATCGACTGAAATTGTCATTTTTCACCAAAACCATTTATCATCAATGGCTGATCATCCAGAATCCAATAATCGAAACGTTGCGATTCCTTCAAATCCATCTACTCCCCCAAATATCCAAGATTTGACTGGATAATGGCTAATTTGGCCCAGGGCCAAACGGCCATGCAAGAGACTATGCAATAACTCATGCAAACTATCTAAGGTGGAGTGCCGACCCAGTCAGGACAATGAAGCATTCATAGAAACACCCGGTTATCTTCTAGGCGAACGTTATTCTCAGAGGAATCTCGATCCAGATGCACCGACTCATATCGCACTGAGAGATCTCATGATCCTTCTTATCAGCCTGGCAGGACTTCCTCGGTACAAGCTACAGACACTCAATAAAACATCACTCTATCTTCCGAAAGGACAAATGCTCTTGAAAGGTTAAGTAGAGTCTCTCCTTTTGATCGTCTAGGTCCTAGGAGGAATAGAAGTCCCCCTAGGATTGTGTCGAGGAACACTCAACAACCATCAGATTTAAAGGAAGGCTCTACCCAATCACGACCAGTTGCTCGTCATGAAAGATCCCAAGAGGCAAATTCAACACGATCAGTTGCCCGAACCAATAAGATCGAGGAAGGAAATGATGCATGGAAGGGCTCAATCCAAAGGTTGGAAGATAGATTAGGGGAGATGGAAAAATCCAAGAATCCTCTACAAAGGACTTTTGTCCGAGGAACACCATTCGTACAAGAGATTGTGGACTTTCCCACACCATCAAAATTCAAAGCTCCTGTGGTGACACCTAAATATGATGGAAAAACTGATCATGTTCTCCACATAGAACAATACCAAGCTGCTGCTGATATCTATGAAGTTCCAGATGAGATACGTCATTTTTAGGAACTCTTACCGGATCTTCTCAAATATCGTATAAAAATCTTCCTCGGGGGAAGATTGCAACTTTCTTTTAACTGGCCGAGCTCTTTATTGGAAACTTCTATTTTGGAGCAAAACCTGTTAAACGAGTAGAACACCTATTGAGCATTAGACAAAATGCAGGTGAAAGTACCAGAGATTACATTACTCGTTTTAATAATGAGAAACTGGAGGTAATTGACTATGAGGAGAAAACTGCGATTACTGCTTTAATGAGTGGACTGTTGCCCAATAAATTGTAATACACTTTGGCCAAAGATCTGCCCAGGACCATGTCAGAACTAATGGCAAAAGCAGCCAAAATCATGAATGCCGAGGAACTTATGGTTGCGAAGAAGAAGATGGATACTAAGGAGATCAAAGTTGAGGCCGACAAGGTTGAAAAGAAGGAGCAGAAGAATAATGGTGGAAACAAACAATCAAAAGCAAAGCAAACATTGGAACAATTGAAGAAATTTGGAAATTATACTCCCTTGAAAGTAGATATAAACCACATTTTGGAAGAGATCAAGAGCAGCGAAGAGCTAAACTGGTCTGAAAAAATGAAGACAAATCCTAACAAGAGGAATAAGTCCAAATATTGCGAGTTCCATAAGGACCATGGTCACACGACCAAGAACTGCATAGCTCTCCAGAACGAAATTGAAGCACTCATTAGACGAGAAAAAATGACCAAATATGTTGATTGTCAAAATGGTGGTCGAACCAGAGAACGAGGAAGGCAGAGGTCTAAACCTCCTCTTCAACCAAAAGAAGACAAGAAAAGAGATCATAAAGATCATCCAGAAGATGACCCCGATCTCCCCAAAAGACTAAGACAGCCAGAACGTGAGGTATTTTCAATTCGTTTTGGATCATTTGATTGCAATGTTATTACAAGTGGAGATGTGGGAGGTGGAGACCTTACTGTAGAGAGGAAAGCTTACCTCAATGAGGCTCAAGCTTGTTCATACATCCAACGTATAAATCTAGCTGAAGATGATCTCCCGAGGAAGGTGAATAAAGATAAAATGGTCATCAGTTTCTCTAAGAACGACCTCGCAGGTGTGCTATATCCTCATGATGACCAATTGGTGATCAAAATGAGGATGAAGGAAGTAGTGATATTAAGAGTACTGGTGGATAATGGCAGCTCGGTGGACATCATGTTCTATACATGCTTTGACAGCTTAAATCTGAAATTATCTCAGTTAGAGCCTTATCACAGGCCCCTCCTCAATTTTACTGGCGAGATGGTTTTTCCACTTGGGACGATCAAGTTGGATATGTTCATCGGTACATGGCCTGCTTGTCGAACAGAAAGAGTGCACTTTTTCATGATGGATAAGAATGTCCAGTCAGCTTACAATATCATCATGGGAAGGGCAGGTTTAAAGAAGTTCAAAGTAGTACCATCTACTGTACATCAATGCCTAAAATTTCCAACTAATTTTGGAGTAGGAATTATGAAGGGTGACCAAAAAGTTGCTCGAGAATGCTACTATTCATCTGCCGAGCAGGAAGAACTAGAGAAATCAAGGAAAAAGACTACTACTTATCAAGTAGATGATGGTGCAAAAATTAAGACATTAGATCCTAGAGATGAATCGCAACTCGTAAAAGGCCAGGTGGTGGAAGCAACTGAAAATGTCATTCTGGACGATGAACACCCGGAACGAATAACTCAAATCGGTTCATCGTTGGATGCTTCCCTAAAATAGGAATTGATAGCCTTCTTAAAAAGTAGAAAACAAACTTTTGCATGGAGCCACGAAGATATGCTAGGGATAGACCCAGTCTTCCTATGTCATGAGCTTAATGTGAATAAGGAGATCAAACCAGTAAAGCAATGACGAAGAGTGTTCAGCCCTGAAAAGAACCAAGATATACAAGAAGAGGTCAAGAAGCTTCAAAAAGCCTGCTTTATTGAAGATGTCAAATATCCTGATTAGTTAGCTAATGTGGTGATAGTGAAGAAAAAGAATAACAAGTGGAGGATGTGTGTAGATTTCACCGAACTCAACAAGGCAAGCCCAAAGGACCATTTTTCTTTGCCCCGAATTGATCAATTAGTGGATGCTACCTCGGGGCACAAGCTGCTGAGCTTCATGGATGCTTATTCTCGTTATAACGAGATTAAAATGAAACCTGAAGACAGGGAGAGTACCTCTTTTATCACCCCTAGGGGAACTTATTGTTATAATGTTATGCCTTTTGGATTGAAAAATGCAGGTGCAATATATCAGCGGTTGATGAACAAGGTGTTTGCAGATCAAATCAGTCAAAATATGGAAGTTTATGTCGATGATATGCTGACGAAGAGCAAGAAAGATGCTGATCATCTGATTAACTTAGGTCAGACCTTTGATCAATTAGATAAATATCAAATGAAGTTGAACCCTACCAAATGCACATTCGGAGTACGATAAGGCATGTTTCTCGGATATATTGTCAATCAACGAGGTATTGAAGCGAACTCAGAAAAGATTAAGGCTCTATTGGGGTTACGATCTCCAATGACAAAGAAGGAGGTGCAAAGTCTCATAGGTCGAGTTGCAGAACTTAATAGATTTGTATCACGAGCAGCTGATAGATGTCTCCCATTCTTCAAAACACTTTGAAAAACATTTGAATGGAATGATAAATACGAGAATGCTTTTCAAGAGTTGAAGAAATACCTGGGAACACCTCCACTGTTGTCCAGACCAGTGATGGGAGAAAAATTGTACTTGTATCTGGCAATTTCGGAGAATGCAGTTAGCTCGGCATTGATAAGAATGGAGGATGGAGTGCAAAAACCAAATTATTACACTACCAAGGACTTCCAAGGAGCAGAGATTAGATATTCAAGATTGGAGAAGTTGGCACTAGCGTTGATCGAAGCGAGTAGAAGAATGAGGCCGTATTTCTAAGCTCATACCATAATCGTGTATACTGATATGCTATTAAGGCAAGCTCTTCATAAATCAAAAAAATTAGGGAGATTGATGTACTGGGCAGTAGAACTTGGTGAATATGACATAGTTTATGAACCCAGATCACCGCTTAAAGGGCAGGTAGTGGCAGATTTTATCGCAGAATTCACCTATCCTGACACCTCCGAAGAGAAAAAGTTGAGCACCGACCAACCTGTGGATGTTACAGGATCTTTAAAATTAAACCCCAGCCAACTTAAATCGACTGACGAGAAAGAGGAGATGGTCGACGAGCAGTAAGAAATGCCAGAGGAAGATATAAAGAAGCAACAAATATTCCACCGAGGAACTTTTTCCGATTAAAAATTTGAAGAGAGGTACCTATATGGAATCTGTATGTGGATGGATCATCTTGCACTGCAGGATGTGGGGCAGTAATTACTTTAAACAGCCCGGATGAGATCGATGTGGAGTATGCTCTGCGCTTTCAATTCAAAGCTTCTAATAATGAGGCTGAATATGAAGCTATGATTGTAGGTCTTAGTTTAGTAAAAACCATGAGGGCAGAGAAGGTCATTGTATTCAGTGACTCACAGTTGATTGTAAATCAAATGTTGGGGGTGTACGCGACAAAAGGAGAATTGATGATCAAGTATCATACGAAAGCAATGGAGATTGTATCAAGCTTTATCGTAGTGCAGTTAATTAGAACACCAAGATTGGAGAATGAAAGAGCAGATGCCTTAGCTCGGTTAGCCTCAGCCACACGCACCGAGCTACGAAGAATAATCCTAATAGAAATTTTGGCTAGCAGGAGCATAGACGAAGATCTGGTCATAAACTTCATTGCCCTTGATTTAGGACCATCTTGGATGGATCCCATCATGGCCTATATTTAGGAGGGGACATTACCAACTGATAAACTCGCAACCAAGAAGCTAAAGTTCAAAGCTGCTCGTTATGTATTGACTAATGGCATTTTATACAAACGAAGAATTATAGTAGGTTTGCAAAGATGTGTCCACCCCTCCGAGGTGAAAAATTTAATTGAAGATGTCCATGAAGGGTCTTGTGGAGACCATGTAGCAGGTCGGACACTATTGCAAAGGATAATAATGCAAGCGTATTATTGGACAACGATGAGAGCTGGTTATGTATCTTATGCCAATAAATGCGATAAATGTCAGCGTTTATCTTCCATCCGAAGAACTCCCCAAGCATTGTTAACACCCATAACGTCTCCTTGGCCATTTTCCATTTGGGGAATAGACTTGGTCGGGCTGCTTCCAATGACCCGAGGAAGATTTAAATACCTTATAGTCACTGTGGATTATTTTACTAAATGGGTAGAAGCTGAGCCTCTTATTGATATGACGTATGACAAGGTGTATCAATTTATTTGGAAGAATATCATTTGTAGATATGACCTTACCCATGCATTCATCACAGATCATGAAACTCAATTCGACAACAAGGAGTTCGCTGCATATTATCATCAGTCAAACATATTAAAGACCCACTTTGCACCAGGCCATCCCCAGAGCAATGAACAAACTGAGGTGACAAACAAACTCTACTGAACGGTTTAAAAAAAATACTGGATGATACAAAGGCAAATTGGATCAACAAGCTACCTTCTGTGCTATGGGCTTATCGTACCACATCGTGAGAAGCAACAGAAGAATCTCCATATATGCTAGCATTCGAAAGTGAAGCTGTTATACCTGCCGAGTTGGGCCTCCCCACACACAGGGTGCTGAATTTTAATTCTCCTATCTGTGACTTAATGAGGCGATTAGATCTAGATATCCTCGAGGAAGTTAAAGAAGCAGCAATCAGGAATGATTTATACCAATAACGAACAACTATGTTTTACAATAATAGGGTAAAGAAGTGTGATCTGAAGGAAGGAGACTATGTGCTCAAGAAAGTAATTCAAAAGAACAATAAACTGGAAGCTAACTGGCATGGACCCTACAGAGTAACAGAGGTTGTTCGACCAGGAACATAAAGGATTGAAACTTTGGAGGGAGAAGAATTTAAGAATGCATGGAATGTAGAGCGTCTACGCAAATATTATCTGTAGTTGTGGATTCCTATGTAAATGAAGTTTTCTTCAGTATGAATAAAGTGTTGAATGTTTTACCCAATTCTCCCTTTTTGTTGAAATTTTTTCGGAGTATTAGTTCTACACACTATGCATCAAGTCAGAAATAATCTCCTCCAACTCCGGTTGGTCGGGAATAAATATCCACCAACTCCAGTTGGTTGTCAAATCAATCTCCTCCAGCTACGGTTGGTCGGGAAATCAATCTCTTCCAACTCCGATTGGTCGGGAGAAAAATCCAACTCTGGTTGGTAGATAAAATCCAACTTCGATTGGTAGATAAAATCCAACTCCGGCTAGTAGATAAAATCCAACTCCGGTAGGTAGATAAAATCCAACTACGATTGGTCGATAAATATTTTCCAACTCCGGTTGGTCGGGAAAAAAATATCCTCCAACTCCAGTTGGTTGGGAACAATTCTCCTCCAACTCTGGTTGGTCAAGAAGAAATCCCCACCAACACCGGTTGGTCGGGAATAAATCTCCACCAACTCCGGTTGGTCGGTAATCAATCAACTTCGGTTGGTTAAATTAAGCAGGATCATGGGATGTAAGTCATTTCATTGCTTGGAAAAAGCGTGATAAGTCACTATAATAAAAAAATAAAACAGAATGGCATATCAAAATACCACCAACTCTAAATTGGATTATCACCAACTCCGGTTGGTCAACAATGAATTCTCACTAACTCCGATTGGTCGGCAATTTAAAATAACATAGGACATTTTTGTCTTTTTACAGTTGTACATACACATTCATCAATGAATAAAGGAGATGTTTTATAAAATATTTTGAAGACAATGACAATCAAGATTGCAAAGAAAACTAAAAGTTTCTTCATTAAAATCAGAACAAATTACATAAGATATAAAAATACATATTACATGAGAAATCATTACATAAAAATCCTACTCTATGGGTTTCTTTCCCTCTGCCTTTGAAACAGGTTCTACTCCAGCAGGAGGATCATCTAAGGCATAAGGAGAGTTTATAAAATTTACATCTCGAAGCATCCTGACATTCATTATAGATGGTCGATCAAGTAAATGTTCTGGGCGAGATATCTCAAAGTTTGAATGAAGACTGTAGTCTCCCAGATACTTGGAGATTAAGCACTGAGGAATGGCCCGAGCAGGATTCCAACTCATGTCAAGCTTAAAAGGAGGCATGGGCAACTCGAGCAACCCAGGGTTATAATAATCCCATAGATAGTGGCCCTGCTCCAATTATAGCACGCCCAGTGCATTTATCCATCCTTGCTTGTACCCCTCGTTGTTTGACTGCTGGATCCGGTCATCTAGATGGTAGGAGGCTTCATTGTAACCAGCCATCCAAAACTCTCTGGGCTGTTTATGGAACTGGTAGGTCAACCTCTCTAGCTGCTCGTGAAGATGCTTCACCAGATTTGTTTTATTTTCCAAAGAAGAGCTTTGTGCAGAAAATTGCTCATCGAGGTTCAGAATCTTCTTGGACATCTCTGTTAATGCTTGATTCTTCGCCATCAACTGGAATGCTTGATTCTCCAAGGCCGATTGAGTTCTTTTCTCTTCAATTGAAATCCGAGCAGCTTTTGCTCGTCCCCGAGAAGAAGATCTTCCTCGTCCCCGAGTAGACGAGGAGGGTCCATCCCTTTTTAATGTTTCCAACTCATCTCTTAAGTTGGCATTCTCCACCTCCAAGAAGGAGAAACCTTCGTCATTAACATGGATCAAGGCTCCTGAGGAAGATGCTGTAGATTTTAGTTGGGATATCTCTTCCTGTAAAACATTATTTTCCTGCTCCAACAGTTTAGCAATTTGCCTATGCTCCTCGACCTCAAGCTTCAGAATGCTCTCTTTATTCTCATAAGCAACAATAAATTTGTCATATCCTTTGTCCGCATTTAGTTGTTAATATTTTTTCTCATACCCCTGATGCAAAAGGGTACAAGAATCCTTATATTATTGTTGAAGTTCCTCGACGGTACCCTGGAGATCTTCAATCATCTCGTAATATGCCACATTATTGGCAAATGCACGGTCGAGCAAGCACTTTAGATATTGGTAGTCCTCGACCGGTCGTTCAGAAGAACCTGGACCAAGGATATCGATGATTTGAGCTTCATTCAGATCTGCATGACCAGCTTTGAAGTAGTCATTGCATTTTTTCAACAACTCTGTATCATGAGCTGATAATATCTCCATCCTAGCCATAAACTGGCAACGAGAAACCATAAACATAATCAATAGAGATAAAGACAGAGCAAGAAGAAGAAAAAGTTAGTGTGAACAACCAAAAGTTCAAATTTTTATTCATCATAAAGATAAGTACAGAGCTCATGGTTACATTAAAAAGGAATAACAAAATTAAAACCTGAGCATCTTTACACCTTCTCCTTATTTTTTACAACTTCCTCGGGAAGTTGGGATGAGGAGGATGGTTGCTCGAAAGATATTGGAAGTTGCTCGGCTGAGGTACTGGTGGTTTGGAGTTTCTCATAGAAAGTTTGAACAACTGAAACAGGAGGAATATGATCTCCAATCATCAGGGAGGATTCCTCAGAGGCAGCTTCGTCCTCTTCTTCTTCTCCGGGAGAGGGAGGAGGGCCATGAACGTGTTGCTGAAACAATTTTGAAGTCTTAGCAACTTTCATCTCTTGCAAAGCAGCTACCCATCCATCCCTGAAGTACTTAAGGCTGGGCATATTCCATTTGAGAGGTCATGGCAGCCAGACCCTTGTTCCAACCCTTATCCCAACCAGCACTGAAAGATTTTTTATGGACTTTTTCCTCTTCTCTTTCTCCGAGGAGGTCCTTTCCCTAAGGATCTCCTCGACAGCTTTCAATTTCCTTTTTGCCTCTTCCTTCTGACGACCAGCTTCCCCAAGTCTACCAAGTTCCTCTTCAGCAGTTTTGAGCTTAGTTTCAAGCGCTCCATCATTTTTGAGCTTTTCTTCAAGCTCTTTATTTTTCTTCTCAAATTCTTTCATTTTCCTCTCCAACTCCTGGGAGGCCTCCACAGCTCGGTCTTTTTCTTGCTCGATGGATTTGAGTTGTTTCTCCCAAGCCTCCTTATCTTCTTCATATTTCTGACGAGAATCCTTTAAGGACTGAGTCAGACCTACGAGAGCTTCCTCCACACCTCCCGAGGAGCTCGAAGCTTTAATAGCCTCATCCTTTTTCAGAATACTGTTGAGACAGGTTACCAGCTGAGGAAAGAAATAATTTTTAATCAATACGAAGACATATCAGTGAAAAGTGAAAACTTAGACTAAGTAATACTTACTGAGGCAATATGTTGAGCTGCCAAGGTGGTAACCCTATCCCTAGAAAGAGTGTCTTTAAGACCTTGGATTTCTGGGATAATCCAAGACTTCACAGAGCCCATGGCAGAGCTCGGAGCAACAAAGGTGGGAACACCACTTCCAGCAGTTAAAGGTTGAGAGATAGATTCAGCCAGTTTATCCGAGGAACTTTTCTTTGACTTATTCAGATGAGCAGGAATATTTTCAACCGAAGGAGTCTTGGTTGGTGATATGACAATGACCTCATCAGGAGGAGAAATAACCACAGCCTTACTTGGAACCACAAGGGGCTTCTCGACATCTTTCTTAGCAGCAAATGGATGGGGTAAATCAATGTTCCTTGTTCTTTCCTCTGGAGCATCCTGTTTGTTTCTCTTTGCCTCCACGTTGGCAGAGTCCGATTTGTCAAAAAAAGGAGGGAGCTTTTCTTCTCTTCATTATGATACTGAGGGGAATATTCGATTCAGGGGAGGAACCTTCAGAAGCTGGTACTGGGTCGATGTCACCTACCAATGGATGAGCAGTAAAGGATGAAGTATAACTCTTGTACTGCAATAAGTAAGAGGTTGATCTAAAATGTTCGTCAGCAACGGTTTGGTGCAAACTCCAGATAAGTTTCAAGTGACTCAAATTGACATCAGTTTCTTTAGGGGATTTTCTTTTGCTGTCAACTGCAAATAAACAAAAATTAAAATGTCAAAGATGCATTTTATCAAGCACGAAGAAAACATAATTTTAAAAAATAAAAATAAAAACAACCTATCCCATTGCCATAAGGAGGACATCTAGGACCTTGATACACATTGTCTCTAGTTAATGGAGGATGTTGCCAATTTTTCATTACCACTCCATGTTCAAAATAATCCATGTTGGCACGGGAAGATTGACGACTAATGCCCTATTCAAAAACCTATTTTTTAAGTAAAAAGTACTATCAGTAACGACCCATCTATAACAGTACATTATCTCTGGAATCCCTAAACAGGTTCCATGAAGTTTATTTAACCTATGAACTCCATTAACTATTCTCAAAGTATTTGGTGCTATTTTTGCAGGAACAACATCAAAATATTGACATAACTCCAAACATAAAGGATTTGGAGGAAAAGAAAAGCCACATTCGGCCACAAAGAGACTAGGGAACCAATGTCCCTCAGCCAAAGAAAAATAGTCAGAAGGTTCAGAAAGTTCTTCCAATGTGACCCAGGAAGGAATTGAAAATTCATAACGAAATTTGTCAAGCGATTCAACAACGTAAACCATGATGAACAGAGTAAATAAAAGAGAAAGACGAAAATCTTATAGGGAAAGAGTGAATCAGTTGACAACGAACGACGGAAGAAATGGACGCACAAGATAGAAAGGAAATGAAAAGTTCAAAGATACAAATTTGCAAAAGTAAAAGACGATCGAATTTTCTATAGCGTTTAAATACTTTACCTTGGGAATGGGAAAAATAAGGATTACCAGGACGGACGATTGCGTATCCGGCGGCTAAAAAGAAGAAAAAGGCAGGAAAACGAAGCGATTATGAAAAATCAAAATACTTTAAAAGCCTGATACTATGCACTCAAAAAAGGAGTTATAAACAACGAAAGTTTGTCTAAAATCCATAAAGTCTAGGCAACAGAATGTTCCATACTTTTCTTCAACATCAAACTACGAAACATTGGGGGCTTCTGTTGATACCAAATTTAGTCTGCTGACGTGGATCAATTATGTGGAGACACGTGTCAATTTACATGGTAGCCACAAATATTTTTTTGAAAAACACCTTGACTCTGAGGAACTCAATCTCCTCGACCAACTTAGGTGCTACGAGAAACAAGTGTTCTCCGAGGAATTTTATTTTAACCAGCAACTCACGTATACCGAGCATCTTAGGCGGTCCGAGCTTCATCTCGTACAGAGCATTCATATCCGGATAATCAAGAGGATGACTGTGCATTAAATGCACAGTTATTATCGTACAGATGTACATTCCTACTGGACAGCTATGTATTATTCTTTCACATGTACAGCCTCAAGGCTATAAATACATTGTAATCTCCTCATTGTAGGGTACGGGAATTTCTTGGTAAACCCATTATCGAGAATTCTAATAAACAGTCAGCAATAACAAAAACAGTGGACGTATGCCGCTCTTGCAAGGCTGAACCACTTTAAAAATCCATTGTCTTATATTCATATGTTTATTTTATCTGTGATTGATTAATTAGGGATAATCTAATTTTTTACATCAACACCTCATATTTTTATGGCTTTTAATTATGAGATCATTTAAATAAAAAAATGCTTTTAATTATGGGATTCATTAAATTAATTTGGGATAATTAATTGGATATTAATTCGGATTTAAATATGACGATAATATTGAATATTACTGAGTGATTATGGTAATATGTGATTATTGAATTTATTAAAAAATTTCGTGGGTTAAAAATACGACAGTTTCGGAAATTTAGTTGGGACGCGCGTGTCAGTCGTGTCAGGACCCAATTTAATGGATTTAAAAGTATTTTATTTTTATGTCATCCGTATGAGAATTTTGAGTGCACCAACGTGTCCGTAAGGGCCGAAATAGTCAGAAAACACTAGTTGAGGGTTTAGTTTGGGTCCCGAAGTATTTTTAGGCTTAACGAGCAACCCGGGGGTATATTAGTCATTTACTTTTTTGGTGAATAGTGACCCACGAAATTTAGAAAGCTTTTTCAGCCAATAGGTTAGATCCTTATGGTTTCCATCACCAAGTTTCACAGACGGCCATTAGAGATGAAGTGGAGGAAGTTACCAAAGGAGAACCACCATCTTTGAACTTTCTGCACCACCATCACCACCATCGAATAGATCGGAAAGAGAAAAGCATTTCTATACCATCTACTTCAAAGGATCAGAATATTAATTACCAGACAAGTGACTTAATTTGCAATAAATTAGTGCATATATCATCCATGTTAGGTTAGAATTAGAGAATAACCTTGAATAATGATAATTGAATGGATTTGAAGAATTCAAATCGTAATCTTGGTAGGTTTTGTATGTAGATTAACTTCTGGGATTTTAGGAGCCACGAAATCATGATCCATGTGTAGAGAATTATGAATTTGAAATGAATTATATAGTGTTCTTGAAGAAATAGGAGAACTAGGGTCTTTATATGAAAATTTATATAAATTGATCCAAGAATTTGATGTCCCATTTTGATTTTATGATTCTAAAACGTTGGAAATCATACAAACATGTTGGTAGGATTATTAGTATACTTGGTTGGGAGTTTGGGACGTTGAAATGAAGAATTAGAGGTGTAAAAAGAGGAAACTCGTAACTATTTAAGGAAATTCTGGGCAAATACCTGCTTGATCGATCGATCGACCCATTTTCTTCGATCGATCGACCTCTTCTGATTTTTGGTAATTATTTCCCTTTAAGGTTTAAGGAAAATCCCAAAGCCGATAATGATTCTTAGGGTGATTAATATGATATTATCGGACTTAGTTAAGGTCAGTAGGGTCTTATTTGAACCCCGAAAAGATGGATTACCTTAGGCAATTGAATACTATTGCTCACGATGGACTACCGAGTGAGGTACGGTTAGAAATCGTCAGAATTGAAACTATAATGGGAATAAATACTGAGGTAAGGATAATAATAGTAATTGAGGGGCTTTAAGTTACTGAGATAACATTGGAAACTAATAGGAGACCTAGTAACCTTTTGGGATAGGTTTAGGTATTCAAATGGATACGACGAGAGAGCTATCAAGTTAAATATATTTATATATATATATATATATATATATATTACGTATGATGTTCGGGATAAACTTGCTACATACGAGACTTACTATATGGAATGTGTGAATACCTATATTGTAATATGATTACTTAGGTTGTGTGAATGCCTAGTGTGTGGATTTCTTATGTGTATGACATACCTACCATACTTGCTATCACGGGGGGTCAATTTTCGGGAAAAGGACCATCTTATCTTGTGTGCCTTCGGGGGGATTTAGATTGGTACCTTAAGGACATAGGACTGTGAATGACTTATTTGTGAGTTGATAAGTCAGCTGACCATGGGAGCGTAGGTATGTGCGTTACCCATGGGTATGTGAATTATGTTCGCCTCCAATATGTGTGATTTGTATTGAGACGGTTTCTGAGTGATTCGAAACACATGATCCTTATGTACGTGATGTACATGGATTTGATAGCAGAGTATGTGTGCACCGCATATTAGCCTAGGGGTGCCTTATATGTATATATGTACTGAGAGTGATTTATATATATACTTGTGACTAGTTCACTGTTACTTAGTAGATGTGAATAACTAAGATATTATAATGGACTAAGAATGTGAGAATTAAATTAACACTTGAGATAAGTAATTTAATGCGCGTGAATATGGGTTATGAATATAAGATGTTGGGTGTTACAAATAGATACCCTATGTTAGAATGCGAAAGCAAGAGTGATACAGACTAGTTAGTTTGCGTCATAACTAGGATGGGTTAAGGGAATACGTTAAGCATGCACATTAGTGGAGAGGTGAGAAACTCATGGGAGAGTGCGCAATGAACATATTTATAATATGTGTTGTTTAATTGTAATTTAAACACTTTCTAAACTTTTAAACTGTTTTCACCTCGGGCCCTGACCCGTTTTCTTCCGAATCGATTTTATTTTGTAAAAACATTTTTAGGTGCCCAGCCACAGGGACGCCAAACATAGGAGTTCCGTTACATTGACGTGATGTAGCTACTGTGGAAGTTACAGGATCTCCGTATTAGATGCCTTCACATTCTGTACTTGATTCTACTCAGGGTTACGTATCTATTAGGGCATGTCACCCATTTCCATATAGAGATAGCATTCTCAGACTTTTAGTTTTACTTCAGTTGTTGGTTTATTTATTCAGACTTTTGTATCGGGACTTTATTTTTCTCTGGTATTATTATTGGAGCGTTCACTCCTTACTTAGTTTATTTCTTTTCGTTGATTATTCATTTGAGATTTTTTATGCGATTAATGGTTGTTGACTTAATTACTTGGATTATGTCAACTTAATTAATAAAATTTGGCATCTCTCTTTTAAAATAGTAGGTGGCTAGTAATTATCTAATTATTTTCGACAGTGATGATAAGACTGAACCAACTTGATATTCTGTATTAATTTTATAAAGGAGTAGCTACCTGGTATTTAATTAGATGGGGTGTCACAGGTGGTATCAGAGCATCAGGTTCTAGTGTCCTTTAGGATATGTGCGGCTTATTATGCTTCCAGCGTAGCTTTCTTTGATGTAGAGCCCTATGTTTACGTTGCTGATTTTTTTGGTGAGATTTTGTTCTCCTACTATAATGAATATGATAATGAATCTTATTTGTATTTGGGAGTGTTCGTGTGCTGAACAATGAAGTATGTAGTTCAAGTTGGGCGAACAACAGGAGGCAAAGCTCAGTTGAAGTTATAAGGTATATTCAAGAATGATGACCGTAGTTGAGGTCACCCCTATTATGATATGAAAAGCCAGGACGGTAAAGGCGACTCGGGCACAACATGTGACTTTATAGTACATCTATAGTAAAAAATGGGGTCAAATTAGACTCACCCACCAAGGTTAGAATGGGAGAGAGTCAGACGAAATATTGAAGAGAACCAGCAGTAGAAATTCTAGAAATGAGAAAATGGCGTGTGTTAGCCAACAAAGGTATAATATCCAATGGCTTGGGCATATGTCGGAGTATGGCTAATCGGGACTGAAAATTTAGGGTAAAATTTTTCTTGGCTCGTAAGAGCAGAGTTACAATGGTGAGAGGCAACCACCACACTAAGAAGTGAAATGTTTTGTCAAGATAAGGCACATACGTACGGTTTAACCATAAGTTCCTTCATCAGATGTTCAGGATAAGAGGCGAGCATGGTTCTGAACTCACACAAGAGGGTCAGACATAAGTAACTTTGTGAAGAGAAATTTAATTAATTAGCGAACCTTACACCGGATGAAGTAGGTGCATGGAGAAGAGGACATTAAAGGGGAAAATTAACTTACAAGAAGAATTTCTAGCACTTCTGGGGAATTTTTCTTAGATGGTCAATGCAGATGATGACAATGTCGCATTTGGTTAATATGAAGGTAAAAGCTTCCTTATGTGAGGAGCTACAAGAACCAAAGAATTTAGATAGAGCAAGACAGGGGGAAACAGTGCTGGTGAAGTACCACAAGGAGGAAATCCATC
Source organism: Sambucus nigra (assembly GCA_949130495.1). Taxonomy (NCBI): domain Eukaryota; kingdom Viridiplantae; phylum Streptophyta; class Magnoliopsida; order Dipsacales; family Adoxaceae; genus Sambucus; species Sambucus nigra. The sequence continues at coordinate 43,794,857 of OX422210.1, read as the reverse complement.
ATGTGACCCACTTAAATGATTCAGATAGTTGAATTATTACCGAGCGATGGTGATTTCAGTAAGAATGGTTGTATCCAGTAGCATGTTCCTTATGATAGTCAAAGCTAAGGGAACAACAGAGGTAGTCATCAGAGTCGAGACTACCAATGTCCGAGAAAAGGACAACCTTAACATAGTCAGTGTGATCGGAGATAAGAGGAGTATGTGTAAAGGTATTTTTGGGGGAGTAAAACCCGTACGTTAAATTTTTTTTCTCGAAGCAAGTAGAGGAATATAGGGTATGGTGACTGGCAAGGGCAATAGTTATTGAAATTTTCTCTTAGTACGGACAGGTGTGTTAAGTCCAGGAACCATTTGAGCAGCTAGGGCGATTGGCAAGATAGAAGTATGAGTTATATCCTCAGATGATGATGCGTGTTGTATGTGATAGGAATGAGTTACAACATTTTTATTATTGCTTTATTTGCATGAGGGACGAGTTTAGTGAGTATCTCGGCAATGTTATTATTTATGTGAATATTTTCCCTGGTATAGTGGGGTTACCTTTAGTGTTATCCGGGGAGGATGAATGGGTGTATCGATAGTGGTATATACTTTATTGAAATTACTCGTTTTAGTGATGTGTTATACAAGTATGATATTATCCTAATTATGGTTTTATGATAATGATTTAACCGATTGTGTGTGGTTATTTCTAATCCATCGGAGTTACTACCTTGGTGTAGAATGTTTTTGTTATGGCGAGGCCCCATCTGCGAGAGGTCCGAACTCGCGTTTATATATTTGTATATAGGTATATATATTGTTGAGACTTCGAAAAGTATAATGGTCTCGAATATTTGTTCCCGGTATGTATAGGGACTTTATTGATATGATTCGGAGTGTATTTGGTTTACTGTTCAACGGAAGGATTTAGCTGGTTATTATAATTAACACTCAGGATGTGGTTATAAGAAGAGTGCATTGTTATATCACCCTTTAGAGACGTGGAAGTTAATACTCATAGTTGTATGTCTGGGGATGGGATTTTGAGAGCCTCGATTAGATTTTCATGATATTTCTGGAATGTGATTACCATCAATGTTAAGAGACAGTGTCTTTCAGAAGGAGTTTCTTATTTAAGTGTACTGCGGAAGGAGATATAACTTTATTATCAAGAGACGAGAATATAGGGGTACATGTTATAGACTGAGGGCCTAACGGATTTCGAAGACCGACAATGCTAGGTAGTAGTGTATCGGGGGGTTCCTTGTTTGGATTTCGCTTTGCGAGACATTCCACGCATGAAACTTAGCGTAAGGTTGGTAGTAAAGAGATGTTTGGCCATTCATCCATGATTTGGGTACCTCGATTGTTAGGGAAGTATATAGTTATAACTGGAAGTTAAATAAGAAATTACGATATAAGGCCAGTAGAGGCAGTTGTGTGGTGAGGAAGTACTGATAATTTTGTTTTATTTTGGCGGGTTGAAAGATGAAATGATGCTTAGGCGGATTTAGAATTTCGAATTTGGGGGTGATTGAGAATACCCAAATTGGTGTAGCCACGTTGCAAATGCAGGAAAAATAAAGAGTTTGGAGCACTTATGAAGAGTATGTGATGTTTAAACCTGTTTGCACGATGTATAAGGTGTATGGACACCTTGGTTTGCTGGTGTCAGGATCGCCGGAAGAAGATACATAGATGGGTGAAATTCTTACTTATGGAAATAACAAAATGGACAATTTATAGATTCATGTGAAAACAGAGTAATACGTACAAAATTAGTTGAAGGGCAGTGGGAATCCATTTAAAAAGGGGGTATCCTTTGAAAAGATAAATATTTAACTATTATTGGGCAATTTGAAACGGAGTTCCACCCAATCGAAGGATGAGGATGGCTTACGCGTAAATAGAGTGAGGATGTCAATAAGTTATAAAGAATCCAGATGTGCACAACGTGGTGAATAGTTCATGGGCCGTAACTTTTGGTATACGTCGCAGGAAGAAGAGGGTTATTAAGTACCACTTAATGGGAGGAGTTATAAATGGAAATCGGCGTTGAGAGGGACATAATTAGTATCCCCCACGTGCACCACTTATAGATAGAAATCGGTTGGAGTAGGAGTATCAACCAGAAACTTGATGTCGAGTCGACGATTTCAGTAGCAGAATAGTCAAGATGATAAATTTATTTGATGGGTTGCAATCATAAAGATGAGTAACAAGTTCTTTCGAATGTGTGGAATGGATTGTCAAGAAGGAAACAAATTATTATATTCGTGGGTGATTTACACTATTAGATAGTGACCGCGCCGGTATGAGGTCCTACCCAGTATTAATTCGAACGAGGATGAAATACCCGAAACCCACCTTCAATATGGGGTATAAGGAAGTAGTGGGAATAGTTTTGTTTGAAAAAGTTGTATCACCTATAGCCCGAGGAATAGACACAAGGTGATTAACGACCTGTGGAGCTATATGAAAGTAAATTTTTGGACTCATTGCGATCATTTGATTTCCACAATGGGTATAGATCGTCACTGACGTATAATATGGTAAAAAGGAGAGGATACTACTTAATAGTAGAGTTGTGTGAAAGAACCCGTACCTATTTATAGTGTACAAGGTGCTTATTGAGGTTTCGAGTGGATAAACCTTACCATTCTTCCTCTGGATGTTTAGAGGTGAGCGGATTATCAGAGTTTTGGGATTCGTCAGTAGATAGAATACGATGACTATAATGGGTTAACCACCAACCGTCTGAAGTGGTTTTCCCTTGTGTAAAAGTCACAACGCCGGGAACATAGATTCAAAGAACGGACAAGAGTAGTCAAATGTTTTATGGTTTCTCCTAGGAGGGGAGAGTTTTGTGTTTAAATAAACGCGAGAGTTGATACGAAGTGAGGTGCGAACTCACAATAATATTGAGATAATGCGGTCAATGATGTATAGGATATTCTTATTCGAATTTTGTTTAGTAAGAGCACAACGTGAGATGCATTTATTAAGGTGTAACCCTATAACTGATAGAGTGTTAAGAAGTGTTCAACAAGATTATTGTGAAGCGAGGGCCGTAGTGATTGAGCCTTTCTTTATATTTCATTTTGAGTCCGAAGGATACCTAATTTTTCAAGGTATGCCTTACTTTTCGAATTTCAGGATGAAATTCCATTATTAGGTGAGAAGAATGTAATACCTCGTATTTTTATGGCTTTTATTTATGAGATTATTTAAATAAAAAAATTTCTTTTAATTATGGGATTCATTAAATTAATTTGGGATAATTAATTGGATATTAATTCGGATTTAAATATCTAGCGAGATGAGAGTTAGTATTTAAATATGACGATAATATTGAATATTACTGAGTGATTATGGTAATATGTGATTATTGAATTTCTTAAAAATTATCGTGAGTTGAAAATACGGCAGTCTAGGAAATTTAGTTGGGACGCGCGTGTTAATCTTGTCAGGATCGAATTTACTGGATTTCAAGGTATTTTATTTTTATGTCATCCATATGAGCATTTTGGAGTGTGCCAACGTGTCCATAAGGGTCGAGATAGTCAGAAAACACTAGTCGGGGGTTTAATATTGTTCCCGGGGCATTTTTAGGCGTAACCAGCAACCCGAGGGGGTATATTAGTCATTTCAATTTTTGGTGAATAATGATCCACAAAATTTAGAAAGCTTTATCAGCCAATAGGTTAGAGCCTTAGGGTTTCCATCACCAAGTTTCACAGACGGCCATTAGAGATGAAGTGGAGAAAGTTACCAAAGGAGAACCACCATCTTTGGACTTTTTGCACCACCGTCACCACCATCGGATAGATAGAAAAGAGAGAAGCATCTCTATACCATCTACTTCAAAGGATCATAATCTTTATTACCGGGCAAGTGATTTAACTTGCAATAAATTAGTGCATATATCATCCATGTTAGGTTAGAATTGTAGAATAACCTTGAATAATGATAATTGAATGGATTTGAAGAATTGACATCGTAATCTTGGTAGGTTTTGCATGTAGATTAACTTCTAGGATTTTAGCAGCCACAAAAGCATGATCCATGTGTAGATAATTATGAATTTATAATGAATTATATAGTGTTCTTGAAGAAATAGGAGAACTAGGGTCTTTATATGAAAATTTATATAAATTGATCCAAGAATTTGATGTCCCATTTTGATTTGATGATTCTAAAATGTTGGAAATCATACAAACATGTTGGTAGGATTATTTGTATACTTGGTTGGGAGTTTAGGACGTTGAAATGAAGAATTAGAGGTGTAAAAAGAGGAAACCTGTAACTGTTTAAGGAAATTCTGGGCAAATACCTGCTTGATGGATCGATCGACTCAAGAATGTCGATCGATCAACTGATTGATGGATCGACCCATTTTCTTAGATCGATCGACCTCTTCTGATTTTTCGTAATTATTTCCCTTTAAGGTTTAAGGAAAATCCCAAAGCCGATAATGATCCTTAGGGTGATTAATATGATATTGTGGGACTTAGTTAAGGTCAATAGGGTCTTAGTTGAAGCCCAAAAAGATGGATTACCTTATGGAATTGAATACTATTGCTTATGAGGGATTACCGAGTGAGGTACGGTTTGAAATCGTTCGAATTGAAACTATAATGAGAATAAATACCGAGGTAAGGATAATAACAGTAACAGAGGGGATTTAAGTTAATGAGATAACATTAGAAACTAATTGGATACCTAGTAACCTTTTGGGATAGGTTTAGGTATTCAAATGGATACGACGAGAGAGCTATCAAGTTAAATATATATATATATATATATATATATATATATATATATATATATATTATGTATGATTTTCGGGATAAACTTGCTATGTATGGGACTTACTATATGGAATGTGTGAATACCTATATTGTAATATGATTACTTAGGTTGTGTGAATGACTAGTGTGTAGATTTCTTATGTGTATGACATTCCTACCATACTTGCTATCACGGGGGGTCGATCTTTGGGAAAAGTACCATCTTATGTTGTGTGCCTTCGGGGGGATTTAGATTGGTACTTTAAGGACATAGGACTGTGAATGATTTATTTGAGAGTTGATAAGTTAGGTGACCATGGGAGCGTAGGTATGTGCGTGACCCAGGGGTATGTGAACTATGCTCGCCTCCATTATGTGTGATTTGTATTGAGACAGTTCCTGAATGATTCGAAACACGTGATCTGTACGTACGTGATGTACATGGATTTGATAGCAGAGTATGTGTGCACCGCTGCTTAGCCTAGGAGTGCCTTATATATATATATGTACTGAGAGTGATTTATATATATACTTGTGACTAGTTCACTGTTACTTAGTAGATGTGAATAACTAAGATATTGTAATGGACTAAGAATGTGAGAATTAAATTAACACTTGAGATAAGTAATTTAATGAGCGTGAATATGGGTTATGAATATAACATGTTGGGTGTTACAAATAGATACCCTATGATAGAATACGAAAGCAGGAGTGATACAGACTAGTTAGTTAGCGGCATAACTAGGATGGGTTAAGGGAATACGTCAAGCATGCACATTAGTGGAGAGGTGAGAAACTCAAGGGAGAGTGCGCAACGAACATGTTTATAATATGTGTTGTTTAATTGTAATTTAAACACTTGCTAAACTTTTAAACTGTTTTCACCTCGGGCCCTGACCCATTTTCTTCCGAATCTATTTTGTTTTGTAATAACATTTTTAGGTTCCCAGCCACACGGATGCCAAGAATAGGAGTTCCGTTACATTGATGTGATGTAGATGCTATGGAAGTTACAGGATCTCGGTATTAGATGCCTTCATATTTTGTACTTGATTCTACTCGGGGTTACTTATCTATTAGGGCATGTCGCCCTTTTCCATATAGAGATAGCATTCTCAGACTTTTAGTTTTACTTCAGATGTTGGTTTATTTATTCAGACTCTTGTATCGGGACTTTATTTTTCTCTGGTATTATTATTGGAGCATTCACTCCAGACTCAGTTTATTTCTTTTCGTTGATTATTCATTTGAGATTGTTTTTGCGATTAATGGTTGTTGACTTAATTACTTGGATTAAGTTAACTTAATTAATAAAATTTGGCATCTATCTTTTTAAATATTAGGTGGCTAGTAATTAACTAATTGTTTTCGATAGTGATGCTAAGACTGAACAAACTTGATATTCTATATTTATTTTATAAAGGAGTAGTTACCCGGTATTTTATTAGACGGGGTGTCACATAAAGTAAATGCTTAATTTTTTTTCTATTAAATATTTATTTCAGTATTTTAAATTTTAGAAAATTATAAAAATATAAAAATTAATTTTATAATCCTGAAAAATTATAAGACCATGGAATATATAATATAAAAAATATTTGAGTAAACAATACATATAGGATGTACTAATACAAAAATAATGTATATATTACGCAAAATTCAATTTAGGGTTTTAAAATTAGAAAATTGATTTTAAAAAATCATTTAGTAATATGTTTATTGCATGCAATGATCCGAGTGTATTTGGGTCTGTTGATACAAAATTGAGCCAAGTCAAAACCTCGTGGGATTTAGAGAGGGAATTTTCAGTAATTGTTGTTATGGGCTTAGAGTTTTGGCGTAATTTTCTAATAGGATGGTATCCTAAGACTCTGAATCATAAGGCTTAGCCTAAGATAGACTGATTTTAAATCATACATGCAGGCTGTTTCAATGTACGTTGGCATCATCCAGGGAGCAGATCCATCTTTAGACCAATTTTTATTGTGATTGTTGAGTCCCATCTTTATAGTCAAGTCCAAGACTAGAAACAACTTCCCCAAACTTATCTGAGTCAACATACCTGAAATTCGAAGAGACTACCGACATACAATCCTACTTGCACCTTCCCTGGAATTATCCCCAATAATTTATCACCCAATTCTATCCAACATGCAATTTAAATATTCTCAATGCTTTGTCACAATGACTCGAGAATTGATATGTGATAATCTCATACGTGTGAATTATGTGACTCCCTTGGCATAGCTATAATACCAAGACAACACTAAAAAACCTTCCAAATTGGTGCGTGGAGTATCCTTCCTCCCTTGGCAAATAGACCACAATGTATCCTACCTCCCGCGGTATTTGATCACACTCAAGTGATTGAGGGTTGAGCATATATCCAATGAATTGATTATGACTTATGTTAAGGAGGAGCACTAGGGGCATGATAAGGATCACATAAATGCTGCTAGAAATCACTAGGGAAAGTCTATTGATGAAATATATAACTACGAAGAAAGGATACACCAAATTTAAGAGTCCCTATTAAAAATGACCTAAGACATTGGGTTAATCCATGACCAACTCGATGGGTTAGACACAGAACATTCTGGAATGCATGATGTGATTAAAGGATTGGTGAACACGTTAGGAGGAGACCTTTGTCAAGCACTACATGATATTCATGATGGGATGCTTGTGAAAATAGTTGGGCTAAGGGAACACTTTATTGAAGGAATAAAAAAAAACGAGTTGACGAGGTGTATGTCTATCTCTCTCTTTGTAAGAAGGTTTCCATAAATGGTATGCTAGTTGTATGCCCAACCCCAATAGTGGACGCCTCTAGGCCAAAGTCTTATGATGGTACTAGGAATGCTAGATATTTATATAATTTCCTTTAAGGTATGTATCAATACTTTGATACTACGGGTGTTGCCGAGAATGCTGAGATTCGCATGACTACACATTACCTCACTGATAAGCTTGCCCTATAGATGAGACATAAGTTTGGAGACATCGATAAAGGCTCGTATGTCATGGATACTAGGGGTAATTTCAAGAGATAAATCAAGAGACGATTTTATCCTAAAAATTCCATGGATGAGACTTGTGGTAAGTTACATCGACTCAAACAAAAGGGGAAAATAAGGGAGTACATCAATGAGTTAATTACCCTCACCCTTGAGATCCTTGACTTAGAAGAGAAGGATTCTGACTTCTACTTTATTTATGTCAATCAAGATTACGATAAGATGGAGTTAAAGGGGCATGGAGTCAATGACCTCACCACCTCCATAGCCGAACTATAATCGTTCATCGATTATGGTATAGAAAAAGATAAGCATAATGGAGATTCTTCACCACCGAAGGACCTAATGAACGACCATGTTATAGGTGGGGGGGAGGGGGGGATAGACCTAAATCTAATAAGAAAGCATGAGGACCATCCACGATTAAGGATGGATAATACCTTAATAACCAAGTTAAGATCCCAGCTAAATTGGATTTTTGCACGACTTGTGATGGGACACATTAAACTAGATATTATCCGAGGAACAATACAATTAAATTCAATTATGACTAGGTACGAGGCCGCTAAAGAGTTGTAAGATAAAAATGATCATGAAAGAACAAGAAGGGGTTCACTTTGGGTTCTCAATGCCATGAATGTTAAGGCGGAGATAGAGACACCTACGTGTTAAGTAAATAGTCTTATGTACATGAATGATATCATTAATGGATTTCTAACATGAGCACTAATCGACGTGGATGCAATACATAACTTTGTCTCCATCAAGGATGCCAAGAGTCAATGCCTCAAGGTAACCAATGAAGGAGGAAAAATGAAATCGGTGAACACAACAACCAACCATATACTTGGAGAAGAATAATGTATGTAAATAAGCAATGGAGGTTGGCATGTGATGGTTAACTAAATGGTTGTTACTATGGATGACTTCATGTCCATCCTTATCAACGAGTTCCTAAGGAAGGCAAAATGACTTTGTGTTTCCAAATGTGTCATCGATATGCGTCATTGGGACAGAGACTTCATTCATAGTGACAATATCAGCTAGAAGAATGAGTGGGACTAAGACTATGTCAAATATTAAAGTCACAGGGAAATAAGAGCATACAAAAGATGTCGAAGGCCAAGGTGCACAATTGTAACACCCCGCTCATTCTGGCAAGCGAGGTGGCCAACTTCCACCACCAAACTATGTTGGGCATCACTTAAAAGTTATCATTATCAGTATGTGACAGAATTATGAGACATGTAAAACAATTTCACAAGATACTATTCAAATTAATCCAATCAAATGTAAACATTCATGCAAATTAAAACACATCACCATGTTATCTCCAAAATAAATCCAACTCCAAATTATTAAAACTCAAATGAATAATCCAACTATAAATATCTTACTGAAACCATAAACAACCATGAAACCTATTAGCAGACCAAATCCATAATGATAGTCTACACTACTAAAGCAGATAAAATAAAACTCCAACCGTACTCCTAAAAATCTCAAATCACTCATGTGCAGCTACTCCAACACTATACTTGAAATGTTAATCAATGTTATGGGTCAAAGCTGACTGCATGAATATTAGATACTCCTCCCAATTAGGGTCCATAGACCCAAATAATAGCATTATATATGATAAACATCACAGTAGAGTATTTGAAATTAAACGAGATATATATTAACAATGCGAGTAAAAATAAACTAACACTATCTGCCCACATAACTATGCTACCCCAATGTTTAAGTCCAATTATGACATTTCAACATGAGATCAGATTCCATAATTTAATTATATTAATTCCATCCAATTTATTTATGCAACACCAGTATATCCAGTTCACCCTATTTCGGGTGCTGCACATACTCCTAGACCGCTTAATCTATACACCACACACATTCCCTCACTATAGCCAACTTGCCCAATTTTTTTAGCATTGCACATACTCGCAAGGTTTCACGCACGACACGTCACTATAGCCAGTTCGCCCAATTTTGTTAGTCGTGCACATATTCGTGACGCTAACACACACCAATGTCTCTATAGCCAATGTGCCCCCTATTGTTAGCCCTACACGTACTCGTGATGGAAATTCATTATAATAACCTTTTATTATCTTAGGCATTACTCAATAATTTTCCCAAGTTTCTCATTATTTCCAACTAATAGCCCTACCCTTCAATCGAACATAAATACTCAAAACCACCACTAGTAACATACCTAGAGGTCTCCAAAACACAAGTATATCTTATCCTATTATCTTGGAAGAATACCTACCAATAGTTACTACCTAGCCCTGAACCTAGGTTAAGGATCCAACAAAAACAATGTACAATTCAGTCCCACCCCAGAATTATCCATACGTACAAAATTTACACTCTCTAGTCCCATACGCAGAAAGTGTTAACAACAACCAAGGCCTACCTACTAGTTCCATACCTAGAAAGAAACCTAAAATAAGGTGAAAGCAATAACTGCCCTAATAATCCTGTCGTCCCCACGGTGTTGAATATTAATGAAATTAGCCAATCACATAAGGCATATTTTCAACCTATAACAATAATTCTTCCTATTAATAACTATATTAGTATTTATTCAAATTACGTCCATTCAATTATAATCTTAATGAAATAATTCATTTTTCAACAGCTTATACAATTTCGTCAAAATGCATATTTTGGGGCATACAACAATAAATTTCTATTCTACAAGATACACATGAATAACATGATTTTATGAGTCAAATTTCTCTGACACCCTTCCTAATAAAATACCGGGCGATCACTCCTATATCAAATTAAAACAAAAGTCTCTTATGATTCATTCTTAGTATCACTGTTGAAAACCAATTTAATTATTAATATCCTATTAGGCCGGCGTCAAAATTTTAAATTAACAAATCTTTTTAACCAAACCATTTAAATAAAACAAGTACAACAGTTTACATGCAATAATTGAAATGAAATAAAATAAAATAACTGAACACTCGGTAGAATAATACAACCAAATCGAATGCCGCACTAAAAGGCGATAAAAGAATAAATGTGTACAGTTGGGCCATCAGCCCGAATGTTTCTACAATACCTCCTTTCTAAATCTCAATGATAGAAGCATCCACAATAAACCTGCTTGCATCCACAGCTGCTACAGCAAACGTCTGACTCGAAAGAATCATCATCCAGGTGTCCCTGTGTCTAGACACCTATATAAATATATAGATATAGCAAGAGAGGGGAAAATAGAGAAAACGGGCCAGAGCCCGAGTTTTGAAAATATTTTAGCAAGTGCTTAAAATCCATATTTGAAAATATGATATTTCTCATATTTAAACTGGTATCGCTCTCACATGAGATACACCTCACCCCTCTTCTAATAGTGCATAACTATCGCATAGCTTTTTAAACAACCTAGTTAAGCTACCCTGCCTAACTAATGTATTTACCCATCTTATAATAACCCTCATAAATTCGAGTACTAAGGACTAAAATTCTTCCCATTCCCAACATTATGTTACGTTCGTGCATGGGGTGTCTTGAGAAGCAAAATCCAAACAAGGAACCCCCCCCCCCCCCCCCCCCCCCCCGATAGACTACTACGTGACAATGTTGATCGTCGGGATCCATTTGGCCCTCAGTATATACCACATCTTATACCATACCATATGTATATATATATATATATATATATATATATATATATATATATATATATATATATGTATAGTTCTCACTAGAACCTATGATTCATATTCATAAAAATCCGAATATTAATATACCGGAAGTGGTATCACACTTTATTCATTATTTTCACTTTATACACGGTTAGGTTATATGATATCTCATCTCATATATATAAACAATATACTATATGCAACAAGTATATTAATCATCCACCGAGCTATAATATAAATAGCTTAGCCATTCTCATTTACTAGGTAACCGTGGATTATCTCAAGTACACATATATGTTAATCTCAATACATATATCCATATCCGACACCCATAGGCTTAACAGTGGTGCAAAAATACTTTGCTATCCAATCCAAGTACATCCCGTACTAAAGTATCACATGTTCCACATCGCTCAGGAACTGTATCAATAAAAATCACACATATTGGAGGCGAACATGGTTCCAAGCCTATGGGCTACGCACATACCTACTAACCCATATGATTGTCAACATTATCAGTCTCTCAGATAGCCCGTACCTAGGTTCCATGCTCTTGAGGTACCAAATCTAAAATCCCCCCGAAGGCAACACATGATAAGATTGTCCTCTTTCGAACGCCAACCTCCTATGATAGAAAGTATGGTAGGTATGTCATACACATAATAAACAATAATATAGGTGCACATTCCACCTATATAATTATATCATCAGTTAGGTATTCACATAACCATATTATAACGATAGGTATTTATCTCACCTATACAAAGTTCCCTATAGGTAATTATTTAATCCATGCATATAATAACATCCGGGCATACGCACAACCCGTATAATAATCCCCTACGTAGTATATTTATATCTCAAATATCCTACGCATTTATCGAATATATTCAATCCTCAATATATTATTTCCGAGCTTTTCTCACCGCACAATGATAATATCCACAACGCCGATGTATTCATTCGTCTCATAATAATTATACTTTAACGACATCGTATATATATTATTTATATCTCTTCTCAATGTACTATGGCTATAATTTCCAAACTCTTATAGAGATAGCCAATAGCCTCGAATATTTCCATTTGTAATAATATAAGTCGTCACACGCTTAAAATACTACCCCAATATGTATTCCCATACTTTGAGCAATAAGTATACCCACAACTTATATAAGTTCATTCACTTTCCCGTAGCCTAGTATTCACAGTACGTAATATATCCACTATTATCCTTACTCGAAGGGTACTACCACATTCACATATCAAAACAGTAGATAAGGTCCCGATACTCTACCCGTCCAAGGTATTTTTCTCCTCAAATTTCACAATTTAGGATTCTAAGGGTTTCTCCAAAGTTCTGCAGTAGCACTGAAAGTCTGTAAAAAAATGGAACCGAACCCATCACAAAAATGGAACCGAATCCCCCCCAAAAAGGAACCGAATCCCCCAGAAATGGAACCGGTTCCGTTATGTCAGTCCGAGTTTCCATCTCAAAATTGCTTCCTTAGAAAAATCATTATAAATTCAAAACAAATCAGAAAAATACGCGGTTGGCTCTCATGCGACCGTATCGAAAATATCTACAACTTTTATGTTTTGACCAAGATCTTAATCAGCTTTCTTCCTAGCCTAAACATTTCGGAAGTGACGAATTTACTATTCACCTTCTTATCCAACATTCCAAACCTCCATTAATACACCTCCAAGGTTTTTATATTCTCTCCCATCATCATCCAACCTCACCCAACGATATATACACAAGTAAAAAGGGTCCTAATCATCCTAGAACCAATAATCAACAACTAATTTCAATTAATTCTAAGTTTCTCAAATTGGGTATTAATCGAGTTATATCCGTTTTAATCTTTCGAAAATCCGTTTGATCCACGAAATTTCAATCCAAAAATCTTTAGTTTTATACCAACTACAATATGAGAAATTAACACACTAAATCATAAAGAAAGTTAAACACTTTCCTCGTGGATTAAATTCGACGACCCCGAGTCGAATCCCGCGAATTTTGGCCCGGAATTCCTTTTCTTCCTTCTTCTCTTCTCTTCTTCTTCTTCTTCTTCTTCTTCTTCTTCTTCTTCTTCTTCTTCTTCTTCTTCTTCTTCTCTCTCTCTCTCTCTCTCTCTCTCTCTCTCTTAGGGCAGATTTTGGGAAGTAAATGAGGGCTGCCACTTATTAAACCCTAAATTGGGTATATACCCAATTGTAAAATGACTCGTGTACTCATTTATGAGTCCCTACTAGTCCAAAAATCCCTGGAACCCAAACAGTACCCCCGGGTACTCTATTTTGACTATCTCGGCCATTCCGAATCCAATGGTGCAGTCCAAATCTCCATCTGAGTTACTTAACTAAAATTCACTATTTTGACCTAACACGTTTAATACGCGTGTTTTCCAATTTAAAATATATTCCTTTGTCGCTTTACCCAACTGCGACATGAATAAATATAATCTACTCATATACTTAGTCTCAAAATATAATCCATGTAAATATTAATCCAACACTTGAAAATTAATATTTACTATTCACTTTATAATATAGAATTTATTTAACTTCACTCATAAATTCCAGAATCACTATTCATAGAAATTCCTCAAATTACCAAATTACATCCACAGTGTAATTTAAATACCTTTAAAAGTACGGGGTATTACAATTTCCATTTATAAACTTGCACGATTTATTTTAACATGCGAACACCCATATATTCTAACGAGAGCCCAAACTCTAATCCTAAACATACAAGGGTTTTGAATCTTATTCGTATTAAAGTTTTGAATAGAAACAATCCCAACTTTAGTTTCACTTTTACCAATTAGTCGCTCTAATTTATTTTAATGAAACAATGATTAATAAAGTTTCAGTAACATTTAAAATGCATAATACTAAAGGGGAACAATAGAAGTATTCATGCGTGTAAAAGAGTCGTTTAAAAAAATATGTATGAATAGTTGTATTCCTCTTAAGAGGACAACAAAACTGTTCTTGAACGATCTTGAGAAATCTTGATTTAGTTCTTCAAATCTTGAGTTGAAAGTTATGCTAAATGGATTTAGGTTTTGAGGAAAAGAGAGGAGGAAATTTGTGGGAGGCTACTAATTTTGGAGGAGGATAAAATGTGTTTTAAAAATCCTAAATCCGAGCCTTTGCTTTTATATTAGAAAAGTGTTCGAGCCCTACACAAACTCTCAAAACAAAAGAATTTTATTTTTTGCAAATTGTCGAAGCGAACTGGTTTGCCGATTTTTCGAATAGGTTCGGATTTCTGTACAAATTTGAAATTTCTCTATTTTTTAAATGCAAAACTCTCCGATTTTTAACCCGATTTCAATTACGATAAAAATTCCATTTTTCAATAATAAAAACAATATTTTAAATGCCAAAAATAATCCAATTTACAAAATATTTTTCTGATTTTTTTATGACAATGTTTTAAAATAAGGAGTCGACAACTACAAGGTGCTACATATTTCCTCACTAGGATAGGAATTTTGATCTCGAAATTTGATGAAGCATATACGTCGAAACGAAAATTGCGCAAATAAAATAAAGCTCACGTATGCCTACCCATAAAATGCCATGATTGGGAGCCCATACACCCAATCCTACACGCACCTACTCACTAACGAAATACAATATATATATATATATATATATATATATATATGAAATTCATGGCGTACCACGCTCTCCCACAAATCACCACTCGATTCTATCTCCAAGAGTCATCGCAATGCTTAAATCCCCAGATCAAACACATCACTACATCGATACTAGATTTATCCAAAATTTATAGTAACGATCTTGCAAATAAATATCGTCTCAAAAATTAACTCTAAAGATCCTCACATTAAAATCACTACTTCTAACCTCAATGCCTACAACATCCTTAACACAAAACTCCCTATCTCCAAGAAATATGACAAACACGTGTGCTATACCCAATACCTTAGAGAGTACGAATCCATAAAGGGAATCAAATATATATATATATATATATATATATATATATATATATATATATGAAATTCATGGCGTACCACGCTCTCCCACAAATCACCACTCGATTCTATCTCCAAGAGTCATCGCAATGCTTAAATCCCCAGATCAAACACATCACTACATCGATACTAGATTTATCCAAAATTTATAGTAACGATCTTGCAAATAAATATCGTGTCCAAAATTAACTCTAAAGATACTCACATTAAAATCACTACTTCTAACCTCAATGCCTACAACATCCTTAACACAAAACTCCCTATCTCCAAGAAATATGACAAACACGTGTGCTATACCCATTACCTTAGAGAGTACGAATCCATAAAGGGAATCAAATATCGATAACGTGAAAGCCATAACGAACTCACAACCTACGAGACCTAAGACCATGCTTTGATACCATATGTAACACCCCTCGCATTCTTGCAAGAGAAGTGGCCAACTGCCGTCAAACTACGCCGGACGTCACTAAATAAGTTACCGCTTTCAGTATGTGACACAAATATGATACATTTAAAAAAATTTCACAAGATAATATTCAGATTTATCCAATCAAATATAAACATTCATGAACATTAAATCCATCACCATGCGATCTCAAAAATAAATCCAACTCAAAATTATTAAATTCAAATGAAATAATCCAACTATAAATATCTAACTAACACCATAAACAACTGTGGAATCGATTGGTCCAATAAATCCATAATGATAGTCTCATAATAAAATGATGGAATGGAAAGTAAATCTAAACTATTAAAGCAGATAAAATTAAACTTCAGATGTACTCCTAAAAATCTCTAATCACTCATGTGTAGCTACTCTAGCACCATATCTAAAATGTTAGTCAATGCAATGGGTCAGAGCCAGATGTATGAATACTAGCTACTCCTCCCAATTAGGGTACGTAAGTTCGAATAAAACCATTATACATGATAAAAATCGCAATAGAGTATTTTAAATTAAACGAGATATATATTAACAATGAGAGTAAAAATAAACAACCACTGTATGTCCACGTAATTAATCCACCCCAATGTTCAATTCTAATTATGATATTTCAACATGAATTCATATTCCATAATTTAATTTAATTTAATTAATTCCATCCAATTTATTTATGCAACACTAGTATAGCCAATTCACCCTATTACAAGTCCTACACATACTATTGGCCCACTTAAGCTCTACACTGCACATATTCCCACCATTAGAGCCAGTTCGCCCAATTTCATTAGCACTGTACATACATACTCGTGAGTTTCCACGCACGACACATCACTATATCCAGTTCACCAAATTTCATTAGCTCGACACATACTCGTGACGCCAACACACACCAAGTCGCTATAGCTAGTTTTTCCCTTATTGTTTGCCCTGCACATACACGCAATGCAAATTTATTCTAATACCCGTCTATATCTTAGGTATTACTTATCAATTTTCTCAAGCTTCTCATTATTTTCAACTACTAGCCCCACCCTTTAATCGAGCATAAATCCTCAAAACCACCCCTAATCCCATGCCCAGAGGTATCCAAAACACAAGTATATCCTAGACTATCATCAAGGCAGAATACCTACCAATAGTTACTAATAGCCTCGCACCTAGGCTAATGATCCAACAAAAATGATGTACGATTCAGCCCCACCTCAGAATTACCCATCCGTTAAAAATCTACACTCGCTAGTCTCATACATAGAAAGTGTTACAACAACCAAACACTACCTACTAGTTCCATACATAAAAAAAAACTAAAATAAGGTGAAAGAAATAATTTCCCTAATAATCGTGTCATCCCGGCGATGTAGAATATTAATGAAATTAGCGAATCAAATAAGGCATATTTTCAACTTATAACAATAATTCTTCTCATTAATCACAAGATTACTATATATCCAAATTATGCCCATTAAATTATAATCTTAATGAAACAATTCATTTTCAACAACTTATACAATTTCATCAATATACATATTTCGGGGTATACAAAATAAATTTCTATTCTACAAGATACACATGAATAACATGATTTTACGAGTCAAATTTCCATTTATAAACTTTAAATGATTTGTTTTAACATGCGAACATCCATATATTCTAACGGGAGCCCAACCTCTAATCTTAAACGTACAATGATTTTGAATCATAATTCATATTAAAGATTGGAATAAAAACAGTCGCAACTTTAGTTTCACTTTTCCTAATTATTCTCTCTAATTTATTTTAATAAAACAATAATTAATAATGTTTGGGTAAAATTTAAAAAGCATAATACTAAAGGGAAGCAATATAAGTATTCATGCTTGTAAAAGAGTCGTTTGAAAAAAATATGATTAGATGGATGCGTTCCTCCCGAGAAGACAACACAAATATATTCTTGAACGATCTTAAAAAATGTTGGTTTAGTTGTTCAAATCTGGAGTTGAAAGTTATGTTAAATGGGTTTAGATTTTGAGGAAAATAAAGGATGAAATTTTTGGGAGGCTGCTGATTTTGGAGGAGGCTAAAATGCATTTTAAAAACCCCAAACCTAAACCCAAGCTTTTGATTTTATATTAGAAAAGTGTTTGAGTTCTACACAAACTCTATGATAAAAGAATTTTATTTTTTGCATATTGTCAAAGCAAACCGGTTCTCTAGATTTCCAAACCGCTTCGAATTTCTGTACAAATCCAAAATTGCACTTTTTTAAAAATGCAAAAGTCTCTGATTTTTAACTCGATTTCAACTAGTATAAATCCATTTTCTCCCATAATAAAAACAACATTTTAAATGCCAAAGATAATCCACTTTAAAAAATATTTCTTTGATTTTATATTATGACGGTTTTAAAAAAGTGTATTAATTACTAATAACCTATTAGGCATGGCTTCAAATTTTAAACTTTATAATATTTTTAAACTAAATGAACAATTAAAACCATTCACACATAAATATAATCATCAAATGGAATAAATAAATAAATAAATAACCGATAACTCTCAATAAACATATATACAACCATGTCGAAGAGCGCAAAAATAAAATCGATGTAAATAAAACAAATGGCATCATTTGGGCAACATGCCCGATTATTACAACAGCACTTCCTATCTAGATCACAAGGATATAAGCGTCTAAAATAACTTCTTACCAACATCCACAACTATGGTAGCACGTATGACTCGAAGGAATAGTCATTCAGGCATCCCTATGTCTGGACACCTAAAAAGTATACAAAGAAGAAGAAAAAGGAAAATAGATACAGGTCAGAGCTTGGGTTTCGAAAATATTTTAGCAAGTACTTAATTTACTTTAATATGTAAAATATGATACTCTTCATATTTAAATTGGTGTCTCACTCACATGAGATACCCCTCACCTCTCATCTAACAGTGTGCACCTATCACATGTATTTTAATCACCCTATTTACGCTACCCAGGCTTACTAGTCTCTCACAACAACTAATTAATCATACGATATCTCCTACCCTGCGTAATATAAATATTCTAAGCTATCGCCCGAGATTATACATATAATCTCTCACTTCTTATATAACCATTTATTTTAAATAACTTTAACTAGTTATTACCCTATTCAAATTTTAGGGTTATTATCTTGTATATAATATTCTGACATTTATATACGTATATTACATTTTATATTATGAGTTTTGTAATCCCGGATATAAAAAATTAACTCCCATTTCTTTCCTTTTTTTAGTCCATATATATATATATATATATATATATATGAGAGGTGAAAACATATATATATATGTGTGTGTATAGTATATTTTATATATATATATATATATATATAAAATATACTATACACACACATATATATATGTGTGTGTATATATGTGTGTATATTTTATATATGTGTGTGTATAGTATATTTTATATATATATATATATATATATAAAATATACTATACACACATATATATATATATATATATGTTATACCATACACATTAAGTATATCCATACTTATATATCACACACAATATAAGTATAACAACCATCCCTCAGAGCTACAACTCAATGGATGCAGTCTCTCAGTGCTATTATCTTCCAGGGCATACTCACACATCATCCCGGGTACCAGCGGTCAGACTCTCACACCGACTTGATAAAAATTTAATCATAATGTATGGAAAGCGGACATAGTTCCTCACTGGAAATAAGACGAGTCATACCCAAGACTTCTTACCCCTGAACCTCACACACATTTAATACTGGACAACTATGACCTGGGGACTATACGCTCCTACTCCTCAAGCCAGGGCCTCACCCACGTTGCGCAACTTCCCATGAAAGCACTAGAGGGGTATGCTTCACATAAATATATCATTCACACACAGATATATTTAAAATCACATCATATATATATATATATATATATATATATATATATATATATCACATCATATCCGGCTATAAATGCCCAGTAGCCTGTAATCAAAATATACCAATTCATATTAATTAATAAGTATACACCCTACTTATTTTAATCTAATAAGAATTCACTCACGTATGATATAATTCTCACATTTCTTATCTCCAAGTAGTAGCGTTTCAAGTCTATCTAGCATTCATATATCATCCTATTCGCACCTTAGGATATTACTTATACAAATTTCTATTCGTCATCTGTATATATTCTACCCATATATAATCGTCATATATTTTCTACCTGCACACACACACACACACACACACACACACACACACACACATATATATATATATACGAACCCGTTGAAAAATTCCTCGAATATCGTTCATCCCGGACATTCCTAAATTTAAACCTCGAATCTATCCCACTAACCCGAGACTTATATACATCACACATTTACTCTTTAAGAGGTCCTCGCACTTTATGTAGGATCCCCTAACATTTATCTCCAAAAAAAATTCATCTGCAATCCTTTTAGTCCAAGTAGAACTTTTCATATTTTCTGCCAAAATCGGACCGATCCGGTTCCAAACTAAAAGAACAAGTCCGGTGCCCCCATAAAAGAACCGATCGAGTACTCCAAAAACTAACCGATCCGATCATAAACGACCTGATCCGGTAAACCCCCAAAATGAACTGGTCCGGTACCTACAGTTTCGAAAGTTCATATTCTCCAACTCCAAAAATTCATTCCAAAACTCCTCCAACTCAATATCTAGGGTTTCTAACATCACCCAACATCAATATATATATAGACACACAGTAAGATTTACTCAAGACCAATTAATTTATGGGATTCCTCAATTTATTCAAGAATTATGCCCTAATTGTTATTAAACCCACCATTCTCATTTCTTCCAATTTCTCACCACAAATTTTACCATTAAAATGAATTTTAGCTCAGATTTCATATAGGATTATTATCTCATCAATTTCTAATGAAATCATCTTCCAAAAACCCATTTTGTGCAAGAATCCCAAACCCAAAATCTTATAGTTTTCACACTAACTATAATATGAAAAATAAACACACTTAAATCATTAAAGCAAGTTAAACACTTGTCTGGTTGGATAAATCCGACGATCTCATGCCGGAATTTGGAGTTTTGGCTGAAAATCTTCTCTTTTATCCCTTTCTTTCTTCCTTCCTTGATCTTCTTCCTTCTTTCTTTCTTTCCTTTCTCTTTCTCTCGTGGTTTATAAGAGAGAAATGAGGTTTATCCCTTATCAAACCCAAAATTGACTTGTATACACAATTGTGAGTCCCTAAGGATCCAAGAAGTCCCCCGAAACCCAAACACGGCATCCAGGTACTCTATTCTAACTATCTCGACCCTTTCAAGATTAACCGCGCACTTGAAATCTCCAACCGAGTCACTTCTCCAAAAATTTAGTCTTGACTTAACACATCTCCACACATGTTTTTCGCATAAAGTAATATCAGATGTCACCTTTACTCACCTGGACATGAAATATAATTAGTCCTTCTCATTTACTTTATATTCTCAGATTATTAAATTAATCCAACTCATGTAATTTAAATATCCATAAAAGTACGGGGTATTACATTCTCCCCCCCTACAACGAAATTCCATCCTCGAAATTCAGATACAACCGCTACTAAGACTGAGGATCTTTCAATAATACATCCTCCAGTACAAAAAACCAACTTCAAAGTAAAGCTCATGCCGATATACACTACATCCCCCCCTCCCCCCTCACAGTAAGATTGTTCAATTTTCTACATGCCGATATACTCCATCAGTCATAAACTCTTACCTTAATAATGGCACATCACACATCGTGCTTCTAATGACGGTATCCAAATAATCCAAGCATGTACATCACAGGCTCAATTGCCTCAATTCTATGGGAATATCTCACATCACTAAGCGCCAGCTTCCCGTGTCCATCCCAACACAATTCTCCCATCCTAACAGAAACCACAAGAACATCGGACCACTCCAATCGGTCCTTCAAATCATGGTTCATGGAAACGTAACTCTTATGACGCTATAAAATCTTCCCAAATAGTTTGTGGTTAATGCCCCTCTCAACAACGGACTCTAGATCACGCTCGATCCAAAAGTCTTTTTATTCGCTCACCACTTAAACAATCAGAGGGATAATGATTAGGCTTTCCCACACAAAACCTTAACCAGCGCCATATCCACATAAAAGAAGTACGAGTGGATACACACAACTCTGCCAATCGCTAATTTCTCCTTTCAATTACAGTACCATACTTTCCTTCAATTACAAGCTATGTCAGTTGCGGAAGTAAACTAACTCCAATAGCCCCAGAATCACATTCATACTGTTTTACTAGTCATCAGTAACCTCTCGTCTACTGATAGGGCCATAGATGACACGATATTCCCAAGACAAAACTTCATCCCCACTACTTCCTAAAAATCCCTATCGGATGTGGGGTTCAAGGATCTCATCCTGATTCACAACCATATTGGTCGGCACCTCGCACTGGTGTACTCTTCCTTCTTTACTACCATTCTGTCACTAGAATTTTCGGCTTGATACAAAATTCTGGTTGGCCATACTGAACCAACATATCTTCCTCTGCAAGTGGTGCGCCCGGAGACAGTCTCACTATGTCTCGTTAAACACCAAATTCCACTTATGACGTCTCACATTAAGTGGTACTTATACTCCCCTTCTTCCTCGAGGTATACCAAGAGTTTCGGCCCGAGCACTTTTTCTCCGCAACATGCAATTCTGGGCTCTTCATACCTTATTGATATCACCATTTTATTTACGCACCAGTCACTCTCAACATTCAAGTGAGTTAGACTCCACTCTGAATTTCACAATATTTAGATTTTTCCTCTTCTCAAGAGATATCCTTATAGATGGGTTCTCATAGAGTTTCAACTCATCTCAGGTGTGTCAACTCTAATTGCACACATAAACTTGGATTATCATCATTCTCACACGATGTTCAATCCCTCATACAATTCTAGCTTATTTATAACTTCCCCACAGGAATACATTCCACACATTTATTCCCATATCCTCCTATCTCGGACGATTTTAAAACCAGCTAACTAGGGCACTCACACACCATATAATCCGTGCATATTAATGTAAACATCACACACGTAATACATATAATCATATTGCCCTCCCATTCACAGCGTGGCGAAAATACATGGGTTTTCTCAATCACCCCATAAATCAAAATTTTAATTCACATTAACATAGTTCCACCCTTCAACTTGCGGTGAAAAGAAGAAAAAGTTTCAATGCTCTCTCATGGCACTACTGGCTCCACTGGCCTTATATCATAATATAACTTTTAAGTAACAGTTATAACTAAATACTTGTATGATAACCGAGGTACCAGACTCATGGACTAAAGACCAAATGTCTCCCCACTTCCAACGATGCGCTAAGTTTCATGCGTGGGACATCTTGCAAAGCGAAATACAAATAAGGACCCCCCCCCCCCCCCCGTCTGACTCGAAGGACTAGTCATCCAGGACTCTTTGTGTCTGGACACCTAAAAAGTATACAAAGAAGGAGAAAAAGGAAAATAGATACATGTTAGAGCCCGGGTTTTGAAAATATTTTAGCAACTGCATAATTTACTTTAATGTGTAAAATATGATACTCTTCATATTTAAATTGGTGTCGCACTCCCATGAGATACCCCGCACCTCTCATCTAACATTACGCACCTATCGCATGTATTTTAATCACCCTATTTACACAACCCAGGATAACTAGTCCCTCATAGCAACTAAATCATCATACGTTATCTCCTACCCCACGTAATATAAATATTCTAAGTTATCGCCCGAGCTTATACATATCATATCTCCGTTCTTATATAACCATTTATTTTAAATAACTTTCACTATTTATTACCTTATTCACATTTTAGGGTTATTATCTCGTATATGATATTCTCACATTTATATACGTATATTACATTTTATATTCTGGATTTTATAATCCCGGATATAAAAAATTAACTCACATTTCTTTCCTTGTTTTAGTCAATATATATATATATATATATATATATATATATATATATATATATATATATATATGTATATATATATATAGAGGCAGGCTCCTGTGCACACTAAGTTTGCACACTAACTTTGCACATTACCTTTTAAAAGTGTGCAAACTTAGTGCTGGCGCACACCAATTTTTTTATGTGATATTTTAACATTTCAACGGACTCACATAAAAAAAATTAGCTCAAAAAAACTTTTTTTGAGCTGATTTTTTTTATATGGGTTCCTTGAAATGTTTAAATATCACACAAAAAAAAATTAACTCAAAAATATTTTTTTACCACTTTTAAAAGATAATGTGCAAAGTTAGTGTGCAAACTTAGTGTGCACAGGAGTCTGCCTCTCTCTCTCTATATATATATATATATATATATATACTATACTATACGCATCTAGTGTATATAAACCACATTCTTTACCTTAGGTCATGTATATATATGTTTTCACCTCTTATATATATATGTATATGATATACTATACACATCAAGTATATACATACTTATATATCACACACAATACAAGTATAACATCCATCCCTCAGAGCTATAACTCAATGGATGCAGTCTCTCAGTGTTATCATCTTCCAAGGCACACTCACACATCATCCCAGGTACTAGAGGCCGGACTCTCACACCGACTTGGTAAAAATCAAATCACAACGTATGGAAAGCGGCCATAGTTCCTCACTAGAAATAAGACGAATCGTACCCAAAACATCTTACCCCTGAACCTTATAAACGGTTAATACTGGATGACTATGACATGGGGACTATATGCTCCTGCACCTCAAGCCAGGGCCTCACCCACCTCGTGCAACTTCCCATAATAGCATTAGAGGGGTATGCTTCACACACACACACACACACACACACACACACACAGATATATATATATATATATATATATATATCAGATCATATTTGGCTATAAATGCCTATCTCTCATTGCAGTAACTTGTAATCCAAATATACCAATTCATATTAATTAATAAGTATACACACTACTTATTTTAATCCCATAAGTACTCAGTCACTTATCATATCATTCTCACATTTCTTATCTCGAAGTGGTAGTGTTTAAGGTGTAGCTAGTATTCATATATCATCATATTCGCACCTTAGGATATTACTTATACAAAATTCTATTCGGCATATGTATATATTATACCCATATATAATCAACATATATTTTCTTAACGCATATATATATAAGATAGGGAAGTTTTTGAAAATATGTACATTTTTAACGGTTCAGATGTGTGCCACCTCCTTACATATTTTAATGGTTGAGATTATATGTACTTTTTTTTTACACCCCTACCCCTCAATTATTTGGTTTCCCCCCTTTTTTCTACTTAACAACCTTACCCTTCAATTCAAAAATTCGGGCTTTTGGGTAAAATCACATCCCATGTTTTGGGTTTCCCCCTACTTTTCTACCCAAACATTCTCTCACATTCGATCACCTCACTCTCTCTTTCGTTTCTCTCTTTCGTGTCTCCCTTCTCCAAAGAAAACCCACCCCTACGGCCTCCCCCCTCCCGCCGCCAGGTAAGATCCCTCCCCCTCCCCCTCCCCCTTCCCCACTCACACACGCACACACAAACACATAGAAACACACACGTGCACACACGCGCGCGCGCACACACACACACTTTTGGGTTTGGGGTTTTTTGAAGTTTTGATTTGGGTTTTTTTGAAATTTTGATTTGGGGTTTTCTGAACTTGCAACAGATATGATTTTTAACCCCAGATCTAGCGAGGTCCACATCACCCGTGACTGCAAATTGTTTTCATTGCAACATGTATGATTTTTACACTTAATTTCAATTTTTTCATTTGTCTTGGTAAATGTCAAAAGCACTGTTGGGGTGTCATTGACAATCTGTACTATTGTTGGGGTTTCATTGCACATCTCTACTATTGTTAGTGTCATTTGTGAGTGTTTTTTTTCTTTTCAGGTACCAACTTGGTGCCTCTCTATTTTTTTATGGGTTTTGATTATTGGTGTTAAGATATTGATGGTATGACCTGTATAATTTTTATTTCAACTTTTAGTGTTTTGGGGTTCAACTTTTAGGATTTTTGTGTTTGTCCATCTCTCATGTTTTTATCATTTGATATGGTATATTTGGATCTTATTTGTTAAATATTAAGTTTGCTTCTATTTGATGTTTAATTATTCACTACAGGATTAAAGTTTTAAACCATCGTTTTCATGATGAGAAACTTATAAGTAGGTGGACTTGAAGCTATGATGCTAAAGTGACACTAAAAAAGGTATTATACATCAGATTTCAGTTTATATATTAGCTTTTAGGGACAAAATATTCAATTATATCATAGGGATTTGGGTTGGTTATTTTGTGGTTTGATGGTGGGAGGTGGTGTGGGTGGGTGTTTCATTGGTCTGTCATATCTGAATTCTAATATATGATAATGATTGGTTTCATATAATTTGAATGACCTTTTGATAAATGTGATTGGTAAGAGGTTTAGGTTGATAACTATGATTGGGTTACACTATATTATTTTTATCTTACACCGTCCTCTTTTCTCTTGTTCTCATATTTTCTTAATTTTTTATATTTTGAGCCTCTAGATGATAATTATACATTGGTTCTTCTTTCTTCTTGCAGTCGAAGCCTTGCCAAGTTATATCCCAGCACCTCCAGCCAACTTTAAACTAAGGGAATATCGTCTGTCTCGAGCCTCAATGAAAGGTGAGTGTTGATTATATCACCTTGATCTTTTCCTACCTTTCTTTTCTTGATATAAAAATTATATGCATCTCTGGATATCTCCTTTTGTGCTTTCATGTTGTGTTTCAAACCAAAGGGAATCTAAAATTAAAACAGAGTTAGTACTTTATTTGTTTCACCTTAATATGCTTAGTATAAGTTTTGCTTAATTCACTTCGTTTAGTGATTATAGTGTTCTACACCCTGTTTGGATATTATTTTAACTTCTTAAGTTCACTAGAGATCAACGATTTTTGAAATTGTTATGATTTTGTTGGTTTTTTGAAATGGTTCATATTTGTTTTCAAATGGTTCTGTTTTTATGGGGTTCTATCAAATTATGATTTTGGGCTTCTCTTGGAATATTGTGTCATCTCCATATGTACAATCTCATATTGTTATATTGTTATTTTAGTTTTCTAGATATTTCAGCTGTATATATCATTGTTAGCTAGATTGCTCTAAAGGTAAATGACATTTAAATCCTTGATTTTAATGAAAAGACAAGCATAATATGAAGTTTGTGTTGTAAGAACAGTTGGTGTTCGTATTTTATGATACGCGTAGATGCAATTATATTTTAATCAATATAGAATATGGTAGGTTGTATTAATGCTGAATTATGAACTTGGGACTTCTTTTCTACTAAAAAGATATGAGTTATCAGCGAAAAACATTGGGACTTCTTTTAATGTTCATGGTTTATAATAATCAATCCCCTAAAGTGTTTATTGTTTAATATAGGACAGAGAGCAAATGCTTCCTCCCCCCACCCCCAACACCCCCAACACCCACCCACCCACTTTGTTGCTAATGGAAATTTATTTGAGTTTTTAGGTTCAATATTTCAATTCTAAAGCCTTATATATTCTCCTATTGATTCTTTTTGGTTATTCAATATTTCAATTCTCTATCTGAGCTTTTAACTTCTATTAGATTGATTTTGTCAATTCATTCATTATAACGATGTTATTTGTATGTCTCTAGACTACACATTTAGGGTAATTTCTTTCCTTTTTCACGTTCTCTATTTTTCGATTCTTTATATGGTTGGTGTTTTGACATCATATATAGAATTTCACCAGTGACGTTTCAAGTATTTTCAATTCTTTCTATGGTTGATTTTGGTTGTTTGGTTGTTTTACATTATATGCACTTAATATATATTGATATTTTTGGTTGTTAAAATGTGTGATGCACAAAATTTTATACTTCAATCAAATTTTCTCCGTTGTTGTATAGAATTGAGTAGTTGTATATACAAATTGAGTGAATGCAGTAGCTATATAAAATTTCCTTACTTGAGTAGCTGTATACAAAGTCATTACAGTAACAAATTGACTTATGTTCTAATAGAGAACATACAACCAACAATTTCAAGTGTTGTTTTCCAGACAGTAACAATCTACATATATATGCATATGCTTATATATGCAGTATTAGAACAGATGCAGTAATCGAGTCATGTTCTAATTTGAACAAATGCAGTAATAGAGCATGTTTTAATGCAGATATATGTAACAATCTGCATATATATGCATTAGAACAGATGCTATAACTTGGGCTATAACTCATGCTCTAATTTATGCATAATCGAGTCATGTTCCTTATTAGACATAAGCTATAACAGATGCATAACTAATTCCTTATTAGACAGCTGATTGCACAACTTTGTTAAAAGAAAAGGGTTTCTTCTTCTCTCCATTTATGTTTCAGCCGTTTCCCCTCCTTCCTTTCTCTCTTGGGTGTCTCCCTCTCCTCACTCCCCTCTCCCCTCTCCCTCCCGTCCTCCTATAACCATCTCCCTTATGGCCCCTCTATGCACTCT
This sequence comes from Sambucus nigra, assembly GCA_949130495.1. NCBI lineage: Eukaryota > Viridiplantae > Streptophyta > Magnoliopsida > Dipsacales > Adoxaceae > Sambucus > Sambucus nigra. The sequence continues at coordinate 43,766,313 of OX422210.1, read as the reverse complement.
CTCTCTCACATAGCCATGCTCTGCCAGATGCAACAAGCAGCAGTAGCATGCCCCTCTATGCACTTTTATTTTTCTGTGTGTGATTGAAATTAATTTTTTGAATTAATGTTATGATACGTTTAGAGAAATCAATGTTCAAAATGCAAATCAACCTCATTATTTAGTTCATTCAATGTTACTAGGAATATTCTATGGAGCTTTTATGGTTCAAATGAAGTGTGTTTTTGGACATTATCAACAAGTTTGATTTAAACTAATATATTTTATTAGGTAAGTTCAAAATTGCATTAGCCTATTTTATATCTAGCTTGAACCGTAGTTGAAATTCAATATAGCCTTCGTTTTATACAGATTTTTTTAACGAATTTTAATCTATGTTTCTAACTTCTAACCATTTGAAGGAAAATGTATGCTTGGCCCAATTTTTTAAATGCAATGACTTCAAACAATTTATTCATAGTTATTATTTCAATTGTTCTGCTTCGAAGGTCAGTACATTTTCAACGTCATCTTATCAAATCGTTTAAGATTCAAAGAAAATGATATCAAGAGATCGTTATGTGGCTTTCAAGTCTCAACAGTGGACAACATCGCAGTCATACACTATCGTCAAACTGTGTTACAACTTAAATAATGTATTTTTGTTTGGTACCTACATTTGGCTAGATAATTTGTCTAGATACGACTCCTCTATCTCATCTTAAAATATAAAGTAATGTACTAGATTCTCTATTAGAGCTTAAACAATGTATTTTCTAAGTGTCAAATTATGTTAGGTTTCTGTCATTTAATGTTCTTTATTAAGTTTGGCATAATGGATATTAAACATTTGTTGGCCTTATGTTATGACAACGCCCTTTTTTACCTGCCTTTTTTACCTGCCTTTCTTACCTGCCTACTGTCACAGGAACATGGCCGCACTATGCATTAAGGAAGTCCCACAGATAGTGGTCAAACACCACGGCACAAACATTTTGAGGAAGTCCCACAGAAAGAATAAATTCATATTCTTCTTTCCCAGCCTTCTAGCTCCCATCTCCGAATTTGGGATTTCCTATATATTTTTGGATTTGTTGTTACCCCTTAAATAGGGTGGATAGTCCAATAAACAAAGGAGACTATGCCCAATTTTTTTTAAAAAATTGGTACTTTGTTTTTTTGAGACATAGTGAATTTGATTGATGAATATTGTATATTTCATTTTATATGTGAATTTGTTTGATGAATTTAGAGAATTTGGATGTTGGACTATTTTTTATTTGTTAAGCAGGGTGAATAGTTCCATAAACAAAGGAGACTATGCCCATTTTTTTTAAAAATTTGACACTTTGTTTTTTTGAGACACAATGTGAATTTGATGGATGAATATTGTATATTTTGTATTATATGTGAATTTATTTGATGAATTTAGACTATTTGAATGTTATTGTTCTATTTTTTGTTTGTCAAGCATGGTAAATAGTCCTATAAATACGAAATAATATGGCCAATTGTTTTAAAATTACACTAGAAAATTTTTGCGCTTCACTATTACGTACTTTGAAAAATTGTCGCCGTTTTGCGATTACGTACTTTGAAAAATTTCGTCGTGCCTATGCTAGTATATATATATATATATATATATATATATATATATATATATATATATATATATATATATATATATATATACACGAACCCGCCGAAAAATTCCTTGAATGTCGTTCGTCCCAAACATTCCTAAATTTAAACTCCAGATCTTTCCCACTAACCCGAGACTTATATCCATCATGCATTTACTGTTTTAGAGGTCCTCGGACTCTATGTAGGATGACCTAATATTTATCTTTTAAAATGAATTCTTCAACAATCCTTTTAGTCCAAGTAGAGCTTTTCAAATTTTTTGCCAAAATCGGACCGATTTGGTTCCAAACAAAACAAACCGATCTGGTGCCCCCATAAACGAACCGATTTAGTACTCCAAAAATGAACCGATCCGGTATCCCCCCAAACGAACCGGTCCGGTCACTACAGTTTTGGAAGTTCATATTCTCCAACTCCAAAAATTTATTCTAAAACTCCCCTAACTCAATTTGTAGGGTTTCTAACGTCACCCAACATCTCTCTCTCTATACACACACACACACACACACACACACAATATGATTTACCGAACACACCATATAATTTATGGGATTCCTTAATTTATTATAGAATTGAGCCATAATTCTTATTAAACCCACGATTCTCATTTCTTCCAATTTCTCACCACAAATTTTACCATTAACATGGATTTTAGCTCAGATTTCATGTAGGATTATTTTCTCATCAATTTCTTATGAAATTATCTTCCAAAAATCCATTTTGTGCAAGAATCCCAAACCCAAAATCTTATAGTTTTCACACTAACTATAACATGACAAATAAACGCACTTAAATCATTAAAGCCAGTTAAACACTTTCCTGGTTGGATAAATTCGACGATCTCGTGCCAAAGTCCGCTGGAGCTTGGCCGAAAATCTTATATTTTCTCCCTTTCTACCTTCGTTTCTCTTCTTCCTTCTTTCTTTATTTCTTTCTTTCCTTTCTCTTTCTCTCTTTCTCTTGTGTCTTATAAGATAGAAATAAGGGTTTATCCTTTATTAAACCCAAAATTGACTCGTATACAAAATTGCGAGTCCTTACTGATCCAAGAAGTCCACCAGATCCCAAACACTATATCAAGGTACTCTAATCTCACTATCTCGACCCTTGTGAGACCAACTATGCACTCGAAATCTCCATCCAAGTCACTAATAAAAAATTCACGTCTTAACTCAACCCATCTCCACACGTGTTTTCCTCATAAAATAATATCACATGTTGCCTTTACTCAACTTCACATGAAATATATTTAGTCCGTATCATTTACTTTATATTCTCAAATTATTAAATTACACCCACTCATGCAATTTAAATATCCATAAAAGTACGGGGTATTACATTCTCCCCCTTACAATGGAATTTCATCCTCGAAACTCAAATATATCTGATTTTAAGACTGAGGATCTTTCAACACTACTTCCTCCAGTACATAAAACCAACTTCAAAGTAAGGCTCATGCCGATATACACTACATTCTCCCCCTTCACAATAAGCTTGATCAATTTTCTACATGTCGATATACTCCATCAGTCATAAACTCTTACCTTAATAACGACACATCACACATCATGCTTCTAGCAATTACATCCAAATAAGACGAGCATGTACATCACTAGATTAATTACCTCAATTATATGGGAAGATCGCACATCACAAAGTTCCAGCTTCCCGTGTCCATCACAACATAATTCTCGCATCCTGAGAGAAACCACAAGAACAATGGACCACTCCAATCGGTCCTTCAAATCCCGATTTATGGTGATGTAACTATTATGACGTTCTAAAGTCTTCCTAAATATTTTGTGGGAAATGCCTCTCTCAACAACGGACTCCAGATCACGCCCGATCCAAAAGTCTATTTATTAGCTCACCTCTTAAACATCAGAGGGAGAATGATCAGGTTTTCCCACACAAAACCTTAATAAGCACCTTATCCACATGAAATAGGTACGAGTGACTATAGATAACTCTGCCAATCGATAATTTCTCCTCTCAATTATAGTTCCATGCTTTCCTTAAATTACAAGCTATGTCAGTTGCGGAAGTAAACTAATCGCAATGGCTCCAGAATCACATTCATACCATTTCACTAGTAATCAGTCACCTCCCTTTTACTCATTGGGACATAGATGACACGAGTTGCCCAAAACAAAATTTCATCCCCATTGCTTTTTAAAAATCCCCATCGGAGGTGGGGTTCAAGGATCTCATCCTGATTCACAACCATATTGGGCAACACCTCGCACTGGTGTACTCTTCCTTCTTTACTAGCCTGAGTGCTCATTCTGCCACTGGAATTGTCAGCTTGATACAAAATTCTGGTTGGCCATCCTGAACCAACCTATTTTCCTCTGCAAGTGGTGCGCCCAAAGAAAGTCTCACTATGTCTCACCAAACATCGACTTCCACTTATGACGTCTCACATTAAGTGGTACTTATACTCTCATTTTTCTCCACAACGTGCACTTCTGGGCTCTTCATACCTTATTGATATCACCATTTTATTTACACGCAATCACTCTCAACATTCCACTGAGTTAGACTTTTCTCCAAATTTCACAATATTTAAACTTTTCCTCCTCTCAAGAGATATCCTTGTAGATGGCTTCTCATAGCCTTTAAACTCATCTCAGGTGTGCCAACTCTAATTGCGCACATAAACTTGGATTATCGTCATTCTCACACGACGTTCAATCCCTCATACAACTCTAGCTTATTTATAACTTCCCCACAGGCATACATTCCACACATATTTTCCTATGTCCTCCTATCTCAGACAATTTTAAAACCGGCTAACCAAGGAACTCACACACCCTATAAGACGCGCATATTAATGTAAACATCACACGCGTCCCACACGTAATACATATAATCCTATTGTCCTCACATTCACAGCATGGCGAAAACACTTGGGTATTCTCAATCACCCCATAAATTGAAATTTTAATTCTTATTAACATCGTTCCACCCTTCAACTTGCGGTGAAAAGAAGAAAATATTTCAGTGCTCTCTCATGGCACTACCAACTCCACTGGCCTTATATCATAATATAACTTTTAACTAATAGTTATAACTAGATACTTGTATAATAACCGGGGTACCAGACTCGTGGACTAGAGACCAAACATCTCCCCACTTCCAACGATGCACTAAGTTTCATGCGTGGGACGTCTCGTAAAGAGAAATCCAAAAAAGGAACCCCCCGATACACTACTACGTAGCATTGTTGGAAGATAGAAATCCATTAGGCCCGCAGTCCATAGCACGTACCCTCAAACTCATGTCTCTTGACACAATACTATACCCATCCACTGTGTGTTACACAAATACATGTATATCATGGTGCTCTTACTATCACTAGTTTCTTAGCGCAAATAAATCACAAGATATGTCTCTCTTCTCGATAAAATCCAACATACCCTGAATTGCATCAGTAAACATCCCTACTCATCGGGATCAAATACAAATAGACAACATACACAGAAGTTTGGTACACAATATATCATAATGTATATACACATATAGATATAGGCTCATCTCGTCGAAGAGATATACCGAATCCTAATAATTTTATCCATTTAATTATACTAATAACAATAATAAAAAATGTCAAAGGGTTTAACATCTCCCAGCTCCCGACATTTGTCGCTTTCAAGCATGGGAGGTCTTGCAAAGTGAAATCCAAACAAGGAACCCTCTCGATACACTACTACACAGCTCTATCGGTCATTGAGATTTGTCGGTCCAGGATCTAGGTTTAATAACGTTTTTAAATCAATATAAATTATATCTAGGATACATCATACTCGTATAACACATCACTAAAATGAGTAATCTCAATAAAAATATACTCTCACTGTCTACACTCACTAAACAACATGAAATACATACACATAATAATATTATCGATATAGCCACTAAACTCGTCTTACACGCGAATCTAGCGCTAATCAAAATACTGTGACTCGCTCGTGTCACATAAAGCATACCTTATTCACCCAAGAATTAAACGAATATTCATATCTTTCTAATCATCATGGATGCTTAAATGGTTCCCAAACATAACACGCTCATCCGGACTGAACCAAAAACTATCTCAATTATTGCCCCAACTAGGCATCATACTTTTGTCCATTTTCTCACTCCGGGCAAAATAATGCATGAGGTCCTATTCTCCACATAAAATAACTTCTTCACATAATCCACTTATCTCCTGCCACGCTAGACATATCTGGGTTGTCCTTCTCACGGACACTAGTAGTCTCGACCCTAATGACTACCCTCGTTGTTCCTCTTAGTCTCGCTGGTCCTAAGGAACACACTACTGGCAACTCCTCTCGCGATTCCATTACCCATTTAAGAATTTTCTTCTCCATTGTACCTACTTTATCCGGTACAAAATTCACTAGATCATTAAAATTCATTTTCACAAATGGACCTCTGTCCGACCCTTCCTGTGATGAGTTCAGAACACTGTTCACATCTCCTTTTGAATAAAAGAGCAAGGAACTTGTGGTCAAATCGTACCTAAGATCCTTCCATTGGAATAAGAATTTTCTTTTTAAATGTGGTGATCTACTTCCACCTTAACAACTCTGCTTCAACGAGCTAAGAAAAAAAAAATTACCCCAAATTTTATACTCTCGGGTATACCACACTCCGCCATATGTGAAAACCTTTGGATATCTAACTTGCATTGGCTAACATGCACAATCTCGGCATTCACAAACATTCCAATGGGTGGTCCTCTTCAAAGACCCCTCTGACTCTCTCCCATTCTAACCACGTTGGGTGAGTCTAATTTGGTACCACTCTCTCCTATAACGGTACTTGGAAATTATATACTGCACCTTAGTAGTATTCACAACCCCATCTTCCCGAAAAATAATAGGGTTGACCTCAAATAAGATCATTATCCCCAAAATATTCTTCAATTTCAACTAATCCCTGCCTCCTGCTGCCTCCCAACGACCCTAATCTGACTTCCTCTGCGTTATCAGCATATGAAGCACACCCAAACGCAAATAAGATTGACTAATATACATACAAATGTTATAGCAGGAAAATAAAATCTCACATTAGAAATCAATAATCCTAAACATAGGGCTCTATATCAAATAGAAGGCAACGCTGAAAGCGTAGTACGTTCGCACGGATTCCTAAGGACTATAGAACTTGATGCTTTGATACCACCTGTGACACCCCGCCCAATAAAATACCGTGTGCTCAGTCCTATATCAAATTAGACAGGAATCTCATGTGGTTTCATTCTCAGCATCACTATCAAAAGCCATATTAATTACTAATAACCTATTAGGCCTCGCGTAAGATTTTAAACTTTTTAATCTTTTTAAACTAAATGCACAATTAAAACCATTCACACAGAAATATAATCAACAAATGGAATAAATAAATAAATAACCGATAACTCTCGGTAAACATATATACAACCATGTCGAAGGGCATAAAAATAAAATCGCTGTAAATAAAATAAACGACATCATTTGGGAAACATGCCCGGTTATTACAACAGTACCTCCTATCTAGATCATAAGGATAGAAGCGTTTAAAACAATTTCCTGCCAACATCCACAACTACGGCCGTACATCTGACTCGAAGGAATAGTCATTCAGGCGTCCCTGTGTATGGACACCTAAAAAGTATACAAAGAAGAAGAAAAAGGGAAATAGATACGGGTTAGAGCCTAGGTTTTGAAAATATTTTAGCAAGTGCTTAATTTACTTTAATATGTAAAATATAATGCTTTTCATATTTAAATTGGTGTCACACTGACATGAGATATCCCTCACCTCTCATCTAATAGTGCGCACCTATCGCATGTATTTTAATCACCCTATTTATGCTACCCAGGCTAACTAGTCTCTCACAGTAACTAAATCATCATACGCGATCTCCTAACCCGCGTAATATAAATATTCTAAGCTATCACCGGAGCTTATACATATAATCTCTCACTTCTTATATAACCATTTATTTTAAACAACTTTCACTAGTTATTACCCTGTTCCGATTTAAGGGTTATTATCTGGTATATAATATTCTCACATTTATATACGTATATTACATTTTATATTCCGAATTTTATACTCCCGGATATCATAAATTAACTCACATTTCTTTCCTTATTTTATATATATATATATATATATGATATACTATACACATCACGTATATCCATACTTATATATTACACACTATATAGGTATAACAGCCATCCGTCAGAGCTATAACTAAATGGATGCAGTCTCCTAGTGCTATCATCTTCCATGGCATACTCACACATCATCCCGAGTACCAGCGATCATACTTTCACACCGATTTGGTAAAAACCAAATCACAACGTATGGGTAGTGGCCATAGTTCCTCATTGGAAATAAGAAGAATCTTACCCAAGACGTCTTACCCCTGAACCCCACACACGGTTAATACTAAACGACTATGACCTAGGGACTATACACTCCTGCTCCTCAAGCCAGGGCCTCCCACATCGCGCAACTTCCCATGATAGCACTAGAGGAGTATGCTTCACATAAATATATCATTCACACACTCATATATTTAAAATCACATCATATATATATATATATATATATATATATATATATATATATATATATATATATATATAGCCTGTAATCCAAATATACCAATTCATATTAATTAATAAGTATACACGCTACTTATTTTAATCCCATAATCATTCACTTACTTATGAAATAATTCTCACATTTCTTATCTCCGAATGGTAGTGTTTCACGTCTAGCTAGTATTCATATATCATCCCATTCGCACCTTAGGATATTACTTATACAAATTTATATTCGGCATCTGTATATATTCTACCCATATATAATCGGCATATATTTTTTACACGCATACATACATACATATATATATATATATATATCCTAAATTCCTCGAATATCATTCGTCCCAGACATTCCTAAATTTAAACCATGCATCTTTCCCACTTATTCGAGACTTATATACATCACACATTTACTCTTTTAGCGATCCTCGCACTTTATGTAGGATCCCCTAACATTTATCTCCAAAAGGAATTCGTCTACAATCCTTTTAGTCCAAGTATAACTTTTTAGATTTTCTGCCAAAATCGGACCGATCCGATTCCAAATAAAATGAATCGTTATGGTGCCCCCATAAACGAACCGATCCGGTACTCCAAAAACGAACCGATCCGGTAACCCCTCAAAACGAACCGGTCTGGTCCCTGCAATTTCGATCGTTTATCTTCTCCAACTCTAAAAATTCATACGGATCGGTCCGGTGCCCCCATAAACGAACCGATCCGATAGTCCAAAAACAAACCGATCCGGTAACCCCCAAAAATGAACCGGTCCGGTCCCTGCAATTTCGATAGTTCATCTTCTCCAACTACAAAAGTTCATTCTAAAAATTCTCCAACTCAATTTCTAGGATTTCTAACATCATCCAACATCTATATATATATATATACACACACACACACACACATAGTATGATTTATCCAACACACCAATTAGTTGATTGGATTCCTCAATTTATTCAAGAATTAAGCCTTAATTCTTATTAAACCCACCATTCTCATTTCTTTCAATTTCTCACCACAAATTTTACCATTAACATTGATTTTAGCTCAGATTTCATGTAGGATTATTATCTCATCAATTCCTTATGAAATCATCTTCTGAAAACCCATTTTGTGCAAGAATCCCAAACCCAAAATCTTATAGTTTTCACACCAACTATAATATGAAAAATAAACACATTTAAATCATTAAAGCAAGTGAAACACTTGCCTGGTTTGATAAATCCGACGATCTCGCGTCGGAATCCACCGGAGCTTGGTCGAAAATCGTCTCTTTTCGCCATTTCTTCCTTCCTTTCTCTTCTTCCATATTTCTTTTGTTCCTTTCTTTTTCTTCCTTTTTATCATGGCTTATAAGAGAGAAATGAGGGTTTATCCCTTATTAAATCCAAAATTGACCCGTATGCACAATTGCGAGTCCCTACTGATCCAAGAAGTCCTCCAGAACCCAACCACTACAAACGGGTACTCTATTCTGGCTATCTCGACCCTTTTGAGACCAACCGTGCACTCGAAATCTCCATCCGAGTCACTTATAAAAAATTCACGTCTTAACTCAACACATCTCCAAACGTGTTTTTCGCATAAAATAATATCACTTGTCGCCTTTAGTCACATGCGACATGAAATATAATTAGTCCATCTCATTTACTTTATATTCTCAAATTATTAAATTACACCCACTCATGTTATTTAAATATCCATAAAAGTATGGGGTATTACACCTAACTTCAATGAGGGCATTAGAGGAATTTGGTTGGGGAGGAAGTCACCTACTTTGAATTTTTTTGCATTTTTTTTATCTTAAAGGCTCCATGTCTACACCATAGTTCTACAGAATATTCTAGAGTTATCTATTATTATCTATTGTTATGTAGAATATTATGGAGTTGTGTAGTCTTTGCTTAAACTATCTAGAGTATATTTTTAATGCATGGAATATTGTAGAATAATTAGGAAGTATGTATCCTCCTATATGTTCCCATTAGGAGGTGGAAAACTTCTAAAGAATTAATTTAGACCATTGATGTATTTTGATATCCACCGACCATTGAGGAGGTGGATGCCTATATATATGTGGGGAGTTTATTTGGACAAACCATCCAAGACAATCATTGTAACCTCTTATTAAGTAATAAAAATATTTATTCCTTTGTGTTATACTTGTTGAATTCCTATCCTTTCTCTAGAAATTATGTTCTAACATTACTAGATTTCTTAGCTTATTTAGTAACTTATCGTTTATTGGAATGCTAAGTGTCACATGGAGGAATAACTAAAGTCTAACCCCGTGACATGTAGGTCTATTTTGGGTCTGCTAGTCTTCTTCAATTTTCTTTGTTTCTCTTAAACCCACACACATACATAATTATTCTTTACTTCTCTTCCTTGCCTTATTTTTAAGAATTTAAAACTATTCATAGTTGTATGGGCAAGTCTTGATTACTTATTCCCCGTTCCTGCCATGTCCACTTTTAATCCACTACCAGAGTCTATGGAAGAGTTAATGCTGATAACATTCTTCTAACACATACTAATAATTAAATGAGTTCTTGTTCATCCATATATTTTTTTAATGGAAAAGTGTGTAGCTTACCCATGTTTAGTTTAATTTTTAAAGATAATTTTGATTTTTTGTCATAGTGGACTCAAAATTCATCTTTTGGGTGCTCCAGTCCTCCTCAAATTGCGCCCCCATTTGGGGAGTTTATTTACTCCAATGGCCATATATACTCATATAATCCATTTCTTTCCATCAGACATTGAACTAAGAAAAAATTGCTCACTATAGGCATCGATAGCACTTCACGGGATCAAAATAGTGTGGTCATTACACGGGATCTGTTTTTTAACTTATTGGTTGTAAGATTTATTGCGAAAACAATGATTTATGCAATGGATAATGAGAGTGAGTTGATAGAATATGACATAGAGGGGTTTTCCTCTGCATTTGAAACCCTTTCATGTCATGATGTATGCAACCAACTTGTACAAGTATATTATGTTGTCTTGGTTCTTTTCTTAGTATTACTATTTGGTTAGGTTCTCTTTTGAGTTTTACCTTTTTTTACTAAATAGATTTGATTTCAATTGACTCAAAGTTTTCCCTCGTGTGACATATATAGATTTGGATTGTCTAGTTCTAGTTAATGAAGATTAAACCTAAAATCTAGTGGGGCTATTGTAAAGAGTGAAAGCTTTAAGTTGTTTTAGTATAGATTTTCTAACACTCCACTTTAAGGTTGTATTTTTTAGAAATACTCAAGGACCAAATAATAATTAGATATCTTCAAGATGCAATTAAAGAGCTCTAAATATCACCATAAATATAATTAATATTCATTTAAATAGTCTTTTTTTTGTTGAATGGGGTACATATTCTTCCTTAACTAAAAATGGGTTGAATTTGAAGGTTGTTGGAACAAGATAGAGAGTAAAGAAAATGTGGAAAACAAGAGTGGAACAAGATAGAGAGTATTACTTAATATTTTCTACATACAAAACTAATATAGTTTATAGAATTAAAGTAGGATTTACCTCGGATGGAAAATTATTGTACCGCCTTTAAAAGATATGTTGCAATAATGACCTCCACTATAATTTAATCTTTTACTCATAAATAACAGGTTCCCAATACACACACACACACACATACTTGTATATATATATATATATATATATATATATATATATATATATATATATATATATATATATATATATATATATATATATATATATATATATAAGCTTCACCTTCAGGTAAGAATGTGATAAACATGTCCAACTTGTAACATAAAAGCACCAAAAACTAGAATGAGTAAAAGCATATATCCCCCATATCAATCGAGCCAACTACAAATGGAAATCATCGACACTCATCATCTAAGGCCAAATAAAATGTTATCAATCGGTGTACTTTTCAAACTCATTAACAAAGGTTCTGCATAAACATAAATAATTAGAATAGCCATAAAAGGGAATTACATAATTTATAAGAAAAATATCCCACAAAGATCTTTCAACAAGATACAATAATTTAACTAAAATCCAATCATCTCATGATTTGTCTAAAGAAAAAAGTATTATTTCTATGGAATCACCGTTCCCCATTTTCCTCATGCCTTTAAAAAATGGCTACATTGGTCGGGTATAATATGCGGGTCTTTAATTTAGTACAAACCCATACAGAGCAGAGAAATTGTGTCTCTTCATCTCAAAGTCTCCACTAGAAGGTCTTTAATTTAGTACAAATCCATACAGAGCAGAGAAATTGTGTGTCTTCATTTCAAAGTCTCCACTAAAGCTCAATACTCAAAAACACATAGACTTATGTATTGTCAAGTTTGAGAATAAAGCGAAAACCAAAAACAGATATTGCAAATGTCCTTACAAATATGCCCATCTATCTATTTATGGACAAAAATAAAGTTAAAAAAGATCCATATAAAAGTGACTGGGATAAAAAACTTATAAATCATATCTACCTAGTTCGAATCCAACCAGACATCCATGGTATGTTGTATGACTTTTATATCGACTCTTTGTCGGTAAATCACGAACCTTGTATCCCACACACTTGAATAAACCCTTGACATAAAAAAATTAGGAGAATGTAAATATGCATTTCATATGCACTCATATCACAAATACTCCTGGTATTGTCTTGAACGGAAAAAAAGAAAAATGCAACAATCGTAACATAATTCATTAATCATTACTAGTACATAAATAAATATAGTGGTATAAAAGTTATTGTCTGAGATAAATGGCATAGAAAGCATGGAAATACATATCCATTTAGATAACGAGCATGATAAGCAAAATTCAATTCTCAAACATGGACAACAAAAACAATCCATCTAATATAGCAATATCCAACGTATATATTCTTCCATTCAGTACAAATCCATTTAGAGCATAGTAAATCGCACATTAAAGCAAATAAGCAAATACTAAGAGATATTATACGCATGTGCCCTAGCTACATCAAATATAGAATAAAAATAAATGTCGTAAAAGGGTACGCAAAAGAACGAAATATAAGACAGAACGTAAGAATATATGTTATATGTATAATCAGTCTCCTGAGGAGACCAATTGTGCATACAAGGTTTGAAAATACTAAAAAATTAAACTATTTAACCAAACTTGATGGGCGAGATCAATATAAATTTTTTTTTATGCAAAATAATACACACATTCATCACCTTTGAATTTCACCCATTTCCCGATTAAATCTCTCAATTTTTTTGTAGAAAATATGCTATGTATAAAGATTATCTTAATCAAGTTTGTACAACAAATTTAATTTGTTACTGATTTAAAAAATTGGTTCATATAGATTGTTTTCGTGGTATGGTTCGCAGAGGACCTTGATCGGTTGTATGTATATATTCACAAAATATAGCTATTGGTAAGATGGCTTCATCAATATCCAAAGTCTCTTGAGTTGCTGGTTTTATCCAGGTTTGAGATGTCAGTTGTGGGGGTTTTACCTTTATTACAATGAGGCTCATGTGTCAAGTCGTTATTGGTAAAGGTATATTTTAGCTCATTTTTGCAAGGTTTTAAGATTTTTTTTATCATTTAGATGGAATATCTCATATCTTTTATCTTTTTCGATCTCTATGTATGGCATCTTATTAATACGTATTTTCTTGTCATTGTTTTATAATAAAAAGGAGTTTCAATTTTCAAGCGATTAAATTTCCTATCTAGTTTATACGTGAACTGGAAGCAGAACCATATATGTGTTATTTTTTTTTTCACTTGAGCTGAACTAGATTCATAACTAATTAATAGATAATTAAATTTCCCCTACAATTTTACTTAAGGTTTGGAAACCTTTTAAATACATATTTTATTTTATTGGGTAAACAAAATCCGTTTTGGGGATGTGTTGGGGACATGCCCTAATGTACTCTTTTTCGGTTAAAGTCTTTACAAAGTTGCTTTTATTTCTTGAAGTACTATGTTCTCTATTTTTAGTATCCTATGTATTCTGATGCGATATATGATACACGATATCAAAAATGTCTTATATAAGCATATCATTCCATATCTCGATATAATTATTACTTGATGTGTGGTTCATTTTGGTACGTAGTATGGGAATGGGTACAAGGTATATCACTTTGGTCAGTATGTTGTACATTGGGGGTAGTCTTAGTTATTTCACTGACATAATTTTTGTGGTTAAATAACATCAAGTAGAGTTAACTAAGAATGTATGTAGTGTATAATTGATAAGTCACGAATATTGTATATTAGCACCACTTTGTTATCATGTTGTATTCATTATTTCTTAATTTTATCCTAATATATTTTAACGTATGTTTTATATATACATATGCTTTGCAAGGTTTACTTGATATTTTGTAGGCATTTGACTGCTTAGCGGAGTAATTGGTCGCATTTCGGGAAAGTTTTGTAGAAAGATGCAACTTCAAGGGAATTTTTGGAATTTCAAACTTCATAATTTTGTTATTTAGAACATATGGTTTTTATCGAATTAGATTCATGTGGCCGCTGACCGTGCGTCATTCCGAGTTCAGGTGAAGAAGTTATGACGATTTTCATTGGATGCTCCTGAAGATGAAATCTACAAAGGGAATCAATTCTCACTTTTGAGAACCGGTTCTCAATATGTTCAAACTACAAGTCTTGAAAAGGGTTAAGGGAATCGATTCTCACCACTATAAATAAAATATTTTGAGATATTTTGATTTTTTTTCTTTTTGTTTAATATTTTAATCTTTTAATAGATTTTCACCACTATATATATATATATATATGTGTGTGTGTGTGTGTGTGTGTGTGTGTGTGTGTGCAAGTTCGATTTATTAGTTCATTATCTAGTTTGTGTATTAGGTTTTAGTTATTAGGGATATTTTGGGTGGGTTCTTGCCTCTTCTAGGGTTTAATTCATTTTGGTTTGTAAGCGCACTCTTCATCATCTCCTTTATTAATATAAGTTGTATTTCTTATTTTCAATCTTTGAAACATAGTTTTCTTGATTTAACAATTAGTTTTACTTGCTTATTTCTTACTTTTCTTTAATTCCATGTCATTTAATAAACTTTGTAGCTAAATTGGTTTAGGTTGAGATTGATGGAACTCACCTTTGATTGAATGGTTTCCTTGCTTTGGTGATGGATTCAACTAATTTAAATGGATTAAGTGTGACACCCCTCCTAATAAAATATTGAGTGATCAATCCTATACCAAATTAAAATAAGAATCTCATATGGTTCATTTTCAGTATCACTTTCGAAAACCAATATATTACTAACAACCTATTAGGCCTGGCGTCTAAATTTTAATTTACTAATCTTTTTAACCAACCGAACCATAAGGAAAACAATCACAACACTTTATATGCAGATAAGTGAAATGAAAAAGATAACCGAACTCTCGGTACAACATATAATACAACCAAATCGAAGTGCCGCAAACTAAAACATAGTAAATGAATAAATGAATACAGTTGGGCCATCATCATGAATGTTACTGCAGTACCTCCTATCTAGATCTCAAGGATATAGGCATCTAAAATAATTCGTCATGCATCCACAGCTGCTGCAGCAACGTCTGACTGGAAAGACTCATCATCCAGGCGTCCCTGTAACTATACACCTAAAATATATACATATATAGCAAGAGAGAGGGAAAATAGAGAAACGGGTCAGTGCCGAAGTTTTGAAAATATTTAACAAGTGCATCAAATGCTATATTTAAAATATGAAACCTCTCATATTTAAACTGGTATCACACTCCCATAAGATACACCTCACCCCTCCTCTAATAGTGCACACCTATCGTATATATTTTTAAAC
Organism: Sambucus nigra; assembly: GCA_949130495.1. Classification (NCBI taxonomy): domain Eukaryota; kingdom Viridiplantae; phylum Streptophyta; class Magnoliopsida; order Dipsacales; family Adoxaceae; genus Sambucus; species Sambucus nigra. Next base: position 43,750,241 of record OX422210.1, on the reverse strand, counting down.
AACCTAGTTAAGCTACCCTACCTAACTAATCTCTTTCACCAATCCTCTGAATTCTCATAACGATCACTTACCCAACGTGATATAATATAAGTTATACCGTAAGCTATCACCTAAGCTATAATTGATGTAATCACCGATTATATACACACACACACACACACACACTATTCCTATTCTGAAATTTTCACTAGTTTAAAATAGCATTTTTACTTTAGTATATAAAATCTCGTATATATAATTCTCACTTTAATATACGAATCATAGTTTAAATCCGGATAAAAATCTCTCGAAATGAGAATAAAATCTTATTCCTCTTACACTTTACACAAGTCTAAATTATATGATTTCACATCTTCGTATACGTGAAATATACTATACGTAACAAGTATATTTATATCTATATCATAACCATCAGTATAATAACCATCCCATCGAGCTTTAACTCGAGGATACAGTCTCAAAGTGTTACCATCATCCGGGCATGCACAACTTAACCTAGGTACCAAGTCTAACTCACTCAAGATCATGGTAAAAATACTAAACAGTGGAGGCAGTCATATTCCCTCCTGAAAGTGGAATCATAATGGCACCCATATGCGGGACGATATGATCTGGGGACTATACTCTCCCTTCTCCCCAAGCCAGGGGATTCACCCACATCGCGCAACCTCCCTGGATAACACTAGAGATATATGTATACATAAATATATCATTCACATGTCGATATATTTATAACCAAATCATATATATACTGTAACAACAGCCGTATATATAATATATATCACTTCTCCATATACCTGGGCTATAATTGCTAACTTTTATAACGATAGACGAAATCCCGAATGTTCACATTCGTAATAATATATAAGTATTCACACACTTAAGATACTAAACCTATAAGTATTCTCTTAATTAAGATTTAACTCACACCTTAATCACTTTTAAGGATTTATATATATAAACCCGAATACACCGATTCGTATTAATTAAATAAGTATACAAGCAACTTATTTTAATTCCATAGGTATCACATCACCTATGATAATAACCGTCAATATAGATATACCGGATAGCAGCTTAATTCTCTTCCCACATCCTAAATTTCACCCTACTCACATCCTAGGATTCACTCAAATGTAATCGGGCCATATCTATTCTCTACGCATAAATATATAAACATGCTTGCCAAAAACTTCTCTCGAACGTTACTCATCATAAACATTCATTAAGTCCATTGACCAAGCATAAATTCTTCAGAATTTAGCTCCTTAATTTAGTGATTTTAATATCTCGAACAATGTAATTGAGCCATTTTTATGCCATATCACTCCATTGTTTATTCCTAACAACTTTCCCTAGTTTTTGTATAAGTTGGATGAAGTTTTCAGGAATGGAATGCAAGAAAGAATCCAAAAGAAAAGAAAAGATGCAAGCAAGAAATGTCTAAGGGCAAAAGTGTAATTCCATCCAGAATTCGAAAGTGACACCAAAAGGGAAGTTGAAGAGAATGAGTTCACAAGAGCATAGGAAGAAACGACATCCAAATCGGAGGTCTAGATAAGAAGATATGGCCAGCCAAAGCTAGAAGGAAAAAGTCAAAGAAGAAGAAATTCGGACCGATCCGGGTAGGAGTCGGACCGATCCGATTTGCCCAAGTCCAGTGCACTCCGGATCGATGGCAAATCGATGGAAGCAATAATCGAACCGATCCGGACACAACCGGACCGATCCGGAAGAAAATAAAAGAACCGATCCGATGGATATCGGACCGATCCGATTAAGACCCGGACCGATCCGGGTATTCGAAAGCCTAGTATTAATTTGCCATTTATTGTGCAGATTTGAGTACGTAGATGTGAATCTTGTTCCACAAGCACAATTGGAAACCGACTTTGGATGATTTGTGATATAAAAAGCCAAGTTCTACATCATTGCTAGAGAGAGGCTAGGGTTAGGAATTTTAGAGAGAGTTTTCAGATCAGATTTTTAGGTTAAATTTCCATTTCCTTCAAGATTTGCATGAACCCTAGTTTGTATTCTGAATCTCAATTCCGTTTTTGTGCTGAATTCAAGTAATATCATTCTATTCTCTTTTGTTTAATTTCTGCAAATTTCTTATAATGTTCTGCAATTTCATAGTTTCATATGTGAATTTGTTTTTCAACCAAATCATGAGTAGCTAATTTCTCAAGGGTTGGGGTACATGAACTCAATCCTAATACAAATTATTCGTATGGAAAATTAGAAAATAAATGAAAATGTTGGTTGAATCGTGAATGAAAATCATATATGCATTGTCATATCTTTTAATCTCTCTTGCCCTAGGTACTTGGGATGTTTAAGAATGCTTTGTATGTATAATTTGTCGTTCACCGCCTTATATTGATCTTTGATTTCATATGATGCGGTCTTGAACCTCATATATGTAATGCTTAGTGATGATAAGGACTGGATTTAATCAAGAATTTTTTATTTATAATTTTAATATTCTAAAGAATAATTTGTTAAGGATTGAGGGATTGTACCCTACCCTAATTTTCTCTAAATTGTTAAACCCAAATTTTGCGGTTAATTTCCATTTGTTTTTCATAAGTAAAGTTTTAGAAATTTTCTCAAAAATCAATCATCTTTTTATTTCTTTCAAGAAATCATTTCACGGTTTGGTAATTTTCCTTGTTATTGTTTGGCAATTTTGATCCCTGTGGAGACGATCCCGACTTACCGGGTTATTACTTGAGCGACAAGGCTTGCACTTGAGCCTAGATAAATACGCACTTTTGAGACAAATATTAAGTCGCGTCATCCATACCCCGGATTGTACACTCAACTAATCCAAGGTTTTCTCCTTCAACCCAAGGTTTATTCACCTTAAATTCCACTATATAGGAGTCCTAATATCACATCTATAATACCCTACAATAATATCCAATTTATAATTTAACTTCCCCCAAACTTAAGAAAGAAAAATTTTCAATTCCTGCTGTTATGAATCGATTCTCCCCAACTGCGAATTGATTCGACCAAGCGAATAGATTCTGTATAAATCTGAATCGATTCAAATAGGATCAGTACTCAGGTTTTTCAGGTGCGAACCGATTCTCTTAAAATGTGAATTGATTCGACCTGAGACAATCCTACATGTATTTCTAAGCTAATCGATTCGTCCCAGATGCAAATCGATTCGCTCGAACCAGAGCTTACAGTTCAAGCGATTTCATCTTCTCCAAAATCCCAAAAATCATCCGAACCTCCATTTTTGTGGTTTCTAATCCCAACCAACAACAATATAGTTATCCAATCATCGATTTATAACTACACATCAATTATTTTATGGGATATAACAATTTCTCTTGGATTTAAACCCTAAAACCATTTAAACTACCATTTCTCATTTCATCCCATTTCTAACCATATATACACACACCATTAACATGGGTTTAACACTAGAATTCATAAAGAGTTAACAACACATCAATTTATGAACTTCAAATCAAATTTCTCAAATTTATTTCAAGGGTTTCAACCCAAAAATCATATAGTTTACCAACTATAATATGAGATACACACACTCAATTGAATAAAGAAAGTAAACACTTGCCTCGTGGATAAAATTCGACGACCTCGAGTCGAATCCCGCGGTATTTGGCCTAAAATCCCATTTGCTCTCCTCTTTTCCTTCTTCCTTTTCTCTCTTTTCTTTCTTTTCTTTCTCCCTCACTCTCTCGTGTGTTATAAGATAAGAGATAAGGGTTATCCCTTGTAAAACCCAATTTTGACTCATATACTCAAATGCTAGTCCCTACTAGTCTAAAAGTGTCCCTGGAACCTAAATTCTACTCCCAGGTAATCTATTCTAACTAACTCGGCCATTCCAAAACCAACCGTGCACTCGAAATTTCCATCCGAGTCACTTAACTAAAATTCACTAATCGGACCCAACACTTCTCAATACGCATTTTCTCCTAATATTTCTCGTTGCTTTACCCAACTGCGACATGACATAAAAATATTTTGAGTCATTTACTTAGCCCCAAAAGTATATGTAACACACATTGGTAATAATCTAACACTCATTAATTACAAAATTACTATTCACAATAATTCCTCTAATTATCAAATTACACCCACTTATGTAATTTAAATATCCATAAAAGTACGGGGTATTACATTAGGTTGTTACTGATTTTGTGTATAGGACATTTAATATTGTATATCATGTATGTGTTGTATTTACAACCTTGGTTGAGTAATCTTGGGAATATTTAATGATCACAAAATCAATTAAGATTTTATGAAAATTTAGAGGTTTTCAACTCTAGATTTTATTAATTATGAAAATGAGATTTAATCTTGATGAAATTTTATTCCCATGTAAACCATTTATACTAATTAACCCAATGTAAGGGATATTATTCTCAATCTATAGTTTTTAATCGTTCTATTAATATTAGTTACAATACATTCCTAAATTAGTATTTTATTAAAACTGTCACCTTTTATACTTTTATTCAAAAGTAATAAGTCAATTAACGTTTAGTAGCTTTCCATGTAAATTCAATACCTAGACCAGCCTCTATACTCCCGTAAGAGTGTAGTAGTAGTTTAGGTTTTTGCATAGTTGTGGGAGCCGAGAACAATGACGGGCTTAGTAACACAATTTTTCGATTTTCCTTAATCTATAAATAATCTCCACATTCTACAATAGATTAATACCATTGCCCGATTTTTCTTAGTCTATAAATAATCTCCACATTCTACAATATAGTAATACCATACAAGAACCATTCTTGTATTATATTAGTCGGGAAGTCATTTTTCTTTTCATATATTATGCTATGGGAGTCAAAAGTGTCATTTCTATTAATAATATCTGAAATCATCATTGTTGAAATTAGAAAAACCATATTTAGAGATCCGAATCAAGAACCCATCATGTTTGGGATCGTATAATCCCAGATCGCGTTACGTATTGGGAATAATGATTCTAGTAACTATATCCAACACTCTATAACGGTTGCCTCATTAAAACCTTACCAAGAAAAAAACTTGTGGGAAAAACAAAATGAAGGAAAAAAAGTACAACTTGTATGATCATTGAAGCGGTATTAGACAAGCTTAATGTTGCCTTATTGACATCTTTTATAAGAAAACATAATGAGAAAAAAATAGTTAATGAAAAAAGATTACCATGCGCATATATCCGTAAATATCATGTTTAATTCTCCCCCTGATAAGATGCTCCTTTTGACTGGATACTCCCCTTATTGTTTAATTTCTTTGATGATTTGAGTGGACACATACCTGTCTCATACACAAGCTTCTAAGTAGTTGCTTTAAGAAATGACTTGGTGAAAGATCAACTAATTTATTGCTTTAATCTCATTTTCCTTACGTAGCTTGACTTCTATAAGACTTTTGTGAAATGGGTGAAAATGTCACTTTATTTGATGAATTTGACTCCAATGAATAACTATTCTAGAGTTCATGATTGTAGAAAAATTAAAATGTGTTGGTCATATTTTCGTAGATGTAACCCATTTGAATTTGAGTTATTCAAGCACCATTGGTTTAAGTTCTTTGATTGTTCTCTGTGGGGATCATAAAAATGACCAAAATCTACAAAACTAACTAGTCGTGGATTATTAGATTTAAAAGTATCACATAATCTAATGTATATTAATCCCAAGGTTGCATGGGAACGGTAATTTTTTATTTCCAAGTGATTGGCTACAAATACTATGTCCGATATTATAAATTGTGCTATGCATATCGATAACAATGAGGTACAAGTATGTTACTTTTGAAACAAACTTCACATTGAAATAACAACACATAAATATGGTACTTTAGGACCAAATTCATATCTGTCATCCTCTTTAGGCAGATATGAAAATTTTAATATCCCAAAATCGAACATCATGCGTAAACCAAAACGGTGTGCTTAATATATGCTAAAACATTGTAGGACTTTTCAATTCATTTAAGTGATGGACAACATTTAACCAAAATTATTCTCAATCTGCATACTGAGGGAATAACTAATCACCCAAAGTTCATTTTTTTAATTCCATATTTGGGTATTTTACATTTCTATCAATCTTTTCAAGAGAACATTCTTTTAAGTATATTTTTATAGTGGCACATTAGTATATGTGTTTATTTTTATACCTTTCCTTAGACACGTATTTTCTAAGACGGTTGTACCTTTATCCTTTCAAATTGCCTTAAGTTATATATCTGATTTGAATTGATCACGTTCTCCTTGGCTTCTCTTTAGGTACAAAAATTCTAACAGGGACTTTGAGATGTATTCATGAGTCCTATATCTTATACTATAATATAAAAATATATTCTCCACCTTTGGAAGCCTCCACGTGGCACTAATTAATACATCTAAAAGATGTAATTTTAATCGTGCCTCTAATTTACCCATAAACATTTACTGGTACGAATCCTCATTTCTTCTAGTTGCGTCTATCTCTTTCTCTTTCACCCGTTAAACTTCGAAATCTTTTTATTCTCCTCTACCTTCTCACCTATTTTAATTCGTTCAACTCTCTCTCTCTTTATCTCTCTCCCTCTCTCACCCCATATGTCTTTGTCTTTTCAACTTTATGTGGTTTGTATTCTCATTCACTTATAAATATGTCTCTCATCGTTATCTTTCTGTTTATATTATTGTATAAAAGTATTAGTTGTTTTAATTTTTCTCATAAGTTTCTCCAGTTGGACAAAATGCCATAAAAGATGGAAATCATTTGCATTAGGCGGGTGACTTCTTCAAGGTTTATATGGAAAACATGAGGTGAAGAAATGACTCAATGATTTAGGTGGATGATAGTTTCAAAGTTATTGTTTATTTAATAAATTTGGGGTTCTTTTCTTGCTGCATTTTTCTTTTTTCCTTTTTTTTTAATTCAACACTTTTTTGGAGGGTGAATCATTGGATTTCGAGTTTTGTTATGTTACTAATATTTGATTTCCCTATTCCAAACATCAAATACAATTGGATTCACATGTTTGAAAATCAGTTTATTGACTAATAAGTGACAATAAAAAAATTTAGTGTATCTATTAAAATTTTATTTGTGTAATTCTATTTATATTAAAATTTGTTTTGTCAATAGATTTTGTTATTTTTTAAAAGTTAAATGTTTTTAGTCGACAAATAAATTGATTAGATATGTAAAGAATTTTTAAAAAAAGTTTTACACATGTTTGTCAAATTGTTCGCAACATTTTTATATAGTGTTTGAGAACTTTAAAGTATAATTATATATGTAAATATACACTTGTCAACATATATGCTTATTAATATTTGTATAACAAATTTATCAAATATAAAACATAGAATTTTATTTTCTTTATCATTTAAATTACTGTTTGACGACAAAAACTTTGTTTATTCTTGCCACGAGAACCACCAGTAGTATAACTGGATCATAAGCGTTGTACACATTTGTTAGTTTGTTGGTTTATAATCACCTAAAGTCATTTTCCTATTTTTCTCCCTTTCTACTTACTTTCTTGACAACACTTTTTTATGGAAAAAAACTCGGTTTGAATTATTTCTATTAATGTTGCGAAATTAAATTTTCAACTGGGTGTTTGGGTTCATAAAGAAAATGTTGAGTTTTAGGAAATTTTATTTTTAATAAAAGAATAAACATTATTATATGTATGTGTCTTAATTATCTTAGCTTTACTTTTCCCATATTGGAATCTTCCTTTGAGAAACAAAGTTGTTCAAAAAGTTAATGAAAGTATATACCACAAATTAAATCTAATAAAATTTACAACATTCAAACTATTTTTCTCACCATTTAAATTGTTTCACTCAAATAGTTGTCTTATTCATCTCATCATCCATTTTTCGCCCACTTATCAGTCAACTGGTGTTTATGCCTTCCTCCCACTTTATGTAATCATTAATTTAATTTTGAATGAAATGTAAACTTAGCAAACTCATTTCAATCTTAATTGTGTCATGCCTTACTTATAAGAACTATGCAACTTAATTGGTTGATAGCCGTTGTTTAAAGACCTCATTATTCGTCATACAGACAATGAAGCAATATAATGTTTAGTTTACGCAATTAGGATCACTAAGTGTCAATAATAAGAAAAGAGATTGTTTAAGTAGATTAAAATTTTACCCTATCTCAAGTGAGATAAATCGCTCGCGCATCGCGCTGGGCTAAAACCTAGTATAATGTATTTTAAAAGTATATACTGTTGTAACAGGGTGGTATGTTTGTATATAATCGATGTTCAATTTTTACATGAAACCTTGTGCTACATGTTGTCCATTTTTTAGTGATTTCTCACTTCAGTTTCTTATAAAATCCATTCGTAACCTTCAGAGTTAATGAAACATAGCGTTTTCACTATAGGTTCGAATACACCATGTTTATTAAGAGACTCGAATTATGCCATCATGACATTTTCTTATTTTGGCCAATATATTCTTTTGTCAACATTTATTCATAATACGTTAATATATATCATCATTACCCTTTGATTTGTGTAGCTAAGACATATATAATTATGTCATCGATGATCATTTGGTGATCCCACTTTTCTCTTGTTTATGTATAAAATATAGAGATCTCATTAATATTATGTCCCTCTACTAACTTCAGGGGATATATATTCACTTTAGGGACTTGTATTTTTTATAGACAATAACTTCTTTAGGGGTTTTAGAGAAGGTGTATATTTTGTTCATAACCTCTTTTGGAGCATTATTTGGCCATTATTTTATTTAGCCTCCACTACTAGGGAGTCAACTAGTTAGGAAATATAAGTTTACCATGCTTCTTGACGACGAAAAATTTATTTACGGTCAAATTATTTAGTACAACCGGGACAATGATTCTTCTAGAACATGATTTTACTGTGCAAGTTCTGGAGTAGTCACTCCTCTTATTTTCTTATTTTCAGGCGAGTACTACGAGCACTCCCTTTTTGGTGGAGCCTCAGGTATTGATGTGACATACATTTTTTTCATTTTCTTATACTTTTGCAAATATTTGAATGCTCTCATAAATCCATCTTTTTATTTACTAATTGAAGATGCGAGTGTCCTTGTGCCTATGGAGACTCAAGTATTAAATTAACATGACTTTTATTTATTTTCTCATTCTTTGCAAACAATTGCATGATTTTCTTAATTAATTTCTTTATTTCCCAATTGAGGTTGTGAGTGCTCTAATATCTATGGAGCCTCGAGTAAGAGAAAGAGATAAATGTAGGATTTCGAGCATTGTGTTAACTCCTGTCAACATGGGAGTTGGATTTGTTTCTTTATTTATCTATAAAGTTTTCAATTCTTATGTATTTATACTTTGCTCCTTTATTCTTAGAATGGATAAGACAAGGAAGAGGGAAATGGTGATGAAGATGAGTAAGACTCATAGACTACTCACTTTAATGTGGTTGAGGAAGAGAAGTGTGAAGAGGAATCTATTATTGATTTAGGTGTTAGTTTTATGGATACTAGTTTTAACTATAAAGATATAGATTCTCTCTACTTTTATATGTAAGACATGTGATGTGAGCGACATATGGATAGGTTTTACGCAGAAGATCGAGTTATCTTGGACCTGATTTTTTAGCATTATCTTAAGACTTTCACAAACGCATCGGTATGTAATATTGAAGGTATTTCTATTATAAATTTGAAAATGCTCGTAAATCTTGTTCATCGGTTTACTTCGATTTTACCTAATGAAATTACTTCCACGTGCGCTTGTACCTTCTTTATTACTATCAAATATCTAGAGAACTATTAGCATTTTAAATTGGATTGGATGGATTCTTACAATAACAACCTTATTTATCCTATTATGAGGAGGTTGATGAAAGATAAATCATTTGATAATGCTAAGGCTGAAAAACGCTGCCAATGAGCAAACGCCTTGATAGAACATATCAAGTACCTTGAAGCTAAATTGAGAAAACTTTTATATAGAGAGTAAGAAGGTGTTGCTCGTGTTACCAAGATTTAGGAGAATGTGAAGTGAGAAGTGGGTGCCTCATAGGAGAATATCTATAGTAAAGAGAATCTCGTTTTTCTTTTAACAGAAAATTATTCTTGTAAATCTTTTGCTTGTGTTTGTAATATCTTTACTTACTTTTCGAGCAAAAAATTATTGTGAAATGAAATGTCAGATGTTATTTATCTTGTGCGCATTATTTGCACCTTTATTGCTTTCCCCTATATACTGTGGGGATATGATTTTCTCACCAATAGTTTGTATGTAAAATACTCGCGAGTAAAATTTTATACTATTGTCTTTGCCACATACTTTGGGGTGTCTGCTCGTAAATTTTGTATTTTTCACATATTTAAGAGTAATTGAACATCGAATGAATAAAAAAATACCCTTATACTTTGGGAACTTACTGTTATACTCACTATATTTTATTATGTGAGCTTTTTCAATAATGATTGTGCAAGCCTATTCCCTTAAAATATTGCGAGTAGAGATATATGGCTTGAGAATTTTGTTATATTGTTATTGTTATCAATTGTCAAAGAAAATTGAGACTTGGCAGTATATCCTTTCAAAATGTGGCAAGAAAATCTGAACTATTAAACTTGTTTTTACTTCCTTGTACTTTCAGAAATTTTGTACATCATTCCTCGCTATATTTCATTGAGTTCTTTAGCTTGAAAATATTACGAAAAAAGGAGAAGTTGTTATAATAAAATAAATGTATTTCCTCCTAGTTTAGAAATTCTTAGGTATCCTTCTAATTATATTTTGTCAATGGAAGTATATCCCTTCAAAATATGATGAGTAGTGCATTTCTCTATGTGAAGATTCTTTTTCCTTTGTAGTGTGGGAATACTGGGATCATTCTGCTCGTTATATGCAATTGACTAAGCATAATCATTTCTTTCTAAATTGTACCCCTCGCGCAAACTTGCAAGTGAATAAATAAGAAAATGAAAATAACTTTTTTGTTTTGTAAATCAATATGTATTATAATTATCATTATAAAATTATGAAAGAAAAATTGGGTATAACCAAACATGATCTATTACATTCACTTTATCAAAATAGATATTTTCTAGTAGAACAAATACAAAAAAGAGTTGTTTCTTTCTCGTACAAGAATCTTTTAGTGTTCATATTTTAACAATGATAAGCACTAAGATACCTCATGCGTAATATTTCTTTAGCCATTTGTAGTTGATCGACTGAATACAATCACTCTCACACTCAGAAATTTGGTAGTATCCTAATTTTCCTACGCCTCGTACCACAGATGATTCTTCAAAGTTAGGGTTGAACTTGGAGTCAAGCATGCTCCTAAGATGATGAGTATAATATCGTTATACTAAATATCTCACTTGTAACTCTCTTGTCTTGACGAGATTCTCATAAGCCATCTATAGTTTTTGGGTATAAACTTTGAAATTTTCTTTTACTTTATCACGGTGATCATCTAAAGCTGACAATTCCACATGTCTTGAATGGGGTAGCAAATCATGAAGTAGATACACTCGCATTGATAGTACTGTTAATTCCACTGGTAAGACACCCTATGTCTTGTAGACTAAGGAGAATTAAGTGAATCCTATCGGCTTCCTTTAAGAGATAATGTAGGCTAACAAAAATAATAGAAATATTTAATCCCATGTTCGAGGGATATCCTCTAATATGTTCTTCAAATTGTTGATCAAGGTTTTTTTTCTTGCTTCTGCCGGTACATTTCCCTTGAGGTCGGAAATGATTGAACTGTTGTGAATAATGTTATATTTATCTATGAGAAATCCCATTTCCTTGCATACGAACTGCTTGTTATTGTGCGTGAGTGTGATTTTTGGAATGCCAAACCTACAGATTTAATATTCTTGAATAAATTGAGTTACTACCTAATCAGTAATCTTTCTTAAGGGGATCACCTCCACCCACTTGATATACATCTCTGTAGAAACTAAAATCAAATATTTTATGTGGGAGTCTAGGTTGATCTTACTTACCAAATCAAATCCCCAAGTGTGGAATGGGTGGGGAGCAGCCAAACATTGTAAGCTAACGGAGGGGGCATGAACCATGTTATCATTCACTTGACATTCTTAGCATTTCTTCACGAAGTCTATGGAATCATGTTCAATCGTTGGTGTGTAGTACCCCCAGAGTCATTAGTTGGTCATACAATTTTGCTACACCTATATGTGAGGGTTCATGAGCTTCCTTTAACAATTTCATCACTTTGTCTTTCCCTACACATTTCAGAGCCTTCTCATTATACCCCTTTCTTTAAATTTCTCCTTTCACCATGTATAATCGAGCAACCCTCTTCTTTACATAAATTTAGTATGCCTGCTCGACGGGTAAATCTCTATCTTTGAGATATGAAATATAACGATCTCTCCAATACTCTAAGATATCTATGAAGTTAGCTTTAGTTAGCTAATAAGATTACATTTGGCATTTCAAGAAAACTTATTAGAGACAAGCAATTTATGTACTTACAGTGGGCCAGTAGTATCCCTCTCGTTGTAGATGCGTATAGAGTGGAATGTATATCCCATCAATGCCTTGTGAGCATTTCTCATTAATTTTCTTCAGCCTCTTATTCTCCCATGAACTATGCCAAGTAACCACTTGAACTTTTGAACTAAAGAGTGCTTTAAATCATATGGAAATTCTCTAATTCGAACAACTTCATTTCTCAATCGTGAATTTCTAACTCCTTTCCTATCGATAATCTCTAATCTTTAGGATCCTCACATGGAAATAAAGATCTCACCGTTGTAGGCACTATCCTCTACCAAACAGTGATTATAGCTTCTGGTGCATCCATCTCGAACTTATGAGAAATCATTACTGGAGCGTCAGTGTGTTTATTCATTATTTTGGTGTGCCTCTATATCTTGACAAAGAACTGATTCAGTAACCTTTTCATAAGTTCTCTATAAGGGGGCACGATTGGCATACTTGAGTGAAAATTATCCATTGATTTTCTCTACCCCTAGGTTAGAATCTCCTCATATACAAAGTACTTTAATCCTTCTTCTCAAAGATTCTAACTATCCAAGTAAGGGTGGTTCATATTCTACTTCGCTATTTGATCACTTGAAGCCCAACTTTTAAGGAAAGGAGAGTTTCTCTTTGTCACTAGAGAGTATGAATCATGCTCCCCTAATAACTTATGCACATTAGCTATAGAATTCTATCTTCCATTCTTCCATCTCCTCAAACAAACAATCTTGAAATTATTGATGATGCTAAGATTCAACACCACTAGATAAGAGGTGGTGAGCTCAAACAGTAGTAGCAATGGTATAAATAGAGTTATGTATGTTTATAAGTATATAGAAGGAGATGATGATAAGAGGAATGAAGGCAATGATGTATAGTGGTTCAGCCAATCAAGCCTACATCCGCTGTGAGTGTGTGATCCACTAAATATGGGCACTAATGGTCTTGGATACAATGCACATAATTTCGCTCTCTCTTTATTGTGTGTACAAGTAGAGTTTAACTAGGTTTTTTAATTATCGATCCCTTTACAAGGTTGAAGATGACAAGTATATATAGGTCTTGGGTGTTGTAGTGTACCCCCCAAGCATGCATTGAGCATGTGAATGATGATCTAGCCAATTCCCTGTTGACACATGGATGTGCCACTTGTGATTAATGATGATATAATATTCCTTCACATGAGGGAATGATATTATTATAATGGTCTGGTCCACGTGTTATATGAGTCCCACGCACGCTGTGCCACGTGTCTCCTAAATCACGTGCCTCGGTGATGTTACTCTCGGCTTATGAGGCCAGGCCGAGACTAAGGTTCATGCTAGCACTGGGTCTTAACTGCTGGATGTAGGCCTCGTACTGTCGTCTCCTCATAGGGTCATCCGATCGCATGGTCGTCCGAAGGGGTCAGCCTATTATAGGGTCGTTCGGCCTATGTTTAGGGGTCGGGATGTTATAGGGTCGTCCGGCCTATGTTGAGGGGTTGGCCTGTTATAAGGTCGTCCGACCTATGATGAGGGGTCGACCCATTTTTGGGGTCTTCCAATCTCTGATAAGACCCTCGGTGTAGTAGAGTTGGATCCTCGACCTAACCGAGGGTGTATTTTGGTATATCAATCACCTCTAGCACTTGGTCATCGATGTTGTTGAGATGGATGAGGGGTAATGTTTCCTTGGAATGCCAAATGGGTGGTCAGATTAATGGGTGACATTTGTTACGTTGATTGACGTCTTGTCAGATGTTAATCATCATTTGTGTTTCCCAGATGTGATGGTTGCACGCTATGCTTGGGACTTTATGCCCTAATGATGCTTCTCCTCGTGGGTTGTACAATATTTAAACCATTTTTGAAATAATTCTCTTTCTTCTTCTTTTTTCTTCGCGCGTACGATCGCTCTAGACTTGAATTAGACCTCCATTTTCATGAAATCTTCATTCTCTTCCAGTTCCAGGTAACTCCTTCATCAATCTCTTCATTTTCGTTTGTTTCTTGCTTTGGGCTTCTTTTCCAATTTCTTGGTTGTTTTATACTTTTTCAGCTTGAGAAACCGCCCTCCTGAGGCGGTTATAGGGCTAGATATAAGGCTTAAGGTATTTCTCGATTCCCCTTCTACTGCCTAATGGTGGTTCTGCCTTGAGTTTTGGTGTTATAAGGTTCTACGGAGAACCTCCGGTCTCCTTCTTCGGTGAACTTTATTCTTCATGTTCTTGAGTACTCATCAATAAAAACCTTTCATTTCTGTAGGTTTGATCCAAAATTCATCTTGGTCAACTATTTAATTTGTTTGTAGGTTATTTGAGAAAATTCCCACAAGTGTAGGGGCTCCCTCTTAATGCTCAAAAGACTTTACGATTTAGCCGAGGAGTTTCTGACTTTGAGGGAGAGGTGATTTACGGAGATTAGACGAATATAGAAAGAGGACCAGCGTAGACGAGGGGACGACCCTGTTTGGGTACGACCCATCTTTCCAATTCTATTAGAATTTTACCCTCTGATCCCTTTGGGTCTTCCTATCGTCCAACCGAGTGTCAGACATAAGAGGGAGAAATGAACGAAAAAGCATCGTCACCAACGGGTGTTGGGTTCTATGGTAGAAGAGAGACATCAACACTTAGCCCAAACCAACAGGCTGAGGGGATAGTTAATTCTGAGGCTGTTCTTGTGACAACCATGTCCCCTCTTACTTTCCAAGTGGCCTTTCCAGATGGCCCATTAAACAGGCGACGAGGCTGAGAGATCTGGGGACGAGAGGGCAGAGGACGATGGTGAGAATTCTGATAATGATCAAGTTGATACCTCTAGTACCTCAGCTTACGTCTCTTCTGTTAGGGATCGTGACCTCTTACTGCAGAGGCACCTCTTTGGTATACACCCCAATGTAAATATAGGGGTTCGAAATGATGATGGGAGGGTCTTCTAAGGGAATGAATGGGAAGTTGTTATTTATGAGTAAATGCTCAGGGTAGGTGTTGGGTTCCCTCTGCACCCTGCAATAGTTGATATACTTTCTGCCCTTGGGGTTTCTCCTTCTCAACTTCCTCCTAACTCCTGGAGGACCATCCTCGACTATGTCTCCCTTTGGAAGAACACTTTTACCGATGAACCCTCAGCGGATTTATTGTTGGCCTGCTACAACATAACATCCTCATCCAAGGAACCTGGATATTTTCATTTAAGGGCTAGAAAGTCCGATAAAAAACTTCTCCACGTAGCACAAACTTCCAACTATCATTGGAAGAAAAGGTTCTTCTTCATCCCTGGGGATTGGGAATTCCCCGTCGGGGTTGAGCCTCTAGAAGACAGTCCGAGGGTCCCAAGGGAATGGTTTAATCCCTCTATGAAAGAAAGGTCAGACCCTGGACTTATCTTGGATGAGATAGATATAGTTGATGACCTGAGGGAGCAAGGGAAAGAGGGTGGACGTGCCAAAAGGAAAAAGTTCATTGTTTAAGTGTTTATTTTCCAAGAAAAATTCATAAATACCTTTGTTTCACCCGTAGTTTGTTTATTCGAAGTTCAAATATATATCATTTCTTGGAGTGTTTTGGCACAGAGTTTTACTCTACCGACTGAAGAGTTCGTTTGGGTTTCCTTATAAATCCCTCAAAGAAGAAGAAGCTTGTTTTTACTGCGGAATTCTCATATGGTGAAGGGCACCATGTGTGGTTGACAGTTGCTTCCTAGTTCCTCATTGGTGGATTCCAAGGTTCCTGTGGAGTCCGGGATTGTCGACTAAGCATAGGTATTTACAAGAAGACGCGTTGGGGCTTGAAGGAGTCGAGTCGAGTGTTGTAAGTCATCTTGATTGTAATTGTAATTCCATACTTAGTGTACTTAAGGCTAGGGCCGTCCGAGGTTGTTTCTCGTTGTGGGTTTTTCCTCGTACATCGTGGCGTAGTGATTCATTGTTTATTGTATCTTGGAAAATCACCTAGAACGCATGCTTAGGTAAAAAGATAAAATTTGGTTTAATCACTACTTGTTTAATTTGGTGCTAAATTAATTTTCGGTAATGTGCAGTTAATTCAAGTCATTAATTTAACTTGTTAAAATTTGGTTTGGCCTAATTTGATTAAATGAAAATTATGACTTAGGCAAATTTCTAGGACTTGGGTTAATTAATTGTGTTTAAGTGAAATTTACATAAGTGTGTGTTCCATTATTTTTCACTTGGTTTAATTTTAATTTGAAAGATAAATTAAAATTTGTTTAATTGAACCATCATCTCGCTTCGGCATCTTTAAAAAGGAAATTTATTGAATTTTTTGTAAGTTTTCAAAAATTAGGGGTTCCACCGTTTTCAAATTGGTATCAGAGTCAAAATGATAAATTATTTCGTTAAAGATCCTTTAAATATTTTTGGCTAAAATGAAATTTTCCCCATTCTCTAAATTTTCTATTTTCGATGGTTCTAATTACGCGTACTGGAAAGCGCGAATGAAATCAGTACTAAAATCTATCGACGAGAGGGTTTGGTTATCTGTAATTAACGGATGGTCCCCACAAACACATTTAGTAGATAATGAACATGTTCCCAAACCGGCCGATAGATGGAGTGAGAGTGAATTTGAACTTTCAAATTTTAATTCCTGATGTTTAAATGCCTTGTTTAGCGTTGTCGCACCAGATGAATTCCGACGCATTATGACGTGTGAGACCGCTAAAGAAGCTTGGGATATTTTACAACTCACTCATGAATGTACAAGTGTCGTTAAAGCTTCTAAACTCCAAAACCTCACCACTCAATTTGGAACCATCAAAATGAACGAAAAATAAAATTTTGATGAATTTTATGCTAGACTTTCAGATATTGTTAATTCATTTTTTAATTTGGGAGAGAAAATACCCGACAACCGAGTAGTAAAGAAAATTTTAAGGTCCCTTCTCGATAGATTTATTCCAAAAGTGACCGTTTTAAATTCTTTACCAACTTTAGCCTCTATGAAATTCGAAGAGCTCGTAGGTGATTTACAAACCTATGAACTAGACATGTTTCCCTCTAAGACTGAAGCGAAAATAGAAAAGGCGTTGCTTTAAAAGCCCAAAAAGAGGAAAAACAAGTAGTAGAGAGCGAGAGTGATAGTGACTCGGAAGACATGGCCTTGTTTGCTCGAAAATTTCGAAAGTTTCTTAAATTTAACAAGGATAAATTTAAAAATGATTTTAAGAAATTTGAAACTTCTAAGCATGACAAAGAGGAAAGGATCCCTAAAACTTCTAAAGAAAATTTAAATAGGGACGAGTCAAATAGATGTTTTGGTTGTGAAGGGTATGGCCATAGGGCTTCTGAGTGCCCCACTAAACTAAGGAGAGAGGGTAAGCGACCCATTTCATATAATGCAACCCTTAGTGATAGTGATAAGGAAGAGGGACCTGATTCCCCCACTAAGCCCAACTTTATGGCTTTTATGGCTAGTCATGTGAGTACCAATAGTGAATCTTCCCATGAAGATATTCAAACACATGACACTTTTGAGGTCAAAGTTTATGATTCCCTTATTTTTTATGGTAGTGAGAGTGAAGAAGAGAGAGAGAATGAAAATGATGAGGTTGATGTAAGTGAACTTCAAAATGCTTTTCAAGAACTTTATGAAGAATCTATTAAATTGAAAAGAGCTAATTTGAAGTTAAAAGCTTGTTTAAAAGAACGTGTCAAGGTCGTTGATGATAGTGTGTTGGTTGAAGACTTTAGGACACGTGAGAGGACTCTTAGAAAGAAGCTAGAATATATAGAAGGCGAGAGAGATTTCCGTAGAGGTTTAATGGAATCCCTGAAGAAGGAGCTTCTCGAGTTTGAAGAGAGAAATGTTTAATTAAAGTCTAGAATTTTAGAAATAGAAAATAAATTAAAAGACTCTAGTAATGTCAAATTTGATTTGGAGTGTCGTTCGAAAAAATTAGATAAAATATTAGGAACGGTCCAAATTAAATATGACAGTTATGGTTTAGGCTTCGATACTTGTAATGAATCAACTCATAAAGACAAAACCAATGTTTTAGGAGAATCGCCTAGGAAATCTTTTAATGATCATTCCTTAGGTAAGTCTTTTCATCGAGTCTTTAGATGCTCACATTGTGGTCGAAAAAGTCATCTTAGGAAATTTTGTTTTGATCTTATATGAGGTCCTAGAAAATCCCTACGTAAGGCAACCGAGGTAGCCAAGATTCCTACACCCCGAGATAGTCATTCGTCACTGGTTTGGGTTAAGATATCTGACTTGGTAGCTTTACAAGATAGGATTTTTATTCTCATTTACTTTCACATGCTTCCTCCCTTGCTAAATATAAAGGTTGAATGTGTTAGTGTTTGCATACTTTAGCCTTTGTACTTCATGTTATATTACCATGCTAAATGTATGCTTGTTTAATCATTTTCTAGTCTATGCTCCATGCTTAAACACATGCTAGAATAATGATTTTTGTGTATCTTTTATATTATACTTCTTTTATTTTGTTTGCATAAATTGAAATATATAAAAAGATTTTTATTTATCATTTGTGTTTTATTTGTTTAGTAATTTAGGCTTAATGAAAAATACAAATAATTTTTGTTTGTCTTTCGAGTATATATTTTTATTTTTGGTTAAAAATTTCAAAAACTCAAAAAGACTTTTTTGCGTGTATTTTAGTTTGACACACTTTATGTGGCATATACTTGTGTTTGAATCCGATCGTTTACGCTCCCATGTGGCTAGAACTTTTGGTTTAGATTGTCAATCCTTATTATGTTCTTTACCATGCTTACATGGAGTAGTTTGGTTTTGTGTTGTTTAAATGGATTCTATTTTTATATGCCTCAATTCACACATGCACGAACTCTTTTGAAATTTAACTTCATATGTTATATTGGAGCTTTGTGAGGTGTTCTCCTATCAATTTTGTCATCTACATATTTGTGACCTAGAAGGACAAGTGCATGTCAAAATCCGTTGCACATGAGATTTGTGTGAGATATAAAAACAATGATATCTATGAATGTGCACAGGGAAGGGCTCCGAAAGGATTTATTATCCTCTGCGAATAGCACCGTTTGTTTGAACCTAAAAGAAATACGTGGTCCAAAGGCCTAAAAATAGAATAATGGCATTAAAAAAAAATAATTTCCAAGGCCTATGTTTAATTGATATTATCATTCAAAAGAATAATATATGCTTATTGAGGGAGATTAGATGGTATATCAACAGTTTGCACAATGTCCATTTATCCTAGTTGCATTTTCAATGTCATGACTATTGGTTTGTAGAATCATCAACATGCTAGGCTTGTATGCATTGTGTATGTTTGTCCATTGAGTTCAATTTATATTGTCACATGAGGTTATATTCAAATGTGATGAAGTTTAAAGTCAATTGAGAACTCCGTGAGCATGTTTTTTAAGTAATTGGGTCTAAATTTAATTGTTACTAGTTCACACCCCAATACTTCCGTTTCCATATGACACATTATTGTCATACGAGTATGAAAAACTTATCGTATTTTGTGTCATTTGTGTGTGTACATTTATATATATGTTCTTGTGCTTTATTTATATAATTAGAGTACGTCTATATATGATATTTGTGTTTCTTTGCCTAACTTTCTAGTCCATCTTTGTTTCCACTTCATTTTTGGTATCTATCTTGGTGCATTCTTGTTTATATCACATGCCTAATAATTTATGTATCATATTGGTATCATTTTATTGCATTTTAGACGGTATATATTTTTTTTATGGATTAGTTATGTTGGTGTTGCCCATATGATTTAAATGTTCTTTATATCTTATGCAATATTGGTATCCTTTCTCTATTCCTGAACAAAAAGGGCGAGAATGATAGGGGAGAAATGGTTTCTAATCCTATTATAATCATATCTTAGTTAGGGAGATTTATCTTAGGGGGGGACGTATTTCTAAGTTAATCAATGTTGATAAAGGTATAATTAATTTAAGGAGCATATTTATATTAATTGCATTAAATATTTTGATATTCCCTATGCGTTTGATAGTTTGCTTAAGTGTGTAGGAAATCTTCTAAGTGGCAACTTCATCGACAAAGTGTTTGATCCTTGGGTCTTGAGTTAAGTATTGGGTGGGATGTTTGTGTTTAGTATAGCTTGACGGCCCTTTAGGATTTTTTGTTAGTTTTTGTCCCGGAATATCCAAAGGGGGGGATTTGTAAGGACACAATTCCCCAATTGAGTCTCAATGTAGTTTTGGCTCAATTCCGGACAAAAACGTTTATGGCATAGGATAGTGTTCAACGTACCTATTGAAGCCTATGATGTGTTTAGTTGAAGACATAGCAGCCAAGAGTATAAAGCTTCATTAAATGTCGTGTTTCAAGTGCCTTGTTTCTACGTCACCAACATAGTTCCAATTGCTCATAAGGTATGAATGCATTTGAATATATATATAGGAGCTTGGAATAACTTATTATTGGGTGAAATTTTATTTTAAAACTATTGTTTATTTTCAGAAAGATTTATTTAAAACTTTAATATAAAGTATATAAAGTTTCTTGACTAAAACTTAATTTTTTAGTTTTCTGGAAGTTCATTCGAATTGTCGTTCGAACAAGTTTTTCGTTCGAACGAGAATGTCGTTCGAACGAGGTCTGCCAACGAGTTCCCAATAGGCCACTGGAATGTCGTTCGAACGAGATTGTGTGTTCGAACGAGAATTCAAACGAGATTTCTAATGAGTTCAATTTTTAATATACTGGAACTTCGTTAGAAGGCTCGTTTGAATGAGACTTCATTCGAACGAAAATATCGTTCGAACGAGATTTGGCGGGAATAGTTATTTAGGCAGTTTTGAGCAGTTTTTCCCTCTTTCCCACTTATTTTCCTACTAACTCTTTACCTGAATATCTAAGTGCAGGAACCATGTTTTTTAACTTAACCTTTTCATATCCTACAACCTCCTAGAGAGAGTTTGAGAGTAAAATTCCAATAGGAAAAAGTTCATTATTTGAGTGTTTATTTTCTAACAAAAATTCATAAAACACCTTTGATTCACCCATAGTTTGTTTATGCCAAGTTCAAATATATATATCATTGATTGGAGTGTTTTGGCACTGGGGTTTACTCTACCGACTGAACAGTTCGTTTGGGTTTCCTTCTAAATCCCTCAAAGAAGAAGAAGCTTGTTTTTGCTGCGGCATTCTCACATGGTGAAAGGCACCATGTGTGGTTGACGGTTGCTTACTAGTTCCTCATTGGTGGATTCAAAGGTTCCGATGGAGTCCGGGATTATCGGCTAAGCAAAGGTATTTTCAAGAAGACGCGTCGGGGCTTGAAGGAGTTGAGTCGAGTGGTGTAAGTCATCTTGCTTGTAATTGTAATTCCGTACTTAGTGGACTTAAGGCTAGGGCCGTCGGAGGTTGATTCCCATTGGGGGTTTTTCCTCGTACATCGCGGCGTAGTGATTCATTGTTTATTTTATCTTGCAAAATCACCTAGAACACATGATTAGGTAAAAAGATAAAATTTGGTTTAATCACTACTTGTTTAATTTGGTGCTAAATTAATTTTGGGTAATGTGTAATTTATTCAAGTCATTAATTTAACTTGTTAAAATTTGGTTTGGCTTAATTTGATTAAATGAAAAATATGACTTAGGCAAATTTCTAGGACTTGGGTTAATTAATTGTGTTTAAGTGAAATTTTCATAAGTATGTGTTCCATTATTTTTCACTTGGTTTAATTTTAATTTGAAAGATAAATTAAAATTTATTTAATTGAACCATCATCTCGCTTCGGCATCTTTAAAAAGGAAATTTATTTAATTTTTGGTAAGTTTTCAAAAATTGGGGGTTCCACCATTTTCAGTTATCCCCTGCCGCTTCATTGAGATGGACTGAGGTCTGTGCTACGGCCGATCTGTGTTGACTATTCACTTCCCCTTGATCGTCGTCCCGTCGGTGGGGTCGGCCCCCATGGGGTCGGCCATCCTCCGGCTCTCTTCTTGACCTTACAAGACTTCTCGACCTAGACAGTCTTTCCTTGAGGTCATTCACTGGTCCCAGCCTCTCAAAGGCCGACCCTCTACTCAGACGATCGAAAGCTGAGCCTCTCGGGCGATCATTGGGATTCTGCCTGACACACTTCCCTATGCTCTCTTAGATAGTGATAACTTTGCTTTTTGTATGTCGTTGTTGAAAGCCAAGTTAGTCAAAATCCTCAATTACCTACAAAAATATATAAACTCAAGTGTAGCGATAAGTAAGGGTATTAATCCACTTCCAAGGGGGTAAAGCACAGGGAACAAAATTATAATTCACTTTTTATTCTCTTTTTGGAGTTTTTAGTTTTTCTACTTTTTTTATCTTTTTCAAATATTAAAAAAAATGGGTGAGGTGATGATGAAGTAACACTAAATTAAAATATGAGATGAAAACAACTAACTAGAAAGTGACTAAAAGTGAAAAATAAAGTCTAACATTAAAATAAGAGATAAAGTGAGGTTAATAATTGTGAGAACAATCAAGGAATGGGATTACCCCACAAATTTTAGTTATTCTAATTAATTAATTTAATTATTTGAATTCTCCCAAATTAATATCAAAATTAGAAACCAACTCTCATTGCAAGTGTTATTATAATAGTAATCTTTTAGAAAATTAAGTTTAACACCCCACAACTCTAGAAAAATAGATCTACACTCCTTTTAATTAATCACCCGCTAGGATCGATCAATAAAAATTTATGTAAATCTTAGAAAATAAATTTAAAGTTGAAATTCAAGTTATAATACCCCACTTAACAAACCCCTATCTCTAGTTCGAATCTAAAATGGGTATTATAACTAGAATTTCGATTTTTTCTCAAAAAGCATTTACCCTCTTTCGAGGCGTAAATTTAAGGGTGAGGGATCAAAATTAACATTCAAAGGGAAATTTCGAGTAATCAAACTAATTAAACTAAAATAACATCAAATAAGGGTTTCCCCTCACCCCTTGAAAGGGAATTTAGCCTAACATGGTATAAGATTTGACAAATTAATAATCAAAGGCATAAAATAAATAAGAAGAGAAGAGAACAATCAAACCCAATCTCTTGAAGTGAAATTGAACTCTTACTTCCTTGAAATCAAGCACAATCCATCCAATATGAGAATCCAACAATAATCAACTCAATTGAATTTCACACATTTATCACTCACAAATATCTAACAAAAAACTAAAAAAAAAACTATTTACAAATATTTCTACCTAATTTATTCTAACCTAACTCTCTATTTTTTTCTAGAATTTTGTCTTTCTATTTGATGATAAGTCTCCCCTTTTCAAATGCGGTCTTGAGTCTTCTTTTATAGTAGATGCATAGCATACATGGGGCTAAGGGGTATTTTTGGGAAGGTTTAATGTGCATGGAAATGGGGTGTGTACATGAGGTAAGAGAGGTGTGAGGGCATGTGGGTTAAATGGGGTGACAAAATCTGATTTGGTTTAGAGGGTATAATGGAAAGTTAGGTTAAGTAGGTAGTTGGGGGTAAAATTGGGAAAAAGGGGTTAAAGGGTTAATTATGCACATGTGGGAATTTGTTTGGCATTTGGTTTTTGTTTTTTATGAAAGCATGTCGTGTCTTAGAGGTAGTTGGGTTTTGAATTGGGTATGGGGGGTTTCATGGGTTAAAAGTTGGGTACAAGTTTAAGGTGGTTTGGGATGGACCGGAGGGAGGTCGGAGGTAGGTACGGAGAAGATATGGGGCGCCTCTTCTTGGGAGGTTAATTGGCGGAAATCGGGTAGGTCCGACGGTGGTTCAAGGCATCCGAGTTGGGTTCACGCCGCAGCTCGTCGGCGACAGGGGTTCTAGCTGAATGGGGGTATGTGAAGGTGGATGGAGAAATGTGCGCCGGAGGGCGGGTTTGAGGGCTTAGGTATGGGAGATATCGGGTTGGAGAGTCACAGAAGAGTCGGGGGTAACAGGTCAGTTGTCGGGTTGAGGCCGCCGGTTGGGTTTCGACGGGATGGGGATGTCGGGGTAGCAACGTTGGCAGGTGGTTTTGGGGTTTGAGTTGGATGAGAGATGAGAGGTTTGGTGTTGTGGAGGTATAAGGTGGTGTGGAAATGGAGAGTGATTGTGGGTTATGGATGATAGAGGAGAGAGAGGGTGTTGGGGGAAGAAGATGACTTGGGGGTGATAAGGTGTGGTGAGGTGTAGGGTGGATGAGTGTGGGTGAGGGAGTGTTTAGGTGTATGGGAGATTGTGTGTGTTTAACTTATGACCTTTAAAATAACACTAACTACCTAAAAATAAAATAATCAAACAAATTCTAACTAACTAAAAAAAATATGTAAATAAAAATATTAAAACCTAAGAAAATAAAATCCTAAGCTATTAAAAACTAAAATAATAAAACAAAAGAAATGAAAAATCTAATAAAATATGAAAAAAAAAGTCCTGAAATATAAAATCTAATAAACTAAAAATAAACTCCTAAAATCAATCCTAATAAAATAAGACTAAACTAAAAGCTAATAAAAATCAAAATAAAATAAAATTATATTAATAAAATATACAATATAAAAATAGAAATTATAACCTAAAAATTCTAAATAAATTTAAAATCAACTTAAAAATAAAAATGACTCAAATTCAAAATGTAAAAATTATTAAAAAGGGACAAACAAAACACATACAGGGTTTGGGGTAGGTTTAGGCTATGTTAGGGTAGGTTAGGGTTACGGAATAAGGAATTTAGCTCCATAGAATGCACAATTTTCTTGAAATACGCATTTGAACACCGTAACGTGCATTCTGCCTACAAAATAAACATTTAAGTACATAAGACCCATATTGCCGATAATTAGAAACTAAAGTACTTTTATTCGGGGTATAAATTGTACAGTTTTGGGTGCTTATCACACCACTCCCAAACAGAGCGTTGCTAGTCCTCGAACAATAAGATAGAGAGAAAGAGAAAGATAAGTAACCAAAAGTGTACAACTTTCGCGGGCACTTGCGATTGCACTTAGCATGTGCAACAAGCCTTTAAACCTATAGGTTGCCCTACAGGACGAGTTGTATCTCGTGAGAGTTTGCAGGAAATATACCCACAAAATTCTTTATTTGCAAAAATTTATTGAAAGGAAGTCAATCTCTTATTAGACATAAAATAATCGCACAATCCATCGTGAGAGAAATGATTTGAGAAATACAAGCTAGAATGTGTAAAAGTTTATCTAAGTAAATACTCAAGGCACATCCTTCCTAGAACTCAACGTGTGTAGTGTGAATCAGTCAAAAAGGGTCATGTATCACAAGAGTAATTCCTGGATTGCCTTGTCGGAATCAAAGCTTCAACTTCAAATATCACGGATATATCTATCTCAAACGAACTCTCGAGATGAGGGTAAGTGTATTGCTTTTGTGTGTGAGGAGGTGGGTAAATGTAAGGAAGTTCAAACGTCTCACACACATATAAGAAATAATGAATATTAATAAAGAAAAGTGATCTCATGAAAGAAATGCTAATCACTATAGTGAGAACGTCGAGTTATTCACAACGTCGACTTTCATTTGCCCGAACACCTAGGGAAATATATGGATGATTATGGGTAAGGGGAAAATGAAATGGGATATGTGGGATGAGGTGAGGTAGGATATGATGGGATGATGGTATGATGGATGGATGGTGGATATAAGATGGATGCGATAGAAGAGTGTATACACTTTAGGAACAAATGTCTTGATTACTAACTACAAACTCTCTTTCTTTTCTTTTCTCTTTTTTCTTTTTTTTTTCTCGATTTTTCTTTTCTTTTTCTCTATTTTTTTTCTATTTTTTCTATTTTTCTATTTTTATGTTTTTCTCTTTTTTCTTTTATTTTTTATTTTTTTTCTCTCACTTTTCAAACCAACAATGAAGACATTTAACATATGGAATCAACACTCTTTTTCTCAAAAATGATGATGGATGATATATGAATGTAGTGGAGAATGTGTATGGATGATAAGGGGAATAAATGGGAATATGGGTGAAGTGAATGGTAAATATGATATGGAAAAGTGGTAGGTGTATGGATGAAAACCTAGTGATCGGGATTAATTTCAAGACACGTGTTTCTTACAACTCGAAAAAGATGTCATTCTCAGTGATCAAGCCAAAAATTTAGTGAAGAATAATGAGATCATACAACGATTTAAGTGCGGACCCAAAGGAAGTTGAATCAACTCGTGACTCGGAGATTGCATAAAACACTCTAAAAGGGTGAAAGGCACAAATCTCACGGTCTAAAGTCTCTACTAGTGATCCTTAAGGTTCTCTTTAGAATTGTAGTACTTTTCAACTCTAAACCGTAGTAACGTGATAAGTGCACAAATTTTGTTGAGTCTAGAAATTCATGGTGCAATATGCCTTGGACGTATTATATAAGCTATTTAGAAAAAATAATATATACTAGCTTGATTCCTAGACTTTGAAAGATGGATGATTGAAAATTCACATCAATGAGTGAGATGAAAGAAACTGCACGAAATTTTAATAATCAGGTTTAAAACTCAAAATTTTTCAAAAGAGGTACGATTTTGATAAAATTCCCCACCCCCAAACAAAAAGGAACATCATCCTCGATGTTAAGTGAAATGATTTTTAAAATTGAGAGACCGCTAATGAAGTGGATAGATATTGCCAATAATAAACCTGAATAATAAGTGAGAAGAAAAAATGTGTACAAGTCTATAAGAATGATAAAGCATTGGGTGATGTGAAACACCACCCCCAAACAGGATGAGACTAGTACAAGAAACGCGGGATACCTCCCGGTAGCGTTAAGTTTAACGTCTTCAGCCAAACCGAACCATTATCACCCTAAAGATAAGTTCTATTAAAGTGGGGGGCGGAATAAAAATTGGGGTGATAAGTATCACCCCCAAACAAGACTAAAGCGTCAGTCTTGTTGGATAGAGGTTAAAAGGGACCATGCACTTGTATGGAAAAGTGCATCACGCGATGCAAAGCATCGGTGGACCATGGGCGGGTGGGGATTAGGGTAAAAGTGAGAAAGGGAAGGGTAAGGATGAAGAGGTATTGGCCACGGTCCTTGTTGAGCGTAAAAGTGAGGGAAACTAGGGCCCTATAAGCATGATGCTCAAGTTGGTGAGGGAGGCGAAAAGGTGTAGAAAGTGTAATGGGGTGGGGCTCATAAAAATCACACGACCATTCTATAAATGGTCTATGGTAATGTTCGTGCCGTGACATGCCAGGGAGCTGTTGAGAAGAAAAATCAACACCACACGGAAGCGGTGTGCATGGAAGAACAAGCTCGGTGTCACGGAAGTGGAGAGTATCACCACAAATACTCTCATGGAAGGTTGATGGGTTGAGGTGGGGATCTAAATATGTATATGGAAACTTTAAACGTGTAAAATCAGGATCCAAACTAGGTGGTGGGTTGGAAGGGATAATGGGTGAGTCGGGTGGGATAAATGGTGTATGGGGTGGGATAAATGGTGGATAGAGTGGGATAAATGGTGGAGGAAGATGATCCAACTCAAGAGTGGGAGACACACAATCCTTATGAGGCACGGAGTGATACACAAGGGAACTCGTAGGAGGAAGTGTGGAATTAAACGAGTGAGTGATCAACTTATCCACCGTTATGTCACCATCCGATGTGGTGAAAGGGTCTAACGAGGCATTAAGATCTGAGATAGATGAATCAACATCAATATTCGGCTTAAGGGGAGCTAAATATGACGGGTTAGGATCCATAACAAGAGAGGTGGGAACCATCTCTGACTGTAACGACACAAATTTCCAATTGAGTCCATATATAATTTTGGCTCAATTCCGGACAAAAACATTTATTCATAGGATTGATTTAATTGTAATATTCTCAAGCCTATGAAAAGTTTGTTGAAGACATAGCGGCAAAGAGTATAAAGCTTCATCATCATGCCGGTTTCGTGCCTCGTTTATACGTCATCAACCATAGTTCCATGCTCCCAAGGTATGAATGCAATTATATATATATATAGGAGCTTGGAAATTGTTTATTAGGTGTTAGGTTTATCTAAAACTACGTTTTTATTTTTAGAAAGATTTCTAATTAAAACTTTAAATAAGTTTATAAAGTTTTCTGGGAAAAAATTGAATTTTCCTACTTTCTGGTTTTTCGTTCGATAGAGTCGTTCGAACGAGTTTGTCGTTCGAACGAAACTGTCGTTCGAACGAACGTGCCAACGACTTCCCATTATGGCATACTGAAACTTCGTTCGAAATGTCATTCGAACGAGATTGTCATTCTAACGAGATTTCTAATGATCTTCTAACGAGTTCATACTGGAACTTCGTTAGAAGACTCATTCGAACGAGATTTCGTTTGAACGAAATGTCGTTCGAACGAGTTTTCTGTGGGAACAATTTTCTGGCAGTTTTTGAGCAGTTTTCACCCACTTCCCCACTTGATTCTTAACCAACTATTTTCAGACTTTAATATGTGCGGGAATCACTTTTATGAAAAAATATTTTTCATATCCTACTAACTCCTAGAGAGTGTTTTGAGAGTAAAATCAAAGAGGGAAAAAGATCATGTTTTGAGTGTGTTTTCATCAAAGAGAAAAATATACACCACTCTAGTTTACACCCAAATTTGTTTCTTCCAAGTTTCCATATTCATATATCTTTCTTGGAGTTTGGCACCGGCTTAATCTCTTCCGTTCAAAGAGAAGTTTCGGGTTTCTTCTACATCCTGTAAAGAAAGAAGAAGTGTTTTGTTGAGACATTACCCACTTGGAGAAAGGCTCCTTGCTTGGGTGACGGTGACCATATAAAGTCCGATCGATGGATTTCGAGACCGCGGTGGAGCTCCAAGGTTATCCGCTAGGAAGATGTTTCTACATGAAGAAGCGTCGGGGCTTGAGAGGGATCGAGTCGTGGGTTGTAAGCCTTTATGTCTTGTATTTGTAAATTCCGTACTTAGTGGATTTGTGGCTAGGGTCGTCCGAGGTTGTTTCCCGTTGTGAGTTTTTCCTCGTACATCTCGGCGTAGTGTGATTGATTTATTTTTTATCTTGCATAATGAATTAGAACTCATGCTTAGGGTAATTCAAGATAAAAATGGTTTTAATTATCACACTTAATTTAATTGGGTGCTAATTAAATTTGGATAATTATTTATTTAATTCAAGTCATTTGCTAAAATTGGTTTGGTCTAACTTTGGAATATTGATAATTATGACTTAGGCAAATTCTAGCACTTGAATTAATTGGTTTAAGTGAAATTTAAAATTTGGTGTTTGTTTGTTGTGTGAACCTCACCTAACGCTTCCGCATATCTGTTTAATAAAAGGAAATATTACGATTTTAAAAGAGTTTAAAATCCGGGGATCCACAAATTTTATACTAATTGATATCAGAGCCAAAGCAATAAATTATTTCGTTAAAGATCCTTTAAATAATTTTGGGCTAAAATGGAATTTTTCCCATTTTCAAATTTTCCTATTTTTGATGGTTCTAACTACGCGTATTGGAAAGCGCGAATGAAATCGGCACTAAAATCTATCGACGAGAGAGTTTGGATGTCTGTTGTTAATGGGTGGTCCCCACCAACTCACTTAGTTGAAATTGAACGTGTTCCCAAACCGGCCGATAGATGGACTGAAAATGAGTTTAAACTTTCTAATTTTAATTCCCGTGATTTGAATGCCTTGTTTAGCGCTGTCACACCGGATGAATTTTGACGTATTATGACGTGTGAAACTGCTAAAGAATCTTGGGATATTTTACAACTAACTCATGAAGGAACTAGTGTCGTTAAAGCTTCGAAACTCCAAAATCTCAACACTCAATTTGAAACTATCAAAATGAAGGATAATGAAACCT
Organism: Sambucus nigra; assembly: GCA_949130495.1. NCBI lineage: Eukaryota > Viridiplantae > Streptophyta > Magnoliopsida > Dipsacales > Adoxaceae > Sambucus > Sambucus nigra. The sequence continues at coordinate 43,719,929 of OX422210.1, read as the reverse complement.
TTGATGAATTTTATGCTAGACTTTCCGATATTGTTAATTCATCATTTAATTTGGGAGAGAAAATACCTGACAATGGAGTTGTAAAGAAAATTTTAAGGTCCCTACCCGATAGATTTATTCCAAAAGTGACCGTTTTAAATTCTTTACCATCTTTAGCTTCTAGGAAATTAGAAGAGCTTGTAGGTGATTTACAAACCTATGAACTAGATATGTTTCCCTCTAAAACTGAAAAGAAAATTGAAAAGGGTGTTGCTTTAAAAGCCCGAAAAGAGGTAAAATAAGTAGTAGAGAGCGAGAGTGATAGTGACTCGAAAGACATGGCTTTGTTTGCTCATAAATTTAGAAATTTTCTTAAATTTAACAAAGATAAATTTAAAAATTATTTTAAGAAATTTGAAACTTCTAAGCATGACAAAGGCGAGAAGATACCTAAAGCCGAGAAGATCCCTAAACCTAGTAATGAAAATTTAGATAAGGACGAGTCTAATAAGTGTTTTGGTTGTGAAGGTTATGGCCATAGGGCTTATGAGTGCCCCACTAAACTAAGGAAAGAGGGTAAACGACCCATTGCATATAATGCGACCCTTAGTGATAGCGATAAGGAAGAGGGACCCGATTCCACCACTAAGCCTAATTTTGTGGCTTTTATGGCTAGTCATGTGAGTGATAGTGAGAACTCATCGATTGATGAAGCGTTAACACATGACACTTCCAAGGTCATTGTTTATGATTCTCTTATTTTTTATGATAGTGAGAGTGGAGAAGAAAGAGAGAGTGAAGATGAAGAATAGGTTAATGTGAGTGAACTTCAAAATGCTTTTCAAGAATTATATAAATAATCTATTAAATTGAAAATAGCTAATTTGAAGTTAGAAGCTAGTTTGAATGAATGTGTCAAGGTCGTTGATAATAGTATGTTGTTTGAAGACCTTAGGACACGAGAGAAATATCTTCTAGAGAAGCTTGAATATATATAAGGCGAGAGAGATAGCCTTAGGGGTTTAATGGAATCCTTGAAAAAGGAGCTTCTTGCTTTTTAAGAGCAAAATGTTTTAGTAGAGTCTAACATTTTAGAATTACAAAATAAATAAAAAAAGACTCTAGTAATGTCAAATTTGATTTGGAGTGTCGTTCGGAAAAATTAGATAAAATATTAGGAACGGTCCAAATTAAAAATGACACTTGTGATTTAGGCTTCAATACTTGTAATGAATCTACTCATAAAGCCAAAACCAACATTTTTGGAGAATCTACTAGGCAATCTTTTAGAGATCACTCCATAAGTAAATCTTTTCGACATGTCTTCACTTGTACACATTGTGGTTGAAAAGGTCATCTTACGAAATTTTGTTTTGATCTTAAACGAATTCCTAGAAAATCCCAACGTAATGCAACCAATGTATTTAAAATTCCTACATCCCAAGATAGTCACTCTTCATTAATTTGGGTTAGGAAATCTGACCTAGTTGCCTTGCAAAATAGGGTTTTTGATTCTCATTTACTATCACATGGTTTCTCCCTTGCTAAATCTAAAGGATGAATGGGTTAGTGCTTGCATACTTTAGCTTTTGTACTTTATGCTATATTCACATGCTAAATGTATGCTTGTTTAATCATTTTCTAGTCTATGCACCATGCTTATCACATGCTAGAATTATGATTTTTGTTTATCTTTTGTATTATATTTCCTTCATTTTGTTTGCATTAAATGAAAAATAAAAAAAGAAATTTTGTTTATCATTTGGATTTTATCTCTTGATAATTTAAACTTAATAAAAAAAAATTCAAATGATTTTTGTTTGACTTTTGAGTATATATTATTTATTTTTGGTTAAATTCTCAAAAACTCAAAAAGATCTTATTTTGTGTGTAATTTGGTTTGACACACTTTATGTGGCATATACTTGTGTTTGAATCCCTCCTTTAACGCTCTCATGTGGCTAGAACTTTTGGTGTAGATTATCAATCCTTATTATGTTCTTTACTATGCTTACATGGAGTAGTTGGATTTTGTGTTGTTTAAATGGATTCTATTTTTATATGCCTCTATTCACACATGCACGAGCTCCTTTGAATTTTTAACTTCATATGTATATTTGAGCTATGTGAGGTGTTCTCCTTCCAATCTTGTCATCTACATATTTGTGACTTAGGAGGACTAGTGCACGTCAAAATCCGTTGCACGTGAGATTTGTGTGAAAAATGAAAACATGATAAATAAAAAAGTGCACGGGGAAGGGCTCCGAAAGGACTAAGTGATTCTTTGCGATTGTAAGCCACCGTTTTGAATGGACCTAAAAGAAATACGTGGTCCAAAGGCCTAAAAACAGAAAATATGGCATTAAAATGAAAAACAAATTGCCAAGTCCTATGTTTGATTGATATAGTCATTCAAATTTAATATAAATGCTTATTGAGGGAGAATTGGATGGTATATCAACGGTTTGCACAATGTCCATTTATCCTAGTTGCGTATTTCATGTCATGACTCTATTGGTTTGTAGAATCATCAATATGCTACTCTTGTATGCATTGTGTATGTTTGTTAATTGAGTTCAATTTATATTGTCACTTGAGGTTATATTCAAATGTGATGAAGTTTGCAATCAATTGAGAACTCCATGAACATGTTTTAAGTGATTGGGTCTAAATTTAATTGTTACTAGTTCACACCCCAACACTTCCGTTTCCATATGACACATTTTTGCCATACGAGTGTGCAAACTTATTGTATTTTGTGTCATGTGTGTGTTTATATCTATATATATATATATATATATATATATATATATATATATATATATATGTGCGTGTGCATTATTGATATATTTATAGTACATATATATATGGTATTTTGTTTTGTCTTTGCCTTGCTTTCTAGTCCTTCTATGCTTATACTTTAGTTTTGGTATTTATCTTGGATTAGCTATGCATTTGTTGCTTTTATATTTGTTCTTTATCCTTTGTCTATTCCTGAACAAAAAGGGGGAGAATGATAGGGGGAGAAATGGTATCTTTATCTATTATAATCTTATCTAAGTTTAGGAGATTTAACTTAGAGGGAGTAGCTAACTTCTTGGGTTAATGGGAGAATTAATTTTGGGGGAGTATTTATTTTAATTGCTTTAAATACTTTGATATTCCCTATGCATTTGATGAGTTTGCTTAAGTGTGCAGGAATTCTTCTAAAGCGGCATCTTTCAATGGCAAAGCGTTTGATCCTTGGGTTGAGTCAACTTTGGGTGGGTTATGTTTTGAGCCTAGTGAGCTTGACGGCCCTTTAGGATTTTTGTTTGGTTTTTGTCCCGGAATAGCCAAAGGGGGAGATTTGTAAGGACACAAATTTCCAATTGGGTCCATATATAGTTTTGGCTCAATTTCGGACAAAAACATTTATTCATAGGATTGATTTAATTGTAATATTCTCAAGCCTATGAAAAGTTTGTTGAAGACGTAGTGGCAAAGAGTATAAAGCTTCATCATCATGCTGGTTTCGTGCCTCGTTTATACGTCATCAACCATAGTTCCATGCTCCCAAGGTATGAATGCAATTATATATATATATATATATATATATATATATATATATATATATATATATATATATAGGAGTTTGGAACTTGTTTGTTGGGTGTTAGGTTTATCTAAAACTGCGTTTTTATTTTCAGAAATATTTCTAATTAAAACTTTAAATAAGTTTATAAAGTTTTCTGGGCAAAAATTAAATTTTCCTACTTTCTGGTTTTTCGTTCGATAGAGTCGTTCGAACGAGTTTGTCGTTCGAACGAAACTGTCGTTCAAACGAACGTGCCAATGACTTCCCATTATGGCATACTGGAACTTCGTTCGAAATGTCGTTCGAACGAGATTGTCGTTCTAGCAAGATTTCTAACGATCTTCTAACGAGTTCATACTGGAACTTCGTTAGAAGACTCGTTCGAACGAGATGTCGTTCGAATGAAATGTCGTTCGAACGAGTTTCCAGCCGAAACAGTTTTCTGGCAGTTTTTGAGCAGTTTTCACCCACTTCCCCACTTGATTCTTAACCAACTATTTTCAGACTTTAATATGTGCGGGAGTCACTTTTATGAAAAAATATTTTTCATATCCTACTAACTCCTATAGAGTGTTTTGAGAGTAAAATCAAAGAGGGAAAAAGATCATGTTTTGAGTGTGTTTTCATCAAAGAGAAAAATATACACCACTCTAGTTTACACCCAAATTTATTTCTTCCAAGTTCCCATATTCATATATCTTGCTTGGAGTTTGGCACCGGGTTCATCTCTTCCGTTCAAAGAGAAGTTTCGGGTTTTCTTCTACATCCCATAAAGAAAGAAGAAGTGTTTTGTTGATACATTACCCACTTGGAGAAAGGCTCCTTGCTCGGGTGACGGTGACCGTATAAAGTCCGATCATTGGATTTCGAGACCGCGGTGGAGCTCCAAGGTTATCCGCTAGGAAGTGGTTTCTACAAGAAGAAGCGTCGGGTCTTGAGAGGGATCGAGTCATGTGTTGTAAGCCTTTATGTCTTGTATTTGTAAATTTTTTACTTAGTGGATTTGTGGCTAGGGCCGTCCGAGGTTGTTTCCCATTGTGGGTTTTTCCTCGTACATCTCGGCGTAGTGTGATTGATTTATTTTTTATCTTGCATAATGAATTAGAACTCATGCTTAGGGTAATTCAAGATAAAAATGGTTTTAATTGTCACACTTAATTTAATTGGGTGCTAATTAAATTTGGATAATTGTTTATTTAATTCAAGTCATTTGCTAAAATTGGTTTGGTCTAACTTTGGAATATTGATAATTATGACTTAGGAAAATTCTAGGACTTGAATTAATTGGTTTAAGTGAAATTTAAAATTTGGTGTTTGTTTGTTGTGTGAACCTCACCTAACGCTTCCGCCTATCTGTTTAATAAAAGGAAATATTACGATTTTAAAAGAGTTTAAAATTCGGGGATCCACAAATTTTATACATTGACGCTATCTCGGGGCAATGGTGAGCACTCGTAGCCGGAGCGAACTTAAAAGATATGGTCATGTCAGAGACATAGGCAATTGGGGCATAACGTAAAAGCTCTGGAAAATTTTTGGATATCTCGGGAGTGGGAACCTCAAGTGTGGGTTTCGATGGACATGGTGGGATTGTATCAGGCTCACTATCGAAAGGTAAGTCAACACAATTGTCGACTTGGGACCCAGACCATGGAATGGTCTCAACTTCAAGATTTTCGGGGTGGTAGGGTTGGTCACAGTCAAAATCGGTGGCACAAGACGACGCATCATCACTCCACGTTGGGGCAACAATGGGTTGACTTGGGTTGACGTCCGACTCTCGGTCATACTCAATTTCATTTAACCTTTGTTCAAGCCGTTGGAGGGCTTCATTTTGAAGTTGAGTGACTTGCTCTTTCTCAAGTATGAACTTTTGCAAGAGGCTTTCGAGAGCAGATGTGGATGATGGTGGTGGTGGAGTGAGGGGTGCTGGCGGTGGGTGAGTTGGACACAACTCGCTACTATCAGGACGGTACGGAGAATACTCAAATGAAGTGTGTGGAATGGGGCTAATTTCATCATACACGAAAGGATCGCTTTCGTGATGGACAAATGGTTGATACTCATGGGGTCCGGTAGTGAGGGAACTGATCGTGAACGGGTGCACAAGGTTGCCATGACAACAGTTGGAACATGTGAGGACCGTATTGCGTGGAAGGGTGATCAGGCCTCCACGAATAACTAGGGTATTCACACAACTCGGGATTAGGTATATCAGGATAATAGGTCGAGGTGGGTTTCGAAACAGTGTCATATGGATATACATATTCCATGGTGGATTCAGATGGATATGACAAGTACGGACACTCAGAGGACATGTGATCGACATAATAACAGTGGGTGCACAACAAAGGATGAGACACGTCGACACTTGACAACGAGGGTGATGGAAAATGAGGTGCGTGCATGGACGGGTCAATAGTATCTATGGTACTCGTGAGAGAGGTGAGACCACTAAATATCTCATAAAGAGACAGCTTGGGATCACTCTCACACGTGTCGCGTGTCAATGGAAAATGACCAAAGTAGTCCCGTAAAGGACGTTCTTCGGACATGTGGAGAGAAATATTTTTTTTATTTTTAGATTTTTTCAAAAGGAAAGAAAATATTTTTGGATTTTCTAAAAACAATGGAAGAAATATTTTTGAATTTTTCTGAAAGTAAAGAAAGAAAATATTTTTGGATTTTTCTAAAAATAATGGAAGAAAATATTTTTGGATTTTTGGGAAGAAAAGGTGGGGAAAAAAATACGGACTCTTTGAATTTTGACGAACTCACTAAAATTCGACTACCGAAAATTGGAATTGGACACACACACAAGTCAAGAAAATTTTCTAACTAGCACACAGCCAATTTTTATCTTTGAATTTATTGAAAGGGTAGTCAAATTTTAATTAAGTCCGCGGGCGATAAAAAATCACGGAATAATATGAGTGGTCGCCTTTTCAAAAATGTTCTCCTAGTGGGCTACCTAGTTGATTGAATTTAAATTTAGTGATGGCTGGGGTAGCACACAATTGGTAAGCGAGTGAGTCGGGTGATGAAATCCCTTCTCGTGAGTGACCGGGTGTAGGTCTTAGTCAATGCATTCATCACACCATTCGAAAATAAATGCGAGAATAAAATCACACCAGAGCACACAAGCACACAAAATAATTGACTCTCTAACAGGAGAGGCGCGAGTGTTTAGAAATGTACCTCCCACTTTTTTACGCCGTGGGGTGCCGAAAAAATTTGAGTCGATCGGGGGGAGATCACGCCAATCTCAGTCCTCCCCGGGAGTCCTACTTAACCAAGGTAGAGAGTATTCTAAATCCTCTCCTATGGACGCCCTCTCTCTACCTTGTCCGGTTTCCCTATTACGCTTGGCTTCAATTATTACAATTTTTAAAATGAAAAATAAAATGGTGTCTCTATGCATTGCAATACAAGCCAAGGATAAAATAATCCTAAATACAAGCCTTCTGAAATAAAGAAAAATGGTACTAAAATGCAACAAAATATAGGAAATAAATGAACTACAAAATTGAATCCGCTCCGAGCTTCACGATCCCAAGAATGGCAACGACGCCATTTGATAACTTTGTTTTTTGTATGACGTTGTTGAAAGCCAAGTTAGTCAAAATTCTCAATTACCTACAAAAATATATAAACTCAAGTGTAGCGGTAAGTAAGAGTATCAATCCACTTCCAAGGGGGTAAATCAAAGGGAACAAAATTATAATTCACTTTTTATTCTCTTTTTGGGCTTTTTACTTTTTCTACTTTTTTTAACTTTTTCAAATATTAAAACAAATTGGTGAGGTGATGATGAAATAACACTAAATTAAAATATGAGATGAAAACAACTAACTAGAAAGTGACTAAAAGTGAAAAATAAAGTCTAACACTAAAATAAGAGATAAAGTGAGGTAAATAATTGTGAGAACAATCAAGGAATGGGATTACACCACAAATTTTAGTTATTTTAATTAATTAATTTAATTATTTGAATTCTCCCAAATTAATATCAAAATTACAAACCAACTCTCGTTGCAAGTGTTATTATAATAGTAATCTTTTAGAAAGTTAAGTTTAAAACCCCACAACTCTAGAAAAATAGATCTACAATCCTTTTAATTAATCACCCGCTAGGATCGATCAATTAAAATTTATGCAAATCATAGAAAATAAATTTAGAGTTGAAATTCAAGTTATAATACCCCACTTACGAAACCTCTATCTCTTGTTCGAATCTAAAATGGGTATTATAACTAGAATTTATATTTCCTCTCGAAAATCATTTACCCTCTCTCGAGGCGTAAATTTAAGGGTGAGGGATCAAAATTAATATTCAAAGGGGATTGTCAAGTAATCAAACTAATTAAACTAAAATAACAACAAATAAGGGTTTTACTCCCACCCCTTGAAAGGGGATTTAGCCTAACATGGTATCAAACATAATAAACAAATATTCAATAGGCATTTAATATAAAAGAGTAGATAGAAGAATAATCAAACCAATCTCTTGAATTTAATAGACTTCAATCCTTGAATGAGAAACATACAACCCTCCAAGTGAGTGATCAACAAAGATATAAATGAAAAATTCACTAAACTTGAATCTCACACAATTATTTCACTCAATTTAAATCTAAAAAAATAAAATAAAATAAATTTCTAAACTAAAAAAAAATATTATTTCTAACTCTCTCTCTAACCTAACTTTAGGGTTTCTTTCCTCTTTATTCCATCCTAAAAATCTCCTATTATGGATGAATTCAACTACATCAATCTATAATGAATTAATGGCTAAAAATGCCAAAATTCATTATAGATGGGTGGGGTGGAATTCATCCGAGAGATAAATTTCACTACACACCTCTTTATTGAGATATTTGCTAAAAATGCAAATACTCTCTAAAGAGGATTGTAGAGAAATTTATCACACAAGAGTTAAAAAAAAAACTAAGTTAGAGGTAAACTAAACTAAACTAAATTATTTGAATTATCCCAAATTAATATCAAAATTACAAACCAACTCTCGTTGCAAGTGTTATTATAATAGTAATCTTTTAGAAAATTAAGTTTAAAACCCCACAACTCTAGAAAAATAGATCTACACTCCTTTTAATTAATCACCCGCTAGGATCGATCAATTAAAATTTATGTAAATCTTAGAAAATAAATTTAGAGTTGAAATTCAAGTTATAATACCCCACTTAAGAAACCCCTATCTCTAGTTCGAATCTAAAATGGGTATTATAACTAGAATTTCGATTTTCTCTCGAAAATCATTTACCCTCTCTCGAGGCGTAAATTTAAGGGTGAGGGATCAAAATTAACATTCAAAGGGAAATTTTGAGTAATAAAACTAATTAAACTAAAATAACATCAAATAAGGGTTTCCCCCCCATCCCTTGAAAGGGAATTTAGCCTAACATGGTATAAGATTTGTCAAATTAATAATCAAAGGCATAAAATAAATGAGAAGAGAAGAGAACAATTAAACCCAATCTCTTGAAGTGAAATTGAACTCTTATTTTCTTGAAATCAAGAACAATCCATCCAATATGAGCATCCAACAATAATCAACTCAATTGAATTTCACACATTTATCACTCAAAAATATCTTAAAAAAAACTATAAAAAAAATGTTTACAAATATTTCTACCTAATTTATTCTAACCTAACTCTCTACTTTTCTCTAGAATTTTCTCTCTCTATTTGATGATAAGTCTCCCTTTTTCAAATGGGGTCTTGAGTCTTATTTTATAGTAGATGCATGGCACACATGGGGCTAAGGAGTATTTTTGGGAAGGTTTAATGTGCTTGGAAGTGGGGTGTATACATGAGGTAAGAGAGGTGTGAGGGCATGTGGGTTAAATGAGGTGACAAAATCTGATTTGGTTTAGAGGGTATAATGGGAAGTTGGGGGTAAATTTGGGAAAAAGGGGTTAAAGGGTTAATTATGCACATGTGGTCATTTGTTTGGCATTGGGTTTTTGTTTGCTATGAAAGCAAGTCGTGGCTTAGAGGTAGCTGGGTTTTGAAATGGGTATGGTGGGTTTCATAGGTTAAAAGTTGGGTACGGGTTTAAGGTGGTTTGGGATGGACCGGAGGGAGGTCGGAGGTAGGTACGGAGAAGATATGGGGCGCCGCTTCTTGGGAGGTTCATCGGAGGAAAACGAGTATGTTAAACGAAAATGTAATTAACCCTTTTTATATTTAATTAGTTTAATTATCATTAGTGTACATTTTAGTTTAATATAATATATTGATTTTGATGATTCCAAACAAACCTTTATTTTAGTAGTATGTAAACATTTCTAATTGTAAATATCATTTGTCATAATATTATTTATTTGTTATATATATTTTCATTTATACATATTTAGTTTTTTTGTTGTTTTGTATCAATTTTAAAAGATTTTTTTTATATAACTTGGAAAGATAAAAGTATAATCAGTTTTTATATATATACGTTCGGATTTTATGATATGTAATCTTGCTTTCAGCAGTAGAAGTATGGTATATGGTATGTATGCTTTGAATGAACATATGTGTCCTTGCCATCCTATTTCTTAAAATCTGATGTGGCATTTTTTTTTTGAAGTCTTGTCCCATTCAAGCCCCAAAGGCTTTAGTTTCTTTTACTGTTATGACATATTTTTTGGGAACTTGCCCCAAAGGCTTTAGCTTGTATGCCTTGTCCCATCTGTCCATAGAAGATAAGTCCCTTTGGCCGAAAGTCTGTACCGGAGTGTTTGCCTATGCCTTAGGCTCTTACCATAGGTTGACTGCCTTATCAGCTGGCGTCTTTTCCAAGGGGATGACTGCCAAAAGATTTGGCCTTAAAGCATTTATAGCTTTTATAGGCTGGCATCGTTACCAATGTGGACTGCCGTTGGCTTCCACCAGACCTTGAGTTCTCTTCGTGCAGTACTTCTATTGTCGTCGATGTGCCATAACGTTCGTCCTTTGTTGCTTTAGGCTATGATGTGATTAAATATCGGGTAGTACTCGTACTGAGTTGGATGTGCCATGACTTTCGTCCATTGTGGTGTACGATTATATGAGATAAATTTTTTTTCCTTAGGAGTCCAATCAAATAGTTTCTTTTATGTCCTTATTGTTCAATTCTCTCGTGGTAGAATTCTCGAGCCATGCGTTCCACTGCCTTTGGCAGCTAATGTATTGGGCCATGTTCTTACTTAACCTGACTGCATGTGTACCCTTTCTCTAAAAGATTTCTTTGTACCATGTTTATATTATCATATCTGATATTTCTTTGACAGGAGCATTGGACAGTTGATATAACATATACTATCAGAACTCTATTTATCTCTATATGTGAAATACACCAGTTCTATTCTTTACACAATGAATCACTATTTATATATCAGATTTGTATTTTATCTCTTGAACTAACATTATTTCTAAAAAATATATATTAGTCGTCTGCAGAGCCACTTTAAATCACATATATTTTCAAATGTTCATTTTTGTGCTACAACAGCTATATTTTTATGGTGAAGATAAATATAAAGATTTGCATATCAGATTTGGAGATTTTCTTAGCTATCTCATCTCAACAAAATCAGGAGCATTTAATGCTCACAAGCAATGTGTCTAACAGCTAGTTTTTGGAAGACACATTTAAAGGTTTGAAGATATGCATTGAAAAAGACACAATACTGGAATGAGAAAATGATCAAGACTTGAAATATTATTGAGAGAATTTAATTTACTACTCATCTACACATTCAAGAGAGCTACTAATTTTATCACCTGCTCAATCATTGAAGAAGAAGATTTGTGCCTACTTCAACATCATTTATTGAAGTCTGATTAAATAAGGAGAAACTCAGATTATAAATTGTATTTTGAGGAGTTTCAGTATTGTATCTTGTACTACAAAAATTCAGAGTTGTTGTGAATCTTTGGTGAAGCTTCGGTTTGTACCGGTAATTAGTTCCTACCCGCAAGTGGACCACGGGGTTTGAAGCTCGGTGTCAGCTTGCAAACAGTTGTACACGGTGGTTTGATCCTACCCGCAAGTGGGTCAGGTTTAGTGAAGCGCAAAGGAGACAGGGGCTCTAGGCGCGTGGACAAAGGCCGGGATTTGACCGAACCACGTTAAATTTCGGTGTCATTTATTTTCCGCACTTTTAGTTACTTGCACATGCTATCTTGAATTAATATTTTTAGCACACTATCTTACAAATAAATTAATTCAGAAATTTGACTAAATTAATTTTAAGGTTAAAATATTTTTTAAAATAATTAATTTCAGAATATCACTTAATATTAAATATGAAAATTAATTAAAGATTCCTAGTGTGTTAAAATCTGCATTTCTAGTTGTTTAAATTAGTTGGTCACATTTATTTAATATTGTAGAATTTATTCTTTGTAGTTTTATTAATCTGAAAATTGTCAAAGTATTATAAATTAAATATTCTTCTGAAACTTTAATTTGACTTAAAGTTTGTAAAAACTCAATTCACCCCCCCTCTTGAGTATAATCTGGGCAACAATTGGTATCAGAGCAAGTGCTCTTCTTATTTTTTAGATTGAACAATCTTAGAGTTAAAGATCAATGGCAAACTTTAATGTTTCATCTCTTGGTGAGGGTCAATCAATAAATAGACCTCCTTTATTTTCAGGAAATAATTATAGCTATTGAAAAAATAGAATGAAAAGTTTTGTTCAATCAAATGATTATGCTGTTTGGAGAGTTATTATAAATGGTCCTAATATCCCCATGAAAGTTGTTAATAATGAAAATGTTCCTAAAGAAGAAAATGAATGGAATGATGTTGATATTAAAAAAATTCAAATAAATGCTAAAGCTATGAATATTTTGCATTGTGCACTTGATGTAAATGAATATAACAGAATCTGTTGTTGTGAATCGGCTAAAGAAATTTGGGATAGACTAAAAGTTACATATGAAGGAACTAGTCAAGTCAAGGAGGATAAAATCAGCATGCTTGTTCATAACTATGAGCTTTTTAAAATGAAAGCAGATGAAACTATCTCTGATATGTTTACTAGATTTTCAAATATTATAAATGGATTGAAATCTCTTAGTAAATCTTATACTGATTCTGAATTAGTGAGTAAGATTCTCAAGTCACTACCATCTGCGTATATGACAAAGAAGCTGGCAATCAAAGAAGTTATATGAGAAAGACCTATTTCTCTTGATGAACTATTGGGCTCTTTAATTACTCATGAAATGGAACTCAAAGAACTTGCTGAAGATGAGAAGCCCAAGGCAAGCAAAACTATTTCTTTCAAATCCATTGAGGAAGAAGAAGACTGTGAGGAAACTGATAATGATGAAGATGGCATAGCACTTCTTACCAGAAAATTCAAAAAATTTCTTGCCAAAAAGAAGGGACTGTCTAGAAAATACAAGAATTTCTCTTCAAATAAGGCACATGAAGGAAAGTCATCCTCTAAGTTTGAGCCAAAATGTTATAACTGCAAAGAGTTAGGACATATTAGACCTAACTGTCCCAAAGCCAAAGAAGGGAAGAATGACAGAAAAGAGAAAAGAAATGAAAAATACAAAAAAGCCATGAAAGCTACTACTTGTAGTGATAGTGATGAAAGTAGCAACGATGAAGATTCAAGTGATGAAGAAGTTGCAAATCTTTGCCTTATGGCAAATGACGATGAGGTATCTTCTAACCTTAATTCAGATAGTGAATATGAAACTTCAAATGATCATGATGAACTTCAAAATGCTTTTGATGAACTTTTTTACAATTTTGATGAACTTAAAACCAAATATATTAATCTCTAAAAGATACATTCCTCTTTATCACATAAATATGATTCTCTACTTGAAAATATAGAAGTAACGAAATCTGAAAATAAGTTATTAAAATCTGAAATGGCAAAACTAAAAATTAAAGAATCATCTAGTCACTCTTCTGAAAATGAACAATTAAAACTTAAAATTAAGGATTTAACTTGGTGTCTTGAAAACTTTGTAAATGGAGAAAAAAATTTGAATTTGCTACTTGGAAACCAAAGATGGATGTATGATAAGGCTGGAATTGGATATAATGGAAAAGAAAATTAGAAAAGTTTTGAAAATTACTCTAAAAATATTGGAAATTCATTATGTACATATTGTGGAAGACATACCCATTTCTCAAATTTCTGCAAATATAGATTTTCTACCAAAGTGGCATGGATTCCTAAAGTGACTCTTATTTTTGCTAACCCATATGGACCCAACACAGTTTCGGTACCAAAAGAAAAGTTATTTAAATGTTGATTGTAGGTTTGTTTTAGAGCTAGTTCGATCAAATCAAAGTGGTTCTTAGACAGCGGGTGTTAAAGACATATGACGAGTGACAAAAGTACATTCTCTAGCTTGATTGCCAAAGATGGAGGTCTAGTCACATTCGGAGACAATTCCAAAGGCAAAATCATTGGCATAGGTAATGTTGGTAAGGATCCCTCTCTTTGCATTGAAAACGTTCTTTTAGTTGATGGTCTTAAACATAATTTAATTAGTATTAGCCAATTGTGTGATAAAGGTTATAATGTTCTATTTAAAGAAGATTAGTGTCTAATAAAAAATGCTAAAGATAATCATGTGGTGTTTATTGCTTCTAGACATGAAAATGTTTATACTCTCGATTTTGATAATTTGTCTCAACAAGATGTCAAGTGTTTAGCTGTCCTAAATGATACTTGTTGGTTATGGCATAGAAGATTAGGTCATTCCAACATGGAAAAACTTAATATTTTATCCAAAAATGAGTTAGTTAGAGGGCTTCCCAAAATAAAGTTCGTTAAATATAAATTGTGTAATGCATGTCAATTTGGAAAACAAACAAAAACTTCATTTAAAAGGAAAAGAGATATTTCAACAAATAGGCCTTTAGAATTATTACACTTAGACTTATTAGGACCTAACAAAATTGCTAGTTTAGGTGGAAAATATTATGCCTTTGTTATTGTTGATGATTATTCTCGATTTACATGGGTTTTCTTTCTTACTCATAAAAATGATACACACTCTATTTTTGCCAAATTTTGTAAGAAAATTCAAAATGAAAAAGGTTGCAATATTGTATTTATAAGAAGTGATAGAGGAAGAGAATTTGATAACAAAGATGTTGAATTATTTTGTGATGAAAATGGTTTTGAACATAATTTTTCTGCTCCAAGGACACCTCAACAAAATGGTGTAGTAGAAATAAAGAATAGATCTTTACAAGAAATGGCTAGAACTATGCTAAATGAACATAACCTACCGAAATATTTTTGGGCAGAAGCTGGTAACACATCTTGTTATGTAATAAATAGAACTATTGTTAGAAAAGGTTTAGATAAAACTCCTTATGAAATATTGAAAAATAAAAGACCAAATATTGGTTATTTCAAGGTTTTTGGAAGCAAATGTTTTATTTTAAATGATAAAGATAATTTAGGAAAATTTGATGCAAAATCTAATGAAGGTATTTTTCTTGGGTATGCACTTTATAGTAAAGCTTATAGAGTTTTTAATAAAAGGACTCTAGTTGTTCAAGAATCAATACATGTATCTTTTGATGAATCTAACTCTCTTACTAAAAACTATAAAGATGATGATGAGGTTCTAGATGTAAATAAATCTATTAATGAAGAAAACCCTTCTTCTAATATTGGTAATTCTATTAATAATGAAAGTACTCCGCATAAAGATAAAGATGATAATGATTCTAGTTTACCTAAAAATTGGAAATTCGTTAATAATCATCCTTTTAAAAATATTTTAGGAGAACCTTCTAGTGGTATTCTTACTAGATCCTCCTTAAAGAATGTTTGTAATAATTTAGTTTTTGTGTCAGAAATTGAACCAAAAGACATAAATGAGACCGAAAAAGATGAGTTTTGGTTATTAGCTATGCAAGAAGAACTGTTTATTTCCATGCAAACACATCCATGAATTCCTTAAATATGTTTTTGTAAGGATATAAATTTCCAATTGAGTCCTTTATTATTTTGGCTAAATTTCCGACAAAATCATTTGAGTCATAGGATAGAGTTCTTGACCATCCTTCAAGCCTATGACATACTAAAGTTGAAGTCGTAGCGGCCAGATTTGTAAAGCTTCATCATTGTCGGTTTACATGTGCCTCGTTTCTCGTCATCAACATAGTTCCAATTACTCCTAAGGCGCTACACCAAAATGTTAATTTTGTGACTGCCTTTTTGTGACTGCCAATAGGGGTGACAAACTAGTCACTGCCAGGAACAGTCACAAAATTATTTGTGACTGCCATTAGGGGTGATAAAATTAATTGGTTAAAAAAATTTGAGTCAATTAGTTTGTTACCGCTAATTGGAGTCACAAATGTTACCATATAATTAATTTGTGACTCCTATAAGCAGTCACAAATTTATAACTGTCACAAGCACTCACAAGTTTATTAGTAGACATAAGTTATGACTCTTATGAGTAGTCATGAAATTATAACTGCTATGAGGAGTCACAAATTTTAGTCTTAGACTTAATTTATGACCGCTATTAGCGGTCACAAACTTGTAACTGCTATTAGCGGTCACAAATTTTGGTCTAAGACTTAATTTGTAACTGCTATTGGCAGTCATAAATTTATAACTGCTCCCAGCAGTCATAAATTTTGATCTTAGACTCAATTTTTGACTACTATTAGCGGTCACAAATTTTTTCACCTACTATAATTTCCCCCCATCTATAATTGAAGGGCTCCCGCCCTCTTCTCTCTCTTTCATTTGTCAAAACCTCTATCTTTCATTTTGATCTCATAAAATTTTGGCCTCGGTTAAACTCTATTTTCTCTCACCTATCTCTTCTCATAACTCTCATGCGACATCGATTTTGCTGTGAAGAGCTCCCCTCTCTATTTCGCTGTGAGTTTCGATTTTTCTGTTAGTTTGTTATTTTGAGTTTTCAATTTCTTTAGTTGCTGATAAAAAAAAAATCGTTAGTTTGGTGAGTTTTCGATTTTGCTGTTATAATGATTTGTTAATTTGAGTTTTGTTATTTTGATTTGTTAGTTTGAGTTTTGGGTTAGTTTCGTCAGTTTGAGGTTGTGGAAATGGGTTGTGATTCCAATCGATAATAATAGATTTTAGAATTTTTATAAATAAAATCCTTTTATCAACAAGGGTTAGGTAATCCAATATGTTAATTTATGCTCGTACATTAACAACTCTAATAGCATTTCCCCTGTCCATGTCTAGGGGACCTTGTAGGAAACATTGCAAAATAAAATCTCATGAGATGCATATTTTGCGAGAAATGTTTTGTTGAAAATACCCCAATTTGTTGCAAATGCCCTTCTTCCCAGAAAACAAAGTGTTTCGAAATCAACAAGTGGAATGATTTTGGTCTTTGGACTTAGGGTCCATTATAATACCTAACCCTAACTTTAATTTACACAAAATAATTGGATCATATATTTTTAGTTAATTCAGTTGTTAAACTTTGATTGTCTGGAGCAAATATCGTTATGGAAAACTATGTTATTTTTAAGAATCATATTATGGATATTTGTGAGTGTTTATATAATTATTATTGTTTGTTACTTTGATTTTATGTTTTGATTGTGGGTAAATTAATGTGTTTTGGTTGATTTAGGTATAAAGTGCAATGCTAATCAAGCTAGCGCCACCAGTGATGTGTGTACTATTGCATGTGGTATGTATGCACTATTTTCATAAATTTTAACATTTAAGGTATGTTACATATTTCATTAATTTTTGCACCGGATTTGATTTGTAGTGGTGATAGGAGGTTGAGGGTGAGCCAATTGAAAACCCGGATTGTTAATTGGTGGTTGTAATATAGCTTTTAGATTAATCTACGAGAATATTTCTTTACTAGTTTGTGTGAATTTTAGTAAGAATTATTGATATGTTGTTTGTGTTAATTAATTCATGTCCTTTGCAAGTTGTTCATGCCATTTAAGTTAGAGTTATTGATTATTTATACTTGTTTGGGGTTTAAACTGAGCTTTTGGGGGTGAAAATTGAAAGCAACGATGAAGTAGCATGAATTGAGACACAAATACCCCAAAAGGTACCAAGGTAACCTGAGAGAAGTCATGGTGTCCTCGCCGGACTCGGTTTTCGAAATTGATTAGTTTATGCTTGTTTTGGTGTTAAAATTATGACTTAAGGGGAAAAGCATGAAAAAAGCAATCAAATTTTCTTGAGCGAGGCACAAACTCCCCATGAGGTTCAAACGCAGCTTGTAGGAAGTGTCCATGTCCTCATCGGGCTCCCGATTGTTCTAAATTGACTAGTAGACATTTGTTTTGGGGGAACTTAGGTGGAAAAAACTCAAAACATCAATCGTGTGCCCCGGATAGAGGTACATACACCATAAGAGTTACAAAGTAACTTGTAGGAAGTGGCGTGTCTCATCGGACTCCTACTTTTTAAAATTGACTTGTACGTGTTCGCTTTGGGGCTAAAATGAGATTTATGGGGTGAAAACTTCAAACAACAATCGAATGGCCTCGACAGACCAACAAACACCGTAAGAGGAACAAAAGTAACTTACAAGAAATGTCAGTGTCCTCATCGAACTCCCGGTTCTCGAAGTTGACTAGTAGACATTCTTTTTGTGGTTAAAAGTGGGAATTGGGGCGTGAAAAGAAAAAACAACAATGAAGTATACCGAAAAGTGGTACGCATGTCCAAATCGGAATACCGATTTTCAAAATTTATTAGTAGACAGTTGTTTTGGTTTTAAAATGGGATTTAGGGGTGAAAACTCAAATTTGGATAAGGCCCCTTTTCATGAGGTTTTTTCACCTCGTCCCTCCAATTTGTATAAACTTTATTAAATAGCTTCTTAATAATTGTGTCTTGCTCCAACAAAAGAAAATATGATGTTTTCATGATTGGGCACCTGTGGTAGAATCATCAATTTGATGCCAATGTCGGCTGAAGAACCACACTGAATCAACTTCCACTGTGTATCCATCCTCATTGCGGTGCCATCAACTTGTTTACCTATGATATACATATGATATTGTAATTCATTGTTTGATTTTGAATCACATGTGAGCATATAGATGTTATTTAAGTGACTCCAACTTGTTTCTTGATTTTTACTTGGATGGTTTGGCTTGGGTTTGACTTGGTTACATTGACATGGTTATGCTCACATACTGAATCCTGTATAGGTTGAGGTATTTTGCAAATTGACTTGGTTATGCTTACATTGACTTGGTTACATTTGAAGTAGTTTTTTTTTCTATTTTTTAGCTTTTACATTTTTGGAGACTGATATTGTTATGTATTGTATGCAGTCATTTTCTCGATCTGCCAAAGTCCGAGGAATTCTAAGAGGATAATGATATTTCCCAAACTACATATTGACTTGTGCCAAAGCAAATGCTGACTTAGACAACTATACAATCTTCTGTATAATATGTACATTACGTGTCGGACACCTATGAAGCACGAACACTCTCGGAAGCCACGAGTCATCTTTGACTCAAGTGATGGTGATTGTGGTTTATTTATGATTTTTAATGTCAAAGTGTGTTTGAATTTTGTTTTGTATGGTCCATTTTTTTAAATTCATGTTAAGAATACTCTAATAATGTATTTTATGAAGAAAATCTGTTTTATTTCATTAATATATATTTAAATATATATTATATATTATACGTATCATAGCGTGTCGTATCCTAGTTTTTGGATCAATCACGTGCTGCGTGTCGAAACACGTATTACATTTTCGTGCTTCATAGCTTCTATGCCTTCTTCTAAAGAGATTAGAAAAATAGTCTTTGACGTGGATCCAGGCAGTGTAGATGGCCCTGATGGTTTCTCTAGAGCATTCTTTCAATACTGTTGTGATCTTATTCGATGTGACATTTATAAGGCCATATCTGAATTCTTCTCATCTTGTATAATCCTTCATGGTCTGAATTCCAACTTTCTTATTTCGATCCCTAAAGTCGAAGGTGACAACTCAGTGTCTTAATACATGCCTATTGCTCTTTCAAACTTCATATTTAAAATATGTCCTAAAATCATGGCTTCTAGACTATCTCACATTGTAGCTAAAATCATTAGTCTTAATTAAAAATGATTTATCAAAGGCAGGAAAATATTTAAAGCAATTGGGTTAGCCTCTGAGTGTGTTAATATGCTAGATAGAAGATCATTTGGTGGAAACATGCTAGATAGATGACCTGCTTATGTTATGTAGAGCTTACTCATATAATATCAAGAACTTAATTTCTTTTTTAGAGAAATATGGAGACATTTCAGGTCAGAGAGTCAATTTTTCTAAAAGCAACATCATAATGGGAGAACATGCACTCAGTAGATCTAATTTGTGAACCGTGTTGTCCATTAGTATGTTTGTGAACCGTTGGCTTTGGGCGTTATGGTTTATGTGTAATGGATCACTCGGTTGGATGTTGTCCATTAATATTCTTGAGAATCGTCGGGTTGGGCATTAGTCGTATTGTTAATGCCCAAGTTTAGGATTTACTTTTTGGTGATTGATGAGTTCTCTTTTTGTCGACATAATGTTATGCCATAGTGGGATTAAATACTTATCCTCTTTTATTTAAAATCATGTAATATTAATGTATCCTCTATTCTTTTATCTTGAACAAATTATAAAACCACTACCAATGCACATCATCTAAAAAAGTGTCAACCCCTAAATCCACAATAACTTGCACATGCTATATTTAGTCAAAATCAACCTCATCAATAAACTAAAATCAACCATAATTAAACTAGGGATGTGCGTGTAGTTAGTACACATATGGTTCAACACTAAGTATTGGCACCACGTGGACTGATATTGTGTTTGTTTGTGTTTATCGGTGTACTTTAAAACTCTTCAATAATCTACATAAAATCCCTAGGATTACAGCATATATCAAATTGCAGTTTCAACTAATGAAATACAAAAATAACTATTTCTTCCATGTTAGAAGATTAAGACATGTGGATGGCCGATCCAGGATCCATAAAGGATCGTCGTCAGCGTCTCCCTCATGGCATGGGGTTATTGAGCAACAAGGATCTTGTAAAATTCACCTGCTCGAATTTTAACAGAGTTTTTTCTAGTAAACTCTCTTATCCAAATAGGTGCTATATCAAAATAGCATCTAAATAGAACATCATCATCGTCAGACATATTAAGACCGTGTATCGGTATATGTCAATTTGGAAAGTCCAGTAGGTTTTCGCTGAAAAGAGCAAAAAATAGAAATTTCGCACCAAAAAGTGGGGTCCTCTCATCTATGTTATCAAAAGGTCAATTTGGTTCATTCTTCTTAATACAGAATTTGGACACTGGAAATTAGTATATAGTGAAAGATTTCAATGAAGAGGTAATGTGGAACTGAAAGGTTTCAATGAAGAGGTAATGTGGAACTAAAAGATTTCAATGAAGAGGTAATGTGGAACAAGCGGAGCGATCTTAAGACCGGTAAGCAGCTGACAATGGAGGAGTTTGAAAATTTCGTGGCCTATTCACCAGTCATCAAGGAGTTAATGCATCGATAATATGTATCGAAAAATTTTGATGAATGCAGAAAATTCACCGTAAATTCTTATCTAAGTAAGAGTTTTAGATATAACATGATAAGATGGGTAGCCTTATTGAAAAACATAAAAGGTGTTGCTAACACATTGAGTGGATTAATTGGGTACAAAGAAAGAGAGAATGCTTTGACAGGGGATCACGGGTCCCAATGGGTTAAATCCTGTCAACACGGGAAGTCATGTAATGAGTTTACGACTCTACATTTGTGCTAAGAGATTCAAGTCCACGGCGGCCCGATTTGGATGATAAGGTTCGGTTTAGATGCGCATTATGCCACGAGCGCGGGTGAGGATAAGGTCATCCATGTGTGGGAAGTGAAGGAATGTGAAGTTATGTCAACGAAACTACCAGATGATTTGAATTATGTTTCTTCAACACCCATTTACCCTATAACTTGCAGTGTTTTGGATTGGTCTCCTATAGCTGAGGTTGCACTTACGTTATCAAAAAGGTGGAAAAAAGGGAAGAATTCTATCCAAAAAAAGGGAAATCCAATTCCTGGTTAAGTACAAGTGCCAGAAACTGTGTTTGGGTTTCTGAAAAAATAGTTTGATATTTTAAATGTCACTTGGATTATGTTTTGGACCTGTCTAGGTCAAGATCTCAGGTCAGCCACCCCCCATCCCACCCCCACCCCCAAATCTAGTTTCTGTTAACAGATAGGC
The DNA here is from genome assembly GCA_949130495.1 of Sambucus nigra. Lineage (NCBI taxonomy): Eukaryota > Viridiplantae > Streptophyta > Magnoliopsida > Dipsacales > Adoxaceae > Sambucus > Sambucus nigra. The sequence goes on along the minus strand of OX422210.1, from coordinate 43,698,142 downwards.
TTAAGAAATTGTAAATATTCCGTTGATGTGTAATTCGGACTACCTTCCAAGAATTTTGACATTTTCATTAAGACAAAAAATAGAAATTTGCATCAACTTTGATTCTTCACTAGATCAGAATGCAAGTTATCATTATCCTACTAAGAAGTATCCATCTCATGGCACTTATTTCATGTTAAGAACTTGTTATTACAAATTTGTTAAAGTTTAAATCTGTTTGCACACAATGACTACGATGAGATGCCAATAAATGTTATAATATCAAATAAATTAATAGGTCTTCGTATGATAAATTTTCATAATAATCTTTATTGAACCTACTTTTCTTATGAGGTGTGTATGTTTTGGCAGTAACTTGAATACAATTCAATCCAGTTGATGATGATTACTTCACCAATGGCTCACTCGATGCAAACGTTAGAATTTAGAGCATACCTAATCGGCAGGTAGTGGATTGGAACAATCTTCATGAAATGGTTACAACTGCTTGCTATAGTCCTGACGGTCAGGTACCTGCCGCAACTTCTTATCCAGTGTCTACTTTAAAAAGTCAGTTAATTGCTTCCACTTGTTTGGTTTGAGTTTAATAGCAAACAAGTTACGTTCATAATCCATATTGGCCAAAGAATGGTCGAGTGAAAAGAAATAAAAAATGAATTATGCACTTTCTGAAAGATACTCTCTTGGACTTTGAATTTTTTTGTCAAAGCCCTCGTCACTGAAAACGCTCCTCCTATAAAGTTCCTAGAAGGGTCTTTGAACAAAATGCATAGTTCAGGGAGATTTTTGCATTATAACTAGTTTAGGTGGATTCTGTGCAAAAACTTTATAGCTCATGTGCTTTTCAATTCCCCTGCTGAATATTGAAAGATTTTAAATGTACTTGGGACTACAACCTGATATAGAATTTCAAGTACTTTTGGAAGTTTTTGAAATTACATGTTTCAAAGTTAAAATTTTGAGTATACCATTATGTTTCAACCTATTTTACATGTTACAAATTTAACATGTGAACAAAAAAGAAAATAACAATCATAATCATATAATCAAGTTCAAGAGTATCGGTTCTAGAGTACCAGTGAATTTGATGGCATCACCTCCCATAATGCGCCATCGCCATATGAATTGGCATGTTGTTAGTCTTTTATTTCAACTTCAAATGCAAACACAAACACTCATCAACTGATCTTAACTTATACTCGAAGCGCTCTGTGTTCACAATCGTGTAAGTTCCAAATCATATTTTAGATAACCCCACCTTTTGTTATGCCAATAGGAATAGGTTTTTTGTGTGACAATAGACTTAATTTTTCTCTAGTTACATAATTTGTTAATATTTTGCACCCTTTTTGAGTAATATGATTACAATACCTCCTTTTTAAGTTTCAAAACAGCTATGAATGCTTCTTGAGGTATATCTACTTTTCCAATGGACTTCATTCTCTTCTTCCCTTCAGCCTATTTCTTGAGCAGTTTCTTTTTCCTTAATATGTCTCCACCATAGCATTTGGCCAGAACATCCTTTCTTATAGCTGACAAAGCTTCGCTAGCAATCACTTTAGAACCTATGCATAGTTGGATTGGTACTTTAAACAATTTTCGGGGTATAATTTCTTATAACTTTTGTGTTAAATCCCTCCCGACAGCATATGCCTTGTCTTTATGCACAATAGTTGCCAAAGGTTCCACCGGATCATCATTAATTAAAATGTCAAGCTTGATCAATTCACTTTGCTTGTACCCGAGAAAAGAGTACTCCATGCTGTCATAGCCTTTACTTCCCGACTGGAACTGATCAAAGAAATCCCCTACCATCTCTTCTAGGGATAATTCATAGGTGAGTGATGATCTAATTTTGGTACTGAATTTCATTTCTTTAAACACTCCTCTTAGATCTTGAGCAAGCTCCAATAGTGGACCAATATAATCTTTGGCAGTGACCAATTTCATTTCACTCTACTGTTTGAGTTGTTCTTTTATTCTTATAAGATTGTGATTGGTGGAGTTCTTAGTCTGAATGTGCATCCGATTTCCATGGGGTGTCTTGCACTACATTGACTTTTGTTAGGTTCCGTGGCACCCATGAGTAATGACCAACGTCTTTATTTGGGGATGATGCATTTGCTATATGGAAAGACTCCAATACTGTCCTGAATAATCCCTATCTAAGACGTTTTATGGATTTCATCGTGTATGTCCCTCGGACAATCAGGAGTCGTGATTCCATCTTTGTAGTTGTGTATATGTTTTTGAAGTTAACGCATTTCATTCTTTGTTGTGGGACACCTTGTATATAAGAGTTCTTGATGGGAAAGGGACCTAATAAAATGAAGCAAAATAAAATAGGAAACAATAATTATGACAACCAACTAAAGATCTGCTTAGAAGATAACTTTAAAGTTTATCCTAATGTTTTTCCCTTACCATCAAATGTTACTGGTTCCTGAGGGGGACCGAGATGCTTGGCCATATCATTATATGTTTAAATAATTATAGGAGTGATATTTATATTCTGTACACATGTTAGGTTCTCATTACCTTAAGGCTCCTCCTGTGCAGGGTGGTTAGGATACGCTGAATGCGCGAGGGAAATCAAGAATCGTTTCTTCTAGCATTGTGCTCCAAGACACTCACATCCAAAGTGATTGTTTTCTGGTATTTGAATGTGTTGCAACTTTTGGATCATTATTAATTTTTGGGACTGACAATTGGTTAGTTTTCCTATTAATCAACATGCTTCCCCAACTCATCTCAAAGTTGCTGAGCAGATTAGTAATGGTAAATGGTGCCTTAATTCTCAAAAAATAAATTCCATTGATACTTCAATTATTGATAAATTTGATACTGCCACCTTCAAACATGTATATGAGTTTGTGAACTTAAAAAGACCTAGATATTTAGGTTTTAATTATTTGATTTTTTAGTTCAATATGCTGCATTCAACATTTTATTGCTGATTTTATTTTTAGTTCAAAATAAGGTGAATTTCGTTATTAACTTTAATTTCAAATCTTTGGTTCATATCTAGTTCAATTAAGTAGTTGTTTATATTGATTATCTCATTTGGTTCAAATCTGGTTCAATCTTTGGTTCATATCCGGGTCAAATCTTAGTATAACAATCTTAATTATCTCATTTGGTCGTAAGCCGGCAATGCCGTATTTTTCGTAAATTTATATAACATAATTGTTATATAAGTTATAAAACTTATATAACAGTTATGTTATATATAAGTTATATAACATAACTGTTATATGAGTTGTATAACTTATATAATAGTTATGTTATAACATAGTTGTTATATAAGTTATACAACTCTAACATAGTTGTTATATAAGTTATACAACTCATATAATAGTTATGTTATATAACTTATATAACAGTTATGTTTTTGGTACAATAACTACTATTTCTCAATAAGAAGCATCTACTATATGATTCATAAATGCTGTAACTTGATGTTTTTGGTACAATAGCTATCAATTACTTGTTAAAATGAGGAGATAGAACTAACTTCTTGCTTTACATGTGGCTCATTTTATAATCAAGTCTGCACTTTCATTTGTAACAGTCTTGGGATTTACATATGTACAATCAATGCGACTAAATGCCTTGATAGTATGGGTCTTAACTACCCAAATGTTGTTTAGTGTGATTCTGTCCCTAATTAGATTTGTAAACATATTCATCATGACATATTAGGGGATTTTATATGAGAAAAAGCCTAGCAAATACAAGAACTAAATCGCTACCCAAAGCCCTGATCTTACCAAGCTTGTTACCCAGTGTCGTAAATTGTAGCGTCTATGGGTATGCCTGATCTTATGTATTGTACTGTTAATTGATAACTTTTCTATTTGTCTTGTTGACATTATTTCTGCTGCACATTGATTTCTAATAGTTCATTATTTGCAGCCAAGCAAGATGGTAATTCACCAAAGATATACGGAGGATTAAGATTAGATCATGAGATGGTTTACATGATATGGTTTTCAATATTCGTGAGTATGAAATCGGCGAGCTCTGCAGATCAATTCCATTCTAGTATGGCACCATAGATGGATCCATCATTTTGGGTCGAGAACAGTTTGATCTGTTATGTTTTCTTGTCTATTAAGTTCAAGTAGGTAAACTACTTGTATAAAGCACACAATTACGAGTTCTTAACTGAGTTGGTGGAGGAGGACATCAGCAGCCTTTGACTTCACCTAGTCAAACTCAAGCAAGCTTCAATTCAGTTGGGAGGGTTTCTCCATATCTAATGTGATATATTACTTTTTTCTTTTATGTATTTTTTATATCCTTTTTATTTATTTTATTATCGGTTTATAATGACACGCTTGTTGAGTTGTGGGTGACACAAGCATTATAATCCGCCCGTGCATCGCGCGGGGCAAAAATAGATATCTATGTAGCATTCCATGTGTATAGATATCTATGTATAGATATGCATAGATATCTATGTATAGATATGCATAGATATCTATACTTCTCCCTGTTATGCATATCTATATTGTAATCATTTTAGGAGATGATTACGAGTTGTAACTGGTTCATGAATATTTTTTTCTCTTTCGTGCAGGGGATGATGTGGCAAGCACCAATTTCATGACTCGACATCATTAGGCGACATCTCAAACCTACTGTGGCAAGCACCAATTTTAAACAATGTGAGTACCAAAACACACTTATATATCTTATATATGACTTCACTTATGTATGCCAATATAATGCGTCAATATCTTTGGAAAATTATAGATGGTCGATTGTTACACACATACATATCTCATATATGACAAGAAGGGTGTGGTTGTAGAAAGACGATGAAGATCGAGAGGCTCAACATCGACAAGATGCTGAAGATATGCTCAACATTGACACGAACTAAAAGAATTATAGATTCGCCACCAACAAATGCTACTACAGATAAAGTCTGACATGAACTTGCTCAACAGGCATACTTCGAGTACACGAGGGAGGATGCCACCACATCAATACCCCCCACAACTGATATACCTACACTTCACGAAGCGTATCCACTGCGTGGTGACTCCTGGTCTAGATTTAGAATGATTTGTTACATGTTCATGACATTTCATGTCATCGAAGTGTTGTGTCGCTATTTTTTTAGTTTATTTTTTATTATATGTTCATTTTGTACTTGGCGCCCACGAAGGGGTTGTTTGATGTTAAATTAAGTTTAAATAAGTTTTATGTGTACTGGATATTTGGAATATGAGAAATATAAATGAAATGTTGTCAAAAATTTTAGATTTGTTATCATGATATTTATTTTACTTTCATTACTTAATCATTTTATGAAAATATAAAGATATTTATAATAGCTCTTACCACATTTAACAAATTAAATTTTGTAACTGCTAATAGTAGTCACAAATTTGTCACTACTATCAATTTTGTAACTGTTAACAACAGTCACAAATATAAGATTCGTAACTGCTGTTAGCAGTCACAAATATAATATTCATAACTGCTGTGAGCAGTTACGAATCTAACATTCGTGACTGCTGTCAGCAGTTACAAATTGGGGTCACCAGTCATAACCCCGTAGGGGTTATAAAAATTTGTGACTTCTGTTAGTAGTTACAAATTTTCTTTTGTCACCCCCTAAATTATGACGGTAAAAAGTAGTTATAAAGGTCATTTGTGACTGCTAACAGCACTCACAAATCTCCCATTTTGGTGTAGTGAGGTATGAATGAATTACATACATATATATATATATATATATATATATATATATATATAGGAGCTTGGAACAATTTATATTGGGTGAAATTTTATTTTAAAATAATTTTTTATTTTCGGAAGGACTCTTTAGAACTTTAAAATAAATTTTCTGGGCTAAAAATCGAATTTTAGACATTCTGTCACTTCGTTCAATATTGTCGTTCGAACGAGTTTTTTGTTCGAATGAGAATGTCATTCGAACGAGTTTGCCAATGACTTTTCCCGTTGGCCACTAGAACTTCATTAGAAGGGTCGTTCGAACGAGACATCGTTTGAGCGAAAATCTCGTTCGAACGAGATTTTTGACGGGAAATTTATTTGGCAGTTTTTCACCTCTATCCCACTACTTTTTCCCCACTAACTTTTGACAGACTTATCAAGTTCGGGAACCAACTTTTTCACATTCCTCCGTCTCCTAGAGAGAGTTTTCGAGAGTTTCAATTCCAAATGAAAAAGTTCAAGTTTAAGTGTTTTGTTTTTCAAGAAAAATCCTTAAACACTTTTGTTTACATCCAATAGTTAGTTTATCCAAGGTCCTTAGTATATATACTTTTCTTGGAGTTTTGACACTGGTTTTATATCTACCATTTGAAGAGAAGTTTGGGTTTGCTTCTACATCCCACAAAGAAGAAGTTTGTTTGATGTGACTTACCCACTTGGAGAAAGGCTCCTTGTTCGGGTGGCGGTGATCGAAAAAGTCTGATCGGTGGATTCCGAGACCGCGGTGGATGTAAGGACATAAATTTCCAATTGAGTCGCTGTATTGTTTTGACTTAATTCATTGAACAAAACTATGCTTATAATATGTCATAGGGAGATTTTATTTTGTCATGATCCCACTCGGTCTATGACGTATTGAAGAAATTGAAGATGTTGCGGCAAAGCTTCAAAGAATTAATCATGCCGAAGTTTAATTGGTGCAATTTTATTCCTCTTCAAAGTTAATTGCATTTTGAGATCACTCAGGTATGAATGCATATAATTAATGGTGCTTGGAATTGTTTTATAAAAATAAGGATGTAATTTTTATAAAGAAAAATGTTTTAAAATGTTTTTCAATGTTTTAAAAGGTTTACACTACGTTTTAATTCTGATAAGCTCAAAAAGAGTTGGACATTTTTAGATCTCTTGTTAGAAGAGACGTTTTAAACAAAAAGTTAAAAAGTCAAACTTTCGTGCTGTCGTTCAAACGACATCCAGTCTCGTTCAAATGAGATGGCATGTTGCGCGAACGAAAGCCTTATGTCATTCGAGCGACACAGTTTTCAAGGCGGCATTTAAATCCTATTTAAATAGTATTTTCATCAGAGTTTCAGAGGGGTGCATTCTGAAAAATAGTTTTACGAACCAGAAACTTGTTTGCACATGTTTGCTAAGGTTTAAAAGTCTTAAACACATCCTTAGAGTTTGCAAATATCCGAGTTATCATTCTTATATGTTTACGTGATCTTGTTTCACCAAAGAAGTTTGTTCTACCATTGAACATCAAGGGTTTTGCAGTGAAGAAAAGAGAAGGACTTCTTATTCGACATCGTAGACGAATCAAAGCCATTTGGTGGACACCGAGACATACGTGGACGCGTGTGTTGTGGACAGATATCGTGGAAGATGGAATTTATGTGTGGGTACTATTGAAAAACGGTAGAAGATCATAAGGAGCGTCAAGACCCGTGGGGATCGAGTCATTGAGTAAGGCTACTCTGTCTTTGTAAAACCTTTATTCATAGTGATTGTCTGGCTTGGGCTATCCGAGGTTGTTTTCCCGTTTTGGGTTTTTTCCTCGTACATCCGGTGTTGTGAGTATTATTTACTTTACTTTACTTGTGTTAATCATTAGATGCATGTTTAAGATTAATCAAGAAAAAATTGGTGTAAAGTAAGAATTGGTTTTCATAACTTGGGTTGGTGCATAATTAAAAGTTGGATAATTTTTGGTAATAAATTGGTTTGATTTGAAACACACAAATAAAGGGTCCTATCAGTGGACCTCCGTAGTTATTCACTAGGCATAGGTGTGTACAAGAAGGAGCGTCGGGGCTTGGACGGAATCAAGTCGAGTGTTGTAAGTCTTTTTTATCTTGTACTTATAAAACCATACTTAGTGGATTTGAGGCTAGGGCCGTCCGAGATTTTTTCCCGTTGTGGGTTTTTCCTTGTACATCGCGGCATAGTGGTTTGTCTCTTTATTTTATCTTTTGAAAAATTACGTTAGATGCATGCTTAGGTAAAAAGATAAAATTGGGATATTTAATTTGGTGCATGTTTAATATTTGGGTAATGTTTAAATTAATTTAATTCTAGTCCAAATTATATAATTTAATAAAATTTGGTTTGGCCTAATTTGCAAAAATGAATTAATTAATTATTAGGCAAATTTCTAGGACATGGGTTGAATTAATTTGGTTTAAGTGAATTTAAAATAAGTTTGCGTTTAATATAGTTTCTCTTTGTTTAATTTTAATTTGAAAGAAATTAAAATTTGTTTATGTGTGTGTTGTGTTGAACCATTTTTATTCCGCATCCTTAAAAGGAATTTAATTGTTAATAAGATTTTAAAATTGGGTGCCTCGCATTCCAACAAGTGGTATCAGATCCAAAACGATAAATTACTTCGTTAAGATCCTTTAAATGCTTTTGGCTAAAATGGAATTTTCCCCACTTTCAAAATTTCCTATTTTCAATGGTTCAAATTACGCGTATTAGAAAGCAAGGATGAAATTGGTACTAAAATCTATCAATGAGAGAGTTTGGTTGTCTGTCGTTAACGGGTGGTCCCCACCTACACATTTAGTAGATAATGTGCGTGTTCCCAAACCCGCCGATAGATGGAGTGAGAATGAATTTAAACTTGCAAACTTTGATTCCCGTAGTCTAAATGCCTTGTTTAACGCTATCACACCGGATGAATTTTGATGCATTATGACGTGTGAAACCGCTAAAGAAGCTTGAGATGTTTTACAACTCGCTCATGAAGGAACTAGTGTCGTTAAAGCTTCTAAACTCCAATACCTCACCACTCAATTTGAAACCACCAAAATGAACAAAAAAGAAACTTTTGATGAATTTTATGTTAGACTTTTTGATATAGTTAATTCATCTTTTAATTTGGGAGAGAAAATACCCGACAACCGAGTAGTACAGAAAATTTTAAGGTCCCTTACCGATAGATTTATTCCTAAGGTGACTACGTTAAATTATTTACCAAATTTAGCCTCTACGAAATTAGAAGAGCTCGTAGGTGATTTACAAACCTATGAACTAGACATGTTTCCCTCTAAAATTGAAAATAAAATAGATAAGGGCGTGGCTTTGAAAACCCAAAAGGAGGAAAAACAAGTAGTACAGAGTGAAAGTGAGAGTGACTAGGAAGATATGGCCTTGTTTGCTAGGAAATTTCGAAAATTTCTTAAATTTAACAAAGATAAATTTAAAAATGATTTTAAGAAATTTGAAAATTCTAAGCATGACAAAGCCGAAAAGATCCCTAAAACTCTTAATGAAAATTTAAATAGGGACGAGGCAAATAGGTGTTACGATTGTGAGGGTTATGACCATAGGGAGAGAGAGTGCCCCCACTAAACTAAGGAGAGAGGGTAAGTAATTAATTTCCTATAATGCAACCCTTAGTGATAGTGATAAGGAAGAGGGACCCGATTCCCCCACCAAGCCCAACTTTAAACAAAATAATAATATATGCTTATTGAGGGAGATTAGATGTTATATCAACGGTTTGCACAATGTCCATTTATCCAAGTTGTACTTTCAATGTCATGACTCTATTAGTTTGTAGAATCATCAAAACTCTGGGCTTGTATGCATTGTGTATGTTTGTTCATTGAGTTTAATTTATATTGTCATATGAGGTTATATTCAAATGTGATAAAATTTGGAATCAAATGAGAAATCCGTGAACATGTTTTAAGTGTTTGGGTCTAAATTTAATTGTTACTAGTTCACACCTCTACACTTCCGTTTCCATATGACACATCTTAGCCATACGAATGTGAAAAACTTATTGTATGTTGTGTCATTTGTCTGTTTATATCTATATATATGTGCGTGTGCATTATTTGTATATTTAGAGTATATATATATGATATTTTTTTGTCTTTGCCTTTCTTTCTAGTCCATCTATGCTTCTACTTCATAATTGGTATCTATCTTGTTGCATTTTTTTATTAATATCATATGCTTAATATCTCATGTACCATCTTGGTATCATTTTCTTGTATCTTTGTTAGTATCCTTTATTATTTGTATGGACTAGTTTTGATTTGTTGCCTATATACTTTCATAATATTTGCATTGTATGCAGTTTTGTTTTAACTCTATCGCCTTTGTCCATTCCTGGAAAAAAAAGGGGGGGAGAATGATAGGGGGAGAAATGGTATCTAATCCTATTGTAATCGTATCTTGGTTTAGGATATTTAACTTAGGGGGAGAGCGTTATCTTCTTAGGTTGATCATAATATAAAGGGGGAGAATTAATTTAGGGGGAGTATTTATTCTACATGCATTTATAATATGTTAATATTCCCTATGCATTTGATAGTTTGCTTAAGTGTGTAGGAATTCTTCTAAGTGGCAATCTTCATCAGGAAAGCTATTGATTTTTGGGTCTTAAGTCAAGTTTGGGTGGGATGTTTGAGTCTAGTAGAGCTTGACGGCCCTTTAGGATTTTGTTTTGGTTTTTGTCCCGGAATAGCCAAAGGGGGAGATTTGTAAGGACACAAATTTCCAATTGAGACCTTTGTCGTTTTGGCTCAATTCTGGACAAAAACGTTTGAGTCATAAGGTAGAGTTCTTGACCATCCTTCAAGCCTATGACATGCTAAAGTTGAAGTCGTAGCAGCCAGATTTATAAAGCTTCATCATTGCCGGTTTACATGTGCCTCATTTCTCGTCATCAACGTAGTTCCAATTACTCCTAATGTATGAATGCATTATACATACACACACACACACACACACACACCAAGTGGGTCAACCCAACACGACGAATAGTCCTTGGTCCATTATACTCCAATTCGAGTGCAATTCACCCTTCTCACGATTCAAAACCCGCCTCCAATAATCACTGACATCATCCGTGCGCTTCGACAACCAAAAGGAGTCACAAAACCTACTAATGGTGTCCAAGATTGTCCTAAGGTCGATCCGACATCCAAGAAGACTAATAATCAACGATCTTGCTCAAATGCCATAATTTAGGAGGTAAATGAAACCATAATGAACAATATTCAAAATCTTGATTAAAAACCCTAGGGTTCCTGCCTTCCCTTGTCCAAGAACCCACCCAAACAAACCCTAGCCTCTCCATTTACTCACACATGTTTGGAACCCATCAAACGTCTATTACTACACCCGAAACCCTAAACCAACACACACTGATTAGGCATAAATTATTCCCAATTTATCCCCAAATTTCGGTACTTTAATCACCTCGAACAACGTAATTGGATTGACTTTATCTCATAATCTTGCTATTGACTCATCCTAACAAGTACACCGAGTTTCTGGTATTTTGTTATGATTTTACAGGTATCTAATGTCAAGAAATGGAAGAAGGAAACCAGAAGAATAGAGAAAGTCAATGAGAAAAGTCAAAAGGGCAAAAGAGTCATTTCTACTCAGAATCCGGATGAGGTACCTAAAGAGAAGTTGAAGGTATCATCCTCACAAGCACCTAGGAAGAAACGGCACCTCAATCGGACACCCGGAGCAAAAGATATGGACAGTCAAAGTTTGAGAGAAAAGTCAAATAGGCAGACCGGTCCGCCCTAAACCCGGACCGGTCCGCTGTGCAAACTCCAGAGGACTGCGAACCGAAAGCGAACCAAAGAGCACAAAAAATAAAAGAACCGATCCACACCCGGACCGGTCCGCTTGGAAAATAAAAGAACCGATCCGCTTTAGAAGCGGACCGATCCGCCTAAGGGCCGGACCGGTCCGCCCATCGAGATTTTGTTTTCTGATTCTCCTCTAAAGACTCCGACTTATACTCAACTTCTTGGAATTTCATGTAGGGTATGAAAACCCGAATTATTTTCGTTGTAAAGTAGGCAAGAACGGAGGGGATTAGTTTAATCTCTTTTATTCTTCCAAAAACCCTAGTTGTAGATACAATTTCCATTTTTTATTCAAGGATTGAAGGTTTATTCAAAGTTTGTGTGATCACCAATTTTAGTTATTGCTGCGATTGTTCCTTGGGTAACTTTAGTAAGTTGTTTCTTCTTTGTGATTCTATTCTACAGTATTCCATCAATTGTCCTTAGATTAATCATGAACTCTTGCATGTTAAACACTGTTTTCATCACTTTCGGTATGTCCGGCTAGATTTCCAAGGTCGGGTTACATGAACCCAACCTGATGTGGTCATTGCACGTATAAAGTTAATCCTATGAATTTAGTAATTAATTGTGACCGTATTGCGTAGGGACACAACAATTGTAGGTCTAAATATCTCGTTTGCCTATGGGTAACCGGGATGATTGAGAATACAATTCGAGCGTCGCTATCGTGATACTGATTTACTCATCCTCAGATTAAGTATGACGCGGGATTGAACCTCGTATACATAATGCTTGGGAGTACTAAATTCCGGGTCAAATTAATCAGTTAAATTTACGATTAGTTTTATACCATCAATACTCTAGGGTTGGGGGATTGTGTCTCTACCTTAATTTTCCAATTAGTTTTAGTTAACTTCTTTATTTTTTCCTTTTCCCTTTCTCACTCAATCATCTTATTTTTATTTCTTTTTAGTGTCAAGTTAGGGTTAACAGTCTTACCTTTGTCGTCACGTTCACTCGTCCTAGTTCCCTGAGGATTCGATACCCAGACTCGCCACTATACTCCGCAAGAGTGTAGTTAAAGTTTAGGTTTTTTTGTATTGTGGTTGGAAGCCAACAACAACGACTAGCGTATTTACACGAACGCTCGGTTTTCGACTCAATCAAAATGGCGCCGAACCTGGGGAACTAGGTAGACTTAGGATTAGATCGAGTTAATCCAAAGCTTCGACCAAAAATTCAAAAATCCAAAAAAAAAATTAAAAAAAATATAAAAAGCACAAAAAGATTCACCACCATCTCTCACAAACTTAATGCAAAATTCTGAAACTACTCCCACACCCCATAATACTCCAACCAGCATTCACGAAAATCCACTTGTTGAGTATAATCCTGATAGTCCCCACACTCCACAAGCCCCACAGTTCTGGATCCCACCTCCCACACCGTCACACTCAATCTCTAGCAACACTCCCTTCTCCTTCGTAGGACACACGTCGTGCACACTCAGTGAGAGCACCGAATCGTCTAGTGAGATAGAGATGTCGCAGCATAGTAATGCAACTACCGGTGAGGAAGAGCCTCCGTACTGCCCATTGAGAGAATTCTTATATCCCGAGCGCACTGTCACTCCGGGATGCATTATACTCCCGTATAATGCCGGGCAGTTCCGATTAAAAAATGGGATGATCCAGATGCTACCACACTATCACGGTATGGATTCAGAAAAGGCATACCTGCATATAAGGGAATTTGAGGACGTGTGCGATACCCTCAACTATCAAACTTGCACACAGGAGGTGATTCGCCTCAAACTCTTCTCGTTCTCGTTAAAAGATAAAGCTAAGACCTGTCTATGGTCTTTACCTCCGAGCTCGATTCCATCTTGGAACGAGTTACAATCCAGATTTCTCAAAAAGTTCTTTCCACCACATCGAACAATCTCCATAAAGGCCCAAATTCAATCGTTCAGGCAATTGGATAATGAGCCATTCCATCGATGTTATGAGCGTTTCAATGAGTTAACTGCTTCATTCCCCCATCATGGATTTGATACAGCTCAAATCATTTCCTTCCTCTATAATGGGTTGAACCTTAACTCCAAGCAACTCATTGAAACCATGGGTAGTGGTACGTTTATCGAGCTAGATTTCCACGATGCTGAGCTTCACCTGAGGTATGTCGCCGAGACTACCCAATCATGGGATATTTCTGATCCTAATGCTCAGAATCGAAATCGTCAAGCGACCACCACTCCATTGGCGTCCAACCTACACCATGTAGATAAGACCTCTATGTCGGATTGTCGATTGGACACCCTTGAGAAAGGATTTCGAGATTTATGCGAGGTAGTTGGATCTATCAAGAATCCGGTCGAAAAGGTGTGTGCGATTTATGAGGCGGGACATTCAACTGAGGAATGCCCGACGATACCCGCCTGCAAAGTGATGTTGCAAGAGCAAGTTAGTGGTATAGGAGGCTTTAAGGGTAATTTCGGTGCCCCGCACAGGAATTCATACAACCCTTCGTGGAAAAATCATCTCGAATTTAGCTACGGGCAACAACATGCCGCAATGAACCCTCCTTCGCATGTTGCCCCTCCTCCTCCACAACAATTTCAACAAGCTCCACACATGCAAGGACATGTGCAAGCACCACCACCTCACGGAAATTATATCCCGCCACAGCGGAGAACTCTCGAGGATACGATGAATCAATTCATCACTAGCCAGACCGCAACCAATGCCAAATATGATCGTCTAATTGGCGACATAAATGCGAATCTGTCCAAAATTCAATCCTCGTTGAGCGTTCAAGAGAAGGGCAAGTTTCCTACCCAGGGCCAAAGACCGCCCCAAGGTCAAACTAGTGTAAGCTCCACTTATACTGATCATCAGGAGCAATGTCAAGCTGTGACCACTCTTCGTAGTTGGAGAGTCGTTGATTTATCACCTCCCCCACACGACGCAACTAAAGACAAGGTGATTTCGCCTGACACGAAAGAGGCCGAAGATGTCCCTTCAAATGAGAGTGATAAAGACGACACTAGTGAGCCCGAGGTAGTAGTGAAACCACCCTTCGCAGCCCCGTTTCCTCAAAGGTTGATTCCTTCCCAGAAAGGAAACCCACGTGATGACGTGCTAGAAATACTAAAGCAGGTAAAGCTGAATTTACCATTCCTCGATGCCATCAAACAAATTCCAGCTTATGCAAAAGTCATCAAAGATTTGTTGACGGTAAAAAGGAAGATGAAAGTAAAGAAGAATGTCTTCCTAGCACAGAACGTAAGCTCCATCCTACTCAATGAGCATCCTCCTAAATTCAAAGATCCAGGTGCACCCACCATTTCCTGCATCATTGGAGAGAACAAAATTGAAAAAGCCCTACTAGACTTGGGAGCAAGTGTCAATATCCTCCCTTACTCCATCTATAGGCAACTTGATTTGGGCGACCTGAAGCCCACAAGAATCACTCTTCAACTAGCGGATCGAACTGTGAAGGTCCCACGAGGTGTAGTAGAGGACGTGATCGTTCAAGTTGACACTTTCTACTTCCCGGTAGACTTTGTCATTTGGGACACGGAGCCTTCATTAATCTCGACCAATCATGTTCCCATCATTCTCGGGCGCCCATTTTTAGCGACAGCTAACACTATTATAAACACAAGGAATGGGCGAATGCAGCTCACTTTTGGGAATATGACATTAGAGACCAACATCTTCAACATAGCCCAACATACGGGAGAGGAAGATGATATTCACGCGGTGAGTCTCATAGATGAGATAGTAGAGGAGTACATTGAGGAGAATTGTTGTGGCGATGCCTTAGGATCCTGTATGGTTTCGAGCAATGAGAGTGAGGGGACGTATACTAAGTACGAGAGGGAAATTGGGGAGTTAAGAGAGTTACTCGATGAGAGAACGTCGGACGAGGACGCGAGAGATGTGAATTGGGTTTCTAAATTCGAGGAGTTACCACCACGGGATACACGCGTTGTTCCCTCCGACGAAAAGTTTCCAACTCTTGAATTAAAGAAACTCCCCTCCCATATCAAATATGCCTACCTAGGAGAGGATGAGACATTTCCTGTTGTTATCTCCTCTAGCCTAGATGACGAGCAGGAGGGTAAGTTGTTAAAAATTTTGAGGAAGCACTTAAGTGCTTTTGGTTGGTGTATAGCTGATTTGAAGGGGATAAGTCCTCTGATTTGCACCCACAAGATACACCTCGAATAGGATGTCAAGCCCTCTGGATAAATGCAAAGAAGACTGAACCCCAACATGAAAGAAGTTGTGAGAACCGAGATCATTAAACTATTAGATGCCGGGATTATCTACCCAATCTCGGATAGCAAATGGGTGAGACCTATTCAAGTCGTCCCGAAGAAGTCGGGTATGACTGTGATTGAGAATGCTAAGGGAGAGCTTGTTCCCCAACGCACCACCACCGGTTGGCGTGTTTGCATTGATTACCGAAAACTCAATGCGGGAACAAGAAAAGACCATTTCCCCTTACCATTCATTGATCAAATGCTTGAAAGAGTAGCGGGCCACCCTTATTATTGCTTCCTTGATGGTTATTCCGGATATAACCAAATTGAGGTAGATGTACTTGACCAAGAGAAGACAACCTTCACTTGTCCTTTTGGTAAGTTTGCCTACAAACGTATGCCATTCGGCTTGTGTAATGCACCTGTGACTTTTCAACGGTGCATGTTGAGCTTATTTAGTGACATGGTCGAAAGAGGACTTGAGGTGTTCATGGACGATTTCAGCGTTTTTGGCACCTCTTTCGATCTTTGTCTAGAAAAATTAGAACAAGTACTTGCTCGGTGTGTGGAGAAGAACTTAGTGCTGAATTGGGAGAAATGCCTTTTCATGGTCACTGAAGGAATAGTTCTTGGCCACATGGTATCATCTAAAGGCATAGAGGTTGATAGGGCTAAGATAGATGTCATAGCTGACCTTCCACCATCGAGATCGCTTAAAGACGTGCGCTCATTCTTGGGCCACGCCGGGTTTTATCGCAGGTTCATTAAGGACTTTAGCGCTATCGCTAGACCCTTAAGCAACCTTCTCATGAAGGACAACCCGTTTGAGTGGACCGAGGCATGCCAAAGCTCCTTTGACAAATTAAAGAACATGCTCGTGTCCGCTCCCATCATGCAAGTTCCGGATTGGTCTCTACCATTCGAACTCATGTGTAATGCAAGCGATTACGCGATTGGGGCCGTTTTGGGCCAATGTCAAGATAAACAAGCTCATGTCATCTACTACGCTAGCCGGACCCTTACTGGACCTCAACTCAATTACTCTACCACGGAGAAGGAGTTGCTAGCGGTAGTCTTTGCCCTTGATAAGTTCAGATCGTATCTCATCGGTTCTCCTATAATTGTCTTCACCGACCACGCGACTTTAAAGTATCTACTTGAGAAGAAAGACGTCAAGCCGCGCCTCATAAGGTGGATCCTACTCCTACAAGAGTTCAATCTCTCTATCAAGGATAAGAGAGGAGTAGAAAACGTCGTTGCCGACCATTTGTCTCGACTTTCGTTCGACGTACCTAGTGATCCCATACCCATAGACGAGTATTTTCCGGATGAGAAACTCTTTGCTACTTCTTCATATCCCTGGTTTGCGGACATAGTGAACTATCTTGTCACGGGCGCCGTCCCTCCCGATTGGACACCGCAAGATAAGAAGAGGTTTCTTACTTAGTCGCGCATGTTCTTCTACGATGATCCCTTACTCTTTAAATACTGCGCCGACCAAATCATCCGACGATGTGTACCGGATGACGAGATTCCAAAGGTCATCCAGTTTTGTCATTCGGAAGCATGTGGAGGCCACTTCTCAGCGAAAAAGACGGCCGCTAAAATTCTGCAATGCGGCCTCTATTGGCCCATAATCTTCCGGGATACAAATGATGCTTGCAAGTCATGTAATAGGTGCCAACGAATGGGAGCCATCTCTCGCCGCGACATGATGCCCCTTACCCCCATACTCATCATTGAGATATTCGATTGTTGGGTATTGACTTCATGGGTCCCTTCCCCCCATCCTTTGGTTTCCTATACATCCTAGTCGCGGTAAACTACGTTTCTAAATGGGTAGAAGCTATAGCTACTGAGACTAATGACAATAAGGTGGTGATAAAGTTCCTACAGGAACACATACTTTCTCGCTTCGGCGCACCGAAGGCGATAATTAGCGACAATGGCACGCACTTTCGCAATAGGCCATTTGAGAAGCTCATGAGAAAGTATGGCGTCGTTCACAAGGTTGGAACGACGTACCACCCACAAACAAATGGGCAGGCCGAACTAGCGAATCGTGAGATCAAGAACATTCTCGAGAAGACCGTCAATCCTAACCGGAAAGATTGGTCAATTAGACTGAACGATTCGCTATGGGCCTATCGCACCGCATACAAAAATCAGCTTGGCATGTCCCCTTTCCGCTTCGTGTATGGCAAACCTTGCCATCTCCCCGTGGAGTTAGAATACAAAGCGTATTGGGAAATTAAGGAACTCAATTATGCCATGGATAAAGCCGGTGAAGCTCGTAAGCTTCAAATAAATGAGTTAGAGGAGATACGCAATGATGCGTATGAGAATGCCAAAATTGCCAAAGAGAGGATGAAACTCGCTCACGATAGCATCATTCGACGCAAAGAGTTTCTTCCCGGGAAAAAATTTCACTACACCAAAACTGGCGATTGGTCACGGCCAAAATCCCTGACCAAAATTGTGGGTCGCGGACTTTGGTCGTGACCATTTCTGGCGTGACCATTTTCGTGGGTCGCGGCCCAAGTCCCTGACCAAAAAATGGTCACGGCCAAGAGAGGGTCACGGCAGATGGTCGCGGACTTTGGCCGTGACCCATACCGTGACGGGTCGCGACCCTAATCCGTGACTCATAACCGTGACAAATTGGTCGCGGCCAAAGTCCGCGACCCATGTGCGTGACGAAAAAAAATTAAAAAAATTGGTCGCGGCCCTTGTCCATGACCCACAACCGTGACAAATTGGTCGCGGACTTTGGCCGCAACCCATGTGCGTGACAAAAAAAAAATGAAAAAAATTGGTCGCGGCCCTTGTCCATGACCCACAACCGTGACAAATTAGTCGCGGACTTTGACCGCGACCCATATGCGTGACAAAAAAAAATTAAAAAAATTGGTCGCGGCCCTAGTCCGCGACCCATTACCGTGATAAAAAATAAAAAAAATGGTCGCGGACTTTGGCCGCGACCATTTTTAAGCGCGACAAAAAAAATAAAAATGGTCATGGACAAAGTCCATGACCATATTTATCTGTAATTTAAAAAAAATGTATTTTTTTTTGTCCAATCCTAAAATTGGGGGTCCTGTGAGTGCATCGTCGGTTGCTACGAGGTGTTACAAATATTTATTATAGGCAAAACAATAAAAAAAATCACAAATTGCGAATTGAGAATGTTGTTAATAAACAAATATATATACAAACTTAAAAATATTACACGTCTTAATAATTCACAGACCAAAAAAAAATTGGGCAGAGTTTCCTCTATTTTCTTGACATTCCAAAACTTGTAAATGAAAAACCTGCTTATTATAAAGCCCGCACGGCTATAAAATTCAACAATCAAATTATAAAAGCCCGCACGACCATAAAACTAAACAATAAAAGCCTTCACGGCTATAACACATAAAAAACATTATCCTGAATGTCCACAACATATAAATAATCATCATGTTGTAAACCATTGCCTCCTGCATTTGATCCACGTGCAAAAATCCTACAAATGATAGGATACAAAAAACAAAAATATCAGTAACCACGCAGTTTTACAAAAAATTTAATCAAGCTGAAAAATTGCATATATGAGTTAAAATTATCAGAAACCAAGTAGAAATATGAAAATTAAGTGTTGAAATAAGTAAATTATCGTCGTACTCTCAAACCGGGACACCCGCGGCTGCGGGGTCAGTTCCTACGAGTTACGTTGGTCCCGTGGGAGGTGTTGGTGCCACCCACGGGGCCGTTCGGGGGATGTTTCGAGTTTTCACCCTCTAACGCCATGTTAAGCCTAAGTGTAGAAATAAGCAAATTACCGTCGTACTCTCAAACCGGGACACCCGCGGCTGCGGGGTCAGTTCCTACGAGTTACGTTGGTCCCGTGGGAGGTGTTGGTGCCACCCACGGGGCCGTTCGGGGGCTGTTTCGAGTTCTCACCCTCTAACGCCATGTTTTTAAGCCTAAGTGTGGAAATAAGAAAATTATCGTCGTACTCTCAAACCGGGAGACCCGCGACTGCGGGGTCAGTTCCTAAAAGTTACGTTGGTCCCGTGGGAGATGTTGGTGCCACCCACGGAGCCGTTCGGGGGCTGTTTCGAGTTCTCACCCTCTAACGCCATGTTTTTAAGCCTAAGTGTGGAAATAAGTAAATTATCGTCGTATTCTCAAACCGGGACACCCGCGGCTGCGGGGTCAGTTCCTACGAGTTACGTTGGTCCCGTGGGAGGTGTTGGTGCCACCCACGGGGCCGTTCGGGGGTTGTTTCGAGTTTTCACCCTCTAACGCCATGTTAAGCCTAAGTGTAGAAATAAGCAAATTACCGTCGTACTCTCAAACCGGGACACCCGCGGCTGCGGGGTTAGTTCCTACGAGTTACGTTGGTCCCGTGGGAGGTGTTGGTGCCACCCACGGGGCCGTTCGGGGGCTGTTTCGAGTTCTCACCCTCTAACGCCATGTTTTTAAGCCTAAGTGTGGAAATAAGCAAATTACCGTCGTACTCTCAAACCGGGACACCCGCGGCTGCGGGGTCAGTTCCTACGAGTTACGTTGGTCCCGTGGGAGGTGTTGGTGCCACCCACGGGGCCGTTCGGGGGCTGTTTCGAGTTCTCACCCTCTAACGCCATGTTTTTAAGCCTAAGTGTGGAAATAAGCAAATTATCGTCGTACTCTCAAACCGGGAGACCCGCGGCTGCGGGGTCAGTTCCTACGAGTTACGTTGGTCCCGTGGGAGGTGTTGGTGCCACCCACGGGGCCGTTCGGGGACTGTTTCGAGTTCTCACCCTCTAACGCCATGTTTTTAAGCCTAAGTGTGGAAATAAGTAAATTATCGTCGTACTCTCAAACCGGGACACCCGCGGCTGCGGGGTCAGTTCCTACGAGTTACGTTGGTCCCGTGGGAGGTGTTGGTGCCACTCACGGGGCCGTTCGGGGGCTGTTTCGAGTTTTCACCCTCTAACGCCATGTTAAGCCTAAGTGTAGAAATAAGCAAATTACCGTCGTACTATCAAACCGGGACACCCGCGGCTGCGGGGTCAGTTCCTACGAGTTACGTTGGTCCCGTGGGAGGTGTTGGTGCCACCCACGGGGCCGTTCGGGGGCTTTTTCGAGTTCTCACCCTCTAACGCCATGTTTTTAAGCCTAAGTGTGGAAATAAGCAAATTATCGTCGTACTCTCAAACCGGGAGACCCGCGGCTGCGGGGTCTGTTCCTACGAGTTACGTTGGTCCCGTGGGAGGTGTTGGTGCCACCCACGGGGCCGTTCGGGGGCTGTTTCGAGTTCTCACCCTCTAACGCCATGTTTTTAAGCCTAAGTATGGAAATAAGTAAATTATCGTCGTACTCTCAAACCGGGACACCCGCGGCTGCGGGGTCAGTTCCTACGAGTTACGTTGGTCCCGTGGGAGGTGTTAGTGCCACCCACGGGGCCGTTCGGGGGCTGTTTCGAGTTTTCACCCTCTAACGCCATGTTAAGCCTAAGTGTAGAAATAAGCAAATTACCGTCGTACTATCAAACCGGTACACCCGCGGCTGCGGGGTCAGTTCCTACGAGTTACGTTGGTCCCGTGGGAGGTATTGGTGCCACCCACGGGGCCGTTCGGGGGCTGTTTCGAGTTCTCACCCTCTAACGCCATGTTTTTAAGCCTAAGTGTGGAAATAAGCAAATTATCGTCGTACTCTCAAACCGGGAGACCCGCGGCTGCGGGGTCAGTTTCTACGAGTTACGTTGGTCTCGTGGGAGGTGTTGGTGCCACCCACGGGGCCGTTTGGGGGCTGTTTCGAGTTCTCACCCTCTAACGCCATGTTTTTAAGCCTAAGTGTGGAAATAAGTAAATTATCGTCATACTCTCAAACCGAGACACCCGCGGCTGCGGGGTCAGTTCCTACGAGTTACGTTGGTCCCGTGGGAGGTGTTGGTGCCACCCACGGGGCCGTTCGGGGGCTGTTTCGAGTTTTCACCCTCTAACGCCATGTTAAGCCTAAGTGTAGAAATAAGAAAATTACCGTCGTACTCTCAAACCGGGACACCCGCGGCTGCGGAGTCAGTTCCTACGAGTTACGTTGGTCCCGTGGGAGGTGTTGGTGCCACCCACGGGGCCGTTCGGGGCTGTTTCGAGTTCTCACCCTCTAACGCCATGTTTTTAAGCCTAAGTGTGGAAATAAGTAAATTATCGTCGTACTCTCAAACCGGGACACCCGCGGCTGTGGGGTCAGTTCCTACGAGTTACGTTGGTCCCGTGGGAGGTGTTAGTGCCACCCACGGGGCCGTTCGGGGGCTGTTTCGAGTTTTCACCCTCTAACGCCATGTTAAGCCTAAGTGTAGAAATAAGCAAATTACCGTCGTACTATCAAACCGGGACACCCGCGGCTGCGGGGTCAGTTCCTACGAGTTACGTTGGTCCCGTGGGAGGTATTGGTGCCACCCACAGGGCCGTTCGGGGGCTGTTTCGAGTTCTCACCCTCTAACGCCATGTTTTTAAGCCTAAGTGTGGAAATAAGCAAATTATCGTCGTACTCTCAAACCGGGAGACCCGCGGCTGCGGGGTCAGTTTCTACGAGTTACGTTGGTCTCGTGGGAGGTGTTGGTGCCACCCACGGGGCCGTTTGGGGGCTGTTTCGAGTTCTCACCCTCTAACGCCATGTTTTTAAGCCTAAGTGTGGAAATAAGTAAATTATCGTCATACTCTCAAACCGCGACACCCGCGGCTGCGGGGTCAGTTCCTACGAGTTACGTTGGTCCCGTGGGAGGTGTTGGTGCCACCCACGGGGCCGTTCGGGGGATGTTTCGAGTTTTCACCCTCTAACGCCATGTTAAGCCTAAGTGTAGAAATAAGCAAATTACCGTCGTACTCTCAAACCGGGACACCCGCGGCTGCGGAGTCAGTTCCTACGAGTTACGTTGGTCCCGTGGGAGGTGTTGGTGCCACCCACGGGGCCGTTCGGGGGCTGTTTCGAGTTCTCACCCTCTAACGCCATGTTTTTAAGCCTAAGTGTGGAAATAAGCAAATTATCGTCGTACTCTCAAACCGGGAGACCCGCGGCTGCGGGGTCAGTTCCTACGACTTACGTTGGTCCCGTGGGAGGTGTTGGTGCCACCCACGGGGCCGTTCGGGGGCTGTTTCGAGTTCTCACCCTCTAACGCCATGTTTTTAAGCCTAAGTGTGGAAATAAGAAAATTATCGTCGTACTCTCAAACCGGGACACCCGCGGCTGTGGGGTCAGTTCCTACGAGTTACGTTGGTCCCGTGGGAGGTGTTGGTGCCACCCACGGGGCCGTTCGGGGGATGTTTCGAGTTTTCACCCTCTAACGCCATGTTAAGCCTAAGTGTAGAAATAAGCAAATTACCGTCGTACTCTCAAACTGGGACACCCCCGGCTGCGGGGTCAGTTCCTACGAGTTACGTTGGTCCCGTGGGAGGTGCCACCCACGGGGCCGTTCGGGGGATGTTTCGAGTTTTCACCCTCTAACGCCATGTTAAGCCTAAGTGTAGAAATAAGCAAATTACCGTCGTACTCTCAAACTGGGACACCCCCGGCTGCGGGGTCAGTTCCTACGAGTTACGTTGGTCCCGTGGGAGGTGTTGGTGCCACCCACGGGGCCGTTCGGGGGCTGTTTCGAGTTCTCACCCTCTAACGCCATGTTTTTAAGCCTAAGTGTGGAAATAAGCAAATTATCGTCGTACTCTCAAACCGGGAGACCCGCGGCTGCGGGGTCAGTTCCTACGAGTTACGTTGGTCCCGTGGGAGGTGTTGGTGCCACCCACGGGGCCGTTCGGGGGCTGTTTCGAGTTCTCACCCTCTAACGCCATGTTTTTAAGCCTAAGTGTGGAAATAAGTAAATTATCGTCGTACTCTCAAACCGGGACACCCGCGGCTGCAGGGTCAGTTCCTACGAGTTACGTTGGTCCCGTGGGAGGTGTTGGTGCCACCCACGGGGCCGTTCGGGGGCTGTTTCGAGTTTTCACCCTCTAACGCCATGTTAAGCCTAAGTGTAGAAATAAGAAAATTACCGTCGTACTCTCAAACCGGGACACCCGCGGCTGTGGGGTCAGTTCCTACGAGTTACGTTGGTCCCGTGGGAGGTGTTGGTGCCACCCACGGGGCCGTTCGGGGGCTGTTTCGAGTTCTCACCCTCTAACGCCATGTTTTTAAGCCTAAGTGTGGAAATAAGCAAATTATCGTCGTACTCTCAAACCGGGAGACCCGCGGCTGCGGGGTCAGTTCCTACGAGTTACGTTGGTCCCGTGGGAGGTGTTGGTGCCACCCACGGTGCCGTTCGGGGGCTGTTTCGAGTTCTCACCCTCTAACGCCATGTTTTTAAGCCCAAGTGTGGAAATAATTAAATAATCGTCGTACTCTCAAACCGGGACACCCGCGGCTGCGGGGTCAGTTCCTACGAGTTACGTTGGTCCCGTGGGAGGTGTTGGTGCTACCCACGGGGCCGTTCGGGGGCTGTTTCGAGTTTTCACCCTCTAACGCCATATTAAGCCTAAGTGTAGAAATAAGCAAATTACCATCGTACTGTCAAACCGGGACACCCGCGGCTGCGGGGTCCGTTCCTACGAGTTACGTTGGTCCCGTGGGAGGTGTTGGTGCCACCCACGAGGCCGTTCGGGGGCTGTTTCGAGTTCTCACCCTCTAACGCCATGTTTTTAAGCCTAAGTGTGGAAATAAGCAAATTATCGTCGTACTCTCAAACCGGGAGACCCGCGGCTGCGGGGTCAGTTCCTACGAGTTACGTTGGTCCCGTGGGAGGTGTTGGTGCCACCCACGGGGCCGTTCGGGGGCTGTTTCGAGTTCTCACCCTCTAACGCCATGTTTTAAAGCCTAAGTGTGGAAATAAGTAAATTATCGTCATACTCTCAAACCGGGACACCCGCGGCTGCGGGGTCAGTTCCTACGAGTTACGTTGGTCCCGTGGGAGGTGTTGGTGCCACCCACGGGGCCGTTCGGGGGCTGTTTCGAGTTCTCACCCTCTAACGCCATGTTTTTAAGCCTAAGTGTGGAAATAAGCAAATTATCGTCGTACTCTCAAACCGGGAGACCCGCGGCTGCGGGGTCAAGTCCTACGAGTTACGTTGGTCCCGTGGGAGGTGTTGGTGCCACCCACGGGGCCGTTCGGGGGCTGTTTCGAGTTCTCACCCTCTAACGCCATGTTTTAAAGCCTAAGTGTGGAAATAAGTAAATTATCGTCATACTCTCAAACCGGGACACCCGCGGGTGCGGGGTCAGTTCCTACGAGTTACGTTGGTCCCGTGGGAGGTGTTGGTGCCACCCACGGGGCCGTTCGTGGGCTGTTTCGAGTTTTCACCCTCTAACGCCATGTTAAGCCTAAGTGTAGAAATAAGCAAATTACCGTCGTACTCTCAAACCGGGAGACCCGCGGATGCGGGGTCAGTTCCTACGAGTTACGTTGGTCCCGTGGGAGGTGTTGGTGCCACCCACGGGGCCGTTCGGGGGCTGTTTCGAGTTCTCACCCTCTAACGCCATGTTTTTAAGCCTAAGTGTGGAAATAAGCAAATTATCGTCGTACTCTCAAACCGGGAGACCCGCGGCTGCGGGGTCAGTTCCTACGAGTTACGTTGGTCCCGTGGGAGGTGTTGGTGCCACCCACGGGGCCGTTCGGGGGCTGTTTCGAGTTCTCACCCTCTAACGCCATGTTTTTAAGCCTAAGTGTGGAAATAAGTAAATTATCGTCGTACTCTCAAACCGGGACACCCGCGGCTGCGGGGTCAGTTCCTACGAGTTACGTTGGTCCCGTGGGAGGTGTTGGTGCCACCCACGGGGCCGTTCGGGGGATGTTTCGAGTTTTCACCCTCTAACGCCATGTTAAGCCTAAGTGTAGAAATAAGCAAATTACCGTCGTACTCTCAAACCGGGACACCCGCGGCTGCGGGGTCAGTTCCTACGAGTTACGTTGGTCCCGTGAGAGGTGTTGGTGCCACCCACGGGGCCGTTCGGGG
Source organism: Sambucus nigra (assembly GCA_949130495.1). Lineage (NCBI taxonomy): Eukaryota > Viridiplantae > Streptophyta > Magnoliopsida > Dipsacales > Adoxaceae > Sambucus > Sambucus nigra. Next base: position 43,672,361 of record OX422210.1, on the reverse strand, counting down.
GCTGTTTCGAGTTCTCACCCTCTAACGCCATGTTTTTAAGCCTAAGTGTGGAAATAAGCAAATTATCGTCGTACTCTCAAACCGGGAGACCCGCGACTGCGGGGTCAGTTCCTACGAGTTACGTTGGTCCCGTGGGAGGTGTTGGTGCCACCCACGGGGCCGTTCGGGGGCTGTTTCGAGTTCTCACCCTCTAACGCCATGTTTTTAAGCCTAAGTGTGGAAATAAGTAAATTATCGTCGTACTCTCAAACCGGGACACCCGCGGCTGTGGGGTCAGTTCCTACGAGTTACGTTGGTCCCGTGGGAGGTGTTGGTGCCACCCACGGGGCCGTTCGGGGGCTGTTTCGAGTTTTCACCCTCTAACGTCATGTTAAGCCTAAGTGTAGAAATAAGCAAATTAGTGTCGTACTCTCAAACCGGGACACCCGCGGCTACGGGGTCAGTTCCTACAAGTTACGTTGGTCCCGTGGGAGGTGTTGGTGCCACCCTAGGGGCCGTTCGGGGGTGTTTCGAGTTCTCACCCTCTAACGCCATGTTTTTAAGCCTAAGTGTGGAAATAAGCAAATTACCGTCGTACTCTCAAACCGGGACACCCGCGGCTGCGGGGTCAGTTCCTACGAGTTACGTTGGTCCCGTGGGAGGTGTTGGTGCCACCCACGGGCCCGCTCGGGGGCTGTTTCGAGTTCTCACCCTCTAACGCCATGTTTTTAAGCCTAAGTGTGGAAATAAGCAAATTATCGTCGTACTCTCAAACCGGGAGACCCGCGGCTGCGGGGTCAGTTCCTACGAGTTACGTTGGTCCCGTGGGAGGTGTTGGTGCCACTCACGGGGCCGTTCGGGGGCTGTTTCGAGTTATCACCCTCTAACGCCATGTTTTTAAGCCTAAGTGTGGAAATAAGTAAATTATCGTCGTACTCTCAAGCCGGGACACCCACGGCTGCGGGGTCAGTTCCTATGAGTTACGTTGGCCCCGTGGGAGGTGTTGGTGCCACCCACGGGGCCGTTCGGGGGCTGTTTCGAGTTTTCACCCTCTAACGCCATGTTAAGCCTAAGTGTAGAAATAAGCAAATTACCGTCGTACTCTCAAACCGGGACACCCGCGGCTGCGGGGTCAGTTCCTACGAGTTACGTTGGTCCCGTGGGAGGTGTTGGTGCCACCCACGGGGCCTTTCGGGAGCTGTTTCAAGTTCTCACCCTCTAACGCCATGTTTTTAAGCCTAAGTGTGGAAATAAGCAAATTATCGTCGTAGTCTCAAACCGGCAGACCCGCGGCTGCGGGGTCAGTTCCTACGAGTTACGTTGGTCCCGTGGGAGGTGTTGGTGCCACCCACGGGGCCGTTCGGGGGCTGTTTCGAGTTCTCACCCTCTAGCGCCATGTTTTTAAGCCTAAGTGTGAAAATAAGTAAATTATCGTCGTACTCTCAAACCGGGACACCCGCGGCTGCGGGGTCAGTTCCTACGAGTTACGTTGGTCCCGTGGGAGGTGTTGGTGCCACCCACGGGGCCGTTCGGGGGCTGTTTCGAGTTTTCACCCTCTAACGCCATGTTAAGCCTAAGTGTAGAAATAAGCAAATTACCGTCGTACTCTCAAACCGGGACACCCGCGGCTGCGGGGTCAGTTCCTACGAGTTACGTTGGTCCCATGGGAGGTGTTGGTGCCAGCCACGGGCCGTTCGGGGGCTGTTTCGAGTTCTCACCCTCTAACGCCATGTTTTTAAGCCTAAGTGTGGAAATAAGCAAATTACCGTCGTACTCTCAAACCGGGACACCCGCGGCTGCGGGGTCAGTTCCTACGAGTTACGTTGGTCCCGTGGGAGGTATTGGTGCCACCCACGGGGCCGTTCGGTGGATGTTTCGAGTTCTCACCCTCTAACGCCATGTTTTTAAGCCTAAGTGTGGAAATAAGCAAATTACCGTCGTGCTCTCAAACCGGGACACCCGCGGCTAAGGGGTCAGTTCCTACGAGTTATGTTGGTCCCGTGGGAGGTGTTGGTGCCACCCACGGGGCCGTTCGGGGGCTGTTTCGAGTTCTCACCCTCTAACGCCATGTTTTTAAGCCTAAGTGTGGAAATAAGCAAATTACCGTCGTACTCTCAAACCGGGACACCCGCGGCTGCGGGGTCAGTTCCTACGAGTTACGTTGGTCCCGTGGGAGGTGTTGGTGCCACCCACGGGGCCGTTCGGGGGCTGTTTCGAGTTTTCACCCTCTAACGCCATGTTAAGCCTAAGTGTAGAAATAAGCAAATTACCGTCGTACTCTCAAACCGGGACACCCGCGGCTGCGGGGTCAGTTCCTACGAGTTAGTTTGGTCCCGTGGGAGGTGTTGGTGCCACCCACGGGGCCGTTCGGGGGCTGTTTCGAGTTTTCACCCTCTAACACCATGTTTTGCTTAAGTGTAGAAATACGCAAATTACCGTCTTATTCTTAAACCGGGAGACCCGCGGCTGCGGGGTCAGTTCCTACGAGTTACGTTGGTCCCGTGGGAGGTGTTGGTGCCACCCACGGGGCCGTTCGGGGGCTATTTCGAGGTGGTTTAGGGTTGCGAGGTTAATGGCTGTAACGAGGGGTTGGGGATGTACATCGGTTCGAGGATTTGGGGTAAAAGTGGTGCGGGTAAATGATAAGGGTGGGTGAAATGGGGTGGAAGGATGGAAATAGGAGGTCGGGTGGGGGTTTGAAGTAGGTATGAAACCCGTAAAAGGATGTGGATCATTTTGGGGGTCGGGTTGGTGAAATGAGGTGGACCCCTAAAAAGAATTAGCGGGATTGGGGGCTGTGTAGTGTAGGGGCTGAATTGGGCTAGGTTGAGGGACGGGAGTGTGTGGATGAGAGGTGTGAACGAGCAGGTTAGGGTCTGGGGCAGATCTGCCGGAATATGGGTATTTTCCGGGGACATGAAGGTAGGGGCTGCCATTGGAAGAAGGCCGGGGAGATGCGAAGGGGTCGGAAGTGGTTGGGGGGATTTCGGGAGGCTGTCCTGGGTCAGATGCAGGCTGGGGGGTTATTTTTTTGGGCTCGGGAGGTGCGTCGGCAGGGGTAAGGTGGGCGCAAGTTTCAGGCGATGGAGGGAGGGTGGGTGCGAAGGCGGTCAGGTCAGGGTGTTTGCATAGGGGGGCGGTTACGGCAACAGGTGGGCTGGGGTGGGCAGCATATATATGCCGCAGTTGGCATATATATGCATATATATGCTGCATATATATGCAGTGCATATATATGCATATATATGTATATGCATATATATGCACTGCATATATATGCATATATATGCAGCAGTTATATGGCTACATATATATGCACTTCCTCCTTTTTCAACAGTCCACACAAGCACACGCACGCACACACTCACACGCGCACACAAACACACGCACGCACGCACGCACGCACGCAATCCCCACCTTTGCCATGCCCTGCATTTTACTCCCGAAAAAAATTATGTAATAGCCTCACATCCCATGTCAAAAAATTTTGGTTGAGGGGCTGCCAGGATAAAAATGGTATATACTGGATTAGTTGGGATACGGTAGTTTTTCCCAAGGTGGAGGGGGGGATGGGATTTAGAGATTTCAAAAGTTTTAACCGAGTTTTGCTTGCAAACATGTGCTGGAGAATTATGAAAAACCTTAATTCCTTGTGTTCTAAAATCCTCAAAAATATTTACTTCCCTAATTGTTTGTTCTTAGAAGCAAAAACGGGCCACAAACCATCTAAGGTGTGGAGCAGTCTTATGGAAGGCAATGATCTTCTTTAATCAGGTCTAAGATGGCGTATTGGCAATGGTGAGTGCGTGAACATCTGGGTGGACGTGTGAGTCCCCACAATTCCCAGCGGAAAAATCTCCTTCCGTAGGGCCAGGAGATGGAATCTATCAAACACATCTCGTTTCGATGCAAAGTGGCTTAAAAAATCTGGAGCTTGTGTGGACTGTTGAAAAAGGAGGAAGTGCTTCCAATTATTTTGGATTTTATCACCAATATGCACACACTCACACGCGCACACAAACACACGCACGCACGCACGCACACTCTCACTACATATATGCATATGCATATAGGCATACATGCCGCGTCCCCTCCCCCCTTCCCCACTCACACACACACACACACACACACACACACACACACACAAACACACACACACGCACACACACACACGCGCACGCCCCCTGCCCATCGCCTCCCCCCTTCCCACTCACACACGCGCACAATCACAAACATGCACACACGCACACACGCGCCCCCTGCCCATCCCCTCCCCCCTTTCCCACTCACACGCGCACACACACAAACATGCACACACGCACACACACAAGCCGGGAGCGCCGTGACTACACGGTCGGTTCCTACGACTTACATTGGTCCCGTGCGAGATGTTCGTGACTCTTGCGGGACTGTTTTGTGGGTGTTTTACGTTTTCACCGTTCGATGGCTATTTTAAGGCTGTTTTACGTGTTCAAAAGTTATCCAAACCCAAAATAATTAAAAAATTGAATCAATGCATATTTAACCTTAAAATAAAGTGCATCATAGGTCTATCCATTACCTGGATATTTTGTTACACCCAACGCCAATCAGAACCTTCTCTATGCCAGCAGCGATGCAATTTCAGATTATGTTTGATAGTAGTTCGACCCCAACATCAATGTATCCTATGACAGTGAAAAAATAATGAATTTTTTGCAAACAGTTATGTTCAATTAAAAAAATGGTAGAACCAAAAAATAGCAGGACATTACACTTAAAAGTAGATGAAATTCATAAATTAATGTAAAGTGCTAATACAATGTCAATATCATAATAGGATACAAATAAGATTGATGAGGATAAAATAATATTTTGATACTCAATCTTCCTCTAAATCAACTAAAAGATCCTTCAAATTAGGGTTGTCATCAAGAGCTGACTGGAACTCTTTTGGAGCCTTTAATGCGTCTACTTCAGTAGTCATACCCTTTGGTGCATGCACAACAATAGACCAATTGCCATCGTTTATGCACTTCGAGTAGAATACCTTCTTTACATTCTGAAAGGCACAAATAAAAGGCTCGTCGACTATGCGGTCTTTAGTCTTCAGCTTTGATAAATCTACCATAATAAGTTTGGAGTCGGGATCAACTTTGCAAGCATTCGTTGTATCCTCCACCTTTACCCAATCACAATAGAATATGGTTTCTGTGAAATCCCCTATTTCTACCATAATAAGGGTATCTATGATTGATGTGTAGATGTCAGTGACATGAACTCGGAATCCCCTATTTCTCAACTTGTTGGCAAGATTCAATTTTACGTGCATGTGGCGCGAGACATCACAGTCTATGTCAATGCTCTCTGTACGCAGCTGTATCCATAACGGGTGGATTTTTTTTTCCGCCTTCTCCAACAACGTAACCAAGGTAAGGGCTATGTCGGGATTATGTGTGTGAAATATATTTTGTATAACGTCATCACAGTTTTCTGGTAGAGAAAATAGAATACGATCGAACAAGTAATCTTGTTGGATATCAAATCCATGATTTATAAGGTAGTTAAATTGTTCGATCTTTTTATTTCCGTACCTATAAATAGGAGTACCCTCTATATGACGCACGCTAATAAAAGAGTTATGTGTGCGGTCTAATTGCAACCTGTCCCACTCTTGTTGACAGTATTTATCACCGTGCCTCATTTTTCCTGAGAAAAGTAGTATCCAACAAATTTTATAACATATACATTTATCGACACTAGTATCAATTCAATAAATTCAACATAGTATCCAACACGACATGCATATAACCCCCAATATAGTATGATGGCACGCATATAACCCCCTATAAAATCCCACGAGGTAGATGTAATTTTTTTTTTACTTATTAAGAATCCATTTAATAATATTTTGTCAAAAAAAATATAATGTCTAGGGTTATATTTTGAATAATATTTTGTCAAAAAAAAATCCCAATACAATGTCTAGGGTTTATTGAAATAAAATGTCTAGGGTTTATTGAAATAAAATACAATTTGTTTGTAGTTACACACATAAACACACATACACACATACATATAAACAGTAATCTATACATACACACACATATATACAAATCTATACATACACACACACATATAAACATAAATCTATACATACACACACATATATACAAATCTATACATACACACACATAAATCTATACATACACACACATATACACACATATACTAACACAATGAGAATCGAAATGCACGAGAATCGAAATGAGGGATGGAAATCGCACAAATAAACACACAATACCTTTCTGACCCGAAATCTCAAGGATGGAAATCGCACAAATCGCCTAGGGCTTTAGACACTGACCTCGATCGACAGAAATGAAATGAGGGAGGCGCGATTCTTTTTTTTAAGGACTGAACCTGGTCACGGCCAACCACCGTGACCCACCATGCGCGACCCTTAAATGAAACTCAACTGCTGCTCGATTGAACCTAGTCACGGCCCAGAGCCGTGACCCCCAGTGCGCAACCTGCAAACCATCACCACCACTACTCGAATGAGGGATGGTCACGGCCTAAAGCCGTGACCCATACCAAGAAATGGTCACGGCCGTCAGCCGTGACCCGTGACCCCCAGTGCGCAACCTGCAAACCATCACCACCACTGCTCGAATGAAGGATGGTCACGGCCTAAAGCCGTGACCCATACCCAGAAATGGTCACGGCCCTCAGCCGTGACCCTTAATGTGTGTGTTATTTACTTCGTCATGCCTTTGGTCACGGACTTGGGCCGTGACCCCATCCGCGACCAGTTTGGAGGGAATTTTGGTGCGAATTTGGCGCCAAGATGGTCACGGCCTGGTCACGGCCTGGTCACGGCCCAAGTCCGTGACCCACAGTGGTCAGGGACTTGGGCCGTGACTACTTTCAAAGCATCCATGATCTAGTGTGATAATAAATATGGTCACGCCAAAAACTGCCTTGGTCACGGCCCAAGTCCGCGATCCATTGGTCGCGGACTTGGGCCGTGACCAACTCGGCGTGACCATTTGCTGGATTTGGTGTAGTGTTTCTTCTCTATAACTCTCGGCTTCATCTCTTTCCGGGAAAGTTGCGGTCGCGATGGTCTGGCCCGTTTGTTGTCAAGAATGTTTTCCCCCACGGAGCTGTCGAATTAGAAGATTTAAAAGGGGGGAATACATTCAAAGTGATTGGACAACGCCTAAAGCCATATCTTGAGGCGTGCGAAGAGGAAGTCGACACCGTTTGGTTGTCGGACCCTGTTTACGGGGTAGAGTGAACAGTTTCAGTTAGGTCGTCGCACCCCTGACGCGTATGGGGTGAGAGCCGTGTGTGTCGTGTGCATTAGTGAGTGTCGTTAGGACTTTGGTACATTCGGGTTTAGCATGTGCATGTTCGGGAATTGGGTCAATTCGAGTGACCGGTGTTATTGAGAGGTCCTTAGTCTATATTTGGTGAGGAGCGCGTGTTAAAAGTGCAATATTTCGAGGAAGAGAGGTTGAAATCCAGTTTCGGGGAAATTCCAGCCAAAAATCCCCAAGCCGGACCGGTTCCTTTAATTTAAGGCCGGACCGGTCCGCCCTCGGACCGGTTCCTTTAATTTTAGGCCGGACCGGTCCGCCTGTCGAATTTTCTGGAAATTAAAGAACCGGACCGGTCCGCCTCCTGCAGATTCGTTGAATCCCTTCTTCCCATGCACCCCCCCTTCCCCCCAATTACCATCCTTCCCTCCCATTCGGTTTCCCACATCCCCACACACCCTTTCCCTCCAAAAACCTTTCCCTCCAACCACCTTTTCCCTCCACATCCCTTCCCTCCACTATAAATTCAACCCTACCCCTCCTCTTCTCTTCACACCTCAAACATATTTCTCTCCTCTCCCTCTCCAGATTTTTGTGAGTTCTATCCTCTCTGTCTCCATGGCCCCCCGTGATGCTCCCACCAAATACGCATCCACCGACATCCTACACTCCGGGAGCAACGAGTTCCGCTCCCGCCAAAAGGAGCGATGGTGCACCAACTTCTTCGGGTCAAACCGCAAACTCCATATGGAGCGCGCGGTCCAATGGAACGCGCTGCCCAATTCTATCACGACCCTCTTCATGGCCCGGGGGTGGTGTCGGTTCCTCAACGAACCCCATGACGCCGTGTGGGCTTCCGAGGTCCGGTTATTCTATGGCACGCTTGTGCGGACGGACCAATTTGAGGCCCAAGCTTACGTTGATGGAACGGTCGTTCCTTTTTCCTTAGCCCTCCTCACGGCCAAATTGGCCACCTTTGGTGTCCCGGACCTCCAAGACTTCACATATCCTAGGAACGTTCCTCCGGTCGCTAAGGACGTCGTCATGGCGCGCATTGATCCAAACGTGGCTTGGGCGGGCCAAACCGTCGCTGTTGGACGACTTAACGAAACGGCGCGCCTCACTTTCCAAATTGTATGCGCCAACATTCTTCAAACGTCCAACGATTCCGCCATGAGGCCTCGGCAAGCCACCTTGACCTACCATCTCTTCGATCCCCAAACCTCCATCCATTTGGCCCGCACATTGTATGCCGACATCATCGCCGCTTCTTTGGATGAGAAGGGTACCGCCCCTTTGCCCTATGCCCGGTTGATCACGTCTATACTCCAAGACGCCGGCATTAAGGCCCCTGCCAACCGCACCCGGCTTCCCGGTCCCTTTGGACAGGGCACTCGCACTAAGAGTGCCAAACAGCTCTCCATAATCCGGGCACGGCGGGGGCATGATAGCGAGGAAGAGGCTGCCTCGGAAGAGAGCGCGGAGGAGGAGGCCGCCGAAGCGGACGTTGAAATGGGTGACGTCAGTTCCGACGACGAGTCGCCGGACGAGGAGGACGACCCAGACTTTGAATGGGCGGGTACCGATATCTCGACCCGGTTGCCCACCCTTGAAAATCGAGTCGAGACTTTTATGATCGACTACCGTCGAGATCAAAGTCGGGCAGCTCGAAGGCAAGCAGATATCTACCGACGCCTAGGGGATCCTTATGAGCCACTCCCACCACATTTTCATGACCCTTATGGCCCCGACGCGCCCAGCTCATCCCATTTCCCTTCCCCGTGATGTTTTGTTAATTATGGACTGTTTTGATGTATCCCTTCTCATGTCGCACATATGCTATATTCCTGTTTGTACCACAGTCCTATGATATATAAAGTTGCATTTTTCTATATTTGTTTGTTTTAATTATTGCACTTATTATTTTGCCTTATTTAGATTTTAGTCCTTTTTGCTTGAGGACAATGCAAAAGTCTAAGTTAGGGGGGGTCACAAGTGCATATTTCTAAAACTTCACAAATTTACCAAAAATGCCCAAAATTCCAAAAAAAAAAAAAAATCTGAAAAATCCAAAAACATTTTCTTTCAAAATAAATAAAAATTGGAATTCAAATTTTTCAAAAATATCATTAAAAGTCAAATTGGAGTCTCAAAGTGTAAAAAGTCAACACACACAAAGCCGAAATTGACCAAAGATGGAAATTGTGTGAAAATTGACAACTTAACGAATAAATGTGGAGATTAACAAACCCGGTGAGATTCGAGTATATCACGTTTTGCGAGATTTTAAATCAATCCGAGTTAATTGTTAACTCAAAGTTCTTTTTAGCGCGTAATAAGTTGTCAAGGATGTTAATTCTTTCATTTTGATTGGTTTTGAAAAATGTGTGTAATATTGCCTTGAAAAACGTGTCAAATTAGTCTCTAAACTTAAATTCACCTCGAAACGCACATGGTAACGCAATTAGCATTTTGGACAATGAAGTAGGCCCTCGTTTGTCATCCCAAAAATATTGGCCAGAAAAAGTAGCGAAAAATTACCCTTTGCAACCCAAATTGAGCCGAATAATTTTCCCTTTTGTTTGACAACCCGAAAAACCCAAAATGGCCCGGAATTGTGAAAATGGAAAAATCTCAGAATTTGAGTCCGAAGAGTGCATAAAAAGGGGCAAGGAAAAAAAAATTAGATATGCTCAACAAAAATAATAGAAAAAGAAGAAAAAGATGAGCAATAGCCCGGAAAAGGCACAAATGGACATCACGAATGACTTTTCCAATTCCAACTTTCTTACCTCCTTCATTTTACCCAATACAACCGTAAACCCGAAAAATTCCTAACCGAGTCCAAATTGCGAAAATTGAGTCCCGCGTGGAGAACTAATACACCAAAAGATAATATAAGAAGCTAAATGCGTGAAATAGAGGCGATGTTCCCGTTTTTAAAATCATAATCCGTTGATGAGATCCTTTCACTATAAAAATTTCCGTCTTTCTAATTGCATGCGTGAATTTGCTTCCATTACATTTACTCTTTATATCGCGCATGTCTAGAGAATAGCCATAATCCGAGAGATTCGTTTGTGAGTGCTTCCCGTGAGAATTTGAAATCAAAACGAACTTTCGGATAAGTAACGTAATGATTAATCGGTGGAAATTGGCGGTTATATTTCTGGCTTCGCACACACGCACTACAGTTGAGACTTGTAGACATGACTTAACGATGACTATTTTCTGGAAAAGTTTGAATTATACAATTTTTGGTTATTTTGAAGTTCTTTGAGTCGAATTTTGTGGGTATATTCTCTGCAAACCCTCACGAGACACAACTCGTCCCACTAGGGTAACGTAGGGGTTTAAAGGTTTGTTGCATATGCTAAATGCAATCGCGTGCCCGCGAAAGAGGTATTTTATTCCAATAAATGTTTTTCAAAAGTTGAGCCTTGCTAGAATTCTTTTACATTGCTCGGGACGCGCAAAGTTCTAAGTTAGGGGGGTTTGATTAGGCATAAATTCTTCCCAATTTATCCCTTAATTTCGGTACTTTAATCACCTCAAACAACGTAATTGGATTGACTTTATCTCATAATCTTGCTATTGACTCATCCTAATAAGTACACCGAGTTTCTGGTATTTTGTTATGATTTTACAAGTATCTAATGTCAAGAAATGGAAGAAGGAAACCGGAAGAATAGAGAAAGTCAACGAGAAAAGTCAAAAGGGAAAAAGAGTCATTCCTACTCAGAATCCGGATGAGGTACCTAAAGAGAAGTTGAAGTTATCATCCTCACAAGCACCTAGGAAGAAACGGCACCTCAATCGGACACCCGGAGCAAAAGATATGGACAGTCAAAGTTTGAGAGAAAAGTCAAATAGGCAGACCGGTCCGCCCTAAACCCGGACAGGTCCGCTGTGCAAACTCCAGAGGACTGCGAACCGAAAGCGAACCGAAGAGCACAAAAAATAAAAGAACCGATCCGCACCCGGACCGGTCCGCTTGGAAAATAAAAGAACCGATCCGCTTTAGAAGCGGACCGATCCGCCTAAGGGCCGGACCGGTCGGCCCATCGAGATTTTGTTTTCTGATTCTCCTCTAAAGACTCCGACTTATACTCAACTTCTTGGAATTTCATGTAGAGTATAAAAACCCGAATTATTTTCGTTGTAAAGTAGGCAAGAACGGAGGGGATTAGTTTAATCTCTTTTATTCTTCCAAAAACCCTAGTTGTAGATACAATTTCCATTTTTTATTCAAGGATTGAAGGTTTATTCAAAGTTTGTGTGATCACCAATTTTAGTTATTGTTGCGATTGTTCCTTGGGTAACTTTAGTAAGTTGTTTCTTCTTTGTGATTCTATTCTACAGTATTCCATCAATTGTCCTTAGATTAATCATGAACTCTTGCATGTTAAACACTGTTTTAATCACTTTCGGTATGTCCGGCTAGATTTCCAAGGTCGGGTTACATGAACCCAACCTGATGTGATCATTGCACGTATAAAGTTAATCCTCTGAATTTAGTAATTAATTGTGACCGTATTGCGTAGGGACACAACAATTGTAGGTCTAAATATCTCGTTTGCCTATGGGTAACCGGGATGATTGAGAATACAATTCGAGCGTCGCTATCGTGATACTGATTTACTCATCCTCAGATTAAGTATGACGCAGGCTTGAACCTCGTATACATAATGCTTGGGAGTACTAAATTCCGGGTCAAATTAATCAGTTAAATTTACGATTAGTTTTATACCATCAATACTCTAGGGTTGGGGGATTGTGTCTCTACCTTAATTTTCCAATTAGTTTTAGTTAACTTCTTTATTTTTTTCCTTTTCCCTTTCTCACTCAATCATCTTATTTTTATTTCTTTTTAGTGTCAAGTTAGGGTTAACAGTCTTACCTTTGTCGTCACGTTCACTCGTCCTAGTTCCCTGAGGATTCGATACCCAGACTCGCCACTATACTCCGCAAGAGTGTAGTTAAAGTTTAGGTTTTTTTGTATTGTGGTTGGAAGCCGACAACAACGACTAGCGTATTTACACGAACGCTCGGTTTTCGACTCAATCACACACCCACCCTCAAGAATTACTAAAAACCACCCAAGAACCATTCTCCCATAACTCAGTCCAATTTCAACCCATTTCGAACCCATCCCCTCCTATGCTAGCCCATCTACAATCTGCCCTAGGTGGCACCCCTCAAACACATTCAAGAACTAGGGCTTGCCGCTAAGAAAATGGTTTTTGACCCAGGGGAAGATATTTTTTTTATTCAAATGAGAGGCAAGAGGAAGAAAATGAAGATTGACGCAAGAATTGAAGAATCTTCTGATTTATTTTTTTAGAAAGAAAAAAAATAATTTTGAGCTCAATTATTTTTTGGAGTTTTGTGAAGTGTTTAAACACTATATAAAAAATCAGCTCAAAAATGCCTGTAAGTAAGGGTCCTTAATGGAGCCCCTTAATGGAGCCTGACCATGTATATATATATGCGATTATGTAAGTATCCAGGTAGAATCATCCAAATTTATCTCAAGAATTTTTTTATAAATAAGAAGCATGAACGTGAGATATTGTTTTCCACATGATGGTTTTGAGTGAAATGAAGTTGTTATTACCTGGGCACGAAAACATCTTTTTAATGGAACTCCATCTTAGGAAGAAACCAAGCAGAGGATGTATTATTAAATAGAAAAAAATAAAGGGAGAAGAGGCAAAACCTCTACAAAGCCACAAAAGAAATCAACTAGCAATTGTTCTCTCAAACAAAAACAAAAAGGAGATGATTAGAACCTAAAAATGAAACAAAGAAATTAAAATCTAAATCTGTAGTTTGGACAATGAGAAGCATCTCTACCAACTAAACTTTGGATTTCATGATGAGGAGACTACGACCAATGTAAATATTAGTAATTAAGACCCATTTTGGAGATCTTATCAGTAACCATGTTCCCTTCTTTGAAGATGTGAGAGATTCCATAAGATTTATTAGAGATCCAATGTAAACAATTTCTCCATCTAGTAGCCAAATCCCAAGGTGGCTTAAAATATGAGAATGCAAAGAAGATATCACAGCAGTAGAATCATACCCAATCCAGAAATAAGAGCAAGCAATTCAGCATAAAAAGTTGAGTGAGTTTCAATGAAAGAACAATAAACACTCTAACAAAGCCTTTATGAGTTCTAAAAACACCTCTAATGGCATCAGAGCTAGGATTACCAAGGGATAAGCCACCAGTGTTTAACTTCAACCAACCAGGAAGGAGCTTTTCTATGTTTTCCAGGAATGCCCAGTCCATGAAGAATAGATAAATCCATATAAGAATTTTTCATATGACCATGAAGTGCAATGCTGAATAGAGGGAGTACTGCAATTAAAAGTGGCTTGAATTCTACTTCTCCAAATTATGTCTAAACGGCCAAGAAAACAAGTAATCAACCAGTGTGTAATTTAAGAACTGAGCTTGAATTTAAGAGCATCCTTCCAAGAGTCAAGAGGGTACTCTTTCAAACATAAGCTTTAATTGAAAGTAGAAAGAAACCGGCTCCAGATTTTAGCAGCAAAAGGGCATGTGATGAACAAGTGGTCGACATCTTCCAAAGCCTTTTTACATAGGGTGCATCTAGATGGAAAACTGAAACCTTTATTTTGGAGATGATCCTGAGTTGAAACTTTATTATGAAAAAGTCTCCAACAAAATATAGATATTATAGGAGGAATGAAAGGCCTCCAAAGCCATTTGAAGTGAAATTAACTCTATAATTGTTCAGCTGTAGAGAATACGTCATTTTAACTCTCAAATCACCATTGTTAGAGATATTTCAAATGAGCTTGTCCTTAACAGGAAAAGAGGGTAGATGAATGGAAGCAATCTGATAAGATATATTGGGGAAAAGAAGAGGGAAATCAACTAGAATATCCTTTTCCCATTGGAAATAAGGGAGCTCACAGTGAGCTTAAGTCTACTAGAGTCCAAGTTTAGACCCCTGCATAGATTTGGTAATGGATTGCCCCAGACTGATGTCCGTTCATAAATTAATGGAATCACCATCTCCTACTATCCACTGAGCATTAAATTTAATGAAAGAGAGCTTATTTGAAACCTGCACATATAGAACTAATTTTGTAAGAACATTTTTCTTTAAGAGGATTGAATCTAGCAATAATAAAATTAGACCACATGGAAGGTTTGGAAATGATGTCCCAAGCCTGGTTCATTAGAATAGACCAGTTAAAAATAGTGTATTTTTTTATGCTCAAGCCACCATTAATCTTCTCTTTGTAGACCTTGCCTCCCGGGACAGTAATAGGCTTAAAAGCGAAGATATTTTCAGACCAGAGAAAATTCCTTGTCGATTGATTAATCTTCTTTATGAGATAAGAGGGCCATTTATATATCATAAAACTATGCAGAAGAATAGAAGTAATGACAGACCTATAAGCTTAGCCCGGCTAGCCAAAGAGAGAAGCTTCCCAATACAGCCTTCTGACTTAGTCGTGATATTTATTATGTTGAAGATGATAAGTTATAGGATTTCCTCTGAAAATTGGCACACCAAGATAAGAGAAGGAAGAGTGGCCTTCTTTGATGCCCAGTAAAGTGCATATAGAAGATTTCCTGTCAGCAATTCCTTTGCCAATGAAAACATTACATTTATTATTGTTGATTCTTTGACCTAATGAGGCAACATACTCTTCAAAAGCATTAGTGATAGAAATAAGAGAATGGTCTCTGCTAAAAAAAAAACATGATATCATCTGCATATATGAGGTGAGAAGGAGAAGTGAATCTTTTAGGTGAAGAGATGGTTGAATGGTGCCCTGTTTCACTTTGAGATCAGTATTTCCACTAAGAAGATCAACTTCAATATAGAATAGCACATGAGACAAGGGATCCCCCTACCTGACCCCAAATATCCACAAGGAGAGTCATCAACAATAATGAAGACCTGAGCAGAGTTTAGGATGACATTAATCCAAGAGGTAAAGGTGTTGCAGAAGCCAAAAGTAGCGAGATTTTTTAATATGAAAGACCAACTAATGGTGTTAAATGCCTTGGTCACATCCAATTTGATAGCAACATTGCCTCCCATACTCCAACAGATTAAAGCATTTAAAGGCAAGTCCAATGCTATGAACAATACTACTACCTCTAATGAGATTAAATTAGTTAGATATGAGGATTCCAGATGTAATTTTGCATAGTATGCTAGCAAGAATTTAATAATAATTTTGAAACTAAATTTTTCTAAAGCCATAGGTCTGTATTAATAGATAGCGTCAGCATTGGAAGATTTAGGCAACAAGAAGACGTGGTTTGCATTAAAACCAAGGAGAATCCAACCATTCTTTAAGAAACTAATAACTGCCTTTGAAACATCAGAGTGAACAGGGTCCCAAAACTTTTGAAATAGTAGCCCACCAAATCCATCCAGGTCAGGAGAGGAAGATGAATCCATAGAAAGAACTGTGCTTCTCACTTATTCAAGATGGGGGATCTCAGATAAGAGATCATTCTCTTCTTGACTTACTAAGGAAGGAACAATAGATTCAATAAGACCATTAATAGATTTTCAAAATAGAGTGAAGTAAAGTAGTTAACAATATGGGATTCAATCTAAAGAGGATTAGATGTAGAGGTTGAGCCCTCTTTCAAAATGGCAATTGGACTTCGGGCGGATTTACATTTAGCCATCTTCAGGAAAAAAATGAGAATTTCTATCACCTTCCGTAAGACACTTAACTATAGCTTTGTCTTTCTAAAACATCTCCTTGATATATAAACCCAAATGGTTTGGGCCCTAATAAGTTGGAATAGAGGGAGTAAGAACGAGAGAATGATGGATATGTATACTTTCGGTGGATTTTGGCAAGTAGGTTCTGATTTTTTGGCTAGTAGGTTTTGTTGGTACCCCTTAAATTAAGAAGCTTTGTCTCCTTGAAGGGTCTTTAAAAGGGAAGTAATTCTGTCCATATTAAAAACACCAAAAACATCAAACACTAAGAAGAGTTAGAGAGTGAGAAAGTGTTCATTTGAAGTTTTGAGTATACACATTTGTGTAGAAAAATACACATTGTATTTTTCATTTGTAGTGCATTTGTGAGAGTCTCTTTTGTAACTCATTTGTAATAATGAATTGATTCGAGTGTCAGTGGACGTAGCCAAATTGGTGAACCACTTAAATATTTTGTCTCCCCTTGTGTTTTTTTTTTTTCTACTCATTATACTTTATTGTGAGTGTGCCATATTATTATTTGGGGTTACAGTCACTATCATTTGTTGACACGCTTCCGCACAACAAATTGGTATCAGAGCCAAGGTCCTCCGATCTAGGGATTTTGGATATTTTTTTGTGGAGAAATAACCATACGTATAGTATTATTCATATGGTACTATTCATACGGTTACTATTCATAGTCAGAAAAATTTCTAAACTTGGAATTTTTTCGTTTGCATTTTTTTTTACTGTGATAGTTTGAAAAATGGCAACCGCAAAATTTGACGTAGAAAAATTTGATGGGCAAAGAAATTTCAGCATATGACAATGTGAAGTTATGGATGTCTTAGTCCAACAAGAGCTGGAAATTGCTCTTGAAGATATGCCAGAAGATATTAAGGAAGATGACTGGAAGAAAATCAACCGCAAGGCTTGTGGTCATATTCGTCTTTATCTCGGCAAGGATAAAAAATATCCTTATATGCATGAGACCTCAGCATAAAAATTATGGAAACAATTGGAGGACAAGTATATGACGAAGAGCATTGAAAATTGGCTCTATTTGAAGAAGAAACTCTTTCGATTCCAATACACAGAAGGTATTTCTATGTCTGAGCATCTAGATAATTTTAACAAAATTATTGCTGATTTGCAAAATTTGGATATTGAAATTGATGATGAGGATAAAGCACTGTTAGTGCTAAATTCTCTACCTGACTCATATGAACATCTCATTACAACGCTATTGTACGGAAATGAGGAAATAAAATATGTTGAGGTCTTCAATACCTTAATGAATAATGAGGTTCGGAAGAAGGATAAGGTGGTATATAGAGACTCAACATCTGAAGCGTTGACGGTTTGTGGCAGAATAAATGAAAGGAAGAATGGCAACCGTGGAAGATCTCGATCTAAATCGAGAGGTGGGGCATCAACTTCGGGTAAGATAATTCCTGCAAAAGATGAATGCGCCTTTTGTCACCAGAAAGGGCATTGGGAGAAAGATTGTCCTAAGTTAAAGAAGGACACGAAGAAACCCACTGCAAACGTTGTGGCGAGTGACGATGAAGATTCTGAATTTGCGTTGTCTATTTCACCATTTGGATCCAGTTCCCAGGAATGGATTTTGGATTCGGGTTGTTCCTATCACATGTGTCCCAATAGGGAGCGGTTTTCTAACTTTAAGGAGCTAGATGGTCGAGTTGTTTTGATGGGCAATGATCATGCTTGTCAAACAAAAGGGATAGGAAAAATCCTACTGAAGTTGAATAGTGGAATAGTCAGAGTGCTTGAAGATATTCGGTATGTACCGAACCTGAAGAAAAATCTTATCTCACTTGGCGCTTTGGCATCTAAAGGTTATGATATCACACTGAAAGGAGATGGTCTGAAGGTGTCACATGGAGCCCTGGTTGTGATGAAGGGAACGAAAAAGAGTAATTTGTATTTTCTCCTTGGAAATACAGTTACAGGTGCAGCGGCAGTCTCAGAAAGTTCAGAAGAGCTTTCATCTAATGCTACGAGACTATGGCATGTACGCCTGGGACATACAAGAGAGAAGGCTTTACATGGATTAGTGAAGCAAGGTCTATTGAAAGGTGCCAAGACATGTAAGCTTGCATTTTGTGAACAATGTGTTCTGGGCAAGCAGACAAGAGTAAAGTTTGGCACAACTGTACATCGTACAAAGGGGACTCTTTATTATGTTCACACAGATGTTTGGGGACCTGCCAAAGTTTCATCTTTAGGAGGTAAGCATTATTTTGTATCTTTTGTGGATGAATTCTCCAGACGAGTTTGGGTGTACACCATGCAACATAAGGATGAAGTCTTGAGGATTTTCTTAAAGTGGAAAAAGATGATAGAGACTCAAACTGGCAGAAAAATTAAAAGACTCGGGTCGACAATGGCGGTGAATATAAGTCAGACCCATTTTTGCAAGTATTCCAGAAAGAGGGGATCGTTTGACACTTCAGAGTAAGAGGTACGCCACAACAAAATGTGGTGTCTGAACGTATGAATCGCACTTTGCTGGAGAAGGTACGATGCATATTGTCCAATGCCGGTTTGGGTAAGGCATTTTGGGCTGAAGTTGTTACATATGCATGTCACCTCATTAATAGGTTACCTGTAGCTGCAAATGAGGGAAAAACAACCATGGAGGTATGGTCGGAAAAACCTGCTACAAATTATGATTCTTTACGTATTTTCGGCTCCCCTGCATATTTCCATGTTAAGGAAAGGAAGTTGGATCCGAGAGCTAAGAAAGTCATATTCTTGGGCTTTAGTGATGGAGTGAAGGGGTATAGACTTTGGTGCCCCGAGAAGAAAAAGATCATAAATAGTAGGGATGTTACATTTGATGAATCTTCAATGTTGAAGAGTTCTCGAAAGGAGAGCAAAACCAAAGAAGTCCCATAGCAGGTAGAGCTTGAGACTCCAATTGTTCCAGCTAGGCTTATCACAAATTCAGAAATTGACGAGACAAGTACGGATGAGGTGGAAGATCTTTCCCTTAAGTCTCCTCAACTACAATATTCTGTTGCAGCTAATAGACCAAAAAGATAAAAAAGGAAACCTGGATGGCTTATTACTGACCTGGTGGCATATGCACTACCCATGGTTGAAGATGACATTCCATCTACTTATAAAGAAGTTGAAAGAAGCTTAGAAAGTGTAGATTGGAAGAAGGCGATGGACGAGGAGATACAGTCTCTTCATACGAACCAGACTTGGGAGTTAGTCCAACTTCCAAAAGAGAAGAAAGCCATTGGGTGCAAGTGGATATATGCGAAGAAGGAAGGCTCCTCGGAGAAAGACAGTGTAAGATTCAAGGCTAGGTTGGTGGCGAAAGGTTACGCGCAGAAGGAAGGGATCGAGCGATTATAAATAGGTATTTTCCCCGGTTGTGAAGCATTCTTTCATTCATATTTTGCTAGCATTAGTTACGCAGTTTGATCTCGAGTTGACACAACTTGCGTCAAAACTGCATTCTTACATGGAGATTTGGAGGAGCAAATTTATATGACTCAGTTAGAAGGGTACAAGGTTGCTGGTAAAGAAAATTAGGCCTACAAACTAAGAAAGTCGTTATATGGGTTGAAGCAAAGTCCAAGGCAGTGGTACAAGCGATTTGATCGGTTTATGTTTGTCAACAGTACAAAAGGAGCCATTATGATCATTGTGTGTATTTTCGTAAACTTCATGATGGATACTTTATTTATTTGCTCTTATATGTTGATGATATGCTGATTGCTTCTAAGAGCAAGGTAGAGATTGAAAAATTGAAAATTCAGTTAAGTCAAAAATTTGAGATGAAGGATCTAGGCGAAGCAAGGAAAATACTTGGCATGGAGATTAGCAGAAATTATTTCAGGGGCATTATTTGTTTGTCACAAAAATAGTATTTGAAGAAGGTATTACAGCGTTTTGGTATAGATTCTAACACCAAACCTTTAAGTACTTTGTTGGCCCCACACTGCAAGCTTAGTGCCATGGAATCCCTACAGACAGATGAGGAACGTTCAGAAATGGATCATGTTCCTTATGCTAATGCAGTGAGAAGTTTGACGTATGCAATGGTGTGTACGAGGCCTGATATTTCACAAGCTGTTAGTATGGTGAGAAGATACATGCATGATCCAGGAAAAATTCATTGGCAGGCTGTGAAATGGATATTACGGTACATCCATGGTACTGTATATTTTGGTTTGAAAATTGAGAAGGATTCACGTGCTCGTCAGCATGTGTTTGTCTATGTGGATTCGAATTATGCCTGTAATTTGGATAAACGACGGTCCACTACTGGTTATGTGTTTACACTAGCTGGAGGCCTATTCTGTTGGAGATTTACGCTACAGTCTATGATGGATTTGTCAACTACAGAGGCAGAGTATATAGCAGCGACAGAGGCCATTAAAGAGGCCATTTGAATTCATAGTTTGATTTCAAACTTGGGAATTGTTCAGGATCACGTGGATGTCTTCTGCGATATTCAGAATACCATCCACTTAGCCAAGAACCAGGTTCATCATTCACAGACAAAGCATATCGACGTTCGTTTCCACTTTGTTCGAGAAATTCTTTGAGGGTACTATTCTCCTCAAGAAGATTGGAACCGCGGATAATCCCATGGATATGCTGACGAAGATTGTTACTAGGATCAAGTTTGAACATTGTTTAAGATTGATCAATATGCTTCGTATTTGAACACCTTCGGGTGTATGGCGCTTACGAGCGCATTTGGAGGCTACTTGGATCATTAGAGATAATATGTGGTTATGTGTTTGGGTGGAGCTTTGTAAGGTGGAATTGTTTGATTGGAAAAAGTTTGACAGGGTGACCTGTAAAATTTTGCCAAGGTGGAGATTGTTGAAAAAGCTGACCAAAATCTACTTTCGGTGCATTTTGGCAAGTAGGTTTTGATTTTTTGGCTAGTAGGTTTTGTTTTGCACCCCTTAAATTGAGGAGCTTTGCCTCCTTCAAGGCTCTATAAAAGGGAAGTAATTCTGCCGATGTTAAACACACCGAAAACATCAAACACTAAGAAGAGTTAGAGAGTGAGAAAGAGTTCATTTGGAGTTTTGAGTATACACATTTGTGTAGAAAAATACATATTGTATTTTTCATTTGGAGTGTATTTGTGAGAGTCTCTTTTGTAACTCATTTGCAATAGTAAATTGATTCGAGTGTCAGTGGACGTAGCCAAATTGGTGAACCACTTAAATATTTTGTCTTCCCTTATGTGTGTGTTTCTTCTACTCATTATACTTTATTGTGAGTGTGCCATATTATTATTTGGGGTTACAGTCAGTATCATTTGTTGACAAGCTTTCGCACAACATAATTGTACCATAACTGGAATCCTAGGTAGGGAGCCAATTGTGATTGCACAAAATTTTGTCTAACCTTCTTTTGACCCTAGATAATTCTCACTTTTCACCCAAGAAAGTTAATTCCACACCAACAAAGTCAATGTGAAACAACTTACATGAATCAAGCATGTTCAGAAATTCCTCGCAGTCTAGCCTAAGAGGGGGGTTCGGGGGCCACTACACTCATGAGAGCCAAGGAAATCATTAAAATCTCCCATGATGGACCAATGCAAAGAAAATTGAGCATTAAGAATATGTAAAGCAGACCATAAGTTTCTTCTTTGAATTTTTTTTATAGAGGCATAGATGAAGGATATTAGGCAATCAATACCATCAAGATTAATGTAAAAGATTGTATGTTGGGAATCACTGACAATTATACAGGGAGATCTAACCTAATAGAGTGGAAAAATCAAATATTTGGAAGAAATTCCCCCTAATATTAGTGGTTAAAAGACTAGTTTGAGTTGGGGAATTAGAAATTCCTCTTGCATTCTAATATAGGACTTTCAACTAGAAGATGATTAGGATACAAGGTCATAGACTTGACTGTTTGAGGCACCATTTTTCCTATTCTGAAAATATTTGTGCTTCCTAAATTGAGATTTAGATAGCATTGACTGGGACTCAGAAACTAGAGGATTTGTATTAGAAAGTTATTGCATATATTGGAGATCTATGGAGAATCTATAGTCAAAACAAGGAGTAGTTCCTCCCCCCAAAACTTCAACATCATTCTTAATTATTTCTTCATTATCCTCATCCATAAGTACGCCCCAAGAATTAGATAAAAATAAAGCAGTAGAAGATTCTGTGTTAATATTGGCAGTGGTAGAAGTGTCTACAATGAACTGAGCTGGAGAAGGGGAGCTGGAATGTGTTTGAGCAGGGGATCTAGAAATATGGATTGGTTGGTCTTGTAGTTCTTCAATGTCCTTTCTTATTGACAAAACTACATGCACATCAATAATGGAATGTTGTTCTACTGAGTTTGATTCTATTATATTAACAGTAGATGGTTGGGGAGTTTCCTTTTCTATTTGAACAATAACAGCATTTTCAACAACGTTAGCTCATTTCCCATCACCAAATTGATCACCAGAATCTAAGATATGTCTTCAGATAGCTCTATAATAAGGGGCATTTAGCTTAGCTCTAGGTAATGACCTCCCTCTTAAATTGCCTCTAGGATGAACATTAGACTTTGGAATAGGAATATGACTAGGATCATGAGTGGCATCCACTTTAATCTTCCTAACATCTCTACATTTAGTATCCCAATGGCCAAGAATCCAAGAGTGATTGCATTTAGAAGGTAGGTTCTCATAAACAACATCTTGCCCAAAACTATAGTCCTTTCGTTTAATCAAGATAGTGGATGGGGGTAGTTTTCAAACTCTAGCAAAGTAGCTAAGATAACAACCAAAAATGATTTGTTAAAATAAAACTATTCATGACAAATAAAGTTTGTATTCATCAGGGAAAATGGTTTTATCCATTTCAAGCTAGATTTCACGACGATATTATTAGTATTTCCCTGTGATATTAGTGTGTGTGTGTGTGTGTGTGAGAGAGAGAGAGAGAGAGAAGTGAAGGTGCGGCGAATATTTAATGGCAAATTCGAACACAGATAGTAGTAACAATATACAATGGCAGTTGAAAAAAGAATACCTATGTCTTTTTTGTTTTGGTTTTTAAGCTAGTGTAAGACATTCTTGATCTTTTTATTCTTCAAATAACGCATTAAATATTTTAATAGTCCTATAATTATGTAGTTTGTTCTATTATTTTATTCATAAGGTACTAATTAAGACGTGATACAGGTGCAATATCTACATATTTTTGCATTTATAGTGACAAATATTTAGAACACGTAGACGCGTGTCCTGCAAGACCGTGTCAGATCTT
The DNA here is from genome assembly GCA_949130495.1 of Sambucus nigra. NCBI lineage: Eukaryota > Viridiplantae > Streptophyta > Magnoliopsida > Dipsacales > Adoxaceae > Sambucus > Sambucus nigra. The sequence continues at coordinate 43,649,078 of OX422210.1, read as the reverse complement.
GATAGGGATGTCAATTCATATTTTGGATCGTGTTTTAAGCTAACTTGACATGACACGAACCATTAAGATAAAACATGACACAACACTAAATGACATGAAATTATAATTTTTTATTGAACAAGAGAACGACCCAGTTAAAATCAGGGCATAACATGACTAATGCGATTATTAATTAAACACCCAATTGAAGGAGATAATCTACGAAAACACGAGTAATACGACATAATACGACAACATAATTAAATTATCCATAATTTTGATTGGAAATTCCAATATGAAAATGACATATCGTGTCAATTTTGTGTCTTGTTATCGTCACATGTATAAAACTTTCACCTTTAAGTTAATTAGTGAGCACATACATGTGGTGCCGTGGAAGTATGATTGTATTACTCCCCTTATCATCATTCATTAACGATGTTTTTAGCAATACAAATTTTGGATTTTGTAATAAAATGCTCAGTTAAGAGCAATTTCTTGAGTTAAGAATAATTCAGGAATTTTTTTTAAAAAAATAAAAATTTAAAGAATCTTCTTTAGATATATCAAAAAAAATATTGTAATATCTATAAAATAGTGAAAACCCGTTTAGAAAAATCATGAAATTTCTAGAAAAATATTTAAAATATCTAGAATGTTCACATAATTTTTATAAAAAAAATAACACATTAATTCTCAACATTTTAATAGTGAGATTTTTTTTTAAATATTCAATTCTATAATATGAACATTTTAATGCTAACCAAATCTTTACAAAATTGAAGTTAATCTGGAAATTTTAAATTTGTAAAAAATGGAGCACAATAATCACCCAAACAATACTCTGAGTACGCCCAAAACAGAACCCTAGTCCATAGGATAGTAACACCCAAACAATCTTTTTGATTCCCCAAAAAAGCCCATATTGCTTGTCCCATTGGAGCGAGGAAGAGGAGAGTTGAGGGTATTATATTGTCCCAGGGGTTGTATTTTGTCTCATTTGCTCCTATAATATTTGATAACTTTCAGACTGCTATTATATAATATAAATTATGGGTTAGGCCTAATTTGGGCGGATCAAATATGGGTTGGGATAAATGTGAGTTGGGCTAAATATAGGTTGGGTTAAATGTGGGCTGGGCTAAATATGGGCGGAGCAAATATGGGTTGGGTCAACCCATTATTTTTCTACTAAAGTAAGTATTACAATTCGAGGTTTATGTAAAAAAAAACTCATATTTTACTCATAACTTTTAAAAATGAGTATTATATTTTATTTGCATCTTTTAAAATTGGGCTCTATTTTGATTCCTACCTTTTAAATATGGGCCCCATATTTAACTCATAATTTTGAAATATGGGCTTCATATTTAACTCATAACTTTTAAATATGGGCCCAATATTTAGATGACTGAACTAATATGGATTGTTTTATTATTTGGACAACATATTGCCACTACTAAATATAAGCATATATTTTGTTCTAGCATGTATGTCTATTCATTTCATCATAATTAAACTATAAAATATTCTTCATATAAAAATTAAAATTAACTCGCGTATTTCACGGGTTAAAAACTAATTCCACATAAATATCACCAACTACAAACTCATTTTCTTCTTGCGCATATATAATGTGAAGTAAAAGATCCTAATGATCTATTAAAAGTAAAACATTTATATCTAATTAAGAAATTTGGAAAAACTATTACGCAAGCAAAAACTATGAGAAGATAACTCGACATGATATCGGCATAAGTCGTTGTCAACTTTCATCAAGTCTAGTGCTACCACTATAGTCACATCGTTGAAAAGATTTTGATATTCTCTTTGGCAAGTTTGATTGCATAAATTATTTAATTATATAATGTCCAAAAATTTTTGAATAGAATTTTGAGCAGCTATGAATTCAAATATAGATGGGACTCACACCTCAATAATTATGGAACCATATACAAACGCGTTCTTCTTCACAAAGAGATTAACGTGGTATATTCACATGAAGTTCCGAATGATAAATATGTTTTCAAAGTGACTCATAAAACAGTGAAAGTTAATGAATTGAGTGTGTTTTAATTCTTGTCTCACATTGAAAGAGTAGCGAATAATTGAAGAGTTAATAAAACACTAAATAAGGATTAAGGTTAGGATGCCTTTGGGTATCCCAACTATTTGAAGGGAAAATGGTGGACACTATGTAAGTGTTGCGCTTGGTCCAAGAGCCCACACCCACGTACGCTGGGCTTTAATTAATTAATTACGAAATTAATTAATTAATTAGTTGTCAGTTTCTTGCCAACATTCAAGAGTTAAAATGAAATTAACTCTTTGACACTTTTTTTCAAAAGTCACTTGCTTTAGCTATAAATAAGAACACTCCCTCCAAATTTTGGTTGATAAAATTTTTTCTCTCTCCACTTATATTCACCCCCAAGTGTTGTTCCAATTCTAGAAAAATATTTTCTGCATTCATTTCCATTGCATATTACTGTTTCGGTTGAGAATGAAAACACAAACTTATGTTCGTTGGAATTAATTATAGAATTAATTATTGTTGGGCTACATAATTAATTCGAAAAATTTGTTCTATCTTGGGAAACAATTATTCAACAACCTTGAAGCACATTGGAGGGAATAAATTTGCCTTAAAGAGACTGTTCTACAGGGCTCGGGTTTATCTTTCTGTTCATGCAATTTTCGTCTATTACAAGTAAGTTACTAGATTTTATTTTATTTTTGTAATTATTGAATTTAATTTTATTTCTATAACTACTGAATTTAATTATTATATTTTAACTTCAAATTTATAATATCACTTAATAACAATCTTAGGGAAAATTACTTGTTTTACTGTTTTATAAATTCACACAAAAATATTATCTTAGTGTGACAGAAAATTAATTTTCTACACTGTTCATAAATTGTATTCTGTTACAGAAAATAAAATTTTATTTATAAATTTTTTTTTGAAAATCTGTTTGTATACGATTTTTTTTAAACATAAAATTTTAATTCTGTTTTGTACAAATTTTTTTGTAATTTTAAAAACAGTTTGACATAGATTTTTTCTTAATTTAGACTAATAAAAACAAGTTTTTAATATTTTAGTTTAATTATGTGATATAGAATTCAAAATATTGTGTAGAATATTTTACATTAATTTCGTGTTATATAATTCAGAATATAATTTAGAATTCTTGTTAGAATTCATATAGTATTAATCATATTCAAGAAATTGGTGTATAAAATTGTGTATTCTGTTTTGAAAAAGTCGTTACAAATGAATCCTATCATTGATAAAAGTTCTATTTTTCTAACAGAAATGGAATCACAAAGTACATACACAGTCCCACCGACCGTGAATTTGACTTATGCTACTATTGCCGCCCCCCGTGAACATGCCACACGGGGAGAAATCGAAAAAATTTAACAACGCCAATTTCAAATGTTGGTAAGGACAGATGTACTTCTATCTCACAACCCTTCAATTGGCAAGGTTTCTGTATGAGGATTATCCCTTTTTGCAAGAGGGAGATGAAACTGAGAAAGTTGTTGCTGTTGAAGCATGAAAACATTCTGACTTTCTGTACCATAACTACATCCTGACATACTTAGACAAGACGTTGTACCATGTGTACAGCACCATGGCAACCATTAAGGAATTATAGAATTCTTTAGAGAGGAAGTACAAAACTAAAGATGCGGCTATGAAGACATTCATCGTGAACCATTTTCTAGACTTCAAAATGGTTTACTCCAAGCCGGTTATTAAACAAGTTCAATAACTTCAGGTTTGTATTCATGATATTCATGCTGAAGGAATGTCAGTGAGTGACACTTTTTAAGTTGCGATAATAATTGAAAAAATGCCTTCATCTTGGAACTTGTTTAAAAATTATCTCAAGCACAAACGCGAGGAGATAGATGTTGAAGAATTGGTAGCGAGACTGTGGATTGAAGAAGACAACCGTGAATCTCAAAAGAAAAGTAGGACGAACATCATAGAGTCCAAGGCTCATGTGTTGAAGGTCCTAAATTCAAACGTAAGCGTGATGAGGAAGGCATATCTAAGTAAAGAAAGAAGTTCAAAGGCAAATGCTACATTTGCGACAAGCTGGGACACCTCTCAAGAGAGCATCGCAAACCAAAGAATGATAAAAAGAATAATTCTCAAGCAAATGTGACGGAGGGTGAGAACATTTTTTATGGTGTCGCAGACATAAATCTTTCTGTTGTTGTCTCTGAATGCAATCTAGTAGGAAATACAAATGAATGGTGGGTGGACACTGGGGCTACACGCCATATTTGTGCAAACAAATAGATGTTACTACATATAAGGCTTTAGAAAATGAGGAGACCCTCTTTATAGAGAACTCTTCGAGTTCTAAAGTCGTGGGACAAGGAAAGATATTCTGAAGATGACTTCAAAAAAGGAGCTTACTCTTAACAATGTGTTGCATGTGCCTGACATCCGTAAAAATCCTATTTTCGAATCCCTTTTAAGTAGGAATGGGTTTAAGCTTGTGTTTTTTTCTAATAAGTTTATGTTGTCCAAAAAAGGATGTGTATGTGGGAAAGGGTTACCTGTCTGAGGGACTCTTTAAAATGAATGTAATGACATTGATGCCAAAGGCATCTCTAATGAATGAAATTACTAGTTTTAATTAATTGATTGAGTCGTCTGATATTTGGCATGCTAGATTAGGACATGTTAATTTTGATACCTTGCGTAGATTAATTAACTTGGAATTTTTGCCAAACTTTAATATTGATAAAAATCATAAATGTGATATCTGTGTGGAATCAAAATTAGCTAGATTACCTTTTCATTCTATTGAAAGGATCACTAAACCATTAGATTTAATACACACGGATATTTGTGATTTGTAATTTATACACACTACAAATGTTAAAAAGGACTTTATTACTTTTATTGACAATTGCCCAAAATATTACTATGTATATTTGTTACATAGAAAATATGAGGAGTGATAGAGGAGGTGACTATGAATCTCCTTTTGAGTAATTTTGTTTCGAATATGGAATTATCCATTAAACCAACGCTCCTTATTCTCCTCAATCGAATGGTGTTACTGAAGAAAAAATCATACATTGAAGGAGATGATGAACTCTAAGTTGATAAGTTCAGGAGTTCCCCATAACTTGTGGGGGGAAACCTTATTATCCGCTAATTATATTCTTAACAAAGTTCCACACAAGAAAACTCATAAGACACCTTATGAGTTATGAAAATGTCAAAAACCTTGCTATAAATATTTACTAGTGTGGGGGTGCTTAGCCAAAATGATGGTTCCTAAACCTAAAAAAGTAAAAATAGGACAAAAAATCGTTGATTGTGGGTTCGTCAGTTATGCTATAAATAGAAGTGTATATCATTTCTTAGTTTGTAAATCTGATATTTCGGATATTCATGTAAATATGATTATTGAATCGAGGGACGCTTCATTTTTTGAAAATGAATTTTCATATAACATGACCCGAAAATCTGGTCCTTTTAAAAGGAAAAATCAAGCTACGACAAATTGTCCTCATCAACCTATTGAATCAATAGAGGATGGACCAAGACGTAGTAAAAGGGAAAGAACCTTGACTTCCTTCGGTTCGTATTTTCTAACATATTTGCTAGAAAATGGACCTCAATCATACGAAGAAGCAATATCCTCACCCGATGCTTCTAATTGGAAAGAATCAATTAATTACAAAATTGAATTTATTTTGCAAAATCATACTTGGAAACTACTGGATCTTCCACCAGGTTCGAAACCGTTAGGTTACAGATGGATATTCAAAAAGAAATTGAAGGACGATGGATCAATTGATAAATATAAAGCTAGACTTGTAGCTAAAGGCTATAGGCAAAAGGAAGGGTTGGATTACTTCGATACTGAGAATGTTGAAACCCCCAATTTTAAAAAATTTCTTTTCAATTAAATATGAATTTCCTTGACGTGTGGAATAGGATAATTCAACACAACACACACAACCTACAAATTTTAATTTCTTTCATATTAAAATTAAACTAAACTAAAAGTGACATTAAATTAAACAACAAATTTTTTTTTACTTAAACAACTTAATTCAACCCAAGTCCTAGAAATTTTCCTAACATGATTAATTCATTTTAATATATAGGCCAAACAAAAATTTTATCAAATTAAATTATCTAGACTGGAATTAAATTAACTTAAAATTCACCCAAATAATTTTAAACACCAAATTATATTTGTGTGATAATTAAACCAATTTTATCTTCAATTATCCTAAGCATGCGTTCTAAGTGATTTTTGTAAGGTAAAGATAAACCAATCACACTACACGCCGATGTACGAGGAAAATCATAGGAAAAATCTCGGATGGCCCTAGCCTTAAGTCCACTAAGTATGATTTTATTATTACAAGACAGATGACTTACTACACATGACTTGACTCCGTTCAAGCCTTGACGCGTCTTTTTATAACTACCTCTACCTAGTCGATAATTTCGGACTCCACCGGAATCTCGGAATCCACCAATGAGGCTTTTGGTCTCCGTCAACCCACACTTGAAGCCTTTATTCAAGTGGGAGCACCGCAGTAACAAATCTTCTTCTTTATGGGAAATAGAAACAAACCCAAACAAACTCTTCGAATGGTAGAGTAGAACTCGGTGCCAAACAACTCTCCAAGTACAATGTATATATATGAAAGCTTGGAATTAAATTAAGATATAGGTGTATGTGTTTTCAAGAATTAATCATTTTGGAGTAAAACACAATAAAGAACTTTTTCTCTCATGTATGTTTTTCTCTTTTTCTCTTTGATGGAATGAAAAGTTTTGTAAAAAATGTGTTTCCCGTACTTAGTTATGCAGAAAAAGTAGTGGGAAAAAAAGTGGGCAAATGGGAGTTTTATAAAAAAAAAACTGTCGAAAAACTGCCCAGGTCGTTCGAATAAGAATATCTAATGAGAAAATAGAAGCATAATTCCAAAAGTCGTGAGAATCTCATTCGAACGACTTTGGTTGTCGTTCGAACAACATATAATCTTGTTCGAACGAGATTTCAGAAATCCCCCAAAAAAATTCTTTTTAAGCCCAAAACCTTAATAAAAGGTTCTAAAATGATTTCTGAAAATAAAAGCCATTTTAAATTAAAATTAAACCCATAAAATATTCCAATTCTCCTACATATATAAAATTGCATTCACACCTTTGGAGACTATGGAATCCAATTGTTGTTGACGTATAAACGAGGCACTAAAAACTCAGCAATGACGAAGCTTTAAAATCTGGACGCTACATCTTCAACACAAACTCGTCGTAGACTTGGATGGATACAACTTGACACTCTATCCTATGACTCAAATTGTTTGTTCGGAATTGAGCCAACTCTACATAAGACTCAATTCGAAATTTGTGTCCTTACAAATACATACTCACCGATAATAAGAATTACGTCCATTTGGATGTCAATAACAATAACTGCAATTAATGGACTTGAAATACATCAAATAGATGTAAAAAAACACTTTCTTAAATAGTGAATTAGATGAGGAAATCTATATAAAGCAACCTAAAGGGTTCAAGGCTCCCGTACAAGAAAGAAAAGTTTATAAGCTTGTGAAATCACTTTACGGATTAAAACAAGCACCTAAGCAATGGCATGAAAAAATTGATACTGAAATGTTATCATATGGTTTCAAAATTAATGAGTACGATAAATGTGTTTACTTTAAAATTATTCAAAATGAATATGTCATTTTATGCCTCTAAGTTGATGATATGCTAATCATGGGTAGTAACCTTTAAATTGTCAAAACTACAAAATATATGTTGAGTCGATTTGACATGAAGGATTTAGGTATCGCCGATTTTATATTAGGAAATAAAATTTCTAAAACATCGGATGGACTTACAATATCTCAATCTCATTACATATATCGATATGTAAAGATATATCTCATAACAATTGATGATTAAATCAACAACAAATTGTATGAGGCCTTAAAGTAATTACTAATAATATAATTTAGTGGTATTATAAGGCAAGTAGAAAAACTATCTAAATCAATATCTAGTAACATGAATGGAATTGTAAAATGCATCACAATTTACCTTTCGTTAGCTAGGTAGGAGAATAAATTACTGATGGAATTGTGAAGAAAAATAAATAAATAAACTTTTGTGTTGATAACGTGTTATAAAATTGAGTATTTGATCTCACACATATAAATGCAACACAAATATGGAGAGAATGAAACAAGTTTTGCATTATATTCTCACTCACAACTCTTTTATCTTCTCTTTGTTGCTTCTCTATCTTGTCTCTACTATTTTTGTACGCATTTTTTATTTCAATATCGCCTCTTATTTATACACAAATGAAGAAAACTATCCACCATTCATGGTGGAAGATGGACTTTCACATGAAAATTAATACGGAGTGGAGAAGGCAATAACATCCACATGTGATATATATATATATATATATATATATATATATATATATATATATATAGGAGTAGAGTGTTTTTACTATTCCATAAAGGGATAACTTAAATAGAGGTGAGGATTTAGCCAACAGTGCACTAAATGAAGGATGAGATCAATATTAACACAATAATATTGTGTACCTTACCACACCTCATTTAATACTTTAATTGTAATTACAAATTTATCCCACTAAAATTTAGTTTCCCTCCTATTTTACTCTTAAAATTTTACTTTAATTCAAATATAAAGGGTATTTTTGTAACACAACAAAAAATGGATACTTTCACCTTCACACGATCTCACTCCCCCTCGAGCCATGTGCTCTGCAAACCATTTCTCTATCTACCATACCGCACTTTTTTCTCTCTCATACAAATCGCCACTACCACCTTAACCAAAATCGCATCAAAAGCCATCCACAATGTGCAGACGAAAAGCCATAGCCATCAATTATCATCTAACAACAATGGATCTACCACAAAATCGCATCAAACATAAAAACTCTAAGTACAATGTGAACAAAACCCATCTACAAAATATGTCTTCGTATTTGTCCATGTTTAACGTATGTATGTGGTTAGACTTCAATTTGGGTGGTTTCAAATTATTTGCGTGAAGATTTGATTTTGTAATAAAAAGAGGATTTGATTTTTTTGGGTGAAATCTCTCTTTAGTTTTCTATTGATGGTTTTATTTTTTGCTTCTTTGATTGGGGTTTTGCTATTTCTATATAGGGTTTGGAGATTTGACAATGCACTGAAGAGCATTGAACCGAATACATGGTGCAATTTGTATTCAATATAGGCCTTTGTGTACAAATTTTGTTTAGGGTTTAGGGCTTTGTAATTTATGCCTTTGTGTATAAATTTTTTTTAGCTATATTTATATTTATGTTTTATTATATATTTTAGGCTTCTATGTACAAAACTTGATTACCCTTCAAAACCCTAAACATGAATACTCTCTTTTTCATTTTTATTATGTGTCTATTTATAATTTTTAGGTTAGGGGGTTATTTTTTTTGCATTTAGCGTGTTTAGGGTTTTTATTAGAAATTTTATATTGTGTTTGACAATAGGAACCCCCTTTATAGAAATCGAGTGTGGATTCCATTTTTAAATTGGTTGAAAATATTGTTGGAATGAATTTGTATTTTGAAAATGGGTTTAGTTTTTGTTGGAATGAATTTAGGTTTTGCTTTTGATTTTGAAAATGAATTTTCTTTCAATTAAGCTCGATCTATGAATATTGGATTGGTGATTTTTTTTTCTGAGTTTGGTTTTGTTACTCAGCAATGCATCCAATCATCCTTCTGTTTTTCGAGTTTAAGATATCTAAGGTATACACTCTTCTCTATCGTCTCTCTCTTTCTTTGAGGGTTTGTGCGATTTACTTTTTATATATATTTTTTATTTTTTAAATAAATCTAATGTTGTGATATATGGCTTGAAAGGATGATTTATTTAAAAAAATATACCTGATGTTTCCTTTGTTTCTATTTTTTGTGAGTGTTCAGTTTTATTCTATTTGGTTCGCAAACAATATTGGATGCATTGTTGAGTGATTTTTTCGTTACCTGTATAAACTCTTTTTGTGTATCGCAAAATTATAAACGGTCAATTTCCTTATTCCTCCACATGTTTGTTCAGTGTCCGGTCTCGCGTTTTTAGTGAACTGTACAAAAAAGACAGCTTTTTGTTCAATCTATATTTATTTTTTGTAACAATTAATTAGATGCATTTCAAATTTTCATGGAGTTTCTTCTATTAGGAGTTAAGTAAAAAACATAGTACATGATGGTCCATCTATAATTAACTGATCAATCTATTAATGTTTTAATAATGCATAAATTTTTATCATTGTTGATCAATTCAACTCATTATGTTTTAATTATGTACAAACTTTACTAATTATGTTTTTTTACTAGCAGGTATTCTATCTCCCATCTCTCATATTCTAAGGTATACCTACTCATTTTATTTTGAATTTCAATCATTAGTATCTCTCCATCTCTTATTATTGGTGTTCAAATTACGTGTTTCATTTGAAGTTGAAGGTTAAACTTAGAAGTTATCCATAGTTTCAAGTTTGTCTTCAATAAATTCCTAGAGTCAATATTGGGATTTATGTTATTATGCCATGTTTTATAGTCAATATTGACATGCTTACAGGTTGCATTCTCAATGGGAAGAAACCTATTCAAGTAGCTGTTAGTCTTGGCCCTTTAGAACATGAAGACGTCAAAAAGTTAGGAGGGCCTGCAAAACTAGGTGCCAATAAGAAAGGAGATGGAATAGTATAATCAAAAAGTTCAAAGCCTATTGAACCTGAAGACGTCGAGGTGAATTACCGATGTGCACATTTTAGTAAAGAAAAACTAAATTCAGAGGCCTTGGACTCGATCACTGTTGCAAAATTATGTTGTGCGGCGGGATTGAGTCACCTGGAGGCTAAGAAGTGCAGTCTTGATGCTCGAAAGTTCTTGGAAATAAATCATGAATTGGGAACCACTACACAAAAGTCATTGCACCCCAAGATGTTGACACATATCCGACTTTGTTCACTTGAAAGGTTTGACCAAACAGAGCTGAAAAACAAAGTTTTAGACAATATTAACTTCTGCAATTTCATAGAGTTGGTGCCTGAAGTATGGGAACTTATTCATGATTTCTATTAAAGCCGTTGTGCTTCATGTTCTGCAATTTCTTAGAGTTGGTTCCTGAAGTATGAGAACTTATTCATGATTTCTAATAAAGTCGTTACGAGTCATGTTCCTAACAAAGCTCTCATCCAACTAATATCACTGCTTATGTCCTTGCTTATGTCCTTGCAGAACATGGGAAAATTGAAGCCTCAATGAGACTACGTAATAGGAAAAATCAGGTATAAATATTGACTTTTGTAATCTATTTTTAAAATTATGTTGGTGCTGAAATACAACTTCTACTGAAAATGGGCAGTCCCATTAGGACTGCTTAAAATGGGCAGTCCCACATGATGCAAATAATCCCATTATACATCTTTGTCTGTGTGTTTTCTTTATCATCAACCCATTATACATTTGAATGCTTTGGGTGAGTTCTCTGAATATCAGATCTAAATTTTTTATTGTTGTTCTAAACCTTCGTATGTTGCTGGAGTCAAGAAAATTGATTCTGACAGCAAAGTCACAAACGTTAGAGTCCACGTCCATTGGTATTATCGTCCCGAGGAATCAATTGGCGGACGTCGTCAATTTGACAGTTCTAAAGAGATTTTTCTCTCCGATCATTATGATATTCAGAGCGGTGATAGAATCGAAGGCAACTCCACCATATAGTGCCCCACCAGCTTTTGTTGACACAGTAGGCTATCACGGGCCAAAATCTGGACTTGGTGATTATTAGTATTATATTTCTTCCTCAAATAAGTTTTTATTTCATTTGTTTGTAACACATCTCTCGATTTGAGTAGTCTTTCACCACTCTTATATAATTGTATGCTTTCTTTTTGTAATCTTTATAGCAAGGGATCTGAGTTTGGTTCACATGATAGATATGATTGATTTTATAAGCAACGTTCTTTCAGATTCTCACATCTAGATTTATAGGAGTACGCTGAAACTGTTTGGTATGAACTTGGACAATAAGGACATGATGGTATTGAGATTCATCTCAAGTAATGGATTAGTAAAATATTTTTATGCTATTGGGAAGAAAAATCTATGATCAACCCTGGGAGGAGAGGGAAATTATCATCGATAAGCTTCCTACATGTTGGAAAGACATTAGTATAGAGGCAAATTCTTGAAGATGTTTTTCTCTTACCTTTTCGTGCTTAGTGTCTTTATTTTGTAAGAAAAAAGAATTTTTAATTAAATCTTTTTGTGAATTTTACATTTTTTAGAATCCAATGTCGATATCTTGAAAGTTTTTTGAATGGCTGATTAAACATTAAACAAAAGTAAAGGAAAAATTAATTGTTTGTTATTTTCTTCCAGGCGCTGATTATATTTCTTGCAAGTGGTTGATTATATTTTATGGGTAGCGATTTAAATTGGCGGTGATGATCAAATGTTTGCATCGTTTTTTTATTTGACCTTAAAATGTTTTGAATGTCCATAATGACATATTGATCCTCTTTTGCATTATGTAGGATATGTTTGGGACCCCTAAATTTGAATTGGAGTCTTATATATGAGTTTTAAATTGTAACTATTGTTTCTCTAGGTACAGTTCTGAAGCATGAAGTCTTTACACTAGATGATATTGTGTTTAGGAAAGTGGTTTATGGTTAAACTATAAATACTCACCCACTCTAACTATAAAATACTCATCCACACCGCACCAATCACCTCTGCCGACAACCTCTCCACTCTTCTCCGACAACTTTTTCACTCAAATCCATCAGCGAAAGTCTTTTCCTCACCTCACCAGTGTAACCACACATCTGTCGGTAATTTCTTTTTTTTCATTTTTCTACTTCTAATTTTGTTTTTGTTTTTGATTTTTCTACCGAACTTATTCGTTCTGCTTTCGCTACCACACCAGAAATAACACATTACTTCTTCTTTTGTTACTAAAAAACTGAGCATCTTTTTTCCCCTGTTATGATTTTTTTCTTCTTTTTCTCATTTGTTTGATCTTTGTTTAATATATTATGTTTGTCTCTGTTTCATCTCTGTTTAATTTCTGTTTTTATAAATTCTATTTAATCTCTGTTTGTTTATAACATTCTGTTTATTAGTATGGGATTTAGTATTATTGTGATGTTTAATGTTTAGAAGGGATTTAGTACTTTAATGCTTATATGTTTAATGTTGTTCTTAGTATGAGATTAGTACTAATGTGATATTTCATACTTTTTATATATAAAAATTATTATAAAAAATATTTATTTGATGGCGTGTCCCTACTGTGTTGTGTACAATTTTTTATAGATTTGTCGCATCGGTGTGTCCGTGTTGTGTCGTACGCGACATGCGTGTTTGTGTATGTGCTACGTAGTTCTAGCTACATCGCAACACCAGTAATTATATTAGTGTTGTCTCCATTGATCTATCTATTACCGTCTCTTACCCATATCATGCTATAAAATACTCATTCAAGGAACACAGGGTAAAATGTATGGATCTTACATGTTAATGTTTTCTTTCTTTTCTTTCATTTTTTTAAAAATATTCTACAATACTCAACTCAGAAGTTGTTACTGAATTCAATAACAGTTAAGAGCATGACACAACTACGCGCCACATCGTGAGAGGCTCATGTTGCTTGACGAAGTCCCACATTACGTTTAACTCTTTATAAGTCAACTTTGAAGATTATTTATGTTGGAGTCCTAGGGCATACGTGAATTACTCTTTGGAGTTGACATCATAGGGTTGTGTATACCATAACGTCTAACATATATGGTAGGAATGAGTAACATTAATGTCGAAAACATATGTTATGTACTAAAGCAAAAAAATGCCTATTTGTCATTGTGAGATTTGAATTACTCTATTTTGCATATATCGTCAAAATAATGCTTCTTACTAGGAATGTGTATGTGGATTTTGTGTTTTTTTTATGTCAATGCTATGTATATTGGTTATTGATGACATCTTGGTTTATTTTATAGTGGAAGTTTGGTTTCCGAAAATAAAGTTCTTTACATTTTTTATTCAGGTATTATAACAACCCGTCCTTTTGGAGACAATCAAATTCCATAATTAAATATAAATTGGGAATTTGGAGAATTTCTCGAAATAGTTATTTTTAGAATTTTCGAGGATTTAATGATTTTCGATGGACGTTGAAATTATTTTTGGGACTAAATATGTCGAAGTATTTTAATTATATGTCGCCGTGGAGAAAAGCGACGAAAGATGTAAGATTTTTATTAGAAACCCGCATTAAGTTATATTGGGTTAGAATAGTGATTTGCTGTCAAGTACCTCAGATGGGAATTTCGACTGCGTCGTGAGTCTCGAAATGTCTGAGGTAGTCGAAAAAGAGTGTTCGATTGTCGAAATTGAGTTTTGGGGAATTTTGGAGTTAAACGGGCTCGTAATTGAGTAAACGAGTCGTTTTGGGGTTTTAAGGGGTTAAAACCTTTTCTTCCTATATAAAGAGGGGGAGAGGGAAGAAAAGGGAAGGAAAGAAAGAAAAGAGAGAGAAGAGAGAGAGGAGGAGAGAAAAGAGGAGAAAAGAGGAGGTTCCGGCCAAACTCCGCGGGATTCGGCTCGAGGTCGTCGGATTATATCCACGAGGCAAGTGTTTACTGCCTTTATTTACTTTTGAGCATAAATATCATATCGTAGTTTGGTATAAACAAACCCTAAAGATTTTGGGTTGGGTTTTCGTGAATAAAACGGGTTTTCGGGAGTTAAAACGAATAAACCCCTAAAATTTCATAATTGGAGAAACTTAGAAATTAATCGAAATAAATTGGTGGTTTAGGGTTCTAGGATGTTTAGAACCCTTAATATATGTGTATTTGTAGTTGGTTGAGGTTGTAGGATGTTGGGTGAGGCGGCAAAAGCATGGGAGAATCTTTAATGGCCGAAATCATCTCGGAGAAGACGACGAATAGTAGGACCAGTGCCTTAATCGAATTGATTCGGCCAGGGAGAATCGATTCGGCTCTTGGTCAAAAAATAAAATTTGTATATCTCTTCGACGCGGTCGCGTGGGCTCCAACCTCATGTTTTTCTGATTTTTTTTTATTTATAGTGATTTTTTTACGGAAAGCTGTCCGAAATCGAAATAGTTAATCATAAACCAATGCTAGAATTATTTGGAGATAAATATTAGGGGTTCTCAATTAGGGTGTTAGGACCTCTAAAGGACTTGAGAATATATGAAAACTCTGGGTTTGTTAGAATAAATCCGAGTTATGATTTAAATGGTGAGTCGATTAAATTTTGGGTATTGGGTTATATATAAAACCCTAAGCAGATTTGGGAATTGCGGACCAGCCGAATCAATTCGGACAAGACGAATCGATTCGCTAAGAGATTGTTTGAAAGTAGAACCATTTAGAATCGATTCGGACTGGGCAAATCGATTCGGTGGCTAGCGAATCGATTCGGTCAGGCCGAATTGATTCGGTCCTAACAAAATTTTAAGGTTTTCTCCTTTTAAGTTTAGGGATACTTAAATTATGGTTTTGGAGATTATTATAGGAGTTTCTACATGGAATATTAGTACTCCTAGATGATGATTTGAGGAGGATTAGAAAACCTCGGATTAATTTAGAGTGTGATCCGGGGTATGGAGTTAATTAATGTTTCGGGATTAGAGACATTCGGGTTGATGTATAAGTCCTTAAATGAGAATAAGGTATTTATTAGAATCAAAGTGAGGAAATACATTGGGTTCAGTATCATGAGAATATGAATGCATGATAATGATTCTTTGAGAGAATCTTTGGGATTATTGGTCATTGTTAGATGGTTCGACAAATATGGTCATTTATTATATATTCGAAGAGGTATATATATATATATATATATACTATGTGATTAAATTATATATATGATATGCGGAAAATGATTTTAAAAATGTAAATATGAATGTTTTCAAAATGGAAAAGAAATGATTTTTCATAATTAATAAATTATGGTTACATACCTCCCTAAATCGCTATCATAAGGGAAGTTGAGTGCGTATGGTGATTCTCCCTGGCTAATGAATGCAGGGTGGATATAGTCCTATAGGCTATATGGGCGATTATTGTTACTACGCTGGTTAGGAGATTTTTGGTGTGGTCTTGACTTTCCCGTAGGCATACGGCCGCTTCCCAACGTTGGTAGGTTCCCATCTTGTCTTGTTTGATAGGTCCTGGAAGATGATAGCCATTTAGGGGCGCGTCCAGTGGGGAAACCCGGAGGGGCGGTCTGAGATTTGTTAAAGCAATTCATGATAATAAATTGGCTTTAATTTACATTTCCTGGATGGAAGAAGGGAAATGGGATAAATGTTTGGGCTTCGGTAACACTTTCCGGATGGAAGAAGGGAAGTGGAAGCATGTGATATGATCAAAGCATTTTCATGATAATGAAAATGGCTTTGGGTACATTTCCTGAATATAAAAAGGGAAATGGGATATTTTAAAACGGAAAGGCATTTTTATGATAATAAAACTGGCTTTTAAAAAGTTATATGATTTGTTAAAGCAATTCATGATAATGAATTGGCTTTTTTATACATTTCCTGGATGGAATAAGGGAAATGTAAAGTTTTGAGAAAAATGAAAAGTATTGATAAATACTTTGTATATGAATCCTCAGTCCGGGAGATAGATCCGGATGTATATGGTAATATGTATATATAAATGGATTAATCGAGTACCAAGGGTCTAATGGATCCCGACGATCGACTTGCCTCATAGTAGTGTATCGGGGGGGTTCCTTATTTGGATTTCGCTTTGCGAGACACCCCATGCACGAATATGGCATTGTGTTGAGACTGGGGAGAAGTTTAATCCTTAGTGCTCTTATATTAAGATTTATTGTATGCGTATATATATAGATAGATAGATAGATATATTCTATACTAAGGGATTGGCGGATCTCGATGATTGACCTTGCCGAATAGTAGTGTATTGGGGGGGTTCCCTGTTTGGATTTTGCTTTGCGAGACACCCCACGCACGGACAGGACTTAGTGTTGAGACTGGGGAGAAGTTTATCCCTTAGTACATTACGTTGACTATCTAGGATTGATAATGGTTGGGTAATAGACTAGTTTAGCAGGGTAGCTTGACTAGGAGGTTTAGAGGGATGCGCTAGGAGTGCACTGTTAGTGGAGAGGTGAGGGGTATCTCATGGGAGTGCGATACCAAATTTAAATATGAGATAAAAACTTTTTCTAAAAATAAGGCATTTATGCACTTGCTAAAGATTTTCAAAACTCGGGCTCTGACCCGTTTATCTACTTTTCCTTTCTTGCTATATATATATATATATATATATATATATATATATATATATATATATATATATAGGTCCAGACACAGGGACGCCTGGATGACAATTCCTTCGAGTCTGACGTCAGTTGCAGCAGTTGTGGATGCGTGCAGGATTCTCAGTAGACGCTTCTATCCTTGTAATCTAGATAGGAGGTATTGTATACACATTCGGGCCAATGGTCCAACTGCATTTATTTATTCTTTCAGTACTGCATTCGATATGGTTGTATATTTTAACCGAGTGTTCGGTTATTTTATTTCATTTCTGTTTCATTTACGCAAAACTGTGTGGATGCTTTAATTTTGTAGTTGTTAAAAAGAGTAGTAAAGTAAAAATTTGACACCGGCCTAATAGGTTATTAGTAATTAAATGGATTTTCGACAGTGATGCTAAGAATGATCCATATGAGACTCCTATTTTAATTTGATATAGGAGTGATCGCCCGGTATATTATTAGGCGGGGTGTCACAGATGGTATCAGAGCATCAGGTTCTAGTGTCCATAGGAATCTGTGCTTACGTACTACGCTTTCAGCGTTGCTCTCGATTTGATATAGAGCCTCAAGACTAGGATCGTTGATTTCTCTTGTGAGATTTCGTTTTCCTGCCATATTATGAGATTATAAAAATATTTTGTGCACTCGTTTGAGAATCTTGTGCGGAGCTTGGATGGCGGTAGGAGGTGGGGCTTAGATGGAGCTAAGGTTGAAGCTTGTAGCGGAAGTTCCTTCAACGAAGAAGTTATGAGGACTAGTAAGATGATTGTAAGGAGCAGGGTAAAGTGGTTATTATGAGTTTTACCTCAATGAAGGAGGTATATTTGGTGTGACTAGATAAATTCGCGGTGGTTGTTAGCCCTAAACTCGTGTGTGTAATCTGAGTTGTGGCGGTATCGATAATATTATATCATGTATGCCTATGCGTTGTCTGCAGTAGCGGAGTTTTATTTTCCTTCATTCTCCATAGAGGCGGGTGTTGATAGATTATATATATAAAATAAGGAGTAGAAGTTTTGTTACTATTCCTTAAGTTAATAAGCTAATTAGGGGCTAGGATTAAACCAACAATGCAAAAATCCAAGGGTTAAGATTATTTTGTTACATTTTCCTCTTTTGTCCCTTTAAATTTTTATTTCCCCCTCTTTTCCTTTCCTTATATTTGGTTTACCTATCCTACTTTAATTCAAAACAAGGGTTAAATGTGTAAATTTCTTTTACCATGTTGGAAAGTACACGATTCCCCTCTTTGACCCGTCTTTCTCTCTCTCTATTTTGCAGGTCTTCATTTTTCTCTCCTCTAAGTTGCAGCAAGTTCGATATCCATCTCCACTTTTCAGATCTTGAGCTCCATCTTCCAGGTACGATTTCTATCTCCATCTCCATTATTGAGAAATTTCATGTTGTGTTCAGCATATATATGGTTTATGGTCTGTTGTTGATTAATAATATCGTAAGTGCTCATTTTGTTGTTGTTGATTGTATCATAGGTTCATATTTGGTTCACTTTTTTTCACAGATCCATCAGGTAAACGTTCCCTCTCTCTCTTCGATTGATATTTTGAAGTTTTTTTTTTGTTCAAATTAAAGTAACCCTAATCTTTGTGCAGTGTATCTGTTTAGTTATATTCATGGCTTCAAAATGAGTCCTGTAAATGGTGACATTTATTGACATTTTATTCTTCAATCAGATTTCATGACAATTTTTATGAGTTCAAGGTTTCTTTCGTAGCTTTTAGCATTTTGCAGATTTACTGTAACAATACATATGTTGTTTGAAGTTATGCGTGTCTGTTTCCATCCCAGTTGAAATCACCAAGAATCAAGGTAAATTACTTTGAATTAAATCCTTATGGTACATATTTTATATTTTTCATTAACGTGTCTCTCTCTTGCATTTCAATTTTGTATTTTTTTCAATTGTTTTTAAAGATTCAACTCATCCTTACTGTTTTAATTTTATAAGATCTTGATATTTGAGAATTTTACGTATTCCACCGTTACAGTTATTTTGCAGTAAGTATTGTTAATTTCATGTGATTGCCCATTTATATCTAACTAATATTTTAATTTTAACTCTCATTTCCTTTTGGGGTTAAGATTTTCTTAGAATATATGTTATGGTAATCTGCTCCCCTCCCTTCGTAGAGCAATTATTTTGAGTAATTATCTTGGTTTTATGCTTAAGTTCACATACACATAGTAATTTTTTTGGTATTGTAGTATTTGAATCCATTTAAGTCCCTCTGAAATAGAACTGAAAGAACCTCCTTCAAGAGTTTGAAATGGAAACAAATATAAGACTAATTGGAAATATGTTGAATAGGAAAATATGCCACACTATTGGGTTTTTTGTGAAAAGAACGGTCATACTCAAGTTGATTGTTTGTTAAAGAATGCTGCAAAGAAAACAATCATGAGGACGTCCAATAAAATAATTCCTTAAAACCCAAAGAGCCTCAAAAAATCCAGAAATAATTAATTAAATCATAGGTGGAAAGGCAATTAAAATATCAACAAAAGAAATCAATTGAAGGTGTTAACATGGAGATTATCCAAAAAAGAAAAGTAGCCTCAATAAAAAATTCCAATAGTGAACCAGTGGAGAAATTCATATTCGTTCCAAGTGTGAATTTTGATTAGTTTATGATGCTTCAGTGACATGGATACGTGGCGGAATATACGAATCCCCACCCACCTGATGCGAATTTGGTTACTGGTTCGATGAAGAAACAATGTGGTGGTGAAGAAAATAGGGGAAGATGCAATAAAGAACAAAATTATTTCTCTGTTTCTATCCAATTATTGGTTCTATTTTTGTTGTTTGAAGTTATTAATAACAAAAATGTTTGTTGTTTGAAATTACTTATGCTCTTAATTAATATATTTTATTTTGGCATCTGATTAAGTATCCTGTTTTGAAAATGATTTGGTCATGTATGTTTGATTAAAACGGTTGCCTGTCATTTATGTGCTTATTCACGAAAATGGTTGTCTATGTATGTTCTCAAGTTTTTGTGGAGAAAAGAGAAGATACCTGCTGGTGGTGCTAACTCAGTTCTCAGTTCACATCAATTGAAACAAAAAAAAGTTAAAACAGTGTATTCTTTCATTCTTTAATTTGTTTTATTTCAGAATTTATTATGGAGTTGTGCAATATATGAAGGTTTTAATGTTTTTTACAAGTTTTGGATTACAATAACTTCAAATCTTTTAAACTGTTTTCTTCCAAATAAGAACCTAAAACATATAAGATGGGCGTTGGGGGGATGTTGGGTCCAACATTCGTAAAATCTCGGTTTAGCAAAAATTTTGGTCATGGTTGTAGCAACTATCAAATTTTGGTCATGGTTGTCAAATCTTGAAATCTCGGTTCAGCATACTGGATGAGCAACACATAGTCATTTCATGAGCAAATACGATCAACAGATATATATTACAGATGTTTCTTGTGTATTTATATAAACATGTGCTCTTAAAATTTTGGTCATGGTTGTAGCAACTATCAAATTCATGGGTGGTGAACTTGAGTTCTCTTTTTGCAGTTTTCTTTGAAACATTATCCACGTAGAAGTACTTGATATGATCAACATTTAACTGTTATTATTTATACTAACCTTTTTTTTGGATAGAAATCCAAAGGTGAGTTACACGCAAACACAGTGATACATAAACAATGACACACACATGGTTGTGTCACACATCGATACATTCGATATATTTTGTTCATAACTGATATATAAGGTGAATGGTAAATCATAGTCTATAACTGATGCCTTTTGATCATAACTATTCTATTTAATGTAATTTAGATTTATTGTTATTTTAGTTTAATTATCAGGTATACCTTTCTGTTTGTTGGTGTAATAACGCACTTCCCTTGAATTATAATATGACACTTTAATTTAAGTTCAACTTTGATTTTTGTTTTGCCCTATTTTTCATACTAATTGTTACTCCACTAATTTGAGCACTTCTAATTAGACCTGGATTTCGGATCTGCGCATTCACAAAATTACGAGGTGAAATAGATGTTTTATGTTTTTGCTCATGCTTAGATTTTTATCATTTTCTATAGCTTCTGATTTTATATTTTTACTCATGTTATTTGAAGTTGGATCGAGTATTGACATATCTATATTCTACTATTGGCAGATCTATATTCTAATGATTTTGTTCATGCTTTGGCAGATCGAATATTGACAGATCTATATTATACTATTTTTTTGTCATGATTTGTATATAATATTGACAGGTCTATGTTTGGCAATTTATGCTCATGCGTTGGGACTTGAATGATTTAGAAAGTTACCGTTCCCATTCCATTTTACACAACATTGATGGTGAGGAGGTTTTTTCTCTAATTTTATGAATAAACAGAGATTGAGGGTGTCCGCCTGCTAATTTATTAATTTTAGATTGGATGACAAGTTTTACTGTTATTATAGAAGTAATTTCGAAGTAATTTTGGATTATGTCATTCTGACTTTTTTACACGGACTAATTGATGCAAAACAACTGACATCTTGGTCTGAATTTCTCGCTGCTGCTGTTGTTGAGTTGCCAAAACAACCCGAGATATCAATATATATGAGCGACGAGCTGCTGCTGTTGTTGAGTGGATAAAATTTCTCACTGTCTGGATCCAGTTTCTCACAATCCACAACCAGGTACTCGAGGGTTGTGGGTAACTCCTGTCCTGTTGGAAACCACGGCATAGTTGAGCAGTCTTTGATCATTAAACTTTGAAGTTGAGAAAATCTTTTGATCATCATCATCCTCATCTTTTCCGTTTTAGGTGACATATTTGGTATTGGAAAGAAGTCAAGTTTTGGGCACCCCCTGATCATCAACTTTCTGAGGCTGAGACTGTTAAAAGGATTAGGTAAATCTTCATATTCAACACTCGGAGGCAGCAATGCTTGCTCTTCTTCCTCTACAAAGTATACAAGTTCTGCAAAATCATGAACTACTAAATCTTTGAGATTTATTAGATTCTCCATTACATCTTCTCCTTGCCAAAAACACCTCAGTTCCTTGCAACCTTTAATCTATAGAATTTCAAGTGCTCCGAATTTGTGTAAAAGAGGTTCGTGTAGCACATATAGCACTTGGATATTCTTAATTGTCATCTTGGTTATTGAGGAAGCAAGGTCAATGATTCTTCGCAACACCACCTCCCAGCTTTCTTTTATCTTTAACGACACAAGATTGAAGCCTTGGGAGTGAAAGCTCTACCATTTCCGAACAGCCACTTATAATAAGTTGACTAAGGAGAGGAAAAACTGCTCCAACATTGGTTGAATTACAAGACCATTCCTCCCAACCCTCCATATTCTCAAATTTCAGAGTTTTAAGTGACGGGAAAACAACAGCATAAGGACTACCAGCTTGATACATGAACTCAAATGTGAAGCTAAGTCATGCATCTTATGACTCGCATGTGTTGCTATCTTCACAATAATTTACACTTTAGCTGTGTATATTACCTTGATCACAAGTTGTCCTCATGAGGGGAGTTTAAGGTGTTTTATGACTTTGGTTTCAAAATAATGCTACGTACTTTGTTAAACATCAATTGCTTGATAAAATGGGAAAGTAAATATTGGGATTCTTAGTTGGAATTTTTTCATTTTTTATAGGTCCTCACAATGCAAATTTTTATTCATATCCCCCCCCCCCCCCCCCCGGGGATACTTGATACTCACAGGTTGTATATCTCATTTGTTCGAAAAGATTAAATATTCCTACGGTAAGTGTGTTTTTATGCTCCAATTTAAATCGTGTGTATTATTTTGGTTTCAAATGTATAAAAGTTGTTTGTATTATTTGAATTTGAGTTTTTGTATTAATTTGGACACTATTTTAGGTAATTCTTTAATAAACGGTGGAATTATAAGCCATTTTGAGTATTTCTTAACATGTATTTTGCATGTTTTGCTAGGGAACAAAATTTTTGCCATTTTAAAATTTTTACCGTGCCTTCAGGCACGGGCATTCCGCTAGTATATATATATATATGTATATATATATATATATATATATATATATATATATATATATATATATATAGGTGAGTATATAATGTTATGGTATTTTCAGAGCGATAGCAGGACAAGGATGGCAAGACTATCGTGTCCATGGATCCTGGAGGGAATAGGTTATTGTTGCGATATCTCACCTGGATATAGGTTGATCTCGCCTTTATTATTGTGTTCATAGATGGAACTTCGATGAGTAGAGGTTTCATTATCGTGATTTGAGTATATGGCGACCTTATAGATATGATTTAAGGCCGCATGATTATTGTTGAGCTGTAAGATAAAGCTCATTATTGATTGCGCAAGGACTTAAAATTTGTGCGAGCCCTAGGTGGTGTGACTCTTAGTTAGAGATAGGAGTTCAGATCACCTTTTTTGTTAGAATAGGGGATAAGGTTATCGCGGTTTCATGTTTGAAATAACGAAACTCCATGACCGATGATGTCAAGTGTTAATGTGTGGAGGGGTTCCTTGTTTGGATTTTTCTTTGCGAGACGCTCCACACATGACTCTTAACGGCGTCGGGAGTGGAGAGCTGTTATAGGATGCAAGGATTTTGGTTTTGCAGAAAAGTCTCATAGTGTGGATGTACCACTATAGACTATTAGCCATGTGATGATGGTATGATTATGAAATATTGTGCTATGGAAAAGCACTAAAGTGGTCCTCTCGCCACAAGTGGATGGGGTGAGGTTGGACTCGGAGAAAATGATTTGAGGATGTTAGTCAGGCCTTAATGAAAAGGCAAACTTTGATGGATTCTGTTTTGGATATGATGTACGTAGTGCTCTTACAGAGATTGGGTCCTTAGATTGGTTAGGTTTCCTTTCGTATGGGCGGAAGGATAGAATGGTAGGAATGCATTCTTAGGTTAGCGAGGTAGGATTTAGGGCGTCCCGCTGGTGTGCCTTAGGTTGCTATATCTCGATGACCGACAACGCGAGGGAGTAGTGTAACGGGAGGGTTCCTTGTTCGGATTTCTCTTTGGCGAGACGTCCCACGCATAAAATCGAGCAAATGTCGGAAGTTGGGAGAGGCCTTGGGCACTAGGGACATACTTAGGATTACACTCATTTCGCGTAGGTAGTATAATGCTTAGACTGTAGTATTTTAGGATGTAAGTTTAGTAGAGTTGGTATCATTAAGATTAGGAGAATTGTATTTTGCGGGTTGGGAGGACCCATGTGTGAGTATTACACCGAGGAAAGGAGAACCTTATTGGGAGAAAGTGTTACGTGTCAGACGTTCACTAAGGTTGTGTAGATGTGCACAAGTTAGAAAGGTGTATGGGCACCTTAGTAAGTTGTTTTATATATCGCCTAAAATAGAATGGGCGTAGCATATAAATTTGAAGTTTATGCAGTTAAGCACTAAAAATGATGGGTGTGATGTGACGATGTTGGAGTCACTTTACGACTGTGGTAGCCGTATGATATATGGTTGAGAACCATTGGGTTAGTATCGTTCCCCTTTGAGATATTAGGACTTGGGGAGATTCTAGGATTTGCGGTGTAGGTTGTATCTGAATTTCGAGGACGAAATTCCTTTGTAAGGGGGGGAGTATGTAACAACCCGTCCTTTTGGAGACAATTAAATCCCATAATTAAATATAAATTGGAAATTTGGAGAATTTCTCGAAATAGTGATTTTTAGTATTTTCGAGGATTTAATGATTTTCGATGGGCATTGTAATTATTTTTGGGACTAAATATGTCGAAGTATTTTAATTATATGTCGCCGTGGTGAAAAGCGACAAAAGAGGTAAGATTTTTATTAGAAACCCGCATTAAGTTATATTGGGTTAGAATAGTGATTTGTGGTCAAGTACCTCGAATGGGAATTTCGACTGCGCCGTGAGTCTTGGAATGTCCGAGATAGTCGAAAAAGAGTCTTCGATTGTCGAAATTGAGTTTCAGGGAATTTTGGAGTTAAACGGGCTCGTAATTGAGTAAACGAGTCGTTTTTGGGTTTTAAGGGGTTAAACCATTTTCTTCCTATATAAAGAGGGGGAGAGGGAAGAAAAGAGAAAGAAAGAAAGAAAAGAGAGAGAAGAGAGAGAGGAGGAGAGAAAAGAGGAGAAAAGAGGAGGTTCCGGCCAAACTCCGCGGGATTCGTCTCGAGGTCGTCGGATTATATCCACGAGGCAAGTGTTTACTTTATTTATTTACTTTTGAGCATAAATATCATATCTTAGTTTGGTATAAACAAACCCTAAAAATTTTGGGTTAGGTTTTCGTAAATAAAACGAGTTTTCGGGAGTAAAAACGAATAAACTCCTAAAATTTCATAATTGGAGAAACTTAGAAATTAATCGAAATAAATTGGTGGTTTAGGGTTCTAGGATGTTTAAAACCCTTAATATATGTGTATTTGTAGTTAGTTGAGGTTGTAGGATGTTGGGTGAGGCTACAAAAGCTTTGGAGAAGCTTTAATGGACGAAATCATCTCGGAGAAGACAATGAATAACAGGACCTGTTCCTTAACCGAATCGATTCGGCCAGGGCGAATAGATTCGGCTCTTTGTCAAAAAATGAAATTTATATATCTCTTCGACGCGGTCGCGTGGGCTCCGACCGCGTATTTTTCTGATTTTTTTTTTATTTATAGTGATTTTTCTACGGAAAGCTGTGCGAGATCGAAATAGTTAATCATAAACCAACGCTAGAATTATTTGGAGATAAATATTAGGGGATCTCAAATAGGGTGTTAGGACCTCTAAAGGACTTGAGAAGATATGAAAACTTTGGGTTTGTTGGAATAAATCCGAGTTATAATTTAAATGGTGAGTTGATAAAATTTTGGGTATTGGGTTATATATAAAACCCTAAGAAGATTTGGGAATTTCGGACCAGCCGAATCGATTCGGACAGGTCGAATCGATTCGGTAAGAGACAATTTGAAAGTAAAACCATTTCGAATCGATTCGGACAGGGCGAATCGATTCGGTGTCCAGCGAATCGATTCGGGCAGGCCGAATCGATTAGGTCCTCGCAAAATTTTGAGGTTTTTTCCTTTTAAGTTTAGGGATACTTAAATTATGGCTTTGGAGATTATTATAGGAGTTTCTACATGGAATGTGAGGACTCCTAGATGATGATTTGAGGAGGATTAGAAAACCTCGGATTAATTTTGAGTGTGATCCGGGGTATAGAGTTAATTAATGTTTCGGGGTAAGAGACATTCGGATTGATGTATAACTTCTTAAATGAGAATAAGGTATTTATTAGAATCAAAGTGAGGAAATACTTTGGGTTTAGTATCATGCGAATATGAATGCATGATAATGATTCTTTGAGAGAATCTTTGGGATTATTGGTCGTCATTAGATGGTTCGGAAAATATGGCCATTTATTAATATATATATATATATATATATATATATATATATATATATATATATATATATATATATATATATATACTATGTGATTAAAGTATATATATGATATGAGGTAAATGATTTTCAAAATGTAAATATGAATGTTTTCGAAATGGAAAAGAAATGATTTTTCATAATTAATAAATTATGGTTACACACCTCCCTAAATCGCTATCATAAGGGATGTTGCGTGCATATGGTGATGCCCCCTGGCTAATGAATGCAGGGTGGATATAGTCCTATAGGCCATATGGGCGATTATTGTTACTGCACTGGTTAGGAGATTCTGGGTGTGGTCTTGACTTTCCCGCAGGCATATGATCGCTTCCCGACGTTGGTAGGTTCCCAGGTTGTCTTGTTTGATAGGCCCTGGAAGATGATAGTCATTTAGGGGCGCATCCAGTGGGGAAACCCGGAGGGGCAGTCTTAGATTTGTTAAAGCAATTTACGATAATAAATTGGCTTTAATTTACATTTCCTGGATGGAAGAAGGGAAATGGGATAAATGTTTGGGCTTCGGTAACACTTCCCGGATGGAAGAAGGGAAGTGGAAGCAGGTGATATGATCAAAGCATTTTCATGATAATGAAAATGGCTTTGGGTACATTTCCTGAATATAAAAAGGGAAATGGGATATTTTGAAACAGAAAAGCATTTTTATGATAATAAAACTGGCTTTTAAAAAGTTATATGATTTGTTAAAGAAATTCATGATAATGAATTGGCTTTTCTATACATTTCCTGGATGGAAGAAGGGAAATGGAAAGCTTTGAGAAAAATGAAAAGTATTGATAAATACTTTGTATATGAATCCTCAGTCCGGGAGATAGATCCGGATGTATATGGTAATATGTAAATATAAATGGATGAATCGAGTACCGAGGGTCTAATGAATCCCAACGATCGACTTCCCGCATAGTAGTGTATCGGGGGGGTTCCTTGTTTGGATTTCGCTTTGCGAGACACCCCACGCACGAATATGGCATTGTGTTAAGACTGGGGAGAAGTTTAATCCTTAGTGCTCTTATATTAAGATTTATTGTATGTGTGTATATATATATATACATATATACATATATATATATATATATATATATATATTCTGTACTGAGGGACTGGCGGATCTCGACGATCCACCTTACCGAATAGTAGTGTATCGGGGGGGGGGTTCCTTGTTTAGATTTCGCTTTGCGAGACACCCCACGCACGAACAGGGCTTAGTGTTGAGACTGGGGAGAAGTTTAGGCCTTAGTACATTACTTGGACTATCTAGGATTGATAGTGGTTGGCTAATAGACTAGTTTAGCAGGGTAGCTTGACTAGGAGGTTTAGAGGGATGCGCTAGGAGTGCACTGTTAGTGGAGAGGTGAGGGGTATCTCATGGGAGTGCGATACCAAATTTAAATATGAGATAAAAACTTTTTCTAAAAATAAGGCATTTATGCACTTGCTAAAGATTTTCAAAACTCGGGCTCTGACCAGTTTATCTACTTTTCCTTTCTTGCTATATATATATATATATATATATATATATATAGGTCCAGACACAGGGACGCCTGGATGACAATTCCTTCGAGTCTGACGTCAGTTGCAGCAGTTGTGGATGCGTGCAGGATTCTCAGTAGACGCTTCTATCCTTGTAATCTAGATAGGAGGTACTGTATACACATTCGGGCCAATGATCCAACTGCATTTATTTATTCTTTCAGTACTGCATTCGATAGGGTTGTATATTTTGACCGAGTGTTCGGTTATTTTATTTCATTTCAGTTTCATTTACGCAAAACTGTGTGGATGTTTTTATTTTGTAGTTGTTAAAAAGAGTAGTAAAGTAAAATTTTGACACCGGCCTAATAGGTTATTAGTAATTAAATGGATTTTCGACAGTGATGCTAAGAATGATCCATATAAGACTGCTGTTTTAATTTGATATAGGAGTGATCGCCCGGTATTTTATTAGGCGGGGTGTCACAGGTATATGTGGGGAGATGTGGGAAGATATATTCTATATAGAGGATGAACAAAAATCAGAGACACGGAGCAAGTGCTAAAATTATGGGATTCACTATGTCCTAAATTTCTATTCAGTTATTTTTTGCTACATGCACATTTAACTACTTTCAGTTTTATTGTCTTAATAAATATAAATTGACACCTAAGATTTGTATTTGATTTGATTATATATGTTGATAAAGGAACACATGTACATTTTAAGTATACACATTTCAATTACTTTTTGGTTCTTGTACGAAATATTGTAGAAAATTTTAAATATGTTTGCATTGTTGTTGGCGGTAGTCGACCCCGAATAATTAGGAAAATGCTTTGTTGAGTTGAGTATTGTTGTTAGAGTATTTTTTATTTCTTAAACATGATGGATAGTCCTACAAACAAAGGAAATTCTGCCCAAAATTTCTAAATTATTTACACATTCGTATTGTAAAAAACTGACTTTAATTGTACACGATTCAATACTTTGATTTTTCTGCCGTTTTGCTATTTCGTATTTTGGAAATTTTTGTCGTGCCTTCAGGCACGGGCATTCCGCTAGTATATATATATATATATATATATATATATATATATATATATAAAGAATTGGGTGTGAACCAAATTTTTTAAGATTTTTTCAGTGGAGTTATTTCAACATTTCAATTTATCCACAAAAATATGGTCAACTGAAAAAAATACTATTTAAAAAAATTGGTTGTAATATGTAAGTTTTTAGTTGCTTAAAAATTCACATATTTTTACTGATTTTTTAAAATAATAAAAATAATTATTTTGAGCTATATTTTTTTGTATGATGAAATATTTAAGGGAAATTTACAATTAGGTCCCTTGTTGACAATTTTTAAACAGTTAAAGACAATTTACTATTAGGTCCACTTGTTATGCCACTAGCATGACTTCTACAAGAAACGAATTAGTGGACCTAAGTGTTTAAAATTTGTTTGCGAGGGACCTCAGAGTACTTTCCCCAAGATTTAAATATTCCACAAAAAAATCAACTCAATTTTTTTAAAAGATTTTAACCAGTAAAGATTAATTGACCGTGAAAATATGGAGCGGGGGAATTTTTAAAGTGTGTCTTATGCCATTTGAGTAAAATCAAAGGTAAGTTTTGTATGTCCACCAGTATAACTATTATACATATTATTTGATGTGTCTTGCATATAATTATTATGAAAAAAATATCTTATTTATAATACTTTATTTTTATTATAGAATTTTCAGACATGCCATATATAATAATTTTAATTGCATAATCGATTAAGTCAACATAATATGAGTTTTCCCTTACTGGCCACACATTATCTTACATCATTCAATTTTTAGTCATCCTTTTTGTCATACTAATAAAGCGGGTTTTGCTGAGGACACCTCATTTTTTTTGTTCAAATTTTTTTATCCATTTTAAAAATGTTTTATGGGGATCTCCTCATCTGATTAGTTAAACTATTAACTCAGTGCAACTACTTACTTTATTTATTATTTTAATGTTTCAATTAATTATGTGAAAAAGTCATCATGATTCGCTTTGAAATGTATCAACAAATTTGAACTTATTGTTGGGTATATTGGTATATATATTTATTTTGAATGAACTAAATAAGTTAGGGTAAGTGCCTAGTAGTAAGTTTATGCGGTTTGGTTCTTGAGGTCTTGGGTTCAATCCCTAGGAGGGGCACTAAACATTAATAGTCTTTGATTGGACCCAAGCCTTGGGGTCTTTGGGCTTCTCTTGAGTGCCAGAATTTTTACCCTTTTATTAATTCATTTTTAATTTTTTGACTTAGTCTCCTATTCTAAGTAAACTACCCGTTAGTGAAGATATTAGTGGGTTAGTTGGCTAAAACTTTTACCCACGTTTTTGATCATTTTTTTTTGTATAAAATATAGGCTACAACTTTGAAAAAACATACAGAAAAATTCTATCTCTCTCACTTTCTCTGCAAAAATAATTTTGCTCCCTTTGCATTGTAGTATAACTTTTTTAATCACAATGTACAATTATTTAAATCATAATGTGGCATTAGGGAGATAAAATGGGAGTGTGTTTAATGCAACCCTAATATTATAGCCACAAAAGACTGACTACGTGTAATTAAAGTGACTTTTAATATGTGGTACTAACTTCCAATATCTCAAGCGAAACGATGATCAAATTTATAGATTGAAAGGGAGTTTTCGAAGCATAGTTAACAGGAAATGCTAACACCTTAGCGATTTCCATATTGATATGCACGTTCCAAAACATGTACCGCATTTTAGAGGTTATGTGTACCACGTTCAATAAGTAAATTAGGGACCCAAGACATATTTCCAATCTACCCTCACATCGTACCGCATTTTAGATGTTATGCGTACCACGTTCTCGAACATGTTCCACGTACCCAAAAGATGAATGTTTTAGGTAGCATAGTTTTAGAGAAACAAACTTCCTAACATTTCTTTTATACTAATATGGCTTTTGACATTTTC
This sequence comes from Sambucus nigra, assembly GCA_949130495.1. Taxonomy (NCBI): domain Eukaryota; kingdom Viridiplantae; phylum Streptophyta; class Magnoliopsida; order Dipsacales; family Adoxaceae; genus Sambucus; species Sambucus nigra. The sequence continues at coordinate 43,617,774 of OX422210.1, read as the reverse complement.
TTTTAAGAAAATAGCCCATGAAATTTATTACCATATAAAATGTCTCAGACAACAATCAAAGTCGGCCTAATGGGAAGGCGAGCGAGGCAATCGCTTTGCCCCCCGAACAATTGTGTCTAAGGGAGAATAAGGCCTAAGAATTTGAAACCCTCTATACGTCTGATTGGTTCCTTAAAGGTGATTTGGGTATTGATAGGGTATAATTTTTTCTACTTTGAACTATTTTGGGTATGTGTATACCAATAATAATTTATCTTGAATAGTTCGAAAATAAAAATTTATTGACTTTTAAATTAAAAAAAATGAAATATATGAGGGGCCCCAATGTGCTTGCGTCGGGCCCGAAAACCTCAATCCCGACCTTGCTCTTAGTATTTCCAACGAAGTTCCATTCCACCACATAAAGATAAAAAGTTAAGTGGGAGTTTCGTTCTCAATTTTTTTTTTGATATTAACTTTGGCATCTAACAATATCATTTCTTGGGGTTGTGGCAAACCCAAAATAATCCAAAAATAAAAGGTTAATGATGAGTTCCACGGTTTTCTAACGTTCTTGTTTGGATATTTTAGATATCTCAGTACAGTGGGCATTCCGATTAAAAGAAGCTTAATTTGAATGAGTTCTTAATTATATTTGTTAGACTTTACTTTAGGTTACTTAACATAATTTTTTACTAAAGTTCATGTTCGTAGTTTGCACATCCAACTATTTTTAGGGGGGGTATAATGCTCAAATGGTACTCTATCAACAGTGGTCTTCCGAAATAAATAAATATTTTGAGATTTTATTTATTAAATATTTGAATTTGGAACCCCTCGACTAAAGATGTGAATGTTGGAATACCGGAGATCCGACGACAAAAAACTGAGAGTTAGGTTGCGTTTGTTTTTTTATCTGAATCTAAAGACTATATCTGAAGTCTGAAATCTGAATCTGAAAAATATGTTTATTTTTACGTCTGAAAATACTTCTGAATGAATGTATTTAGACTAATTCAGATTTCAGATATAGCTCTACCTCTTAATCATTAAGAGTCAAATATAATCATTAGTCTCTTAATCATTTAAAAAAATAAACACTTTTTGATACTTCTTAAGTCTGAATGATTCATATTTAGACTTAAGAGGTAAAAATAAACAAGACCTTACTCTCTAGTATCATAGCATGAACATTATTGCTTATCTTAAATATCAGATGAGGGTTTGTTTGGTATTTTTAATAAGTAAAGACAACTTTTACTAGAAGCATAAAAATAGGGATTTCTAAAATAAAATAAAATAAACTTTCTTGTCTTGAATGTTTAACAAATTTTTTTATAAGCCATAAAACTGAATTCTTTAAATAAATCATTAGTGCTAAGCCTAGTGGGTAATGATATCGCTTTTATTATTTTGATGCATAACTTATTCTCAAAACGAATTTTATTTTGTTTCTTTCATTTAGCTTTGTTGTCTTTTGTAATGAACTGTTACACTTTGACATTGTGGGGTTAGTAGCTTATTAGCATAATCCATGAGAACTCAATGACAACTGACTATCCTTTTTATTTTTTATTAGCATGTATATGAGTGGATGAAAATAGAGATAATTATATTTAAGTCTCATTTGTCGGGTTAACATTCATATAAGTTCTATTGACTTTTCAACAATCCTATAGGTCCTATTCCAACTTTTTAGGGAATTTTTTCACAATTTTACCCTTTTATAACTAATCATTCGTAACTTCATTTAGGAAGTTACATAAGTGGTTGCACTTTTTTTTAATCTTTAAATGATCATAACTTTTGATTCATAAATCCGTTTTTTGCAAAATTACTATTTTTTAAATCTGCTCGAAGAGATCTATCAAACAAGATTCATGAAGGCTATGAAATTCCAAAGAAAAAAATTTACACAACCAGTAAGTTTTACTGTATGCACTAGAATATGAAATAGTTTTATATATGTGACATTTTCACAAAAAGACAGTAACATTTACTGTGGTCATATTACACAGTATATATATATATATATATATATAAAGTCTTGCTCTTGTGCGGATCGAACATGTGTCACCTAGCGGTGAACCCAAAAAAGAGAGAGAGTGTGCCTATAATTTAGGCGATAATTTCTAGGTGCACCGTTAGGTGACACATGTCCGGTCCGCACAAGAGCATTATATATATATATATATATATATATATATATATATATATATATATATATATATATATATATATATATATATATATATATATCCGGTGGATCCAAACCCTCTTTTTTCAAAATTACCTTATATTTAAAGGTTCGCGCTAGCGGCATCCAATCCTTACCACCATTGATCGAGCTTCAACGACCTTCGTCAGAGCTCCGATTTGGGGTGGATAAGGGTGACATGTGGTGTTGCTGGCGCGGACCTTTGAAAATAAGAGACTTTTGAATAAATGGGTTTTGGATCAACCGGAGTGTCATGGGGTGCCGCTGGCACGGACCGTTGAAAATAAGATTGGATAAATGGGATTTGGATCCTCTTAAGCACCGGTTTGGAGTGAGTAGTGGTGGCATTAGGTGCAGGTGGGGCAGAGCTTTAAAAATAGGAGCATATATATATATATATATATATATATATATATATATATATATATATATATATATATATATATATATATATATATATATATATATAATGTGATAACACAGTAAATGCTATTGTTTGTAAAAATGTCATAGAGATTAAACTTTATTGCATACAACAGAAAATGAAATAGTTTTATATCTGTGACATTTTCCCAAACAATAACACTTACTGTGTTAATATATTTATGAAATAGTTTTATATATATAACATTTTCACAAACAGTAACATTTACTGAGTTAATATATATATACATGGTAGATCCGAACCTCTTTTTTTTCCAAAATTACCATATTTTTAAAGGTTTACGCTAGCGACATTCAATCCCCACCCCCATTGTCGGAGCTTCAATGACTTTCATCAGAGCTATATATATATATATTGTGTAATATTAACTCAGTAAATGTCACTGTTTGTTAAAATGTTATATATATAAAACTATTTCATAAATATATAAATAGTAAATATTATTGTTTATGAAAATATCACATATATAAAACAATTTCATTTTCTGGTGTATGCAAGGAAGTTTAATATCTATGACATTTTTACAAATAATAGCATTTACTGTGTTATCACATTATATATATATATATATATATATATATATATATATATATATATATATATATATATATGCTCCAATTTTTAAAGTTCTATGCCACCGGCACCTAATGCCACCCCTACTCACCCCAAGTCAGCGCTCTAGAGGATCCCGACCCCATTTATCCAATCTTATTTTCAAATATCCGCGCCAACGGAACCCCATGATACTCCGGTGGATCCAAAACTCATTTATTCAAAAGTCTCTTATTTTCAAAGGTCCACGCCAGCGGCGCCACATGCCACTCTTACCCACCCCAAATCGGAGCTCTGACGAAGGTCGTTGAAGCTCCAACAATGGTGGTAAGGATTGAATACCACTAGCGCGAACCTTTAAATATAAGGTAATTTTGAAAAAAGAGGGTTTGGATCCACCGAATATATATATATATATATATATATATATATATATATATATATATATATATATATATATATATATATATATATAGAGAGAGAGAGAGAGAGAGAGAGAGAGAGAGAGAGAGAGAGAGAGCGGTTCTCATGCATACCCATGTTTGCATACCGCTGGCGCGGACCAATTTTGATAAAATAGTAAAAAAAATATTTTTGATGTAATTTTTTTTTATAGTTTCTAAACATTTCAATAGGACCATAAAAAAAATTCAACTCAAAATGAATTTTTTTGCTATTTTAAAAAAATCGGTCAAACTTTGTCAGTTTTTAACAACTTAAAAATAGCTTAAAAACTGACAAAGTTTGACCGATTTTTTTAAAATAGCAAAAAAAATCATTTTGAGTTGAATTTTTTTTTATGGTCCTATTGAAATGTTTAGAAACTATAAAAAAAAAATCAGCCCAAAATTATTTTTTTTACTATTTTAAAAAAATGGTCCGCACGGAGGGTATGCAAACTGGGTATGCATGAGATCCTTTCTGTATATATATATATATATATATATATATATATATATATATATATATATATATATAAATAGATATATATATATATATATACTATGTAATATTACCACAGTAAATGTTTCTGTCTGTTATGTCACATATATAAAACTATTTCATATTCTAATGCATACAGTAAAGTTTACTGTTTGTGTAAATTTTTTTCTTTGAAATTTTATAGCCTTCATGGATCTTGTTTGATAGATCTCGTCGAGCAGATTTCATAAATAGTAATTTTGCGAAAAACGGATTTGTGAATCAAAAGTAATGATCATTTGAAGATTAAAAAAAAAAAGTTCAACCACTTATGTAACTTCCTCAAGGAAGTTACGGATGGTTGGTTAAAATTGTGAAAAAAAGTTCCAAAAAATTAGGCATATGACTTATATGTAAGGGGAAAACATGGTGGTACTAGAATGTCTAAAAAAAGTCTAATAGGATCTAAACGTGAATGCCCCATGAAAATATATGTTGCAAATATTATTAATTGAATATTTTGATAAAAAAATAATTATAATCTCATTATAAAAATCATCTAAAAAAATATTATCACTTTATATTATTTTATTGTATTAATAAAATGAAATGTAAAAAAATCTATTGTTCTTTTGTCCGTTTTCAAGATAATCTTACTCATATTTGAATTGACTTTTTTTTATAAATAATATTGTCACTTTCAAGATCTTATAAAAAAAATCATGAAAATAATTTATTTTTTTATTATTTTAAAAAATTAGTTAGCATATGATCCATACCTGACACGAACTTTATATAAGTGTACCTAGAGCTCCAAGTGACAAAGAAAATTTATCTACTAAATGTTTAGCAAATAGCATCATGTTACCCAAATCCATCCTAATAGTCAATACACTATAAGAAAACTTGGCTTTAGCGACGTTTTTTTTGCAACGCTTATAAATATATCGGTATATAGTGTATATGCCGATGTTTATTTAACAACGTGGGATATTTATCGACGTTTTATAAAAGTGTCGAAATATTACAGACGTTTTAACAAAAACGTCGAAAAATAACGACATTTTTTTACAAAAATGTGGGTTATTTCCCCTCGTTTTGGAATAAAAACTTCAGGTTCTAATTTTTCGTTTCCCTCCAAAAAAATAATCACTACTTTCCCTCTTCACAAAACTTATGTTCTATAGAACAAATTTATACGCATCCTGCTCCCTCAATTTTTTTTTCAATGTTGCCCTAATCTACCCAAATAGAAATCAAAGAATTAAAATACGGACGCCTAGTTTGCTGCGAAATCTTCTGAATACGGTAAATCCTTGATTTCTTCTGAAGCTTCGTGAATCTTCTGAATCTCAATTAAAGTTTTTTTCTTTTTCAAATCTGAATCTGAATTATCATGGGTTATTATTCTTTGGTTTTTGTTTTCCTTTTGTTTTGTTTAAAGGTAGGTTGCAGAAGTTAGGCTTGTTGCCGGTTGAAAAATGTAACAGCTGATTGAGATTTGAGATCACTAGTGCTTTAATAGATATCTATATTTTATATTCCATAGTGGAATATTATTTAGAGAGTAAATGATGATGGTATTGTGAATTACTCAAATTCAATATTTTGTTCTATTGTGGAATGAAAAGCTTGGGAATAGTTAAAGTTCTTGATTCTTAACCCGATGATTGAATTTTGGTAATTATTAGTAGGGGTGTGCACAGGTCGGTTCGGTTCGATTTTGGATCGCAATTCAGACCGAATCGATCGGTTCGATTTTGGAAAACATTAGACAGAAACCGAACCGACGATGAAAAAAATCGCCGGTTTCGGTTCACATCGGTTTAAATTCTATTCGGTTTCGGTTTGGTTTTAACCGATTTTCTGTTTTAGTCGGTTTTTTATAGGACGGTTTTCGGTTTTGGTCGGTTTTGGAGGTTGGTTAATGGTTTTTGGATAAAAAAATAAAAGATATTTAAGGGTTTTTTAATATATAATATTGATGTCGGTTCGGTTCGAATCGGTTTTTTCTTTGTCTAAACCAACAACCGAACCGATATTATCAGTTTTTTAAATCCTTAAACCACAAACCGAATCGGGCTAAAAAAAAATCGTCGGTTTCGGTTCGGTTCGGGCCGGTTCGGTTCGGTTTTTGGTTCGGTCGATTTTTTTTTGCACACCCCTAATTATTAGGTTTCAAACTATTTTTTAATATATGTTTCTTAAATACATTTTTTGTCTTTTGGTAATATGTATTGATTAATGTGTGTATATGATCAAACACTTGTGGTTAGTAGTTAATGTGTTGTGAATTGTTCTCTGGTTGAATTCCATTATATGGCATGTTTGGTTCTTGAGAAAATATAAAGAAATTAAAATTGAATGTAGATTTATTCTTATACATGTCATTAAATCAAGCCTCTTTAACATGGGTTAAGGGTTAGTTTGTTAAGCCTTCATGATTCAAGAATGTAAAAAATTTTGATTCAAGAAAATAAATTGTTTTTTAGTCAATTAGTAATACAATTACCTTTCAACAATCAAATATATGGGTATGGTCTTTTGAATTTGATAGAACAAAATTATGTTTCTCATATTTTCGTATTCTTTGCTGAAGCAAACGTGACCTGGATATCAATAGGCGTATCAAACCGGTTATCCTTGAGCTCTTTCTAATATTGGCCTTCATAGACCCACTCTTGTTCATGTATCATTTTCACTTCTACGATTATATCCAATGAAATAGTAATGAATGCATAATATCACAAGCATCTTTATAATATGCATTGACTAATAATACATTAATGTAAGCTGGAAGGCGACTTTCATGCGTGGGACTACCACTAGTCATAATACTCCAAAAGGAACCAAATATTTCTAAAATAAGAATTCTTTTCGCTTTGCATACTCTTAACACAAATAGGAAGGTTTCGTTGTTGGATAATTATCTTACGACGACATAGATTAACAATTACGCCTACAATAAGCATAAGCCTCCCACTAGGAATTTCTATACATCTACTTACCAACCTAAGATTGCCCCTTCTCACCCAAGGTGAATCGATGTAAAACAATCCCAAATACGAAGTCCAACATATCAGATGTACTAACAAGGCCTGAATGAACACTAAGTCCACATATCCAACAAAATATATCCTACATACTCCTAAGTAGGGGAAAATACATCCTTTATCCCTACTACTATCACTAGTCCCTATCTCTGTAATTAAATTTATCTGTAAACCGATGCCCATCTAACTATGGGTCTTGGTCTTGTCGGTCCTACTTGTTCTAATCATCGAAACTCCTATGCCTATTACATAGAATACTTAATTGGAACCCCTCAAACTGTCAGGTCCTTCAACAATTACGATCACCTATCTTGCCATGCTGACATGATATTTAAAAAATAAAATCTCTCCTCTGCCTTTTTTTATGATTTCAAAAAATGTCTGGGAAAATATATCCTCAAGCTTCACCCGGCACTGATCACTAATTCATTGGTCCTGCTCTTCCAGCTTAGTGACGGACCTTTACTACCATAACACCGGTCCTACTCGTCTGAACGAACTAACTTATTCTTGTGTACTATCGTGCACTATTACCTTCCTCTATTTCTCTAAATGTCTTCCCTTTAATTTTTAGTCACTAGATTTCCCGAACTTCTCGCAATTCTAATAAGTGGCCTATGGCTCTCTATTTAAAACCAACCCTTCCTTGAACGGGTAATAATGACTCAAAAAGAATACAATGATTCCTAATCATAGGGCTCTACATAAAAGGACACAACACAGAATGTAACGAGCACAAACACAGATTCTAAGGACACTAGAACCATGCTCTGATACCAACTGTAACAACCCCCATTTTCTCACGTAAAGGTTGACCAGGCACGATAAGCCAAAGATGGGCTTGTCTGTCAATTAATACCATTCTCAGCACAAACGTAAAATAAATTCTATATTAAAGGTCCATAATTACAAAACCAAATCGACACAAAGTGCATGATAAGGCTGACATCAAAGTAAGTATCATAACCCAACATAATGTAAATAAATAAATCTCAGGCTTATTCCCATACAAATATCTCAAATGAATAACTATGACTGGAAAAGCACCTAAGCTAGAGTCAATAATTTGAAAAGCTGATAGGTAAGAGATATCGCAAGGCTGGTACAACAACATTCCCTCTATCCTTGTCTAGAAACAACCCCGGGTGGGGGGGGGGGGGGATTAACTTTGGGTCAGAGCCAGAGGTGTTCAAGAATTAAGTTATTTAATTTAAGATGCAATAATATAGTTGATGCGGAATAAATATACCCTTCGTCACTCGCATGCGTTTAACACCTCACCCCTCAACTAAGTATGATATCATCCACATCTCAATAAGTCCTAAATAATAACTATGACAACGTGTCAAATTAATAATAAAGGATTTGTCGCTAATTAACTGATTGAGTGTACCGACTACATTTAAGTACCAATACCCGTAATATCCCAGTCTGTTAAGTTTCACATAAATGGCATAAATATCTATTATGCATCAAAGAATCAAATATATATATATATATATATATATATATATATATATATATAGAGAGAGAGAGAGAGAGAGGCTGGATCGTATACGGACCGCTACCGTCCAAGAATTATCTAGGGACCGTTTTGTCTATTAAGGACCACCTTTTGGGACCGCGATGTCTTTTTATTTCTTCTAAGTTTTAGGGAATATCAATTTTTACCCCTAATGATTTCTAAGGTCTTTTAAGCTTATTTTAACGCTTAATTAATCTGGAAGTCTAAATGTGGAAGTTTCAGGGCTACTGCTACTTCTACTGCTCAAGCTTCTTCCGTCACTATCGTATTGAAGTTCTGAATAGCGAGGATTATCTATATAAATAATTTCTTCAGGAAGTCTAGAATTTGGAAGAGGTTTTGATGGAAAATATTCTAGTCTTAAATACCTTATACGGTATCGTGGGTTTATTTGTCTAGTTTCTTTATATATTTGATTAATAGTATCAATTATATCGTTATCTATAAATTCGTCTAAATTATTATCACCATAAGATGACAAAAATCTTCGGTATGTTCTAGGGGCAGCTGTCTCTACGTTTTTAAGGAGGGGGCGGATTCCTCCGGCTCTAATTAAAGTAGCCTTTGTTTCATCTAACCTTTTACGTCTAATAAATTTTAATACGTCTATACTACCTTCAAGTATCCTAGTGTATTCTTAATATTTTTCAGGTCTTGATAGTTCTTTTGCAAAATCTTCAGTTCTTAATTTTTGTCTAAAGAGATCTCGGATCCCTGTTCTAATTATTTATCTTTAGGGTCTGTAAGAGTCCAGTCTTGAATTTCTCTAGTTAAGTCTAAACTTGTTTGATTAACAAATTCTAAAAAGTCTTTAGTGATTTGTAAGATCATATAAGATTATTCTTAAAACAATAATATGTAAAATAGTTAAGGGTTTGGTTCGAGTTTATACCTTCCTTCTGGTCTGCAATATCTTTATCTTCTTCCTTTTGTCTCTTCAGCTTTGTCACTATTCTTCTCCGGTCTCGGCCTCCAACAACTCTCTCTTTATGTGTCGTACCTCAATCCACTACATTAGAGGTTGACCCGTTTCCTACCTGTACGCCTTCACGCCTAATGCCCACCTGGCTAAAGGCTCACGGCTAATCGGCACCTGACGGCGGTTCACCAATATAACACCTTGTGTGCTACACCAGAGGTTCCACACAATAGTCCTCTATAAACATAAAGTTGGAGACAATTTGGACAATAATAACAACTTAGGATAAGATATTTCTGGAAAAGAAAATACTTTTATTGCATTGCATAAGTAAATACAACTCTCCCCTCTCCCCTAACTATGAGAGGTTTACTCACTCATATACATATTACTTTATATAAGCATACTCTCTTTAAAAGTCTAACAATCTCTCACTCTCTAACTCTTCCTCTCTAAAACACAAATAGACGCTCCCTTTTATAGATCAAGGGCACTACAAAATGACTGGTAACCGGTTACCAAAAGCAATCCGGTTCAAATTATTAAAGCAGCATTGTCTTCAGAATCTTTATCAGCTGGGTCTACAAGCTTTTATCGTCTTTTGATAATTTGGGGGGACCTCTTTCTTTATGAAAAAAAATGCGTGCCAAGTCTTCATCATGAGTTTTGTCATTTTGTAATAATGCAAGAGCATCAACCATAGTCTTCATCTTTTTCATCAGTCTAGTGGCCCATATGGGGCAGGCATCCGTTTGCTTTATGGAAAGCATGGTCTAGGAAAATGATTCTTCCATCTTTAATAATTCATCCACCACTGAGGGGCCCTTCGTTGATTTTGTGTCTTCTTCTTCCTTGTCTTGGTTTGCTAAGGCATTATTGAAAAATTCATCAATGAGGCCTACCATTCTAATCCTAGCTGGCAAAGCTATTTTTACCATTTCTTTGGATTCTTTCTTGAGCCTTCCACTGAATGGCTCATCAACTTGGATTATCAGGTCTTCTTTGTGGTAGGCAGTGTACCACCTGTCTTCTCCTGTTAATAACTCCATGATTTCTATGGTCTCCATGGCTTGAGAATCTGGAGCTTGGACTTATCAATAATTAATTCTTTGGTCTCATCATCTGTTAGAATCTCGACGTCTTCGAATATATAACTGGAAAATCTAATAAGTCTAAATCCTTCAACTTTCATTCCTCTATAGGAACTTGGAGAAATTTGGTAGATTCTGGCAAATAGAGGAAGGGAGTCTTCTACCTTTTTAATATACTTATGGACTATTTTTCCAGAGCAACAGAGTCTTCAATGTCTTTTATCTGGACGAGTCCAATAAACCCATGGTCTGCAAGAGCTATATGAGCCATTTCTGATTTTCCCAAAAGATATATTTTTGGAACGTCTTTGAAGAAACCTTTAATTATTAAGGCATCTCCAATTATTTCTGATAATAACATATTAAAATGATCAATAATGTTATTAGTTACTTTTTTAAAGTCTTTTGTTAATGGGAGATTATTATGACTAAATGGTATAACAATCTTAGTCTTAAAGGTCTTTTTCTGATAACAGAAATTAGTAGGTCTAGTTTTGGAGGTTTCTCCAAGAGTCTGAGCATAGGTCTGAGTCTGAGGTCTAGACACATCAGTACCACTAATCTGGGTGACTGCAAGTCTTTGAGTCCTCATAAATCTGGCAATGGCTACCAAATTTTGTTTGAACTCGATCCATAGTCTATTATTCACATTCCACCAAATGGCGTCTATAAGAGTATTTTCGTCTTCTGAAAATTCTCGTCTAAATTTGATCAAGTCTGGGTATCTTTGATCAGGTCTATATTGGGGAAAATACATATTCCCAATGAGTCTATTTTGAGAAATAATCTCTTGTCTAGATTTTCCAGAAGGAACTAAGATATCCTCAAAGTTCTCTAGGATTGGTCTTTCTTGAGAGTCTTGAATATGAGTTTGTCTTTGCGTTATACCAGCATTTGGTCTTATGCATGATAGTCTGCAACGTCTTCTCTGTTCAGTCTATTCGTTCCAAAGGAACTCATATCTTCTAGGTCTTATGTTTGTAACATAAAACATGAAATTATATTAGTGTTAGCAAACATTGGCTCTCTTGATATAATGTCTGGAATGGTATTTTTACTTTTCTTAATATGTATAACAGAGAAGTCATAACCATTAAGCAATTGTTGCCATCTAATTAGTCTATTAGTCCTTGATTTGGACAAGTATAAATCTCTAAATTTTATTGCATAAGAAGAGTCAGTATAAATAGTAAAATGTTTAGGTCTAAGAAACAACATATATTTTTCTATTGCCCTTACTATGGCTAAAACTTCTTTTTCATGGGCAGTGTATCTTGTTTCTGGGTCTGTAAAGGTTCCAGAACTATGTCTACAAAGTTTCCTCTTTTTTGTCTGATGATCAATGGCAAAGTATACTGCTCCCCATTGTTTATCAGAGGCATCTGTTTCTACTATAAACTGGTCTTCTGCATTAAGCAGTTCAAGTAAAGGAATATTCTTGACTACGTCTTTAATTTGTCTTATTACTTCAAAATCATCTTTAGTCCAATAAAAGGGATTGGTTTTGTCTGTTCCTTTTAATTTGGATGTTAAGCTTTGTCTTTTTAAAGCAAGGTCTTTAATAAAGTCTGCAGCACAATTAAGCAATCCTAAAAATGATTGTAATTATTTTCTATCTTTGAGTTGATCTGGAAACTCAAGAATCTTTTTGGTTATGTGTTCTGCTAAGGATAATTTTCCTTTATTAATATGCATTCCCACAAAGTCTATCTCAGTCTGAAATAATTGCATTTTCCTTTCGGAAATAACAATACCATGTTTATCTAATTCTAAAATAATCTTTTTAAGATGGTCTACATGCTCTATCTCAATCTTACTTGCTACAAGAATATCATCTATGTAAACAAGACAAAATTGTAAATAAGGTCTAAATATATTATCCATTCTTCTTTGGAAAACTTGAGGAGCATTCAAGTATCCAAATGGCATGACTAGCCTTTCGTATTTTCCTTGGGGCACACTAAAGGCTGTCCAAGTAATACTGTCTGGATGCATCTTAATTTTCCAGAAGCCTGATTTGCAATCAAACTTACTGAATATAATTCTATCTTCAGTTCAATTAATCAAGTTATTCTTGTCTGGTATCTTATAAGAATCAAATTCACAATTCTTATTTAACTGTCTATAATCTATAACCATTCGTCTTTTTCCTCTTTTACGTTCAGATTCATTTTGAACATAGAAGGCTAAGCTATTATGTCTACTTTTACTTTCTCTAATAATGCCTAAGCATTTCATCTATGTCTTTCTTAAATTCTTTCCTATCTTCTTGTGAGTATCCTTTCTTATAGGTTCCACCATTAATAGTGGCGTCTGGGTTAATAGGGATAATTTCACAATAGCTTTGGTCTTTATCCCACTTAGCGATGGGATTTTCTCCTAAAGTAGGCTCTGCTAGTTGCCTAATCTTTTCCTTTTCTACTTCTATATCCATTTTCTTCTGTTTGGATATAGCTTGGACCTGTAATAAGGTCTACTAGGCTTGATCCAAAATGTCTTGTTGTATAAGCACTATTTGCTTATAACACTTTTGCTCTGGACACTTACACTCTTTTTGTAAGGGTTTAGTGATATCTAAGGCTTATTGTTGGGTTGTAGGTCTAGATCCACCATGCTCAGCTGAAGAACTCTGATGTTTAAGGGGTCTATAATTTGGTTTGACCTGCATAAGGTCAAAGGCAGTCTTATGATCAATTAGAGGGGCTTTAATAGTAAATTCCTCTTGATCACTAATTAATATCTTATCATTATACTGAGTATAAGGATGATATTTACTAATAAAGTGTTGTCCTAAAATAATGTTTCATGTGAAACTAGGACGAGGGTCCATTATCCAAAACCGATGATTGACGGTTTTGTTAGTCTGATTTCCTAATTTAAAATAAATAGGAATAGTTTGGAAATATAAGGTAAATGGATCTCCATTAGCCACTTTACCATATATTTCTTGAGTACTTTCTAAAAAATAGTCTTTAGGAAAGGCATTAGCCTTGCAAATACTCTGAGAGCACCCTGTATCTATAAAAGCTGAAAGTCTTTTAGGATAGTCTTTATGTTGAACAAATAATTATACAAAACAAGCATGTGGTTTAGTAGAAATTTCTAAATTGTTCTTTTCTAAAATAGATATTCCTTTCTGAGGTTTATCTATAAAATCTAAGGGTATTTGGTCTTCTGAACTACTATCAGAATGGTATTCTTCTAAATCATAGGAAATTCCTTTCCCTTTGACATCTTCAGTTTCTTGCAGTCTTTTGGCTATATGTCTATCAATGTATTAATAATAAGTTTCAATATCTAAGTCTATTTGAGCGTCATACTGACTAGTATAAATTGCTCTAAATCTAGTTCTACAACAGTCTTCATGGTAGTGTAATTGACAAATAACACAAACCATAAATAACTCTGTCTGTATAATCTCAAAGCATTCTACGCATCTAAAGTCTTTCTTACTACATTTCATTTCAAATGTACAATAATGTCTTTCATCAAAATAACATCTAGGTATATAGGTTAGTAATTCAGGATTACTAACTGTCCATCTTTTCTTTAAAAGGGGGATTAAAATACACTTATACCAAGCCTCTTCAAAGTTTATATATTCATCATATGGATCTTCTTGATTACTCTGCATCATGTATAAGTCTAGAGTATCCTAAGAGTCTTCATACTCATTAGTATCACTATAGTCTTCTGAATCACTGTCTGTGTAAACACTATAGATACTAGTGTTATCATCATCTTCTATGTATGATATTTCTATAGCATATAAGATATCTAATTCTTCTTGATCTACATAGTCTAATATTGTATCAATAATCTTAATACTTTTTTTATCCTTCTTATTAGGGCAGTCTTTAGCAAAGTGTCCTTCTTTGCCGCAAGTCCAACATTCTTTGGTGGCAGTCTTAGATTGAGCTATATCTTTTTCTTTCCTATAATTAGGAACCTTTTTATACTTACTAGTATTCTTCTTAAAGTATGTTCTTTGGTTAAATCTATTTTTCTTAGTCTTAGGATTCTTTTCCCTAAAGGTAGTAGATTGTCTAAATTTATACTTCTTTGGCAATCCTAAAGGTCTAGTCTTAAACTTCCTATGTTTCCATTCTAATTTATTTTTGAATTTCTTAGATTCACTTCCACATCCCCATTGGATTGGAGCGATGTCTCTTTCATCTTTGATTGGAGGGATCTGCTTGAAAGTCTCTTCTATCAACTTTCCTTGAGTTATATCACGTCTTTGGCGAAATTGATTCTTTCACCAAGGGAGTTATTCTTAACTCCAACTATTTCTAGCCAATTCATACATTCATTAATTAGGATTTTCCCTATGACTAATATCTTTCTAAAGTATTCATCTTTTAAGGTCTCTCCAAATTCTTTAATTTGGTAATATAGCTGCTCGTAATTATTGCTATATTCATTTATCTTATCTAATTTGCAAATGCTAAGGAGGGCTAACTTAGTTTTTGCTAGGTCTTGTTCATTTATTTGAGCTAGATGTCCAGCTCCAATGAATTCTGAAGTGAACAATTGAATATATTCTTCAATTGATCTTTCTTCTAAGATTTTCTTCATCTTCTCAACCTTTGCTAAGGAGTCTTCATCTATAGATTTTCTTAAACTATCTAGATAGTCTTTTGCAATACCTCGAATGGATTGCTCAGTGTATTGTTTACATGAACTTGCATCCCATTGTTCATTAGATGCAAAACACATGTTCATCTGGTTACGCCATTCATCTAAGTCTTTCTTCCTATCTTGAACATTGTCTAGGTTAAGGTATATACCTACTAGATTTATAGCTTGGCTTTCCATAGTCTTATTAGGAGTGAAACTCTTATCACTTGTTGGGAAGTCTTTTATATAATCAGGTTTAGTCTTAACCATGGTGGTTGAGTATATAGGAATATTTATTCCTATTGGTTTACTAAAAAGTCTAGGAGCATCTTCTAGCCTACTACTATTTCCTATCTCTTGTTTACTAGGTTCTACTTGTGTAGCTGGTGTTCTCCTTCTTCTATTAGTCTTAAGTTTCTAAGAAGTTCTTTAGTATTCTTAGATTCTTTTAATTTTAATATGCGGTCTTGGGCTATCATATTAAATCTTTCTCTTTCTTGAAACCTAACAGAATGACTTTTCTTAAGGTTATCTTTAAATGTCTTCATATCCAATTCTGAGGGTTCATGTCCAAAGTTTTGGATCCTAGATTTTTCTTTAACTAAGTCTTTTTGTTCAAATGATCTTCCAGGTCTAATTATAGGGGCTTGTCTTAGTAAACTAGCACTAGTCTTACTACTACATTCTCCTTTTGAAGGATCATTGATTATGGCTTCTCCCATATTCCTAAATCTAATTTCTTCGGTCTGAATATTCTTATTGACGATCTTAGGAGGACCAAACTGGATGGTAACATTTCCAGTGACGTCGTCTTGATTAATAAACAAAGGTTTATTTTGTATTTAAAATTCTGGCAATTGCCAGAGGGTTTTAGCTTTTTCTCTCATAGGTCCAGTATTCCTAATACTGTAAGTATGATTATAGTCTGACACATTGGTTCTAACTAAGATTTCTTCATTAAATCTTCCGATAGGAATTCCTGATTGCATTCCTTCATAAGAAAATTGGGAGAACTTCATATAGCTTTGAAATTCTATGTTTATATTAGCGTCTGGGATAATGTAGTCTTCATAGCCACTACCATATAAGATTAACTTAAAATTTTTGGCTGTGTCTACGGTTACTGTAAATGCCGGAATGACATTAAAGTATCCTATGTTGTCCGACATTTCTAATTGGGCTATCCCAATAAGGCTTTTCTCAAAGTCCTTTCATCTTTTGTCTACTAAACAACATAATATGTTAATATTATTTTGAGGTCTATGTAATCCCTAGATTCTTGCTTGAAAGAGTCCAAAGGTTAAGAATTGGAACTTCCTATCAGTTCCTCTAGATCTAAGCCATTCTGAGTCAAAAACTTGGAGCTCAGTATAAGATTTGTCTAACATATGATTTCTACAATGGTAGGTCATGTTATAATTGGGGGTCTTAGGAGTGGCACCTTCTTTAAACAAGTCTATGTATCTAACGGTTGGAAGTTGTCCATTATAAATGGAATCTTCAACAATCTTCCAGTCAACTTCATCCCATTCTTTCCATTGGAGGGGATTGGTGAAATTTCTTTCTTTCCACCATGTCCTAACATTGGAGGATGAATCCTTAAGTCTTTGGAGCATATGATTACTTTGTCCGATATTTGGGATAGAGCTGGCTATCTTATTAGTCTTATCTAATCCATCATTTATGATTCGTCTACCTATGGTATTTCTTTCTCTAGTTTCTATGGGAGGGGATTCTTTAAACTTACAGGTGGTTACCTGTTTTTGTTCAAGTCTTTTTTCAATTCTTTCTATGAAGTCTGAATAATCTTTTTGTCTTTTTATCTGATTAAGGATTTCTTCTTTAAAATTCTTATTCTCTTTTCTAGTCTTTTCAGAAGTTTCTTCACTATGTTTAGCTAGAGAATTAACGATGGTTTTACCAACGTTTGTGATATAGTCTTTTAGTTCATTATCTTTTTCAAGTTGTTGCATAGTTATAACTTCTATGGCTTCTACAGTCTTTTCAATTTTATCTAACCTAGTTAGAATAAAAGGAGAGTCTATTTCTGCTTGGGATGGTTTATTATATACGGCCTTAATTCCGTCTATATTTCTTTGTATTTTTCTTTTACTTGGGCCATGTCTAGTCTAAGTTCATTAATAATACTATCCATTTTGGATAGGTTATGTCTTTCCCTATTATTAAGGTAATTTGCTAAATTTTGTTGGAATTTAACAAAGTCTGTATAGAAGATGGTTAATCCTTCTGTCTTAGCTTTTAAGTCTAAAGGCAAGTCTTTAACAAAGCTACAATTATAGTCTTGGGTAGCTGCTATGGATGTAGAAATTAAATTTAATCTTTCTAATATAAGTCTAGTTGCTTTAGCCGCGTTGGCAATCTCATTTTCAGTTATCTTATAATAAAATCTATCATCATTTATCTTTTCTAAAATTCTTTGATAAAATTATGATAAAGTCTGAATAGAGAGGTCTCGTGGTACCTCATTCCAGTTTGATCTAACTATCTCCAATAGGAAGATAACTATCTAGTCTAGGGATAAGCTTAGCTTGTTCTTTAGTAAGTTTAAATAACTCACTGTCTTGATTTTTAATTAAGGTTTTAATTTCTAAAATGTTTTTGTTAAGGACTTCTATATGATTAGTCTTAATATTTATTTCTTGTAACACGTGTACTAAGTCTATTGGGATTTGATTATCTACGTCTAATAATCATTTAGAGATATTTTTTATCTCTGTTTATAAGGTATGAGTGTCTTTTATTAATTGTCTTAATATAAGCAATGTACACTTATTTTGGTCTATTATGCTATTAATAGCACTAGCAGTAACTTGTCTACTGTCTGCGTGTTTGGCTGGGATATGTTCAATGTGTGAACAACCGTCTATGTGTGTGGTTAAACAACCTTCTGAGTCTAAGTCAGTTATGGGTATAGGTTGGTAGTCTGGGTTGGTTCCAAAAATATCTTGGTAAATGCGAGGGATAAATTCCAAGGGGATTAAAGTCTTTTTAGTCTAAAAGGAATGTCTTATGGCTTTGATACCAGAATTTGGGTTTTGGTCGGAATTTGGTGAGGTTCTAAAATCTTTAAGGTCTTGATACCAATTTTGGGTCTAAATTATAAATCTTTTAATTATATAGTCTTAAACTAAGGTTTTAGTATAAGACAAGAGGGGGACCATCTAGAGTAAATATCAAAAGTCTTTGGGACCACGAGGGGACCACTTTCGGGATAAGGAAAAAGTCCGCACGGGAAGTCAGAACCTGAGCCTATATATATATATATATATATATATATATATATTGACACAAAAAGGCATCTACCATTGGTGCCTAGTTCGTACTCTATCGGCAAGTCCGGAGGAATCTCTTATCCCAAGGGGACATCACAAAATACACACAAGTTGGGGGTGGTCCCCCGCAGGATACCTCTTCACAGCCCATACCCAACAGTGATATAGGTAGTACCTATATAACCTACACAACATCAAGCCCACCAGTGCCGACATGTGGTACCCGATTCGAACCCATGAACCCCCGAGCCGATAGGACAGTCCATGAATTTTGGTATCTCCATATAAGTACATATTATAATTTCATATAATATGTATAGGCAACTACTACAAAATTATCACACGGAAGTCCCACATACTATTCACAATTTTCCCATTTATTAATAATGTACCACCTAGTGAATTATTAATTCCGTTCCATTGAATAATTACTTAACCAACTAGTTAATTATAATTTTTTCCTATTTACTATGGGTACATTTGTATTTTTAATAATTCTTTATTGTCCCAAACTTGGTTCCACTCACTCACTTGGACTCATAAAAATACTCATAACCAAACCCCGGGCCCAATACCCTCATTAATGTTA
Source organism: Sambucus nigra (assembly GCA_949130495.1). NCBI lineage: Eukaryota > Viridiplantae > Streptophyta > Magnoliopsida > Dipsacales > Adoxaceae > Sambucus > Sambucus nigra. The sequence continues at coordinate 43,598,569 of OX422210.1, read as the reverse complement.
ATATTACTTAATACCCAATCTCTCAATGCCCTAGGTATTAAACTTCCATCTAATGTTTTTTTCTCTAATTAAATCCTAAAAAATATAATCCCAAAAGAATTTCAGGAAAAGGAGCGCAGTGTCAAATTTCGGCCCTATTGTTTGAACGACATGCAAGGTCGTTCGAACGACATGCAAGGTCGTTCGAACGACCTCCCACGTAGTTTGACGCTGCGTTGCTACTTTTGTTCTTCTTCCCTTGGCTACTTCTGCCATTTTCGTTCTTCTCAAATCCAAAACTCAAAATTCAGAACAGTGCATTCAAAGCGAGAGATTTAAACCCCGAAATAATATATCCCAACCCCAAAAATCTAATATGTGCTAACAATGTTATCGATTAAAACATTCTTCAATTTCAATCACATTTAATTCATAATAAGGGCATCTATCATGGGGTCTTACATTAAAATTTCACTTTGTAAATCAACAGTAATGCCCCCTACATCTATTAGTCAAGATGTCTCAAATTAACTATCAAAACCTTGAGGAATATAATATCAATTTCAAGGTTTCGATACCTAAATTTCTGGGACTTATTCTATATTAAATTCAGTCTTCTACATTCACCGAATGTTTTTTCATCACCAAATTAATCATATCAAACCTAAATCCCATAAATTTAAGGGTCCTTATGATGCATCAAGAATATATATTGGAAACTCAAATTAAGCAAGAGAATTCTTGCCTCTTTATGGTGATGGGAGATTTCGTCCTTGAATTCTCTGTTCTTCCTCCTCTTAGGCCTTTGTTCCTCTCTCTTGAAGTGAGGATGCTAGGGTTAGGTTATGATTGGTAGTGGGGAGTTATTTCTTTTCCTCGTAATCTTATACTTTACCCAATTTCCGAGTTGGACATATAACCCCATTTTGGACCCCCAAATGGGCTCGAATCCATATCCCAACTAGCCCAAAAGTTCCCCAACCCATATACTTTTGACCCAGAAATATTTCTAAAGGTTTAAAACACCTAAACACACTTTCAATGCTTCCCATAACGCGTCCCAATTATTTCTATTTCACGTAGATATTTTTATTATGTTTTAACGACACGCGCCTGTAAATTTATTGATGTGTGATTTATTTTTCACTAACAGGCTCATTATGTCCAATTTAGTCTTATATTTATTTAATCGTGAATAATAGTTTATTTAAAATAAATTCTTTTCTTGTTTAATTTGAATCCTTCCAATTTAACTTATTCTCAAAATAAATTCAAAATTATTAAATTTATTTATGTCCTAATATTTTATTCTGAAATTACGGGGTATTACAGTTAGTCTAATTTGTTCTTCTATGATACCTATATCATAGTGGATTTGCATGGCTAGGTTGTTCGAGATTTTTCACGTTATGGGTTTTCCTCGTACATCGCGACGTTGTGGATTGATTTATTGATTTATCTATATATACATAGGGTAGGATGAACTTTGAAATTAGTTTACACAATGTTGGTTTATTCGGTGCATGTTTAAAATTGATTTAATTGTTTATTCGGTTAATTTAATTGGGAGAATTAAAATTTGGCCATAACCTTAGCTCTTGTAAGTTTTTCACTCCGTGACTCCTTTAGGGGCTTAATTCTCAGTCAAGAAAGATATGCAAACAAACTCCTCCGACAACACATATGCTCCATGTTAATGTTATTGCAACACCTGCATTGTCCAAAACTTCCCATCTAGTTTCTCAGTGCACAGGTTTGTCCTCTATAAACATATCATTTTTACGGTCAACTATGTGTGTCAAGCGTTAATCAATATTGTTTTGACAATCATAATACCAGATACAAACCATAATGTTACCTCACATGAAAAACATTTTTGTCATGAATCTAGGATGTTTAATCTTGAAGCAATCAAAAATTCCTAATTTCTTTATAACTATGAACAAAACTAACCTTTGTCTATCGCAATTGATTGGAATAAGATGACTTAAATGTTCCTGTCAAAGCTTCTTTTGAATCCCTTCTAGAATAGCCCATAATTGCTCTCTTATGTGCCCGAAATATTTATGAGAAAATACGAATAATAAGAATTTCGGATTTTCTCTCCCTCCTTAGAAACAGTGTGTATTGAGATAACTCTAGATGGTGTAGAGGTCTCTATTTATAAGGGAAATAGGGACGAAATCCTAGTGGAGGTGGGACTCCTTCAAGTCTCCCACTAATGCCACTAACCATCATGTAACTAACGGTTAAGGTTTACCCAAATCTTTTAATATCTTTATTTATCACATTCCTAATTAAATAAAATTGAAATTAAATAATTAATTTCGACACTTAAAATTAATTTCCAACAGTCTCCCACTTGGTCTTAATAATTCGTATAATTAGATTAGGTATCATAAGGTGCACAATCATTGATAAATATCATTTGCTAAATCAAATGATTCACGGATGCGAGTCATAGTGGTTCCATGCTATTCAAGAGCATGGTTCCTTCCATGTACCACAACACTAATGTTTCATTCAACTAGCCTTTAATATTGGGTATCATAATAGCCTCATAATGTCCTTTTGAATAAGGACTATTTCTGTCAACAATAATTCATAATTATATGCATGCATTCACAAAAGACAGAAATAATAGAAATCAGAAACACTTTTATTGAATTCAAGTAACAGTGTCAAACAACTAAGCCAAAATAACAATCATAATTTAACTAATCGAGACCCATCTCTTTGACATGTTCCATAAAGGTCTAAGAAGATAGTCCTTTGTAAGAGAATCTACTATGTTATCATGCGTACTAATGTGATCAATTGACACTCTTTGCTTCTGAACTTCTTCTTTAACTGATAGGTATTTCATCTCCATATGCTTAGCAGCCTTAGTATACCTAGCGTTCTTCGAGAAGAAGGCTGCTGTGACATTATCACAATAAATTTTCAGCGGCTTAGCTATTGACCCCATAATTCTAAGTCCTGAAATAAAGTTTCGCAGCCATAATCCATGATTTTTAGCTTCGAAGCAAGCTGCGTATTCAGCCTCCATAGTAGATGATGCAATGACTCTTTGCTTAGAACTTTTCCATGAAACGGCTCCTCCAGCCATAAGGAAGACATAACCCAAAGTTATCTTCCTACTGTCAAGGCATCCCCCAAAATTAGAGTCTGAATAACCAATCACCTCAAGGTGATCAGTCTTCTGATATGTAAGCATGTAATCCTTGGTCCCTTGCAGGTACCTCAGCACTTTCTTTGTAGCTTTCCAATGGTGAATCCCTGGATTGCTTTGATATCTGCCTAGCATCCTAACGGTAAAACTGATGTCTGGTCTAGTGCAGACTTGTGCATACAACAAGCTCCCTACGAGCGAAGCATAAGGTGTGCCTTTCATGTGCTCCCTTTCTAAATCACTTCTAGGGCATTGAATTAAGATGAACTTGTCCCCTTTGTGAAGTGGAACATTAATGGGATTGCAACTTTGCATGCTAAATCTTTCTAAAACTTTGTTAATGTAACATTTCTGAGACAATCCCAACATTCCTCATGATCTATCCCGAGATATTTCTATCGCTATCATGAAGGATGCCTCACCTAAATCTTTCATTTCAAAGTTTTTAGAAAGGTACTTCTTGCTTTCACTTAATAAACCAAGATCACTGCTGGCGATAAGTAAGTCATCAACATATAGCACTAAAAACACAAACTTACTCCCACGGATCTTCAAGTATATGCACCGATCAACAGTGTTTTCCTTAAACCCAAAGGATGTAATGGTATCGTGGAACTTAATGTACCATTGACGAGAAGCTTGCTTTAGACCATATATTAACTTCTTTAACATACATACCATGTTTTCCTTTCCTTCCTTTATGAAGCCTTACGGTTGTGTCATGTAGACTTCTTCTTCTAAACTCCTATTTAGAAAAGCTATTTTACGTCCATTTGGTGCAACTCCAAATCATAATGAGCCACCAACGCTAATATGATTCTTAATGAGTCCTTCTTTGAAACTAGAGAGAAGGTCTCATTATAATCAATGTCTTCTCGTTGATTAAAACCTTTGGCAACAAGTCTAGCTTTATGTCATTCGATATTGCCTTTTGAGTTAAGTTTGGTCTTAAAGATCCACTTGCACCCAACTCGTTTTTTTCCTTCTGTCAATTCGACCAACTCCCAAACTTTATTGTCATTCATAGATTTTATTTCTTCATTTATGGCAGCAATACATTTATCGGAATCATCAATATTTATAGCTTTTTCATAAGAAACTGGATCATTAATATTCCCTATGTTAAATTCGGTCTCTTGAAGCTATACCACATAATCATCTGGAATTTTCGATCTCCTTTCTCTTTGAGATATTCTTAATGGCACTTCCTGTGGTGCTTCAAAAGTTTCATCCATTATAGTCTCATTATGTGGTTGTTCAGTTAGTTGATCATTCACTTTGTTATTCATTGGGTCAATGACCAGTTCAACAACTACATTAGGAACAACAGGTATGTTATGAACTCTGGGTATAGAAATTTGTACCCTGACTTCTCGAATGATCACCTCCCTTTCTTTTATACTCCCACTAACTTCGCCTTCTTCAATGAATTTAGCATTTCCAGTTTCTATGATTTTAGTTGTATGATTTGGACAGTAGAATCTATATCCCTTCAACTTTTCTGGATACCCGATGAAATGACAAGATAATGTCCTAGGATCCAATTTCTTTTCATGAGGGTTATAGATTCTAGCTTCCACTAGGCAGCCCCACACACGTAAATACCTTAAATCTAGTTTCCATCCTATCCAAAGTTCAAAAAGGGTTTTTGAAACTGACTTACTAGGTACCCTATTTAAGATGTGTACATCGGTCTTTAATGCATATGTCCACAGAAATGTAGCCAATTGGGTCCTACTTATCATACTTCTAACCATTTCAATAAGTGTGCGATTACGCCTTTCATCTACACCATTCTGCCAAGGTGATCCTGGCATTGTGTATTGGGCGTCAATACCTAATTTTTCAAGGATTTTAGAAAATGGGCCAGGGCGTTGCCCTGACTCGTTATATCTACCATAATATTCACCACCTCTATCAGACCTAATATTTTTTACCTTTTTGCCTAGTTGCCTCTCAACCTTATTAATGTATATTTCAACGACGTTCACAGACTGGGATTTATCATGCAACATGTACAAAATTTAATAACGTGAAAAATCATCTATAAAGGTGATGAAGTATTTTTCTCCACCAATGGATGGAATATGAAAAGGTCTACAAATGTCTGTATGTATTATTTCAAGTAGTTGGGTGCATCTTGTGGCTCCCTTCTTTGTATGTTTGATCTGTTTTCCTTTAATACAGACTACACATACATCATAATTGGCCCAATCCAGGTTATGGAGTATTCCATCTTTAATGAGCCTTTTAATTCTCGGCCTGGATATGTTCCCTAATATTTTATGCCACAAATAAGCAGATTTTTCATCATAAGTGTACGTTTCGTACCAACATTAGGATGCAGGGTCACAAGGGTTTCAGAAAAATTCTTTTCAAGATTCAATTGATACAAACCATATAATAAAACCAACATTATTAGAATTTTTAATCAAACCAAAACCATTGTTCTTAAATTCAATCGCAAAGTCGTCTAAAGAAAGTTTGGAAACATAAATTAAATTCCTAGAAACTCTAGGAACATAAAAAGTTTCTTGTAAATCTAAAATAAATCCAGTGCTTAAAAGCAGGCGAAAGACTCTAATAGCTTCTATTTTAGCCTTCACTTTATTGCCCATGTAAAGAAAATTCTCATTTGGATTTGTTTTGAGGATCGAAGTGAAGCCTTGCATCGAATTAGAAATATAACACATAGAACCAGAATTAATCCACCAGGTGTTAGAAGGAGCGTTAATAAGTTTTGATTTGAAACAAACATAAATAAAGGACTTACCTTTTTTCTCGAACCAGGCCTTTCGTTGATGACAATCCCTATGGAAATGGCCCTTCTTTTTACAGAAGTGACACTTGTCATTCTTTTCCATCTTCACAGCAGCAGTTGATGGTTCAGCTTGATGAGACGGCCCATGACCTTTCTTAATGCCCTTACCGAACTTCTTCTTAAAACCAGCTCCTTTGACCATCAGATTTGCCACCTGTCCCTTAGTCACATGGCCATTATGTTGCTTAACCCTTCCTTCCTCCTGTAGCAACATGCTTTGCAAATCATTTACATTCCACTTATCTTTTATAGTGTTGTAATTGATTTGGAAAGGCCCATACTCAGGAGGTAGGGGGTTTAGGAAGAATTGGACAAGAAAAGAATCATCCACTGTCAGGCCTAAAACTCAAAGTCTGGCAACCATATTGGTAATTTATATCATGTGCTCATTCATGGTTCGAGTGCCATCGAACCTCATAGTGGTCAGGTCAGCCATCAGTTTCCCAGCAAGGGATTTATCAGCATTGTGAAAGAGCTCCTTAATGTTGTTCAAATACTCTTTCGCTTTCGTAGTTTCAGGTAGGTAGGTCTTAATGTTAGCAGCAACGCACAATCGTATAAACATAAGGGACAACCTATTGGATCGATACCATGCTTCATGGACATCAATTTCATCCTCACTACTAGCATCAGTAATAGCAGCGGGTTCATCACACATAATTGCCGTGTCCATGTCAAGAACCCCTAGGTTGAACTCAATTTGCTCATTCCATTCAGAAAAATTAGTTCCATCAAATTTGGAATAGGACTGTGCTTGCGAATATAGGTTAAGGGGAACTGTAATTAATAACAATGTTCACAAACTAAATTTTCACACACAACAAAAATTGCAAGGGTCGAATATTGAATTGCTGACTAAAATTTTGGCATATTTCATTTACATTCCGAATATCATGGAATCTGTGTTAATCACCACATAATGATCAAATTGTAAAGATATATTACCCTATAATTCATTTATCATGGTCCCATAATTTTGGCATCTGTGTTTGTTACCTAAACATTTAATATCTTGATTAATGGACTTAATGTCAACTATTTTGTTTTCACAAAATCAGTTCTAATGTTGTTCAGTTAAAAAATTAGCATGTGTTGCGCCTCAATCCAATTTTATAACTAACATTAGAATAAACCTTTAATGAATGTAAGTGTATTATTCGTACATGGAGTCGCAGTCTATGTTTGGCCTTTGACTTAACTCAAATGAATAATTACTTACATGTCCCAATTTAAATATAGTTAATCATACATTAAATATTAACTATAATACATAATCTACTAGTAATTACAAAGATACCAATAGTAGCCTAAATGCCTCAAAAATAGAATTGCCCACGTATAGTAAAAAACACAAAATTCATGAATTTTGCCAAAAAGAGCAAAAATGAGTTTTCACCATATAATTGAAGTAAAATATGCCAAAAAACCAAAACTTTTTATGGAATATTAATATCAATTTTCTATAAAAATTTATAAGCCCCGAGATTATTTCCTAAAATGGCAAAAACGGGGTTTTGAGGCCTTAACGGAGTCGAATTGCCGAAAAACACATTACATCACAGGCGAAGGCCGTGTAATTTGATCGTTGGCCCGTTTCCAGTGAACCTACCAAGTTTTAAGTCAATCAGACACAAAAAATTTCAAAAAACACTATTCACTATGCCAAAAAAAAACTCCAAGAATCTGTTTTGCGCCAAATCGCAGTTTTCACTTAATTAATCTTAAAAAATAAATTCGTTTTCTTATCTTGATTAATAAAAGTGTTTTCCAGAATACTAACACAACTTGAAATGATAAAATAATCCTAACGGAAAATTAGAGTTTCAATAACACAAAAAGGGTTGAACAATAATGGGACAGTTATCATAAGATAAGGATTGTATGCAGTAATCTCGTTCTTAATATCATACATATCACAAATTTGAATTATCATATGCATGATTACCATATTGCTTAAAAATTCCAAATTTCCAGAAAAAAAAATTTTCAAGTTTCCAAATTTATCAAAAATTCCAGGTTTTCAGATTTACCAAAAATTCCAGATTTCCAGATTTTCAAAAGATCATAAATCAGAATTGTTATAAAGTAGTTTTCATTAATGGAAAACATGAGATTATAAACCTGGCTCTGATACCACACGTTAATCAATACTATTTTGACAATCATAATACCAGATATAAACCATAATGTTACATCACATGAAAAACAGTTTTGTCATGAATCCAGGATGTTTAATCTTCATGCAATCACAAATTCGTAATTTCTTTATAACTATGAACAAAACCAACCTTTGTCCATCGCAATTGATTGGAATAAGATGACTTAAATGTTCTTGTCAAAGCTTCTTTTGAATTCCTTTCTAGAATAGCCCATAATTGCTCTCTTATGCGCCCGGAATATTTATGAGAATATACGAATAATAAGAAATTCGGATTTTCTCTCCCTCCTTAGAAACAATGTGAATTGAGATGACTCTAGATGGTGTAGAGGTCTCTATTTATAAGGGGAAAAGGGCCGGAATCCTAATGAAGGTGGGACTCTTTTAAGTCTCCCACTAGTACCACTAACCATCATGTGACTAACGGATAAGGTTTACCCAAAATTTTTAATATCTTTATTTATCACATTATTAATTAATTATTTGACATTTATTAAAACCACATAAATGAGAAATTCGAAATTTAATAAAATTGAAATTAAATAATTAATTTCGACACTTAACATTAATTTCCAACATCAACACATTCGTTCTCCCCAACCAGAATATTTTCATGCACTCAAAAAGAATTTTGAGATACATTTAAGGCACAACTCACTATGGTCTCAAGATCATTTCTCACTCTTCTCACTCTCTATATGCCTTCTCTTATGCATACTGGGCAGGCTTCCCAAACACTAGATGATCCGCTTCTGAATCTATGTGAATTCGAATATAGAGTTCCTCCTCCTACCACTAGAAAAATTCACTGCATTACTCATTTATTACAAGAAATTGGGTTGCCCGCATTCACTCCACCTACCTTATATTTTGATAATATGAGTGATCTTTAAATTACCTTAGTGCCAATCATGCTCTTCATGCATGAACTAAAACATGAGAACTAAATTATAACTTTGTTAGAGAACAAGTTGAAAAAGGCTCTCTCATTACTCAGTTTGTTTCCTCATGTAATCAAGTTGTAGACATATTCACTAAGGGTCCATTTGGTTCGTGGTGAAATATCTTTCATCGCGTTAAAAAAAAGGTTGAATGATTAGCTTGGTGATTTTATTTTCACCATCTCCGTTTGGATGGACCACTTGTCGTTAGGTGAAAACATTAACTTTTTCACCATTTGTTGTTTGGATGGTTAAGAGCAATGTGGTGAAAAAACAAAATGACCACATTACCCTCATACTTCAAATGCACACCAAAAAGGATTATATTAGAATTTTTTAATTTAATTCACACGTTTTGACATTGCATTTCTTAAAATGCGTAAGACAATACAATCACACTGAACACATTTAACTATTCATTAATCAAACATAATATTGTCCAAATATAATAAGAAAAAGTACTAACATTTAACAAAGCCTCCACTTGTTTTTTTTGTCTTGTAAACCTAAGCAAACGAATAAATTGTTCAAGATACGATTATCAAACACACGAAATATGTCTACTATCCATCTTCACTATCCCACCAAGGACATATGAATCACCTCACAAAACGACATATTGCGGCTAAGAAATTTGCCTTCTCATCATCGGGTAGATTCATAAACAAGACCGCCCGATGTGGATTATTCGCAAGGGTATCCACAGCCACCAACCTCTCATTGCGAGTCAGACCCTCAATTTTGAGAACCTCTTACGCAATCATATCCATGTCATCAGACTCTTTGGAAATAACTTTGGTGAGCGTAGACAAGTACGGGACAGTCGCTTCACAAAGCTTGGAGATATTTTCAGATAAGAGATCATTGCTCGCACTGTAATTGGATGAACTGCTACCGTGTTGCCTTTTACGTTTTCGTTTTGATCCACCACCACTACCAATACTACCCATAGCTGAGGAGACCTCTGTAGCTTCTATCTCTATGTCGTGATCCAAATTGACACCCTCCGCCTTCTCTTCATCAACATGTTCTTCGGCATCTGCTGCAGATATTGCGTCATTTCCCGTAGCTCTATCACCCTGAAACATATTGACTAAATCATTGAAATGTGGAAACCTCTTGTCGAATAGGCCCTTTGTATTTGGGTGGCTCTGCAAAACAAATAAATACAAAAATAATTATAATAAAAAAAACAGTCCCAAAGTGCTCAACAAAATAAATAGCATAGTTTTGAAACAAAATAAATAATAGTTCGCAACAGTAAAAAAAACAACCCCAATTAGTAAAAAAATTAAATACATTACCTTGCACCAACCTTCATACACTTTCTTATCGCACACAAGTTTTTGCTCAACATCATCCCACCCAAATCCACTTCCATTGCCGACGACCATTTCATTGAGGGCCATGGCTTGTTTCTTCAAGTAGACTCGATTGAGAATGTGAGGTTTCTCTTTCTTATCACAGTTGGGAAACTTTGCCAACATCATAAGTTCTAGTTTACGAAGATAGCCCGTTTTGAAACTTGTGTCTACTTTATAACCCGTCACACTCAACTCTTGCAAAGATTCCACTAAATGATTATCTTCCGCGCTTGTCCATCGATTTTGGGGACCTCCTTGAGATGAAAAATCCGCAGCCATTTTGATAACAAAGAGTTACAAAAAATTCAATATGTGTACATAATATGAAGAAACAACAAACCAGTGGTGGTAGGGTGTACATACAAAAGTTATGTACATCAAATTTAAGATTTGCATGTACATAAAATAATAAACAAAAACAGAAGCTACTGATTGATTATGATACAAAAGTTCTGTACATCTAATTTCAAAGTTCTATACATTTAATTTCAAAGTCCTGTATAGCATTTCCAATTCAGTATAACACTACACCAATTTGGTGTAGCATTTCAGCATTACCAATTTAGTGTAGCATTTCCAACTCAGCATTACCAATTCAGTGTAGCATTTCCAATTCAGCATTACCAATTCATAATTCAGTGTAGCATTTCAGCATTTCAGCATCATTTGAGCATTACCAATTCAGCATTTCAGCATTACCATTTCAGCATTTCAGCATTACAGCATTACCACTTCTATATATATATATATATATATATATATATATATATATATATATATATATATATAAAGTTTTGGGCTGGATTCACTTGATTTTGGACATCCATCTCTGTTGGCATTTCATTCCTTATATGGTTATGGAGAAGCGCACATGCTTTGATGATGTGGTTTTGAATTTCTATGGGAAAGAATGCCGGACTTCGTAGAATACCCCATTTTTGCTTCAACACACCAAAACACCTCTCAATTACATTCCTTGCCTCAGAATGTTTCTGATTGAAAAACTCTTCTTTTGTCTCCACTTCTTGCCCCTCTCCCCAATCATTTAAATGATATCATTGTCCTCTATAAGGTGTAAGAACACCGCTACCATTTGGGTAACCAGCATCAGCAAGATAATAAAAACCTTGCATATTTAAAAGGCTAGGTTAGCACGATGAAAAAATAAAACATCTATTGTTTTTATGTTAAAAACATACCCTGAGGGATCTTTAAACCATTTCTCCTATAGATAGCTTTCTAAGAACCCTAGAGTCTTGCACCGAACCCTCCCATCCCGGAAGAACGTGAATAAACTTGAGGTCTTGGGAGCATACGGCGAGGACATTCGTGGAAACATCACTCTTCCTACGATATCTCCCCTGATCCTCTAGTTTTACGTGTACCTCAATGTATGTCCCATCCAAGGCTCCCAAACAATTTTGAAAAGACATACAAAATTAAAAGTCAAAACCAAAATATAAAACCTACAATTTACTTTTGAAATGTATACGTAAATGCACATTGTACCTTAAACCATTTCCATCTATCATCTATGCAAGTCTCACTAACCGCCAATGGTTTCTTAAGCAAGTGACTTTGCAACCTCATCATAGCGGATAACACATCCCCAAAATGTCTGCTAATTGTTTTGTAATACCCCGTACTTTTGACTATATTTATTTTTGGGATTAATTAATTAAATTGTGTATTAATTGATAATTAATCCGGGTTATAAATACTAATGAGATGCGAATTGGTATTTGATTATGTGCATATATGATTATATATGTGTTTGGTATTATAAAATTTGTCGTGGGATTTATATACGGCATTTTAGAGATTTTGTTGAGACGCGTGGGACCGCCGTGTCACGGTATAATATTTGGTTAATAAAAAATGAATTTAAAATCTATAATCCGTATGGTCATTTTGAGTGCGCCAACGCGTCCGGAAGGGTCGAGATAGTCAGAAAACACTAGCCGGGGGTATAGTTTGGGTCCCGGGGTATTTTTAGGCCGTACCGGCAACTTAAAGGGTATTTTGGTAATTTTACATTTTGAGAAATTAAAAGTGACGAAAATTGGAGATGTAAATCTGATGTGGAATTTGGCCCACTAAGCCCATAACCAACCCATATTAACCTAGAAAGCTACGTAGGTTATCATTTAGGTTTTCTAAGTTTCCCCAAATCAAAACCCTAGCCACCTTAAGCCACCATTGGAGAAGAGCTTGGAGAGAGAGGAATTTCTGCAGAAAACTGCATCTAGTCTACACCAAACTCAGAGACAACCAAGGCAAGTGACTTTATTCCATTTAATTTCTGAGAATGTTTCCTCCATGTTAGAAAATTCGGATTTATGGTTTGTTCTTGAAGAAAATATGAAAACCCATGTAGTTTAGATCATAGAACTTGAGAAATTGTGAAGAGAATTGCATGTAGTATGATAGGTAGATGATTTCCCTTATAATAATTGTGATTTGAAGGAATTAAAACGAAATAAATTCTGGGATTTGATGATGATATAAACCTAGGGTTCATGTTCTAGAGAAATTGGGAAAAGTGTAGAGATTTGTAAATTTGGTTGATGTTATGAGAATACAATCCTTGAAAACATGTTAGGAGATGATGTAAATATGTTTAGGATGAATTAGAGACCCTAAAACGTTGATTGGATGAACTTTGGAAGAGATTAGAATTGATAAAAATGGTGAAAAACGATTTTGGGAAAACTCTGGGCCGAAACTGGTAGCTCGTTAGAAGCAGCCCCCAGGTCGTTCGAACGAACTCGTTCGAACGAGCTTCTAACGAGTTGACCAGTCGTTACTAACGAGAAGGTATTTCGTTCGATATCTCGTTCGAACGAGATATCGTTAGAAGTGACAGTTCGTTCGAACGAACTGGGATCTCGTTCGAACAGCCTCGTTCGAACGAGACTTCTAATGACCTGACAGTCCAAACTCGTTCGAACGAGACTTCTAACGAGCTGGCAGTTTGGTACTTTTTGGACTGTTTTGACTTTTGGAGTTCCGTAAACTTGTTCGAGGATATAGTTAACCTTCCAACGATGATGTAGTGATAGGTTTGGGACATTTGGGTATTTATGAGAAGGAATTTACGTACGAGAGTGTGTTACATGGACGGTTTGGGTTGAGACGTGAGTGTCTACTACGACGTGAGATAATTGTGACGCGTATAATTCAAACCGGAATAGTATGAATCATGATAAGTATAAACTAGTACGAGTATGCGATATGTACTACGATTAAAATACGGTACTACTAAGACGTGTGTTTACTTAGTATTGGTATATGGATTGTGTGTATGACATACCTACCATACTTGCTATCACGGGAGGTTTGCGTTCGCTTAGGACCCTCTAATCCTTGTGTGCCTACGGGGGGGATATAGACTGGTACCTTGATGAACATAGGTCATAGAAGGACTTATTGTGATATTAATAAGTCTGCATGATCATGGGAGCGTAGGTATGTGCGTGACCCATGTGATGGTGACTGTGTTCGCCTCCACTATTTGTGATTTGTGTTATCTGAACTATTCCTGAGAGACTCGGAATATGTGATCCTTATGTACGTGATGTACCGGGATGGATAGCAGAGTATGTGTTCACTACAACTTAGTTGCGGGGTGCTTGTATTGTATATTTATGATGTGAATAACATACATTTAATTAATGAGAATCCTCATGTTAATGTTGTAATTATATTACGGTATTGTTTCGAGAAATATAACGAGTTAATTGATAGTTATAAATATTGCATATTGAGTATCTGAGTTGACGTTAAACCCCTATTTAATTACGAGCATTATTATGTAAATGGAACCAAGTATTATGGGCAGGACCTTTGGCAGTCTAGCTAGATATGTGTCACTTAGCTAGTAGTATGGGTAGTTATAGACGGGTACTTGCGTTAGGAGTGCACAGTTAGACGAGAGGTGAGAATATAATGTGAGTGCACGTCCTAACATGTACTTTGCATTTAATGTTTTAAATGTTTTTAAAGCACTTGCAGGTTTTTAAAATATAACTCCACATTCGGGCTCTGACCCGTTTGCTTTTCAAATCGTTTTCTTGTAAAACCTTTTTAGGTGCCCAACCACAGGGACACCAAGCATAGGATACTCATTCAGGTGACGAGCTGTAGCTGCTTGTGGAAGCTACAGGGATTTGAATGTAGACGCTTCTATCTTTTGGATTCCAGAGTCACCATCTATCAGTTGTAGGGCATGTTGCCCATTTCTATTAGACATCTTTTATATTTCAGTTTTCAGACTTTAGCATTTATTGTTTCAGTTTATTCTTTTCAGTTATGGGATTGTAGTGAGGAGTTTTTCCTCCAGACTTTATTTACTATTATGTGATGATTATTCGTTTTACTTCAGTATGGTGAATGGTGTTATTTATTTCTTCATTTCACTTGTTGCATGTTAATCAGACTTAAATTAAAATTTGGCAACTTGCTTTTTAAATACTAGGTGGTTAGTAATATTAAAACGTGTTCGACAGTGATGCTATTAACTGAGCCAACTTGGCATTTTGAATTAATTTAATAAAGGAGTAGCTACCCGGTATTTAATTAGTCGGGGTGTCACAGGTGGTATCAGAGCATCAGGTTCTAGTGTCCTTTAGGATCTGTACGGCTATTATGTTTCCGCGACGTTTCTTTGATATAGAGCCCTATATTTTAGGACTGTTGTACTCTTTTTGTGTATGCTTCGTTCTTCAGCTATATTAAGTTTATAAACCGTGAACTTATAAACTTTGTTCTTATTTCAGATGCCTCCACGACGAGTTCCCAGGAATGCAACGCCCGAACCCCAGCCCGCTCCAGTTCAGGGCATGTTGAACGCCGCTGAGGTTGCAGCTATAGTAGCTCAAGCGGTAAATGCCGCGATTGCCGTGATTCAGCAGGCACCGCCTCAGGCGCCGGTTGCCGCGCCAGTACAGGTTAATGCATTTCCGTCTGCTTGGGAGCGTGTACGAGACGCTTTTCAGAAAGCGCATCCGCCAGAGTTTGCAGGTAGCTCAGACGTAGTAGTCTCGAGCCAATGGAGGAAGGATATACAGAGGCATTTGAGGATGCATGAGTGCACTGATGTTCAGAAACAGGTGCTAGCTACTTTCAAGCTAGTGGGATCTGCACTACAGTGGTGGGAGTCCATTACCACCGCGTAGGAGAGGGATACCCTCACGATTCAGGAGTTCTGGGTGCGGTTCGACCGCAAGTACTTTCCATCCGCAGTTCATACAGAGATGAGGAGGAAGCTGATGAGTTTGAAGCAGGAGGGCAAGACAGTGGCCGAGTTCACTAACCTGTTGAATATCGTTCCAGACGAGATTCCAACAGAGAAGAAGAAGATAGAGAAGTTCACCGACGGGTTGAATTGGAGGATCCGTCAGCATCTGCTAGGGAACCTATCGTTGGCCACGTATTCTGATGTGGTTAACGCTGCATTATTGCACTGCCAGGACCACCGTTTTCATATGGCCGAGGGCAAGCGGTCAGGGGAGTCTAGCCATCAGGGCAGGACTAGAGGACATGGTGCTAGCGGGGCACAAACCGGTCAGGGGCAGAGACAGAATGAGCAGGGTACCCAGCAGGGGGATAATAAGAGGTTCCGGTCAGGGAACTACAGGCAGGGACAGAGAGGATTCCGTCAGGGCCATCAGGGTCCAAACGGCCATCAGGGACAGAATGGGCAGCAGTTTCACCAGGGCCAGCAGGGCCAAGGGAGGAATGGTAACGGCCACCAGGGCCGGGGAC
Source organism: Sambucus nigra (assembly GCA_949130495.1). Taxonomy (NCBI): domain Eukaryota; kingdom Viridiplantae; phylum Streptophyta; class Magnoliopsida; order Dipsacales; family Adoxaceae; genus Sambucus; species Sambucus nigra. The sequence continues at coordinate 43,582,368 of OX422210.1, read as the reverse complement.
AGCAGGGGCAGAGGGGAGGGAACTTCCCAGGGAAGTGCTTTACTTGTGGCAAGACTGGCCATAAGAAGCAAGATTGTCCTGATAGGGGCAGGGCCCCACAACAGCAGCAGCAGGGTGCTCGCCAGGAGCCACAGAGGCCGATGTTTCCCGCAGCTCTTCCCGCACCGCCACAGATGGCAGCATTGCCACCCATTCCAGCAGTCCCAGCTCAGCAGGGGCAGCTACAGTATGGACGTGTCTACAACGTTCACCAGGCTGCAGTTCCGCAGGCACCGCCCGCGATCGAGGGTACGTTTCCTATCCATGGCACTATGGGTCGGGTGTTATTTGATACGGGTGCTACACATTGTTTTATTGCTACACACTTCGCGAAAGCTTTAGGATTGTTAGCTACGACAGAGAGCACAGTGACGTGTCTCGACTCACCATTGGGGAGTGGGTCTCTTATTTTCTTTATATGCCGGGGAGTGGGGGGTAGAGATTGGTGGTTTGGTATTGCCTGCAGACATGTTAGTGTTAGACATGCATGTTCACGATGTGATCATCGGTATGGATTGGCTCATAGCATATAGGGCCATGATTGATTGCTTCAGCGGGAGCATTATTTTTGCCATTCCGGGGCAAGAGATGTTTATAGTGGCGATGCCTCGCCCAGAGGGAGGATCGACCGCTCATCTGTATTACATTGAGGAGGATACCTCTAAGGAGGTTGTGATTCCTTTGGATTCGATCCCGGTCGTCAGGGAGTATTCAGATGTGTTTCAGGAGATACCAGGCTTACCACCCAGTCGAGAGATAGACTTCGTTATAGATTTGCTACCGGGTACGAGACCTATAGCACGTGCACTGTACCGTATGGCTCCAGCTGAGATGAGAGAGCTACGGGATCAGATAGAGCAGCTGCTGGGACAAGGCTTTATTCGCAGGAGTACCTCACCTTGGGGCGCTCCGGTTTTGTTTGTGAAGAAGAGGGACGGTTCACTGAGGTTGTGCGTGGACTACCGAGAGTTGAATAAGGTCACGATACGGAATAAGTATCCGTTGCCTCGAATCGATGACTTATTCGACCAGCTGAGAGGAGCTTCTTTCTTCTCGAAGATTGACTTGAGGTCAGGATACCATCAGTTGCGTATCAGGGAGGAGGATGTCTCGAAGACCGCATTCTTGTCGAGATATGGTTCTTACGAGTTTCGGGTTATGCCTTTCGGCTTGACCAACGCTCCAGCAGTGTTTATGGACTTGATGAACAGGGTGTTCAGGGATTTCCTAGATCAGTTTGTCATTGTCTTCATTGATGACATTCTGGTTTACTCTCAGACGGAGGAGGAGCACGCAGAGCATTTGAGGCAGGTTTTGCAGACACTTTGTCAGAACGAGCTGTATGCAAAATATGAGAAGTGCGGGTTTTGGCTGAAGGAAGTCCAGTTCTTGGGTCACATTATTTCCGACCAGGGAATATCTGTTGATCCGGGGAAGGTATCAGCGGTGAGGGAGTGGGGACAGCCCACGACACCAACGGAGATTCGTAGTTTCTTGGGTTTGGCAGGATACTACAGGAGGTTTATTCGGGGTTTCTCGGAGATAGCAGGTCCTTTGACACATCTTACTCGTAAGGGTGTGCCATATATCTGGAGTGATGCCTGTCAGTTGGCATTTGATGAATTGAAGGACAAATTGACCTCAGCACCTGTGTTAGCATTGCCGAGACCGGGAGTTGAGTATTTGGTTTACACCGATGCGTCTTTGCAAGGACTGGGAGGTGTATTGCAGCAGGAGAGACATGCCATAGCTTATGCTTCCCGTAAGCTTAAGCCTCATGAGACGAATTACCCCACGCATGATTTGGAGTTGGCGGCAGTGGTATTTGCCTTACGGATTTGGAGGCACTATCTTTTGGGGGAGAAGTTTCAACTGTTCACGGACCACAAGTCCCTACAGTATCTATTCACGCAGAAAGAGTTGAATATGCGGCAGCGTAGGTGGCTTGAATTTGTGAAGGACTACCAGTTCGACATCCAGTACCACCCGGGTAAGGCAAACGTGGTAGCAGACGCGTTGAGCCGCAGACCAGCAGACGAGGTGGCAGAGGTGTGGAAGGCTAAGTGGAAGGAATTGGGACACCAGGATGCAGTGGCCCGATCTTTCATGTCTGTGATGACCGTTACACCGCAGATTGTCACGAAGGTAGTACGGGCACAGGCCGATGACTCGTTCTGTCAGGAGCAGATAGTTCGATTGCTAGCAGAGGGAGCCGAGTCCTATACCGTTAGCTCAGACGGGGGATTACGCTTCAATGGGAGATTGGTAGTTCCGGAAGGGGAAGAATTACGGCACGATGTGATGGCAGAGTCGCACAGCTCACGATTCGCGGTACACCCCGGAGGGGACAAAATGTACCAAGACATGAGACGACAGTATTGGTGGAGCGGTATGAAGAGAGATATCGCTGAGTTTGTCTCGAAATGCGCCACTTGTCAGCTTGTAAAAGTGGATCATCAGAGACCAGCAGGATTGTTACAGCCATTGGAGGTCCCGGTATGGATGTGGGAGAGCATATCCATGGACTTTATCACGGGGTTGCCTACGTCGCAGAGGGGTCATGACTCTGTTTGGGTAATTGTGGACAGGTTGTCCAAGGTCGCTCACTTCTTACCCGTAAGGACTGACTACACTACGGGACAGTATGCCCAGCTCTTCATTTCAGAGATTGTGAGACTTCACGGTGTGCCCCTGAATATCGTGTCTGACAGAGACAAGATATTTGTTTCGAGGTTTTGGGAGAGTTTCCAGGAGGCCATGGGCACGAAATTGCGGTTGAGTACGGCTTATCATCCGCAGACTGATGGGCAGGCAGAGCGTACCAATCAGATGTTGGAAGACATGCTACGCATGTGCATTATTGACTTCGGGGGTGGATGGGAGCAGTACCTTCCACTGGTGGAGTTTGCATACAACAACTCCTATCAGTTTACTATTGGCATGGCTCCGTTTGAGGCATTGTACGGTAGGCCTTGTCGTTCCCCAGCATGTTGGTTAGAAGTGGGGGACAACAAACTACTTGGGCCAGAAGTGATTCAGGACACTTCGGCAAGGATTGAGTTGATTCGGAGTCGCATTCGGGTAGCTCAAGACAGGCAGAAGAGTTATGCTGATGCGAAGAGGTTTTTCAGGGAGTTCCAAGTGGGGGACCAGGTTTTGCTCAGGGTATCTCCGATGAAGGGGATTATGCGATTCGGGAAGAAGGGGAAATTGGCACCGAGGTATGTGGGGCCGTTTCCTATTATTGAGCGGATCGGACCGGTTGCGTATAGACTTGGACTACCGGAACACTTGCATCGGATTCACGACGTGTTCCATATTTCCTCGCTGAGGAAATACCTTAGAGATGATTTGGCTCATTCTCACATTGCTGTGGAAGACATCGATCTCCAGCCAGATAGCTCCTACGAGGAGGGGCCAATAGCTATTTTGGACCGAAGCGAGAGGAAACTGCGGTCAAAGATAGTCCCGTTAGTGCGTGTCCAGTGGCGACATCACAATGTCGAGGAGTCCACATGGGAGCGCGAGGATGAGATGCGCGAACGTTATCCAGAGCTGTTTTTAGCAGGTACTTTCTAGTTTTGAATTTCGGGACGAAATTCAGTTATTAGGGGGGAAGTATGTAATACCCCGTACTTTTGACTATATTTATTTTTGGGATTAATTAATTAAATTGTGTATTAATTGATAATTAATCCGGGTTATAAATACTAATGAGATGCGAATTGGTATTTGATTATGTGCATATATGATTATATATGTGTTTGGTATTATAAAATTTGTCGTGGGATTTATATACGGCATTTTAGAGATTTTGTTGAGACGCGTGGGACCGCCGCGTCACGGTATAATATTTGGTTAATAAAAAGTGAATTTAAAATCTATAATCCGTATGGTCGTTTTGAGTGCGCCAACGCGTCCGGAAGGGTCGAGATAGTCAGAAAACACTAGCTGGGGGTATAGTTTGGGTCCCGGGGTATTTTTAGGTCGTACCGGCAACTTAAAGGGTATTTTGGTAATTTTACATTTTGAGAAATTAAAAGTGACGAAAATTGGAGATGTAAATCTGATGTGGAATTTGGCCCACTAAGCCCATAACCAACCCATATTAACCTAGAAAGCTACGTAGGTTATCATTTAGGTTTTCTAAGTTTCCCCAAATCAAAACCCTAGCCACCTTAAGCCACCATTGGAGAAGAGCTTGGAGAGAGAGGAATTTCTGCAGAAAATTGCATCTATTCTACACCAAACTCAGAGACAACCAAGGCAAGTGACTTTATTCCATTTAATTTCTGAGAATGTTTCCTCCATGTTAGAAAATTCGGATTTATGGTTTGTTCTTGAAGAAAATATGAAAACCCATGTAGTTTAGATCATAGAACTTGAGAAATTGTGAAGAGAATTGCATGTAGTATGATAGGTAGATGATTTCCCTTATAATAATTATGATTTGAAGGAATTAAAATGAAATAAATTCTGGGATTTGATGATGATATAAACCTACGGTTCATGTTCTAGAGAAATTGGGAAAAGTGTAGAGATTTGTAAATTTGGTTGATGTTATGAGAATACAATCCTTGAAAACATGTTAGGAGATGATGTAAATATGTTTAGGATGAATTAGAGACCCTAAAACGTTGATTGGATGAACTTTGGAAGAGATTAGAATTGATAAAAATGGTGAAAAACGATTTTGGGAAAAATCTGGGCCGAAACTGGTAGCTCGTTAGAAGCAGCCCCCAGGTCGTTCGAACGAACTCGTTCGAACGAGCTTCTAACGAGTTGACCAGTCGTTACTAACGAGAAGGTATTTCGTTCGATATCTCGTTCGAACGAGATATCGTTAGAAGTGACAGTTCGTTCGAACGAACTGGGATCTCGTTCGAACAGCCTCGTTCGAACGAGACTTCTAACGACCTGACAGTCCAAACTCGTTCGAATGAGACTTCTAACGAGCTGGCAGTTTGGTACTTTTTGGACTGTTTTGACTTTTGGAGTTCCGTAAACTTGTTCGAGGATATAGTTAACCTTCCAACGATGATGTAGTGATAGGTTTGGGACATTTGGGTATTTATGAGAAGGAATTTACGTACGAGAGTGTGTTACATGGACGGTTTGGGTTGAGACCTGAGTGTCTACTACAACGTGAGATAATTATGACGCGTATAATTACAAACCGGAATAGCATGAGTCATGATAAGTATAAACTAGTACGAGTATGCGATATGTACTACGATTAAAATACGGTACTACTAAGACGTGTGTTTACTTAGTATTGGTATATGGATTCTGTGTATGACATACCTACCATACTTGCTATCACGGGAGGTTTGCGTTCTCTTAGGACCCTCTAATCCTTGTGTGCCTACGGGGGGGATATAGACTGGTACCTTGATGAACATAGGTCATAGAAGGACTTATTGTGATATTAATAAGTCTGCATGATCATGGGAGCGTAGGTATGTGCGTGACCCATGTGATGGTGACTGTGTTCGCCTCCACTATTTGTGATTTGTGTTATCTGAACTATTCCTGAGAGATTCGGAATATGTGATCCTTATGTACGTGATGTACCGGGATGGATAGCAGAGTATGTGTGCACTACAGCTTAGTTGTGGGGTGCTTGTATTGTATATTTATGATGTAAATAATATACATTTAATTAATGAGAATCCTCATGTTAATGTTGTAATTATATTACGGTATTGTTTCGAGAAATATAATGAGTTAATTGATAGTTATAAATATTGCATATTGAGTATCTGAGTTGACGTTAAACCCCTATTTAATTACGAGCATTATTATGTAAATGGAACCAAGTATTATGGGCAGGACCTTTGGCAGTCTAGCTAGATATGTGTCACTTAGCTAGTAGTATGGGTAGTTATAGATGGGTACTTGCGTTAGGAGTGCACAGTTAGACGAGAGGTGAGAATATAATGTGAGTGCACGTCCAAACATGTACTTTGCATTTAATGTTTTAAATTTTTTTAAAGCACTTGCAGGTTTTTAAAATATAACTCCACATTCGGGCTCTGACCCGTTTGCTTTTCAAATCTTTTTCTTGTAAAACCTTTTTAGGTGCCCAGCCACAGGGACACCAAGCATAGGATACTCATTCAGGTGACGAGCTGTAGCTGCTTGTGGAAGCTACAGGGATTTGCATGTAGACGCTTCTATCTTTTGGATTCCAGAGTCACCATCTATCAGTTGTAGGGCATGTTGCCCATTTCTATTAGACATCTTTTATATTTCAGTTTTCAGACTTTAGCATTTATTGTTTCAGTTTATTCTTTTCAGTTATGGGATTGTAGTGAGGAGTTTTTCCTCCAGACTTTATTTACTATTATGTGATGATTATTCGTTTTACTTCAGTATGGTGAATGGTGTTATTTATTTCTTCATTTCACTTGTTGCATGTTAATCAGACTTAAATTAAAATTTGGCAACTTGCTTTTTAAATACTAGGTGGTTAGTAATATTAAAACGTTTTCGACAGTGATGCTATTAACTGAGCCAACTTGGCATTTTGAATTAATTTAATAAAGGAGTAGCTACCCGGTATTTAATTAGTCGGGGTGTCACATGTTTCTCCCGAACGCATAGACTTGTTCTTAATATCTCTATTCTTAAAATGATGTGCAAGTGCGTACACAAATATACATACCATCTCTTCAACACTCACACTCCCAGTATCCTTTAACTTGCCAATACTACGAAGCATTTGACACAACTTCTTGGAAGTCCGTCTATCCATACGAAGTTGTTCCTTACATGCCAAGTCACTCTCTCGAGTCAATTTGAAAAAATGGACCTTACGAGAAAGGCGGCACCAAAGAGATGCCAATTTTAGCATTCGGGTCTCATAATGGTGAATTCTTTGGACGAGGAGTAAAATACAAAAGTCAGTTATAACAATGAAAAGGGTCCTTACACTTTCGTGTAATAGTAAAATTCTCCTGCTACTCGATAAGATAAGTCGGGCAATTTCTGTAATGAACAAAAATGAATTATGTAGAAAATAAGAATGTGTGCTTGTGTGCGTAAAGATTGAAAAAATATTCAAACAACTAACTAAATTAAAAAACTATAAAAAATTAGATTACATTCAAAGCATGGCACTAAATAAACATATATTAATTGAACAACAAAATTATATCAACACATCTTAATTGATTAACAAAATAACTAACTAAATCAAAAAATTAATATGTGACAAATTAACAAAGCATGGCACCAAATTAACATGTAATAAATTAACAAATTAAGGCCCCAAATCAACATGTAACAAATTAACAAATTAACGCACCAAATTAGCATGTAACAAATTAACATAGGTTTGGTTATGATTCAATCATGAACATAATCATTTTGAACAACATTTATTTTCTCATAATATAGATTTTATTATGATCTAGATTTGGTTATGATAACCTTAATAAAATCATTTTGAACATTATCTATGTTTAATAAAATTGAAAATGAAGTTTACATGAACAAAAAAGATCGAAAAATTAAGAACAGATAAGAAAATGAAGAACAAATAAGACAATTAATAAAACATATAAAAAATTTAAGAACAACAATTAGAAAATTAATAACAGTTTAGGAAATGAATAAATTGGATGGGAAATGAACAGATCGGAGTTCAGAATAGTATATATTTTATAACGATCGGAGTTCGGAACAGATCGAAGTTCGGAACTGATCGGAGTTCGGAACAGATCACAGATCGGAGTTCGGAACAGATCGGAGCTCGGAACAAAAACAAAAACTCAATATATACTATTCTGAATAGATCGGAGCTCGTAACATTGTCACGTCAATTGTTCAAATCGGAGCAAAACAGATCGAAAAATGGATCTTACCTTGATCGTAGATCGGAGTTGAACAGATTCGAGGAAAACAGATCGGAAAATATGGCTTCCGTAGTTGGAAGTTCGGTGATCAAAAAATATGGCTCTCGTAGCAGAACTGATTGGAGTGTGAAAATGGAGGAGTGGAGTTTGTAGTTGTAGCCCAACAATTTATCATTCTTTTGTAAGGGTATTTTAGACATAAGACACATTTAAATGTTTTCACCTGTTAAATTATTCACTTTACCCATGGTTTAAAATGGCTAAAGTTTCAACTCACTTTTCACCATATTCATTTTATTTCACCGTGTTAAATGTCCAACCAAATACAAAATTTACCTAGGTGAATTATTTTTTAATACGATGAATGATATTTCACCACGAACCAAACGACCCTAAAGCTCTACCTATTACTTCCTCTACTTCATCTCGATTCAATATTGGTGTGTCCCCTCACCAGGTGCTTCACGTGAGGACGAGTGTTGAGGAATATCCACAAGATAATAAAGATACTCATGCTCTTATTCTTGGGGACTGAATTGGATTCGATTACACCTAGTCAAAATAGTTACCTATTTAAGCACATTGTTATTTGTAATATCTCCACATGTGTAAAAACCTTTATATATATATATATACATATATATATATATACATATATATACATATATATACATATATATATATATATATATATATATATATATATATATATATATATATATATATATCATACGAAACTATGAATATAAATTCAAGTGAGAATGTTTATCTCCTAAATAGTTTAGTACACACAAGAGTCCATATTATTATTTGATCATGTATTTATTTAGATACGAGGTAGTATATGGGTAATATGTATGATTATTACTCTTATTGCATAGTAAGATTTATTTTGATATTTGTTAGCCTTAGAGTGAGTTCATGTGGCTTAATTGTTAGACTTGGGAATTGAGTTCACTTCACGCATTGTATATATGTCTAGTATAGTCGAACATATAACTGGGATATACTTTAGTGTAAGTGAGGTGATGTATTTTGGGTGTGAGTGTCAACGGCACGACGTGAGTCGTGACTGAATCACATTTAATATTTATAGTAAAGTAAGTTATTTATTGCAAAAGTTTGGGGTCTAACTCGTGATATTTTTGTAAAAATATTTTCAATTTTTCTTACCCCAGATTAAGGTTCTAAAAAATGCGGGGCGTGACCGAGTCGTGGAGGCCAAGCCTTAAGCCTTAAAAGCCTAGACGGGCCTTAGGCCTAAAAAGGTGTTTAGGCATTTTTTAAAATATTTTAATATTTTTTACTATGACAACGCTATTAAAAATACTAAAATGGTACATATCTTAAAAATATGTCTAAATATTTGTAAATTAAAATACTGTCTTTTTTAAATACAAAAAAAAAATTGCATTTTTTCACGCCTTACCCCCAAAAGACGCTCGTTTTTTTACGTCTTACCCCCAAAAACGTTGACTATCGTTGACCATGCCTAGGGCCAAAACTTGGCGTATCTAAAAAGCCTCGCGCCTAAGCGCGTTTTTTAGAACACTGCCCCAGAGTAGCAAGTCTGGGTAGTCAAAAGTGAACTGAGTTGATCATCCATCTATCTATCCTTAGATGTAGGGTGCTTATTTCCTTTCAGTATTTCAATTGTATGAGACTCTTTACTTATTTATTCATTCATAGATTTTATTTATGAGCCTGTGGTGGGCTCCAAAGCTATTTACTTATTAAGCTTCAGACACTCAATATTGAGCTTCTTTTATTTATTTATCGTTGATGCTGAGAATGGTATAAATTGTTTAATGCCCCTATCTTTGACTTATTGGACTGATAACTAAAATATGAAAAATTGGGAGTGTTACAGTTGATACCAGAGATATGTTTTAATTTCCTAGGTTCCTTGGGATTTCTATTACATTCATCATTGCACATTTTAATATGCTAGTCTTTTTTCTAGGTTACTTTGTACTCTCTATTCAGGATCACAATATCATATGAATTTATTAGTTTTCTTTCATATGGAAAACACCAAAGGCAGGAGAGTTCGAATAGCTTCTCTCTAAAAATTCTTCATTTCTCTTTTATTATCCTTCATATTTCATACCAATTTTCAATGGCAGCCCACTCTAAAGATCACTCGTTTTCTTATTCAATTATTTTTAAGCATGGGGAGTCTTCCTCACATTTAAAATTCTCATCTTATCATGCTACACAAATTCCAAGCATCTCCCATCTCTTCACAAACCTTCCAGAACCATATTACCAGGGATACAATACAAACCTGTCATCAAAATAACAAAGGAGATATATCAAGATTCCATACAAACATGTAAACCTAGAATGCTGGGGCGTTTGTTTTTGGAAAAGAAGCAAAAAACAATTACTTCTGGAATCCTAAAGAGTTCTCTATCATCAGTTTGGGTTCCACAAAAGTCATGAATACTTACTTTAAAATGTAAGGGCTTGTATAGTTTATTTTTTGAATATACCGAGGACACGCACAAGGCTTTGATGTTAGTTCCCATTAAATTTGAATTAGGTTTTTTCAAGACTATGAGTTGGTGTCCAAACTTCTCTCCATCTTTTTTTTTTATTTCTTCCAAGGCCCATGCTTTGGTGTGTTTTTTAGATCTTCCAGATGAATTCTGGCATCCAAGACTACTCCTGGGATTTTCTATAAAGGAGTGGGTGTCCCTTTAAGAATTGATAAATCTACATTGAAGCAAAAATTTGGTATGTATTCTAGGGTGCTCGTAGAGATTGATTCCTCATATCACTTGCACACTGTTGTGACTATTGAGAATGATGATGTTAAATTTTCGATCAAAATTGTAATTGAAAACACACCACTTATCAAGAAGTTTTTTTAATAAAATATATGCTCAAGATAGTCAGTTGGAAAAATCGAAACTTTTACAGCCTGGTGAGTTTGATAAACATGCTCATAATATAGCCCAATTTTTGGCAAAAAAATGGCGTGAATTCTAAAGATTCTGAGTTTGTTAATATCTTAAATTTACTAGCTGATGCAGGTGAAACAAAAATGAACAAACTATTACTCGGTCAAAAAATCTGTTTAGGAGGTTTTTGAAAAAGGTCTTGAAAAGACCTTTTAATCAGGATACTCATCTGGTGTGCCCACGTCAAAAGAAACAGCTATTACTCGGTCTACTCGTGAGTTTATTAATTTTAATGATGAATTTTGGGATTTAAAATAATATTGACTAGATTTTCGCCCCGCGCGATGCGCGGGCTATTTTATATTTTCTTAGTAAAATAAATTCAAATATTATTAGAATAAAACAAACTCAATGTATCACTTTTTCGAATACGGGAAGTTGCCAACTTTATCCATAACTATGTAGTGAAAACACACCCCTAGTGATTCCCAACTGAATAGATTAAAATTAAAAATTGAATAAAAACATTAACTGATACAAAACTGACAAAAAAAATCCAAATAAATATTCAATGACATAGATAACAAACCTAAGGTTTACATCTCCCCTTAGGAAAAAAAAAATATCATAAAAGTGGGCATACTTTAATCCAACCAATATTGAATTTTTTTAGATCATTTAATCCTTACTTCTAGCTTCCTTCCACTTCGAAAATTTCATCCATACATCCCCACACTTCATATTATAAAATATGTGTGAGAAGAGAGTAATATATATTCACAAATGGTAGTAATTGACTCCTCTAAATGGTACTCATGGAGTAGTAGCAATACACGTGTCAATCCTCTGAGGGGAGACACCAAGTTCATATATATATTAGATGCGCAGGCGACATATAGTTCCTGTGATACAAATACTCATATATATATATTACTCCCAATTAAATAAAATTCGAAGAAAAATAATGGCAATAACTAAATCTTTTAAGTGAAATGATTTAAAAAATGTATAGGGATTAAATATGAATCCAACAATAAGAGGCATAAAAATTAAATGTGAAATTATTTAATGTTTGCCATCTCTGTAAAGAAGAAGTGTTACATACCAAATGTAATAGTAGTTACCCTCAAAGTATATACAATAGTTTTATTCAGGACGTACATCAATAATAACATGAGAAGGAAATTTTTTTATGCACTTAATCAATCTTTTTTTAGAGTTACCCTCACACCAAGATATTACTAAATGAAAAGATAAAGACTTAACGGAAGTAAACAAACAAATGAAATCGAGAAGTCAACAAATGCTTGATTGGGGCTGGCAATAAAATTGAAACATTAACACGACACAAAATGACACGAAATTTGCCCAACATTGACAAAATATATCATTTCCATATTGGGTCTTTTTTACACTGATTTTGTGTCTCGTTCAAATCAAAATTTTGAATAAGGTTAAGCGTTTTATCGTGTTTGGTCCTGTTAATCAGGTTATCACGTCATTGTGCTTAATTAAGTGTAACTTAAGCAATTATTTTTGTCTTGTCGTGTTTTATATAGGTCTTATTCGTGTCAGATAAAAAAATACGAATTTGTATTGTATTGTGTTTAAAGAACCATGTGAGTGTCATGCCGTGTTTTATATGGGTCTATTTCTTGTCGGAGAAAAAACATCAACTTGTGTCATGTTGTGTTTAAAAAACCATGTGTGTCATGTCAGCCAAAAAACACGAATTGTCGCCGCGATCTAGACTAAAAAAATTGTATGAACAAATAAATCCACTGCTCGTAAATAAAATTCCACATGTATGTGAAGAGGGAGTGAACACGAACCGCCACAGTTGTCACTAAGAAAAATCTAGCTTAGCACCATTAATTCCAGCCATAAACAATACAGTTATAACTACAATTAATTCCACTCATCCCACCTCGTTATGTTGTCCTGCATCATAGCAAGCATCTGTCCATCGCCAACCCACACATCGACCACCACAAGCACTTGTATATTGAATGGATCTAAAAAACAAAGAAGTTTTTCAAATGAGATACATAAATAATTTGTTGTATGTATATATCGATATGAAAATAAAGAGTTGTTGGTAATTAAATTAGAATATACTCACATAGTTCCTTATATTTCTACAAAAAGACTGTAAGAGATCTAGAGAAGATGTATTGGAAAGCTTAGATATCAACATTCAAATGGATCTAATAATATACAAAAAGTAGAAAAAATCTGTAGAAATCAAAAGGGAAAATTGAAGAACAAAACTTTTACCTTGCGACTCTAGTAACCCACCACCATCTTTTTCACTCCTCAAAACCCTTTGTTTCTCAGACCTCCTCCTCTTAGCCTCTATTCTTCTTAGCTTTTGCATCTCATTTTTCTTCCTCCACACATCCTGAGTCTCCATCGGAAGTGAAGATGTCCTCATCAAACTGGTATACTCAGGTGTCGGAGCCACCACCGGCAACCCATCTTCATTTCTAACACCAACATGGAGTTGGTTCCTTTATGATTCTCTGAACTATTCATTGATAAGAGAAATACACTTAATTTTAGGGTAAGTAGAAGGGTTGAAAACCCCAAATGATTCCATCTTCTTATTTTAAGTTGGAGAGATGAGTGAGGAAAAAAGCATTAAATGAAACTAAAAGGGTCTATCGTTTGAGGACTCAGATATAAATAAGGCTCAACAATTAGTATGGCCGGTGGCACAATTAAAAATGGGGAAAGAATTGGAAGTGAAAATACATAGAAATCGGAGCCTCTACATACAATGCTTCATAAACCATTCGCTCCTAATTAATTCTAAAACAACTCTTTGCCACGTGTCATACTTTCTGGTGAATTCTCTCTAAAGAGACGCCAAAATTATATTATGTTATTAGATTATGAATATAGGACAATAAATATTTCGTTTTCATTTTTAATTTTTATTTTCAAATTAAAGGGACACTTGACATGCTATGATTGTTGACGTTTTATGAATATGGATCTACGTCATCCACTTTATTCAAAAATAAGTACTAAAACTATAAACAAAATATATATTATCCTATTTTCAAAATATATATTACAATAAATTCTAAATTTACAAAACCCTTATTAATTTGAACGAGGTTGCCGATATTAATGGTCCAAATCATGAAGCCAAAGATATTGGAAGCCAATCTCATGGTCAACAACCGAAAACTCCCCATGTAGTTATCCCACGTGTGGACAAAAGAAAGGCATTTATACCCCATGTGGCCAAAAAAATTGGAACTTCAAAGTCAATATATATCCAGCAACGTTTGAAAAGTATTCATTGGAACAAACAATTGATGATTTAAGTTCGAGTAAGTTAGATAATGAAAATTCCACTAAACATATCCTAAAAAATCATAAGATTTATGTGAAATTAACAGTTGTGAGATTGATGAGTCAAAATCTTATGATGAAATGCCCTCAATAGAGGATATTCCTCATTTAAATGGGTCAGCTCATACAAAAAATTCATTGCGGGTACAATAGGATGGTTTCAGTCCTGGAGTAAATTTATATGTAGAGATACCAAAATTTCATTTAGGAATAAGCTTTAATTCTGTCGAACTCGTGCTTTTATTGAAAATTCGATTTTTAAAGAAGGTGGGAAAATACAATATCAAATGTTCAATTTACAAGTTAGCAATTCCTTTGTTATCCTAAGCAACTTTGAAGATTCAACAATTCTCAATAAAGATGTGGTGGAGGGCAATATTAAAAAAGGAGGAACTAATTATCAAGTAGATTTTCTGACCTTAACTCATGAGGAGAAATTGAGTATTAAATAAGGCCTTCTACTTCTCATTCAAGACTTCGTAAATTTTCTTGATGTTTTATTTTTATTTTCCAGTAGTGATTGAAAGAGCCCTAGGAGAGGCTTTTTCTCCTATTTGTTTTTGTATAAAATTTTCTTTTCATAAAAAAATAAAATAAATAGCAGTAGGCAGCACCAACATAACCTATCGATATGGATGCCACTACTACTTAGGTGGTGACAGTCGGTGTAGCCTCTCCACTTTAACACTTTTAAAATTCCCAGCAACCACATACACACGTGGTTGTACCAGCTCCACTACCGATTACTACTTTTGAGAGAGAACGTGGAAGCTTTTTTAAAGGAAAGTTTCTAGAGTTTTAGGAGCTACTAACATTCTTTTGTAACACCAGTGGAGAGAGGATATAAAGATGAAATTGAGTATGGTTGATTCATTTGACAACCAAAGGCGAGTGTTGGCCAACTTTAAACTGGTGGGAGATGCATTGCAATTGTGGGAGTCTACTACCACCACTAAGAAAGTGAGTAATATTACCATTCCAGAGTTTCACACCAGATTTGTGGCTAAGTATTTTCGTCTATAAGTGTGGGCGACATAGAAGAGGGAATTTTTTAGGTTAGATAAAGGTGATCTTACAATTCCCCACTATGAGAGGGAGTTCACTAGACTTTCTTTGTTTGCACCAAAAGAGGTGGACAACAAGGCAAAGAGGATGGAATGCTTCATTAAGTCACTGACTTGGAAGACCAAAAAATATTTAATGGGGAACTAGACTTAGACTATATACACTTGGATGGTAAATGTCATAGTGATGGATTTTGAGAACCACCACGAGTTTTAGAAGGTGAATGAGGGAAAACGATCTAGTACGGACATGTCTAAACATGCAAGCAAGACAAGAGGTAGTATATGAGAGTCTTTTGGTACATGAGTCCCAATATTTGAAGGGACCACAATATGAGGATCAACCCTATAAGAGGCACAAGGGGTACGATGATCTTCATCGTCAAGTCTATAAAGACCAAGGACAACAGACTCACCAAACTAGCAGGGTTAAGGTTAGTAGGGTAGAGGCCAACAGTAGTGCATGCGTTAGTAATGGATGTTTCCCAACACTTGATTCACTTTGTAAGAGATCAGTTCTCTTGATGCTAGGGTGCTTAAATATAAACTTAGGCATAATTTGTAATAATGGAGATAATTAAAGAGAAAATGTGCTATTGGCAATAAAGGAATAAACTCAATTGGAATAAATGAAAATCTTTAGTGTAAGCTCACAAAATCTCGTGTGTAACTCAGTAACAAGCAATTAATATAATCTGTTTAAAATAATAAATTAGCTCTTGAAACAACTAGTTAGTGGGAGAGAAAGGAAATCACTCTAAATACACCCCAGGTATGCAGCGCAAACACTAGGGTAAGGAGTAATAAGGATGAAAGCTCAAACACTACCTAATGTTCTTTGTAGAAAGTTTGGATAAAGGTATCAATCGTGAAGGATAAAAGCTCTATTTCTCAAATGTTCCTATCTCTCTTTCTCTGATGTGTATTGCTACTTTTTTCATCCATCCTCTCTCCATGGAATAACCTAGTATATTTATATGATATGTCCCAATCCCGTGGAACACACTACACCAAAACTGGCGATTGGTTACGGCCAAAATCCCTGATCAAAATTGTGGGTCGCGGACTTGGGCCGTGACCATTTCGGGAGTGAACATTTTCGTGGATCGCGGCCCAAGTCCGTGACCAAAAAATGGTCACGGTTGAGAGGGGTCACGGACTTGGGCCGTGACCCATACCGTGACGGGTCGCGGCCCTCATCTGTGACAAATTGGTCGCGGCCAAAGTCCGCGACCCACGTTCGTGACAAAAAAATAAAAAAAAATTGGTCGCGGTCCTCATCTGTGACCCACAACCGTGACAAATTGGTCGCGGCCAAAGTTTGCGACCCACGACCGTGACAAAAAAATAAAATAAAAATTGGTCGTGGCCCTCATCCGTGACCCACAACCGTGACAAATTAGTCGCGGCCAAAGTCCTCGACCCACAATCCTGACAAAAAAAATTAAAAAAAATGATTGCGGCCCAAGTCCGTGATCCACAACCGTGACGAAAAAAAGAAAAAAAAATGGTCGCGGACTTTGGCCACGATCATTTTTATGCGCGACGAAAAAAATAAAAATGGTCATGGACAAAGTCCATGACCATATTTAACTACAAGTTTAAAAAAAATATATTTATTTTTATCCAAACCTAAAATTGGGGTTCCCGTGAGTGCACCGTCGATTGTTACGTGTAACGTTGGGCGCGTACGAGGTGTTACAAATATTTATTATTGGCAAAACAATAAAAAAATCACAAATTGCAAATCGAGAAATTTGTTAACAAACATATATATACAAACTTAAAAATATTACACGTCTTAATAATTCACAGACAAAAAAAAATTGGGCAGAGTTTCCTCTATTTTCTTGACATTCCAAACCCTGTAAATGTAAAACCTGCTTATTATAAAGCCCACACGGCCATAAAATTCAACAATCAAATTATAAAAGTCCGCACGACTGTAACACATAAAAAACAAAATCCAGAATGTCCACAACATATAAACAATCTTCACGTTGGAAACCATTGCCTCCTCCATTTGTTCCGCGTGCAAAAATCCTACAAATGATAGGATACATAAAAAAAAAATCAGTAACCGAGTAGTTTTACAAAAAATTTAATCAAGCTGAAAAATTGCATATATGAGTTAAAATTATCAACATATAAATATTTTTATGCCTAAGTCTAAAAATATGCAAATTACCGTCGTATTCTCACACCGGAAGTCCCGCGGCTGCGTGGTCAGTTCCTACGAGTTACATTGATCCCGTGGGAGGTGTTGGTGTCACCCACGGGGCCGTTTAGAGGCTATTTCGAGTTTTCACGATCTAACGCCATGTTTTTAAGCCTAAGTCTATAAATATGCAAATTATCGTCGTATTCTCATATCGATAGACCCGCAGCTGCGGGGTCAATTCGTACGAGTTACATTGATCCCCTGTGAGGTGTTGGTGCCACCCACGGGGCCGTTCGGGGGCTGTTTTGAGTTTTCACCCTCTAACGCCATGTTTTGCTTAAGTCTAGATATATGCAAATTATCGTCGTCTTCTCAAATTGGGAGTCTTGTGGCTGTGCGGTCAATTCCTACCAGTCACATTGGTCCTGTGGGAGGTGTTGGTGCCACCCACAGGGCCGTTTGGGGGCTGTTTTGGGTTTTCACCTTCTAACGCCATGTTTTTAAGCCTAAGCCTAGAAATATACAAATTACCGTCGTATTCTCAAACGGGGAGTCCCGCGGCTGCGCGGCCAGTTCCTACGAGTTGCATTGGTCCCGTGGGAGGTGTCGGTGCACCCACGGGGCCGTTCGAGGGATGTTTTGCGTTTTTAACCACTAACGCTGTGTTTTTAAGCCTAAGTCTAAAAATATGCAAATTATCATTTTTTTTCTCAAATCGGGAGACTCGCGATTGCGAGGTCAGTTCCTACGAGTTACATTGGTCATGTGGGAGGTGTTGGTGCCACATACGGGGCCGTTCGGGGGTTGTTTTGAGTTTTCACCCTCTAACGCTATGTTTTTCTTAAGTTTAGAAAAATGAAAATTATCGTCGTATTCTCAAGCTGGGAGTGTCGCGGCTACGCGGACATTTCCTATGAGTTACATTGGTCCCGTGGAAGGTGTTGGTGCCACCCACGGGGCCGTTTGGGGGTTGTTTCGAGTTTTCGCCCTCTAACGCCATGTTTTTATGCTTATGTCTAAATATGCAAATTATCATCGTATTCTCAAATCGGGAGACTCGCGGCTGCGGGGTCAGTTCCTACGAGTTACATTGGTCCCGTGGGAGGTGTTGGTGCCACCCACAGGGCCGTTCGGGGGTATTTTGGATTTTCGCCGTCTAACGCCATATTTTCATTCCTAACTCTAGAAATATGCAAATTACCGTCGTATTCTCAAACCGGGAGTCCCACGTCTGTGGGGTCAGTTCCTACGAGTTACATTAGTCCCATGGGAGGTGTTGGTGCCACCCACGGGATAGTTCGGGGGCTGTTTCGAGTTTTCACCATCTAATGCCATATTTTGCTTAAGTATAGAAATATCCAAATTATTGTCGTATTCTCAAATCAGGAGTCTCGTGGCTGGGTGGTCAGTTCCTACAAGTTACATTGGTCCCGTGGGAGGTGTTGGTGCCACCCACGGGACCGTTCGGGGGCTGTTTTGGGTTTTCACCCTCTAACGCCATGTTTTTAAGCGTAAGTCTAGAAATATGCAAATTACCGTCGCATTCTCAAATCGGGAGTCCCGCGGATGGACGGTCAGTTCCTACGAGTTACGTTTGTCCCGTGGGAGGTGATGGTGCCACCCACGGGGATGTTCGAGGGCTGTTTCGAGTTTTCACCCTCTAACGCTATGTTTTGCTTGAGTCTAGAAATATGAAAATTATCGTCGTATTCTCAAATCGGGAGTCTCGCGGCTGGGCGATCAGTTCCTCTTAGTTACATTAATCCCGTGGGAGGTGTTGGTGCCACCCACGGGACCGTTCGGGGGCTGTTTTGGGTTCTCACCCTCTGACACCATGTTTTTAAGCCTAAGTCTAGAATTATGTAAATTACCATCGTATTCTCAAACCGGGAGTCCCGCTGCTACGCGGCCAGTTCCTACGAGTCACATTGGTCCCGTGGGAGGTGTTGGTGCCACCCACGGGGACGTTCGGGGGCTGTTTCGGGTTTTCATCCACTAACGCCGTGTTTTTAAGCCTAAGTCTAGAATTATGCAAATTACCGTCGTATTCTCAAACTGGGAGTCCTGCGACTGCGTGGTCAGTTCCTACGAGTTACATTGGTCCCGTGGGAGGTGTTGGCGCCACCCATAGTGCCGTTCGGGGGGCGTTCGAGGGTTGTTTCGAGTTTTCACCTTCTAACGCCATGTTTTTAAGCCTATGTCTAAAAATATGAAAATTATCATTGTATTCTCAAATCGGGAGACCCGCGGCTGCGGGGTTAGTTCCTACGAGTTAGATTGGTCCCGTGGGAGGTGTTGGTACCACCCACGGGGCCGTTCGGGGGCTGTTTTGAGTTTTCACCCTCTAACGCCATGTTTTGCTTAAGTCTAGATATATGCAAATTATCGTCGTATTCTCAAACCGGGAGTCTCGCGTCTACGCAGTCAGTTCCTACGAGTTACATTGGTCCCGTGGGAGATGTTGGTGCCACCCATGGGGACATTCGGGGGTTATTTTGGATTTTCATCCTCTAGCGCCATGTTTTTAAGCCTAAGTCTAGATATATGCAAATTTTCGTCGTATTCTCAAACCAAGAGTCCCGCGGCTGCGCGATCAGTTACTACGAGTTACATAGGTCCCGTGGGAGGTGTTGGTGCCACCCACGGGACCGTTCGGGGGTTGTTTTGGGTTTTCAACTACTAACGCCATCTTTTAAAGCCTAAGTCTTGAAATATGCAAATTATCGTCATTTTCCCAAACTGGGAGACCCGCGACTGCGGGGTCAGTTCCTACGAGTTACATTGGTCCCGTGGGAGGTGTTGGTGCCTCCCACGGGATCGTTCGGGGGTTGTTTCGAGTTTTCACCCTCTAATGCCATGTTTTGCTTAAGTCTAAAAAAATGCAACTTACCGTCGTATTCTCAAATCGGGAGTGTCGCGGCTGCGCGGACAGTTCCTATGAGTTACATTGGTCCCGTGGGAGGTGTTGGTGCCACCCACGGGACCGTTCGGGGGTTGCTTCGAGTTTTCTCCCTCAAACGCCATGTTTTTATGCTTTAGTCTAGCGATATGCAAATTATCATTGTATTCTCAAACCGGGAGTCTCGCTGCTGCGCGGTCAATTCCTACGAGTTACATTAATCTCGTGGGAGGTGTTGGTGTCACCCACAGGGCTGTTCGGGGGTTGTTTCGAGTAATGAGTGCATTATTTTGTATATTTTATATCCAAATTTATACTTTGTTAGTCCCATTTTTGTGTATTTAATAATTTCATAGGACTATTTTATTAAAAGGAGGAAGAAATGCGAGAATAATTGAATTCATATTGAAAATGGAAATTTTAAGTAAAAAATGGGCACTTCGATAATTTTATAATATTCTTGTGCTAATTTGTAAAAAAGTTGCCTAGTGAAATTTTTGCAGATAATGATGAAGTTTGGTGCAAATTGATGATCAATTCAAAAAAGGCGTGAAAAAGTTGATTTTTACGGTCGTTTGAAAAAATGATGTTTTCACACTAACTCGGCATGCATGTTCAGGAAGAAAAGATAAGAGTTTTCGAGTGGGGGGGGGGGAAATTCCGTCCCTTATCACGATCCAAAGATTAAAGAGGTGGAGAGATAACTACCAACACCATTCGGCCAATCAGAAAGAGTCCCACCATAACTCAAATACCTCACCACTTGTCCTATAAAAAGGACCCTTGGGCTCATAATTTCGTAGACAGTTTTAGAGAGTGGTAGAGAGAGCTTTAGAGAGGGCCAATAATTATTTTGTGAGTGGAATTTTTGTCAAGATTATTTGTGACACATCAATTGTAAGTTTGTTTATTTAATGAAATTGAGTATTCATTCTTGCAATTTTATTATGTCTACAATTACGCTAGCTTAATTTCCTCACTAGGACTAGGTGAAATTTATCATGTGTGATTAATATTGTGTGTGATTTAATTTCGTCTTTATTTCCCGATATGTGCTAAACGTTTTAAAAATTCGGTATTCATTTAAAACGACACGAGAGTACGTTTTAAACCTTCGGCATTATTTAAAAAAAAAATCATTTTTATATTTTAAGTATGAGTACTTTTTGATGGGTTATACTTTTATTAAATTGATTGATAGCCCATGCTTGAAGACTATATTTTATAATTTAAAAGTGAACTTTTTAAGGGAATAGGGATTTTAGGCGTCTAAATTTAGAGACGTTAAATTTTATTTTGGACTTCTCACGTTTTATTTTTCTGAATTAAATACGACGAGAGTCGATTTAATTTGAGTTATAAAATCGGGAATGACGAATTTAAATTATTGCACAGTGTTAGTTTAACGTGATAAATGGATCCAATGTTCTAGTTTTCACGCTACCTTGATTATATCTCTCGTACTCCTATTTCTTGTTTGTGTTGCTTAGTTTATTAACACATCTCATCTCCAACCCAATTTAGTCTAGTTGGACAGTCACAATTAATTTTAGAGAAAAAAATTGATAAATCTCTGTGGGTTCGACCCGTACTTACACTCGCTATTCTATAATATCCCGTGTACTTGCGGTATTTTATAAAATTGACAACAAGTTTTTGGCGCCGTTGCTGGGGATTTGTTCGATTTTTTTTTAAAAAAGGTTGTGATTTTCGGACTAGTTTTTTTTTTTTTTACTTTTCGCATCTTTGTTAGTAAAAATTCATTAAAAAAAGTAAAAATTTCTGGAAAAAAAATTGTTTCATAAGTTCTTTTTTTCTTGTTAAATACACCACTAGTGCGTGTGTCATTTTTTTCCCTCTCTTTTCGTAATTTTTTTTTGTGCATGTGTCGCATTTTACGTTTGGTGTAGTTTCTTTTTTTTTTGGACAAACAACCACCTGATGACGATGAACCCGTGGATGTCGACATGATTGATAGTATTGTCCAAGAGACTTTCGAGCAAACTTATAATGACGATCCTTTAGCTTCTTGTATTGCCTTTTTTGGGTCTGAATTTGATGTCGAACAGTCCATCGAAGAAGTCAATTCCCTCCTCGACTCTGCCCCTATCATGGAAGTAGGAAATTGGAAATATAAACCCGAGCCCCTCTCACTTTCCTCATCACATATTCCACCCTCGATTGAGAAAGCTCCCGAGCTTGAATTGAAGCCATTGCCTGAAATGCTCAAGTATAGGTTCTTAGGACCTTCTGAATCCTTACCTGTTATCATCGCGTCTGACTTAGACAAAGAACATGAAGATAAACTGTTGCGTGTTCTCAATGAACGCAAGGAAGCCATAGGATGGACCATAGCCAACATTCAGGGGATATGTCCCTCGGTGTGCATGCATAGGATACACTTAGAAGACAATGCTAAAAATTCCTGTGAAGCACAACGTAGACTTAATCCCAATATAAAAGAGGTCGTCCGAGCCGAGGTGCTAAAATTGCTCGATGCGGGTATCATTTACCCCATCTCTGATAGCCAATGGGTCAGTCCCGTTCAAGTGGTCCCTAAGAAATCCGGTGTTACGGTGGTGAAAAATAACGATGATGAATTAGTACCCACTAGGATTCAAACCGGTACGCGAGTGTGTATTGATTATAGGAAGTTGAACATTGTTACAAGGAAGGATCACTTTCCCCTTCCTTTCATAGACCAAATGCTAGAGAGATTATCTGGCTATCCATATTACTGTTTTCTCGACGGTTACTCCGGCTACAATCACATTACCATCGCTCCTGAGGATGAAGAGAAAACCACCTTCATTTGTCCATTTGGTACTTTTGCCTACCGACGCATGCCCTTTGGGTTATGCAATGCACCCGCCACCTTTCAGCGGTGCATGATGAGTATCTTTTCGGATAAGGTTGAGCGATTTCTCGAAGTCTTTATGGATGATTTTTCTGTATTTGGGTCTAGTTTTGATGAGTGCCTCCATCACCTCACCCTCGTTCTAAAGATGTGTAAGGAAAAGAACCTTGTGCTTAATTGGGAGAAGTGTCACTTTATGGTCAAACAAGGCATAGTGCTAGGTCACATCATTTCTGAAAAGGGTATCGAGGTAGATAAAGCTAAAATAGATCTCATAGCTAATCTCCCACCCCCTAAAACTGTGCGTGAAGTTCGATCATTCTTAGGACACGCCGATTTTTATCGAAGATTTATTAAGGATTTTAGTAAAATCTCTCGACCCTTGTGCAATCTTCTTGCCAAGGACACACCCTTCGATTTCACTAACGAATGCGTTCATGCCTTTGAAAGGCTAAAGGCGGAATTGACCTCTGCACCTATTATGAGACCTCCCGACTGGAATCAGCCGTTTGAGATTATGTGTGACGCTTCCGACTATGCTATAGGTGCGGTTCTAGGTCAGCGTAATGAGAAACTTCCTCACATTATCTATTATGCCAGTAGAACTCTTAATGATGCCCAATTGAACTATTCTACGACTGAAAAAAAGTTCCTCACTTTTGTTTTTGCTCTTGAGAAGTTTAGGTCTTACTTGATAGGATCCAAAGTTGTCATTTTCACCGATCACTCGGCCCTGCGATACCTTTTGTCTAAAAAGGATGTTAAGGCTCGTCTCATTAGGTGGGTCCTATTACTGCAAGAATTTGACCTTGAAATTCGAGATAAGAAAGGGTGTGAGAATGTAGTGGCGGATCATTTGTCTAGGTTAATCATTGAATCTTTTGATAACCTGCTGCCACTAAATGAGTCCTTTCCCGATGAGCAACTGATGCTTGTTTCTCAGCTTCCATGGTTCGCCGATATTGTGAACTATCTTGTGACAGGTGAAATGCCACTGCATTGGTCTAAGCAAGATTGTTCCAAATTTTTAAAGGAAGTCAAACATTTCTTTTGGGATGACCCGTATCTTTTCAAGTATTGTCCCAATCAAATCATTCAAAAGTGAGTCCCCGATCACGAGATTCAAAGCGTAATCTCTTTTTTCCATGACCAAGCCTGTGGAGGTCATTTCAGTGCTAAAAAGACTGCTGCAAAAATCTTCCAGTGTGGATTCTATTGGCCCACCATTTTTCATGACTCGAATGATTACAGTAGGAGTTGTGACCATTGCCAACGGTTAGGAAATATCACACGTAGGAATATGATGCCCTTAAATCCCACTCTGATTATCGAGGTTTTTGACTGTTGGGGACTTGATTTTATGGGTCCATTCCCAAATTCCTACGGAAATCTCTACATTCTTTTGGCAGTTGATTATGTGTCTAAATGGGTAGAAGCCATACCGTGTAGGACAAATGATCTCCACGTGGTGGTCAAATTCATTCGAGAAAATATTTTCTCCCGTTTCGGCACGCCTCGAGCCATCATTAGCGATCAGGGAACCCATTTCTGTAATCGATCCTTCGAGAGTATTATGAAAAAGTACTCGGTCACGCACCAAGTAGGGTGTTCTTATCACCCTCAAACCAGTGGTCAAGTTGAAGTTTCCAATAGGCAAATCAATAAAATCATCGAGAAGACAGTGAATCCAAACCGAAAGGATTGGTCTTTAAGGTTATTGGATGCATTGTGGGCTTATCGCACTGCCTACAAAACACCACTTGGTATGTCCCCATATAGGCTTGTCTATGGAAAATCCTGTCACCTTCCGATAGAGTTAGAACACAAGGCCTATTGGGCCATTAAGACCTTCAATTTCGATTTACCTGCTGCGGGAGAGGTCCGAAAACTACAACTTAATGAGTTGAAAGAGATTAGGAATGATGCGTACGAAAATGCAAAATTGTATAAAGAGAAAATGAAAATGTTCCATGACAAGTCCATCCTACGGAAGTCATTCGAGCATGGAAAGAAAGTTCTCTTATACAATTCTAGGTTGCATCTCTTTCCCGGTAAGTTGAGGTCTAGATGGTCCGGTCCCTTTATTGTTAGGACAGTTTACCCACATGGGGCGATTGAGATAGAGAATCCAAAAAATGGTGAAATTTTCAAAGTTAATGGTCAAAGGTTGAAGCCATATCTGGAATTGCGAGATCGGGAAGTGGAGGATATTCTCCTCCAAGACCCTGTGTACCACGAGTGAACATGAAATTGGGTCATTGTTGTTGTATCATACTTTTTGTTTTACAGGAATTGTGCGTTGGAAAAAGTCCCTCATTACGGTAATATCTTTCATATCTTTCCCACCTTTAAAATTTTTGTCGTGAACATTGAGGACAATGTAAAAATTCGCTTTGGGGGTATTGAGGTCATTTTTCTCCGCTTTGTTTAAAAAAAAATTAAAAATTAAAAATCCAAAAAGATTTTTCAATATAATCGAGTTTTGAAACAATTTCTTAACATAGAATTAATTCATGGATCTCTCATCTTATGAAACTTTTTACACATTAGCCATATAATATGATCGAAAATGGATATTAAGGAGAAAGTAATATGCTTAACGAATAAATGTGGAGATTTTAACCCGATAAGATTTTGTGTCATTCATCGTTTTCGAGAGATTTAAATCAATCCGAGTTAAAATTACTCAATCTTTCCTTCAGTGATAAATTCGTTGATGATCTCAAATTCTTTGTTTTGTTAGATTACTGAAAACAAAAGGTCAAAATGTGAATCTTAAGCACTAGAAGTCTTAGTAAGTCGTCTTGAGACACAAATCAACTGAACGAAACTTGAGAAATGAGATTAGGCCATCGTTTGAAAGCCCAAAATTAAGCCTAAAATCCAACCTTTTTACCTTATTCCGTTGCAAGCCCATTTGAGACAAAAAGAAAATATGTCTTTTATTGAAAACCCACTGTCCTACCTAACTCCAACTGAGAGTTTGAAGCCTATAAAAAGAAGTCACACCCATTATCGAAGAATACTGGGGTAAAATTACGGTTGAAAAAAAAAGGGCCAAAAAAAATCGCAAAAGAATGATGTGTCGGAAAAAAGGGGAAAAAAAGGAAAAAAAATGTGATTTCGAAAAGAAAAAGCGAAAGAAAAAGAAAAATGGATGCTGGAAGAAAAGTACCTAAAAGTCAAAATACCGAAAAATCTCTATATTCTCAGAAATTTTGAACTCCAAAAATAGCCATTCTTTCTAGCCAAAATTCGAGCCTACAATACAACCAAAGAAAGTCCTAATAGATCTCAGGAGAAGTTAGTTATAGTGTGGAGAGAAGACGAATAGGATCTATGGTGTGATTCAATGTTTTCAACAAGTAATCGATTTTCTGTTCATGAGATCATATTCATCCATTGTATAAAAATCCATTTTTGATTATGTATATGTGAAATTTGTTCATATAAATTTACTCTTTTATTCACATATACCGAGAGAAAATAACCCATTTTCGAGTGTTCGATTGTGAGTGCATTCTGTGAGATTTTGAAATCAAAACGAACTTTTGGATAAGAAATGCAACGATCAAATCTTTTGAAATTGACGGTTATATTGCCACAATAAGTTGAGATTGAAAAATGAAGTTCTACTATATTTATGAAGTTTTCATTCAAACTTGGTTATATTACTTTTTAGTCATTTGTATTGAGTCAAGCTTTTGAATTTTGTGGGTATATTCAATGCAAACCCTCACGAGACAAAACTCGTCCACTAGGGTAACTTAGAGGTTTAAAGGCTTGTTGCACATGCTAAGTGCAATCGTGATTCCTACGAAAGTGAGTTAAATTTTAAAAAATTTAGTTTTGCTCGAGGACTAGCAAAGTTTAGGTTTGGGGGTATTTGATGAGTCAATTATTTTGTATATTTTATATCCAAATTTATACTTTGTTAGTCCCATTTTTGTGTATTTAATAATTTCTTAGGACTATTTTATTAAAAGGAGGAAAAAATGTGAGAATAATTGAATTCATATTGAAAATGGAAATTTTAAGTCAAAAATGGGCACTTCGATAATTTTATAATATTCTTGTGCTAATTTTTGAAAAAAGTTGCCTAGTGAAATTTTTGCACATAATGATGGAGTTTGGTGCAAATTGATGATCAATTCAGAAAATGCGCGAAAAAGCAGATTTTTGCGGTCGTTCGAAAAAATGCTGTTTTCACACTAACTCGGCATGTGTGTTCAGGAAGAAAAGATAAGAGTTTTCGAGTGGGGGGAAATTTCGTCCCTTATCACGATCCAAATATTAAAGAGGTAGAGAGATAGCTACCAACACCATTCGGCCAATCAGAAAGAGTCCCACCACAACTCAAATACCTCACCACTTGTCCTATAAAAAGGACCCTTGGGCTCATAATTTCGTAGACAATTTTAGAGAGTGGTAGAGAGAGCTTTAGAGAGGGCCAATAATTATTTTGTGAGTGGAATTTTTGTCAAGATTATTTGTGACACATCGATTGTAAGTTTGTTTATTTAATGAAATTGAGTATTCATTCTTGCAATTTTATTATGTCTACAATTATGCTAGCTTAATTTCCTCACTAGGACTAGGTGAAATTTATCATGTGTGATTTAATATTGTGTGTGATTTAATTTCGTCTTTATTTCCCGATATGTGCTAAACGTTTTAAAAATTCGGTATTCATTTAAAACGACACGAGAGTACGTTTTAAACCTTCGACATTATTTGAAAAAAAAATCATTTTTATATTTTAAGTATGAGTACTTTTTGATGAGTTATACTTTTATTAAATTGATTGATAGCCCATGCTTGAAGACTATATTTTATAATTTAAAAGTGAACTTTTTAAGGGAATAGGGATTTTAGGCGTCTAAATTTAGAGACGTTAAATTTTATTTTGGACTTCTCATGTATTATTTTTTCGAATTAAATACGACGAGAGTCGATTTAATTTGATTTATAAAATCGGGAATGACGAATTTAAATTATTGCACAGTGTTAGTTTAATGTGATAAATGGATCTAATGTCCTAGTTTTCACGCTACCTTGATTATATCTCTCATACTCCTATTTCTTGTTTCTGTTGCTTAGTTTATTAACACCTCTCATCTCCAACCCAATTTAGTCTAGTTGGACAGTCACAATTAATTTTAAAGAAAAAAATTGATAAATCTCTGTGGGTTCGACCCCTACTTACACTCGCTATTCTATAATAGCCCGTGCACTTGCAATATTTTATAAAATTGACAACATCGAGTTTTCACCATCTAACGTTATGTTTTGCTTAAGTCTAGAAATATGCAAATTGTCATCGTATTCTCAAACCGTGAGTCTCGCGGCTGGACGCTCTAGTCCTACAAGTTACATTGATCCCGTGGGAGCTGTTGGTGCCACCCACGGGGCCGTTCGGGTGCTATTTCGAGTTTTCACCCTCTAACGCCATGTTTTGCTTAAGTATAGAAATAAGCAAATTATCGTCGTATTCTCAAACCGAGAGTCTTGCGGCAGCGCGGTCAGTTCCAACGAGTTACATTGGTCCCGTGGGAGGTGTTGGTGCCACCAACGGGACCGTTCGGGGGCTGTTTTGGGTTTTCACCCTCTAACGCTATGTTTTTAAGCCTAAGTCTAGAAATATGAAAATTACTGTCGTATTCTCAAACTGGGAGTCTCGAAGTTGTGCGGTCAGTTCCTACGAGTTACATTGATCCCGTGGGAGGTGTTGGTGCCACCCACGGGGCCGTTCAGGGGTTGTTTCGAGTTTTCACCCTGTAACGCCATGTTTTGCTTAAGTCTAGAAATATGCAAATTACCGTCATATTCTCTAACCGGGAGTCCCACGGCTGTGCGGTCAGTTCCTACGAGTTACATTGGTCTCATGGGAGGTGTTGGTGCCATCCACGGGGCCGTTCGGGGTCGTAATGAATCGATGAGAAAGCCCATTGTCGAAGCATCTCTCAAGCGCACCTTTAAAAGATTTTATCCGCTCCAATAGAATTTTATCAAAGTGAAGTTATAAAACTCAATAAATAGTTGGAAAAAAAATATTTAAAAAAATTTGTTTCAAATTGTAAGTCTTGCTTAAACATAACCAAATCTCTTTTTAAAGATGGTTTCAAAACTTTGTTTTGGATATGAAATCCCTAAAGACCAAAGAGATTTTTATCCGTAAAGAGATTTTGAATGTAAAAGAAATAAGATTTTGTACAGTGTGTGGTCCCTTGTCCTTGCTCTATAACTATGTATGTATGTTAATGACTGTTTGGAATGGTATATTGTGTATGTATGTATGTTAAAGCCAAAATCATATTGGATTGCACCCTAGTTTTTCCTAACTCATAACCAAATCTCCACCCCCACCCCCACCCCAAAAAAAATATTCTAAGTAACACATCGCAAAAGTAGGAAAGAAACCATTCCGGATCAATTCTTGCTTCGTAGACTGTTCATCAAAATTCAAGCTACTATTATAACTCTCAGAGAAAATTTGTGCATATATATACCAATATATATATATATACTAGTATATAGATGCGGTATATATACTTTATATATATGCATATATATACCATTATATATACTGTATATATGTATATATGCAGTATATATACTGGTATGCAGTATATATATTATATATACTGTATATATAGTATATGTATGCAGTATGTTGGATAATTGTATATATAGTTCAATATGATATGAAGCCAAGCAATGTTCTTCTCGATAACAAAATGACTGAGCATGTTGGAGACTTTGGGTTGGCAAGATGTCAATGCATAATTAGTTTTTGTGCAGTTGTTGCACAGTTATTTTCGGCATCTCTCTACGGGTGTGAGAACCACTGATAAAATTCTTGAAAACCAGTGGCAATTGAAGTCTTAAATCGGGGCATTAGCTTCTATTTGCACCAATTTGTATTGTACATACTACAAAAATCCTTGACACAACAATGAAACCTGCTGAAAACTTCACTAAAAACCTCACGAAGCCAAGACAAATTGGTGCAGCACCTATGGAAGAGCAGGGGCAGTGCTATTGGTGCAGCACCTGATCAACGTTGAGCAGGCGCTGAGGTGGGGTAGGCAGGTGGGGTGAAGGTGGGATAGGAAGCGCTGGGATAGGCAGCGCCGAGGTGGGATAGACAGCGCTGGTACTGTGTGGATTGAGCCATTATGCCAAGCATTTTTAGTTGTCTTCATGACCCTCTTCTTTAATCCACCAAACACACACGCTGCAATATGCATATATGCATATGCATATATGCAGATTGCATATATGCATATACGCACACACGCGCTCCGTCCCCTCCCCCCTTCCCCACTCACACGCACACACACCCGCGCCCCATGCCCATCCCCTCCCCCCCTACCCCACTCACACACGCACACATGTGCACACAAACACATGCACACACTGCATATGCATATATGCACTGCATATATGCAGATGCATATATGCAGATTGCATATATGCATACACGAACACATGCACACACGCGCCCCCTGCCTCGTCCCCTCCCCCCTTCCCCACTTACACACGCGCACACACAAACACACACGCACGCACACACGTGCCCCCTGCCCCGTCCCTTCCCCCGGCGAGGTGTTCGTGACTCTTGCGGGACCGTCTTGTGGCTTTTTTACGTTTTCACCCTTCGATGGCATGCTTTTATGCTTAAGTCTAATTTTTTTTCAAATTTATGTCGTACACTCCAACCGGGAGAGCCGTGACTACGCGGTCGGTTCCTACGAGTTATGTTGGTCCCGTGCGAGGTGTTCGTGACTCTTATGAGACCGTTTTAAGGTTATTTTATGTTTTCACCCTTCGATGGCATACAAGTCTAACTTTTTGCAAATTTACGTCGTACACTCAAATGGGGAGCCCCGTGGATATGTCGTCGGTTCCTACAAGTCACATAAGTCCCGTGCAAGGTGTTCGTGACTCTTACCGGATCGTTTAGTGGCTACTTTAGGTTTTCACCCTTCGACGGCATGTTTTTATGCTCAAGTCTAATTTTTTGCAAATTTGCGTCATACACTCAACCGGGAAGCCCCGTTACTATGCGGTCGATTTCTACGAGTCACATTGGTCCCGTGCGAGGTGTTCGTGACTCTTACGGGACCATTTTGTGCTTGTTGTATGTTTTCACACTTCGATGGCATGTTTTTGTGCTCAAGTCTATTTTTTTACAAACTTATATCGTACACTCAAACCAGGAGCCCCGTGACTATGCGGTCGGTTTCTATGAGTTACATTAACCCGTGTGAGGTGTTCATGACTCTTACCGGACCGTTTTATGGCTGTTTTATGTTTTCACCCTTCGATGGTATTTTTTATGCTTAAGTCTAACTTTTTGCAAATTTACGTCATACGCTCAAACTTGGAGCCGTGACTACACGATCGGTTCCTACGAGTCACATTAGTCCCGTGCAAGGGGTTAGTGACTCTTACGGGACCGTTTTAAGGCAGTTTTACATTTTCACCCCTTGATGGCATGTTTTTATACTTAAGTTTATTTTTTTACAAATTTACATCGTACTCTCAAATCGGGAGCCTCGTGACTACTCGGTCGGTTCCTACGAGTCAAATTAGTCCCGTGTGAGGGGTTCGTGACTCTTACGGGACTGTTTTAAGGTTGTTTTACGTTTTCACTCTTCGATGGCATACTTTTATGATTAAGTTTATTTTTTTACAAATTTACGTCGTACACTCAAACCAGGAGCCCCGTGACTCCGTGGTCGGTTCCTACGAGTCACATGGGTCCCGTGCGAGGTGTTCGTGACTCTTATGGGACCTTTTTGTGGTTGTTTTACGTTTTCACCCTTCGATTGCAAGTTTTTATGCTCAAGTCTAAATTTTTTGTAAATTTACGTCGTACACTCTAACTGGGAGCCCCGTGACTACACGGTCGGTTCCTACGAGTCAGATTGGTCCCGTGCAAGGTGTTCGTGACTCTTACCAGACCGTTTTCTGGTTGTTTTACGTTTTCACCCTTCGATGGCATGTTTTTATGCTTAAGTCTATTTTTTTGTAAATTTATGCCGTACACTCAAACCGGGAGTCCTGTGACTACGCGGTCGGTTCCTATGAGTCGCATTGGTCCCGTGTGAGGTGCTCGTGACTCTTACGGGACCATTTGGTGTCTGTTTTAGATTTTCGTCCTTCGATGGCATGGTTTTATGCTTAAATTTAACTTTTTACAAATTTACGTCGCACACTCAAATCGGGATCCCCGTGACTACACTGTCTGTTCCTACGATTTACATTGGTCCCGTGCGAGGTGTTCGTGACTCTTACGGGACCGTTTTGTGGCTATTTTACGTTTTCACCATTCAATGGCATGTTTTTATGCTTAAGTCTATTTTTTTGCAAATTTACGTCGTAGAATCAAACCGGGAGCGCCGTCACTACACGGTCAGTTCCTACGACTTACATTGGTCCCGTGCGAGATGTTCATGACTCTTACGGGACCTTTTTGTGGCTGTTTTACGTTTTCACCCTCCGATGGCATCTTTTTTATTCTTAAGTCTAACTTTTTCAAATTTACATCGTACACTCAAATCGAGATCCCTGTGACTACCCGGTCGGTTCCTACGAGTCACATTGGTCCTGTGCGAGGTGTTCGTGACTCTTACCAGACCGTTTTGTGGTTATTTAATGTTTTCACCCTTCGATGACATGTTTTTATGCTCAAGTCTAATTTTTTGGAAATTTGCGTCGTATACTCAAACCGGGAGCCCGTGACTACGCGATCGATTCCTACGAGTCACATTGGTCCCGCGCGACAAGTGAATAAGATGAGCGGTCACAAATTGCAAACCCAAGAATAACTTTCGAACCATGACTAATTTTTATTCCCATTTTCACATCTCTCCTATTCATCCCGGACTACTAAAGAATATCTTTAAGCTAATAAACAAATGGTTACCAATTAGTTTAATGTGAACCATTTCAGAGAAATTGACACGCCTTAAACCTAGAAAGTGGCAATCCGTTGGATAATGCCTTCTTTTTCTTGTGTTCACCCTAACTATTCTTTGTTCAAAAGTTATGTTCTCCCCCCCCCCCCTCCCCCCCAACTGGAAGTGACAAGAAACAAATGCCCCAACAATACCCAAGCTATAAGTGGCACAAAAGAATTAAAATTACGGGGTTTAAACATAAATAGGATCCAAACCCAAAATAATTAAAAAATTGAATCAATGCATATTTAACCTTAAAATAAAGTTCATCATAGGTCTATCCATTACATGGATATTTTGTTACACCCAACGCCAATCAGAACCTTCTCTATGCCAGCAGCGATGCAATTTCAGATTATGTTTGATAGTGTTCGACCCCAACATCAATGTATCCTATGACAGTGAAAAAATAATGATTTTTTTGCAAACAATTATGTTCAATTAAAAAAATGGTAGAACCAAAAAAACAAATTCAAAACCAAAGGAAGAAAACCAGGGCTAGTTCTTTCGTCACTCACTGTCCCAACTTGACTCGTGGTAAACTTGTTTCAACTGAAATTCGTTAATCCTCATTGATATTTTATTTCACGTATATAAGGATTACTACTGAGAAAAAAATTAGATGCACACATATGGAGAAGATTACAATTATATTTTGTCAAAAAAAATACACACATTCAATCTAGGTTTATTAGCATAATCTATACAAACACACACATACAATCTAGGGTTTATTGACATAATATTTTCAAATTATATTCGTATTCTAAAATCGGGAGTCCCGTGATCGTGCGTTCAGTTCCTGCGAGTTACATTGGTCCCGTGAGAGGTGTTGGTGCCTCTCACAGGACCGTATGGGGGTTGTTTTGTGTTTTCACCCTCTCACGGGTCCGTTTGTGGGATGTTTCGGGTTTCTCCCCTCTAACGCTATGTTTTTAAGCTTATATCTAGACATTAGCAAGTAATCATCGTATTCTGAAATGGGGAGTCTAAAATATTTTCAACAGATTATCCAACAATCAAACCAATAATTATCCTGCATTCCTTCTAATTATCCCATTCTCCTTCTAACATACTATCTAGCAATAAGCCAACAACCAATAATTATCCAACAACCAAACCAAACAAAACTAATAATTATCCCATACTCCTTATATCATTTAAATGATTTAATAGATAATGTATATCAATTATATAACTACTTTAGTTAAAGTAAAGAGTACTTGTTGTGTAATGAAGAACTGGTATCTAATTAGTTATATCTATAATACGTAAACAATGTGTTATGAAGAACGATCATGTAAAATTAAAGAAAGTACCTCACAAAACCATTGAAGAATTAGATCTGCTTCCTATAATATGTCGTAGATTTACATATGACGCAAATTTATTCCCCCATTTTAACACCGTAATCCAAACGAACGTGAGCAACCTATTTCCTATAATATGTAAATA
This sequence comes from Sambucus nigra, assembly GCA_949130495.1. Classification (NCBI taxonomy): domain Eukaryota; kingdom Viridiplantae; phylum Streptophyta; class Magnoliopsida; order Dipsacales; family Adoxaceae; genus Sambucus; species Sambucus nigra. The sequence goes on along the minus strand of OX422210.1, from coordinate 43,547,797 downwards.
AAAGTACACAAAGTCAAAGGAAATCAAAAATCTATAATATCAACCCGATGCCTATAATATCAATGTAGTTGTGATTATTACGCCGCCATTTTAAGGTTTTAAAATACATATCCAATCAAGTTGATCACAACAAATCTCAAACTAAAACAAAACTATATGAAATCAACAGAATTATGGCATACACGTCAAGTTAAAATATGAATGAATGGAATCAAGTTGTATTTGTTCCATGTCAAGTTATAGCCTCCTAATATCCTGACATAAACGTAAAAAAAAATGCACATTAATCGCAAGATACGTGATATACTTTTTCATAGGCAAATCAAGAGCACACCCAACAAATTTAGTAACATTTCAACATAGTATCCAACAACCAAGCCAACAATATCTCACTATAGTAATGTGCACACGTGTTTGCGACTCGTATGCCAAAATAATCATTTTATTATATTTTGTAAAAAAAAAAGACAAGCATATTTTGTCAAAAAAAATACATACACATACAATCTAGGATTTATTGACATAATCTACACATACACACATACAATCTAGGGTTTACTTAAACCCTAATATTTTTTTGACATAAATCTATGCATATATATAACCCACAAAAAGGCCGATGTAATTTTTTTTTACTTATTATAAATCCATTTTATTATATTTTGTCAAAAAAATATATAATGTCTAGAGTTTTGAATAATATTTTGCCAAAAAAATACATACATACAATCTAGGGTTTATTGACATAACCTATACATACACATATATAATCTAGGGTTTACTTAAACACTAATATTCTTTTGACATAAATCTATACATACATACACATACAATTACACACATAAAAGAAAAAAACAGAAATTAAAGTATCTGTATTTGTATCTCATCAAACAAAAATCAAAACAGATATGTATGATTGTATCTCATGAAACCGAAATAACAAAACCAATAACCCTCATTCAAATATCTGTATCTCATCAAACAAATCAAAGTAGAAATTAAAGTAAGCTAACCTTACCGGTGGCAGCAGGGGTCGGCAGCAGAGAGAGAGAAAACCCACCAGTGTTTGACGAGAGAGAGTAGGCACAGCTTTGTCTTTGACGAGAGAGAGAGAGAAGCGGGTAAATGAAAATGAAAGGGGTCAAATGTTAAAGTGAATTTTTTTTTTGTAATTACAAGGTCACGGCCATCAATCGCGACCCACCTCGCAACCCATAACCTCCTTGCTACTGATACATGAATGGCCAATGGTCATGGCCTACAGCCACGACCCCCATGCGCGACCAATATCAGACCTTAAATTGAAAGATGGTCACGGCCCATAGCCGTGACCCCCAAGCGCGACTAGTTTCAGACCTTGAATTGAAGGATGGTTACGGCCCATAGCCGTGACCCACACCAATAAATGGTCACGGCCCATAGTCGTGACCCTAAATCAATGATGCGCAACCCTTTTTCATCAACCCTATTGCTTGAATGAGGAATGGTCACGGCCCATAGCCGTGACCCACACCAAGAAATTGTCACGGCCCTAAGTCGTGACCCCCAATGTGTGTACTATCTTCTTCGTCATGCCATGGGTCACGGACTTGGACTGTGACCCCTCCGCGACCAAGCTTGGAGGGAATTTTAGCGCGCGTTTGGTGCCAAGATGGTCATGACCTGGTCACGGCCCAAGTACGAGACCACTGTGGTCACGGACATGGTCCGTGACCACTTCTAGAGCATCGATAATTTAGTGTGATAATAAATATGGTCATGCCAAATATTGAGTGGGTCACGGTCCAAGTCAATGACTAGCTGGTCGTAGACTTGGGCCGTGACCCACTGGGCGTGACCATTCTCAGGATTTGGTGTAGTGACATTAAACCATTTTTACTGGGTTAGCATGCCCATGAAGGTCCTCTGCCCATCCTTTAGTGGGGGCTAAAACTATTTTTCATGGCCTAAAACTATCTCCTAATATGGAAAAAAATATTACTTTAACGAAAAGGAATGATTGCTCCGTCCAATACATTATATAAACTCAATTGATATGGAATCACGTGTAAAAGGAATATTCCTTTGTTCCGAGTAATGCTTCTTTACGTCACTACCTCCTCGTCACTTATAAACACATTTGTTCGAGGGAACTAGGTTGATTACATCATGTTTCTTCGGCTTATGCTCTCTCAAACTAGGTTGTGTTTTACCCAGTGTATCTAAAGAGGTTAAATCATTATTTTATATTGCCTTTCCCCTCAATCCTCCAAACCAATTCTCTCAAAGGTTTCCTATGTGAGGTTGTTTGATAGAGCATGAAAGCTCTCCTAAGTCTTGCCAGACCTATCCCCTCGCGGATACATAGAAACCTCACTAAAATTATAATATGTCTTATAAATACATAACTCATGTCAAAACTAAATACAAAGGTTCTTCAAATAGTTCCCTTGGAAAGTCTTCCTTCATGCCTTCTTCTAACATTTGGACTATTTTGCTTGCTCCCAGCTTCCTCTGCCCTTCCTCCAGATTCCTATGTGCTTCCTACAACTTCCTCTACCCTTGCTTGAGTTGGTTTATGAGCCAACTCACTTAACTCTTTACACACTTTTGTAGTCTCACTAATTTTTTTTGAATCCTCCTCTAGTTTTCTTTAATGAGGTGAATTATCTCTACTTGCAGCATTATCTTTAAGCACCCTACATTTGCCCCTTCATAGAGAATTTTGTTGTGTAGGCAGGAAATATCTATACGAAACACTTGGGCTCGAAAAATCTCTACACTGACAAACCTCATCGTGTGAATGCAAATAAACTTGACCCATGGGAACTTATTACGAACAACCTTGATCTATAGGAAATCTTTGTGAACAAACTCTATTCATGGTATCTTGTAGCGAGTAAACTTTGTTGATAAAAATAAAAACAATTGGCATTTGAAAAGATCACGAAACCCTTCATTTTCCCTCCTTTTGGCGCGTGTCCACAATTGATGCTGAAGTTTAATCATCTGACATCTCTACTTCGATATTTCAACGTGGTGAGTTGGGGTTATCTGTGAAGATTTTATTTTTCTAAAAGCCATCATTACTTTTAAAATACCCACATATGGGAAAATAAAATATTAACAACATTTTAAACGGCTATATCTTTTTCGTTTAAAACTCAACACTTCAATAATTTTTCTTACCTTCAACTTTTTTCCTTTAAGGATTAGAGATTAATCTTTTTTTAGGGAGAGAGATTTATATTTTCCCTTTAATCTCACCGTAAACGACCGTAAAATCCCATATCCACCACTCATTTCCTTTTGCATTCCCTCTTGTGTTTCTTTCACATCATTTCATTCATTAAAACCTTAATTTAATCATCAGTGGCCTTTTCAAGTGATAAGCCATAGGTTTCTGCTTAAGTTTCAAAACAATACCTAGAAGCTAAGATAATGGTGCATTAAGCCCAATTGCAGTTGTACCATCGTGCTCCCTTTTTTGGAAAAAAAACAACAACTTTCTGGGAGAATGCGAATCATTTTCTAGTCAGTTACAAGCTAAAGATGATACTTTGACGTTTGGGGATGAAATCGAAAAGAGAGAAGATTGGTGATACCTAGCCCCCATTTGGACTCTTCATTTCAGGTTGGATAATGGGGACTTTCCATATTACCACGTTAATTTCACCTTAGGGATCTCCATAAGGCTTTTATGCTCGGTCGAATTACATCCCTCAAAATTACTCTGACACTATCAAGAAGGTGGTACTTCTCCACACTTATTGGTTTGAGGAATTTACTATGTCCGAGCATAATGTAGCTGATTCGTATTGAATATTGCAATTTATACCCTTTTAATTTGTGCATTTTAGCCCCCTCGGGTACTTTAATGCCTATAATTGTGCTTGATAATCAGACAACCTCCGTTTTATATGCTAACATCTTATTTGAAATATAATTGAGCTCTTATAGGTATTAAAGTGCTTAGTATGAAGTTTGGACGCGTTTCGATTAAGTTCCGTCATGATTCGCACATTCGGGGGCATTTCGATAATTTTACACTTCGGGATTTTTGCTCGAAATCTTCACAGAAATTGTAGACCTTGGGACAAACATTGCATGTCCATGAACGGTACACGAATCGGAGTCCAAACGAAGGAAACATGGGTCTTTAATCGAAAAGGAATTTCTAAGAACAAATAACAATTTCATGAATGACCTCCATGTCCCTTTTCTCTTTCATTACAAATAAAATAATTCCACTTGTGTCCCTAAATCGTTCTTTGCACCAAACCCACTTTGAAGATGGCGATTTTGGTTCCATGCTCAGGTTTTTGTTTCGTCCAAAATTTGAGCCTTTCGTTTGAAATTGGAGCTTGATTTGGGACAACATTCGCAAATGGGTCTTGGACATGTAAAAATTAGAGCTTGAGCTTTGGCCACTAATGGCTATGGATGTTATGAATCTTGGTTGTGAAACGGGTCTTAGTTTAAGCTCGTAGTAGCGACCGGTCGATCGAGTTTTTTATTTAAGTCGTTGGTTGGAGACAGTGTTGCACGCCCTTGCCACGCGGTCGACCGGTGTCCTGCATTTGGTTGGCCGACTGTTTCTTTTTTTCTTTTTCTTTTTCTTTTTTCTTTCTTTAGTTAATAGGAGATTTTTCCCTTTTTATTTCTTTTTCCTTTATTTCTTATTTCTTAATTGTAACTTACTATAAATACACCACTTGGTGTATTTTTGTAGAATATATTAGATTTTTAGCTCTCTTCCCTCTTAGAACCTAGGGTCAGTAAATACTTGAGGGTTTATTATTGGAGACCACCCCTCTCCTCATTTGTGTTGGATTTTCTCCATTAATGTAAGTTTCTTGTACTATTCATTGCCATCTTCCTTTTATTTGTGCTTTGTCCATTTATTTCCATGCTTAGTTAAATATTTTCGTGCCTAGTTAATTTTAGTTGTTAATTTATTTAGTTTCTTTAATTAATTAGTTAGTTTAATTAATGTCTTTAATTATGTGTAGTGTCTAATTTAAATTAGGTTATGTCGGATTGAACTGGTACAACCTTGGGTTGACGTGTTACTTTGCTTTGGTAATGGTTTCTCATGGGTTTATTTCGAGTGGGTTGTCCTAGTTATTATGCCTAGAAAATTTAACGGGGTATATCATGTATACTCCGTATTTATAACCTTGCTTGTGTAATTTTCGGGGTATTTATTGATGCCAAAATCATATTAGTCTTTTATGCGAATTTAGGGGTGTGACAACTCACAATTTAATTAATTGAAGAAACGAGACTCAATCTTAATAATCCGTGAACCCATGTAACCATTTTATACTAATTAACTTGGGGTGAGGGATATTTGACGCAACCTATAGTTTTTATTCGCTTTGTTAATCATAGTTTAATTTACACTCGCCTAGATTAATCTTTTCCTTTATTTATTTTTTATTTTGTTAGCAATTATCTTTTACACTTTTATTTTAGAAGTATTAAATCCATTAAATTCTAGTAACTCGTCTCTATGGATTTTTAATACCCGGACTTGGCCGCTATACTCTCTTTTTTAGTGTAGTCATAAGTTTAGGTTTTTGTATTAAGGCAGTGAACAGAAAATAATGATTGGCGTTTGACACGCGCTACTTTTCACCCTTGATCAGTAGCCCTTCAGTTGTTGGTCTTTCGATGGAACCAAACGTCCCATACCTTCCTTGCAGCTTGGGGTGAATTTACGATCACCCTTGAAGACGTTTGTAAGTTTATGGTCCTTGAGCCCCATAATGCTTCTTCTTACAGCAATGAACCTCTTGATGCCGCTGAAGCTACAATGCAAGTAAATTTGGGTAGGAACTCTCGTGAATATGTTGGGGATTCTAACAAAGCAATCTTCACATAATTATCAAATTTTACTACAAGGTTTCCCCAAAACACACCAAAGATGAGAAGGCAAGATGTATCATTCTCGGTGCACCCTTTGGTGAAGGTCAAGGTTCCTCACTAGATTTAACCGCTTTAATTTTGTGTATACTTTCTGATTTCCTTCTATTGGGCAAACCCAATGATCCACCTCACAGAGACATGATCAATATTTATGTGAGGTTGTCTCGTGGAGTTAATCTTCCATTTGCTACTATCATTCTTAGATCCCTCTATACTTAGCTAAAAAGGACTCATGTTAACATGGAATGTTCTATGGGGAGGTATGATGTTTCTAACTTTTCCAACATTATTCTCTTAACGGGGTTCCTTTGCATGAGGTTCCTAGCTGTTGCACCCTCAAAGATCTACATTGTTTTATCCGTTGTAAAATGTCCAAGGCTGATCTGTTGGAATAAGAAGCAAAGCGGGAAGGACTTACTTCCCTTTCTTGACGATTATTTTGCCTTTGTTATCAGGCCTTATGGTAGGGAAACTCAAGCCCAAGCATGATAGTTCTTTGCTAAGGCCAATCTTCTAGTTGAAATGGTTACATCATATTAGTTATAGATAAACCTTCTTTAGATGTTGTTCTCATCCTTACTCGTAGTCGTCTTCCCTCATTCACTGATTGGGGTGTTGAAAGTGAAGCTTATCACCCCCATCTTTTTGCTAGACATTTTGGGTATGACTAAGGTATCCCCCCCCCCCCCCCAAGGCCTGCTAAAGCAACAACACTGATGAAACTTAATCCACAGATTTTTCAGACTTTATAGCTGCCACCGTTGTACTCTTTGTGGGGAGGTGAAGGACAAACTCACAATTCCGAGCAATAAAAGGAAAGATGATGTACCCTTTGGATGACTTATGCACTTTTCGCCAATTCAATTCAATCAAATCAGGGAATAGTTCAAGACTCTCCTTGCCTATCCATTAGTTAATCGGTATCTCCCCAGTAAGCTTGGACATAAAACTAACTCACGAAGTAGAGTCCACCATCGAAATTGTCTCCTTTGGCCCTAATGAGCGATCTGCCTCAAAAGGAAAAGAAGAAAGTTATTGTCCCTTCCACTAATTTTGAAAAAGAAAAGATTCCTCTACAGTTTCTTCGTCAATGGAGGTATCATCCCTCCCAGTTCCTAAGAAATCAAAATCAAATAAGAGTGCCAACGAATCGGCTGGGGTGCCTCTGGAAGTCGTTCGACCACCGAATCTAGAATTGATAAAAAAAGGTGTTGTTAGTAGTTGTTGAGGTCCTCCGTGATTTTAATCCTTTTTCCCATTATTCCTTCTGGGCAATCCCCTATTTATCATGATGTTTCTTCTCAGGTTTCACGAAGGAAAATCACAAACCTTGGTCAATCAAAAGAGGGACCTTCCTTTAGTGCCCCATCTCAACAAAAATATATTTAGCCACAAAAACATCGAGGAAACGCCCAACCCAAGAGCATGTTATAATCCCCCACAGTCCAGATCCAACACCACCAGGTTCCTCTGAACCCGTTGTTTTGGAGGATAGCCTCGTGGAGGAAGATTTTGTAGCTGCTTTAATACAGGTTATCCCAATGTTACCTGTTTCTCCTATTCCAAAGGTAACTCTTGATTTAGTTTGTATAAGTTTGTTCGTGTTAACATGCTCCATGGACAATTAGGGTGCCTAGGGACAAAGATGACAACTAGGATATTAGGCACCATAGGGTCGAGGTCAGCGGCTACCATCCCCATTAATTGTGGAAATTACAGCCTTACCAGCACCACCACCGGCCTACAAGTAGCTGTATCTATACACTACAAGAAAAAAGACTTTTAGTTGCAAAACAAAATTGTGACTAATCATTAAACATATTTAGTGGCAAAAAAAAATTATCACAGCTTTGCTACTAAAGACCTGCTGCTAATACATTCAGTGGCATTTTTTTGGTGTTTGCTACTAAATGTTACAAATTTAGTGGCAAACAGTTTTTGCTACTAAATGATGTACTTTTAGTGACAAATTATTTGCTACAAAAACCAGTCAAAATTGTCACTACAAAACTATTATTTGTCACTAAAAGGTTCTTTTTGTAGCAAATATATAATTTGCTACCAAAAATAAGTTTTTGATTAAGGTCCAGATAGTTATGTGACAATTCAAATTTGCCACTAAAAGGTTCACCACAACAAAACAGATAATTAATGGCATAAAAATTTGTCACCAAAGATCTTATTTTTTGTTACAAAACTGCAAATTTTGTCACTTAATGTATATGATAATATGTAAAAAGATAACCATTTGGTTACAAAATTAATATACTTCGAGGACAAAATATTTTCTTTACGAAATGAATTTTATTGTCAAAAAATTATAAATTTAGAACTCATAATTTTTTCATTTCAATTTAACTTCTCATATAGATATTTAGTCAAATAAATATTAATTATAGAATCGACAAAATTTCATCGACATTATATAAGTAATCAACTACCATCATATACATACTCAAAATTAAGGTTCAAAAGATTATATAATTAATACGAAAGCATTCTTACAAATATCTCGAAACCATTGATCAATTACAAAGTAGCCTTCATCGTTTGTTACAACACATCAACTAAGGCATTAGTTTATAAATTTTTATTTCCCAAGCCATTAGTTTCTAATTAATTACAAACGCCTCCAAAAAATGATTCCCAACAAGTTTGTTAAGTTCTCCTTCCGTCTTCATCAACATCCAAAAAATAATTTCCAAAAAAGCGTCCTCACAACGTCCCAATCTGCAATTCAAAAAGTACCAAGGCATTAGTTTCTAACTTTATAAGTCTATTAACAATTGATAAATAGAATAACATCAACGTAAAAATAACACACAGAGAGGCTAAACGCCAAAAAATTTACGAAATTCAATTTTATTTTTAATATTTAAAAAAAATTGGCACAGTTTCCTATGATTATAAACTAAAACCACCCTGTTAAATTAAAAACAAAAAAGTCAAGAAACCTAATGACAATCCACCAAAATTCCCCTTCCACCGATTCAAAAAATAAGGTAATAGCATCGCCAATATTTTTAAAAAAATGTGCAGAATTTCCTTTGTTTATAGACTAAAACCACCTTGTTAAATTAAAAAATAAAAAAGTCAAGAAACCCAACGACAATCCACTAAAATATCCCTTCCACTTATTCAGCAAATAAGGTAGCAGAAACATCAATATAGACATTAATGAGCATTCAATTGCACTATGAAGTTTTGAGATGCAACAAATATTACATTAAAAACTATCGAGTCATAACATCGGCAACCTAGTCAAGGTAGATTTGAAAATAAACATGCCTATAAAGTTAAATTTCAAGACGGGTGGTGAGTTCATACCCGCTCGGTCTTGACATCAATGGCGACATCTATTGTAGCAGAGTTAAAATCATCCTTTGTGCTTGCTTTTGCATAACTGCATCGCACGCCAAAGAGGCAATAGCTATAATTGAAGCAAAAGTAAGATGAGCCAATTTCCTTATCTTGAAAATCTAGAAAAAGCAATTTAATTAAAATATCATTTCACCCAAAGTGGTATTCAGTATGAGAGAGAGAGAGAGAGAGAGAGAGAGAGAGAGAATGTTAACTGATTATTGCTGTTGAGAGGAATGAGAAATGGGATTGAAGAGGAGAGGGAAAAGAGAGGTCTGCTGAGAGAAGAGGGACATGTATTATTAATGGCTGCCACGTATGATAATGATGGCATATTTTTTCTTTTCTTCTTAGTTATTCACAAGCATCAATAGTTGGCCAAATAATAAGTATATATAATTTTTGATATAATTAGCACTTCCAATAAAGTATACAGGTATAAATTTTCTCTAGTGAGCCAAATAAGACAAGACTTACTAACACGGACAATAAACAAGTTGGGTTAGTGTCTAGTTTGCAAATAATCCCAGCATGACACAACAATATGAAACTTATTGCACACAAAATAACTCAATATAAGGGCAATTTTTCAAAGATCATAACACCAATGGTGCCTTTAGTTTGCCATAACTCATGTGAACAACAACATTCTTTCTGTCTTCATAACACACCATATGCGATTGACATAAAACAATTCCATCCCAAAATATAACAGAACTAGATTTATCATAATGAAATGCAATAGTAGGGACCACATTACTCGAATTGAGATCGTAAGAACCAAATGAATATTATGGAGTAAACTTTAATTGTAAAAGTTTTAACATACCTAAAATGAATATGCAACAAGCCAAATAACATAAACCCTGATAACAGAACTCCCTGATAGTTTTAACGCAAGAAATAAGGGTCATTTCTTAGTTTACTAATAGCATAACTCCCTGATAGAATTAAAATAATGATCAAGGAAACAGGATGCATAATTCGCATTTTCAGTTCACATAATTATAAGAATTATGTTATATAAGTTGTCGATATGTTAGGGTAAGGATACAACTTTTGGATATCCCGAGCCAACATATATAAACTGAAGTCTCCCAGTATCTGGAAATAATTCTAATAAAATCTTGATGGCAACTATGTTTCCTCGAGAGACATTGTCCTGTAATAAGAAAACATCAATTTTCACTGACGAATCATATAAAGTTATGACTATTGGATGGAAATGATTAGATAAATGTATTATAACATATTCTGAAAGATAAATACCATAATGGTCACACGGTATGAATCCTTCAAAAGCCGTAACACAACAGGAGAACCGATATAGCCTGCAATGCATATTAATAAGACACGAGTAACTCATGTTAATAAGATATGAGAGAAAACCTGAAATTTCTTTCATCTAAACAGGCACTTTTTTATTTGGCTATTTTCGTCAATATTATCAGGAATCCTTAAATGTGAAGCTAAAATCAAATGTTGTAAACCCTTGGTTTTTTTGGTATTTCATACTCTGGAGCTCTTAGTGCATGGTTTCGTCTAAAGTTCCCTCACCTAACATGTGGAAGTCTTGCAAGTTCTATAGTTGTTCAAGATGTTTACAACTTCACTGAATTTGATCAGAAAATTGGTGTCTACAAGTCTAGAATGTAAAGTTGTTTTACAAGAAATTACCAAACTTGTTGATCAAAGGCTTGCATCAAATGGAGAAGCTCTGAAAACATTGTTTGGTGCAACAGAGCTGAAAATTAATGATGATTTCCTGCATTTTCTGGCAGATGCCGCGGTTATAGCATTTCAATATGGAAATTCGGATAAACTATGCTCCCCCTGATTGAAGAAAAGAAGTCTGGAGAGGATTTAGTGAGTGCATATGCCACATATGTAAAGGATTATTATGTCGGGGATTTTGTCGCTAGCGTACAAACATATAATCAGTAACATATAAAGAACACTACCATAAGTGGTGGCTCTGGTCATCGGCTGTGGTGGTTCCAAGCTTGAACTGAAGTGGCATATTTTTAGGTGGCCCCCACAAATGATAGTAGCCGCTCTTTAGGGATTGACACAAGCTACCACTTGGACCTTTACAAAAATGTCTTCGGAAAGGGTATCTATCCTGATGTTGATGCTACAAATATATACTACGGGGGAACTAAAATTGCAGGTTAAATAATCTTCACGAATGGATCACAAGATCCCTGATGACCTGCATCCAAACAAATTTCATCTCCAGATCACGTGTCATAATTGTGGCCATGGAACTGATATGTGAGGTGATTAACCACATATTCTTCATATTTATCCCCTTAATTTTGGTATTTTTACGATCCCGTACAGTGTAAATAGCTTGGATTTGTCTCGTATTTATGCTACTAACCCCTTTTGGCAAGTATTTCGTATTTTGTGCATTTCTCATGTGTTTTACAGGTATTTCATACAAGTTAATGCGAAGGAGAACTCAAAACAGTGAAAGAAACCCAGAAATGGAGAGTTGAAGGGCATTTTCGTAATTTTTTAGCCTTAGTCCGGAGGTGGAGCCAACTATAAAGTTGAAGATCTCTAAATTACAAGAACACTGTAAAAAACGGCACCTTAATCCGAGCTACGGTGAAGAAGTTACGATGTTTTGAAGTTGCGCGATAATGAAGAGAAATGGACCAGAAACCAAACTGATCCGGATGAAACAGGACCGATCCGGATGAAACAGGACCGGTCCGGTCAGAAAAAAAAGAACCGATCCGGTACCAAACCGATCCGGACCGGTCCGGCTGTGCGAATTGCTGTCATTAATTATGCAGATTTTAAGGTGTTGGCTGGTAAAAACTTGTGCCACAAGCGAAATTTGATGTCAAATTCGTGCAACTTGGTGCTATAAAAGACCAAGCCCTAACTCATTCCAAGGGGGACTAAAAAATTAGAGAGAGAAAGTCATTTTTTTAGAAATCCTTTTTAGTTTTTCATATTCTTAGAAAAACCCTAGTTTGTATGTTCGAAGAACAAGTAGTATTCTTGATTCAAGTTCATCTAGTGCAGATTTCAAGTATCAATTCTTCAATTCAATTCAAGTATCAAATTCCCTTCTCTTATTTAGTCTCAATTCTATTTTCAATTTTCAATTGTTTTTCAATTTGTTATCAATGTTTGTTAGATCCATAATTCCATGTAGTGGTATGAATTTGTTTTCTGTAAAAATCATGTCTAGCTAAATTCTCAAGGGATGGGGTACATGAACTCATTCCGAGGTGAATTACCCATTTATAAAATAGAGGGTAAATTAAATATTGACCGAATTGTGTAGGGAAATTATACAAACATAGCCAATCTTTTAATCTCTCTTGCTCTAGGTACTTGGGATGTTTAAGAATTCTATGCAAGTGTATTTGTCCATTCACCGCTTAGTATTTACCTTTGATTTCATATGATGCGGGCAAGATCCCTCATATATGTAATGCTTAGGATCTATAAAGACTGGATTTAGTCAAAATTTCAATTTGCGATTCTAGTATTCTATACGGTAATTCGTTAAGGTTTGAGGGATTGTACCCCACCCTATTTTCTCTCATTTGTCAAATCTAATTTCTTCACAATTTTTAGTTTATTTTTCTTGAGTAAATTTTTTATTTCACTAGAAATTTCCCAATCATTAATCATCTTTTCATATTTCTTTTAAGGAATCATTTCAAGATTTAATAACTTTCCTATTAATAGTGCCAATTTTTTATCCCTGTGGATACGATCCCGACTTACCGGGTTTATTACTTGAGCGACAGGTTTGGACTTGAGCCTAGAGAAAATGCACTTTTGAGACAAATTCTTAGTCGCGTTATGAGGCTGCCCCCAATCTCATTTAGTCCCTGAAGGTAATGCCCAAAAAAGGCAACATATGGTAGAACAAATAGACTTGTGGCTGTCTCAGTGCCAAGCTATAGCTAGGTGTTCTATGTAATATTATTCCAGAGGCATACATATCACCTTAAACATGAATTATAGTTATTCATCAAGAAAATATATGGTCCGTATGATTAGTCAAACCTCTGTATATACTTGATCCATGACTAACAAATAGTACACGCTATTTATTTTAAAAAAAGACTTTGAAAATTTAAACCTCAGACATGGATGGTTTAAATGTGTTAATAGCTATAAAAAAGCGCACAGCTAAAACAAGCCCATGGTGATGCTTTTGGTTCAGTACTCAATGGGAAAAATGGCATTCATTAAACATTGGCTCAGGAGTATTTATCCAGGAGCTCCCATTGGACCTAAGCCGACAACGGACATATTTGTTATTGTTATGAATGGGCTTGATGATAGGAGTATTCTAGGGAATACCATTGTTGTCCAAGCAGACATGCATACAGTGTTCTAACTACTTTTGGAACTGCATTTCTGTCAAAATTCGAGTGTTCTAAAATGCCACATCCTCTGCTGGAGTACATTAGGTTTATCGATACTCCTAGAGTTTTATGAGGATAAAAGCAACGGACACATCGAAGTTATGACTTTACAGGTGTCACCTCGTGGTTTGCTGCGAAGTGCGGCCTCATTCTACTTCTCTTTGATCCTCACAAACATGATATCATGATATCAATGATGAATTTAAATGAGTGATTTCATCTCTACATGGAAACGATGACAAGATTTGTGTCGTGTTGAACAATACTGATCAAGTGAATACCCATCAATTGTTGAGGGTCTATGGAGCATTGATGTGGTCCCTTGGGAAAGTTCTAAATACCCGTGAGGTTAACCGTGTTTACATTGGCTCATTCAATGATAAACCAATAATGATGCTATAGCGGGTCCAATTGGAAATTAATTATTCGAGAAAGAATAAGATGACCTTCTTGTTGATTTAGAATACATTCCAAAGAAGGCCTGCGATCATCGAATAAATGAATTTGTCAAACGTGTGAGGGATACCAAGATCTATGAAGCACAAACACTCTCCCGAAAACCAACGTGTCGTGTCCTACGACCTGTCGGACACCTATGAAGCACGAACACTCTCCCGAAAGCCACGAGCCAACTTTGACTCAAGTGATGGTGATTGTGCTTTATTTATAATTCTTAAGGTCAAAGTGTGTTTAAATTTTCTTTTGTATGGTCCATTTTCTTAATTTCATGCTAAGAATGCTCTAATAATGTATTTTATGGAGAAAATCTATTTTATTTCATTAATATATATTTAAATATGTGTTATATATTGTACGTATCATAGCGAGTCGTATCCTAGTATTTGGATCAATCACGTGTCGCGTGTCGAAACACATGTTATGTGTCCGTGATTCATAGGCCAAGATTCATTCTTACATTATCAATCATGTGAAAAAGGAGATGTCTATTATGATGGGAAAAACCAAGACTCAACAAAGACTCATTGATAATCTAGAAGATGAATTCTCTAAGGTTTAGAGGGACACCATCTACTGGCGGGAGACTTCCCTAACATCGAGCACTTTAGAGAGATCTTGAGCGGATAAGGCATAGATAATTTTAAGAAGTTGAATCCTAAAATTATACAAGTTGTTGATGACATGCTCGGATATGACATCCCAGCCATCTGAATATTTTACTTGTTGCTCCTCAAGCTATTAAAAGAGTACTCACGGTTAATTCACATCTACAAGAGTTCTATCTGGTTATGCCCGTGCACACGATTGTTGATGTGCTCTGAAGATGTGTTCTATTTATTTGATTTGTTCTCTGAGGATTCATTTGTTACGTGATCTTTAAAGGATGAACCTATCAACTCTTCAATGGATGCCAAGCTTGGTACTGCTATAACTCGCATATTGGGCATCTTACTCGTATGCTCATCAACCAAATAATCTTTTCTTGGGCAATGCTCAGTTTCGAATATTTAATATGCTTTCATTGTTACTATGAAAGTGGAACTGATGATTATTTGAATTCATCGAATTTCAACTCTCGAGATGTGTTCAATGAGACAGGCTACATATATATTTTGAGGCATAATGATCGAAGATTTGACCTCACACCCCAAATGGCTCGCCCAATGACAGACTACTATCATAGAGAAACTTTCAATTTGATGGCATATTTATGGAGTATTATCACCTGAGGAATATCACTAGAAGTCCTAACTGGACTATAATGTGGTTTTAGCCATATAATATATGTGTCAATATAGGGAGTGGGGATTGTGGTTACAATAGTTTTTGCAGTAAGAGATCACCAGGTTGAAATTGCATTGCAAATGTTAGACCGTGTTGCTGAACAATACTTGATTGATATGAGCAAAGTGTATGATATAGTCATGGTCATTGCTCCAGAATGTAATGTTAAAACTTAGTTTTGAGCAAAGACAAGTCAATTTTATTATGACTTGTGTGAATAAAATTGACTACTTCACATTGTCAATTAATTATCGGAAGGATAATATTAATTATCGTATATAAGCATATAAAATATTAATTATCCGAAGGAGTTTAAATATGCTATAAACTACTTCACATACAATAACCGCCAATATTCTATCTATCAAAATATATTGTATGTTAATAGCTAGCATACACGTAGGAATTATATCAATATATAATGTATGTATATAGTAGGCATGCATGTAGGATCTTACATGAATGATCCAGAAACAAATCAACTAAACACGGATCAATTAAAATACATTTAACATTATTGTACTATCAAGATTCACAGTTAATCACAATGATACATTAATCAATTAAAATTACCTCCTAAACAAACGCGAAATTCCTTCAGTCTCAGTTTCATAGTCCAAGATTCCAGCACCAATTTGAACAAGATCCTACAAAGTTTTAAAGAAAATATACGAGCATATAAAATATTAATTATCGGAAGTAGTTTAAATATGGTATAAAATACTTCACATAAACCAACCACCAATATTTTATCCGTCAAAATATAATGTATGTCAATAGTTCATATACATGTAGGAATTATATCAATATGTAATGTCTTATACATGTTTAGATAAACCCCCAATTTTGGTATGGGACTGGAATACATAAATTTGCAACCTATAAAACCAAAGAAAGATAAAATGAATTGAAGCTCATGAAGAAACTCAAATCTCTGCTCAAATATACATGTATATCTACATATGAAGCAAATTAAAGCACCACTATGAACAAATGGAACCAAATATGTACGTATAACTATATATGAACCAAATTAAAGTTGTCCTTATAAACAAATCGAACCAAATATACATTTATAGACCTGCTTATGAACAAACCAAACCAAAATAAAGCTCTGCTAAACATATATAGCTATATATGAACAAATCGAACTGAATTTGAAACGAAATAGAGCCGAACCAAATGTACAAACTGAGTTTGATACACAACAGGAATTCAAAAACACAGTCTTGGTTCTCATAGGAATTCAATAAAATGGGTTACAAACAAAAGAAGGAATTCAAAAATTAAAATGAGGGACATAATTCTAGAGATCATTAATATTAATGCAAGGAAAAAAATACTAATAGAAATAAGAACCATACATATAAATAATATTAAAACAAACATTGATTATCAACATGAGCAATTGAAGGAAAAGAAATTGATAAAAAATGTAAAAACCTAACAGAGGTCCACTGAGAATGTAATAACAAATCATCCTCAAGCTCACCCTATACTCACTAACTCTACTCCTTCAACCATTCCCAACTAACTCTTTATGCCGCAGCACCTGCGCCAACATCCCCATAAATTACCCCTTCGGGGCCGACCCCGGATGCGGAGCTCCGCAATACCAAAAAATGTTAAAACAGCCCTACTGACCTTTTTTTCGAAACCCCCTCAGGCGCCTACAAAGTCCAATCCATCGATTACAATAAAAAAACGTAAAATCATCTACGACCCCTCTATGTCCACTGAGAATTTAAAATTTAAAACCTAACTTGCCATCCTTGCTGAGAAAATCTATTTCCCTTGTTGTTTGTGTCGTTTCTAGGGTACACTATACAAGTTGGGGGATGAATTGAAGAGATAAATGCATATGGCAAATGGATTTGGAGGATGAAGGGAAAGTGAAGAGCATTTGGAGGATTTGGGGGGAAGGCTCCTAAATGTTTTTTTTAGAAATTAATTTTGGATGGTAAATGAAATATATGTGAAATGTTTTTTGTAGCAAAGTAGAATATTTGCTACTAATGAACATACATTAGTGGCAAATATTTTAAGCTTGTGACTAATTGAAATTTTGTATTCCCGCTAAATGTCTAATTCTTCCCACTTAACATTTAGTGGAAAAATTAGTGGCGATTTTAATTTGTTGCCACTAATGCATTATCTTTTAGTGGAAAACATAAATTTTGCAACAAAATATAAGTTTTAGTGGCAATAAATGATTAGCCACTAATAAAACTGCTACGAAATAATAACTTTCTTATAGTGATATTATGATATGGTTGTGTGTATCTCGTTACTCCGAGAGATACACAGGCACTAGTGCAGGAGGTTGAGAATGCGTTTCCTATCAGTGGGCGCTTAGAGTGTATATTATTTAATACAAGTGTTTTTCATTTATTTATTAGTATAGCCTTCACTCAGTCAGCAAGGATAATATACTTAGTGTCTATATTTTTTTATTACATATAGACTCATTACTAGAAAGGAATACACCTATTTCTCATGTATGTCATGGTATAAGGGTAGATAATGGGTAAATACACTTAGTGGCAAATTTAGTTATGGATTTTACGAGGTGTCATAGGATGTGTAAATATCTTTCAAAAATTCTGGGGTTGAGTATATACTATTCATTTAACACATAAATTAACATTTATGTTTTGATTACAATTTGTATGAGTTTTCAGACTTAGTGTATAATTAGTTTCTATGTGCAATTTCTTTTACATGTGTCTTTGCATTGCACATGTTTAATGTTAGTATCTCCAATTACACTCATTTTTCTTGTGTCAAGTTTGGCTTACAATGAAACTATTAGGGATGTGGTATCACATGATTTAATTAAGAATATTAGTTTAAAAAAAACGAAATGGAGAAATAAAATTCAGTCATATCACCTAAACAATTAGAAAAGACTTCCGTAAGTTGCTAGTTTTTTCATGTAAAGTAAATGCTACCTATGATCCATTAAGTAGAAAATTAAAAGAAAAAGTGTCAGAATTTAAAAGGCATGTAATAACTATGAGACTATAACTCGATGTGCTATTTCACGCTGAGCGCTACTATTATTATCACATCGTCGAAAATATGCTAATATTTTCTTGGTGGAAGTCTCTAATTCTCTCACGTCATCTAAAAAAAAATTGTCGAAAACTTAATCACCCCTACACCTATCAACAAAATTATTTCATTAACCAAATTGTAATCAATTAACCAATAAAGCACTTTTTCCAAATTTGAAATGTCAGCACAATGTAATTTACTCTATAGTCCAAATTGAGCATGCATAAATGAATGGTTTTGAAAACTCAGGTACCGCACTAATAGCATCATTTCAATATAACTACATATATGTTTTAGACTTGAATAATATTTTATACAAAAATCGTATAGATTATTCTTAAGTTGTTTTCCAATCTGTTAACCAAACCTAATAAAATGTTTATGAAGCCATTAAACTCATTAACCCAACATAACTAAATTAATTGAATTGTTTCAAGATAAAATTAAACTTATTAAAAAAAATCAATCTCTCTCTCCCTTTCATTTTTTATTAGTTTAATTTTCATGAAACTATTTAATCAATTTAATTATGCTAACTTAACTAATTTAATGTTTTATGAAACATTTTAGTAGGTTTAAATAACGAACAGAAGGATAACATAACAATATGGGGTGCATTACAATTTTTTAAAAGAGAGAGTGCATTTCAAAATTATTCATTAAAATGGGGGTAAATTTAAAACTACTCATATTTAACACCAAAAAAACATTTCTACGCTAACCAATACTAATAATGACGAATTTCACGTATTGGTCCCTAAAGACACTTATAGTGATTGAAAACTCATGCGAACACTAAATTACAACATTAATTTAATTGAAAATTGGCACCTTATTCGATTGTAAGAGTGCCCAAGTAAAAAAAAAAGGATCAATTATCAGAAAGTCCCTCAAATATTTTTTTAATACACATTTAGTCCGAATCTTTTTATTTTGTTCCAAAACAATCCCTCAAACACTCATTTAATCAATATTTTCTTATTTTTAAAGATTTGTACCAGTGGCTCTCCTGCCCTTCCCCACCCCCGACAGAGCTCCTTTTATTGAGCGGTTTTATGTGGTGAGTGATTTTTTGAAAAAGAATAAAAAAAAAAAATTGGATTAAACGTGTATTAAAAAATGTTCAAGGGACTATTTGGTTTATCTCCCAAAAATCTAAATTTATTGCAAAAGCAAAGAGCAAAGAATAGGGTGAAAAAAAATGAGAAATTCCTCACAAGATGATGGTTTTAAGTGAAGTTTTAATTACATGTACATGAAGATATCTTTATGAGAACTTAAGTTCTTGTTGCACAAATGGCATTATTTGAGAAAATAACAATATCCATGAGAGAGAATTCTTCTATTCAATTGTAAGATGGGTTTTCTCCACTTCAAAGTAGATTATTTAGCCACGATATTATTGGAATTTCCTTGTGAAATCTGTATAAAAATCCTCAACCCAATAGCCATGTTGGAATTTTTCTTGCTCTCATTTCTCTCTTCAGCGGGGTACATATTGTGTGTATTTTTTTGTGTGCAAATGTGAGAGGGAGATATGAGGGTTGTGAAATGGTGCGTATTTAAAGACAAATATGTACACAAATAGTAATAACCACCGACCATATACATTAGTTTAGTTTAGTGGAGAGGTGAACAACATATTACCGACATTTTTTATAGGCTATATAGTATAAGAAATTGTTGGAGTTTTATTATGGAAATAATGAAATATATTAATAATTTGCTGCAAGGAATGTTCTTGGAACGTTTTCTTTTAGGCAAATTTTTTTTCAATCCGGTTGAGACAGAACCGCGAGTACATTATGGGTTTTATAGAATCTGTCTTCAGGATACAATGCAGTGTATGAACAGTTGTTTGATTCAAACTATGTACCGTTTGATGAAACCGAGAACACTTTGAATTTGTAACTTGATAATGCCAAAATATAGAGGACGGAGAGATGAGAAATTAACAATTTTCGGTGTCCAAAACAGTGGTCTGTAACTCTTTTTATAGTCATTTCTGTAATTGTTCTTCAACAGTCACAACTCTTCATGTAGTGACTCAGCAACCGTTGAATCGTTCCTGTTTGGAACAACTTCAATCTAACGGTTCAGATTAGGCGTCCCATCGTAAGCGAATGGACATCCCCTACACGAAACGCTACGAGTTCATCTAATGGTTTAGATCAAGGCGTTTCGGATTTTAAACCCTTTGATCGGATCGTTTAATCACAACCGTTGATCTGTTTTATCTCGTCAAAACTTTAGGCTCCCACGCTCCAAGCGAAGTGCGCGTCAAAGCGCGCAATGCGCCCTAAGTCGCCCAATCGCTCGCCACGATTGGTGGTGCTTAAGCACCACCGCGATGCGTATGATCATAGCCTTTTATTTGACTTGTCAACTAAGAATCTTAGTTGTCTTTTAGTTGATATACCACTACTTTTTGTAGTATTCTTCTAATGTGGGACAATATGGGATTTTTAGTACTCCCATATCTTTCACACCCATTTGCTCATGTTTCTACCTTCTAAAATAAAACCCAAACTATTTTTAAATTAAAACACCAATAATATAATAAAATATTAATAACTAAAGATTAAAATAAAACATCAATTAATATAATAAAAATATTATATTATATTGAAATTTATCCAACAGAAATGTTCTTGAACTTGATGTGTTTTACAAATAGCTTTTGGAGATTTAATACCAAATTTTAAATTTTGTTAAACTCTCTTTTTATGTATTTTTAAAATGGCATTAAGTTTTATAATCACTTAAAATGGTATTAAATCGCCTCTAACTGTACATCTCCCTTTCTACATAGGTTGACATTTTTTAATACGATCAACTATAAAAATGAAAACATAAGAGTGATTACAAATAAAAAATTTTAAATTAAAATTAAATACTTGTTATCCCACAAATAACCCCGAGTGTCAAAATAGCCCATGAATTATGTATTTTGTACTAAATACCATAGTTTGAGATCATGTATTTTCATTCAAAGAGTGGAAATAATCTTAAGAGTAGTAATTTTAACACGACACATTGAGATAAATACGCAAACTCAAAATGACACGACGGATAGATAATACATGAGATAACATTATGAAACAATAGACGATAAATTAAGAAGAAAATAGTCCTGATAAATTTATGCATATTGTTTCAACTCATAAGATTCATAGTTTTAAAATTAATTAACTGTAATTTTGAATTGACAATGACTTACTATACTGAAATATAAATGATTAGCCTAAAACGATAAAATATGAACAAATAAAAAAAGTTTGTTCAATTATTATATTACATATATTAATCTTTGGCTTCATAATTATTTTGAGTTTTCTATCCACTTTTGTGATCAGTTTTGTAATACACTTCCATGTTTTTAACAATTTGTAATGTGCTCTCAATATGTTAACTTTCCATGAAGACTGTTAGTACTATTACATTTCATGTTTTTCTCCCCACTTTTTTTACCAATTTTGCCAAATGCCCTCGTTTAAAAAAAAATCATTTCAACTCCAAATTATTAGCAATCCATTTTTTATATAAAGAAACTTCAGTGGGATATGATTAAAAAATTCAAAACTCTTTCAAAAAAATCGAAAAAAGTCTTAAAAATAAAAAATCTGGAATAAAATAAAAAGGAAACATTTGTAAGGGACATATATTAAATAGTCAGAATTGTATAACTTTTATTTTAAAACATAACTATTTAAAAAAAATGTTTTGACTCTTTTAAAAGCTTTTTTTTCAAATAAAAACTGTTTTTATAATTTGTATTAAAAGAAACATTGTTTTGTCTGTATAAAAACTAATTTTTCATATAAAAAGATGTTTTCCTTGGAAGACAATTTTTATTTAAAAAAAAAATATTTTTATTGCATACAACTTTATATTATTAGACTATTTTTATTAAAAAACAAATTTGTGCAATTAAAAAAACTATACTTTATTTATTAGTTTAGCAAATAGTTTATCATTTTTATAAAACAGTTAACCGGGTATAAAAATAGATTTATCTATAAAGTAAAAAATATTTTTTGATTAAAATAAGCTGTTTTTTTTGTATATAAGAGGCTGTTTTAAAACCAAAAAAACTGAAATGGTTTTAACAATTTTTTAAATGTCAAAAAGATATTTTAAGGGTTTTTCCCAGTTTTTATTCATAGAAAACAGTTAAAAAAAGTTTTTTTTTAATTGTAGTACAATTTTTTTAAGTCATATACATTGTTTTATACTATTTTTGACTTTTTTTATATAAAAAATGTATGTTTGTTATAAAACCAATCTTTATTTATATTTAACTTTTTAACTGTTTTCTATAAATAACAATTGGAAGCAATTTATTAATGTGAAATATAAAAAATATATTTTTTAATATCAAGATGGCTATTTTATTAAAAACTATCTTTTTATAACGGACGTGTATTTTGACATATTTTACTTATTTGAATTTTTAATAGTTCTACTTTTTAATACTTGTCGATTAGAAATTTTGGTTTTTTAAAATTTTTTGGGCTTTTTTCGATTTTATTGAAAAAGTTTTGAATTTTTTAAACATATTCCAATGAAATTTCTTTATATAAAAAAAATCGGACTTCTAATAATTTTGGGTTGAAATGACTTTTTTTTAAATGGGCGTTTTCGCAAAACTTGTAAAAAAAGTGGAGGGAAAACACAAAATGTTAATATCACTAATAATTTACATGTAAATTTATGGAATAAGTGTATTAATCTTTTTTTTTTAAATGAGAGTCTTATAAAACTGATCACAAAATCGATTTTTTTTCAAAATAACCCATAAAAATACAGGCGTTTTTTTAATATGGGCAAAATTTTGAAGACACGGACGTGAGTCTCTTTTGTTGAATACGCGTGCTTTCTTGGAAGAAAAATGATGTATACAGAAGTAAAAGTTGAATCAAAGGAGATCAGTCTTATTTTATAGCTCAGTTGAATACCCATAAAAAATCGATGTTTTTTATAGCTCAGTCTTATTTTAAAATAATACCCAATTACTCACGTTTACCATCATGTTACTTTTTTTTATTTTTTACTTTTTACTCTTTCTTTTGATTTTGAATCAAAGGAGATCACAAGGTCCAAAAACACGTTACAACATCTTATCTTGTTATATGTTAGTGGGACATGAGCAAAAGGGCTTTGGGATCGGTTTTGGACATGAAAAACGTGAAGATGCGAAGGAGGATGATATATATATATATATATATATATATACATATATATATATATATATACATATATATAATTTTTTTTAATAACTTTGTCTTGTGACATTTGAGGCAAACCAAAGCTAAGTTCAATCTGTCTTCCAATGTAACAATTATATTATACTAGCTTATACTGGTCGCGCGATGCGCGTACGTATTAATACTTATAAATTATAATTTGAAATGCATAATAAAATAAATAAATAATAATTATAGAAGAAATGTTTTGAAATAAAAAATTTAGAGGAGAATCAATAAATCAAAAATACGAAAGTCACATTGAACCATTCAAACCCATATAATAATATAGTTAAGTTTGAATAAAAAATACACAAAAAACAAATGTCACACTTTATTAACTAAGTGATAACAGCCAACTATCATTGACCATGTGAGGTGATATTAGCCATCTTGACCTATTCTTCATGAAGAACAACTGCCTTTGGAATCGTACAGCTCATCTCCACATTTGTAGGAAGTCAATGATATCCATATGATTTATTCAAATCCTCTCCAACATTATAGCAGCTGTAAACGGCTCTGCATGAGAATAGTTAACAGCCTTGTAACGTTAATATTATGCTATGTATATAAATGAGTATTGATCATGCTCATAAACACAGAGAGAGAGAACAGTCTCTGGTACCAGTGTTCACTCAATTTCTACATGTAAACTTTACTAAATACAAAGACTTGTTATTCTGTTCCTTTATATACAAAGTTTATCAGAGCTTGGTAGCTCCACTCAAATGACTTCATCCGGGTTGAGTCTCTCCTTGAGTTCTCTTCATCAATTGATAGCCATTTGTCCATTGAAGCTCAAGCCTAGTAACTATCTCATTTGGAGAACCCAAATGTTGCAACTCATGCAGTCTTTAAAAGTGACTCATCTTCTGTATGATGAGCCACCCATACGACCCACTAATGGCAAGAATAAAGAAGTAGATACATAACTCTCCACATATGCTGTTTGGGAAGAAAAAGATTGTCTTCTAAGGAGCTGGATCTCAAGCACTATGAGTGATGAATCGATGTACTTGATAGTTGGATGTAACACTGCCAAGCAAATATGGCAAACACTTGAAGATCAATATCTTCAAGTTTCCAAAGAAAAGGAATTCTCTCTTAAGGAACAATTGCGTAACATATCAATGGAAGGCAAAACCATTGATGAATATATCAAACTATTCAAAGAAATTTGTGATGGATTAATGGCCATCAACAAACCTTTGGACGAAGACTCAAAGGTTATCAGTTTTGTTCAAGGTTTGGGAGCCAAATATAAAATTTTCGCACAGTTATGATAGGCAAACCTCCTTACCCAACCTTTGCACAACTGATCACAGCCTTGAGAGGTTTTGATATGAGAGAAGAAAAGGAACCAACTTCTACTTCCCAAGTTCGTACATCGACTAATATTGATCACTCACTCGCTTTCATGGCACAAAGAGGAGGTTTCCAAGGGTACACAAGAGGCCGCGGAAGACAATCGAGAGGAAGAGGAGGACACTTTGGTGGAAACTACGGAAACTATGGAAATTTCAACTCACGAGGTCGTGGTTTTAGACCAGCCGGATCTTATCATAATAACGCAGCAACAAATTGGAACCAAGGAGCCAGATATAGTCAAAATTATCAAGGAACAAACTTCCAATATTCTGGCCAAAATACTCAAACTCCCAGTAGTGCACCATCTATGGACAGGGCTGATTTCAAACAAGTGAAAGATGACACAATTATAACTCAGGGGGAATGCCAAATTTGCGGATCCAATAATCATAAAGCACTCACTTGCTTCTATCGGTGGGATTTTTCGGTGCAGCCTCAAAGAAATACTCCACACGCTATGGTCGCATCATCTGAATATCCTATCGACAACAATCTCTACATGGATTCAGGTGCATCTACTCATATGACAAATAATACAGGTAACCTTTACAATTTACGGTCTTATCATGGAAAAAATAAAGTCATAGTGAGAAATGGTTCAACACTTGACATAACACACACTGGTCACAGAAATATAAATGGACTTATGCTAAAAAATGTTCTTGTTGTGCCAAAATTAAGAAAATCCCTTATTTCTGTATCCCAACTTGCTAAAGAGAATGAGTGTCTTATAGAATTTACTAACAATGATTTTGTTGTTAAGGACAAGAAGAACAAGCAAGTGATGGCCCAAGGAATTAAAAAGGGAGCCCTGTATTCTATTGATGATCACGAGTTAGAAGCTTTATTACATGAAGTTAAGGGCAGTGACCATGTTTGGCACATGAGATTAGGACATCCTAGTAGAGAATCTTTGAAGTTATTAGATAAAAATAAGTGCTTGCATGTTAGTCATTGGAATAAAAGACCAAATGTTTGTGTTAGTTGTCAAATGGGAAAAAGTTGCAGACTTCCTTTTAATTTAAATACAAAAATTTCGCATGAACCTTTTTCAAAAATTCATTCTGATTTATGGGGCCCTGCACCAATTAATTCATCACAAAATATGAAATACTATGTAATATTTATTGATGATTGTACTAGGTATACGTGGTTATATCCCTTGAAACACAAATCTGAATTTTATACCGTGTTCTTACAATTTCAAAAAATGGTAGAAACACAATTTTTGACAAAAATTAAGGTTTTTCAATGTGATGGTGGGGGCGAATATGCAAGTAATGAGTTTATTGAACACTTACAAAAATGTGGCATTCTTAGGCACATTTCATGCCCTAACACACCCGAACAAAATGGAGTAGCTGAAAGGAAGCATAGGCACGTTGTTGAAACTGCACTCACACTTATGTTATATGCAAAAATACCTCTATTTTTGTGGGTAGATGCATTTCTTACTGCTGTATATCTTATAAACAGGTTGCCTTCCTCAAAATTACACAAGGAAACCCCTTTCTTTAAACTCCACAAACAGAAACCAAATTACAATACCCTAAAAATCTTTGGGTGTAGGTGTTTTCCTTACATAAAAGGGAGAACTCAGAATAAATTTACTCCAAAATCTTACCCTTGTGTTTTTATTGGTTATAGCTCTCTTCATAAAGGATACAGGTGCTATCATCCTTCTACTAGACGTGTTTATGTCTCCAGAAATGTTATTTTTGATGAAAATATGCTTCCTTATGTAACTCCAGACAGGTATATGAGTGAATGCACTTCACCCACTGATATGCCACCTTAACTCGCCCTGATATTAGCCACACAGTTAATACCATTTGTCAACGTATGCATGCCCCTACCAACCATGATTACACTCTTGTCAAACGACTTCTGCGCTACTTAAAAGGCACCTTGTTTTATGGCTTGAAATTTTTACATAATTCTTCTCTCACTTTATATGGCTTTTCTGATGCAGACTGGGCAGGTTGTCCTGTCACAAGACGATCAACTTCTGGGTTTTGTGTTTTTTTAGGTGCTAACTGTATTTCATGGTCTTCAAAGCGTCAACCCACAGTATCTCGTTCTAGTTGCGAAGCTGAATATCGAGCCCTTGCAACCGCTACTGCAGAGTTAACCTGGATATGTTATGTTCTCAAAGACATTGGGATCCACTTAATCTCTCCACCAACACTCTTCTGTGATAATATCAGTGCCTTATATATGTCCATTAATCCCGTCTTACATGCTCGCACCAAACACATTGAGTTAGATTATCATTTTGTCCGTGAGAAAGTAGCAAACGGTGTGTTAATTACTCAATATATTCCATCTCAAGAACAACTTGCAGACCTATTCACCAAATCTGTTTCAGCTGTTACACTACGATATTTACGTAACAAGCTTGGTGTTTGGCCTTGCTCCACACCAATCTTGAGGGGGAATGATAACAGCCAACTATCATTGACCATGTGAGGTGATATTAGCCATCTTGACCTATTCTTCATGAAGAACAACTGCCTTTGGAATCGTACAGCTCATCTCCACATTTGTAGGAAGTCAATGATATCCATATGATTTATTCAAATCCTCTTCAACATTATAGCAGCTGTAAACGGCTCTGCATGAGAATAGTTAACAGCCTTGTAACGTTAATATTATGCTATGTATATAAATGAGTATTCATCATGCTCATAAACACACAGAGAGAGAACAGTCTCTAGTACCAGTGTTCACTCAATTTCTACATGTAAACTTTACTGAATACAAAGACTTGTTATTCTGTTCCTTTATATACAAAGTTTATCACTAAGTTGTATACACATACACGTATACATATTGAACGTATATCACGAATTCAGAATTCATAGTCTCCTTAACCTCTTTGATTAAATTTTAAAAGTATATTTAACAATTAGGTGTCAATGAATACATTAGAGAGGTTGGTATAAAAAATTAATCCAAATTCAATCCATATATAGACTAAGATGTCAAATACATAGCTTGCATTAGGGACTGCAAAATGATGCTTGTAAAGGTTTTAGTTAAAACGCATAATTCACAAAACTATGAACTATCAATAATGTGAATAGGCATCGAGGAATGACAAAGAAAAAAGTTGCTGCATGATGTGCTACTCATAGCAGTTGAACTTCACAAACCTATGTAACAAATGAAGTTGATACTCGAAATTACAAAATAAGTATCATTAAAAATTAAATTTGTAAGTAACTAAACTACATACAATATATACGTTATCTAGTTTTCCATTAGGACCTACCCTCTATATAATTATTTGTTGATTAACTGGGACCTCATAGTTTTGGTGTGAATAATAAATACAATCACAATATAATATTCAATTACAAAATTAACAGGTCTTGACATCAAATGCATAGTCCTTTAATAAAAGGTTCATTATAATTTATATTTTCAACAGGGATTCTCAAGCAAAGAAATAAAAATACAACACACAAAAATACAAAATAGTCTATACCTCTCTCTCTCTCTCTCTCTCTCTCTCACACACACACACACACACACACACACACACACACACACAAACAAAAAGAGAGTCACGTATTACTGAGAGGTCTTTGTTTCGATTCATCATATAGCAAACTCAGTAAATAGGCCATGCACCAAGTAGTTTTAAATAACATAATAAAGAGAACATTAAAAAATAATATCCAGCAATACAATTTGTAGAAAGACACATTAGCTACATCTAACTGAATAAACAAAAATCATAGTTGCTTGTTAGGAACATACTTTAACCGAGAATGAACTTGAGTTATCTCCATCTAATCATCCTCTGTGTGATCTATTTGGTTTGTTTATGTTGATTCATATTGTCCCCTTTATATACATCTTGTTCTTTTCAACAAAAAAATGAAAAATACATGGGTAAGAAACCTAACAACTTTAAAAAATAAATAAACAAAACAATGCTTGAAAACAGAAGCATAAATTAAAAAAATGAAAAAGAACCTCATACAAACACAATATGCTGTGAGATACTTATGTGAACCATCAATGGACTTACTGAGAATGTTAGAGTATGAGTGTGATAACCTGCAAAGACCCATCACATCATTATATTTCTATACATCAATATATTCGGAATGGGGAGCATCGAATTTCCAATGCGATATGTATTAGGAATTTTGACCTTCGTATGCTCCATGGGACGCATTGTCTAATATTCTTTACATAGTTAATAAAGGGACTTAGGAAATAAATAGATGGAGAGAGAAAAGAAGAGAGAGGGTCATATGTTTGATGGAGGAATATAAATCGCCTACGGAAGAGAGAGAGGCCTGTACCATTAAAACGGAGGAGGATTAAAACCTCATTACACCTCTAATACTATTGTATTAGAGAATAATTTTCTACTAACTTCTTATAAGCATTTCTTCAGCTATAAATTGAAAATTAATGCAAAATGAAATGATAAGTAAGGTTTTTTATATGAGATTGAGTAAAGTACATATTAAACGTTCATTGTGAATTATTAAGAATCGATATGATAAACACCTATCATATTTAGCAGTCCATTCTTGCCTTCAAGCTCTTTGTCAGCTCAATCGTCCCTCTTCAAAACTAACATGTTAAGATATTAGTTAGTCTTTTTCGATTAAAGGTTATGTTAAATATAGAAAATAAATATTATGGCCATAAATTGATAAACACCATAAGAAATTAGCCATAAGTATTATAACCATGTTACATTTATATACACATATAAGAAATTAAAGATAGAAAATAAATATTATGACCATGAATTGGCATGATTGAAAATTGTAGGATCAAAATTTCTCGATAGAAAAGTTAAGAAATTTACTAACATTAGGATGTTGATTTACAATGAAAATGGTTACCCACTTATGTAGCCCATGTTTTTTTTAAACAACACATGTCTCCAGCTTACCCAATTTGTAAGCGGATTGCATTATGTTGTTAACGGAATAGGCATACTTCCCCATCTTCACGTCTAAATGCTTTTGTGCCTTCAAATAATTCAAATAATCCTTGTTCAAAGTTTCATTTAATTGTGAGTTTCATTGTTTCATTACACTTTCCTAATTTCAATTCTATCATGTAATTTGTGAGATGGAACGCAAGAGATATTCAAATGCCTGTCCATAATTTCAGACACTAGTAGAAGGACACATCTCGACGTTTCCACGTGATGGAACATTTTTCCTTATCTTGGCGAATTTTCTAAACTAATACTGTTTTGAATATTTATTGAAAATTTTCAAATAATTTAATAATCGTATGACATTATCTCATACAAAATTATATTTTATTCCCAAAATCAAATCTACTTTTTTTATACCATTTGTTAATTTTCTAAACTAATTAACTGTATGATATTAACTGTTTTGAATATTTATTGAAAATAAAACAATTTTCTAAACTAATTAACTAAAGAATCACCAATCTTGTTGATTTATTCAATTTTGCGGTTGAGTAAATTTACAATATAAAATCATATATACATGAATAAATAAATCTTACAATCAATTCATAAACCTTTGATAAATTTCTTCAAATGTCAATGATAAAATATAACCACATATATAAACACCAATTAGAAGAAAGAAAAAGAAACAAACTCATCTCCAAATACAAAAAAAATATTTTCAAACAACTGATATAATTTACCAACATTTTCAATTGATTCAAACGGCCTATCACTCATGCTACCGAACACCATCGACATCATAATATACACATGCACACACCAAAACGACAACAACCACCACTATCAACCTAAATCCATCTGTAAAAAAAACATCGAACTCCATCTTAACACCACCACATCCCGTAACACGTCTCTAATCGTAATAAAAAGGAAGGTTATTTTCAAATCAATGTTGGCGCAATGATATATAATTAACAATTGAAATTTGACACGAATGAGTATACACTAAACTGAAAAATTAATTATTCATAATATTAAGTTTGCGTTAAATTAAGCTAAGTATCTTAATGAAAGGCGTCTTACCAAACCATAAGGCCAGCTAGATCCATGACTTTATTGTCCAAGATGATTCCCCGGTACTCCAAAAGACCTTGCCAAGGAACAAACCTCACAGAGAAATTGAAAGGGACGAGATTAAAAAAAGGGTCAAGAGAAAAATGAAAACAACTAATTTGGGAAGTCATAAAAACAATTGCAACTCAAGGTTTCCCCCTTCGAATCCAGCAATTGGTTTTTCAGTTTGTTGAAAACTAGGATATCTCTCTCTGATATCAGAGAAGCCAAGGCAATAAAAAAGATAGAAAGACGAAAAACAAAGTATGAAAAACAAATGGAAACAACAAATATAATAGGCATAGATAAAGATAAAAAAATGAACGTTTAAAAGGACAGTTTTTTCCATGTAAGGAAAAAGTATTTGATAACATGACTACATTTAAAAGGACAGTTTTTTCCTTTTTTGTTTGTTCTTCGTCGGTGAAAAGAAAAATTGCATTGATCTACAGATATTTAATCACCAAAAAAAATCTCTAGAAATTTTCTTGTGACAAACTTCACCAAGAGCGTGCTGGCAACTTTTAGGAGCCACCTTCTGTATTAACCTAGTGAAGAAATTAGAAATTGAAAAGGCAACAAAAACCCTAATTATTGTTGAAGTAATGATATGGGCCGGGAAAGCATGTGAGTTATTTTTGCAGATATATCTCCATACAAAAGGAACCTAGAAAATGTGTTCATATGAGTACCTTTGATGTCACAATCGTGTGAAATGTGTGAATATCATAATTCAGGAAGAACATTTCAGAGAGAGAGAGAGAGAGGGGGGGGGGGGGTGGGGGGGGGGGGGGGTGAGAGACTCAAAAGCTGAAGAAGACTTAACGGCGCCAATTTGGGTTTCTAAAAAGAGAGAAATGCATGTATGAGTATTTATGACAATAAAAGTCTCATTATACCTCTAATACTATATATAGTATTAGAGGTATAATATATATATATAGATTTATTCTTGTAATGTCTCACATTTTTGGAATAAAATATTGTGACATAATTTAATTAATAATTTTGAAATAAATTTCGAGAATAAATTAAACTGGTGGGATTTGAATTAAATTGGTAGGATTCTAATTAAAGTGAGAAGAAATGCTTATTCGTAACTACATGTTTAATTGGATTCAGTTAGGCACAATGGATTCACTCGTAAAAAAACATGAAGGGTCCGTTTGATTCAAAAGTGGGCGAAAGTGGAGATGGCAAAATTTTCCATGGGTAAAATTTGCCAATTTTACCTAGTTTTTTCACACGAGGCTATCAAACAACAATTAGGCAAAATTAAAGTCAATCCAATTAGTTTATTTAAATATTTTATAAAAAGTTTTTAAACAATTTTTAAAATATTTCTAAAACATTTTTTTTAAAATTTTGATAAAACAGTTTTTTTAAATAATTTTTACAATATTCGAAACAGTTTTTAAATTATTCAAAACAATTTTTAAACCTTTTAAAATAGTGTTTTTAATAGATTTAAAACAAGTTTTTAATAAAACAGTTTTATAAAACATTTTTTTAAAACTGTTTTTAAAATAGTTTTAAAACATTTTTGTTACATTTTTTATAAAACAGTATTTTTTTTATTTATAACAGTTTTTAAAATAGTTTTTTTTAAACATTTCAAAAGCAGTTTTTATAAAACATTTTTTGATAAAATAGTTTTAAAAAATATTTTTTAAATAGTTTTTAAAACAGTTTTTTAACAGTTTCAAAACATTTTTAAACAGTTTTTAAAACAATTTAAAAACATTTTTTATAAAACAGCTTTTTATTTAAATAGTTTGTAAAATAATTTTTAAAATATTTTAGAATAAAAATATAAAAAAAGCACTTGTAAGAAGTGGCAAATTGTTTGGCAAATAATTCTTCCCCAAATAGCAAAGCAAAATTTGCCCATTTTTCATGCATTGGAGGTGTTGTACATAAGCAAATGGGTTGTATGCAAATTTGTGAATCAAACAGACCAAAAAGTGGGTAAATGCTATATTTGCCCACTGATTTGACATTTGCCATGGCAAATTTGCATATCAAACGGACACGAATAGAATGTTAATTAATTTTTGGTCATGTAGCGATCAAACGTAATGAGAATGTGTATGTTGGGTAAAAAAAATAACTAGGTCACATTTCAAGGGATTCAATGGGCTCGTTTATGTGTTTTAAATATTTAAAAACGGTCAAGCGTTATAGGTATATAAGTTGGAAGATTATTGGACTAGTTTAATTATGGTTCAGGCCCATTTGAGGGTCCAAAAGTGGGTCTTTTGGCCTAACTCGAGATTTGAAGTAATATAAGTTAAGGAGGAAGGTTAAGAGACTCCCCACATTTAACATAACCTAAACCTAGTAGCCCGAGGATACCAAAAGCTAAAGGGAAGAGGAGACTAAAGATTCAAGGGGAAGAACCCAAGGAGGAAGATATGGGATTCAACTAAAGATCATTCAACCAATTTATCTAGGCAAGAATTTTCTTGCTTAATTTAGCATTCAATGTGTTTCTTCATTCATCGTAGTAAACTCCATATGATTTTTTTATTTTATTTATAATTTAATGATTTAATGTTAGGGATTAATCTCATGCATCTAAAGGATTAATTAAAATATAGATTGCTAACGGAGAAATTTAGGATAATCAAAATCTTGAATTCGATGATAGATGCCTTAAGGTTCTTAGGATAAATTTTGAGAATTTGGAATTACATGTACAGGTTTTTCATGCATGTTCTTGATATGGGAATTTGGGACTTTGAACCCATGTTATATGTCCCAAAATCTGGTTTATACATAGTTGATATTATAGTAGAATCATATAAAATCTGGAGATTCAAAAAAACAATTGATGTTAATATATGAAATTAATGACTCTAAGAGGAGTAGCTTAGTGGTAGGGACCTATTCAAAAGTTTATAAAAAGGAATTTAAGATTAGAATGGATCTTGGGAAGAAACTAAGAAATCTTGTATTGGAAAATCGTAGTAGATTTGGGCTTCTGCCCAGGTCCTAATCAATTCGGCTAAGAAACGAATTGATTCGGCTGTTGAGCGAATCGATTCTGCAAAAGGGCAAATCGATTCGGCCCCTAGGGCAGGATGAGTTGGGACCGGGGTTAGATTCGAGGAATTTTTAAAAGCCCATACAATTTGGTGGGATGGTGTTTGGGTTAACGATGAATTTATTAAAAATGCAAATATGGGACACATATTAATTGGGAAATCGTATTTAACTAGATGGTTAAATAAGCTTTTAAATAAGAAGGTATTTATATTTAACTAGTTGGTCAATAATTAATGGATGAATATATATGGACATCATGTGGAATACTTTAGATAATTATAGAGTAATTACTTGCACATATTACATGGGAACAATAATATGCATTTATATTTATTTATGTGGACATACCATTCTTTGTGGACGTCCTATCGCCTTTCGCGAGTTCGGGATCGGAGCACACGTCAGCACAGCTGGGCTAGTTGTTGTGTAGGTCAGTTTATAGGTAATATGTAGCAATGCCATCTACGACGGGTAGGCGTAGATGATGGGATCCTTTGCCACCATTGGGTATGGTCCGTGAACTAGTATACTGCATAGGGACCGCCCCACTTATATGTATTTTGTGATGTCTCACTCGGATAGAGATTTCCTTCAGACTTGCTGATCGATAACGAACAAGACACCACTGGTAGATGCATTTGTGTGTCGCATATATGAAAGGACACATATATAATAATTATTCAAATTAATGAGATTAATTCATTTGTCTACGAATGCAGACAATAAATTATAGGACCCACGCTATGTAGTGTACATAATAGATGTTTACTTCACTTTAATGAGTAACATTACTGAGATACTCTGGGAAATGGTGTCATGAATTTAAATAATTACAATTCTATTAAATAAATTAACTGAGATTAATTTATTTGTACAAGAATATAGATAGTAAATTACATACCCATACTATATGTGCATAATAGATGTTTATGTCACCTGTGCGAGATATATGAGACTAGGATACCTTGGGCATGGATAATATGAATGTAGAGGATTACGTTTTATTTTGTTGACTATAGTTAATGTATTTTGTATCAATAGACACAGTTTTCATATATTATTTTGGGATTTGTTTGGATGCGGATAATATGACACTTAGCTGAGGGGTGAGATGTTAATTGCATGTGAGTGATGATGGGAGATATTTACTTTGAATTGACTGTATTTATTGCATTTTAAATTGAATAAGTTAATTCTTACAACTCTAGGGCGCTGACCCAAATTATAAAATGACCCCTATGTGGATAGGGATGGCAAAACTGACATGAGATCAGACTTGCGGTCATATTTGCACGGCGATTAATTTCGTTGACTTGATTCTATCATAGGTTGCTATTTTAACTCCAGTCAGTTTAATTTCTTTCGAATTATTTGTATGGGCAGAAGCCCGAGTTTATTATTCCCTTATTTGGGACATTTTGTATTGTTGTTGGATTTTATGACTAATTGAGTGTTGAATTATATTTATTTTTTATTTATTATTAGTTAAGGTTTAACGGTTTGTTGTGTTTGTCATCTTTAAAAAAAATATTAACTCTTTATCGTGGTTTGATGCTGAGAATGACATATATTGTATAACAAGTTCCATCTTAAGGTACTGCGTCTGGCCAACCTTTACATGAGAAAATAGGGGTTGTTAAAGTTGGTATCAAAGCATCTAGGTTCTAATGTCCTTAGGACCTGTGTTGCGTCTGTTTCGTTTTTTGTTGAGCATTCTTTGATGTCTCTAGTTCCCATTTTAGGATTTTGTAATATTGTATCACAATGACGTGTGTGACAATATCGTTCGCTATCATTTGAACGTTAGCAAGGCTTTTGGAGTATTTTTTCTTGGAAAAGAATGAGAATGAGGACCGTTTCTAGTTAGTGGTCATACATGGAATGAGTGGTTGGACAAGGGTGTTCACTATAGTTATAAAAATTATTATGCGAAATTATCTTGTTTCGAGGTAAAGCCTACAATTTAAAGGCTATTGGTAGCACAAGTTAATGGATGTCTTTCATGTTGAGTCTAGTTTTGTAAATATTAAGGGATTTTAGTTGTTGAGGAGCTTATTAGAGTTTTCGATTTTACTTATGGTAATATGGGTTGTAATGGAAATTTAGCCTAATAGAATGACATTATGATATTTTTGTGCACGTAAGAAAGAAGGCATTGGGTTGTTGTGTTTTAGTAAAATATAAGAATTTTGATGAAAATTTTAATTTGGGATTAATTATAATTAAAGGATTAAATTGGTGTTACATTCAGATTTGAGCAATGCTCATTTATGTGGTGAAACCGTTTTTGATTTCGATGATGATAAAATGAGAGTGTTGGGACTTAGTAGTAGGTTCATCGTGTGGTCACGTAACAAGGGTTAGAGACTAGTTAGATAATTTATAATACACTTATGTGGGTGGAAATTAGAAAATAGAGTATTGGTTTTTCGTATGGATCGAGTTAAGAGAACCCAATTATATAAGTGTATGAGGGTGGAGTTACGCTTGCACTATAGACACATATTTTGTTAGTGTATCAGTTATAAAGAAGATTGAGGAACAAGCGAGTTCCAAAAAACTCAAAGAAATGGCATATTTCGACTTAGGGTTATAATTGCGAATGTAGGCATTAAGAGTACCCTTATTAGAGACAATTAGGGGAAAACAAAAGATGATGGTATGAAATGGCGAGTTGAGCCAAGAAGGAAGACTCCAAAGGTGAATTGTGATTTCAATATCATGATGTGTGATGTGTGGTAACATGTTTGCCAGTTGGCCAAATGTGTATTCTGAGAATAGTGGAGTAGAACCACATATGGTTCGATTGAGGTTTATTGATTTTATATGGTGGACGTTTCTATGAACATTGGGGTTAGATTTGTGTTTCGTGTGATAGGGAAGGAGCACCTGGGTGAGAATGGGTGCCATGATGTGATGATTTTATGTTGGCTATTGGCGAAGTTCTTAGAGTATAGATATAATGAAGACGCAACCACGTGGATTATGGGTTCGTGTCCACTAAGATTTAGCGTTGATGGTGGGAGATATCATTCCATATGGAAGTGGCTATACAATTTATCATATACGAGTAGATTATGTGTATATTCTCCCCTAGATATTGGATAGTGGTGGGCATGTGAGTGCCCTTTAAGTTGTCATTATTTATTTCTATGTTAGGATAGGGCCTAATGGTTGTTGGGTTCCGTAAATGCATTATGGGTTCTAATGGTTATTCCTAGGCAATTGTGATGCCCTATAGCATATTTTCATAGTATATGTGATGATTGATGAGTGCATTATTTTGTATTATTTATACCCAAATCTAGGCCTTGTTAGGTCCCTTGCATCATAAATAAAGAGCTTTTATAGCCATTTTTGTTATTTAAAAGGAAAATGCAACTTTGGAAATAATTCGGATTAAGAATGCAATTTTAGCAATCCCAGGGGTGAAATCGTAATTTTAGAAACTTTATGGGCTTAGAAATAATTTTTAAATATTTATCTCGTCAATATGAAGTTTTCCTTGAAATTTCGTTAAATTCCAAGTTAAAATGAGTGAGACATGAATTTCGGGGACTAAAATATAAATAAGGGTAATGATGTAATTTTCAACATTTTATGACCCAAAATTTGTATCAAGTATTTTTATTTTTCATTTTTTACAGGCGTCTCGAGAATTCGGACAACATAGGTGTGGATATGCAAAAAATGCTTTGGATATGTCGTGACAGGACACACCGACATGACAATACTAAAAAATGATTATAAATTCGTTCAAGTGTCCGTTGAGGTCATGCGATAGCTTTTCAAAAAGGTATTTAAAAGACTCACAACTTTCTAGTTCGCGCGAATCTCAAAATAAGATGTTTTGAAGGTGTAAAATCAGTTCTAAAATTCTGATTTAAAAAGTGACGAAAATGCAAAAGGACAGAAGAAAAAAATCC
The DNA here is from genome assembly GCA_949130495.1 of Sambucus nigra. NCBI lineage: Eukaryota > Viridiplantae > Streptophyta > Magnoliopsida > Dipsacales > Adoxaceae > Sambucus > Sambucus nigra. The sequence continues at coordinate 43,509,696 of OX422210.1, read as the reverse complement.
CTTCTACCTACCTTTGTCTGCCATCCCAAGACTATTATGTCCAACATTTTCTTTTACCCCACACCCATGTTTTGCTCCATCACCCTTGTTTTGGTCCATCCAAAATTTCCTTTCTCCCATACCCATGGTCTTCCCATATTTTCTATATGGTGTTCCCCACCGTTTGTGCCCACATTTTCTTATTCCCTTTATTTTTCTTTCTTTATTTTATTGCATTGGACTTATAAATGCGGGGGATAGCTCGGTACAGTGGAAGAGAGGAAAAAGTTGAAAGAGGAGATAAAAGATGAAATTTTTGGAGAGAAATCGGTGTATAGGACATTGTTTAGACATAATTAATTTTGTAAACTCCCAAAAATATTGTACCTTGTGTGTATTTTTTGGGTATTTGGAAGATCATTTTGTGCAACTTGGGAGCATATTATGTATTGGAGATCAAAGTCTTGCACCGAAATTTGTAAGTTGATTATTCTTAATGAAAATTATTATTTCATCTTGCAATATTTGTGTGACAAATATGATGTGTGAGTAGTTTAATTACTAGGACTTAGGTGATGTTTGTCATGATTGATTAAATTACGCATGTTAATTTAATTTCGTACATATTTCGACGTGTTTTAATTTGAAATAAAAAAATTTGGTATTCGCTTAAAATTACACGAGAGTGTATTTTTTAAACCTCAAGAATTAATTATAAAGTCATGCTTTGAAATTTTAAAGTTGTCATTTTTGATGGGTTATGCTTGCAAATAGATCTTTTGATACCTCATGCTTAAATACACATTAATAAATTTAGAACGTGATATTTTCGAGGGAATAGGAATTTATGGTGTCTAATTTAAGAGACGTTAAATATTTTTAACGCATGTAATGTTTTATTCTCCGAAATGTACGCGACAAGAGTCGGTATATTTTGTGTCTTTTATTCGGAATTACGAAATTAAATTAATGTGTTAATTTAATTAGAATTGACAAACGAATCCGATGTCCCAGCTTCTTCCATATTTGATATTATTTCTACTTGTTCATTTGTTCTGCTTTTATTTTTATTTTTATTTTAGAACTGAAATCAAAGTTATACACTCATTTGTCTAGTTGGAAAATCGGTACCTTATAAATAGATCATAATCTCTGTGGGTTCGACCCGTACTTGTACCGGCTATATTTTAATAGCCCGTGCACTTGCGGTAATTTTAACACATAAAATTTGACAATAATGATAAATTTGATTTTTGGCTTACGATATGAATTTGTCTATTGGAGGTGATTTTCAAGTTTGAAGTACTGATATGGGCTATATGCTGATGGCAGTATACATTTATGGGATGACTACGTAAGATGGTTAGATGAGGATGAATTTATTTTCATATTAAAGATATATGAGTGACGCGAAGTAATTATATGGTAATATGGGAGGCGATGAAAACTTTGAATTGGCATGATAATTTTTATAGAGTTTAGATAGAACCGTGCAGTGATACAATTATAAGAATTTTGAGGAGAGATTTTTGGGACAAAAAAATTACGAGTAGAGAGCATTAAATTTATACAGTACTCAGGTTGGGCAAGATTAATATGTTACTACATTATTCATGATTTCGATAGAAATCAAGTGTGAGTGTTTGGGTCTAGGGACAGGGTCGCTATGTAGTTTTGGAAATATGAGGGGTGACAGCTCAAAATTTTTTGAGGACAGTGTGAATTGTGCATCATTCATGCACTAATGGTGGATAAAGTTTATGGACAAATAGATGTCCAAATATAAAATATAGAGATAGTATCTTAGGACCAATGATGATTCGAAGGATAAGCACTATATAGTGAGAGTTTATACCGGCACAGTGATTATAAATGCGAGATTCACATGAATTGGGAAGAGTAGCCTTATCGAGGGTAGCCACAATTAATAATGTGAAGATTTCAGGATGGATTACTAACGTAGTCCTGAAAGTAGAGATACAATGATGTTCAACTCGAGAATGTGGACATAGACTAGATGCTAATTATGGTATACGTTAAACAGAGAATAAAGGCAATAGTCATCTAGAGAATAATTTATTTTCCTCGAAAGGGATATGCAAAACGAGAAGCATTCGTATGGTAAAAGGTATTTGGTAATTTGGGCGAACTTTAATACTAGTGATTGTCCCGGTTATATAAAGATATGTACAGTCACGAATCGTGTTATAATAATGACGATGTCATCAAATGGGCAGTAGTAGCCCTTACGGTAACTGGTGGGCCTTTGGAGGCTTAGAAGTAATTCAACTATGTACTAGAGTTATTAATGTACAAAGGGTGTCTTATCATATTAGTAAATAGGAACATGGTGTTCTTGGCATTATCAAATCGATAAGTTTATCGATATTTAGTGTATCCCTTGGAAATGATGAGCCTTTTGCTGAAATTGGCACAAGTTGAAATCTATGTGATTAGCGTAAAATATTTTTCTCTTTCTCTTTAAGTCCTAGACTAACAGATCTTAATAACTGACAAAGCTACACCGTAATCTATCGGGAGGGTTCCTTATTTGGATTGCGCTTGCAAGACATCCCACGCACGAAATTAGCCAAGGTCGGGAGTTAAAAGATGTTGGGTTCAAGGATGTGTTATTATTACGTTTTACATGTGTGGAGATATAGCGCATCAGGCAGTGATATATTATATGAGTTAAGGCCATTAGGAACAAGGAGTGCATTGATAAAAACACTTAGTACTGTTTACACCAGAGTGAAATAAGTGGGATAATCTCTAGGCTAATTGAATCACAGTCAGCAGGTTATTTGAATATGCTTTACTTTATAGATATACATTGTATGTATGGCTCAGGTTGGATGTATAAGTGTCATCCATATTTGATGTTTGTTCGTGTGTATGTACATGTACTATGTAATGTATGGACATCCCAGTAATATCATGATAGGCATAGACGAGTCTCTTTTTTATCTCATGGGATATGAGTATGGATTACTTGAGTATAAAACTTGTTATTTGTGCGGATTAAAATGTGATGTTACTTTTCAGTGAATTTCGAGGACGGAATTCCATTATTAGGGCGGAAGAATGTAATACCCCGTATTTTTGGAATTAAATATTGTGACAAAATTTAAATCGATGGGATTTAAAGAATTTTGATATAAATTTTGAGAATAAATTAAATCAGTGGAATTTGAATTAAATTGGTAGGATTCAAATTAAATTGAAAGAAATTCTTATTTGTGACTATATGTTTAATTGGATTCAGTTGGGCATAATGAATTCACTCATGAATATATATATATATATATATATATATATATATATATATATATACATGTTAAGTAACTTATGGTGATGTATGTAGCGATCAAACGTAATTCGAATGTGTATGTTTGGTAAAAAAATATTTAGGACACATTTCAGGGGACTCTATGGGCTCGTTTATGTATTTTAGACCTTTGGAAACGGTCCAGGGTTATAGGTATATAAGTTGGGAGATTATTGGACTAGTTTAATTATGGGTTCGAGCCTATGGTCCAAAAATGGGACTTTTGGTGTAACTCGGAATTTGGAGTAATATAAGTTATGGAGGAAAGTTAAAAGAATCCCCACATTTAACAAAACCTAAGCCTAGCAGTCAAAGGATACCAAAAGCTAAAGGGAAGAGGAGACTAAATATCCAAGAGGAAAAAATGAAGGAGTAGGCTAAGAGATTCAATTAAAGATCATTCATCCAATTTATCCAAGTAAGAATTTTCTTGCTTAATTTAACATTCAATGTGCTTCTTGATTCATCATAGTATGATTTTCAGGTTTTAGTTTGGAATTTGATGATTTAATGTTAGGGTTTAATCTCATGCATGTAGAGAATTAATTGGAATATAGGTTACTAACCGAGACAAATAAAATAATCGAAATCTTGAATTGGATGATATATGTATTAGGGTTTTGGGGATAAATTTGGAGAATTTGGAATCACATGTAGAGGTTTTTTTATGTATGATTATGATTTGTAACTTAGGGACTTTGAACCAATGTTAATGTCCCCAAAATCTTATTATACATAGTTGATATTGTGGTAGAAATCTGGGCTAAGGGTCTTGAGTTAATTATATAAAATTCGTAATTTCTAGGTTATTATTTTAATTAATTAATTCAGTAATTAGTAATTCACTTGTGTTGTAAATTAATGAGAATTAATTAATGGAAATATTTTAAAACTGAATATATTTAAATAAGTTAACGGGTGAGAGTTAATTTTAGAAATTTATTCCGGATGGCGATTTTAAGTGCGTGATTGAGTCCAGTTGGGTCTAAATAGCTCGAAAAGAGTTGTTATTTGCATATATTGGGTGTTGGGGCCTAATTAGGCATATTTGAGCTCCATAAAGAGAGTATGGGCCCTTTTTATAAGGCCCATAGGCCCAAAAACGTGAACATGGTTATTAACCCCAAATGCTTAAGGGTTAGGCAACATTAAATCACATTAGGAGAAAAAAAGGGAAAAAGCTAAAGGGAGAGCTAAAGAGAAAAGGAACTTGGGAATCTTTGAGAGATTGTTTCAATTGCAATTCACCACCTTCAGTCAAAGCCCTAAATCTTCATTTTTTAGGCAAGCAGTATAAACTGTGATTATTAAATTGCATTTATCTTTTCATTTTAAAAGAGGTGGAATCCAATTTAATTTTAGGGTTTATTTTTGAGAAAATTATGGATTTCCTTTTAATGGGAGTTATAAATCTGTAAGGGTTTTGACAGTAGATGAAATTGATGATTGAATTAATGAAATTGTTAGGGCTAGATTTGTTGTAACAAAAGAATGGATTAGGATGAATCTGGGGACAATTTAATGTAGAAATCTGTTTAGAACAGAGGTTGAAAACTTGTTAATGGCGGACTGGGTTTTTAGCAGAAGAGAGAGAAGAAGAAATACCAGGGTCGTTCGAACGACCTGGTATTTCGTTCGAACGAGATCCACTATCGTTCGAACGATAGGGTTCTTCGTTCGAACCACTTGCAATGTATACCAAATTTCTGCAAATTCCCTTGATTCAGACTTGTTGTGTTAGAGATTTACAGTTCCTGCCCTAACTGAATTATGGAATTGAGTATTGAATTAGGGTTAATTTTGGAATACCTAACCTTGAAATTAATTAGACTTGATTTCATGAAATTGGAGATGTAAGTTCATGATTTAGCATATTGTAACCTTATTTTTTAAGTGATTAGACTCGATTGCATGAAATTGAAAGGCGACTTGAAACTAACGCCCCGAGACCCAAATCAAACCCCCGGGTACACTTTTCTGACTATCTCGACCCTTACGGACGTGTTGGTGCACTCAAAACAACCATACGAACAACTTATAAAATATTCACTTTTATTTATCAATATTTAATCCCGACGCGACACAAGCACGTCCCGACTCAAATTTTCGAAATTGTCATTTTATTTATTCGTGACATTCAATATAACCAATATTATATATTATTTTGGTCATTAGTAATATTCAACAAATTTTCCATAATTACTAACTCTCATCGCGTTAATAATTATAACATAAATAAATTTTCGGATTTATATAAAATAATTAATTCACATTAAATTATATAAATCCCCAAATTAATATAGCATAAAAATACGGGGTATTACACTTATGTGGCTATTCGGACGAAGAAGGGGAATGATAAGGAGGTGTCCATGATTGTAAGTAATCCAAAAGTTTACTTTTTGTTAATTACATTATAATTTTTTGATTTACTTATTTAACTAATCATGTTCTTTTTGTCGTTTCAGGAAAAAATTTAAGGAAGTGCGTGAGTCGCAGTCCGATGCCGATAAGGCATCTTTATCCATGAACGCACTCAGCCAAGTGTTTGGCGCTAATCGTAAGGGAAGGACATGGGGGTGATCTCGCAGGTGGCCAAATCCAGGATCATCAGATTAGAGACGAGCAACACCAGGGTGGATCGAACGGTGGAATCGCATGACGCAAAGCTGTCCTGTTTGGAGGCGACGGTCCAAGATATGTTCTCATTTATGAAGCATTCGTTGGGAGAAAACTGTAAGGGGAAAGGGAAGGAGAAGGAACAGGTGGAGGAGAACGAGGATGTGGACCTCGCTGCTTCATCGTCGACACGGGCGAACTCTGATGATTCAGTCCACTATTTGTCTCCCTTCGACCGACCGATGACGACACTTGGTTGGTCGAGCATGTTTATACAGGACATATTTGATGGGAGCGGATAGGGCGGGGGTTGAGGGACCCGAATACCGTCCAGGGTATGCTAGTTCATTGACGTGCGCTTCAAGACATCGAGGCTAAGGTGCTCATCACACATGTGGTACCCGAGAAGGAGAACTCCCCATTGTGGTTGCGTGAACAATGCGACATGATGCATATTCAAGGGTGTATGAATTCATATATCGTGTGGCCTACTCACCTCCTCATACGTACCCTAGACATGTAGTGACATTATTTGAATTGAAATATTTTAAGTTGTTACATTTGAATTATATTTGGATTATATCATGATGCATATTGTTTTGAATGTATATTTGCATTATATCCATTTTATTTGGATATATGATGTTTGAAAAGGTACAACGTTTCTATAACATGTACAAATATATTGCTGGGCAGTGGCAGTGGCCATACTGCCCAACAGATTTTTTTTCAATTCTGCCTAGAATTGTCACGGTCATTGACCGTACGAACTTGTTATTATCAATGACCGTGATAATTTTTTTTAAACAGTCACTGATTTGTCATGGTCATTGACCGTGACAAGTCTAATGAACTTGTCACGATCAATGACCGTGACAAGTACTTGATAATAAACGTTGTCGCCCCAAACTTGTCACAATCATTGATTTTGACAAGTTGGACTTGTCACGATCAACGATCGTGACAATCCGATAGATTTGGTGTAGTGTTTGTATGAGTTATTATACACCTTAACATTCATGAAGCACCATTTCTCACTTTAAATCATATATCATTCCCACAAGTTATATTATCTATACATTTCACACTATGTATATATATAATACCCCGTATGTAATTCTGCACTATATATACGTATCATATCTCAACATTCACACATATGTCGGATATAAATGCTATCACCAAACTCTTTGGAGGCGACCATAGTTCTCCCTAAAAGTGTTCTTTCCATACTGTAATCGTCTCACTCCTTATACGGGCGCTATGGCCTGGGGAATATACTCACCCTGCATTCGCTAGTAAAGGAACTCACCCACATCGCGCAACCTCCTATGATAGCATTAATATTGGTAAGGATTTACTATATATATATTATTCATACATATATATATATATATATATATATATATATATAATCATATATGTACTACACATCGACATATATATAGAAATCCAGGATATCAGAGTATTATGCCCATATCCAAGCCTAAAACATTTAAGTCTATGGTCCGACTTCATTTTAATTAATTATAAACTAATTAATTCCCATTATTTTGGCGTAACCCTTTCAAGTATACGCGGTCTCTGGATCCTTCGGCCCTAAAATCAATAGGCCTAATTAGTATCCCGGGAGGGCATTTTAGTCATTTTGTATTTTTGGGTAATTAAACCCACGAAAATTAATAACCTATATCAGCCATTTAGGTTAGTCATTTAGGTTTAGAATACTCAAAACCCTAGAACGTCCATTGGAGAAGAGAGGAGAGAGCTCTCAAGGCATTCCAAGGCTCAAAACTCACCCGTTTGCACCGCCGCCGCCACCAACGCGTAGATCGCGAGACGGGGAACGCAACCACACCGAATTCGACACCAAACAAGACTTCTGAAAATCCCAGGCAAGTGTTTATCTTGCTTATTTCGCTGATGCATCTTTCATATTAGTTTAGGAATGATTAAGAATGAATTATAGGGAAGAAAAACCCAATTTGAGATAGGAAAATTCATGTAGTTATGGTTTAAATGATAATCATGGAAACCCTTGCCATGTAGAAGATTTACCCACGAAATTATGATGTTATTAAGAAGAAATTTTCTAGAAATACTTGTTAGAACCCTGTTTATGAGAATTCTAGGGTTCTTGATAATTATATAAATTTTTGGGCTATTAATCCATGATTGGTGTTAGAAATATACATGCTTTACGTTAGAAATACCTAGTATGATGATATAATGTTTGTGGTATGAATTTTGGGTCGATTGGGTATGAAAAATATGAAATTGGTGAAGGTTAGAAGATGAAAACCGTAACTGCAAATCTGCAGATTTCGTAGACCTGCTTGATCGATCAATCGAGCCCAGAGCTTCGATCGATCGAAGGCTCGATCGATCGAGACCCAGACCTCGATCGATCGACCCCTCCTGGCAGACTTCTATTTCCCTTTTTAAATGAGTTAAATTCAATTTATCGTGAAAAAATTCTTGGACATCCTTAATAAAATGTTTTGGGAGATATGGAAGACCAGTAGGACATATGAAAAATTTTGGGACTTTTATTTTGAGACGAGAATCGTGTTTTGGGATAATTACATAAGGAACGATGAAACTACGTATTTAAAGTGAGAGGTTACGTCAAGTAGTTACGATATAGAATGGATGAATACATACTGAATTTTATACTTGGGAGGATAGAGTCCATAAGAGTTACGTAATAAGTTGGAAGAATCCTTCGAATTAAGGTTAGAGACGAACCCTTATACGCGATACTAATAATGTGAAAATAAGGATAAATGTCGTAACTATGGGATTTGAGATATACCTAATATTGATATGGTAATATTAGTATAGTTATATGATTGTGTATGCATATACTATCTATGTGTGAAAATCATACCCACGCTACTTACTATCCCTGAGGTTACCGCGCTGGGACGATCTTATCCTGTGTTGCCTACGGGGGGATATTGATTCTTACCCTAGGAGATAGATATCCTTGGTACAGGCTATCGAAGGGATAGTTCAGACGGTCCTAAGAGACGCAGGTATGTGCCATCCTCTTAGAGACTTGGAATCTATGCTTCGCCTTAATATTGTTTGTGTATGTGTTAATACAATTCGATAGTGATTCCGAATTTGTATTCCCCTTAATACGAGTGATACGAGGTTTGGATAGTAGAGTATGCCCGCACCATAGTTTTTATTTGGGGTGCTGTTATAATATATATATATATATATATATATATATATATATATATATATATATATTATACGAGTAGTTAATATATATATGAAATTCTGGAATTTGGAACTGCCTACTGTGATTTGGTAAGTAGGACATGATTGATGACTAAAAATTGTAAATACTTGTTTTGAGAAAGTATAATATGACACTGGAAAACTTCATTGGTTACTAAGTTAAAATGAGAACTTTGACCACAAATTGAAATCCTACTTTGTAAACGATTATGTTGTTTAGTTTTAAATCTTGCGAATAAACTAAGATAATATGAAATCGTTGGGGAAGATTAGTGTGATATATGATGGATAATCCGTTGGGAAGGTTAGTACGATAGGCGTGCACATTAGAAGAGAGGTGAGAATTTCTCAAGAGAGTGTCGCACTAATATGTTGTTGCATTGGCCTGTATCAATTTAAATACTTGCTAAACGAATTTTTAAATCATACACACTATCGGGCTCTAACCTGTTTCTATTTCTCTTTTCTCTTGTATATATATATGTATATATATTACAGGTGCCTAGCCACAGGGGCGTCTTGCTTAGGATTCCTTGGAAGGAACATGCTGCAGCTTAGGTGGGAGTTGCAGGCCACTTGAGTAGATGACTTCATTTATTTGATTTCACTTCTATCATTCTCAGTTATTGGGCATGTGTCACCCTTTCCATTATTTAGTTGTTTTATTTAGACATTGAGATTCAGTATTGTAGTATTGATTCTTTGGGATTCATTATGGTTTGGATGTTTTACTTTAAATTTTAATGTTGGGATTTTGAATGTTGAATGGCTAAATTAATTTGATTATGTTCCAGGATATTTGTGGTATTAATCTTACTTACTGGAATGTTGTTAATAAATAAATAATTTTTCTTTAAATAAAATTTGGAAAGTAATGTTATAAAAAATGGTTTTGACACTTAGCTTAATTAATTAGGGTGTTAAATTGGAAAATTCATTTTCACGACAGTGATGCTAAGAATGAACCAACTGTTCACCTTGATTTTAATTTAATAAAGGAGTGATCGCCCGGTATTTAATTAGGCGGGGTGTCACAGGTGGTATCAGAGCATCAAGTTCTAGTGTCCATAGGATCTGTACGGCTTATTTTTGCTTTTAGCTTAACGTTGTTGCTATACTGCCCTATTTTTAGGATTGTTGTATTACTGCTTTTACGTTTACGTCTTCAGCTATTTGAGATTTGATAATGACTGTAGACTAATAAACTTCTTCACGTTTCAGATGCCTCCGAGACGTGCACCAAAGGATAGGCGTGCCCAGGCCGAGCAGCCAGCAGCCCCGACACAAGGCACTATGAATGCTAATGAGGTAGCCGCCATTGTTGCTGAGGCGGTGAATACCGCGCTAGCGGTGGTTCAGCAGGCTCCACCCCAGATTCAGGCAGTGGCGCCATTACCAGCACAACTTCCATCTGCATGGGAGAGGGTTAGGGATGCTTTTCAGAAGGCGCATCCCCCTGAGTTCTCTGGTAGCTCAGATATTGTCACAGTCAGCCAATGGAAGAAAGACATCCAGCGACATCTCCGTATGTATGAGTGCATCGACGTACAGAAATAGTTGTTGGCTTCCTTTAAGCTGGTGGGGGCCGCTTTGCAGTTGTTAGCTTCCTATAATATATTTCTTTAATTATAGAAAAATAAAATCTTACCATCATCCTATGCTCCACCTCGGCGTAAGATGTCCGACTGGAGTACCGCACGTCCATCTTTTTTGCCCGATTTTCCCTCTTCGATTGGCGAGATGCCAATTATCGCTCCCCAATCTCATTGTCAATGAACTTTTGCCATTGTGTCAATCAGATCGTCTCCTTCGGTAGGACGGAGTCACACATTCGGATAATAGAGTCTCGTGTCTTCCTAAAGTACCGGCTCCGCAAATTTTTCTTCCATGTCTTGTGTTGCTCCCTCAACTGCTCCAAAACGGAATCGCGTAATTCTAGGCCAAGGCTGAATTGTTCCTGTCCAACAAATACAATGTTAGTTGCGAATAAATATAAATATAAATATAAATATAAATATAAATATAAATATAAATTGAAATTGAAATTGAAATTAAAATTGAAATATGCATATAAATATAAATATAAATACATTACTTGTACTGCCGCTCAAATAGCTAACTTGAGCTCATTTGAACCTCCCTCCAACTAGTGTACCCCGACCGGATGATCGTCTTTACCATCTCGAGTGATCTCGCTAATATCCCCATCTTGTTCTCGATGGACATCCCCAATTTTCCATATTTGAGGAGCCTAGGGGCTGAGGAGCCCTCGTCGCCTCCGTTACCACCGAGCCCAGACGACATCATCATAATCAGCATCATCATCCTCGCCTTAATACCTGAAGGAGACAATTTCTGTAAAAAAATGTTGTTATTTGTACAAATCCAAATGAATTAGAAGAAGACATGGAAATATGTACAATTACTACAAATCCAAATGAAATATTACTATTTAACCCCTCAATTCTGAATTTCAAAATAACAGCATCTAACTGCAAATATGTACAATTACTAAAAATTTGAAACATCCCCACCCCTACTGCCCACACACACGCAGACTACACAAGAGTGAAAAGGATAAAGTGCAAATAAATTAAAGGCATTAAAAATGGATGATAAAGTACAAATTGGAATATTTATTTCGAATTGAAAAATTGTTTCAAATTCGGGTTATCATAAAAAATGAATTGACATTCGCTAGGATCAGCCAAGTCCTCCACACTACTATTTAGACACTTTAGCGCACGTAGGACAATAAACCACGGCTCGTTATTGATAAAGTCTGAGTAAAACACTTGGTTGACCTTTTGAAATGCACAAACAAATGGCTCATCCCTCACATTATCATTGCTCTTTGATTTGGACAAGTTAACCATGATCAAATTGGTGCCATGATCAACTTTACAATCATTTTTATCCTCAATTCTTACCCATTCACAGTAAAATACAACCTCTTTGAAGCTTATATAATTCAATTCAAATATATTTCGAATTACACCATAGTAAGTCATTTTAGCTTCAACGAGGTTTTTATCTTTTGCGCTCCCTCGAAAGAAAGTAAGAGCTTTGTCCGAAATTCTCGAGTTATGTACATTTGTACTTTCCTCGTACACCCTTGCGCCGAATACGTAATCGTTCAATCGATACTTTTTGTACTCTTGTGCCATGAACAAGGGTCCGGTGGCTAGACGGGCAAGCCTTGATGTCGCATCACCCGACTTTAAGAGCTGAGAATATAGATAAATTTATTAGGTTAGTTGTAAAGTTTGAGTGTAATGTAACGTTATATAACGACCATTTTCATTATAATTATCTCTTGTGAAACTACAGCTTAAATTAGATGTCTGATTGTACCATTGTTTTTCATCTTTTATTGTTCTCACAGTCTTCATCTTTTTTGCATATTACAAAATTAATTATGTATAAAATAATCAAAAATATTCTAAAATAATGTAAAACTTAAAATAATTTAAGCTTACTTTTTACCATTCTTCGACATCTTCATGCGTGTCAAATAGATAACGAGCTACTTGCTCATGTTACAAACTCGTTAATTTCACTCGTTTTCCCATCACATGACCACCATCATCGATGAACTCATCAGTGTCATCAACGCTGGTCGAGTCAGGCATATATTCCCTAGTATAGATTGATGATTCCATGATGATGTATTTGTCTGCAATTGATCATGCAATGTATCGCATATTCTTGACATAATCTTTAAAAACTTTCATCAATCTTTCAAACGGATACATCCACCGATATCCTATTGGACTACAAAGAAGTTCCTCATCGAATAGGTGTACCAATAAGTGAACACTTATGTCAAAGAATGCTGGGGGAAAGTACTTCTCCAACACACAAATCGCTTCGATCATCGCCAATTTTACGACCACTATGTGTTCTCGATTGACTACCTGCTCACACAAAAGTGAGAAGGTAATACTAATTTGCATAATATCCCTCCGCAAATCCTTGTGCTTAGAGAAATAGTGCTTAAACAATTGAGGAACCAATTGCATGATCACATGCCAATCGTGGGACTTACACTTATGTGAATCATGAGTAGCATAACTCACAATTCTTTGCAAGTTGGATGAAAAATTAGATGGTCCCTTCAAATTATATATTGTGCCTAAAAGCACTTTCCTTTCCCCACTTGTCAAAGTAAACGCACCAGTGGGAATTATTGTCCTTCCCCTATTATCTTCTTTCAACCATAATTATGGCTCAAGTTTCAACGATTTAAGGTCTTTTCGTGCATTTTCTCTATCCTTTGAATGACTCCCCCCAAGGCAAGTGCCCATAATATCTTCGGCGAGGTTCTTCTCTACATGCATCACATACAATACATGGCGCACCGGGTTATTCTTCCAATAAGGCAAGTCAAATAAAATTGACCTCCAAAACCATACCTTTCTTGTGTCAGTTTCATTCCCAGTTGGGTCTTCTTATGCTTAACATTCTTAAATTTGGGATTCGTACCTGGCATATTAGCGCCTCAATCATAAGATTTACTTTCAATTTCCGAACCTAAAAGTTTTCTCGACGATAGCCTATGTTCGACGTCGCCCGATAAAAAATTGGAACCTTTCTCAAATCCTAAACTATAAGTCGAGGATAAAAACCTCCTATGGAAATGGTATTCATTTTTTGAGCTAGCGGATAGACGAAGATATTCAGTCTCCTTTCCACAAATAGGACACCCCAAATAGCCATGTACTACACAATCGGATAATGTCCCATAAGCTGGAAAATCATGAATTGCCCAAATCAACATAGCTTTCAGCGTAAACTCTTCTTTTCTAAAAGAGCCAAATTCTTTCACACCCTCTTCCCACAACTCATTCAATTCTTCTACCAAAGGATATAGGTAGACGTCGATGTCATAACTTAGTACCTTTGGCCCAGGTATCAATAAAGACATCATCAAAAATTCAGGTCTCATATACTGTGAAAGAGGGAGGTTGAGTTGGGATAGGATCACTGGCCATACAATCTGATTGGTTCTTATATTTTCAAATGGATTGAAACCATCTATTGATATAGCCAAACTAATGTTGCGTTGTTCTCAAGAAAAATCGGGATACTCATAATTCGCCGTCCTCCATGCTGTAGAATCAATAGGATGACACATGAGATTACCCCTACTTCTGCCCTAGCATGCCAAGTCATTGCCTTCGCTATCCATGGTACTATGAAAAATCACTTTAATCTAGGACCAACGGAAAAATATTTCAACACTTTTTGGATCACTTTTGAGCTTGTGCCTTCCTTGCCAGTGGATTGAACATATCTAGGTTTATCGCATACCGAACAATGATCGAGATTTTCATACTCTTTTCGGTATAGTATGCAGTCATACACACAAGCATGAATCGATTTATACTTCAATCCCACACCTTTTAAACTGTTCTTCATAACAGGATAGCTATTTGGAAGAGTATTCTCCTTGGGTAGTAATCCCTTCACCTAATTTAGAAATCCTATCACGTTATTGCCAGACAACCGTTCTGCGTCTTCAAACTGTGCAAACCAACCATGGTATGTAAAGTTATTTGATCTTTTTCACATCCAGAGTATAACGGTTGGGTCGCCTTAAATTTTAAACTTTGGTAGTCATTATCAAGGTTTATCGTGATATCTTCATGAGCACCTGAACCTTGTACATCATCAGTAACCTCATTCACCTCGCTTCATAAACTTCGTACGCATCATCAACTAAATCCTCTAACATATTATGATCTACGTCGTCCCCTTCTATATCTATCCTACTTGTTGAAGTTTGTTGTAAAGGTTGTTCGAGGACAAAAGGAACTTTCAATTCACCGTGAAAACTCCAAAATCGATAAATATCTAGCATACCCCATCTTAACAAATGTAGTTCAACTATTTTCCACTCAAATGCCTTACCATTCTTACACCTAGCACACAGAGACAGAAACTCTTCATCATTTGCGTATTTCACAAATTCATTATCACTTCTGCGAAATACATACCCCATTCTATTTGTTTCACCCATCCACTCTTTGTATTTAGGATATCCCATCACAACTAATCACTTATTAAAGCTAAGAAACGTATATTCCTGGATTAGTATAAACAAAATTTAGATTTATAGCATGTTTCATTTAATTATGTCTTATTTATATTCGATTTTTAAATTTTAAATTCAAATTCAATTTATAATAGAAATTCCAATTTCCTCCATCTCCTCTAAAGGGTTAGTGGTCCTATCTCATTCAAGACCGCATACTTAATAGCTCATGCACATTGTTACGATTTGAGAAAAATTTGACATCATATCCCCATAGTTCTCTAAGTACACGACGTAGATTGGGAAGTGTGAGTATTATTTCAATTGATCAATTGAAGTTACACTCACACTTATCAATCTAGTATGTACCCAGAGAATATTAGGATACGATTGCAGAACTTCCTCGAAAAGTAACAACTTTAAGCCACTAAGAATTATACACAAATTATGTAGTCCCAAACTGTCCAAATAGGACAATTCGAAAGATCTCATTACAGGGGTAATGGCTCTTGAACGGTTCTAAGGGCTATTGAATGCATACGCATAAGAACTAGAAGGCTAGTATCTATGCGCACTAGATGTAATTTCAAGTATGTTTCATTTAATTATCATACTATATATGTATTGTTTGTGATACAAAGTAATTTTAGAAAAAAGTTGAAAAATCCCACCCCCATATGGACAATAATCCAGTGGTCATGTCACTTCTAAAATTAACCAACCCAACATCGATCCACTATAATCCAACGGCAACAGCAACAACAAACCAACAAATGTGTATCCCGTACTCCTTCTAATTAATCTACTCAATCAATTCATTTCATCACGTCCTATAAGTATAACATCATTAAAGCTATACAATTAAAGTATACAATTGATTTTATGAAAGCTATACAATTAAAGTTACTTCGAATCTCAACAATTATCTCTTAATGAGGGGAAATCCTACTTGCATATGAAATGAGAAATAATTATTAATTTACTAAGCTAAAACCAAATAAGGGGAATCTAAAGGCCCCATCACACACACACCACCCTCATTTCCCCTTGCCCTACCCCCTGCCCCACCACACACACACACACACACACCCCCCATTCCCCCTACAACAAACCCTCTCCCCCCCCCACCTTCCCCCATCACACACACACACACACACACTTCCCCCCTGCCCTACCCCCCTCCCCACCCCCACCCCCACCCCCATCCCTGCCCCTTCCCCTTCCCCCCACAACACACACACAAAAAAAAAAAAACATGCACATATACACACACACACGCATATATACATACACACACACATATACACCCCCTGCCCCACCCCTCAGCCCTGCCCCCTCCCCCCACCACACACATAGGGGCACACACACACATATACATACACAACACACACACATATATACACATGCACGCACATATACACACACATATATATATAAACGTAAGAGAAAGAGAGAGAGAATCGTACTTGAAAGTAGAGAGAGAGAGAGCAGTTGCTTAGAAAGAGAGGGGGGGAAGCCAAAACGGTGGAAAAAAGAAGAAGAGGGAAGGTTTTTTTTCTCGAAAATTTGTCATGGTCTTTGACCGTGATAACTTTATAAGATTGTCACGGTGAATGACCATGACAAGCCTTTGTCACGTATTTGTCACGGTCATTGATCATGACAAAAAATGCGTATTTTTTTGTCACGGTTGATAATCGTGACAAGGCTGGCCGGCTAAAGGGTGCCAATTTTGCCTTTTTGGTGTAGTGAAATGTACTATATTCACTTGGGGTAAAATAGTGGGGAGGTTAGTACAATATTTTGGGACAAGTCTAGTTACGGGGAGAATATCTAGGTGTATTACGTATAATTTGTAACACCCCGTAATTCTGCTAAATCCTAAATTACGTAAGTAGAGTAATTTTATGGGATTAAATACGCTTTAATTAAATTACGTGAGTAGAGTAATTTAATGTGATTAAATATGTTTGATTTAAATTACGCGAGTAGAGTAATTTAAATAGATATTATGTTAATAAAGATGAATATGTGTTATAGAAAATTTACTACGGTGAATATAAATTTTCAATGTTAATATGTACGGTCTAGTGACTATATGGACGTACCGGATGTAACTCGACAAAATTAAGGATGAGAGTAGAAAAATATTTACGAGACTCAAATGATAATTTAGAGTCCACGGTTGATTCCGAAAGGGTCGAATTAGTCAAAATAGTGTACCCGGGGGTACTAGTTGAGTGCCGGGTCATTTTAGGGCTAAACCGGGACCATTCGGGGGCATTTTGATCTCTTTACAATTATGGGAAAGAAGACCTACGAATTTTTGTAACCCTAAATCTGATTATAAGAGTGGTGGCTAGGGTTAGACAATGAGAGTTACACCATAGCCATTAGAGAGAGAGAGAGAGAGAGAGAGATGCAAATTCCTTAGGCAAGAAGGAAGGAGGGATCATCTTACGAAGATTTCACCACAAAGATTGTTGGGAAGAAGGATTAAGGCACCAACATCATCAATCATCACCAGCAACCACGAAATCAGACCCTAAAAATCTTAAGGCAAGTGGTTAATTGCAAAATAATTGAGTTATAATACCCATGTTTAAGCTTGAGGAAGAACATGATTTTTATGATATTCTTGGGAACAAACAATTGATAATAATCCATGATTGATTAGGATTTGCATGTAGGACGTTTTTGAATTGCCAAGTATGTTTATATCATAGAAAACTTGATGAGAAATTCGTATGAAAATCTGGTATAAAGAATGCAGTTTTAGGGTTCTTAAATATTAGAGAGATTTTCAGTGAATTTGGCCAAGATTTATAATGATTTTGTTGTTTTAAACCGTTAGTAATCATCCCAGAACATGTAGGAATGATTAGAAATTGTCGGTTGTGAATAAGATGGCTTATCATGAAAGTTAGAGATGTAACAATGGTGAAACCTGTAGGAAGAAGATGAACTGGGTCTGTCACTGCTCGATCGATCGATCGACCCTTGAATGTCGATCGATCAAAGTAGTCGATCAATCGACCATATTCCTTCAATCGATCGACCCTGTCTGAACTATAGAAAATTTGTGTAGAAATTTCCTTAAATGCCGTTACTTAATCGAAACCTTAGAATTGATATTTTTCCTATGAGGGGACTTGGAATTTACCAGTAGGTGTACCATTAGGTTCCTCCACTAATGATTGAGTAAGAATGTTGGAGAGATGGAATGACGATAGAACGATTGACTTAGCCGTGAGTTGAAATGGTTAATTTAATTACGGAAAGAGTGAGACTTAATTCCGAAAAGAAAATACCAGTAGGTTAAAATTAACTTAACTACTGAATTAAGGGAGGGGTAACTAGGACCCTTAGAGTTACGCGAATACTCGAATAAATACAATAGTGAGAAATTGTAATTAATAAGTACGGAGAATATAAGTAAAATATATTACGTACGGGTATGATTTATTAGGTCGAGTGTGTACCTACTATATCTATATAAATAGGTCTGGGTTAAGAGAATATTACCTAAACAAATTATGTTAGGGTCGATGTGACATTCTAAACTAACATAAAGTTATTATATATTTGGGGTCGATGTTAATGCCGAACCAAACTTTGAACTGGTGCCGCGATGAAAGAGTCCCGAACCAGAATATGTGTATATATTTATATTTGTAGATAGTTGGGGTCGATGGATCATTCCGAACCAACTTTCACTTGGAGTCGATGAATTATTCTGAGCCAAGGGTCCTTTGTGTGTAATAAAAGGATATATTAGAGGTAACTAATATTAAATACATTGTTGTGGGACAAAATGTTTCTATATTCATAATCTACAAATTGAGAATAGTAGACAATGAAATGATATGTGAATGTCTTAGTAATAATTTTGGGCATAATGAAATTATTACAAGATTAAGGAAAACGAACGGTAAATGAGTTAACTACGGTTATGGGAAGTATAACTAGGTAGGCTAAGCACCCTTGATAGTTATGTATCACGTAAGAGAGTTGGGGAAGTTCAAGGGAGCGTGCGAAACCTTAATATGTGTAATTAATAACTTAATTGTGTTAACCGCTTGCAAAATATTTTCAAATGTTTTGAGTACTAACTCTTGCCATGTAAAATTTTTAAAAACCTTTAAGGTGCCCAGCCACAAGGACACCCAGCTTGATTCATGTCAGAGATTTGGGAGCTGCAACCAGTGTGGAGGTTGCAGGGATTGTTTAGACGCTTCCTCTTTTTCAGTTCTAGTGCAGGATCTCAGTTTTTTATTCTTGTTGGAACATGTCGTTCCACCGTTTCTATTACTGTTTATTCTAGTTATGGATTTGTAGTTGTCTTTTTTGGGTCGTGGTTTACGGCAAGACTTTAAATTCTTTTAGATTATTTTTATACTGCATATTCATATTTAGTTTTGGTAATGTGTGGTTTGGATTATTTTGTTGTTTAAGAAAGATAAAATTGGCACCCGTTTTAATTTCATTTAGGTGGTTAGTATTATTTAAAAAGGCTTTCGACAGTGATGCTAAGAATGAACCATTTAAGAAACCTGTTTATATTAAAATAAGGCTTGATCACCCAAGGTTTAATTAGGCGGGGTGTCACATAATTCATTGGGCGTGCACGATAGTTGAGGGGTGAGGTAAACTCAAGGGAGTGTGTGGCACTAATTTAAATATGGAGAGCATTTGCATTTTTACTTCTTGCATTTAAATACACATGCTAAATATTTTCAAATGTTTTGGGTTCTAAAGCTTGCTATAAAATTATTTTCAAAAAGCTTTTAGGTGTCCTATCACAGGGGCACCAGGCCTGATTCTTCCTACAGGTTGCGCGACTGCAACTTATGTGGGTTGCTGCGGGATCTTTGTGTAGACACTTGTCTCATTCTATCTCTAGATAGGGACTTTTTCGATTGTACTTTTATATTCAGTCTTGGCATGTATCATTATTCTTTTATACTTGCACTTTGTCGATTGCTTGTAGTTGATGTTGTTTGACAAATTCTTGTACTTACTTTGTGGCATGTTTATTTTCTTTCTTGTATTAGTTTATTTGCTTTCCTAGCATGTTAGTTAGGTTGGATTGAAAAAAGATAAATTTGGCATTAGCTTAATGAAAGACTAGGTGGTTAGAAATTAATGACTTAACGACAGTGATGCTAAGAATGAACCAGATGAGATTCCTGTTTAATTGGATATATGGACTGATCACCATGTATTTTATTTGGCGGGGTGTCACATTGGGGAAAAGAATTGTTGTTAATATGTGAAATTAATGATTCTAAGAGGAGTAACTAAGTGGTAAGGACTTGTTAATAAGTTTATAAAAAAGGAATTTACGATCAGAATAATCTTGGGAAGAAACTAAGAAATCCCCATATTGGAAAACCGTAACAAATCCGGGCTTCTGTCCACGTCTGAATCGATTTTGCCAAGAGGCGAATCAATTCGGTCAAAGGGCCAATCAATTTGTCCCCTGGGGTAGGTTGAGTTGGGACCGGGGTTAGATACGGGATATTTTTAGAAGTCCATATGAGTTAGTGGGACAGTATTTGGGTCAACGATGAATTTATAAAATTTGAAAATGTGGCACACATATTAATTGGGAAATCATAGTTAAGAAGATGGTTAAATAAGATTTTAGACAAGAAGGGATTTAGAATTAAGTATATGGTTAATCATTAATGGACGAATATTGTGGACATCATGTGGAATACTTTTGATAATCATAAAGTACTTACCTACATATATTATATGGGAATAATAATATGTATTTATATTTATCTGTGTGGGCATACCAATGTTATTGGATGGTCCTATAGGCCTGGGGTTTCGCGAGTTCGGGATCGGAGCACACATCGGCACAGGTGGGCTAGATGTTGTGTAGGTAATTTTATAGGTACTACGCAGTAGCACCATCTACGAGAGGTAGGTGTAGATGCTGGAATCCTTTGTCACTGCTGGGTATGGGAAGTGAACTGGTGCACTGCGTAGGGACCACCCCACTTATGTGTGTTTTGCGATGTCTGACTTATATAGAGATTTCCTTCGGACTTGCCTACGAACGAGACACCACTGGTAGATGCATTTACGTGTCGCATATATGAAAGGACACATATATAATAATTATTCAAATTAAATGATTTCTAATAAGTAAATTAGCTACCGGATATATATTTTCATATTCTTCCCTCAATTTCTTATTATGGGAATATGTCTTAAAACAATAGATAATTAATAATGTGCAGCAACGTAATATTAAATAAACTAAGGGTTTCCACAAGAACATTTAAAAATTCTACCATATAATTATTTGGAATGTTTATATAAAAAATTATCATATATTCAAAGGTGAGTAAATGCGTTGAGAATATTAACACATATTTATTATTAAAATTATTAATGAGTGTTTACAAAGAACACATGTGGTATAAAGAAATTGATATGCATAATTGCTTCCCCCCGCAACCCCACTACACACATAGTCAGGGGTGGAACTTATAAAGGCCCGAGAGGGGTCGCCAACCCTTTTTGAATTTTCGGGATTGTTTTATCTTAATAATTATAATTGATATTTTCTGACAACCTTTGGTCGTGACAGAATTATCACAGCTTAAAATTATGATAAAATATGCCCTAACAATTCTGTTGGTCACATCTTTTTTCACGGTTTCTATCCATCATATTTTTCTCCATCTAATAATCTTATCAGTGACTTTTTTTTTGCAATTTATCTCTAACATTGAAAAGATCATTTAGTGTTTCTCAAGAAATTTAATTGGCATTCCATAATACTTTTTTTTAGTTAAGAATATCAACAATGACAAAAATAAGTACAATATGTTTACATATCTTTTTTTACAATAAAATAAATTTATCTCCGCCACTCCTCACCACAATTACTAAATCCACCACTACACATCGTACCCCATTTCAGAGGGTAGAGCATATAATGTTCACATACCATTCCACATAACCAAGTGGTCCACATATTAGGTAATATTTTTTTAAAGAAATAACTTCCTAACAATTCTTTCACACTAACGGGACTTTTAACAACTTTTTTAAGAAAATATCCCGTGAAATGTTTTATGATAAAAATGCCCTTAGGCTAAAGACAATTAGTTATCCAATCTCAATATAATCGCCTGCAATATGAAACTTCCTCTTGGGACACACACATACAAACATATATATACATATATATATCACACATTTTCTCTCTCTCTCTCTCTCTCTCTCTTTGATTCCCCCCAATAGCGGAGCTGCTTAGTCATTGTGGGAGGGGGGGGGGGGGGGGGGGGGAGGGGGGGGGGGGGGAGTGTCTACTCGAGCATTTTGAAATAATTAATAAAATAATTAGTAATTTTTACTTCAAACTTGCAAAACACACGCATATTTTATACCCTCTCACCCACTTGACAATTTCACTTTTTATTTCTCTCCTTTATAGTTTCATCTCTCTCCCTATCCTGCTCTCTTCTCTCAAAGACCCTCTACATTCTGAAACCCTCTTTTAGAAGGTAATATTTTATAAATTTGGCACTTTAGGTTTGTTAATATTAGTCTTTTGTTATTTATTATTTTAAGCTTGTAAGTTATAACTTGTTACTTATTTTATTTCCCAATTACTTAATTTACTTAGATGAAATGGCACATTGGCATTAAAGTGGTGAATGGCTAATTTTAACGATTTTGGTTTTTGTTTCAATCAAATAAAATATATCAAATACAAGACAAAGCCTTAAATTTACGCTATTATATCTGATATTGCTTTATTTCAGTTATAATTGTCTAAACATACAGATTATCAATTAAATATTTGTAAATACATAAAAATTACCCTAGAAAAATTATCGGGGACTCCCGCTCTTGAATCCCTAGGTAATGGTTTCTGATTCACACATAATAAATTCTTGGCTCTGCCACTACCCCCACCCCTCTTTCTAGTGTCACACGAGACTTCTAGTTCGATGACAACAATCACATCAATGACCACAAAAAGATAAACTAGTGATGATGAGTTTCCCCTAAAAGAAATACAAATTTAAGTTTGTAGTTTGATCATCTAGGTATTACTAGGGAGGTATGATGCTCAAATAGTGCTTAGACAATAATGGTTTTGAGAAACAAATAAAATATATCGTTGCTTTCTAATTAAAATTTTAAATTTAGATCTCGTAGAGTAACACTCTGAAGATCGGAGTGTCCAGCTATTTGACGATAAATGTCGAGAGTCCTGGTGTCTTATCGTTAACTATTTTTGTAATCTGAAACAAAATGTTAAAGTAGAAATAAATAAAATAATACTAAAATGAGAGAATTAGAGAAAAATATGGAGAATTGAACCTCATTGTGAACATTTGATATCGATCTTGGATGTAGATATGCTGATCTTGCAATGGTATGAAAGTGGTATGAAGAGGTGGGGGAAATTTACAAGTGAGGTAATAAAGTGATGGAAGGGAATGTGGGAAAATAGATTTTTTAGGAAAGGAAACAACTCTGAATTCGAGACAATGTTCTCTTACTTACTGAGAGGGGTGTTCAGGGGTGTCTTTTAAAGTGAGGTCATGGTATCTATTTATAGGTCTAAGGCACCTGACGATCGGATGGGGTTCGGACCTTCCCATCGACATAGCACCTTAGACACACTGCCTATAGGCAGGATCCATGGGGTGTCATTTATCAGTCCGAAGCATGTTTTTCAGAAAAAGGCTATAAAATGAAAATCATAAGTCAAAATAATGCACGGGATGGACCATCAAAAAGGGTATTCAGAGCCATTTAAAAATCCATTGAGACACTCCAGGTTCCTAGAGTTAACCTATGTCAAACGGGTCCCTAAAGCGCTCGTTGGTCACTAAACAAGAAGTTTTCGAAAGATAATGAATCATTTGTCCGAACTATATGGCCATTTCGCACACAGGATGGACCAGCGGAAAGGGTATTCAATGTCCTTTAAGATTTCATTTAGATTTGTTCAATTCAAAAATTGATCAAGGTCAAATGGGGCTTGGAAGTGCCCGATCACCCTTTAGAGAAAATAGGTCATTCATCTGTGACGTAAGGCTAATTCGTGCACGAAGCGGATTGTTGGAAAGAGAATTAAGATCCATTTAAGGATTCATGGATATTTTCTCAAGCTGGAGAGCTGAATAGAGTCAAACGGGGACCGGGAGAGCCTAGTGGCCTCCAGATCAGTTTTCGGAGTAAAACAGATCGCTCATTCGAATGTATACGTTCGTTGCTAAAGATCGTATCCAAATGTTTACATTTTGTTGCTAAATATATTTGACAACGATTTTTTCCTAGTACTGTCTTGGCTTAAGCCCTTGGCTAAAGGTATATGAGAACGAAAATCAGTTTCATGGACAATAGTAAACTTATAGGCCACGAAAAAATCGTAGCCTATTGTGGACCTTTTTGCAACGATTTTTGTCGCTGTTTTTTATCAATTTTTTTGTAGCAGATAGTATACTTTCATGGAAAAATGTCCCCTTTGTATTCTTAAAAATGCACGGCTAAATAAGTTTCCAGTTCTTGCCGCCATTAAAAATCGTTGCAAATAGACTTTTCTAACACATTTATCCATAAATAAAAATCGTGGCTGATGTTATATATTATTATTTTTTGTGACTAGTGTTACTGTCATTTTTAATATTATTTTAATTATTATTACTAGTTTATTTTCTTTCCAAATACTTAACACAAATATCATTTTCATAATGACAAATAACTAATAAAATTAATACTTTGGGACATTTAGCATGTTCATCCGCATACTCAAAAAATAATTAAAATGTAAAATCACGTTCACGAAGTACATCTATTTAAAAATGCAAAGTGTTATCAACAAATTAAGGCCCCATCTTTGTGCCAAAAATTCCATGCATGTCATAATATCTAATCGAAAAAATGCACCATTTGTCTGCTAAAATTTCAACTTAAAAGGTAAGTTATAATATCTGGTAATAAAATTTAACAAAAAGAACGACACGATGTCTATTAACAAAAATATCGCAGTCGACATAACAATCTCCTAAATTTTCACTTCAGTTTGCCGCATCCAAATATGTTTTGCCAATAAGAGTCCTCATCCCTTAATATCTGCAATTCATCATAAAAAATTGTCAGTTAAGTTATATAAATAAGAATAATAAAATTAATATTTATTACTTGAATAGAAAAAGATCTCTCGAGTGACATACCACTGAACTAAAGATTATGTGGATTGCATTTTTCTTGAAATAAGTAAGGATTGAATGATCTTATTACATTCAACTTGCTTAGAAAAAATAATGTCTTGTTGAAAAGACTCCTCCTCTTCTTGCTTCATTGTTTCCTCACAATGAGATTCAGACTCCATTTCTTGAGCTTTTAGGATCTCTATTAAATCCTGTTGAGCTCTAACAGACTCCTTAAGACCTTCCTCCAATTGTGCATTTTTTTTATTGCAAAGTTGTCTTAAAAGTAGTCGGTTTAGGAGCATGCCCAAGCCCATTAATATACCCTGATTTCGTCCTAAGCACACGATTCGTTATCTCGTCTGGGTTCAATAATGGACCCTCCTGAAATACAGACTCAAACTCAAGGTTTTTCATCTCCTCCTAAGTAAAAGAAATATACAATTAGCATCTAAACATATTCGAAATTTTCAAATATTTCAAATTTAAAAAAATTGGCATACTTTTCTTTGTGTTAAATGAAAACCAATATGATCAAACTTAATCTCGCCCTTTCCTACAACAAATATAACTCAACATAGCCTTCAATAAAATATTTTATATTTAAAAAAAAAAGAGAAAGTTTCCTTTATTTTTGCATTAAAACCAACGAGTTCAACCCATTTAAAAACCAACTTCAACACAAAATAATCCACCATAGTTAATCCCAATCTCCAAATCAACAAATAAAACTCAACCTACTTAACATCTGCCTCCAATAACCAAACATACTCAACCCGATAGAGCGCGAGATAAAATAAATCGCAATTTTACGTACATAGATTTCTTCGGCTTTGGGAGACGTCCAATTCCCATTTTTACAATGGGTTTCTTTTAAAATTCGATCCTCTTAGGCTCAATGCCACTAGCCGCCTTTAGTTTATGTCAAAATATAATAAGTAAATTTTCAAAAAGCATATTTAAATAAAAAAAACATTTGAATCTAAAAGTAAAAACTATTACTAGTTCATGACGAATAACCACAAATGCCTTGGATCCCGTGTTGTGCCTTACAATTTGCTTTACTTTATTGTTTTTGTTTATCTCACATCGTTTTTACAATATATATATATATGATAAATCATTAAATCAAATATAAAAGTTTTCATATTAGATAATTAAAATAATTGCAATAATCTTGTTCCTCATATTTTGGATTAGCAAATAAATCACACAATTCGTGCTAATTTGACTCGGTACAGTTACTATGTGGATTTGCATGTGCCACCTCCTTTAACCCAAATGTCAAATAATATTAATGGATCTTACTTTTTCGAGCCCTACTCCTTCCTTTCATTAACTCTTCGCAACTTCATTTTCCATGTTTATCCAAGTCAATTTCAAATCTCTCCTATAAATACAAAATATTAATTAATCAAGTTAAATATAAATGTATAATATTAATAATCACATGACTAAAAATATATATACTTACACTAATTCTATCTAAAGCTTCATTCTTATCACGCTTACTAAGTTCCTTCCATTTAGTTGGCACCAGAATAAAATTTCATGTTATAATCCTTATCTCACTGGAAAGTTTGGCAAACTGCTCATACTCAAGAGGTTTTCCTTTCTCTTTGAAAATTTCTATCGACGTCTTCTTTCCAGTTTCTTTGACCATCTTTTTCAATAGTTTATCTTTAGTATATCTACAAACTCTTTGTTTCACCCTAGTTGAGGCTATGTGCATGCATTAATTAGTACACTAATATAAAACTAAACATCACATTGATATAAAGAATGCAATAGTAATCTGTTATGTCACTCTACAACATTCGAGACTTCTAATTCCGCTTTATACCTTATTTATTTCTACCAATATACAATCATTACAAATTTGTTCACTTTGGTGCGCCTTAGTATATTGAATATGTTAACCCAAACTTTTAATAGCGTGCTATTCAAGCTGTTAGCAGTTATATATGAGAAATAGGAGAAAGTATATAAGAGGAATAACAACAGGTATATAAGGTTTGTATTTTTTTTATTGTCAACTGATTTCAATACAACAATTGATAATATAGAGATAGAGGTGGTTTAGAATATAACTGGCCATAACTTCTAACCACCATTAGTTCGTGCAGATGTGTATAACCAACCATAACTTCTCACTAGCTTTGGTATGTGCAGTAGACTTTTGTTAACTATTAAGACTGTTATTTAGTTTGTGGATACATGAGAATATGAGTAGTGGGTTCAGTGGGTATGTTGAAACAAAAAGCAGTTGTTGAGAAAAAAAATGAAAGAGGGAGATCTCAACTCAAAGTGAGTAAAAAATACAAGATTAAATAGATTTACAGGCCAAAGAAAATTGTGGGAGAATGTACCTTTGGGGAGAAAAATGATGCTATTGATGTAGAGATGCCTAAATAGTGAATGAGGAGAGGCCTGTTGGTCAGGATGATCCTAACACTCTATAAGAGGAAAGATATCATCAATCAATCTAGTTGAGTGATCCTCCAATAATGAACAATGAGATTTTGGCAGAAGACAATTCTCTAGACTTTATCCCCTGGAAGAAGATGATAATCCTATGGTGCAAGGTACTCCTTTTAAACACGGTAATGCACTAAAATCTTGGGGTGATCTATTAAATGAAGAGGTCTAAGAGTATCAAACTCATATGATCACTGTTATGATTTTTGGGGACAAGAAAAATTGATGCATTATATTGTACAAAGAAAAAAAGAATATGTGGATACTGCTTGCATTCCCCGTATGAAAAAGAAATCTAATCCATTGTTAGATTAAGAAGTCTACACCACTTTCCTTATTAATTACCCAAAGAATAGGTTAAAGGTAAGAATTATGAAGGAAATTTTTGGTTTATCCATTTTTATTTATGAGATTTATCTAAAATTTTGGTTTAATGTTGCTATGTGTTTATAATAGGCAAGGCTTATTGACTAATTTGTTGGTCTTTTACTATGAGAGAATCAACAAGACCTACATTATTAATATTTCCTCACCACAAATCACTTTTATTCAAAAGTTGAGGAAAGTTTGTCTTATTTCACTATTGTGCATGCTTCCACTAGATATGTGACGTGGCGAAACCATTGGGTAGAATATGATATGCTTAGTCGCCAAATTTTAGAGACTTAAATGTCAATTTTACCCCTACTGAGAGAGAGGGGGTAATATGATTAGTAATTAGCTCATGTTTGGTATAATGTGTTGTTTTAATGATTTGATCATAACTGATAGCAACAGACTGTTTGGTATAATATGCTATTTTAATAATTTGTTGTTTTAATCTCATCACTTGACACGACTAAAGACATTTAATTATCATGAGTGTTGTACAAAACAGAAAACAAATAATTACAAAAGAGGTATTAGTGCTAAACAAAACACCTTTTATCTAAGGTGCAAAGTTCACATAACATATTCTAGTATAAACTTTGAAAAAATAGGTGATTCAAAAGTCCAAAGTGACAGAAACACATCTTTTATCCAAGGTTACTACGTCTTTTCAAAAATCTTATTTTCAATTTCGGCAACAGTCCGTATAATGCAGAAACATTATATGCAGTGTATTTGTACCTTCATAGCTAACTAGAGTGTCATTTGTTGGGAGAGAGGAATTTGTGGAATCTATTGGTTGTGTGTCCTGTAGAATAGATTGTTGCACATCTTGTATAGCAGCAGACTGTAGATGTTCTACAACATTTGTCCCTATACTTGATCTAAATGACCTTTGATGGCTAGAAGACCCCGGTGCCATGCTACATTATTTATAGGTAAAGAAAAAAAAATCAAATTATGATGTGAGTAGATAGTAATGTTTTCAAAATATGAAATTTCAAATTTAAGGTTAAGGTACAATACCATATTATACCAAACATAATGCATAAAAAACGTATATACAAATCACATGTAAATGATGGAACATATAAGTACAAATAAATATAGTTCATCCAAACTTAGATTAGACTTAAATGAGATTTGTATGAAATTAAAATTATATTCCCTTATTGCCATCGTATATAAATGATGTAACATATAAGTAAAAATAAATCCATTTTCAACATATGAAATTAAAATTACATTCTCCTATTGCCATCAACACATCAATTTATATCGATTTCATCACTATCGCTATAAACGAGATGTTCCTCATCATAGTATTCAATTAGTGTCTCATCCTCATCACCAACACTATCACACACGAAATTATTTTCATCATCTACAACTCCGATATTTAAGTCTACAATAGTTGCATCAATAGCATCAGCATCCACATTATTTTTATGCAACATATCAACATCAACTTGGTCAATTTCAATAACCCTTGATGGTACATTTTCCTGGAAAACCAAGATTTCATCTCCTTCCTAACACCCATGTCCGTTCGTTCCACATCTGATACGTATAAGTGTCTTGCTGAAACTCTTGAATAACTTTCCAATTTTCCGCAACTTTGTGTCATCGACATAAAAGACTTGTTTCTCTTGAACGACTAGCACATAAGGATTACTTTTATACCACATATCATTGAAGTTGATGCTTGTGAAGTGCTCGTCTACTTGTATTCCTTAACTTTTCTTCTTATCAGATTCAAACCACTTACACTTAAAAAGAATGACCCAATTTCCTTTGATGTATTCTGATTCAACAACATCTGTCAAGATGCCATAAAAGTTGATCTCTTCATTCTCATGATCACCTTTGACCAACAAATTGCAGTTCTGACTTTTTCGATGATTGTCACGATCCCAAGTGTGAAACCTAACTCCATTAACAATGGAACTCATATACTTTTTTGCTCGTATGTCGGGACCACAAGCTAAGTCATATAGTTATTTCGTAGTTTCAGGAGACTTTAGGTCATACAAATTTCTCATCTATTAAGAAAATATATTGATCAATTAAAACTGACAAAAAAATTTATATTTATTTATTCATTTAAGTGATAATAGAATATTCTCGCTCAGCGTACATGTTCTTTTAACAAAGCTGGAAATTTTCCCCGTTGTCTCTCATCCAAATTCAAGGGGCTTTCTTTCTTAAGTTCTTCCATGTGTTGACTATATTAAAAAGGTATAATTGAATATATTAAGCTCATTACTAATTAAAAATTTACTTAAAATAAATAATGACTTACTCAATATATGTCGCAACTTCCTCACAATTATTCAATGTTTACCAACTCACCATTTCAAGCTCGGCCCCGATAAGAAAATCACAAGAACATGCCCCAAGAGGATGCACTTTTTGAGTGAAGACATCCAATCCATCTTCTTGAGTCTCTCCATCGTAATTTTGTTTAGCACGATTGAACTTAACTTCAATTCCATTAAGATGCATGGAAAAAAATGATAAGCTTTTGTTAACAATATACGCTTCCGCTATAGAACCTTCGGGATGGTCTTTATTAAGAATATAACCCTTAAGTGTTCCCAAGTATGTAAAAATATAAAAATCATGTTATAATAAACCAATAAACTACAACAAAAAGTATACAATAATGACTAAATATATATAAAACGGACACCTTTTAATAGGACATATCCACCTCTATTGAACTGGTCCACCGAGCATAGCCTCTCACGGTAGGTGAACAGCTAAGTGTGTAAGGACAAAATTTCCAATTGGGTCCATTGTATGTTTTTGAAGTATTGTCGGAACAAAACATATTTTTGAGTCATAGATAGATTTTTTATTCATCACGATCCCACATAGCCTATGATACGGAGATTATTGATGACATTGTGGCAAAGATTCAAAGATTTATCATTCCGATTTATGGTGCATATTTCGTCTTAAGTCAAATTTCATTCCGAGATCGCTCAGGTATGAATGCGTAATGTTGATGGGACTCTTAAAAATATTTAATATGTTTAAGGATGTTATTTTATTGAGAAAATAATTTTAAAATGTTTCTAAAGGAGTTAAAAAAATTTACACTTCGTTTTATTCTGAGATAAGGATGAATTAGAGTTGTATAAAACACAAACTCTAATTATTTCTGGTTCAAATGACTTTAGTGGTCATTCAAGCGAGATATGCATGTCGTTCGAACGACATGTCCATCTCGTTCAAACGACGGGCTATTTCGTTCGAACGACACGCCGCCT
This sequence comes from Sambucus nigra, assembly GCA_949130495.1. Lineage (NCBI taxonomy): Eukaryota > Viridiplantae > Streptophyta > Magnoliopsida > Dipsacales > Adoxaceae > Sambucus > Sambucus nigra. The sequence goes on along the minus strand of OX422210.1, from coordinate 43,478,166 downwards.
CAAGAAAATTATTTAAGGCATGTTTCCCTTAAAATTTCGCAAGTGTGCAATCTGGAAAAATAGTATACAATCAATACTCATTATGCACATGTTTTCTAAGATTTTATAAGTAGAAAACATCCTTAAAGTTTCAAAGATTCGAGATTTCATTATCATTTCTAATTGTGATCTTATTTTTGCACCTGTTGGAGTTTGTTTTATACTTAAACATATTTGGGTTTTGCATAGAAAAAGCGAAGGAGTTCGTTTTTTTATTCCGTAGACGTTTCCAAGATACCGCGGTGGATACCGAGGCATTTATGGAGGCGAATGTGGTGGACTGGTATTGTAGAAGGATTCACGTGGGCATTGTGGAGGAGTGGTTGAAGATCAGAAGAGCGTCAAGACTTGTGGGGATCGAGTCATTGAGTAAGAATTGTTTATACTCCTTTTAATTTCACATCATAGTGAATGTCTCTGGCTTGGGCCGTCTAATTTTTTTTCCCTTTGTGGTTTCATCGTACATTTGGTGTTGTGAGCATTTTTTCTTTACTTTACTTGCTTTAATCGCTAGATGTATATTTAGGATTAATCAAGATAAAATTTGGTTAAGTTAAAATTGGTTCACAGCTTGGTGCGATTTAAAAATTGGAAAAAAGGGTTTTCATGAAAATAAAGTTGGTTTTTATCATCATTAAAACACATTTGAAAGAAAAAGGGGCCTACAAAGTGGATCATTGTATCGAAAAATACCATCGGATAAATCATTTCAAGTTTGCACAAAATTAAGACGATGTCTTTTTCCAATCTCTTTAGTTTTCTTCATATAAACTCTTACAACACAAGTCATTAAAGAACTTCCCCAATTCAACCAATGTTGTATATACGTCCTTAGGCAAATATCCACGAGCACTAATAGACAACAATTTTTGTAATAGAACATGACAATCATGACTTTTCTGTCCCGATACCTTACCGTCACTAACATTTACACATCGAGAGACATTGGAAGCATAAGCATTAGGAAACTCAAAAGATCTTAGGAACTCGCAGAAACCCTATTTTTCCAACTTCAAAAGGGTATACGATGCTGGTGGCATAATATATTTATCACCATTTCGTTTTAAATGTAACCCCTTTCTTATTTTCATATCCTCCAAATCTTATCTCACTTTATACGTGTCTTTTGTTTTCCATTCTATGTTTAATAATGTCACAAGTACACTCTTACATATATTTTTCTCAATGTGCATGACATCAAGATTATGGCACAACTTTAGTGTCTACCAATACGTCAATTAGAAGGAAATTATTTTTTGGTCCAATTCAACTCTTGAGGTGAACATTCCCGCTTCCTACCATCTGAGTTTTTCCCAGGGATACAATCATTAAGATAATTCAATTATTACAACACATCTTTTCCATCAAACTCTGTAGGCTTTGAATGAAGCTATTGCATAAAAAAGTTAGTTTTTTTCATCCTTAAAACACATTCGAAAGAAAAAGGGCCCTGCAAATTGGTATCAGAGCTAGAAACATTTTTATTTGTGTTTTGATCCCTTATGTTTTTAGGCTAAATTTTGGCAGTATGAAAAGTTTCGTGCTCTTGTTTATGATAGCACTAATTATGCTTATTGGAAGATGAGAATGAAAAGTGATTTAAAGTCCATTAATGAGCGTGTGTGGTTAGAATTTGAAAAGGTTGGTCACCATCAGTCTCATGAGAGGGAGAGGTCACTAGTTTGAAATCCGTTGAGTCACAGACTGATGCCGAACACAGACTTGCACTTTACAACTCTAAAGGTCTTCACGTAATTTCCTCAAATATCACACCAAAAGAGTATTATATAATCATGACTTGTGAAACTTCAAAAGAGGCTTGGTATACACTTTCACTTACTCACCAGGACACTAGCACGATTAGGGAATCTAAGTTACAAAACTTCACTAAACAGTTGAGATAATTAAGATGTTAGAGAGTGAGTTATTTGATGAGTTTTACACTAGGTTGTCTAATATTTTTAACTCATCGTTTAAGTTAGGAGAGAAGATTCTCGATAACCGTGGGATAAAGAAAATTTGAGATCTTTGTTGAGTAGGTTTTATGCGAAAATGACCATTTTAAACTCCTTAGGCATGCTTAAATCGATAAAACTTGAAGAGATTATAGGTGATCTACAAACCTATGAACTCGATATGTTTACATCCAAGCAAGTGCCAAAGAAAGAAAAGGGGATTTATTTGAAAGCCCAAAAGGAGGAGATTAAAGTTCTGGATGATGATTCCGATTCTGATTTTGAAGATGTAGACTTGTTGGCAAAGAAGTTGAACCAGTTTCTTAAATTTCAAAAGTAATCGAAAGATGCCAAAAAGTTTGAGAAATTAAGAACAACAAGATAGAGTCCACCCCTAAGGATAAGAATGAGAAATTTAGGAGGGATGAGTCGGATAGGTGTTTTGGGTGTGAGGGGTATGGTCATAAGGTTGCCGACTATCCCACTAGACTTAAAAAAGAGGGTAAGAAACCAATAGCTTATAATGCCTCCTTAAGTGATAGTGATCCGGAAGAGGGAGAGAGTTACCCAAACGAGAGCAATTTTGTTTCTTTCTTAGCATGTCATGTGAGCAATGACGATAAATATTCCTATGAAGATCCTCACATGCATGACACTTCTGAGGCCATTGAGTGTGAATCCCAAGTGAGAAAGGGTGAAGCAAGTCAGGGTGAGGAGGTTGATGTGAAAGAGTTGCAAGTTACATTTAATGAATTGTATGCTGAAGCGGTGAAGGTGAAAAAGGCAAACTTGAAATTGCAAGCTGGGTTGAATGGGTGTGTCATTGAAAATAACGATGCTTTGATTGAGGATCTTAGGGAACGGGAGAAAATGCTTAGGGAAAAACTAGAATATGTGGAGAAAGAGAGAAATAGTCTTCATGGTTTGATGGAGACTTTGAAAATGAGATTCTAGAGTTTGAGGAGTCTAGGTGTTTGCTTGAGTCTAGGATTAGTGAGTTAGAGGAAAATTTAAAGACTTGAGTAAAGTGAAGTTTGACTTGGAAGCTAGCTCGAAGAATTTGGATAGGATATTAGGCACAATCCAAGTCAAAGGTGATAAGTGTGGTATAGGCTACGATGATAGAGTTGTTTTTATTCCCAAAGTCAATTCCAACCGTGTGAGAGGGCAGACTAGGAACGCTAAGAGAGGATGACATTTTGGTAATCATTCTCACCATATTTACACTTACACAAATTGCGATAGGAAAGGTCACCTTAGACGTTTTTGCTATGACCTTTGGAATGCTCCTAGGAAGTTAAGGAATAAAGTCGTTTCGGTTCCCAAAACCCACATGCATAATTTCATACCTATTTCGGGTTAGGAAATCGGACTTAGAGGCTTCAGGACTTAAACTTCATGGTTCTCATTTGGTTGCACTTGATTCTTCCCATGCTAGATCTAAAGGATGATTGGGTTGTCATGTTTGTCATATGCTAGTCTTTGTATCTTGATTCATATTTTGCTATTGTTATAACATGTGTATCTTTTGTATTATATATTTTTCATTTATTGAGTCTTATTTAAAAATTCCAAAAAGATTTTGTTTTTGATAAAAAATTTTGAAAAATACAAAAAGATTTTATTTCTGGGTTAAAAATATTTTTAGAAAAACACAAAAAGATTTTCGGTTTGTTTTTGTGTCATGAATGTTTCATGTTTAATGTGGCATATTAGTGTGCTTGGACCCCCTTCATATCATTATCCATGTGGCTAGTATATTTGGTCATAAGTATCGATATATTGAATGATCTTAACCATTGTATTATGGGGTTGTTTTGAAGTTCATATGCATATGAATTGGACTTTATATATATGCCATATTTGCACACATGCACGAGTTAACATGCATGTTTGACATCTCATGCATATTTGAGTTTAGTGAGGCGTTCTTATCTCAATCTTGTCATCTATGAGTAAGTAAACTTAAGGAGGAGGTATGCATATAAGAACCGTTTACCGTGAGGATTGAATATTGTAAATATGACGAGTGTTCACGAAAAAGGGATGCGAGAGTACAAAATTGAGAAAATTAGAGACCTTAAAAGAGATTAAAAAGAAAATATAAATTTGAGGGAGTTTGGCTGGAAAAATTAAACGGTGTTGAAACATTGCATCATGACGCTATTATTTGTAGAATCTTTAATATTTTGAATTTGTGTGCTTGTTTGATTGTTTAGTTCAGTTAGCTCACCTTATTATTTGTCACATATGGCTAAAATCAAAGTTTGTTGACATATTTCTATCAATTAGAGCTTCTTAAACCTTTCAATGTGTTCGATTTATGATTTATTTGTTGTAATTCACAACCATTCACTCCATATCCATGTTTGAGCACAATAATTCCATGTTAGGCATAAAACTCACATAATTTTTTCTTTCTGTTTTGTGTCTGTTTTACCGTTTTGAGCTCCTTCCAGTTAGTTTTTTCAGGAAAAATTTTCACTGTGCAAAACCTTAAAATTTTCAGCATTGGAATTGAGTTTTTCGAATGTCGGTCAAACGACAATGAGGTTTCGTTCATGCGACTTGACCTTGTCATTTATAAAAGGAAAGTTGGCGTCGTTCGAGCGACCATATGAAGTCTTTTTGTTATTCTGTTTTAGTACCTGATGCATGCTGTTATATTATTTTTAGTACTATTAGTTGCTTCTGATCAGTTTATGCAACTCACATTGATAGATTTAATTATTATGCTGCATTATGTCAGTTTAATCACATATTTTCTGATTTTATTCATATCTCACATGTGATTATTGTGTACTAGTTACAAATTTGATATTTTGTGATTTTGATTAGTTGGTTGTTTATGTTAATCTAGAGATACTTCTTCGATCATTCATATTCTAGATTTGTTGATTTCGTCACTTATTGTCTATTTAATACAAAGAGGGGGGGGGGGGGGGGGGGGGAGATGTATGTGACTAGGGGGAGAGTTTAATGAGCATATATAATTGTCACTCATTGGTATCATTTTTATGATCATATTCTTTCATGATTATATTGTGTAGTTTACACATATTGGTATTGTGGATTACAGTTTGGAATCATGTTTTGCTCACATAACAAATGATTTGGATTTGATTTTGAATATTGGTTTATATCATTTGTTCCTCCATATGTCACTGGGAATTTTTCTATTTCATGTGTGTAGGTATGCTTTAAAGATTCGAGATTTCAAGACTACATCACATTCAGACGTTTTATGCTATCCGGGCCATTATTTTCTAGACTTGTCCTATAATTTTTTATTTTAGGTTTATGGGATGGGATTTAGGTGTCATACAGCTTAACGACCCCGCATAGGCCTTTCAGTGTTGAGTTTCGTCCCAGGATAGTCAAAGTGGGAGATTTGTAAGGAAAAAATTGACAATTGAGTCCATTGTATGTTTTTTACGTATTCTCGAAATAAAACATGTTTTTGAGTCATAGATAGATTTTTTAATTGTCACAATCCCACACAGCCTCTGACACATAAATTATTGAAGCAGTTGAGGTGAAAACTCAAATTTATCATGCCGATTTATGGTACATATTTCGTCTTCAGTCAAATTGCATTCCGAGATCGCTCAGGTATGAATGCGTAACGTTAATGGGACACGAAAAAATATTTTAATATATTTGTTGATACCAAATTTAATCTGCTAACATGGATCAATCATATAAATACACGTGGTGAATATGAAGACTTTGGACGAATAAGGTCCAAGCAACTCCAAAAGTCCGAGCAACTCAAGAGGGCCGAGTAACTAAGGCGGTTCGAGAAATTCAAGAGGGCAGAGTAACTAAGGCGGTCCGAGCAACTCAAATACTTGTGGCGTACACGTCAAGTATACCAGAAGAAAACTACGCATTAAATGTGCATTTATTATCATACAGATGTATACAACTGCATGAAGACAGCACATTATTCTTTCACATGTACAGCCACAAGGCTATAAATACGTTGTAACATCCTCATTAGAGGGGGACTCGGAATTTCTTGGTAAATCACTTATCGTGAATTCTTGACAAGCAATCAGCAATACAAAAACAGTGGACGTAGGCCATTTTATTAAGTCTGAAGCAATTTAAAAATTTGTTGTGTTATTTACTTATTCATTTTTATCTGTGATTAAAATAATTAGATCAAATCTAGTTTTTTACATCAATAGATTGGCGTCGTCTGTGGGAAATGACTGTAATTAGCGTTTTTCACCAAAACAACTCATCATCAATGGCTGATAATCCAGAATCCAGTAATCGAAACACTGGGATTCCTCCAAACCCTTCTGCTCTCCCAAATTTTTCAGATTTGGCGGGTATAATGGTTAATTTGGCCCAAGACCAGACGACCATGCAAGAAATCATATGACAACTTATACAAACCGTTCAAGGTGGAGCGCTAGGCCAATTCGAACAACGAAGTGTTCATAAAAATACTCATTTACTCTCTTCACGAACTAGGAGAACTTTATTTCTAGAGGAATCTCGATCTCGACGCACCGATTCCTATCGTATTGAAAGATTTACTGATCCTTCTTATCATCCTGGACGAACTTCCTCAGTACGAGCTACAGATACTCAACAAAACATCACTCTATCTCCAGAAAGGACAAGTGCTCTTGAAAGGTTGAGTAGAGTCTCTCCTTTTGATCGTTTGGGTCCTAGGAGGAATAGAAGTCCTCATAGGATTGTGTCAAGGAACTTTCATCGACCATCTGATTTAAAGGAAGGCTCTACCCAATCACGACCAGCTGCTCGTCACGAAAGATCCCAAGAGGCAAATTCAACGCGTTCAGTTGCTTGAACCAATAAGATCGAGGAAGGAAATGATGCATGGAAGGGCTCAATTCAAAGCTTGGAGGATAGATTAGGGGAGATGGCTAAAACCAAGAATCCTCTACAAAGGACTTTTGTCCGAGGAACACCATTCATACAAGAGATTGTGGACTTTCCCACACCGTCAAAATTCAAAGCCCAGGTAGGAACACCAAAATACGATGGAAAAAATGATCATGTTATCCATATAGAACAATACTAAGCAGCCGCTGATATCTATGTTGTTCTAGACGAGATGCGATGCAGGGCATTTTTAGGAACTCTTATCGGATCTGCTCAGATGTGGTACAATAACCTTCTTCGGGGGAAAACTGCGACTTTCTTTCAGCTAGCAGAAATTTAATTGGAATTTTTTATTTTGAAGCAAAGCCAGTCAAACGAGTAACACACTTGCTAAGTGTTAGACAAAAAACAGGTGAAAGCACCAGGGATTATATTACTCGCTTCAATAATGAGAAATTGGAAGTAATTGATTACGAGGAGAAAACTACAATTACTGCTTTGATGATTGGATTGTTACCCAATAAATTGTACTACACTTTAGCCAAAGATCCGCCTATGACCATGGCAGAACTGATGGCGAAAGCAGCTAAAAGCATGAATGCCGAGGAAGCCATGACTGCGAAGAAGAACACAGACACTAAGGAGGCCAAGGTGGAAGATGGTAAAACTGAAAAGAAGGATCAAAAGAATAATGGTGGTAATAGGCAATCAAAGGTTAAGCAAGTATTGGAACAGATGAAGAAATATAAAAATTATACTCCTTTGAAGGTGGATATAAATCACATTCTGGAAGAGATCAAGAATAGCGAGGAGCCAGCCTGGCTAGAAAAAATGAAAGCAGATCCTGATATGAGAGACAAGTCCAAATATTGCGAATTCCACAAAGATCATGGTCACACGACCAAGCGTTGCATAGCTCTCCAGAACGAAATTGAAGCACTCATTAGATGAGGAAAATTAACCAAGTATGTTGATCGTCAAAGAGATGGTCGAACCAACGAATGAGGAAGGCAAAGGTCTAAATCTCCTCCTTGGATAAAAGGTGATAAGAAAAGAGATCATGAAGATGATCCAGAAGATGACCCCGATCTCCCCAAAAGACCAATACAGCCAGAACGGGAGGTATTCTCAATCTACTTTGGATTATTTGAGTGTAATGTCATTACAGGTGGTGATGCAGGAGGAGGAGATCTTACCGCATAAAGGAAAGATTACCTTAATGAGGCTCAAGCTTGCTCATATATACAGCGAATAAATTTGGCTGAAGATGATCGTCCGAGGAAGGTGAATAAGGACAAACTATTCATTAGTATTTCTAAGAACGACCTAACAAGTGTATCATATCCTCATGATGACCCATTAATGATCAAAATGAGAATGAAGGAAGTAATGATCTCAAGAGTACTAATGGATAATGGCAGCTCGGTGGACATCATGTTCTACTCATGCTTTAACAGCTTGAATTTGAAGTTGGCCCAGTTGGAGCCTTATCACAGGCCCCTCCTCGGATTTACTGGAGAAAAAGTTTTTCCACTTGGGACAATCAAGTTGGATATGCTTATTGGTACATGGTCTGCTTGTCGGACAGAAAGAGTACACTTTTTTGTAATGGATAAAAATATCCAATCAGTCTATAATATTATCATGGGAAGGGTAGGTCTAAAAAAGTTCAAAGCAGTGTCATCTACTGTACATCAATGCCTAAAATTTTCAACCAATTTTGGAGTAGGAATTGTGAAAGGCTATCAGAAAGTAGCTCGGGAATGCTACTATTCATCTGCCGAACAGGAAGAACTGGAGGAATCCAGGAAAAAGACAGTACCTATCAAGTAGATGAAGGTTCAGAAATTGAAACATTAGATCCTAGAGACGAGTCACAACTTGTAAAAGGCCAAGTGGTGGAGCCAACTGAAAATGTCATTCTGGACGATGAGCCCCCGGAGCGAACAACTCAAATCGGTGCGTCATTGGATGCTTCACTAAAACAGGAATTGATAGCTTTCCTAAGAAGCAGAAAACAAACGTTTGTATGGAGCCACAGAGACATGCCAGGGATAGACCCAACCTTCCTATGTCACGAGCTTAATGTGAACAAGGAAATTAAGCCAGTAAAGCAAAGAAGAAGAATGTTCAGCCCTGAAAAGAACCAAGTTATACAAGAAGAGGTCGAGAAGCTTCAAAAAGCCTGTTTTATTGAGGATGTCAAATATCCTAATTGCCTAGCTAATGTGGTGATGGTGAAGAAGAAAAACAACAAGTGGAGGATGTGTGTGGACTTCACTGATCTTAATAAAGCTTGCCCAAAGGATCATTTCCATTTGCCTCGAATCGATCAATTGGTGGATGCTACCTCGGGACACGAATTATTGAGTTTCATGGTTGCTTATTCTGGTTACAACCAGATTAAAATGAAGCCTGAAGATAGGGAGAGTACCTCTTTTATCACCCCAAGGGGAACTTATTGTTATAATGTTACGCCTTTTGGATTGAAAAATGCAGGTGCAACATATCAGCGGCTGATGAATAAGGTGTTTGCAGAGCAGATCAGTCATAACATGGAGGTTTATATTGATGATATGCTGACGAAGAGCAAGAAAGCTGCTGACCATCTAGTTGATCTAGGTCAAACCTTTGATCAACTAGAGAAATATCAAATGAAGTTGAATCCCACCACATGCATATTCGGAGTACGAGAAGGCATGTTTCTCGGATACATTGTTAATTAACGAGGGATTGAGGCGAACCCTGAAAAGATCAAGGCTCTATTAGAGTTACGATCTCCAACCACGAAGAAGGAAGTGCAAAGTCTCACATGACGAGTTGCTACACTTAACAGATTTGTGTCACGAGCAACTGATAGATGCCTCCCATTCTTCAAAACACTTCGAAAAACTTTTAAGTGGAATAATGAATGCGAGGATTCTTTTCAAGAATTGAAAAAATATCTAGGGACACCTCCATTGCTGTCCAGGCCAGTGATGGGAGAAATATTATACTTGTATCTAGCAGTCTCGGAGAATGCTGTTAGCTCGGCATTGATAAGAGTGGAGGATGGAGTGTAGAAACCAGTATACTACCCCAGCAAGGCTTTCCAAGGAGAAAAAATCAGATATCCAAGGTTAGAGAAGTTGGCATTAGCGCTGATTGAAGCCAGCAGAAGAATGAGACCATACTTCCAAGCCCATACTATAGTTGTGTATACTGATATGCCATTAAGGCAAGCTCTACATAAATCGGAGAAATCAGGAAGATTGATGTACTGGGCAGTGGCACTCGAAGAATATGATGTAATTTATGAGCCCAGGTCATCGCTCAAAGGGCAAGCATTAGCAGACTTTATCGCAGAGTTTACTCAAGAAAATGCCGCCGAAGAACAGGATTTGAAAGCTGATCAACCTGTAGATGTTACAGGATCATCAAAATTAAACCCCGACCAACTTACTTCGGTAGACGAGGAAGAAAAGATGACTGACGAGAAACTAGAAGTATTGAAGAAGGATAAAAGTAAGTATCAGATATTTCACCGAGAAACTCTCTCGGATCAAAATTTTGACAATTAGTTACCCGTATGGAATTTGTATGTATACGGCTCTTCGTTCATTGCAGGCAGTGGAGCAGGGATTATTTTGAAAAGTCCAGATGAGGTTGATATGGAGTATGCTCTGCGCTTTCAATTTAAAGCTTCTAATAATGAGGCCGAATATGAAGCAATGATTATGGGTTTAAGTCTAGCCAGAACGGTGAAAGCAAAGCAGATTGTTGTATTCAGCGATTCGCAGTTAATCGTAAATCAGATTCTCGGAGTGTATGCAGGAAAGGGAGAATTAATGATCAAGTACCATGCAAAAGAAATAGAGTTGGTATCAAGTTTTATTATTGTTCAGTTGGTTAGAGTATGAAGATTAGAGAATGAAAGGGCAGACGCCCTAGCCCGATTAGTATCAGCCATCCGCACCGAGCTACGAAGAACAATCCCAATAGAGATTCTAGCTGGTCGGAGCATAGATGAAAATTGGATTATGAACTTCATTGCACTGGATTTGGGACCATCTTGAATGGATCCCATCAGGGCTTATATTGAAGAGGGAACTTTACCAATTGATAAACTCGCAGCTAAGAAATTAAAGTTCAAAGCTGCTCGTTATGTATTAACCAATGGTATTTTATATAGAGGAGGAGTTACAACAGCGCTACAAAGATGTGTTCATTCCTCCGAAGTGAAAGACTTGATCGAAGAGGTTCACGAAGGGTCTTGTGGAGCCCATGTAGCAGGTAGGACGCTTCTATAGAGAATAACAACACAGGGTACTATTGGCAAATAATGAGAGCCGACTGCGTGGCTTATGCCAAGAAATGCGATAAGTGTCAACGTTTTTCCTTTGTCCGAAGAACTCCCTAAGCATTGATAACACCCATCACGTCCCCTTGGCCATTCGCTATATGGGGAATAGATTTGGTCGGACCACTACCAACGACTAAGGGAAGATTCAAATACTTAGTAGTCGTAGTGGATTATTTTACTAAATGGGTCAAAATTGAACCTCTCATTGATATGACATACAACAAAGTCTATCAATTTATTTGGAAAAATATAATTTGCAGATACGGACTCCCACATGCGTTCATTACTGACCATGGAACCCAGTTTGACAACGAAGAGTTTTCTGCATATTGTCATCAATCCAATGTACTGAAGGTCCATTCTGCACCAGGCCATCCCCAAAGAAATGGTCAAACTGAGGTGATAAACAGAACGCTGCTGAATGGTTTGAAAAAATGACTAGATGATGCAAAGGCAAATTGGATTAACGAGCTACAATCTGTGCTTTAGGCCTATCGCACCACACCACGAACAGCAACTGGAGAGTCCCCATACATGCTGGCATTTGGGAGTGAAGTTGTCATACCTGTTGAATTAGGCCTACCTACACATAGGGTACTTAATTTTAATTATCCTGTTAGTGATTTGATGAGAAGATTAGACCTGGATATGATAGAAGAAGTCAAAGAAGAAGAATCTATCACGAATGCCGCGTATCAACAACGAACAACTTCATTCTACAATAAAAGAGTTAAGAAATGTGATTTGAAGGAAGGGGGTTATGTGGTGAAGAAAGTCATCCAAAAGCATAATAAACTAGAAGCCAAATGGCACGGACCCTACAGAGTGACAGAAGTTGTTCGTCCAGGGACATACAGGATTGAAACCTTGGAAGGAGAAGAATTCAAGAATGCATGGAATGCAGAGCATCTACGAAAGTATTATCAGTAGTTGAAATTTCTATGTAATACAATTTCTTCAATATGAATAAAGTGATGTTTCCCCATTTTTCTTTATTCATTCGAATTTTTTTTGGAATATTAGTGCTACACACTATACAAGTCAAATACCACCAACTCCGGTTGGTCGACAATTCAATTACCACCAACTCTGGTTGGTTGGGAACTTTATACGACCAACTCCGATTGATCGACAATTCAATTACCACTAACTCTTGTTGGTCGAGAAGCAATTACCACCAACTCCGGTTGGTCGGCAATTCAATTACCACCAACTTCAGCTAGTCGGGAACTTTATACGACCAACTCCGATTGACCGACAATTCAATTACCACCAACTCCGGTTGGTCGGGAAGCAAATACCACCAACTTCGGTTGGTCAGAAATTCAATTACCACCAACTCCGGTTGGTCGGGAACTTTATACGACCAACTTCGGTTGGTCACCACCAACTCCGATTGGTCAGGAAGCAAATTACCACCAACCCCGGTTGGTCGGGAAGCAAATACCACCAACTCCGGTTGGTCGACAATTCAATTACCACCAACTCTGGTTGGTCGGGAACTTTATTTCACCAACTCCGGTTGGTCGGCAGTTTAAAAACCAAACAGGACATTTTTTTCTTTCTTCAGATATACATACATGTTCATTAGTAAATAAAAGAGATCTTTCATAAAATATTTCCAAACCAATGACAATCAAATTGCAAAGAAAACTAAGGATTTCTTCATTAAAACCAGAACAAATTACATATAATATAAATGGAAGATTACATGAATGGAGTTAATTTACATAAACAAATTCTACTCTATAGGTTTCTTTCCCTCTGCCTTTGACACAAGATCTACCCCAGCTGGAGGATCATCAAGACTATAAGGGGAATTTATGAAGTTCAGATCTTGCAGCATTCTGACGTTCATTATAGATGGACGATCAAGCAGGTGTTCTGGGTGAGATATTTTAAAATTTGAATGAAGACTATAATCATCAAGATACTTGGAGATTAGAACGCGAGGAATGGCCCGGGCTAGAATCCAACTAAGGTCAAGCTTAAAAGGAGGCACAGGTAGATCAAGAACTCCAGGAGCATAGTAATCCCACAAGAAATTACCTCTCTCCAATTTTAGAACACAAAGAGCATTCAACCATCCCTGTTTATACCCTTCGTTGTTTGACTGTTCTAAACGAGCATCAAGATGACAAAGTGCTTCGTTATACCCGGTCATCCAAAATTCTCTAGGCTGCTTATGGAATTGATAGGTTAATCTTTCAAGTTGCTCATTAAGCTTCTTCACCAAAATTTCTTTACTCTCCAGAGCAGAAGCGTGATTGGAAAGTTTTTCGGAGAGGTTCAGAATTTCTTTAGACATATCTGCCAGGGCTTGGTTCTTTGCCATCAACTGGAATGCCTAGTTCTCCAAGGCTGATTGAGTCCTCGCCTCTTCAACTGAAATTCGAACAGCCCTTTCTCGTCCACGAGAAGAAGATTTTGTTCGACCACGAGTAGATGTGGAAGGTCCAGTTCTTTTCAAAGTCTCCAACTCATCTAGTAGTTTGGCATTCTCTACCTCCAAGAAAGAGAAACCTTCGTCATTAATAGGGACCAAGGATCCCGAGGAAGATGCTGCAGATTTTAGTTGGGTTATCTCTTCTTGCAAAACAATATTTTCCTGCTCCAACAGTTTAGCGATCTGCCTATGCTCCTCAACCTCAAGCTTTAGAACGCTCTCTTTCTTCTCATAAGCGGAGATGAATTTGTCATAACCTTTTTCAGCACTTAATTGCTGAAATTTCTTTTCATACCCTTGATGCAGAAGGGTAGAGGATTTTTTGTACTACTTCTGGAGTTCCTCGATCGTTCCTTGGAGATCCTCAATCATCTCATAATAAGCCACATTATTGGCAACATCGCGATCGAGCAAGCACTTCAGATATTGGTAAGCTCCAACTGCTCGTTCATAAGCATCTGAACCCAGGATATCAATGATTTGAGGCTCATTAAGATCTGCCTTAAAATAATTGTTGCATTTTTTCATTAATGATGTGTCATGAGTTGATAACAACTCCATCATGTCCATAAACTAGCAAGGATAAAGAGATAAAAAGAAATCAATGATGATACAAGCAGAGCAACGACAAGATAAAGGATAAGAGAAAGTTAAGACGAACAACCGAAGTTCAAATTTTATTTCATCACAAGAAGAATTACATAGTTCAAAATTAAATTCAACAAAACAACAAAAGAAAGATCCGAACAACTTTACACCTTCTCCTTGCTTCCTAGGAATTCCTCGGAAGGCTTGGACAAAGAGGTTGGTTGCTCGGAAGGCAAAGAAAGCTGCTCTACAGAAGTGTTTGCTGGTTGGAGTAGCTCGGAGCAAGGTTAAAAAGCAGGGACCTGGTCTCCCATTATCATGGAAGATTCCTCTGAGGAAGCTTCGTCCTCTTTTTTTTCTCAAAGAGAGGGAGGAGGGCCATGGGTGTATCGCTGGAACAATTCAGAATTCTCAGCAATATTTAGCTCCTGCAGAGCTGCAACCCATTCATCCCTAAAAAATTTGAGTCTGACATACTCCATTTGAGAAGACATGGCAGCCAGGCCTTTGTTCCATCCTTTGTCCCAACCAGCGCTGAAGGACTTTTTAACTGCATTCTTTCTTTTTGACTTCTCCGAGGAAGTTCTCTCAATAAAAAAGTTCCTCGGCAGACTTCAATTTCCCTTCCACCTCCTGTTTCTGGTGATCAACATCATGAAATCTACCAACTCCCTCTTCAGTATTTTTGAGCTTACTCTAAAGCTCTTCAGCATTCTTGAGCTTTTCCTCAAGCTCTTATTCTTCTTCTCAAACTCTTTAAATTTTTTCTCCAATTCCATGAAGGCTTCCATAGCGCTCAACGGACTTAACCTGCTTCTCCCAAGAAACTTTATTTTCCTCATACTTCTGATGAGAGTCTTTCAAAGACTGGGTTAATCCTGTAAAAGCCTTTTCCACTCCATCCGAGGAACCGGATGCCCTGATGGCTTCATCCCTTTTTACAATATTGTTGAAACACGTTACCAACTGAAAAAAGAAATAACTCTAAGTTAATGTATGAACATAGTATTAAAAAGTAAAAGGTTCATATCAATAACACTTACTGAGGCAATGTGTTGAGCAGCTAAAGCAGTAACTCTCTTATGAGTGAGAGTATTTTCAATATCATGGGCTTCTGGGATAGTCCAGGATTTTACTAAGCCCACAGGGGAGCTCGGAGGAATGAAGGTTGGAACACTACTCGCAACGTTGGAAGATTGAAAGGTAGGATCAACAGTTTTCTCAGACGAACCCTTCCTTAATCTCCTTAAAGGAGCAGGTGGGTCTTCAATCAATGATGTTGTCTTTGTTGGAGAAATGACAATGACATCACTTAAAGGGATAACAACAACAACCTTTCTCGGGAGCATAGGGGGCTTTTCAACGATCTTGCTCGGAACCAAAGGAGGCTTCTCGCTAAATTTCTTGGCAGCATCGGAAGAGGGTACCTCTACAGTCTTTATTCCCTCTTTTGGGACATCATTTTTACTTCTCTTTGCCTCCACAGCAGGGGGGGAAGACTTCAAAAAAGGAAGGATCTTTTCTTCTCTTCATTATATCACTGATAGGGATATTTCATTCAGAAGAAGAACCTTCCACACTAGTATCAGCAGCTAGTACTTGGTCAAGGTCAACTATCACAGGACGAGCAATAAAAGATGAGCTCGAAGTTCTATATTGCCACAAATAAGATGCAGGCCTAATGTGCTCCCCAGTAACAGATTGATGCAAACTCTAGATAAGTTTTAAATTTTTTATATTGATATCAATCTCTTTTGGGGGCTTCCTTTTACTGTCAACTATAACAAACAAAACCAAATGTTAGTAAAGCATTTTATCAAACATAAAGAAAACATGATTTCAGGAATGAAATAAAAATAAAAACAACCTATCCCATTGCCATTAGGTGGACACTTGGGACCTTGGTACACCTCATTTTCATCAAGTGGAGGGTGTTGCCAATTTTTCATCACTACCCCGTGATCAAAATAGTCTTTGTAGGTATCAGGAAGATTGACAACTAAAGCTCTATTTAAAAATCTAGCTTTTAAATAAAAGTACTATCGCTAGTGACCCATCTATAGCAATACATAATTTCTAGGATCCCTAAACGAGTCCCATGGATTTGATTTAATTTATGTACACCATTAACTACCCTCCATGTATTTTGAGCTATTTTTGCAGGTACAATATCGAAATATTGGCAAAACTCCAAACGCAGTGGATTTGGCGGGAAAGAAAAGCCACATTCGACTACAAAGATACTTGGAAACCAGTGTCCCTCTGCCAAGGAAAATAAATCAGAAGGACCAGATAATTCTTCCAAAATAACCCATGAAGGGATTGAAAAATTAGACCGAAACTTGTCTAATGACTCAACAGGATAAACTATGGTGAATAAAGAAATTAAAGAAGAAGGAAGAAAATCTTACAGAAGAAATAGAGATCAGTTGTCAATAAACGATGGAAAATAACGAAGGCACAAGATAGAGAGAAGGTAAAGAGTCCAAGGATACAAATTTGAAAAAGTAAAAGACGATAGGATTTTCGGTAGCGCCTAAATACCTTACCTCGGGAATGGAAAAAAGTAATGATTATAGAGAAAGACATTTGCGTTACCGGCGGCTAAAAGGAGAAAAAGGAGCACGAAAATCGAAGTGGCTGGAAAAATTCAAAATATCCATGAAGTCTGATTCTATGAATTCAAAGAGGAATTAAATGCAAGGAAATCACTCCTACAATTCAGGATGACTATTTAATCTCATCATATTTCGAGAAGAATGTTCCACACTCCTCCTCAACCTCGAACTGTGAAACATTGGGGGCTTCTGTTGATACCAAATTTAATCTGCTAACATGGATCAATCATATAAATACACGTGGTTAATATGAAGACTTTGGACGAATAAGGTCCAAGAAATTCTAAAAGTCCGAGCAACTCAAGAGGGCCGAGTAACTAAGGCGGTCCGAGCAATTCAAGAGGGCCGAGTAATTAAAGCGGTCCAAGCAACTCAAATACTTGTAGCGTACACGTCAAAGATACCAGAAGACAACTACGCATTAAATGTGCATTTATTATCATACAGATGTATACGGCTGCTAGATGACAACACATTATTATTTCACATGTACAACCTCAAGGCTATAACTACGTTGTAACATCATCAATAGAGGGGGACTCGAAATTTCTTGGTAAATCACTTATCGAGAATTCTTGACAAGCAATAAGCAATACAAAAATAGTGGACGTAGGCCATTTTATTAAGGATGAACCACTTTAAAATTTGTTGTGTTATTTACTTATTCATTTTTATCTGTGATTAAAATAATTAGATCAAATCTAGTTTTTTACATCAACAATGTTTAAGGATGTTTTTTTATTGAAGAAATTTTAAAATGTTTTTAAAACAGTTGAAAATGTTTATACTCTGTTTAATTCTGAGATAAGGATGTATTAGAGCTGTATAAAACACAAACTCTAATGTTTCTAGTTCAAACGACTTTAGTGGTCATTCAAGCGAGATATGCATGTCGTTCGAACGACATGTCAATCTCGTTTGAACGAGCTGCCTCAAAAAAATTATTTAAAGCGTGTTTCCCTCAGAATTTCACAAGTGTGAAATCAGGAAAAACAATATACAATCAGTACGTGTTCTTCACATGTTTTCTAGATTTTCTAAGTATAAAAACATCCTTAGAGTTTCAAAGATCCAAGCTTTCATTATCATTTGTGATTGCGATCTTTGTTTTGCACCTGTTGGAGTTTGTTTTATACTCTAACATTGTTGGGTTTTGCATAGAAGAAGTAAAGGAGTTTGTGCTCCGATTCCATAGATGTTTCTAAGCTACATCGATGGACACCGAGGCATTTGTGGAGGCGACTACTGTGAACAAATATCGTGAAAGGATTCGGGTGGGCATTATGGAGGAGTGGTTGAAGATCAAAAGAATGTCAAGACTTGTGTAGATCGAGTCATTGAGTAAGACTTGTGCATATTCCTTGTAATTCTACATCATAATGATTTTCTGGCTTGGGCCGTTAGAGATTTTTTCCCTTTGTAGTTTCCTCGTACATCTGGCGTTATGAGCATTCTTTTCTTTACTTTACTTGATTTAATCACTGATGTATGTTTATGATTAATCAAGATAAAATTTGGCTAAGTTAAAATTGGTTCACAACTTGGTGCAGTTTAAAAATTGGAAAATGGGTTTTCATAGAAAGAAAGTTGGGTTTTATCATCCTTAAAGCACATTCAAAAGAAATAGGGGCCTATAAAGTGGATCATTATATTGAAAAATACCCGCGGATAAATCATTTCAAGTTTGCACAAAATTAAGACGATGTCTTTTCCAATCTCTTTATTTTTCTTCATCTAACATCTTACAACACAAATCATTAAAGAACTTCTCCAATTCAACCAATGTTGTATATACGTCCTTATGCAAATATCCACGAGCACCAATAGCCAACAATCGTTGTAATAGAATATGATAGTCATGACTTTTCTATCACCATACCTTACCGTCACTAACATTTACACATCGAGAGACATTGGATGCATAAGCATCAGGAAACTCAAAAGATCTTAGGAACTCGCAAAACCCTTATTTTTCCAATTTTGAAAGGGTATACAATGCTGGTGGAATCATATATTTATCACCATTCCTCTTTAAATGTAACTCCTTTCTTATTTTCATATCCTCCAAATCCTTTCTCACTTTATACATGTATTTTTTCCCTTCTATGTTTAATAATGTCCCAAGTACACTCTCACAAATATTTTTCTCAATGTGAATGACATCAAGATTATGGCGCAACTTCAGTGTCTCCCATTACGACAATTGGAAGAAAATGCTTTTTTTGTCCCATTCAGCTCTTCAGGTGTACGTTTGCGCTTCCTACTGTCTGAGTGTTTCCCAGTGATACAATCATTAAGATAATTCAATTGTTCCAACACATCTTTCCCATAAAACTCCGTAGGCTTTGAACGAAGGTCCTACATGCCATTAAATTTTTTACTCTTCCGTCGTTTATGGTTTGGCTCCAAATATTGACGTTGGCCCATATAACAAATCTTACTTCATAAATTCTGTGAAGAAGTATGCATATTACAAGTGGGGCATGCCATGAATCCTTTAGTGATCCATCTGGATAAGTTACCATAGGCTGGAAAGTCATTTATTGTTCATAAAATTGTGGCATGCATTTGAAATGCTTTTCCTGTAGACGTGTCATATGTCTCCACACCAACATCCCATAATTCCTTCAAGTCATCAATATGTGGTTGTAAATACACATCAATGTCCTTAACAGGTGCCTTGGGTCCAGGAATGAGCAATGACTTCATGAAAAATTCTTCTTCCATGCATTTCTAATGAGGTAAATTGTAGGTCATGAGTATAATAGGCCACATGCTATATAAGTTCTTCATGTTACCAAACAGGTTGAACCCGTCGCTTGCTAGGCCAAGATGCACATTACGAGGATTTAGAGAGAACCATTCACGGTCTTTATTAATTTCCTTCCAAGTATTAGAGTCAGCGAGTTATCTTAACACAATGTCATTTGCACACTTCTCTTTATGCCACCTCATATCCTTAGCTATTTTTTTCGACATAAACAATCTTTTGAGTCTGGATGTTTGCGATAAGTAACGAAGAACCTTATATGAAATCCTCTTACCCTTGCCGTCATTGATCTTTCATTTAGACTACCCGCATATCGGACACTCTTGTATATTCTCATTTTCCTTTCAAAATAATGCACAATAACTTTTACAAGTACGAATCCACACATATCCTAATCCCAAATCAAGTAAAATTCTTTTTGCCTAATAATATGACTTTGGAAGGGTCTCGCCATCCGAAAAAGCTTCTTTCAATAGCTCGAGTAGCATGTTGAGTGATTTATCACTCCAGTGATTAATTACCTTCAAGTGTAGCAACTTGACAAGAAAATCCAATGTAGAGAATTTTTTACAATTGGGGTAAAGTTCACGTTCAGCTTCGCTAAGTAATTTTTCAAAGATTTTCTTCTCCCCACCATCAACAATAATGGGAGAATCACCATGAGATGAATCAACTGGACTATCTTTTCTTCTCCCCACCATCAACATCTATGAGAGAATCACCGTGATACGAATCAACCGGACCACTAGTAACTATGAATGTTCCTATATGCATGTCTTCTAACATATCATGCATTTCATCACCACTATCCTCTTAATTATATGTTATCTCTTCATCGATATCATCACCATCTACATCAACATGTGCACTACTATACACCAAGCATTCAGAGTTATCCCCATGATATATCCATTGAGTAAAAGTTATGTAAAAACCATTCAAAAATAAGTGATCCTCCACTTCATCAATTTTTCTAACATCAATATTTAAGCAATCGCAACACAGACATCTAGTTTCATTTTTTTGCCCCATATGATTCTTCACAAATTGAATGAATGATCTAAATCCCATCACATAATTCTCACAAAATTGATCCTTTTCGTGCATCCAACTTTTATCCATTTCATTTTAAACAAAATGACAACAAAAACTCAATTTATTTACACATTAATATATTAGAACAAGACCATATATTTTGTAATATTGATTATAGGCATGTTAAAAGCATCCTATATTCCAGTCAGGCTAAAAATGCATATGGAATCGTACTGACCTCAAAGTTGTTATAACTTTTAAAGAAAAATCAAAATAGGTACATATGGGAATTATGAAACAAAGAAATAAATATTGAGGTTTATAGTGTGATAAAAAATTGCATATTCAAGCGTACCAATTGCATACATAAAATATGGAACTGTAAACAAAGTTAGTTTTATAGACTTTAAAAGTTTCGAACTCACTCGATTTGAATTTATTTTTAAATCAGGACATTCGATACAACCTTACTCGAGTCAGAATTTGTTTGAAACTTTCACAAGTTAGCACTGTTGCTACTAGTGTATTAACTTGAGCATTCATAAACAAATTTCTTATTTAGGAATTACATCGAGCAGGTACTTTGCAAATGCAGACAAAAAAAAAACCATTTGCTTAATATCTTCTCTCAACAACCCAAATAAATTCAAACACAAAACAAAATATACCATTCATTTGACATTTCAAATCAACTTGCCTCCTTAATAAATTTTATATAGTGAAGATATAAACATCGCCTAGATATAATATTAAAGGTATAGATAATTAATAACTTATTATACAAATTTTACCGTAAAGGACAGTCAGTGTCTCGAAAGGAATGAATGTTTCAAAATGACATCATTTCATTTGAAATAAATATATTCTACAGTAAAGAACATGAAAGAATATAAGATAAAATAACTTTTGTTTGATGATATCTAGAAGTGCGTCGATCGAAGAAATTTGAACAGTAGTTGTTGATAGTCTGATTGAAAGATTAAAACAGTAGCTATTTTTCGTGATTATAACACGTGTCCTTAGTACACACATGTTTCCCATTTGACCCCTTTAACCAATAAGTAAGACTTCCAATTAAACATAAGAAAGTGACATAAATTCCTTAGAATCAATCCAAACTTTCAAACCACACTACGGACATAATTATTACAACAAGAGATAAAAATTCAAAAGAGAATATTCATCTAAAACAAAATTTGCTGGTTGAGTCCAAAAATAGCATGAGTACTAAATAACATTAAACAAAGTGAAACAAAATATTTAAATCCAACAGAGAATACCTAAAGCAACAAGACAGTGAAGGAAAGAAATACCTAAAACACCAAGACACTAGTACAAATAACATTAAATCCAATTATAAGAGATACTAAAAGTATAAATAAGAATAATGGAAAGATGAGAATGGTGAGACAAATATGACAAATATGAGAGCATCACCTTTGCACCTTGAGTTCTGTTGACAAGAGGTACCAATCCTTGTTACAGAGTGGATCAACTCTGTTTATACAAAACATATACAAATACATTCATACATACAGATCAAAAGAATATATATTGAAATCACAAATATGTTTTCAACATTCGTATACAAAAAAAAGCATCGTACTTGCTATAATATGGTTTCAACATGTTGAAACCACATTATAATAAGCTAAAATACCTATATAAACACGAAACAAAACAAAACAAAACAAAACATCACCCAAATTGTTCAACAACAGCAAAATCACAGAAGAACATCATTGTGATAACCACTACCACTATTTCACACATAAATGAAAATCCCACTGAAATCAAACAAATAAACGAAATTGTAAAATGAAAAACAAACAAAGCCAAAAACCAAAAATGAAAATAAAAAATCGAATCAAGTGAAAATGAATCAAAATTGTAATTATTTAAACATAAACCCTATATCTAATCTATTCAATTCATCCAAAATCATATGTAAATTATAACTACATTTGAGTACCTTTTGATCGAGATCTAAACCTTTTGAAAATGAACCAGATCCCTTCAAATTGTTGAGTATCATCAGTACAAATTCAATTCTGATTTTTTTATTTTTAAACCACCTAAAACACCAAGACAGTGATGGAAAACAATGCCTAAAATAATAAATAACATTAAATCCAATTATAAGTGATACTAAACGAGAGCCATACCTAAATCATCAAGATAGTGATGGAAAGTACGGAGGCTGAATTTTTTGCGACTCTAGGTTTTTCAGATTCAGAGATTGAAAAGGGAGGATTCAAATGGACTCGATTGAATAATAAAATCAAGGTTTGAGTGAAGGTTGTGAAGGTTAAATTTGTGTTGAAATGGACGGTCATGGCTTTTAAGTGAAGATTGCGAAGGTTTTGAGAGATTGAGGTTTTTAGAACTACTTTGAAAATCGATCGTGACTTTTCAGATATGTTTTTTTAATGGGTGAATTAGTTCTAAGTAACTTAGGCAACGAAAGTTTTTTGTTACTCAATAGTTTTATTTATTGCTACGAAAATTATTATAGGTAATTATATTAATTTTGCGGTAAAAAGATATGGCAGAATTTTATTTTAAGAGGGAAGGTTTGACGCCATATTTATTACCATTGCACTACGATATTTAGTGTTTCGTGGCTAATGATACAATTTTTTGCTACAACTGAAATTTCATTGTCGAAAGTTACTTTTTAGCCATGAATTCAATTTCATTATCAAATAAATTATTGCTAGAACTAATATTTCTTGTAGTGGTAAGGACGATTTGTGCACGGGGCGGACCTTTGAAAACGGTATTTAGAGCCCTTCAATTGTTGGAGTCAAACGGGGCCCGAAAGCGCCCAGCTGCCTCTAGATCGGTGCTCAGAGTATGTCCTAGGGTTTACGGTGATCGAGTAAGTGCTAGGGACCTAAGGAGGTCCTTAGGGGGTCCTCGGATGGGGTGTTTACGTACTTTAACATCTAAATGTCAACCACACGATCCGAGAAATATATAAGTCATATTTAATATTTTATAGTAAATTAAGTTATTTATTATAAAAATGTGGGGTTTAACTCGTGATATTTTTTTAAACTTTTCTTAAAGTGTTTTTATGATAGACATTAAAAATTGCATTGAGTTGATCATCTAACTATCTGTCCTTAGATGTAAGGTTTTTACTTTCATTCAATATTTCAATTGTATGAGGTTCTTGAGTTATTTATTTAATCATTCATAGATTTTATTTTTGAGCCCGTGGTGGGATCAAAAGTTGTTTACTTATTCATCTTGAGACAGTTAGTGTTGTGGAAACTGATTTAGTCATTTTATTCAGTTTTGAGACTTATATATTCTCTATCATTTTAATTTTGCCTTTTATATACTTTTGTAAGTGATTTTAGATTTTATTTTTTTATCGTTGATGCTGAGAATGATATAAATTATTTGACGTCCCCTATATTCGTATTATTGGACTGGCGAGTTGATATGTGTAAAATTGGGAGTGTTACTGTTAGTATCAGATCTAGGTTTCAATATCCTAAGTGCTTGGAATTTTGATTACGTTCTGCATTGCCCTCTTTGATAATATAATCATATTGCTAGGTTATATTGTGCACTCTATTTATGATGGTAATCTCATATGAATTTATTGGTTTTCTTTCAGATGGTAAATTCTAGAGCTAGGAGAGTTCGAATAACTATAGCTAGGGCTACCAATCAGAAGACTCAATCGAACCAACAACCATAACGTTAGGCAACACCGACATAACCTATCGATATGGTTTCCAATATTTCTTAGGCAATCACAACCTGTGTAGACTCCACATTTCATAACCTTTAATATCCCCAACAACCACATATGCAGGTAATTGTACCAGCTCTACTGCTAATTACTACGTTGGAGAGAGCATGGAGGTAATTTTCTAATTGAAAGATGCTAAAGTTTAAAGGATCTACAAACATTCTTGTGTAACATCGGTGGAGGAAGGATATAAAGACGAAATTAAGGATGGTTGATTACAGTGATGGCCAAAGGCTAGTGTTGGCCTCTGGGAGATACATTGTAATTATGTGAGTCCACTACCACCATTAAGAAAAAGAGTACTATGCCCATTGCAGAGTTCAACACCAGATTTGAGGTTAAGTATATTCCTCCAGAAGTGTGGGAAAAAAAGAAAAGGGAGTTATTTAGGTTTGATAAGGGTGATCGTACAAATCCTGAGTATGAGAGGGAGTTCACTAGCCTTTACTTATTTGCACCAAAAGATGTAGACACCAAGGCAAAAAGGATGGAGTGCTTCATTAAGTCACTGACTTTGGAGATCAGAGAAGATTTAATGGGGAACCCGAATTACAATACATACACTCAGATGGTTAATGTCGCACTAATGCATTGCTAGAACCACCACGAGTTTTGGAAGGTGAATGAGGGAAAGAAATGTTGTAGGATCATGTCCAGACAGGAAGGCAAAATAGATAGTAGTATAGTATAGTCTTCTGGTACACAGGAGTCCCAATAGTCAAAGAGGAAATAACACGAGGATCAATCCCATAAGAGATACAGGGATACAATGATCGTTGTTGTCGATAGGGTAAAGTCCAGCAGCAAGGTAGGAATTAATAGGGTATGTTTCTCGGCATTTGATTCAATTGTGGTGAGTAGGGACACACAATTTAGAGATGCCCGAGGTAGGGACAGAGATGACAACTACGGTATTAGGCACCATAAGGTCAGTGTTAGCGACTACCATCCCCATTAGTTATGGAAATTCTAGTCTTAGCAACACCACCACCAGCCTACCAGTGGGTCCATTAATAGTTATGATATTGTTGTGTTTATCACATCACTCTGGGGGACGCACATGCACTAGTTCAGGTGGTTGAGGATATGTTTCCTATCAATGGGAGTTTAGGTTGTATTTTATTTGATATGGGTGCCTTTCATTCATTTGTTAGTATAGAATTTTCTCAGTCATCGAAGATAAGAAAATTAAGTGTCTAATATTTAATTACATATAGACTCACAACTCGGTGGGGATACACCTATTCCCCATATATGTCACGATATAGGGGTAGTTATTGGGCAAATACGATTTGTGGATATATATATATATATATATATATATATTTCAAAATTTTGGGGTTTTTGTATATACTATTCATTTAATACATAAATTAACACTACACCAAAATGGTCAAATTGTCATCTTTCAGCCGGCCACCCTTGTCAAGGTCATTGACCGTGACACAAATCTCACGTTTTGTGTCACGATCATTGACCTTGACACGATCGTGACAACTTTTGCAGCAAAAAAAGCCCTCGAATTCTTTTTTCCCACCTCTTTTGGTTTTCCCCCTCTCTCTCTCTCTCATCCGCGATTTCTGCTCTCTCTCTCTCTCTCTAAGGTATATTTTTTTTCCTCTCTTTCTCTTTCATTTCTATATGTATGTGTATGTATATGTGTGTATATATATGTGTGTATATGTATATGTGTATGTGTGTATATATATGTGTAAATGTTAGTGATAGTTAGAATGGTGTAAATGTTAGTGATAGTTAAAATTGTGTAAATGTTAGAAAAGTTCTAGAATTCATACACATTATAATATGTTAGTGATAGTTAAAATTGTTAGAATGGTGTAAATGTTAGTGATAGTTAAAATTGTGTAAATGTAAATGTTAGTGATTGTTGATGTAAAAAATTAGATTACTCTAATTATTCAATCACAGATAAATAAATGAGACAAAAGATTTTAAAGTGGTTCAGCCTTATATGAATGGCCTACATCCACTGTTATGTTATTGCTGAGTGTTTGGGAATTCTCGATTACAAGTACTCTCCAGAAATTCCCGTCCCCTTGAATGAGGGTAATACAATGTATTTATAGCCTTGAGGCTATAATCTGAAAGGGTGATACATTAAATGATATACATATGAAAGGGTAATTCATTTAATGTTCTTCAAGCGTGTGTGTCAAGATGATAAGCATTCAATGAATAGTTGAACTGTTGATTATCTGGCAATTAATGCTGTGGCCGAGGTGCAGCAGCTGTGGTCGAGATGAAGCTCGAACCGCCTTAGTTGTTCGTCGTTCAAGAGTTCCTCGGAGCGTTGGTGTTCCTCGGAGAGCTGGAGTTCCTCGGGATATACTTGTTGCTCGGAGTGAGTCTGACTTGGTCGGGGAAATAGACTTCCTCGTTGCTATTGTGCCATGTAGATTGACACGTGTCTTCTTATTATTCGTCCATATCAGCATACTAATTTTGGTATCAACAGAAGCCCCCAATGTTTCATATTTCGAACTTTGAGGAGTATGGAACATTCTTTCTCGGTATATGGCAATATTAAATGACCTTCCTGGGTTTTAGGAGCCTTTTCTTCGTATTTGAATTTCCTTCCAAATTCGCAGAATCCGCCTTTTTGCATTTTTATAAGCGCTTCGATCTTCGTGCGCTTTTTGTCCTTTTAGCCGCCGGTAGCGTAATAGTTTCCTTTTTGTAATCATTTCTTTCGCCGTTTCCCAAGGCAAAGTATTTAAACTTCTTAGGCAATCATACCGTCTTCTACCTTTTCCAATTTTCTGCTTTCGAGTTTCCCATAGCCCTTCTTTCTCTTGTGCGTTCATCCTTGTTTTCGTTCGTTGTCAACAGATCTCCCTTTTTCCTGTAAGATCTTCTTCTTCCTTCTTCTTCATTTCTTTTATTCACCATGGTTTATATTATTGAATCTCTTGAGAAATTCCGTTCTGACTTTTCCATTCCATCTTGGGTAACTTTGGAAAATCTTTCTGAGCCTTTAGATTATTTTCGTTTGGCTGAGGGACACTGGTTCCCCAGTCTCTTTATTGCTGAATGTGGATTTTCTTTTCCACCAAACCCTCTGTGCTTAGAGTTCTGTCAATATTTCGATGTCGTCCCTGCAAAAATAGCCCCCAACACCTAGAGAATAGTTAATGGGGTGCATAGGTTAAATCAAACTCATGGAACTCGTATAGGAATTCCTGAGATTATGTACTGTTATAGATGGGCTATTTTAGATACTGTTTATTATCTAAAAACTAGATTTTTGAATAGGGCTTTAGTATTCAATCTCCCTGATGCAAATAGGGATTATTTTGAACATGGGGTAGTTATAAAAAATTGGCAACATGCCCCTTTGGTTGGAGATGCAGTATATGAGGGTCCCAAATGCCCTCCATATGGCAATGGGATAGGTTATTTTTATTTTATTTCATTTCTGAAATTATGATTTCATTATGTTTGAATAAATGCATGATTGACATTTCAATATGTTTTTGTTTGTAGTTGACAGCAAGAGAAAAACTCCCAAAGAATCAGAAGTTAATATAAAGCATTTGAAACATATCTGGAGTTTGCATCAGAAAGTTACAGACGAGCACGTCAGGTCTGCCTCATACTTGTTGCAGTATAGGAGCTATACATCGTCCTTTACTGCTCGTCCTGTGGTTAGCATTAGTGAACCATTGCCAGCTTCTGAGGATTCTTCACCAGACTCTCACATTCCTCTGAGTCAAAAATTGGGCAAAAGAAGAGTTCCTGCTCTCTTCGAAGAGACTACTTCTGCTGGAGATGGGAAAAGAAATAAGGCTGATGTCCAGAAGGGGACAAAGAAAGTAGATGCCACCCCTTCTGTTGCTCCTCAGAAGGCCGCCGAGAATCCCCCAGTGGCTCCTGTGCAGAAGGATGCACCTGTGGAAGTAATCACCATCTCTCTAACCAAAAGTTCTTCTTTGGTTGAGATTGTTGAGAAGACGCCGAGGAGACTAAAGAAATCCTCCTCGGTCAGTTTTTCTGAAGCCATTCCCCAGCTCCAAGCTAGTGGAGTTGGTGTTCCAACCATTATTCCCCCGAGTTCTGCAATGAGCTCGGTAAAGACTTGGACCATTCCTGAAGTCCAAGGAATCGAGGAAAACATGTCTAGGGATATGCTGACATCCCTAGCTACTCGTCACATTGCTTCAGTAAGTTTCTCTTATCCTGAATTTTTCTTTCTTTTCATCAATATATGTATCTCGGCACTGACTTATCATTACCTTCTTTTCAGCTGGTGAGTTGCTTTAACACCATAGTGAAGAAAGATGAAGCAATCAAGGCTTATAGCTCCTCGTCTGGAGTAGAGGATGCTTTACAGGGCTTGGCCCAATCTTTGAAGGAATCCCGTCAAAAATACGACGAGGATAGAGGTGAATGGGAGAAGAAGTTGGCTGCATCTGAGGCAGAGAAGGTGCAGTTGGTAAATAAGGTGAGAGACTTGGAGGGGGAGAATAAAAAATATGCTGAGAAGCTCACAAGCTTTGGAGAGCTTGAGAATAAGTTGAAATCGTCCGAGGAAGAGCTGACCCTTCTGCGAGAAGTAAATCGCCAGAAGGAGGAGGTGGAGGCCAAGTTGAAAACCACCAAGGATCTTCTATCCGAGAAGCCCTCCTCGGAGAAAATGAAGAGAAAGGTGGCTGTGAAAAAATCATTTCGAATTGGTTGGGACAAAGGATGGGACAGGGGGGTAGCAGCCATGATGACCCAGGTCAAGTATGGAAGTTTGAAATACTTTCGAGATGGTTGGGTTGCTGCCCTGCAGGAACTGAAGGTGAACGAGGACTCTGAACTATTTCAACAACATCTTCCTGGCCCCCCTCCTGTAATTGAAGATGAGGAAGAAGACGAAGCTGCGTCCGAGGAGTCTTCAATGATAGGAGGTGATCAAGTCCTTGCTCCACAACCCAATCAGACGGCCACCGAGGAGATCTCGTCTTTGCCTCCTCCTGAACAAGTCTCATCTTCTGCCAATCAACTCATTGTTCCCACCGAGCAACCAAGCTCCTCGTCCCAGCCTCCCGAGAAAGTCTTAAGAGACAAGAAAAAGGTGTGAAGTTGTTCGGTATTCTTTTTCTGTTTTTCTTTTACTTATACTATGTATTCTGAACGATGTACTCCTTTTGATGATGTAATAAAATCACCTTTTTTGTTCCTCTGCGTTGTTGATGTTATGTCTTCTTCTTCTATTAACTTTTGCCTTCTCTTCTTTACTAGTTCATGGCTAGAATGGATATGCTATCTGATAATGATACAAAGTTGATGCAGTAATGCCACGAATATTATAAAGCTGGTCACACAGACCTAAGTGCATCTGAAATTGCTGATATCCTTGGTCATGATGCTTCTGAGCAAGCAGTTGAGGCTTATCAGTACCTGAAGGGCTTACTTGATCGAGCTGTAGCCAACAACGTGGCTTATTATGAAATGATAGAGGACTTGCAGGGTACTCTCGATGAGCTTCAGCATCAATATAAAGAATCAACTGTCCTGTTGCATGAGGAGTATGAGAAGAGATATCAATAACTTTCTGCCGAGAAGGGCTACGACAAACTCCTGGCTGGGTACGATGTAAGAGAGAGAACCCTAAAGGGTGAAATTGAAGCCTGTAGACAGATCGCCAAGCTGCTAGAGCAAGAAAATAACAATTTACAGAAAGAGCTGGCACAGTATAAGTCTGCAGCATCTTCTTCAACAGCTGTAATCCCAGTGACTGGCGAGGGATTTTCCTTTCTAGAGGTTGAGAATGCCAAATTAAGGCAAGAGCTGGATACCTTGAGAAGGTCGGGTACTTCTACTGCTACTCGGGGACGAGGAAGAGGTTCTCGTGGACGAGGAAGAGTTGCTCAGGATATTGCCGAGGAACAGAGTACTCCACCTACTCGGGGACGAGGAAGAACTCTCCGTCATTCTGTTGAAGAAGCTCGTACTCAGTCAACATTGGAAACTCAAGCGTTCCAATTGAATGCAAAAGATCAGGCTTTGTCTGAAATGTCCAAGAAAATCCAAACTCTGGAGGATCAACTTGCATCGACAAAGTCTGCTCTGGATAATAAGGATGTTCTTTCCAGAAACCTTCATGAGAAGCTTGAAAAGTTGACATTTCAATTTAATAAACAGCCCAGGGAGTTCTGGATGGCTGGATACAATGAAGCGTTATTCCACTTAGATGATCGTATCCAGAATGCCAATAACGAGGGTTACAAGCAAGGTTGGCTGAATGCCTTGGGCGTGCTGAAGCTCGAACAGGGGCACTACCTGTGGGATTATTATGATCCCGGGGTTCTTGACTTGCCAGTGCCACCGTATAACTTGGACATGGAATGGATCCCAGCTCGTGCCATTTCTCGGAGCTTAATTGCAAAATACCTTGGCGACTATAATCTTCACTCTCAGATCGAAGTATCTCGTCCCGAGCATCTATTGGACACTCCTTCAGTAATGAACGTCAGAATACTCCGAGATATTAACTTCATTAATTCTCCTCTTTGCCTGGAAGATCCTCCTACTGGCGAGGAGCCTGTTTCAAAAGCTAAGGGAAAGAAACCAATAGAGTAGGGATCTCAATGTAATAGTTAGTACACATATGTAATTTGTAATTTGTTTTGAATTTTAATGAAAGACTTTCATTTTCTGTTTTCAAATCTGTATTGCTATTGTCTTGTGCTTGTTAAACACTTTATATTTGTGCTTACATAACAATATTGTGTGGTTCATCGACCAACTTAGTAATAAAAAGTTACAAGTATCAGTAATGTTGCTCGATCACTTGATAATAAAGTAATGAGTAAAAAAAATGTTTAAAATTTTTTTCCAACCAACCAAGGTTGTTAAATTTTGCTTGTCGACCAACTATAGTTAGTGGGTGTTTATCCCGAGCAGCTATACTTGGTACTTTTTAGAATATTTTCTCCTCGTCGACCAACTACAGTTAGTGGATTTTTATCCCCGACCAGCTATACTTGGTTCAGTTTGGAATATTTTATTCTTCGAGGAACTTTTAGTAATAATCTTACCTCCCGACCAACATAAGTTGGTATTGAAGGCATATCTTGTTTCTTAACCAACCGAGATTGGCCTTTTTAGGAGTCTCGTGTTCTCGTTCTTTTACCAACCGGAGTTGGTCTGAGTTCGAAGTATCATGTCCACTCGCTCTTTTACCAACCTGAGTTGGTCACGCTAGTGTATGCCTCCTAACCAAAGGAGTATAGTTTGTTCTCGCCCTTTTACCAACCGGAGTTGGTCGTGGGTTCGAACTATCATGTTCACTAGCTCTTTTACCAACCTGAGTTGGTCACGCTAGTGTACGCCTCCTAACCAAAGGAGTATAGTTTGTTCTCTCCCTTTTACCAACCGGAGTTGGTCGTGGGTTTGAACTATAGTGTCCACTAGTTCTTTTATCAACCTGAGTTGGTCACGCTAGTGTACGCCCCCTAACCAAAGGAGTATAGTTTGTTCTCTCCCTTTTACCAACCGGAGTTGGTCGTGGGTTTGAACTATCAGTGTTGCTGAACAGCGTAGTGTTGTACACTAGTATTCCCCGAAAATTTTTTGATAAAAGAGAGAAGTAGAGAAACATCGTCGTTTTATTCATATTGATGGAACTGCTTTACATTTTACATCACTGATAATACTTGCGTAGGTGTTCAACATTCCATGCATTCTTAAACTCCTCTCCTTCTAGAGTTGCTATGCGGTAAGTTCCTGGTCGAACAACTTCTGTAACTCGGTAAGGTCCATGCTAGTTTGCTTCCAATTTATTGTGCTTCTGAATGACCTTCTTTAGCACATAGTCTCCTTCTTTTAAGTCGCATTTCTTCATCCTCTTGTTGTAGAACAGAGTTGTTCGTTGTTGGTAAGCAGCATTCCTAATGGTTGCCTCTTCTCTAACCTCTATTGAAATTCATCACTCTATGTGTTGGAAGACCCAACTCGGCAGGTATTATAGCTTCACTTCCAAATGCCAGCATATATGGTGATTCTCCAGTTGCTGCTCGGGGAGTTGTTCGGTAAGCCCACAATAATGACTGTAGCTCATTAATCCAATTAGCTTTAGCCTCACTTAGCCTCTTCTTCAAACCATTTAGTAATGTTCTGTTCATCACTTCAGTTTGTCCATTGCTCTGAGGATGGCCTGGTGCTGAATGAACCTTCAAAACGTTTGACTGACAACAATAGGCTGCGAACTCCACGTTATCAAATTGTGTTCCATGGTCTGTGATGAAGGCATGAGGGAGACCATATCGGCAGATGATCTTCTTCCAAACAAACTGGTACACCTTCTCGTATGTCATATCAATAAGTGGCTCAGCTTCTACCCACTTAGTAAAATAATCCACTGCGACGACGAGGTACTTGAATCTTCCTCGGGTCGTTGGCAGTGGTCCAACCAAATCAATTCCCCACATGGAAAATGGCCAAGGGGAAGTTATGGGTGTCAACAATGCTTGTGGAGTTCATCGAATGGGGGAAAACTTTGCCATTTATCACATCTTTTGGCATAGGCTATACAATCAGCCCTCATCGTTGGCCAGTAGTACCCCTGCGTCATCACTCTTTGTAAAAGTGTCTGACCTGCTACATATTCTCCACAAGATCCTTCATGGATCTCTTCAATCAATTCCTTCACCTTGGAGGGATGTACACATCTCTGCAAACCCACCATAATTCCTCGTCTATACAAAACACCATTAGTTAGTACATACCGAGCAGCTTTAAACTTCAATTTCTTTGCAGCGAGCTTATCCTCTGGCAATTCTCCCTCATCAATATATGCCCTGATGGGATCCATCCAAGATGGTCCTAAATCAAGGGTAATAATATTCATCGTCAAGTCTTCATCTATGCTCCGACTTTCTAATACTTCAATTGGTATCGTTCTACGTAGCTCGGTACGAGTAGCTGATGCTAGTCGGGCCAGTGCGTCTGCTTGTGCATTTTCCATTCTCGATATTCTGATCAACTGAATGGCATCAAATTCTGCCAACAACTCTATCGCCTTTGCATGATACTTGACCATTAATTCTCCTTTAACTGCATATGTTCCCATCATTTAATTCACAATTAATTGAGAATCACTGAATACCATTACTTGTTGCGCTTCCATGTTCTTCGTTAATTTAAGACCTGCTATTATGGCCTCATACTCCGCCTCATTATTGGAAGTTTTGAATTGAAATCGCAGGGCGTATTCCACGTCAATCTCGTATGGTGTGTTTAAAATAATCCCTGCTCCACAACCTGTTGTGCAAGATGACCCATCTACATATAATCTCCATGTAGGTAACTCGTCTTCAAATTTCTTTTCTGACAAGATTCCTCGGTGAAATATTTGTCGTTTGTTTTCATCCTCCCCTGATATTTTTCGCTCCTCGTCGGTCATCTCTTCTCGCCCTTTTACCAACCGTAGTTGGTCTGATCTCGAATTTGATGATCCTTCAGCATCCACAAGACCTTTTACCAACCGGAGTTGATCTGGGCTTGTGTCTGATGATCCTGTAACATCCACATGTCGATCAGCGAGCAACTTTTGTTCCTCGGGGGTATCAGGATATGTAAACTCTGCTATAAAATCTGCTACAGCTTGCCCTTTTAGTGATGATCTGGGTTCATACACAATATCATATTCACCGAGTTCTATTGCCCAGTACATCAGTCTCCCTGATTTTTCTGGCTTATCACTACACCAAAAACAGGATTCTGGCACAGTTCAAAACCGTGCCAGATAAAATCTGGCACGGTTTTGAACTGTGCCAGAATCAGGTGTTCCAAAATGGAAATTTTTTTCTGGCACGGTTTAAAAGTGTGCCAGAATCAGTCAAACAGGAACACTTCTGGCACACTTTTAAACCGTGCCAGAATTTGATATTTCTGGCACACTTTTGGCACGGTTTAAAAGTGTGCCAGAATCAGTCAAACAAGCACACTTCTGGCAGACTTTTAAACCGTGCCAGAATTTGATATTTCTGGCACACTTTTGGCACAGTTTTTAACTGTGCCAGATTCAGCATAATAGGAACACTTCTGGCACACTTTTAAACCGTGCCAGAATTTGATATTTCTGGCACACTTTTGGCACGATTTTTAACTGTGCCAGATTCAGCATAATTTAAAAAAAAATAGCACAGTTTAAAACCGTGCCAAAATATCATACACTTTTGCCACGATTTTGAACTGTGCCAATTTTTTTTAATTTAAAAAAAAATATTTGAAAGCACAAAATTCACAAATTAATAATATTGCACGTTATTAATAAACTAATGTACATACAAACATCAAAATATTACAAGTCTTTAACTGCTCGCATGCCAAAAAAAAATTGGGCAGAGTTTCCTCTATTTTCTGGACATTCCAAAATCTGTTAATACAAAACCTGCCTAACATAAAGCCCGCACGGCCACAAAATATAACAATTAACTTACAAAAGCCCTCATGGCCATAAAAGTCAATAATAATATAACAAGAGACCGTACGGTCATGACACAAAAAAATGGATTCATTAATAAACCCCTTGTTGTAAACCATTGAGTTCTTTGTGTGTTCCAAGGGAATAAAAGCCAACGATAAACTGTTATCCTGCAAAAAAAAATAGAATACAAAAAAGATACGATATTAGTAACCCACTAATTTACAAAAAAAAAATACTCAAAACAAAAAAAATTACATATATGAATGGAAATTAACGTCATACTCACAAATCGGGAGACCCGAGACTACGCGGTCAGTTCCTACAAGTTACATTGGTCCCGTGCGAGGTGTTCGTGCCCCCTACGGGATCGTTTCGGGGGTGGTTTGGGTTTTCACCCTTTAACGGCTTGTTTTTAAGTTTAAGTGTTGATTTTTGCAAATTATCGTCATACTCTCAAACCGAGAGACCCGGGACTACGCGATCAGTTCCTACAAGTTACATTGGTCCCGTGCGAGGTGTCCGTGCCTCCTACGGGGTCGTTTGGGGGTTGGTTTGGGTATTCACCCTTTGACGGCATGTTTTTAACTAAGTGTGATTTTTGCAAATTATCGTCCTATTCACAAACCGGGAGATCTGGGACTACGCGGTCAATTCCTATAAGTTACATTGGTCCCGTGCGAGGTGTTCATGCCCCCTACGGGGTCGTTTTGGGGGTGGTTTGGGTTTTCACCCATTAACGGCTTGTTTTTAAGTTTAACTGCGGATTTTTGAAAATTTACGTCATACTCACAAACCGGACGACCCGGGACTACGCGGTCAGTTCCTACAAGTTATATTGGTCCCGTGCCAGGTGTTCGTGCCTCCTACGGGGTCGTTTGGGGGATGGTTTGGGTTTTCACCCTTTAACGGCATGTTTTTAAGTTTAAGTGTGATTTTTGCCAATTATCGTCCTATTCAGAAACCGGGAGATCCGGGACTACGCGGTTAGTTCCTACAAGTTACATTGGTCCCGTGCGAGGTGTTCGTGCCCCCTACGGGATCGTTTGGGGGGTGGTTTGGGTTTTCACCCTTTAACGGCTTGCTTTTAAGTTTAAGTGTTGATTTTTGCAAATTATCGTCATACTCTCAAACCGAGAGTCCCGGGACTACGCGATAAGTTCCTACAAGTTACATTGGTCCCGTGCGAGGTGTTCGTGCCTCCTACGGGGTCGTTTGGGGGTTGGTTTGGGTATTCACCCTTTAACGACATATTTTTAACTAAGTGTGATTTTTGCAAATTATCGTCATATTCACAAACCGGGAGACCCGGGACTACGCGGTCAGTTCTTACAAGTTACATTGGTCCCGTGCGAGGTGTTCGTGCCCCCTACGGGGTCGTTTGGGGGGTCGTTTGGGTTTTCACCCAGAAACGGCTTGTTTTTAAGTTTAAGTGCTGATTTTTGCAAATTATCGTCATATTCACAAACCGGGAGACCCGGGACTACGCGGTCAGTTCCTACAAGTTACATTGGACCCGTGCGAGGTGTTCGTGCCTCCTACGGGGTCGTTTGGGGGTTGGTTTGGGTATTCACCCTTTAACGGCATGTTTTTAACTAAGTGTGATTTTTTCCAATTATCGTCCTATTCATAAACCGGGAGATCCGGGACTACGCGGTCAGTTCCTACAAGTTACATTGGTCCCGTGCGAGGTGTTCGTGCCCCCTACGGGGTCATTTGGGGGGTGGTTTGGGTTTTCACCCATTAACGGCTTGTTTTTAAGTTTAAGTGTTGATTTTTGCAACTTATCGTCATACTCTCAAACCGAGAGAACCGGGACTACGCGATCAGTTCCTACAAGTTACATTGATCCCGTGCGAGGTGTTCGTGCCTCCTACGGGGTCGTTTGGGGGTTGGTTTGGGTATTCACCCTTTGACGGCATGTTTTTAACTAAGTGTGATTTTTGCAAATTATCGTCCTATTTACAAACCGGGAGATCCGGGACTACGCGGTCAGTTCCTACAAGTTACATTGGACCCGTGCGAGGTGTTCGTGCCTCCTACGGGGTCGTTTGGGGGTTGGTTTGGGTATTCACCCTTTAACGGCATGTTTTTAACTAAGTGTGATTTTTGCCAATTATCGTCCTATTCACAAACCGGGAGATCCGGGACTACGCGGTCAGTTCCTACAAGTTACATTGGTCCCGTACGAGGTGTTCGGGCCCCCTACGGGGTCGTTTGGGGGGGTGGTTTGGGTTTTCACCCATTAACGGCTTGTTTTTAAGTTTAAGTACTGATTTTTGCAAATTAACGTCATACTCACAAACCGGGGGATCCGGGACTACGCGGTCAGTTCCTACAAGTTACATTGGTCCCGTGCGAGGTGTTCGTGCCCCCTACGGGGTCGTTTGGTGGGTGGTTTGGGTTTTCACCCATTAACGGCTTGTTTTTAAGTTTAAGTGCTGATTTTTGAAAATTAACGTCATACTCACAAACCGGGAGACCCGGGACTACGCGGTCAGTTCCTACAAGTTACATAGGTCCCGTGCCAGGTGTTCGTGCCTCCTACGGGGTCGTTTGGGGGATGGTTTGGGTTTTCACCCTTTAACGGCATGTTTTTAAGTTTAAGTGTGATTTTTGCCAATTATCGTCCTATTCACAAACCGGGAGACCCGGGACTACGCGGTCCGTTCCTACAAGTTACATTGGTCCCGTGCGAGGTGTTCGTGCCCCCTACGGGATCGTTTGGGGGTGGTTTGGGTTTTCACCCTTTAACGGCTTGTTTTTAAGTTTAAGTGTTGATTTTTGCAAATTATCGTCATACTCTCAAACCGAGAGACCCGGGACTATGCGATCAGTTCCTACAAGTTACATTGCTCCCGTGCGAGGTGTTCGTGCCTCCTACGAGGTCGTTTGGGGGTTGGTTTGGGTATTCACCCTTTGACGGCATGTTTTTAACTAAGTGTTGATTTTTGAAAATTATCGTCCTATTCACAAACCGGGAGATCCGGGACTACGCGGTCAGTTCCTACAAGTTACATTGGTCCCGTGCGAGGTGTTCGTGCCCCCTACGGCGTCGTTTGGAGGGTGGTTTGGGTTTTCACCCATTAACGGCTTGTTTTTAAGTTTAAGTGCTGATTTTTGCAAATTTACGTCATACTCACAAACCGAGAGACCCGGGACTACGCGGTCAGTTCCTACAAGTTACATTGGTCCCGTGCCAGGTGTTCGTGCCTCCTACGGGGTCGTTTGGGGGATGGTTTGGGTTTTCACCCTTTAACGGCATGTTTTTAAGTTTAAGTGTGATTTTTGCCAATTATCGTCCTATTTAGAAACCGGGAGATCCGGGACTACGCGATCAGTTCCTAGAAGTTACATTGGTCCCGTGCGAGGTGTTCGTGCCTCCTACGGGGTCGTTTCGGGGTTGGTTTGGGTATTCACCCTTTAACGACATATTTTTAACTAAGTGTGATTTTTGCAAATTATCGTCATATTCACAAACCGGGAGACCCGGGACTACGCGGTCAGTTCTTACAAGTTACATTGGTCCCGTGCGAGGTGTTCGTGCCCCCTACGGGGTCGTTTGGGGGGTCGTTTGGGTTTTCACCCATTAACTGCTTGTTTTTAAGTTTAAGTGCTGATTTTTGAAAATTTACGTCATACTCACAAACCGGACGACCCTGGACTACGCGGTCAGTTCCTACAAGTTATATTGGTCCCGTGCCAGGTGTTCGTGCCTCCTACGGGGTCGTTTGGGGGATGGTTTGGGTTTTCACCCTTTAACGGCATGTTTTTAAGTTTAAGTGTGATTTTTGCCAATTATCGTCCTATTCAGAAACCGGGAGATCCGGGACTACGCGGTTAGTTCCT
Organism: Sambucus nigra; assembly: GCA_949130495.1. NCBI lineage: Eukaryota > Viridiplantae > Streptophyta > Magnoliopsida > Dipsacales > Adoxaceae > Sambucus > Sambucus nigra. Next base: position 43,439,457 of record OX422210.1, on the reverse strand, counting down.
ACAAGTTACATTGGTCCCGTGCGAGGTGTTCGTGCCCCCTACGGGATCGTTTGGGGGGTGGTTTGGGTTTTCACCCTTTAACGGCTTGCTTTTAAGTTTAAATGTTGATTTTTGCAAAAATTATCGTCATACTCTCAAACCGAGAGTCCCGGGACTACGCGATCAGTTCCTACAAGTTACATTGGTCCCGTGCGAGGTGTTCGTGCCTCCTACGGGGTCGTTTGGGGGTTGGTTTGGGTATTCACCCTTTAACGACATATTTTTAACTAAGTGTGATTTTTGCAAATTATCGTCATATTCACAAACCGGGAGACCCGGGACTACGCGGTCAGTTCTTACAAGTTACATTGGTCCCGTGCGAGGTGTTCGTGCCCCCTACGGGGTCGTTTGGGGGGTCGTTTGGGTTTTCACCCAGTAACGGCTTGTTTTTAAGTTTAAGTGCTGATTTTTGCAAATTATCGTCATATTCACAAACCGGGAGACCCGGGACTACGCGGTCAGTTCCTACAAGTTACATTGGACCCGTGCGAGGTGTTCGTGCCTCCTACGGGGTCGTTTGGGGGTTGGTTTGGGTATTCACCCTTTAATGGCATGTTTTTAACTAAGTGTGATTTTTTCCAATTATCGTCCTATTCATAAACCGGGAGATCCGGGACTACGCGGTCAGTTCCTACAAGTTACATTGGTCTCGTGCGAGGTGTTCGTGCCCCCTACGGGGTCATTTGGGGGGTGGTTTGGGTTTTCACCCATTAACGGCATGTTTTTAAGTTTAAGTGTTGATTTTTGCAAATTATCGTCATACTCTCAAACCGAGAGACCCGGGACTACGCGATCAGTTCCTACAAGTTACATTGATCCCGTGCGAGGTGTTCGTGCCTCCTACGGGGTCGTTTGGGGGTTGGTTTGGGTATTCACCCTTTGACGGCATGTTTTTAACTAAGTGTGATTTTTGCAAATTATCGTCCTATTTACAAATCGGGAGATCCGGGACTACGCGGTCAGTTCCTACAAGTTACATTGGACCCGTGCGAGGTGTTCGTACCTCCTACGGGGTCGTTTGGGGGTTGGTTTGGGTATTCACCCTTTAACGGCATGTTTTTAACTAAGTGTGATTTTTGCCAATTATCGTCCTATTCACAAACCGGGAGATCCGGGACTACGCGGTCAGTTCCTACAAGTTACATTGGTCCCGTGCGAGGTGTTCGTGCCCCCTACGGGGTCGTTTGGGGGGGTGGTTTGGGTTTTCACCCATTAACGGCTTGTTTTTAAGTTTAAGTACTGATTTTTGCAAATTAACGTCATACTCACAAACCGGGGGATCCGGGACTACACGGTCAGTTCCTACAAGTTACATTGGTCCCGTGCGAGGTGTTCGTGCCCCCTACGGGGTTGTTTGGTGGGTGGTTTGGGTTTTCACCCATTAACGGCTTGTTTTTAAGTTTAAGTGCTGATTTTTGCAAATTAACGTCATACTCACAAACCGGGAGACCCGGGACTATGCGGTCAGTTGCTACAAGTTACATAGGTCCCGTGCCAGGTGTTCGTGCCTCCTACGGGGTCGTTTGGGGGATGGTTTGGGTTTTCACCCTTTAACGGCATGTTTTTAAGTTTAAGTGTGATTTTTGCCAATTATCGTCCTATTCATAAACCGGGAGACCCGGGACTACGCGTCAGTTCCTACAAGTTACATTGGTCCCGTGCGAGGTGTTCGTGCCCCCTACGGGATCGTTTGGGGGGTGGTTTGGGTTTTCACCCTTTAACGGCTTGTTTTTAAGTTTAAGTGTTAATTTTTGCAAATTATCGTCATACTCTCAAACCGAGAGACCCGGGACTATGCGATCAGTTCCTACAAGTTACATTGGTCCCGTGCGAGGTGTTCGTGCCTCCTACGAGGTCGTTTGGGGGTTGGTTTGGGTATTCACCCTTTGACGGCATGTTTTTAACTAAGTGTTGATTTTTGCAAATTATCATCCTATTCACAAACCGGGAGATCCGGGACTACGCGGTCAGTTCCTACAAGTTACATTGGTCCCGTGCGAGGTGTTCGTGCCCCCTACGGCGTCGTTTGGAGGGTGGTTTGGGTTTTCACCCATTAACGGCTTGTTTTTAAGTTTAAGTGCTGATTTTTGCAAATTTACGTCATACTCACAAACCGAGAGACCCGGGACTACGCGGTCAGTTCCTACAAGTTACATTGGTCCCGTGCCAGGTGTTCGTGCCTCCTAGGGGGTCATTTGGGGGATGGTTTAGGTTTTCACCCTTTAGCGGCATGTTTTTAAGTTTAAGTGTGATTTTTGCCAATTATCGTCCTATTCAGAAACCGGGAGATCCGGGACTACGCGATCAGTTCCTACAAGTTACATTGGTCCCGTGCGAGGTGTTCGTGCCTCCTACGGGGTCGTTTGGGGGTTGGTTTGGGTATTCACCGTTTAACGACATATTTTTAACTAAGCGTGATTTTTGTAAATTATCGTCATATTCACAAACCGGGAGACCCGGGACTACGCGGTCAGTTCTTACAAGTTACATTGGTCCCGTGCGAGGTGTTCGTGCCCCCTACGGGGTCGTTTGGGTGTTCACCCATTAACTGCTTGTTTTTAAGGTTAAGTGCTGATTTTTGCAAATTATCGTCATATTCACAAACCGGGAGACCCGGGACTACGCGGTCAGTTCCTACAAGTTACATTGGACCCGTGCGAGGTGTTCGTGCCTCCTACGGGGTCGTTTGGGGGTTGGTTTGGGTATTCACCTTTTAACGGCATGTTTTTAACTAAGTGTGATTTTTGCCAATTATCGTCCTATTCATAAACCGGGAGATTCGGGACTACGCGTTCAGTTCCTACAAGTTACATTGGTCCCGTGTGAGGTGTACGTGCCCCCTACGGGGTCGTTTGGGGGGTGGTTTGGGTTTTCACCCATTAACGGCTTGTTTTTAAGTTTAAGTGTTGATTTTTGCAAATTATCGTCATACTCTCAAACCGAGAGACCCGGGACTACGCGATCAGTTCCTACAAGTTACATTGATCCCGTGCGAGGTGTTCGTGCCTCCTACGGGGTCGTTTGGGGGTTGGTTTGGGTATTCACCCTTTGACGGCATGTTTTTAACTAAGTGTGATTTTTGCAAATTATCGTCCTATTTACAAACCGGGAGATCCGGGACTACGCGGTCAGTTCCTACAAGTTACATTGGACCCGTGCGAGGTGTTCGTGCCTCCAACGGGGTCGTTTGGGGGTTGGTTTGGGTATTCACCCTTTAACGGCATGTTTTTAACTAAGTGTGATTTTTGCCAATTATCATCCTATTCACAAACCGGGAGATCCGGGACTACGCGATCAGTTCCTACAAGTTACATTGGTCCCGTGCGAGGTGTTCGTGCCCCCTACGGGGTCGTTTGGGGGGTGGTTTGGGTTTTCACCCATTAACGGCTTGTTTTTAAGTTTAAGTACTGATTTTTGCAAATTAATGTCATACTCACAAACCGGGGGATCCGGGACTACGCGGTCAGTTCCTACAAGTTACATTGGTCCCGTGCGAGGTGTTCGTGCCCCCTACGGGGTCGTTTGGTGGGTGGTTTGGGTTTTCACCCATTAACGAATTGTTTTTAAGTTTAAGTGCTGATTTTTGCAATTTAACGTCATACTCACAAACCGGGAGACCCGGGACTACGCGGTCAGTTCCTACAAGTTACATAGGTCCCGTGCCAGGTGTTCGTGCCTCCTACGGGGTCGTTTGGGGGATGGTTTGGGTTTTCACCCTTTAACGGCATGTTTTTAAGTTTAAGTGTGATTTTTGCCAATTATCGTCCTATTCACAAACCGGGAGACCCGGGACTACGCGGTCAGTTCCTACAAGTTACATTGGTCCCGTGCGAGGTGTTCGTGCCCCCTACGGGATCGTTTGGGGGGTGGTTTGGGTTTTCACCCTTTAACGGCTTGTTTTTAAGTTTAAGTGTTGATTTTTGCAAATTATCGTCATACTCTCAAACCGAGAGACCCGGGACTACGCGATCAGTTCCTACAAGTTACATTGATCCCGTGCGAGGTGTTCGTGCCTCCTACGGGGTCGTTTGGGGGTTGGTTTGGGTATTCACCCTTTGACGGCATGTTTTTAACTAAGTGTGATTTTTGCAAATTATCGTCCTATTTACAAACCGGGAGATCCGGGACTACGCGGTCAGTTCCTACAAGTTACATTGGACCCGTGCGAGGTGTTCGTGCCTCCAACGGGGTCGTTTGGGGGTTGGTTTGGGTATTCACCCTTTAACGGCATGTTTTTAACTAAGTGTGATTTTTGCCAATTATCATCCTATTCACAAACCGGGAGATCCGGGACTACGCGATCAGTTCCTACAAGTTACATTGGTCCCGTGCGAGGTGTTCGTGCCCCCTACGGGGTCGTTTGGGGGGTGGTTTGGGTTTTCACCCATTAACGGCTTGTTTTTAAGTTTAAGTACTGATTTTTGCAAATTTATGTCATACTCACAAACCGGGGGATCCGGGACTACGCGGTCAGTTCCTACAAGTTACATTGGTCCCGTGCGAGGTGTTCGTGCCCCCTACGGGGTCGTTTGGTGGGTGGTTTGGGTTTTCACCCATTAACGACTTGTTTTTAAGTTTAAGTGCTGATTTTTGCAATTTAACGTCATACTCACAAACCGGGAGACCCGGGACTACGCGGTCAGTTCCTACAAGTTACATAGGTCCCGTGCCAGGTGTTCGTGCCTCCTACGGAGTCGTTTGGGGGATGGTTTGGGTTTTCACCCTTTAACGGCATGTTTTTAAGTTTAAGTGTGATTTTTGCCAATTATCGTCCTATTCACAAACCGGGAGACCCGGGACTACGCGGTCAGTTCCTACAATTTACATTGGTCCCGTGCGAGGTGTTCGTGCCCCCTACGGGATCGTTTGGTGGGTGGTTTGGGTTTTCACCCTTTAACGGCTTGTTTTTAAGTTTAAGTGTTGATTTTTGCAAATTATCGTCATACTCTCAAACCGAGAGACCCGAGACTACGCAATCAGTTCCTACAAGTTACATTGGTCCCGTGCGAGGTGTTCGTGCCTCCTACGAGGTCGTTTGGGGGTTGGTTTGGGTATTCACCCTTTGACGGCATGTTTTTAACTAAGTGTTGATTTTTGCAAATTATCGTCCTATTCACAAACCGGGAGATCCGGGACTACGCGGTCAGTTCCTACAAGTTACATTGGTCCCGTGTGAGGTGTTCGTGCCCCCTACGGGGTCGTTTGGGGGGTGGTTTGGGTTTTCACCCATTAACGGCTTGTTTTTAAGTTTAAGTGCTGATTTTTGCAAATTTACATCATACTCACAAACCGGGAGACCCGGGACTACGCGGTCAGTTCCTACAAGTTACATTGGTCCCGTGCTTGGTGTTCGTGCCTCCTACGGGGTCGTTTGGGGGATGGTTTGGGTTTTCACCCTTTAACGGCATGTTTTTAATTTTAAGTGTGATTTTTGCCAATTATCGTCCTATTCAGAAACCGGGAGATTCGGGACTACGCGGTCAGTTCCTACAAGTTACATTGGTCCCGTGCGAGGTGTTCGTGCCCCCTACGGGATCGTTTGGGGGTGGTTTGGGTTTTCACCCTTTAACGGCTTGTTTTTAAGTTTAAGTGTTGATTTTTGCAAATTATCGTCATACTCTCAAACCGAGAGACCCGAAACTACGCGATCAGTTCCTACAAGTTACATTGGTCCCATGCGAGGTGTTCGTACCTCCTATGGGATCGTTTGGGGGTTGGTTTGGGTATTCACCCTTTGACGGCATGTTTTTAACTAAGTGTTGATTTTTGCAAGTTTATACTGATTTTGATTTTTGTGAGTTTGATGCGATGAACTTTGAATTATTTTTTCTCTTTCATAAACTAATTTAGAAAACTTGATAAGGAAGTCCATACATTTTTAAAGCAAATATATGAAGAGTGGAAGATATTTATGGTAAGCCTATTTTTATCTAAGTACTTTGGTATTCGATTCCTAAATGGTTGGGATGAGTGGCTTTTTGGTTTTGGCTAGACAAAGATGAGCGTGGGTTGGTGTGATTGGTTTTATGGGTTGATAATTTGGAATTGAGGGATGATTCTTGTTGTTTGGCCAACAAATTGGTATGGTTCAGATTTTTATGTAAAAACATTTTGACAGGTCACAGGTCTCCTTATTTCCTCCTTCAATCCACTCAAGAAACTTGATATAAGGTAGGCCTTATTAAGGCTTTGGTTCTGGGCTAGCATAAGAGGTTTAAGGGTTTCAAATTTCTCCTGATATTCTGCCACACTTCCTTCTTCGCTCAATTTATTAAATTCAGCAACTACACCTTCTAATACTTCCTGGACAAATCTTGCACAGTCTGCTAGCAAAATCATCCTAAGAAACCTTTCTTGGGTCAGGGAATTCAGCCTGAAATCATTGGGTTGCTTTGCCATCCAAATGCAGTGCAAGAAAAGAATCTTTTGTACCTCAGGAATAGGATTGAACAAAAAATACCACTTCACCTTCTGCAGCCATTCTTGGGGTTGTTCTCCCTCAAATCCTGGGCACTCCATTTTAGGTATCTTCTGGCGATGATAAGGATTGTTCCTACCATTTCCCAATTCACTTTTTCTAGCGGAATCATACATTTGGGTTATGAACATGTGTATGATAGATTTTTTGGATCCTTTATTAGTAATCTTTTTATTTTCCATATTTGAATATAATTTCCTTATGACCACCTCTTTCTTATGTTTTCAGCTAACATAAAGAGGTGGTCATAAGGAAATTGGAGAGAGCTATGTTGAATCTTTCACAGATAGCCAATCAGATATCGGGGAGAGGCAACGTGAATATCCTCATGGAAAATTTCATAGCTTAACTGTACTTAACTACAGTACTTAAGTGTAGTACTTAAATATGTCACTGAATGAAAGCTTAACTGTAGTACTTTCACAGCTTAACTGTTACTTAAGTTTGTTCAAGTTTATGTTTAAGTTTCATTCAATTTTTTTCAAGTTTAATTGTTTGTTTAAGTTTGTTCAGTGACAGATTTCATTCAGTGACATATTTATTCGGACGTTTAAGTTTCGTTTAAGTTTGTGTAATGTCCTGATCAACTTACAACAGACCACCACATAGGAACCCTTTCATGTACTATCTGAGTTCAACCATCCATTACTTGGTAATTGCAAACGATCAATTTTTAAAGTCAACAGTAACCACAATTCAGCATATACGGAGCAGGTAATCACGGGACCAATGTATATTCAGCATATATGGAGCAGGTAACCACAATTCAGCATATATGGAGCGAAAACACTAATGTATATTCACACTAAAATAAACCTAAAGAGGCCCCCTGACAGGATTCAAGTTGTTGAGCATTGGGTTCCTAATTCACCGTTGAAACTTTCGTAGCAGGGCTCTGTGTCGGTCAGATTTTTATTGCATGAACAGGTGTTATATATAACAGAGTTGTTATATATAACAACTCTTATATATAATAGCTTGCCCGCGCTTCCCGCTCAATAATGATAAATAAATAACTGGTTTTCCTAGTTGATTGCATAACGATTATAGAAACAACATAATTCAATTCAGTAGATGGTGGAGCAGGATTATAGAAGCATGATTTAGGAATATAAGTAGAGATTTTGCAGATTTGTACCTTAGAGGGAAGTACTTTGAAGCAAGGTGGCGTAGGTCACCGGTGTCACCAATGGGAGGACAAAGGTCATTCGTCGGTGTCACCAATGGGAGGACAAAGGTCGTCGAGCCAATACATAATTCCATTATTACCAACATCTTCCAAGTTCTCGCAATGAGCTTGTTTTCCACCCCAAACTGGATACTCGGGCACTTTGATGTCATCGAGTAAAACTCGCACTTCATTCTTTCTCAAATTATGGAAGTGAACGGTCGAGACGGCTCCTGGTTGCGTTTTCCTCCCATAGCCAACAAGTTCACGTGTGTGGGATAGTATTTTGCATTCAATTAGCGAGGTGAAATTTGTAACCTCGAATGCAGGGGCGGAATGAGAACACGAAGGAGTTCCAGTACCTATAGTAGGTAACTCCTGAACGTTGTGTCCAACACATGAAAATTTACCGATTTTGAAGTCGGTAATGAATTCATCTAATGAGGATTTTATCCCCTCTATGTCACTCCTAAGGTGATCAACATGATCCTTCCAATTTCCGGTGTCCTCTTTCACCTCCTCAAGCATTTCTCTAGCAAATGCCGACCCTAATATAGCGGTTCTCGAAATTGTGGACCCAACACAACGAACACGTCCTCGCGTATCTTTTCCGAAAACCTCAAAAATTGGCCCGGCATCCAAGGTCTCCTCCTGACCACTCGCTTTGTATACATCCAGAAGCATTTGAATTTGGTCCTGTATAAAAATATACTAACATTAGGTTTGATGATACGATACTTTTTTTAAACAAAACGAACATTAAAAAATTTAAATTACCGCAAATATTTTATCATGAGGGGCATAACCACCTCCTTTGATTATATGAGTTGCCAACCACAATTCAGCACGAGTGGGTGCACGCCCATGCTCCTTTCTCCAATTCTCTGAAGCTCGGGCATAACCATGACGACCTGTATTATGAGTTGTCTTTCTCACACAATTTAGTTTAGTCTCTTTGTTCTTTCTTCGCAAAGCCTTTTGAACCTCTAAAACTTCATTATTGCAAAACACCTCCCAGTCCTCAGATTTGACATTTCGTGGCACTTTCTCCTTCCACTTTCCAATATCACCATCCTTCAAATTAACCCTTAGCTTTGGCTTGAACTTTTTCCAGGCATCGTTCGCTTTTTTCATAAAAATTTGCTTCTGACTTTCGCGCACATCTGGGAACTCTTTCTACAATATATGAAGAAATAAAATTAAAACATCACATAATTGAATTTACATTCTTTGGAATAGAAAGGAATAGTATACCATTAATGATGACCAAACTGAGTTCTTATATAGCACATCCACTTGTTTCCAACTCGTGTAAGATATGGGAACATGTGTCCTTGCTAAGTCTCCCAACCTGGTTGAGAGTGTATATGAGTCTTCACCAACTGGAAGGCCGTGCTCATTAAATTTTAACTTCTTAGTGGAAGAGTCACCACCTACTCTTGAAGCACCCGAAGCAACATTAGAACGGGAGGTTGATATAGGTGTCTCCCCATTTATTGACGGTTGCGAAGTATCACCCATATGAGACATTTATCTGGAAAAAAGTGACTATTGGACACCAAAATAATCAAAATAAACATTTACAAGAATATTACATGTTCAAATAGAAATATAAAGAAGATGGCATGTTCAAATAGAATTATAATTTCAAACAACCATACATGTATTAAATGTTCAAAAGGCAATAAACTATTAAATGTTTACAACAACAACAACAAACAGAATAAATAGAATATCGCATATTCAAAAACAAGTTCAGAACTAAATCATTGCACTAGAAATCTATGTCCAAAAGCTCCAGCAATTTATCATTTTCCTCGAGAATTGAGTCATACATCGTACGGTCAATATCAATCGCATCTATTTCTTTCGTCAGTCTCTTGGGAGAGTGTAAAATAACTGACCACCCATTCAGCTTTACATCTTGACAATAAAATAATTGATTGGCTTGAGATGCAAGGATGAACGGATCATCGTGAATGGTATTTTTACTCACGAGCTTACTAAGATTCACCATCACCAATTTTTAGGTGGGTTCAACTTTGCAAGCATTCTTATCATCAACATCCACCCAATCACAATAAAAGACAGTATGTGCGAACTCAATGCAATTGAGGCCGAATATTTGTTTAATAACTCCATAAAAGGTTGTCATAATCCCCTTCTTATTAAAGGCCTTAGTGGATACACCACTACTCTGAAAGTTATGATTCTCTTCATGTCCAGAAGTACAAAAGGTGTACCCATTGCATTGAAATTTCTCATAACTGGTAACCCTATGGAGAGGACCATCAGCATATGGCAAAATTCCTGTATCATTAAATCTTGAGGCCTGTAAGGAATTGATAATTTTTTAAAGTTTCATTAAAACTAATTACAGTTGATAAAAAAAGTACATGTATAAATAAAGACTTGCCTCGTTCCTTAGCCAAGGGATGAAATCATCAATTCTATGCGTCGATTGAGTCTCAGTTACCACAAATTTTCTACAAGAAATTAGTTTCAAAATTAAGAAATATCACATTACAATCAATTAATATGAATTAACATAGAACTAAGTGTGTACCTTCTCCATTCATCAACACCGTCGCATTGAGATAAAACCCATCTTCGCACTTGCTCATATTGTACATTATTTAAGATCAATTCTTTACTTTTACCCAATGGTCGTTGGCATTCCGAGTCATCAAACTCATCATCAAGAAAATCCTCAAGATTCCTCTTATGAGTTCCTTCACCTCTTTTCGATATGTACTCCATGGCATACAAAGAAGCTTCATGTAACAAATGTGCATTAGCAATGCTCCCTTCAATGTACCTCTTGTTTCGTGACCACTTTTTATATCTTCCCATTTCTCTCTCAAATAATCACATCGCCCGATATCTTGGTGGCCCAGCTGTCAAAGCTTCATCGGCTAAATGGTGCATGAGGTGGATCATCACCACAAAAAAGGCAGGTGGAAAATAAATTTCAAAGACACAAAGTGCCTCTACTAATGCGTTTTTAGCCTTCAAAAGATGTTCTCTAAATATCACTTTGGCACACAACACATTAAAGAATATGCTGATCCGCTGTATAGCTTTAAGCAAAGGCTTATCATCCAGAAATGAATGCATAAGCAATGCAGGAAGCAATCGTTGCATAATGACGTGATAATCGTGGGACTTGAGATTGGTAAATCCAGGTGGATCGAGGTTAACATTGTTGCTGAAATTTGATGAAAATCCAATCGGTACCTTTAATGTTTTTAGTGTACGAAAAAAGGCTTCTTTCTCTTCCTTTCCTAATGCGAAAGGTTCCTTTGGCATAAGCTTTTTTTTACTGCCTTCAACATCTTTTATCCATAATTTCCTTTTAAGCTTCAAATGAACTTCCAAGTCTTCACGGGCTTTGACCGTATCTTTATTTGATGAACCTTTCACCGAGAGTATTGTACCTAAAAGAGTCTCTATGACATTCTTTTCAACATGCATAACATCTAAATTATGTCTAATATCATGATCCTTCCAATACTCTAAGTCCAAGAAAATTAACCTCCTTGAAAAACCCTCGGTACCTGCTAGATTCTCATCGTCACCCTCACTTGGATAATCATCGTCTTCCATTATGACATCCTCCTTCTCCTTCCCCTTTCCCCTTCACCTTCCCCTCCTTCTCCCTCCCCTTCCCCTTCCCCTTCCCCTTTCCCTTTCCCTTTCCCTTTCCCTTCCTGTCTCCCTCTCCCTCTCTTTGAACACCTTCTCGAGCGATAAGTGACACTATCTGCTCAACTTCTGCACTTGTTAACTTTCTTGGAGCCATAGCATCCTCTATTTTACCATTAAATGTTTGCTTTTATGTGTCAAACCTATAAGGATGGTCTTTAGGAAGGAACATACGAGATCGTTGGTAACAACATTTCGTTGACTTAGAAAGATATTCAAAAGGTGTATTTGTAGAACAAATAGGGCACCCATTGTAACCTTGAGTTGAACAACCTGCTAACATCCCATAAGCTGGAAAATCATGTATACCCCACATCAACATGGCTTTTAACTGAAATTTCTCATTTTTGTACGCATCCCAAGCCTCAACTCCAGACCATAAGATCTTTAACTCATCGACCAACGGTTGGAGGAAGACATCAATATTACTTGATGGTGACTTTGGTCCGGGAATCAATACAGACAACATTGAAAACTCACTTTTCATACACATTGATGGGGGAGGGTTGAGAGGTTGAATTATCACTGGACAACAACTATACTTACGGCCAAACATGTTATTCGGGCTGAAACCATCAGTTGCTATTGCAAGTCGAATATTCCGCGGATCTTTTGCAAAATCTCTCCACATGATGTTTGAATTTACCCATTCTGCTGAATCTCGGGGATGACGCAAGAATTCCATACAAGAGCTTGCACGAGCGTGCCAAGTCATTTTCTCTGTTATCCATTTTATAGTATACAACAGTTTTAGCCTAGGGATTAGAGGGAAATGTCGCATTACCTTCTTAGGAAACCTAGAGTACTTTTTTTTCCATTAGTATTCTGAATTTCTACCCCGTCCTCGTCTAGACAAGTAAACTTGTAGCGTAAAGAACTACATTTTATACATCTAGTAGATTTTTCATGCTCTTTCCAAAATATCATACAGTTGTTAATGCATACGTCATACTTAACATAATCCATACCGAGATCTCTAACGGTGTTTTTCATTTCTGTATAACTAGTTGTCAAGTTGTTCTCTTCAGGAAGTAGTTCATTTACCAATCTAAGAATTCCACCTGTAGCACCATCCGATAAATTGAATTGTGTTTTCAAATCATTCAACTTTATAAGAGCATACATTGTGGTATGACGCGAAGAACCGGTAGCTAGGTGCAATGGCTCCTGTGGGAGTTGATGTAAACGATCATACTTCTTACCTTTGTATTTATGTGTGTGTGAATCATTGGGAACCTCAGAAGTTGGGGGGGGGGGGGGGCTTCATCACTGCCTACACAATTAGGTTCACTAGATTCCGCTTCACCCATAAACATCTCACAAGCATCATTCACAAGATCATTCAAAATTGGAATATTGTGCACATCAGCGTGTTCTGTCGGTGTCACAGATTGTAGTGGTGGTTGGACTTGATCAACAACTAATGTCTCACCGTGAAAATTCCATAAGGTATAGTTCATGTCCATACCATATGGCATTAAATGAATGAATATGTCATCTATAACAACATGTCCTTTCCCATTTCGACAACGTATACAGGGACATGAATGTTTAACATTCGAACTATTACTACACACATAATGAAGAAACTGTAACACCCCATCTCTATATGTATCGGTCTCGATATTTTTCTCATTTATCCATTCTTTGTTGATTCCCGACGACATCCTGATAAGTTTAAAGAGCACACATTATAATATAAACGCTTACTGTAAATATATTTAAGTTTATTCAAGTGTAAATATGTATATATTTGAGCTCCTATATTTCCTCCATCTCCTCTACAGGGTAAGGGTCCTATCCCATTCAAAAATGCATATTTTGTATTGTTCATAATGTCTCATGCCATGTCCTAATCTAGAAAATTTCACCAGCATCTCCCTACAGTTCTTCAAGTACACAACTTAAATTGGGAGTGTTCATGTGTTACTTAAGTTTTTCAACCAAGAAAACACAAAACACTACATCAATCTAGTATGCACCCAAAGAACATAAAGAGATGTCACCGAATTTTTCAAAATAGGACATGCATAATCATTATGTACAATACAAACTTTTGCATTTCCAAACTGTCCAAAAATGGGACAATTCAAGAGATCTCACCACAGTCATAGTGAGACCTCTTGAACGGGTCTAAGGTTTTTCTACATGTGTAACATCATTATTGAATGTTTAGTATTAATGTCTACTTACTATTTAAATAGTTTTTTTTGTTTTTTATTAAATTTTCAATACATAATCATATTTATCCATTTAATTAGTGGGGTGTCTACTTTTCAATTAGTTATTTTTACATTATTAATTAATATTTAGCACTTAAATTTTCTTAAAACTACGTAACATCTACAAATCAGATCAAATATACATTTTTGTTAAAGGGGTAAGAACATAAAAACTCATGATTTATTTTTTTTTCATTATCAACATTCAATTTGCACCAAAAACTCACACATTAAAAAAAAGAATAAATATTTAAATATGTATATATATAATCCTAAAAATCAAATACGAATCAAATCAAGCATATCATAAACTCTAGGATCAAATCTGAAATCTAACTTAGGTTAAAAAAAATACAATGCTTTAAACAATTACCTGATTGGGATGAGTGCAGTGAGAGAACATGGCAGTGACCAGAGAAAGAGAGAATGGGCCGGAGAGAGAGTGTCGACAGTAGAGATGCTGACCTAGGGCATGTGCCAGCAGCAGCTGCCGAGAGAGAGAGACCACCGAGAGAGAGAGAGACCGCCGAGAGCTGACCTAGGGCATGTGTTAGCAGCAGCTGCCGAGAGAGAGAGAGACCGCCGAGAGCTGACCTAGGGCATGTGTCAGCAGCAGCTGCCGAGAGAGAGAGAGACCGCCGAGAGAGAGAGAGAGAGAGCGCAGGGGTTAGAGAGAGCGCAGAGGTTAGAGAGAGGCGGGAATCTGAGCGGGAACAAGAGAAAGGGAAGTGTAATGTTTTATTTTGGGTATTATATATTTTAGTAAGTGTACTCAATTTTGGCACACTTTAAAACAGTGCCAAATTTTGGCACTGTTTTAAAGTGTGCCAAATCTCTATAAAATCGTGCCAAAATCTGGCACAGTTTTAAACTGTGCCAGATTTTTAATATCAGGGTGTGCCAAAATGCTGTTTTTGGTGTAGTGTATGAAGGGCTTGTCTTAGTGGCATGTCGGTATACACGACGATGGTATGGGCCTGGAAATATGGCCTCATTCTTCTACTTGCCTCAATTAATGCCAATGCCAATTTTTCCAGCTTTGGGTACCTGATCTCTGCACCTCGCAAAGCCTTACTTGTGTAATAAATTGTTTTTTGGACTCCATTCTCTAATCTGATCAATGCCGAGCTGACTGCATTCTCCGATACTGCCAGGTATAAGTACAACTTTTCTCCCATTACTGGTCTGGACAACAGTGGAGGTGCTCCCAAATATTTTTTCAAGTCTTGAAAGGCTTTTTCACATTCATCATTCCACTCGAAAGTTTTTCGAAGTGTTTTGAAGAATGGGAGGCATCTATTAGTTGCTCGGGATACAAATCTGTTGAGCGCTGCAACTCGTCCTGTAAGACTTTGCACCTATTTCTTCGTCGTTGGAGATCGTAACCCTAAAAGAGGTTTGATCTTTTCTGGATTCGCCTCAATGCCTCGTTGGTTGACGATGTACCCGAAGAACATTCCTTCTCGTACTCCAAATGTGCATTTCGTTGGGTTGAGCTTCATTTGGTATTCATCCAGTTGATCAAAGGTCTGACCTAAGTCAACTAGATGATCAGCAGCTTTCTTGCTCTTTGTCAGCATATCATCGACATAGACTTCCATATTGCAACTAATTTGTTCGGCAAAAACCTTGTTCATCAGCCGCTGGTATGTCGCTCCTGCATTTTTCAAACCAAAAGGCATAACATTGTAACAATAAGTTCCCCTAGGGGTAATAAAAGAAGTACTTTGCCTGTCTTCAGGTTTCATTTTGATCTGGTTGTAACCAGAGTAAGCATCCATGAAGTTGAGCAACTCGTGTCCCGAGGTGGCGTCCACTAGTTGATCAATTCTGGGCAGTGGAAAGTGATCTTTTGGGCATGCCTTGTTGAGATCGGTGAAATCAACACACATTCTCCATTTATTGTTCTTCTTCTTTACCATCACCACGTTGGCTAACCAGTCTGGATATTTCACATCTTCAATGAATTGAGCTTTCTGGAGCTTGTCGACCTCCTCTTATATACCTTGATTTTTCTTGGGACTAAATACTCTTCTTCTCTGCTTTACAGGTTTGATCTCCTTATTCACATTGAGCGCATGACATAAGAAGTTTGGATCTATTCCTGGCATGTCTTCATGACTACATGCAAAAGTTTTCTTCCTGTTTCGCAAGAAAGTTATCAATTCCTGTTTTATCGAGGCATCCAACGATGAACCTATCTGGGTTACTCGTTCAGGCTGCTCGTCGTCCAGAATAACATTTTCTGTAGATTCCACCACCTGTCCTTTTATAAGTTGGGATTCATCTCTGGGATCCAATGTTTCAATTTCTGTACCTTCATCCACCTGGTAGGTAGTAGTCTTTTTTCTTGACTCTTCAATCTCCTCTTACTCGGCAGATAAATAATAGCATTCCCGAGCTACTTTTTTATCACCTTTCACAACTCCTACTCTAAAATTCTTTGGGAATTTTAAGCACTGATGTACTGTAGATGGGACTGCTTCGAACTTCTTCAAACCAACTCTTCCCATGATGATGTTGTAAGCTGACTGCACATTCTTATCCATCACAAAGAAACTTATTCTCTCTGTTCGACAAGCAGGCCAAGTTCCAATGAATATATCCAACTTGATCATCCCAAGTGGAAAAACTTTCTCGCCAGCAAAACCCAGAAGAGGTCTGTGATAAGGTTCCAATTGAGATAATTTCAAATTTAAACTGTCAAAGCATGAATAGTACATGATGTCTGTCGAACTACCATTGTCTACCAGCACCCTTGAAATAACTACTTCTTTCATCCTCATTTTGATCACCAAAGGGTCGTCGTGAGGGTAAAGAACACCTACCAGGTCATTTTTTGAAAACCCAATGACCAGCTTCTCTTTGTTTACCTTCCTCGGATGATCCTCCTTGGCCAAATTTATTCGCTGAATGTACGAGCAAGCTTGGGCCTCTCCGAGGTAAGCCTTTCTTTCTGCAGTACGGTCTCCTCCTCCTGCATCTCCTCCTGTAATAACATTACAATCAAATGAACCAAAACGTATGGAAAATACCTCTCGTTCTAGCTGCCTCGGTTTCTTGGGAAGATCGGGGTCATCATCTGGATCATCTTCATGATTTCTCTTCTTTTTCTCCTCTGTTCGACGAGGAGATTTAGACCTCTCTCTAGTTCGATCATTATTTCTTCTTTCCCCTCCCCGATCAACATACTTTGCTAGCTTTCCTCTTCGGATGAGTGTTTCAATCTCGTTCTGAAGAGCTATGCAATTTTTGGTCATATGACCATGATCCTTATGAAACTCGCAATATTTATCCCTGTTCCTCATATCAGGGTCTGACCTCAATTTCTTCGGCCACTTTACCTCCTCGCTATTCTTGATTTCTTCCAAGACATGATTAATACCCATTTTCAAAGGAGTATAATTATCGAATTTCTTCAGGACTTCCCATGATGTTTTATTACTCTTGGAATTCCTGTCACCGCCATTGCCCTTATGCTCTTTCTTCTTAGATTTGTCGACTTCCACCTTGGTTTCTTTATCCATGTTATTCTTCGCAGCCATAGCCTCCTCGGCATTCATGATTTTGGCCGATTTTGCCATCAACTCTGACATAGTTGTAGGTGGATCTTTGGCCAAAGTGTAGTACAACTTGTTAGGCAACAACCCACTCATCAAGGCGGTGATTGCTGTCTTTTCTTCATAATCTATGACTTCTAGCTTCTCGTTATTGAAACGAGTTATGTAATCTCTAGTACTTTCGCCAGATTTTTGTCTAACCAGACAAGTGTGCTACTCGTTTTACTGGTTTTGGCCCAAAACAGAAATTGCCAATGAAAAACTCGGCCAACTGAAAGAAAGTTGAAATCTTTCCCCGAGGAAGATTGTTGTACCATATTTGGGCAGATCCAGTAAGAGTTCCAGATAATGCTCTACATCTCATCTCGTCGGGGACAACATAGATGTCGACAGCAGCCTGATATTGCTCTATGTGTAGAAAAAGATCTATCTTTCCATCATACTTGGGGGTCACCACGGGCGCTTTAATTTTCGACGGTGTAGGAAAATCCACAATGGCCTGTACAAAAGGTGTCCCTCGAACAAAAGTTCGTTGTAGGGGATTCTTTGCCTTAGCCATTTCTCCCAATCTATCCCCCAACCGCTGAATGGAACCTTTCCACGCATCATTTCCCTCCTCGGGCCTATTAGTTCGAGCAATTGATTGTTCTGAAGTAGCCTCCTGAGATCTATCTTGACGAGCAACTGGTCGTGATTGTGCTGATCCTTCTCTTAGATCTAATGGTTGTCGAAAACTCCTCGACATGGTCTTAGGTGGACTCCTATTCCTTCTAGGTCCTAATCGGCTCAAAGGAGACGCTCTGCTCAGTCTTTCCAAGGCGCTGGGTCTTTCTGGAGAGAGAGTGATACGTTGATCAGTATTTGTAGCCCGTATCGACGAAGTTCACCCAGGTTGATAAGAGAAATCATTAGATTCCTCATTACGATATGACTCAGTACGCCCGGATCATAAATAAAGTAAATAGGTTTGTCTCTGACCACTTCGTTGTCCTGAATGCGCAGGTGCACCGCCATGAAGGGTTTGTATGAGTTGACGCATTGTTTCTTGCATGGCGGTTTGTCCTTGAGCCATATTCGTCATAATTCCAGCCAGATCTGGAGGTGCAAAGGGATTTGGAGGATTTCCAGCATTTCCAGCGTTTCGATTGCTAGATTCTGGATTGTCTGCCATTGATGATGAATAATTCTTGGTGAAAAACGATAATAAAAAATCGTTCCCACAGACGGCGCCAATCTGTTGATGTAAAAAATTAGATTACTCTAATTATTCAATCACAGATAAATAAATGAGACAAAAGATTTTAAAGTGGTTCAGCCTTATATGAATGGCCTACGTCCACTGTTATGTTATTGCTGAGTGTTTGGGAATTCTCGATTACAAGTACTCTTTAGAAATTCCCGTCCCCTTGAATGAGGGTAATACAATGTATTTATAGCCTTGAGGCTATAATCTGAAAGGGTGATACATTAAATGATATATATATGAAAGGGTAATTCATTTAATGTTCTTCAAGCGTGTGTGTCAAGATGATAAGCATTCAATGAATAGTTGAACTGTTGATTATCTGGCAATTAATGCTGTGGCCGAGGTGCAGCAGCTGTGGTCGAGATGCAGCTCGAACCGCCTTAGTTGTTCGTCGTTCAAGAGTTCCTCGGAGCGTTGGTGTTCCTCGGAGAGCTGGTGTTCCTCGGAGAGCTGGAGTTCCTCGGGAAATACTTGTTGCTCGGAGTGAGTCTGACTTGGTCGGGGAAATAGACTTCCTCGTTGCTATTGTGCCATGTATATTGACATGTGTCTTCTTATTATTCGTCCATATCAGCATACTAATTTTGGTATCAACAGTGATAGTTAAAATTGTGTAAATGTTAGACAAATTTAATTATATAAATATTTAAATTGATAATAATTTTATTCATGAAATTAATTCAATTAGGTAAAACCCTAGATAATTTTTTAACAGAATTTGATAATATTATATAAAGTTTAGTAAATTCACAAAATGTTGCCAATTGTATGTTTTTAGGAATATCATTAGTTACTTTCGTGCCCAACTATGTAGAATCCATACACATGCATGTTGTTAGAAAGTCTTAAATTTAATTCTCACTTTAATTTGTAGAATCTCTGTACTTGGTTAGATTTATCCCTTTATGATAATGAAATTTATGCTCCAATTATAATTATCTCATGTCATAATTTTATTGATAAACAATAAATGTAGTTGTCACGGTCGTGGTGGGGGTGGGGTGGTGGGGGTGGTGTGTATGTGTGTGTGTGTGCGTAAGTGTGTGTATGGTGGTGTGTGGTGGGGGAGGGGGGGTAGTGGGGGTGGGGTGTGGTGGGGGGAGGGGGTGAGGGTGAGGGTGAGGGTGGGGGTTGGAGTGGGGTGGTGGGGGTGGTGTGTGTGTGTGCGTGTGCGTAGGTGTGTGTGGTGGGGGAGGGGGGTAGTGGGGGTGGGGTGTGGTGGAGGGAGGGGGTGGGGTGGTGTGGTGGGGGTGGGGTGTGTGTGTGTGTGCGTAGGTGTGTGCGTGTCGGGGGGAGGGGGGCAAGGGGTGTGGTGGGGTTGGGGTTGGGGGTGGGATGTGGGGGGTGTGAAGGGGAAATTTTAACAACTGTATATCTTTAATTAAGAAATTGTATAGCTTTAATTGTAATTTTAATTGTATAGTTTTAGATGAAAGTAAATTAATAATTAGTGCCAATTTCATATGAAAGTAGGATTGTCTCTCATTGTAAATTAGTAAATTAATAATTGTATACTTTAATTGTTAGTTTAATTGATGAAATGTTGGGTTGGTTAGTTTTAAAAGTGGCATGACGTGTGCGTGTGTGTGGTGGGGGTGGGGTAGGGGTGTGTGTATGTGTACTATTAACATTTTTTTTATCTGTACTAATAACATTTTTTTACAGCAAAAATATGTCTCCTTCAGATATTAAGGCGAAGATGATGATGCTTTTTATAATGATGTCGTCTGGGCTCGGTGGTAGCGGAGGCGACGAGGGCTCCTCCGCCCCTAGGCTCCCCAAATATGAAAAATTTGGGATTACCGTCGAGAACAAGTCGGAGCTATTAGCAAGATCCCTCGAGCTGCTAAAGACGGTCATCGGTCCGGGGTTTATGAGTTGGAAGGAGGTGCCATATGAGCTCAAGTTAGCTGTTTGGGCGGCACTACATGTAATATATTTATATTTATATTTATATGAATATTTCAATTTCAATTTCAATTACAATTACAATTTCAATTTCAATTTCAATTTCGATTTCATATTTATATTTATATTTATATTTATATTTATATTTATATTTATATTTATATTTATATTTATATTTATATTTATATTTATATTTATATTTATATTTATATTTATATTTATATTTATATTTATTCGCAACTAACATTGTATTTGTTGGACAGGAACACTTCAAATTGGATCCAAAGCTACGCGATCCCGTCTTGGAGCAGATTAGGGAGCAACTCAAGTCGTGGAAAAAAAATATACGGGCACGGTAATTTGGGAAAATAAGAGAGTCGATTATCCAATGGCGTGAATCCGTCCCCCCCAAGGAGTCGATCTCATTGGCACAATGGCAGAAGTTCATTGACAATGAGATCGAGGATCGACAATTGGCATCTCGCCAATCGGGGAGAGAAAATCGGTCAAAAAATACGTACGTGCACTACTCCGGTGGGACGTCTTACGCCTAGGTGGAGCATAGGATGCAGGTAAGATTTAATTTTTCTATAACTACAGAAATATATTATTCTTCATTATTTTACTTTGCGGGGCCGATACTAATTTTACTTTACTTTATTTTATTTCAGGGGGTAGGGAGTGGGCCAGGGGGTAAGCCACATAGGCTAGATACTTATGTGGCTCTTCGGACGAAGAAGGGGAAGGACAAGGAGGTGTCCCCGAGCGTCGCGGCCACGATTGTAAGTAATCCGACAGTTTAATTTTTGTTAATTACGTTAAAATTTTTTAGTTTACTTATTTTACTAATCATCTGCTTTTTGTCATTTCAGGCAAAGCTTAAGGAAGTGCATGAGTCGCAGTCTGATGCCGACAAGGCATCTTTGTCAACAGACGCACTCAGCCAAGTGCTTGGCTCTGATCGCAAGGGGAGGACAAGGGGAGTGAGCTCGCGGGTGGCCAAATCTAGGATCATCGAATTCGAGACGAGCGACACCGGGTTGGCTCGAACGGTGGATTCACACGACGCGAAGCTGTCCCGTTTGGAGGCGACGGTCCAAGATATGTACGCATTCATGAAGCGTACGTTGGGCGGAGACCGTAAAGGTAAAGGGAAAGGGAACGGGAAGGAGAAGGCAGTGGAGGAGGAGGTGCGGGAGGACGAGGCGCAGGATGACAAGTATGTGGACATCGCTGTTTCATCACCGATACGTTCGTACTTCGATGATCCACTTCCCTATTTGGCGCCCTTCAACAGACCATTATCGACACTTGGTTGGCCGAGCGTGTTCATATTGGACGTATTTGATGGATATCAGATAGGGCGGGGGTTGAGGGACCCGAATATCGGCGAGGGTGGAATAGTTCATGGACGTGCGCTTCAACAGATGGAGTCCAGGGTGCTCGTCACGCATGTCATACCCGAGAAGGAGAACTCCCTATTGTGGTTGCGCGAACAATGCGGCACGACGTATATTAGTGGGTGCGTCAATTCGTATGTCGTGTGGCCTACTCACCTCCTCACATTTACCCAAGACATGTAGTAACATTATTTTTAAGTTTGTCCATTTTAATTATATTTGGATTATATCATCATGTATATTATTTCTATTTTGAATATTTGGATTATATCATCATGAATATATATTTGCATTATCTTTAGTTTCTTAGGATATATGATGTTTGGAACAGGTACGACGTTGCTATAACAGGTATAAATATACTGCTGGGCAGTGGCAGTGGCCATACTGCCCAGCAGATTTTTTTTAATTCTGCCCAGAATTGTCAAGGTCATTGACCGTGACACGTCCGTGACAACTTTTTGTTACGGACGTGTCACGGGCAATGACCGTGACAACTTTTTTTAAAAGGGTCACGGCTTTGTCACGGTTTATAACCGTGACAAACGTGCCACGGTCATTGACCGCGACACGACCGTGACACAAAACGCGAGTTTTGTGTCAAGGTCAATGATCGTGACACGACCGTGACAAAAAAAGTTGTCTCGCCTCGAAATGTGACGGTCATTGACCTTGACAAGTTGCATTTGTCAAGGTCAATGACCTTGACAAATGGGCAGATTTGGTGTAGTGTAACATTTTTTCTTTGATTACAATTTGTATGAGTTTTCACATTTTATGTATAATTAATTTCTATATATAATTTATGTTAGATGAGAAAGCACATTGCGTGGGTTTAATGCTAGTAATTACACTCATTTTTCTTTGTGAAGTTTGACTTACAATAAAACTATTGGGGACATAATATCACATGATTTTATTGAGAATATTAGGTTAAACAAAATAAAATGGAGAAATAAAATTCATGCATATCACCTAAAATATTAGAAAAAACTTTCGTAAGTTGTTAGTTTTTTCATGTAAAGTAAATGCTACCTATGCTCCATTAAGTAGAAAATTAGTTAAAGAAAAAGTGTCAGAAACTAAAAGGCAAGTAACATCTATGAGAATACAACTCGATGTGATATTTTATGTTGAGCACTACTATTATTGTCACATCGTCGAAAATACGCTAATATTTTCTTGGTGGAAGTCTCCAATTCTCTCACGTCATCTAAAAAAATTTGTCGATCCCTGCACTCAATGCTGCGAAAACCTTGATCACCCCTGCATGTATCAACAAAATTATTTCATTAACCCAGTTGTAAACAATTAACTAAAAAAGTACTTTTTCCAATTTTGAAATCGCAATGCAATGTAATTTATTGTATAGTCCAAATTAAACGTGCATAAATGATTGATTTTAAAACTCACGTCCTGCATTAATAGCATTATTTTAATATTACTACATATATGATTTATTGAATAGTATTTTATATAAAAAATGTATATAGTGTCATTCAACCAAATACTGCACATGGTCACGGCCCAAATCCATTACCATTGGTGGAGGGTCGCGGATTTGGTCCGTGGCAAAATCTGGCATGACCACCAACATTGGTCATGGATTAGGATAGTCACGACCCATGTCCACGACCCACTTTTTAGTGTCCACAAAACATAGTCACGACCCAAAGTCGTGACCACCTTTTATTTTTACATAAAATATGGTTACGGCTTTGGGCCATGACTATCTTATCATTGAAATAAAAGTTGGTCACGACTTTGGACTGTGACCACCTTTTATTTCAAAAATAAAATAGTCACGGCCCAAAGTCGTGACAATTTTTAATTAAAAAAAGCATTTTGTCCTCGGACCGAGAGTCTAATCGATTTGTTGCTGCGAGTGTCCATTCGGTTACATTGGTCAGTTTTTACGGGTTACATTTGTCCCGTAAAAGTACTAATAGTTTGAAAATTTTGGTCGTGCTCTCAAACTCGGGGTCTCGTGACTACGTGGTCTATTCCTGTGGGTTACATTAGTACCTTGTGAGGTGTCCGTGCCTCTCACGGGGCCGTCTAATGGCTATTTTACGTTCTCAGCCTCTGACGATATATTTTTAAGCCTAAATCTAACAGTTTACAAATTTTGATCCTGCTCTCAAATCGGAAGTCTCGTGACTACGTGGTCAGTTCTCACAGGTTATATTGGTCTCGTGTGAGGTGTTCGTACCTTTTACGGGATCGTTTAGTGGTTGTTTTACATTATCACCCTTTAACGACATGTTTTTAAGCTTAAGTCTAACAGTTTGTAAATTATGGTCGTTTGTGCCTCTCACGGGGTCATGTGGTGGCTGTTTTACGTTCTCACTCTTTGAAGACATATTTTTAAACATATGTCTAATAGTTTGCAAATTTTGGCCGTACTTTCAAACTGGGGGTCCTGTGACTACGCGATATGTTCCTGTAGGTTACATTAGTCCCGTGTGAGGTGTTCGTGCCTCTCACGGGGCCGTCTAATGGCTGTTTTACGTTCTCACCCTCTGACGACATATTTTTAAGCCTAAGTCTAACAATTTACAAATTTTGGCCGTGCTCTCAAACCGGGGGTCCCATAACTACGCGATCGGTTCCTGCAAGTTACATTGATCCCATGCGAGGTGTCCGTGCCTCTCACGGTGCCGTTTAGGGTCTATTTTATGTTCTCACCCTATAACAACATATTTTTACGACTAAGTCTAACAGTTTGTCAATTTTGGTCGTACTCTCAAACCAGGAGTCTCATGAGTACGTGGTATATTCCTCCGAGTTTTATTGGTCCCGCGCGAGGTGTTTGTACCTCTCACGGGGCTATTTAGTAATTGTTTTATGTTCTCACTCTTTAACGGCATATTTTTTAGTCTAAGTCTAATAATTTGAAATTTTTAGTCGTGCTCTCAAATCAGGGGTACTGTGACTACGCAGTCGGTTCCTGCATGTCACATTGGTCCCGTACGAGGTGTTCTTGCCTTTCACGAGGCCGTATAGTTAGGGGTGTTCACGGTCCGGTCCGATCCGGTTTTGGGATATTTTTAGGACCGGACCGCATTAATTGGTCCTAAACAATTATGGACCGAGACCGGACCGAAATAATCGGTTCCGGTCCTATTCGGTTTTCAAGCGGTCCGTGTTCGGTCTCGGTCCTATTCGGTCCAACCCATATAAAACAGCACATAACCTTGTCACACACAATATCACAAATCACAGCCAGATCCAAACAAAATGCTAACAAATGGAGATTTTTGTTAATTGAGGCATTTTGTGTTAAAAGATGGGTTTTCAAATTTTTGTTAACAAATGTAAATGCTAGTAGATGGGAATTTGTGTTAATAGATGGGTTTTCATATTGTAACAGATAGGTTTTAATATTGTAACAGATGCAAACGGAAATTTATCGTGTGTGGTCGGATCTCCGTAGACTGAGAGGGGCTGTGGCCGGATCTCTGTAGACTAAGAGGAGCATGCTGCGTGGCAGCGTGGCTATGGCTGAAGATATAAAAATGGCGATGGACGGATCTCCGTAGAAGATCTAAGGGAGAGGAGATGAGGTGTGTGCGTCTGGCGCTGCTGATGCTCTTCGTAGAACTTAGACAGAGAGAGAGGGCGAAGGAAATTAGTTTGTGGTTGTGGTATGTTGTGCTTGTGTGGTTGTTGTGTGTGTGTGTTTAAGAAATATATATATATATATATATATATATATATATAATCAAAGCGGTCCGATCCGATCCAAACCCGAATTTTACGAGCCAAGACCGAACCGAACTGCATTATGCGGTCCTGAATATTTTTAGACCGAATTAAAAAAAATCGCAAAAGCATGTTCTGTTCGGTTCAGTTTTTTCGATCCATTTGGTCTATTCGGGTTCGTGCACACCCCTACGTATAGTGGCTATTTTATGTTCTCACCCTTTGACGGCATGCCTTTAAGCCTAAATCTAACACTTTGTAAATTTTCATCGTGCCCTCAAAACGGGTGTCATGTGTCTATGTGATCGCTTCCTACGGGTTACATTAGTCCCGTGTGAGGTGTTTGTGCCTCTCACGGAGCCGTCTAGTGGATGTTTATGTTCTCACCCTCTGACGACATGCTTTTAAGACCAGGCCTAACATTTTGTAAATTTTGGTTGTGCTCTCAAATCAGAGATCTCGTGACTACGCGGTCAGTTTTTGCAGGTTATATTAGTATCGTACGAGGTGTTCGTGTCTCTCACAGGGCCGTCTAGCGGTTGTTTTATATTCTCACCCTCTGACGACATGTTTTTAAGTCTAAGTATAACACTTTATAAATTTTGGAAGTGCTATCAAATCAAGCGTCCCGTGACTACGCGGTCAATTCCTACAATTTACATTGGTCCCGTGCGAAGTGTTTGTGCCTCTCACGGGGCCGTTTAGTGACTGTTTTACGTTCTCACCCTCTGACGACATGTTTTTAAGCCAAAGTTTAACAGTTTGCAAATTTTGGTCGTGCTATCAAACCGAAAGTTCCGTGACTACGCGGTTGGTTCCTGCGGGTTACATTGATCACGTACGAGGTGTTTGTACCTCTCACGGGGCCGTCTAGTGCCTGTTTTACGTTCTCACCCTCTGATGGCATGTTTTTAAGCCTAAGTCTAACAGTTTGAAAATTTTGGTCGTGCTCTCAAATCGAGGGCCCGTGACTACGCGGCCGGTTCCTGCGGGTTACATTAGTCCCGTGCGAGGTGTCCGTGCCTCTCACGAGGCCGTCTATTGGCTGTTTTACATTCTCACCCTTTGTCGACATGTTTTTAACTCTAAGTTTAGTAGTTTGTAAATTTTGATCCTGCTATCAAATGGGGGTTCTCGTGACTAGGCGATCGATTCCTGCAGGTTACATTGGTGTCGTACGAAGTATTCGTGCCTCAGCTAGATTTATTCGTTGAATGTATGAACAAGCTTGAGCCTCATTGAGGTAAGCTTTTCTTTCCGCAGTAAGGTCCCCACCTCCTGCATCTCCACCTGTAATAACATTACAATCAAATGATCCAAAACGAATTGAAAATACCTCATGCTCTGGTTGTCTTGGTCTCTTGGGGAGATCGAGGTCATCTTCTGGATCATCTTCATGATCTCTTTTCTTATTTTCTTTTGTTCGACGAGATGATCTAAACCTCTGTCTTGCTCGGTCATTGCTTTTTCTTTCATTTATTCGATCAACATACTTGGCTAGCTTTCCTCGTCTGATGAGTGCTTCGATTTCATTCTGGAGAGCTATGCAATTTTTGGTCGTGTGACCATGGTCTTTATAGAACTTGCAATATTTGGCCTTATTCCTCTTGTCAGGATCTGTCTTCATTTTCTCAGGTCAGTTTAGTTCCTCGCTATTCTTGATCTGTTCCAGGACATGGTTTATGTATACTTTCAAAGGAGTATAATTTTCAAATTTCTTCAATATTTCCCATGATGCCTTTGCTTTTGGCTTCTTGTCACCACCATTGTTCTTATGTTCTTTCTTTTTAGCCTTATCAACATCCATCTTGGTCTCTTTGGTGTCTATGTTCTTCTTCGCAGCCATAGCCTCCTCGGCATTCATGATCTTGGCCGCTTTTGCCATTAGTTCTGACATGGTTCTGGGTGGATCTTTGGCCAAAGTATAGTAAAATTTATTGGGAAATAATCCACTCATCAAAGCAGTAATTGCTGTCTTTTCCTCGTAATCAATAACTTCGAGCTTCTCGTTATTGAAACGAGTTATGTAACCCCTGGTGCTCTCACTTGTTTTTTGTCTAACACTTAACAAATGTTCCACTCGTTTAACTGGTTTTGCTCCAAAATAGAAATTTCCAATGAAGAGCTCGTCTAGTTGAAAGAAAGTTGAAATCTTCCCCCGAGGAAGATTATTGTACCATATTTGTGCAGATTCGGTAAGAGTTCCTGAAAATGCCCTGCATCTCATCTCGTCTGACACGGCATAGATGTCGGCAGCAGCTTGGTATTGTTCTATATGAAGGACATGTTCAGTTTCCATCATATTTAGGGGTCATAGTAGGTGCTTTGAACTTCGATGGTGTGGGAAAATCCACAATTGCCTGTATAAAAGGCGTCCCTTGGACAAAAGTTCTTTGTAGAGGATTCTTGGCCTTAGCCATTTCCTCTAGTCTATCCTCCAACCTTTGAATAGAGCCTTTCCATGCATCATTTCCCTCCTCGGGCCTATTGGTTCAAGCAATTGATCGTGTTGAAGTCGCTTCCTGGGATCTATCATGTCGAGCAACTGGTTGTGATTGGGCAGAACCCTCTCTTAGATCAGACGGTCGTCGAAAGTTTCTCGACACAGCCTTAAGAGGACTTTTATTCTTCATATGGCCCAATCGATCAAAAGGAGAGACCCTACTTAATCTCTCAAATGCACTAGTCCTTTTTGGAGAGAGAGTGATGTGTTGTTCAGTATCTGTGGCTCGTACTGACGAAGTTCGACCCGGTTGATAAGAAAAATCATCAGATCTCTCAGTGCGATATGAATCGCTCTGCCTAATACGCGAAGAAAGTAAACGGGTATTTCTTTGAACACTTCGTTGTCCTGAATGGGTCGACGCTCCACCCTGGATAGTTTGCATGAGTTGTCGCATAGTCTCTTGCATGGTCGTCTGGCCTTGAGCCAAATTGACCATAATTCCAGCCAGATCTTGGATATTTGGAGGAGCGGATGGATTCGGGGGGTTTCCAGCGTTTCGATTACTGGATTCAGGATTATCAACCATTGGTGATAAATTGTCTTGGTGAAAAACGATAGTTTTAGTCGTTTTCCACAGACGGCGCTAATCTGTTAATGTAAAAAATTAGATTATCTCTAATTATTTAATCACAGATAAAAAATAAATAAGACAAGAGATTTTTAAAGTGGTTCAGCCTTGGAAGAATGGCCTACGTCCACTGTTTATGTTATTACTGATTGTTTGTAGAATTCTCGATAATGGGTTTACCAAGAAATTCTGAGTCCCCTGCTAATGAAGAGGTTACAATGTATTTATAGCCTTGGGGCTGTACATGTGAGAGAATATTGCATAGCTGTCCAATCGGTGTATACATCTGTATGATAATAATCAGCATTTAATGCGCATTCAATCCTCTTAATTATTCGATTATAAATGCTCTGTACGAGTTGCATCTCAGACCGCCTAAGTAGCTCGGTACAATAAAGTTCCTCGGAGAACACTTGCTGCTCGGAGCACCTGAGTTGGTCGGGGATGTTGAGTTCCTCGGAGTCAAAGTGTTGTCAAAAATGTTCTCAGGTGTCATGTAGATTGACACGTGTCTCCACATAATTGGTCCATGTCAGCAGGTTAAATTTGGTATCAACAATTATTTTATTCATAGAAAAAAATTTATTTATTTTAAAATAAATTAAAATTATAATATTTAATGTTTAATCACCTTATTTGAAGATGGGTTATTTCTAGTTCTTCCTCTCCTTGACCAGTTTTGCAATATGTACCCCCCACTTTTTTAGAAATTTGTAATACATCTTCATTCTGTTAACTTTCCATCCAAACCGTTTTAACTTTCCATCCAAAAAATAGAAATGGAAAAAAAAAATTCTAATCGACATCTATTAAAAAGTCAGAATATTATAAATTCAAATAAGTAAAATATGTCAAAATGCATGTCAGTTATAAAAATATGTTTTTCAATAAAATAGCCATTTTGTTATTCAAAAATGTTTTTTTATTATAATTTCACAATAATAAACAATGTATGTGACATAAAAAAATTGTATTACAACTAAAAATGTTTTTTTAATTATTTTCTATAAATAAAAACTAGGAAAAACTATTAAAATATTTTTTAAACAATTAAAAAATTGCTAAAACTATTACATTTTAGTTTCTTATTAAAAAAAACATTTTTTTTTAGGATCAAATACCAAAAAGTCCCTCAAACATTTTTTAATACACATTTAATCCAAGCTTTTATTTTGTACCAAAAAGTCCCTTATTCTCTTATCTTTAAAGGTCCGCGCCAGTGGTATGATAAAGCCTTTTTGGCATGGTGAATGACTTTTTGATGCAAAATAAAAATACTTGGACTAAACGTGTATTAAAAAAAATTCGAGAGACTATTTGGTATATGCGCCTTTTTTTAATCAAAAAATTAATTTTTTTTTATCAAAAAACAGTATTCACTCACTTTTTTACCCAACACAAACGCGATTTAATTACAAGGTTACACGATACGACATGATATGAAATTTTATTTTTTTTATCAAACACAAACACGATCCAAATAAAAGGGACACGACAAAACACAAGATCTCATTTTTATAATCAAATCCGAATACGATCCAATTAAAATGTAACATGATACATCACGACACATTTTTTAACTAGCACGACACGTCAAGATTTCATGTCGTGTCGTGTCACTTTGGGATCGTGTTTGTTAAAAAATAAAATTTTGTGTCGGAATGTATCATGTCGCTTTTGTTTGAATTTCAAACTTCGCAAGTAATTCCTTACCACACTTTGTCCTGTCGGGTTTTAATATATTTTTTACCTAACACGAACACGATCCAATTAAAACAAAATACTATTTATATGTGTCATGTCTGTGTTAGGTAAAAAAAATGTGTTATCGTATTTCAATATGGGGAGCACCTATAGCGGTACCCCTAATAATTTTAACAGGAGAACTATACGACACGAAATACATTTTATATTTAAAATAAATATTTAAATATATGTACATATTTAAAATTTATTTTTCAAAATTTTAAGGAAAATTTAGTATTATTTTCGAATAAAATATACGGTTTAAATGTTATTTAAAAAGTAACACTTTTTTGGTATATTAAAATGTTTTTTTTTTAACAAAGGAGTCTTTTTTAATTAAAAAAATGGTTTTTTTAACAAAACAGTTTACATTTATAAAAACGGTTAATAGTAATTTTTTTATGTGTCTTAAGTTTATAGTAAATTTTACTTTTTATTTATATATATAATTTTAAGGTAGGAAACGTGTTTATTTTTTTGTATGAGAGAGAAGGATGGAAGGATTGATAATAAGGTTATAAGATTCTTTTATTTATATTTGAAAAGAAAATGGAGTGTAAGAGAATTTGTGAAGTGTGTATAGCCATATCCTTTTAAAACTAATTAACTATAAATGTACATATATATATATATATATATATATATATACACATACACACACACTTAAACTATTCAACATACTTCACTATATATATAATTTATAATGTATGTGTGTATGTGTCTGTATATATGTATACATTCATATATCATAAGATATATATATATATATATATATATATATATATATATATATATATATATATATATATATATATATATATACACACACACACACATGTACAAACACATATATCTGTAATATAGATATACCTGTTTATTAATTTTGTCAAAATTTTAAAATTCTATATTTAAAAATAAATTTACTACACACGCACCAATATTTATAAAAACAAAAAAACTAAAATTTAAAATTATATTTGAAACTATGACAAATGAACACTAAATAACTATAATTTGTAAGTGACACTGACTTCAATTTTTTTTATTATACTGAACTATAATTGATAAGTGGAGAACGATAAAATATGAACAAATAAAAAAAGTTTGTTCAGTTTGTCATATTACATGTTTTAGTCTTTGACTTTAAAATAATAATAGAGTGGTGCTACGGGTACCAAACAAATTCCTCAAATCTCCTCTAAATAGTATTAATAAGTTGTGCCCTGACGGGACCCATACCACAAGATATAACAGTTACTACTATTTTGGGGAGTTGTTTGGGACACAAAGCATTTCCCATAAAAATAAGAGCGCTTTTTAAGACCGAGTATTACCTACTGGGACAAAATTATGAAGACACGGACGTGTGTCCCCTATGTATTTAGTACGCGTGGTTTCTTGGAAAGAAGTAAAAGTTGAGGGATGTTTTTTTATAGCTCTCTCTTATTTTAAAATAATACCAAATTACCTCCATTTACCATCATGCTACTTTTGTTGTTTTTAAACTTTTTATTCTTAACCCCAAGGGTTGTTCAAGTTGATAGAGTCAGGGTGTAGTTATAAATCCAGACACCTGAGTTCGAAACTTGATAACTGCGTCTTGGGGCCACGGACCGCAGGAATTAAACGTCTGTTATAGAAAGCCTTGTTCGGGGAGGAAGGATTAGTTCGAGGTGCGCGTAAGCGCGCCCGGGTTTACCCTTCTATACCAAAAAAATAAAAATAAAACCTTTTTATTCTTTCTTTTATATCAAAGGAGATCATAAGGTTCACAACACGACACAACTTCTTATTAAAAAAAAATTCTTTTTTTTTATCTTTTGAGGCAAATCAAAGCTAAGTGTTGTGTGTTTTCCATTGTAACTATTATCTTATATATATCATTTGATGTGTTTTGCATGGAAACTATTATTAAAAAAAATATTTTATTCATAATTTTTTTTAGGATCAAATACCAAAAAGTTTCATAAACTTTTTTTAATACACATTTAGTCCAAGCCTTTTATTTTATACTAAAAAATTTCTTATTTTTTTATCTTTAAAGGTTCGCACCAGAGGCATGGTAAAGCCGTTTTGACATGATGAATAATTTTTATTTATATAGTAAAAAGGCTTGGACTAAATGTATATTAAAAAAATTCAAAAAACTATTTAATATATGTTCTTTTTTTTACTATATGATTTTCAGACATGTCATATGTAATAAATTTAATGCAAGACATGCTACCTTGCATGTTAAAGTAAGTCAACATATTATGAGTTTTTCCCTTCTGGTCACTTAATATGTTCAATTATTAAGCTTTAGTCATCCCTCTTTCATACATAGATTTTAGCGACAAAATATAAGCTGGCTGTCAGTGTTGTTAAATTGAGTTTTAATTTGTGGTACCTAATTTTAATATCTCGTGATAGGATCTTAACTTTTGCAAAACTCATCGCTCCTCTCTAGCTTCCCTCTAAACAATCCCATGATGACAAAAATCACATTTTCTAGTTTTCTTGCAGGATTCTTATCATTCCCACTCCATCTTGAAAACCGTAGAAAATATCTCCGCTCACTTTTCAAATCTTCCGGAACTCTCATTTCATGATAACACTTCATTCATCAACATTTCTTGGAATGTGTAAGGACAACAAACAATTGTTGAAAATAATATATGCAGAATAAATAAATAAATTTAAATTTAAAATAGATAAAATTAGAAGAATTTATCGATCGAGATTTGTATTAAAGTTCTAAAGGTGAAATTATTCGTTGATATTTGTAGTTGTCAGCCTCGTGAATATACACTTTCCAAGACTCAACGATCAGATTTACACATCAGCTTTGTGTTAAATCTTTGAACTCTCAGGATACTCCAGCACTCCTAAAAAAATGACGAATGTAAGTGTATTATAGAAAATAACAAAATTATTTTTACAGAAAAAGTGAGAGAGATAGAATTTTTCTGTATTTTTTTTCAAAGTTGTAGCGTTTATTTTATACAAAAAAATGGTAAAAAACGTGGATAGAGGTTTCAGCCAACTAAACCACTAATATCTCCACTAACGGGTAGTTTACTTAGAATAGGAGGCTAAGTCAAAAATTAAAAACGAATTAATAAAAGGATAAAAATTTTGGGCATTCAAGAGAAGTCCAAAGCGCCCAACGCCCAATCAAAGACTATTAATATTAAAAACGAATTAATAAAATGATAAAAATTTTGGGCATTCAAGAGAAGTCCAAAGCGCCCAAGGCCCAATCAAAGACTATTAATGTTTAGTATCCCTCAAAGGGATTGAACCCATGACCTCAAACACTGAACCCCATAAACTTACTAATAGGCCACTTACCTCAACTTAATTAGTTCATTCAAAATAAATATATATACCAATATATCGAACAACAATCACATCCGAAAGACTTAAGGTGATTCTCTCTGAATGATGAAAATAAAACAAGCCTTGGAAGATCACACGAAAAGAGAAAGGTTTTTAAAAAATTTTATTTAAATCGAGGGATGACTTAAAAAAATCGTGGATGCTCGGTTCTTTAAATTTTGAGAATGTTTATATTAAACCTATGCAATGGTATCCTAATTTCTCTCGATCTAAATTTGTTTCATGTACATCTTATGTTTTGGTGAGATTTTAGGATTTTTCGATGAATTTTGGCATCCAAGATTACTATTAGAAATTTCTAGAGCTTTTGGCTTACCTATTAAAATTGATCAATAAACCGTTGACCACAAATATAAGTTTTATGCAAGAATTTTAGATAAAAACAATTTTTCTTGGTTCCAACTACTGTGGTTATTCAGGGTGAAGATAATAATATTCCTATAGAAATAGAACTACAAAAACAACCTTTCTTCTTGTGATTTTTTGTGGATGTGTGGGACATTTCTATGCAACCAATAGTTTTTTTTTTTTTTAAGTCCCATTTTCTAAGATTTTTTAGGTTTTCATCCCGTATGTTTTTAAAATTGTGTTAATCCTATAACCATTCAAAACTGTCAATAATTGTTCTATAACCATCCATTTTCATTTCTGCAAAGAATGACACTAATCTCATAGTGATTATAATATGACCAACAACTAAAAACAAATAAAGACATAAGAGTGAATAGAAATAAATCTTAAAAAATATGACTAAACACTTAATATCTCTATTTTTAATGACGAAATTCATTTGTCCCTAAGGCTACTTATAGTTATTGAAAACTAATGTGAGCACTAAATTTCAACATTAATTTAATTGTAAATTGGTACCTTAGTCAATTTTAAGAGTACCCAAGTAAAAAAATTCAAATTATTGCAAAAGCAAATAGGAAAAAAAAAGGAAAAAAATGGAGATATTCCTCACAAGATGACGGTTTTAATTACCTGTACATGAAGATATATTTATGAGGACTTAAGTTCTTGTTGCACAAATGGCATGATTTGAGAAAACAACAATATTGATGGGAGATAATTCTTCTATTCACTTGTAAGAAGGGTTTTCTCCACTTCAAAGTCGGCTTAACTACGATATTATTGGAATTTTCTTGCGAAACCTGTACAAGAATCCTTAACCCAACAGCCAGGTTAGAGTTTTTCTTGCTCTCATTTCTCTCTTCAGCCATGTTGAAAGGGTACATATTGTGTGTGTTTATTTGTGTGTAAATATCAGAGACAAGGAGAGATGAGGGTTGTGAAGTGATAGAGTAGTGGGTATTTAAAGTCAAATACGTTTATAAATAGTAATAACCACTAACCATATACATTAGTTTAGTGGATAAGTGAAAAAAGTAATACCCACGTTTTTTTATAGGTTAAAGAGTAATAAGAGTCTTTACGTGGACACTTAAAATTGACATATTTTAGAGTGACATTCAGACTTAACTTATTGTATTTAGATTGATTCGTGTTTGGATCTATTAATAATGAAATTCAAACACCAATTAATACAAGTGAAACACGTCAAGGTATCATAATCAAAGTGTTGTATTTGAATATCAGTCGAAAATTATTAGTGTAAGAAATGTTCTTTAGTTTTTAAGTCTTTTACAAATAACCCCGATTGTCCAAATACTTCGTGAACTATGTGTTTTGACTCGACAAATTAAGACAATTTTACTTTACGGCAATGATACACACGAAAATACATTTTAAGAACACTCGACACGTCTTTGTGTTTAATTGGTGGACATCTGAAGTGGTACACATCCACTTAAAGTAACCACTAATCAAACACTGACACATGTTCCAATATTCACAAAATGTATTCCTGTGCGTATCATCCTAAAATTACCATTTATCTTAATAGGTTAGGTTTGACATATACACCAAACTCAAAATGACAAGACAAGACAAGACAAGAAGATACTACATGTGAAAAAAATACATGACACATTCAGAGGAGAAACTCAATGGATTAGGTTAGGTCTAACAAATACACAAACTCGACCGGAAGATAATAAATGAGACAACATAAAAAAATCTTAAGGCAAAATATATGAAACAATATAGACAATAAATTAAAGAAGAAAACATTATTGATAAATTTATGCATATCTTCTCAACGCTAAAGATTCATAATTTTGAAACAAATTAATTACTTATTTAAATGACAATGACTTCAGTTTTTTTTATTATACTGTACTATAAATGATTAGCATGACAATAAAATATGAAGAAATAAAAAAAAGTTTGTTCATTTGTTATATCACATATTTTAGCCTTTGTATTGAATACGCGTACTTTCTTGGAAAGAAGTAAAAGTTGAGGGATGTTTTTTTATGACTCAGTCTTATTTTAATATAAAACCTAATTACCCACGTTTATCATCATGTTACTTTTTTTTTTAAACTTTTTATTCATTTGTTTATATCAAATCATAAAGTCCTTTTTTATTTTTTTACAACATCATATTATATGTTGGTGGGACATGAACAAGATATCTTGGGGTCGGTTTTGAACGTGAAAAACGTGAAGATATTGGGCCATTTGAAGCCAATCAAAGCTAATTTCTGTCTGTCTTTCAATGTAAATATTATTATCATATTTATTATTTGATTGGTGTTGCATGGAAACTATTTTGAAAAAAAAAATATCGTATTCATAAATTTTTATTTTTATTGTATAATTTCCAGACATGTCATGTATAATAAATTTAAGAGATAATTATATTTAAGTATCATTTGTCGGGCAACATTCATATAAGTCTTATTGACTTTTCAACAATCCTATAGGTCATATTCCAACTTTTTAGGAAATTTTTTTACAATTTTATCCTTTTATAACTAATCATCCGTAGTTACATAAGTGGTTGCACTTTTTTTTTAATCTTTAAATGATCATAACTTTAGATTCACAAATTCGTTTTTTGCAAAATTACTATTTTTTAAATCTGCTCGACGAGATCTATCAAACAAAATCCATGAAGGCTATAAAATTTCAAAGAAAAAAATTTACACAAACAGTAAACTTTACTGTATGCAATAGAATATGAAATAGTTTTATATATGTGACATTTTCACAAACAGACAATAACATTTACTATGGTAATATTACACAGTATATAATATATAATATATAATATATAATATATATTACACAGTATATATATATTTATATATATACTGTGTAATATATAATATATATTAATTATTTAATATATACTATATATATACTATATATAGTATATATTACACAGTAATATATACTATATATATTACAGTATATATACTGTGTAATATATACTATATATAGTAATATATACTATATATTACACAATATATATATAGTATTATATATATATGGAATATATATATATATATATATATATATATATATATATATATATATATATATATATATATATTGTAATACCCCGTATTTTTTGGCTATATTTATTTTTGGGATTAATTAATTAAATGAGAATTAATTGGAAATTAATCCGGATAAAATACTAGCGTTCGGATAAAATACTAGCGTGATGTGAGTTGGTATTTGACTATATTGAGAACATATGATGTTTTATGAATATTGAATTATGAAATTTGTCGTGAGATTGATATACGGCAATTTGGTCATTTTATTGGGACGCGTGTGACAGTCGCGTCAGGATATAATTATTTCAAGTATAAAAGTGAATTTAAATTCTATTAACCGTATAGTCATTTTGAGTGCGCCAACGCGTCCGGAAGGGTCGAGATAGTCAGAAAACACTAGCCGGGGGTGTAGTTTGGGTCCCTGGGTATTTTTAGGCCATACCGGCAATATAAAGGGTATTTTGGTAATTTCGTATTTTTAGGAATTAAAAATGACGAAAATTAGGAGTCTTTATCTGATTAGGAATAGACCCACTAAACCCACTAACCAACCCTTAATGACCCAATAAGTTACGGAGGTTATCAAATTAGGTTTCCAACTTTCCAAAAGAAGAAAACCCTAGCCACCATAGCCACCTTTGGAGAAGGAAGCTTGTAGAGAAGGAATTCTGCAGAAAGAGAGGGAGAGAGCTTCATCATCGTCATCAAAATCAGAGATAAACTTAAGGCAAGTGATTTAATTCTAGGAATTTAATAAAATTGATTTGTTCTTGGTGAAATATGAAGACCCATGTAGTTTGGAACTTAGAACTTGAAATCTTGAGGAAAATTGCATGTAGTATGGTAGGTAGATAATTTTTCTGATGATAGTAGTTATTGGATGAAACTAAAAACGGATTTAAGTTGGGTTAATTCATGATTTAAAATTTTAGGGTTTATGTTCTTGAAAAATTGGGGAAAAGTGATGAGCCTTGATGATTTAGTGATGATTGGGATGAATTAACTCCTTAAAATACGTTAGTTTATAACCTTGTTATGAGTAGGATTGATTAGAGACCTTAAAACCTTGTTGGGACGAAGTTTAGAGGAGATTTATGGAGTAAGAATTGATGAAAAACGAAAGTAGGAATATCTGGGCCGAAACTGGTCCCTCGTTAGAAGACCTCTCCAGGTCGTTTGAACGAGCTCGTTCGAACGAGCTTCTAACGAGTTGACCAGTCGCTTCTAACGAAAGGGAACTTCGTTCGATAACTTCGTTCGAACGAGAGCTCGTTAGAAGGTACAGTTCGTTCGAACGAACTGGAATCTCGTTCGAACAACCTCGTTCGAATGAGACTTTTAACGAGCTGGCAGTTTGGGCTTTTTGGCCTGTTTTGATTTTGGGAGTCCCGTAACCTTGTTCGAGGATAGAGATAACATTCCTTTGATGGTGTATTAGCGTACTTGGGACATTTGGGTTATAATGAGGAGTAAATTATATAAGTGTCGATCAAATCAAATAGACGGTTGAGTCGAGACGTGAGTGCCTACCACGACGTGAGAATAAATTATGGCGCGTATAAATATGGACCGGGATTATATAAGTTGTATATATATTAGGTTAGTACGAGAATGCGATATGTACTACAATTAAATTACGGTGATTACTAAGATGTGTGTTACTTAGTATTGGTATATGATTTGTGTGTATGACATACCTACCATACTTGCTATCACGGGAGGTTTGCGTTCGCTTAGGGCCCTCTAATCCTTGTGTTGCCCGGATTTAGACTGGTTACCTTGATGAACATAGGTCATAGAAAGACTTATTGGGATATTGATAAGTCCGCTGATCGTGGGAGCGTAGGTATGTGCGTGACCCATGTTAATACTGTGAATATAATTATGGTGTTGTTTTGAGAAAAACATAACGGGTAAATCGATAGTGAAATATTTTGCATATTGAGCATCTGAGTTTACGTTAAACCCTATTTAATTGAGACCGATTTTATGTTAATGGGAACCGAGTAATAAGGGTAGAACCTGTATCAGTCTAGCTAGTTATGATGTCACTTAGCTAGTGGGTTGTGTCATTTTAGATGGGTACTTGCGTTAGGAGTGCACAGTTAGACGAGAGGTGAGAATTTCATGTGAGTGCACGTCCTAACATGTATTTTGCATTTAATGTTTTAAATGTTTTTAAAGCACTTGCAGGTTTTTAAAATATCTCCACATTCGGGCTCTGACCCGTTTGCTTTCAAATCCATTTTTTTTTCTTGTAAAACCATTTTTAGGTGCCCAGCCACAAGGACACCATGCATAGGATACTCATTCAGGTGACGAGCTGTAGCTGTTTGTGGAAGCTACAGGGATTTGCTTTTAGACGCTTCTATCATTCGGATTCCAGATTTAGTATCTATCAGTTGTAGGGCATGTTGCCCATTTCTATTAGAGACATCTTTCCATTTCAGTTTTTCAGACTTTGGCATGTATTGATTTAGTATTCAGTTTAGTTATTTCAGTTTGTGGTATTGTTGTGAGGAGTTTTCCTCCAGACTTTATTTACATTATGTGATGGTTATTCTATTTACTTCATTATGGTGAATGGTGTTATTATTCTTCATTACACTTGTTGCATGTTAATCAGACTTAAATTAAAATTTGGCAGCTTACTTTTTAAATACTAGGTGGTTAGTAATCATTAAAATGTTTTCGACAGTGATGCTATTAACTGGACCAACTTGGCATTTTGAATTAATTTAATAAAGGAGTAGCTACCTGGTATTTAATTAGTCGGGGTGTCACAGGTGGTATCATAGCATCAGGTTCTAGTGTCCTTTAGGATCTGATGGCTTATTATGTTTCCGCTAAGTTTCTTTGATATAGAGCCCTATATTTTAGGACTGTTGTACTCTTTTTGTGTATGCTTCGTTCTTCAGCTATTTTAAGTTTATAAACAGCGAACTTATAAACTTTGTTCTTATTCCAGATGCCTCCACGGCGTGCACGACGAGTTCCCAGGGATGCAATGACCGAACCCCAGCCCGCTCCAGTTCAGGGCATGATGAACGCCGCTGAGGTTGCAGCTATAGTAGCCCAAGCGGTAAATGCCGCTATTGCCGTGGTTCAGCAGGCACCACCTCAGGCGCCGGTTGCCGCGCCAGTACAGGCAAATGCATTCCCGTCTTCTTGGGAACGTGTACGTGACGCTTTTCAGAAAGCGCATCCGCCAGAGTTTGCAGGTAGCTCAAATGTGGTAGTCTCGAGCCAGTGGAGGAAGGATATGCAGAGGCACTTGAGGATGTATGAGTGCACGGATGTTCAGAAGCAGGTGCTAGCTACTTTCAAGCTAGTTGGATCTGCACTGCAGTGGTGGGAGTCTATTACCACCATGGAGGAGAGGGATACTCTCACTATTCAGGACTTCTGGGTGCGGTTTGACCGCAAGTACTTTCCGTTCGCTGTTCATACAAAAATGAGGAGGAAACTGATGAATCTGAGGCAAGAGGGTAAGACCGTTGCCGAGTTCACGAATCTGTTGAATATCGTTCCAGATGAGATACCAACAGAGAAGAAGAAGATTGAGAAGTTCACGGACGGGTTGACATGGAGGATCCGTCAGCACCTGTTAGGGAACCATTCGTTGGCCACTTATTCTGATGTGGTTAACGCTGCTTTGTTACACTGCCAAGATCACCGCTTTCATATAACTGAGAGCAAGAGATCGGGAGAGTCTAGCCATCATGGCAGGACAGGAGGACATGGTGCCGGTGGGGCACAATCTGTTCAGGGGCAGAGACAGGGTGAGCATGGTTCTCAGCAGGGGGATCAGAAGAGGTTCCGATCAGGGAACTACAGACAGGGACAGGGAGGTTTTCGTCAGGTCCATCAGGGTCCAAACGGCCATCAGGGCCAACAGGGGCAGAATGGGCAGCAGTTTCACCAGGACCAGCAGGGCCAAGGGAGGAACGGTAACGGCCACCAGGGCCGGGGACAGCAGGGGCAGAGAGGAGGCAACTTTCCAGGGAAGTGTTTTGTTTGTGGAAAGACTGGCCATAAGCGACAGGATTGTCCTGATAGGGGCAGGGCCCCACAGCAGCAGCAGCAGGGTGCTCGCCAGGAGCCACAGAGGCCTATGTTTCCCGCCGCTCTCCCCGCACCGCCACAGATGGCAGCATTGCCACCCATTCCAGCAGTCCCAGTTCAGCAGGGGCAGCTACAGTATGGACGTGTCTACAACGTCCACCAGGCTGCAGTTCCTCAGGCACCGCCCGCGATTGAGGGTACGTTTTCTATCCATGGCACTATGGGTCGGGTATTATTTGATACGGGGGCTACACATTGTTTTATAGCTACACACTTCGCGAAAGATTTAGGATTGTTAGCTACGGCAGAGAGCACAGTGACGTGTGTCGACTCACCATTGGGGAGTGGGTCACTTATTTTCTTTATATGCCGGGGAGTGGGGGTAGAGATTGGTGGTTTGGTATTACCTGCAGACATGTTGGTATTAGATATGCATGTTCACGATGTGATTATCGGTATGGATTGGCTCGTAGCTTATAGGGCCATGATTGATTGCTTCGGCGGGAGCATTGTTTTTGCCATTCCGGGGCAAGAGATGTTTGTAGTGGCGATGCCTCGCCCAGAGGGAGGATCGACCGCTCATCTGTATTACATTGAGGAGGATACCTCTAAGGAGGTAGTGATTCCTTTAGATTCTATCCCAGTAGTCAGGGATTATTCGGATGTGTTTCAGGAGATACCAGGCCTACCCCCCATTCGAGAGATAGATTTTGTTATAGACCTATTGCCAGATACGAGGCCTATAGCACGCGCACCGTACCGTATGGCTCCGGCAGAGATGCGAGAGCTACGAGATCAGATAGAGCAGTTGTTAGGTCAGGGCTTTATTCGCAGGAGTACCTCACCTTGGGGCGCTCCAGTTTTGTTTGTGAAGAAGAGGGATGGTTCACTAAGACTTTGTGTGGACTAACGAGAGTTGAATAAGGTCACGATACGGAATAAGTATCCGTTGCCTCGAATCGATGACCTATTCGATCAGTTGAGGGAAGCTTCTTTCTTCTCAAAGATTGACTTGAGATCGGGATACCATCAGTTGCGTATCAGGGAGGAGGATGTCTCGAAGACTGCGTTCTTGTCGAGATATGGTTCTTATGAGTTTCGAGTTATGCCTTTTGGTTTGACCAACGCTCCAGCAGTGTTTATGGACTTGATGAACAGAGTGTTCAGGGATTTCCTAGATCATTTTGTCATTGTCTTCATTGATGACATTCTAGTTTACTCCCAGACAGAGGAGGAGCACGCCGAGCATTTGAGGCAGGTTTTGCAGACGCTGCGTCAGAACGAGCTGTATGCAAAATATGAGAAGTGCGGGTTTTGGTTGAAGGAGGTCCAGTTTTTGGGACACATTATTTCCGACCGGGGGATATCTGTTGATCCGGGGAAAGTATCCGCGGTGAGGGAGTGGGGACAACCCACGACACCAACGGAGATTCGTAGTTTCTTGGGTCTAGCAGGATACTACAGGAGGTTTATTCGGGGTTTCTCAAAGATAGCAGGTCCTTTGACACATCTGACTCGTAAGGGTGTGCCATACATCTGGAGTGATGCCTGTCAGCTGGCATTCGATGAATTGAAGGAAAAATTGACCTCAGCACCTGTGTTAGCATT
Organism: Sambucus nigra; assembly: GCA_949130495.1. NCBI lineage: Eukaryota > Viridiplantae > Streptophyta > Magnoliopsida > Dipsacales > Adoxaceae > Sambucus > Sambucus nigra. The sequence continues at coordinate 43,396,739 of OX422210.1, read as the reverse complement.
GCCGAGACCGGGAGTTGAGTATTTGGTTTACACCGATGCGTCTTTGCAAGGGCTTGGAGGTGTATTACAGCAGGAGAGACAGGCCATAGCTTATGCTTCCCGTAAGCTTAAGCCTCATGAGAAGAATTACCCCACGCATGATTTGGAGTTGGCGGCAGTGTTATTTGCCCTACGGATTTGGAGGCACTATCTTTTGGGGGAGAAGTTTCAACTGTTCACGGACCACAAGTCCCTACAATACATGTTCACGCAGAAAGAGTTGAATATGCGGCAGCGTAGGTGGCTTGAGTTTGTGAAAGACTACCAGTTCGACATCCAGTATCACCCGGGTAAGGCTAACGTGGTAGCAGACGCGTTGAGCCGTAGGCCAGCAGATGAGGTGGCAGAGGTGTGGAAGGCAAAGTGGAAGGAGTTGGGACACCAGGATGCTGTGGACCGATCTTTCATGTCTGTGATGACCGTTACACCGCAGATTGTCACGAAGGTAGTACGGGCACAGGCTAATGACTCGTTCAGTCAGGAGCAGATAGTTCGATTACTAGCAGAGGGAGCCGAGTCCTATACCGTTAGCTCAGACGGGGGATTACGCTTCAATGGGAGATTGGTGGTTCCGAAAGGGGAGGAATTGTGACACGATGTGATGGCAGAGTCGCACGGCTCACGGTTCGCAATACATCCCGGAGGGGATAAAATGTACCAAGACATGAGACGCCAGTATTGGTGGACCGGTATGAAGAGAGATATCGTTGAGTTTGTTTCGAAATGCGCCACTTGTCAGCTTGTAAAAGTGGATCATCAGAGACCGGCAGGACTGCTACAGCCGTTGGAGGTCCCGGTGTGGATGTGGGAGAGCATATCCATGGACTTTATCACGGGGTTGCCTACGTCGCATAGGGGTCACGACTCCGTTTGGGTAATTGTGGACAGGTTGTCCAAAGTCGCTCACTTTTTACCCGTAAGGACTGACTACACTACGGGACAGTATGCCCAGCTATTCATTTCAGAGGTTGTGAGACTTCACGGTGTGCCCCTAAATATCGTGTCTGACAGAGACAAGATATTTGTTTCGCGGTTTTGGGAGAGTTTCCAAGAGGCCATGGGCACGGAATTGCGGTTGAGTACAGCTTATCATCCGCAGACCGAGCGCATAAATCAGATGTTGGAGGACATGCTACGCATGTGCATTATTAACTTTGGGGGTGGATGGGAGCAGTACCTTCCACTGGTAGAGTTTGCTTACAACAAATCCTATCAGTTCACTATTGGCATGGCTCCGTTTGAAGCATTGTATGGTAGGCCTTGTCATTCCCCAGCATGTTGGTTAGAGGTGGGGGACAACAAACTACTTGGGCCGGAAGTGATTCAGGATACTTCGGCAAGGATTGAGTTGATTCAGAGTCGCATTCGGGCAGCTCAAGACAGGCAGAAGAGTTATGCTGATGCAAAGAGATTTTTCAGAGAGTTCCAAGTGGGGGACCAGGTTTTGCTCAGAGTATCTCCTATGAAGGGGATTATGCGTTTCGGGAAGAAGGGGAAGTTGGCACCAAGGTATGTGGGGCCGTTTCCTATTATTGAGCGGATCGGACCGGTTGCGTATAGACTTGGGTTACCGGAACATTTGCATCGGATTCACGATGTGTTCCATATTTCCTCATTAAGGAAATACATTAGAGATGACTTGGCTCATTCTCACATTGCTGTGGAGGACATCTATCTCCATCCAGATAGCTCCTACGAGGAGGGGCCGATTGCTATTTTGGATCGTAGTGAGAGGAAGTTGCGATCAAAGATAGTTCCGTTAGTGCGTGTTCAGTGGCGACATCACAATGTCGAAGAGTCCACATGGGAGCGCAAGGATGAGATGCGCGAACGTTATCCAGAGTTGTTTTTAGCAGGTACTTTCTAGTTTCGAATTTCGGGACGAAATTCGGTTATTAGGGGGGAACTATGTAATACCTCGTATTTTTTGGCTATATTTATTTTTTGGATTAATTAATTAAATGAGAATTAATTGGAAATTAATCCGGATAAAATACTAGCGTTCGGATAAAATACTAGCGTGATGTGAGTTGGTATTTGACTATATTGAGAACATATGATGTTTTATGAATATTGAATTATGAAATTTGTCGTGAGATTGATATACAGCAATTTGGTCATTTTATTGGGACGTGTGTGACAGTCGCGTCATGATATAATTGTTTTAAGTATAAAAGTGAATTTAAATTCTATTAACCGTATGGTCATTTTGAGTGCGCCAACGCGTCCGGAAGGGTCGAGATAGTCAGAAAACACTAGCCAGGGGTGTAGTTTGGGTCCCGGGGTATTTTTAGGCCATACCGGCAATATAAAGGGTATTTTGGTAATTTCGTATTTTTAGGAATTAAAAATGACGAAAATTAGGAGTCTTTATCTGATTAGGAATAGACCCACTAAACCCACTAACCAACCCTTAATGACCTAATAAGTTACGGAGGTTATCAAATTAGGTTTCCAACTTTCCAAAAGAAAACCCTAGCCACCATAGCCACCTTTGGAGAAGGAAGCTTGTAGAGAAGGAATTCTGCAGAAAGAGAGGGAGAGAGCTTCATCATCGTCATCAAAATCAGAGATAAACTTAAGGCAAGTGATTTAATTCCGTTTAATTTCAGAGAATGTTCTTTCCATATGTAGGAATTTAATAAAATTGATTTGTTCTTGGTGAAATATGAAGACCCATGTAGTTTGGAACTTATAACTTGAAATCTTGAGGAAAATTGCATGTAGTATGGTAGGTAGATGATTTTTCTGATGATAGTAGTTATTGGATGAAACTAAAAACGGATTTAAGTTGGGTTAATTCATGATTTAAAATTTTAGGGTTTATGTTCTTGAAAAATTGGGGAAAAGTGATGAGCCTTGATGATTTAGTGATGATTGGGATGAATTAACTCCTTAAAATACGTTAGTTTATAACCTTGTTATGAGTAGGATTGATTAGAGACCTTAAAACCTTGTTGGGACGAAGTTTAGAGGAGATTTGTGGAGTAAGAATTGATGAAAAACGAAAGTAGGAATATCTGGGCCGAAACTGGTCCCTCGTTAGAAGACCTCTCCAGGTCGTTCGAACGAGCTCGTTCGAACGAGCTTCTAACGAGTTGACCAGTCGCTTCTAACGAAAGGGAACTTCATTCGATAACTTCGTTCGAACGAGATCTCGTTAGAAGTTACAGTTCGTTCGAACGAACTGAAATCTCATTCGAACAGCCTCGTTCGAATGAGACTTCTAACGAGCTGGCAGTTTGGGCTTTTTGGCCTGTTTTGATTTTGGGAGTCCCGTAACCTTGTTCGAGGATAGAGATAACATTCCTTTGATGGTGTATTAGCATACTTGGGACATTTGGATTATAATGAGGAGTAAATTATATAAGTGTCGATCAAATCAAATAGACGGTTGAGTCGAGACGTGAGTGCCTACCACGACGTGAGAATAAATTATGGCGCGTATAAATATGGACCGGGATTATATAAGTTGTATATATATTAGGTTAGTACGAGAATTCGATATGTACTACAATTAAATTACGGTGATTACTAAGATGTGTGTTACTTAGTATTGGTATATGATTTGTGTGTATGACATACCTACCATACTTGCTATCACGGGAGGTTTGCGTTCGCTTAGGGCCCTCTAATCCTTGTGTTGCCCGGATTTAGACTGGTTACCTTGATGAACATAGGTCATAGAAAGACTTATTGGGATATTGATAAGTCCGCTGATCGTGGGAGCGTAGGTATGTGCGTGACCCATGTTAATACTGTGAATATAATTATGGTGTTGTTTTGAGAAAAACATAACGGGTAAATCGATGGTGAAATATTTTGCATATTGAGCATCTGAGTTTACGTTAAACCCTATTTAATTGAGACCGATTTTATGTTAATGGGAACCGAGTAATAAGGGTAGAACCTATATCAGTCTAGCTAGTTATGATGTCACTTAGCTAGTGGGTTGTGTCATTTTAGATGGGTACTTGCGTTAGGAGTGCACAGTTAGACGAGAGGTGAGAATTTCATGTGAGTGCACGTCCTAACATGTACTTTGCATTTAATGTTTTAAATGTTTTTAAAGCACTTGCAGGTTTTTAAAATATCTCCACATTCGGGCTCTGACCCGTTTGCTTTCAAATTCATTTTTTTTCTTGTAAAACCATTTTTAGGTGCCCAGCCACAAGGACACCATGCATAGGATACTCCTTCAGGTGACGAGCTGTAGCTGTTTGTGGAAGCTACAGGGATTTGCTTTTAGACGCTTCTATCATTCGGATTCCAGATTTAGTATCTATTAGTTGTAGGGCATGTTGCCCATTTCTATTAGAGACATCTTTCCATTTCAGTTTTTCAGACTTTGGCATGTATTGATTTAGTATTCAGTTTAGTTATTTCAGTTTGTGGTATTGTTGTGAGGAGTTTTCCTCCAGACTTTATTTACATTATGTGATGGTTATTCTATTTACTTCATTATGGTGAATGGTGTTATTATTCTTCATTACACTTGTTGCATGTTAATCAGACTTAAATTAAAATTTGGCAACTTACTTTTTAAATACTAGGTGGTTAGTAATCATTAAAATGTTTTCGACAGTGATGCTATTAACTGGACCAACTTGGCATTTTGAATTAATTTAATAAAGGAGTAGCTACCCGGTATTTAATTAGTCGGGGTGTCACATATATATATATATATATATATACTGTGTAGTATAATATAATATTATATTATATACAGTATATATATATAGTATATAATATATATTATATACACAGTATATAATATATAATATATATTATATAAAGTATATAATATATAATATATAATAATATATAATATATATTATATATAAAGTATATATAATATTATATTATATACTACACAATATATATATAATATTATATATGTATATATACTGTGTAGTATATATATATAAAGTATATTATATTATATACTACACAGTATATATATATATATATATATATATATATATATATATATATATCCGGTGGATCCAAACCCTCTTTTTTCAAAATTACCTTATATTTAAAGGTTCGCGCTAGCGGCATCCAATCCCTACCACTATTATTCGGGCTTCAACGGCCTTCGTCAGATCTCCGATTTGGGGTTGGTAAGGGTGGCATGTGGTGCCGCTGGTGCGGACCTTTGAAAATAAGAGACTTTTGAATAAATGGGTTTTGGATCGACCGAAGTGTCATGGGGTGCCGCTGGCGCGGATCGTTAAAAATAAGATTGGATAAATGGGATCTGGATCCTCTTGAGCACCGGTTTGGGATGAGTAGGGGTGGCATTAGGTGCCGGTGGGACAGAGCGTTAAAAATAGGAGCATATTATATATATATATATATATATATATATATAATGTGATAACATAGTAAATGCTATTGTTTGTAAAAATGTCATAGATATTAAACTTTATTGTATACAACAGAAAATGAAATAGTTTTATATCTGTGACACACTACACCAAATCCTGCGAATGGTCACGCCTAGTGGGTCACGGCCCAAGTCCGCGACCAGCTGGTCGCGGATTTGGGCCGTGACCAACTCAATATTTGGCGTGACCAATTTTATTACCACACTAAATTATCCATACTCTGGGAGTGGTCACGGACTAAATCCCTGACCACAGTGCGTCACGGACATTGGCTGTGACCAGGTCGTGACCAACTTGGCTCCAAAATTCCCTCCAAAGTGGGTCACGGACTTTGGCCGTGACCAGGTCGTGACCAGCTTGGTGCCAAAATTTCCTCTAAACTGGTCGCGGAATGGTCTCGGACTTGGGCCGTGACCAAATTCTTGACAAAGCAGAAAACACACACAGTATGGGTCAAGGCTGAGGGTCGTGACCATTTGTTGGTCTGGGTCACGGCTATGGGCCGTGACCATACATCATTCAAACACTAAGGCTGTTGGAAAAGGGTCGCGCGCATGGGTCACGTCTCTCGACCGTGACCAGTTCAAAATCGCCATTGTTCAAGTCGCGCAAGGGTCACGGCTCTTGGCCGTGACCAGGTCGAAATCGCCACTGTCTCATGGTCATTAATGGGTCACGCACATGGGGTCAGGGCTCTAGTCCGTGACCATAGTCGGGTCTTAAAAAGAAACATTCCCAGCTTCTCATTTATTACATGCGACTTTGTTTGCTGTTAGGGTTCGTGCGATTTCGAGCTCCTGCGATTTCGATTGGATTTCAGTTGGATTTGCATTTGGATTTCAGTTGGATTTGCATTTGGCTAATCGATTCCAGTTGGTATGTATTGATTCATTTGGATTTCGTGATTTCTATCTGAATCCCTAATTTTTGTGTATGTATGTGTAGATTTATGTTTGTATGTGTGTATGTATGTGTAGATTTATGTTTGTATGTGTGTATGTATAGATTGTATGTGTGTGTATGTATAGATTGTATGTGTGTGTATGTATAGATTTATGTCAAAAAAAAAAAATTAGGGTTTAGTAAACCTTAAATAGTTTGTGTGTGTATGTATAGATTATGTCAATAAACCCTAGATTGTATGTGTGTGTATGTATAGATTATGTCAATAAACCGTAGATTGTATATGTGTGTATTTTTTTTGACAAAATATTCTTGTCTTGTTTTTTTTGAGAAAATATAATTAAATGATTTTTTTTGACATACGAGTCGCAAACACTAGTGTCAAATATAATTGAATTGATACTAGTGTCTATAAATGTACATGTTATTAAATTTGTTGGGTGTGCTCTTGATTTGCCTATGAAAAAGTATATCACATATCTTGCGATTAATGTGCATTTTTTGGGATTTCACATACACTTTTAAACTCTCATAACGTTCAAACCTGAACCTTAATATCAGGACTCGTATTCATGCCCTCGTATACTTTTCTCAAGAAAAATGACGCACGGTGATAATTATTGTCAACAAGAGTGGGAGAGGTTCCAATTAGACCGCACATGTAACTCTTTTATTAGCGTGCATCATATAGAGGGTACTCCTATTTATAGGTACGGAAATAAAAAGATCGAACAATTTAACTACCTTGTAAATCATGGACTTGATATTCAGCATGATTACTTGTTCGATCGTATTCTATTTTCTCTACCAAAAAACTGGGATAATGTTATACAAAATATATTTCACACACATAATCCCGACATAGCCCTGACCTTGGTTACGTTGTTGGAGAAAGTGAAAAAAAAATCCACCCGTTATGGATACAACTGCGTACAGAGAGCATTGACATAGACTGTGATGTCTCGCGCCACATGCACGTAAAATTGAATCTTGCCAACAAGTTGAGAAATAGGGGATTCCGAGTTCATGTCACTGACATCTACACATCAATCATAGATACCCTTCCTTCTAGTTGGCCACGTGAAAAAATTCATAGGTTCTTAAAAACTAATACCGAATGGATGGAGATCAGACACATTGAACTTATTCTAAAGTCTTACTTTGAAAAGGTATCTATCTATCTATATATCTATATATAACTAATTAAGCTTGATTAATTAGTTATAATTTCATATTACTATAATTATTTAGTCACTTATATTTTTTAATTTTTGTAGATAATGTCGAGAGGAAACAACCCAAGGGTACTAAGTGCTGAGGTGACACCACAACGAGGTTCACCATCTCGTACAGAACTCGGATTCTCAACACCAATGGCTGAGCAGTTCACAACTCCACCAATGGTTCACTCCTCACCAAGTCCAACTCCAAGTGCTCCTATGCCCCAATCCAGCATTCCCGTTGCTTTAACGCCCACATCCAACACTCATGATGCCTCCCGCTCAAATGAAAAGAAGCCTATTGGCTTCTCCCTTCTCGGGAATAACCCGATGAGTGATAGGAATAACGTGCTGAACTTTAAAGCCCGGTGTTTGTCGCTGGGAAAAATGAACGTGGGAGTAGGTGGACCAGACAATTGGAACCTTGTTGATCAAGCTGTCAAAGATGACATACATGACCAACTTTGCAAGCATTTCTCATTTTTTGACCGTTCCAAGAATAAGGTTCTATCTCGGGTTGCTGAAGGATTGAGGACATACAGGAGAAACCTTCGGAAGAAACATTTCCCGAAAGTGGCAGCGAGCTCAGATATTTTGGCTTTGAAACAGAAAGTGTCTCCCAATGTTGAAATGCCGTTGGATCAGTGGAATAAGTTTTTGGAGAATGAGGCGAGGGAAAAAAGTTGGTCCAGAGGGATAAAAAAAAAAATAGGGCACAAAAAACTGATATCCATAGGCTGGGATCCAAATCATATGAGGATTTGAAGAATGAATGGGAGAGTAGGACAAAAGATGGTCCAAATGCCGGTAAAATCCAAAATCGGTCCAACTTAATCCTTCATTCTCGATGGAAAAAAGATAATAAATTCCCGCCGCACTTGGCTAAGACACTGGAATCAATAGAGACCATCAGCGGTCAATCCGATTCGAGCCCTACTGATGACTTTGACCTTGAAAATGATGCCCTGACTAAGACCTTTGGAAAGGACAAAAGGGGAGGACGAGAGGTGTTGGCTCACATATGCCAAAAACAAAACTTCAACACATTGCACCTCTTGTGGACGAGCTTTCTTCGGTCAAGAATTGTATCTCATCCCAAAAGGAGCACCAGTTGAAGACCGATGGGGATGTCCATGAGATTAAAAATTCCCTAGGATTATTGATAAATCAAATTGGGAAACTTGTGAATATTTTTTTAAAGTTATAGGCCCCCAATGCCTCCTCAAGGTTAACCTTACCCTACTCCTACTCAAGGTTTCGCACATCCTTACCCTCCAACATTCCCCTCTCAAATGCCTCATCCTCCAACATTCCCCTCCCCTGCACCTCCGCCAATCACGGGGCTCGGATCATCGTCAACAACTCACAGTGACTATGGCGAAGAGTATTATATCAAGGACATGAGCAATTCGAGGTTTGTTGGCGTGTGCATACTCAACTCCAGGGTTCCTGGAACTTTAGTACATCACCGACCTTTGGAGAAGGGTGAGGCTAAAATAATGGTCGATGAAATATACAACGGATGCGGAGATGTACCTATGTACGTTAACAGCGGGGAGGGGATGGAATTGAGGAATTATGCAAAATATTTTACTACTTGGCCACTTTATCTGTTGGCCAAGATTTAATAATATTTTCTTTCGTTTCAGTTGTAATAATTTTTTTTTAGTTGTAAGAATATTGGTTTTTCTTCAGTTGGAATGATAGTTTTTTTGTTTCAATTGTAAGAATATTGGTTTTGTTTCGTTTGGAATCATATTTTTTTTGTTTTAGTCGTAAGAATATTCTTTTTGTTTCAATTGTAATAATATTTTTTAACCTATTACCACAGGACTGAAATTTGAAGATTATTACATGGATTTCCCACAATACAAAGAGTGGATGGGAGAGACAAACCGGATATCAAATAATCATGTAAAGGGCGTTTATGAATTTGTTAAATACGCTTCCAAAAATCTTAAAAGTGAGAAGATTCCGTGTCCGTGCACTCATTGTATTAATGGAAAATATAAGTCATTGGAAGTTGTTGAGTTGCATTTACTAAAGTGGGGAATCTGTCAAAAGTATATAATATGGACATACCATGGTGAAAAAGTTGTACCTTATGTTCCAAAAGAATTACCAGCACCCGACCGTGTAACGAAACCTCAAGGAGTAGAAGTGGTACATGATTCACCAACACATCGTACAATAACCGACTTAATTGATGATGCTTACGGACTCCACAACCAACAAAACCACCAATCTACGGATACAAATAATGCGCATTATGACCAAGTAAATGAACAAATTGATGCTGAACTACTAGGAGATCGGGAATACATACGGTTGAAAGCCGATGCGGCTAGACCGTTGTATAAAGATTGTGATGAAGATCACTCGGTATTATATGCAATGATTGGTTTATATAATTTTAAGAGTCAATTTGGTTTGTTTGGAAACAGCGTAACCGGAATTCTTAAGTGGGTTAAAGAAATTCTCCCAAAAGAAAACATGTTACCAGACAATTATCCTACCATGAAGAAGAGTTTGAAGGGTTTAGGTTTGAAATACAAATCTATTCATGCTTGCAAGTATGATTGCATATTGTACCGGAATGAGCATGAAGAGAAGGATGAATGCCCTGTATGCAGTGAGCCTAGATATGGTTTGTGAGAATGGAAATGACAAACATGCAAAAAATCGCAAGTGCTCGCAAGTCCCACAAAAGGTTTTGAAGTATTTTCCACTTGGGCCACGGTTAAAACATTTTTATACTGTACCGTGGATAGAGGAGGCCATGACATGGCATGCTCGATGCGAGGTGGGTGGGAATTTGATGCGTCATCCGGTTGATTCACTCATCTGGCAAATTTCAAATGCACAACACCATGAATTTGCAAAGGAACCGCACAACATTCATCTTGCAATCTCAACCGATCGGTTTAACCCTTTCGATAATTTAAGTACTAGTCAGAGTTATTGGCCAGTTCTTATGGCGCCTTTAAGTCTTCCTCCGACATTATGCATGATAAAGGAGTTCACATTGTTATCTTTGTTGATACCCGGGCCGAAGGCTCCCAGTGATGATATCGATATATTCTTAGCACCATTAATTGAAGAACTTAAAGAGTTATGGGATAAAGGCGTGACGGCGTTCGATTCTCATAAGGGTGAAGAGTTCACACTTAAAGCAATGGTGATGTGGGTGATCCACGATCTTCCTGCTTATGGGACCTTGCTCGGTTGTAATGTTCATGGTTATTATGGATGTCCCATATGTGGGGAGGAAAATGAAGCTTGTTGGTTAAAACATAGTGGTAAGTTGAGTTACACGGGTTATCGTAGATTTCTGTCGACCTGCCACCCTTTTAGGAACGACAAGTCTAACTTTTTTCCTGTCGGTCACGAGCGAAGAACGGCACCTATTCGACTTTTTGGTCAGCAAATTGAGGAGAAGGCGGTGACTGTGACTGCGGGGAATAGGTACGTAGGCAAACACCTCCAGTTTGTAAACCTGAAGCGTAAAGCTAGGGAGGATCCGAACGACCCTAGTAAAGCGAAGCCATGGTCCAGGCGATCAATATTTTTTATTTGCCGTATTGGAAAGATCATCGTGTAAGTCATATAATTGATGTGATGCACATAGAGAAGAATGTTGCAGAACATTTGATAGGAACATGTCTGGGTGGATCTCATTCCAAAGATGGAGAGCGTGCCCGCCGAGATCTACAGGATATGAAAATAAATAAGAGACTGTGGTTAAAAAATGATCCAACGACAGGAAGAATTTATATCCCCCCGACTGCTTTCACTTTGACTACTAGTGAGAAGAAGATCCTGTTAGACACGTTGTTCAACTTAAAGACTCCAACTGGTTATTCGGGTAATTTACGTAGGGTAGTAAGCTACCAAGCAAATGACTTGAAACATTGCAAGTCTCACGACTGGCACGTAATCATGCAATTAATCTTGTTGTTATTTCGGCATTGCTTATCTGAACACAAAGATCTCCGTCGGGAAATTATGCAAATCAGTTTGTGTTTTACCCTACTTTGTGTAAAAGTGGTAAACTTTTTTTTTTTTTTTAGAAGAGGAAATTATCCCCCTGAGATTTTATTAAAGAAATCAAGAAGAGAAGAGCTTACATGAGAAACTGATGACTTTATAGTACCAGTCACCTTTACAACATCATAGAAAACACTAATTGACTCTAAAATTGGGAAAACCCCAAGCATCCATGTTTATGAGACCTTTCAATTCTTTTGGAAAGACATCTAGAGAACTTGATTCAGTATGTCTTTGAGAAGACCAGCCATAAGAAGCAAGAAAATCGGCACATTTGTTTCCCTCCCTCAAAATATGACAAAACTGCACATTATGCTCTTGAATCTTGTCTTTAATCTTTGCAATGTATGGCATTATACTCCACGGGAATTTTAATTGATCATTCAACACTTGGATAACAATAAGAGAATCTGATTCTATAATTATGCCCTCATTCAAAATAGACTCACACATTTCCATACCTCGAAGAATCGATAGAGCTTCTGCAATAATATTAGTAACATTCCCAAAACTCGATGAAAAAGCTTTTATGAGCTTTCCTGAAGCATTTCTAAGAACTCCTCCTCCTCCCATAGGACCTGGATTTCCTTTACCGCATCCATCTACATTTAGCTTGAACATATTTCCCCTTGGAGGCCTCCATTGAACCATTCTTATTTGTTGTCTCTGCTGCTTTTGATGCATTCTTGAAGGATGATTCTGAAAAATATCCACTCCTGTGTATAAAGTAATAAGATAATGGATCTCTTTTATGGCTCTGGAAGGTTGCATTCTCACATCTTCAAATCTCCATTTGTTTCTAGCTTTCCATATACCCCAGTTTATGAAGGCAGGAATGACTTTGTGAACTTTATCGGAATGAGACATAGAATCTGAAGACCACCATGCAATCAATCTACCTCTGATTGTGGAATTAGTGTTATGAACCCCATAAATATTGTTAAAATGATTCCACACATCTTTGGAAAAATCACTGGTACCAAATAAATGGTCTGCAGATTCTATTTGAGGATTAGAACAACAGCCACATTTTGAGGGGCCTCGAATACCAATTCTCTTTATAGCCTCATCTACTAGAAGGCTATCTTTGAGTAGTCTTAAATTAAAGAAAGAAATTTTTATAGGAATCATCTTATTCCATATAAACACATTTGTCCAAGTTGAACAATGGTGCTGTCTTATAACATTCCATGCAGAATTTAGAGTAAAGATCCCATCATAGTTGGGCATCCATATTAATTTATCTAAGTATTTTCTTCCCATAACTTCTACTTTGGAACACTTAGATGCAATATTATGAGGCAGCAACTGGCTAATCTTATTGGAGTCCCACTCTCCTGTGCTCTGAAGCAGATCTGTGATTTTAAGATTCTTAGGAATGTCAGATGTATCAAAACTGCTTTCTCCTGACCAATTATCCCATTTCACATTGATTTCCCCTTTACCTATGATCCATTTGCTGTTGTTTTCTGTCACATCTCTGGCTAAAACTATTCTTTTCCATACATGAGATCCTCTAGATGCCCTCACCACCATAGGGTGCTGAATTCTGCAGTATTTATTCTTCATGAACTGAGACCATAAAGACTTTTGGTTTCTGAAGTTCCACCAGAGTTTTATGCTGAATGCTTCCACTATCTCCTTCAAATCTTTAAAATCTAGGCCACCCTCCTTTACTGGTCTGCATAACTCCTGCCACGCAATCCAATGATGTTTTGTTGTACCTTCTGAAACTCCCCATAAGAAATTTGCCATGATTTTCTCTATAACTGAGAGAACTTTCTTTGGAGGTTGCATTGCAGCTAGAGTGTAAATGGGAATCGATTGAAGCACATGCTTTATTAAGATAATTTTACCACCCATTGAGAGAAAATTAGATTTCCAACCTTCTAGTTTACCTCTAACTTTGCTTATCAGATTCTCGAAGAGGGAACATCTCATTCTCCCATTATATATAGGGCACCCCAAATACACCATAGGAAGCTTCTTAACTGGCATTTGCATAATCCTGGAGACTTTCATTATCTTGGCATGATCCATCTTCTTAGAGCAGAATAAAGAACTTTTAGCCTTGTTCACTTCTTGGCCTGAACTTGTTTCATATCTGTCTATCACTGATCTAATTCTTTTTATGGCTTTGGTGCTCCCAGATGAGAAAATAATTAAATCATCTGCATAAGCTAGGTGAGACACAAGAGGGCAGCTGATAGGAGTTTTAAACTTGCTTATGGTAGTTGATTGGAAAACTTTATCAAGATTTCTGCTCAAAACTTCAGCACATATTAAAAATAAGGCTGGTGAGAGGGGGTCTCCTTGCCTCAAGCCTTTTAAAGATTGGAAAAATCCACAAGTATCCCCATTAATCATCACTGAGAAGAAGTTCTTTGAAATTAGCCTCCAAATTAAGTCTATGCATACCTCATTAAATCCAAATTTCCTCAAGACTTTCATTAAAAATAACCAGGACACTTTGTCATATGCTTTATGCATATCAATTTTGATGGCTACATTACTCCTTTCATTCTTAGAGTTTATCATTGAGAATATCTCTTGGGCTAAGAGAATATTATCAACAATGCCTCTATCTTTGACAAATCCACTTTGATTAGGAGAAATAATTTTTGGGAGAATTAAAGATAGTCTTGAGGCTATGATTTTTGAGAGAATTTTGTTAAAGAAAGTGCATAAACTTATTGGCCTATATTCTGCAAAATATTGAGGATTCTCTTTTTTTGGAATTAGAATAATAAGAGTTGAAGTAAAAAACTTAGGTATCTCCATACCATTGAAAAAACCTTCCACTACTTTGCACACATCCATACCAATAATATCCCAGGCTGAAGTGAAGAAAGTACCAGTGAAACCATCCATTCCAGGAGCACTGTCACCACTAAGGTCCCATAAAGCATTTTTGATCTCTTCTATATTAGGCATAGCTGTCATATGCAGATTATCTTCTTCTTGAATCAGGTCAGGAATGGCAGCCATGAATTCTTCATCCTCAGGTCTGATATAATCTCTACCAATCAGGTTTCTGAAAAAATTAATAGCTTCCTCTTTGATGAGATTTTGATCTTCTAGCCAAACCCCATCATCATTTTTTATCTTGTGTATGTAGCTCTTGTGCCTCCTAGCTTGAACAGATTTGTGAAAGAATTTTGAGTTAATACCCCCTTCTTTAGCCCATTTGCAATTTGCCTTTTGTCTCCAAAATTCTTCTTCCAACTTCAAATGATGAGCTAACATGGCTGCACATCTGTTCATCTCCTCTCTATTAACATCTGATGGATCATTTTCAAACTGGATTTCACTTCTAAGAGATTCATCTTCAGCCTTGATGGTGTTTTGAAACAAATTTCCATATTTAGCCTTGTTCCAGTTATAGAGCACTGTTCTGAGATTCTTGAGGTTGGCTACCAAGCTATACATCGGGTTATCTCCTTCAAAGTACTTCCAGTTGGCTTGAATGACTGCTTTAAATGAAAGGTGAAGAGACCAAAAATTTTGAAAGACAAATCTAGTTGGATGTTGGTTACAACTATTAGAAAGAGTAAGCAATAATGGAGAGTGATCAGAAGCTACTTTACTCAGGTGTTCAACAACCACTTTTGTAAATAAATTCTTGCAATTCAGGTTCATCGGCATTTTGTCTATTCTCTCCCATATTGAAACACTAGACTTTCTTTTATTCCACCAAGTATATCTTGAACCCAAAAACCCCAAGTCTATTAGGCCATTATTCTCCATACATTGAGTAAACTCTTCAGCAGCATAGAAATCATAAGGTAACCCTCCTACCTTATCCAACGAGGCAGCTACTGTATTGAAATCTCCTCCTACAAACCAAGGGTCCACAGTATAGATCGAGTTTAAGTAACTCCATAATTCAATTCTTTCTCTTCTAGTACATTTAGCATACACCAAAGAAACTTGAATTACTGAAGGTAATATAGGATGAACAATCTTTAAAGTCAGGCACTGAGGGATTTGAGAAACAATAGTAGCTGAGATGTCAAGAGAGAAAAAACTCAAGATGGTATTAACTTCATTCACAATAGCATTTTGAAAACCAAATTTGATTCGAAATTCTTCAAGTCTTGCAGCATCCACTTTAGGCTCTAAGCAAACTATCATGGCAAGATTGTCAATTTTAATAAGCTTTTTAATTCTTCTACCTGCTCCTTTTTTCCCAATGCCCCTCACATTCCAAATCATCAGCTTTATCATTTAAAAAGGGGTTTTGATTGATTCTTAGTTGAAGACCTTAACACCTTTTTATCTGTAATCACTGTGTTATAAGGCTTGAGGTTCTTCTTCTTATTTGTAGACACTTGGGTCCATCCCTCTTGATCTCTGCTAGGTTGATTCCCCTCATCAGTGGGAATTTTCCTTGGAGATAGATGCAAGTGTTCAATTACTTCATCATCTTTCAGAGCCTCTCCTGTGCCTTCCTCTATATTGCAAGCTATTCCTTTATTTTTGTCTGTTGCCACTGCTTCTGTATCCAAACTAGTGTTATCTTGATCAGATGGATTTGCTAATGCTTCCTCACTTGTTTTACATTCATTTTGAACTGGAACAATTTGGCCTTCTTCTATTTCTTCATCATCTTGATTTTTCTTCTCTTCTTGGATTCCCTTTTCAAAAATCTTCTTCACCCATTCTTTTGTAGACCCTTTTGAAGGATCTTTAGTGTTAATACCCTTATCTCCTTCTTTGATCCGTATATTTTCTTGTCTTCCTGTCTTTCTGGCTTCTTCTTGATTTTTCTTTAGCAGGCAATTGACACTTTCATGGCCTTTCTTGTAACAGTGATTGCAAAAGAGGGGAATTTCTTCATATGTACAATTTTGCCAGAAACCTTTGCCTTCAGTCCCATAACCTATCCAAACTCTATGAGTTAGAGATTTGGTGAGGTCAATTTCTATACATACCCTTGCCAAACTAGGTCTGGTTAAGGCTGCAGTTGGACTATCAAGTTTTAAAGGATTGCCAAATGCACTTGCTATCGAAAAAATGCTAGATTTGTTGTACAGGTGAATAGGAAGAAGTGGAAGTGTGATCCAAACCGGAGTAATTGAGGATTCCTTCTCTGGATGGAAATCGAAGGTCCACTTGAAAACTCGCATGGGATATCTTTGGATGAACCAAGATTCTCGCAGCCAAAGCCTGAGAAAGTCTTCTTCATGATAGCATCGAATGAGAATATGTTTGGCATCAATAACTCCTATATTGTAGGCTGCTTTGAGTCCCATTGAAGCAAATACTTTTCTGATGTTATCAATCGTTGGACGTCCATGAGAAAACTTGCCTATAAGAGTATATTTGAAAGGCTCTGACAGCTTTGTGACATCTTCCATAGAAAAGAAAATAGTTGTCTCTCCTCTATAAGAATCTATCTCCTTCAGTTGTATTCTTGAATCAGACTCGACCTTTCCAACAATCTCAGCAAAAGACTTGTTCACGTTTTTCTCCTTTTCTATGGTTCCATGATGATTAGGGTTTGACGTGCTAGCCTCTAAGATGGAGGCTGCATGGGTGGCCATGCACTAGGGTTTGGAAAACGCCAAAGAGAGAGAGAGAGAGAGAGAGAAATAATAATGTTTCGTTAAAAGTGGTAAACAAAAGGCACATTAAAGCTGCAAAATTAACTTTAGCCGAGGCAGTTTGTGTATTAGAGAAATATTTTTCTCCGTCATTATTCGATATCAGTATACTCCTGCTTGTGCATTTATACGATGAAGCTTTATTATGTGGTCCCGTGACGTATCGTTGGATGTATCCTTTTGAGCGCTTGATGAAAACCTTCAAAGATTATGTAAAGAATACACGGTATATTAGAGGGTCAATTGCTGAAGAATACGTAACGGTGGAATCATCGCTATGCGCTAGGGAACATATGCCAGAACAAGAGGTGAGGAGGTTTAATCCTCGTGGAGAACGAGTGATAGAGGAACCTGAAGAGTTTGAGGACGAATTATCGTTTGGGAACCCTAAAGAGGTGAAACTCACAAACCTACAATACGAGCAAGCAACTCCTCATGTCTTCAAATCGCAAGATAAAGTTCAAGACTGGAGAGAGTGAGTATCTACTAAATTCTTTTTCTTTGATTATATGTATTTTTTATTTTATGATCTAAACTCTATAATTTTTTGGTAGGAAGTATAAGAACGAAAATATCCAAAATCAAAGGAGAAATTGGACGACAACTGACTTTAGGGCATGGGTGTCAAAAGAGGTACTTTTCACATATTATGTGTGCGGATATTTATTCATGTGTGGTAAATACATGCCCTAATACAAATTCATTAATAAATGAAGCTTCTAAAAAGAGGTGATGTCTCTTCCAGACTTGCACGCCTAGCAAAAGGTCTTAGTTTTCGTGCAAAAGAGTTTAAGAAATTCCGCACCAACGGTTTTGATTTCATTTCATATCCATATGAGGAAAAGCTTTTGACGCAAAATAGTGGAATATCAATTTCTGCCTTGACCACCTGTATCGCTAGCAAAAGTGATTAAAATCCAAAGAATACGGTGCTAACCTATTATGGGATAATTCAACAAATCCTAGAACTTGATTACTTGGATTTCACAGAAATCGTATTCTATTGTGATTGGGTAAAGGTGGAGGATACAACAAATGCTTGCAAAGTTGATCCCAACTCCAAACTTATTATGGTAGATTTATCAAAGCTGAAGACTAAAGACCGCATAGTCGACGAGCCTTTTATTTGTGCCTTTCAGAATGTAAAGAAGGTATTCTACTCGAAGTGCATAAACGATGGCAATTGGTCTATTGTTGTGCATGCACCAAAGGGTATGACTACTGAAGTAGACACATTAAAGTCTCTAAAAGAGTTCCAGTCAGCTCTTGATGACAACCCTAATTTGAAGGATCTTTTAGTTAATTTAGAGGAAGATTGAGTATCAAAATATTATTTTATCCTCATCAATCTTATTTGTATCCTATTATGATATTAACATTGTATTAGCACTTTACATTAATTTATGAATTTCATCTACTTTTAAGTGTAATGTCCCGCTATTTGTGCAAATGGTAGGTGATTTATCGGTTCTTTTGTTTAGAATAGATATGTTTTCATTTATTTATCTCTATCGTTTGGCTTTAGAGGGCAAAAACCCGAAACAGCCCCCGAACGGCCCCGTGCATGGTACCAACACCTCCCACGGGACCAATATAACTCATAGGAACTGACCGCGCGATCACGGGACCCCCGGTTTGAGAATACGACGATAATTTGCATATTTTTAGTCTTAGGCTTAAAAATATGGCGTTAGTGGGTGAAAACCCGAAACAGCCCGTGAGTGGCACCAACAGCTCGCACGGGACCAATGTAACTCGTAGGAACTGACCGCGCGATCGCGGGACTCCCGATTTGAGAATACGTTGATAATTTGAAAATATCTAGACTTAAGCTTAAGAAAGCGTCCGTTAACTAATAGGTATATTTCCAATGTTTTACACCTATCCGGGAACGACATCTTCTGCCAACATCTCGGGTCAGACAACTCCCGCTATAGATATAAATTTGCCTTTTATTTTATTAAATTAGACAACGTGGATCGATATACATTTGTTCATGTTTTATAAAAACACGTTATATTTATGGTTTTAAAAACTCAACAGCATATATGCATCTGCATATATGCGGCATATATACAGCTGCATATATGCGGCTATATAGGCAGCATATATGCATCTGCATATATGATATGCATCTGCATATATGCACATATGCATCTGCATATATGCATTCTCTATGGATTGGTTTACATATTGAAAGCAAGCGGATCGAGGTTTACATATTGCCTACTAGGATTGGTTTTCATTTATTTTTCAATTTTACATTTTGTATTCGTGGAATGGTGTTATCAAATTGTTGTTGATGACTCATTTCACACTATTCAGGCAATTCCTATTGAGATAATTCCCATTGAGGTCTCTGTATTCTTTGGCAATGTAGGTATAAAGCTTGGGGTTCTCTTTTAGGATAGCAGTTGGCAGAAAGAGACATAATAGTGAATGCATTGATTACAGTTGATCGTTATTTCACATTGTAAATATACTTTCTTAGACAAAATAAATACAATTTCTTTGATACTCATAGAAATTCCTGACCACTAACTTCCTTATTGACCATGGCCAAAAATTTAAATGACATATTTTGGGTACAAGTTAAATGATATATTTTGGGTACAAGTTAAATGATGTATTTTGTTAGATTGAGATTGTACTCTCCTATGATATATTTTATTCAAATAGTGAAATATCCTAATGAGGTAATTTGCATATTTCTAGACTTAGGCTTAAAAACATGGCGTTAGAGGGTGAAAAGTCGAAACAGCTCCGAACGGCCCTGTGGGTGCTACAAACACCTCCCACGGGACCAATGTAACTTGTAGGAACTGACCCCGCAGCCGCGGGCCTCCCGGTTTGACAGTGTGACGGTAATTTGCATATTTCTAGACTTAGGCTTAAAAATATGACGTTAGAGGGTGAAAAGTCGAAACAGCCCCCGAACGGCCCCGTGGGTGGCACCAACACCTCCCACGGGACAAATGTAACTCATAGGAACTGACCCCGCAACCACGGGATTCCCGGTTTGAGAGTACGAGGGAGCATTGCAAATTTCTAGACTTAAGCAAAACATGGCGTTAGAGGGTGAAAAGTTGAAACAACCCCCGAACGGCCCCGTGAGTGGCACCAACACCTCCCACGGGACCAATGTAACTCGTAAGAACTGACCCCGCAGCCACTGGACTCCCGGTTTTAGAGTACGATGGTAATTTGAATAGTTCTACACTTAGGCTTAAAAACATGGCGTTAAAGGGTGAAAACTAAAAACAACCCCCGAACAGCCCCGTGGGTGGCACCAACACCTCCCACGAGACCAATGTAACTCGTAGGAATTGACCCCGCAGTCACGGGAGTTTCGGTTTGAGACTACGCCGGTAATTTGCATATTTCTAGACTTAAGCAAAACATGGCGTTAGAGGGTGAAAACCTGAAACAGACCCCAAACGGCCCCGTGGGTGGCACCAACACCTCCCACGGATCAATGTAACTCGTAGGAACTGACCCCAGAGCCGCGGGTCACCCGGTTTGAGAATACGACGATAATTTGCATATTTCTAGACTTAGGCTTAAAAACATGGCGTTAGAGGGTGAAAACTCGAAATAGCCCTTTAATGGCCTCGTGGGTGGTACCAACACCTCCCAGGGGCCCATTGTAACTCGTAGGAACTGACCCCGCAGCCGCGGGACTCCCGGTTTGAGAATACGATGATAATTTATATATTTCTAGACTTATACTTAAAAACATGGCGTTAGAGGGTGAGAACTATAAACAGCCCCCGAACGTCGCCATAGGTGGCACCAACACCTCCCACGGGACCAATGTAACTCGTAGGAACTGACCCTGCAGCCGCGGGACTCCCGGTTTAAGAATGCGATGGTAATTTGCATATTTCTCGACTTAAGCAAAACATGGCGTTTGAGGGTGAAAACTCGAAACAGCTCCCGAACGACCCCGTGGGTGGCACCAACACCTTCCACGGGACCAATGTAACTCGTAGGAACTGACCCAGCATCCGCGGGACTCCCGGTTTGAGAATACGACGATAATTTGCATATTTTTAGACTTAGGCTTAAAAACATGGCGTTAGAGGGTGAGAACTCGAAACATCCCTCTAACGGCACCGTGGGTGGCACCAACACCTCCCACGAGACCAATGTAACTCGTAGGAACTGACTCCGCAGCCGCGGGTCGACGTTAGAGGGTGAAAACTCGAAACAGCCCCCGAACGGCCCCGTGGGTGGCACCAACACCTCCCACGGGACCAATGTAACTCGTAGGAACTGATCCCGCAGCCGCGGGTCTCCCGATTTGAGACTGTGATGGTAATTTGCATATTTCTAGACTTAGGCTTAAAAATATGACGTTAGAGGGTGAAAAGTCGAAACAGCCCCCAAATGGCCCTGTGGGTGGCACGAACACCTCCCACGGGACCAATGTAACTCGTAGGAACTGACCCCGCAGTCACGGGTCTCTCGGTTTTAGAGTACGATGATAATTTGTATATTTCTAGACTTAGGCTTAAAAACATGACGTTAGAGGGTGAAAACTCGAAACAACCCCTGAATGGCCCTGTGGGTGGCACCAACACCTCCCACGGGACCAATATAACTCGTAGGAACTGATCCCGCAATTGCGAGACTCCCGTTTTGAGAGTACGATGGTAATTTTCATATTTCTACACTTAGGCTTAAAAACATGGCGTTAAAGGGTGAAAACTGAAAACAACCCCCGAACGGCCCCGTGGGTGGCACAAACACCTCCCACGAGACCAATGTAACTCGTAGGAACTGACCCCGCAGCTGCGGGAGTTTCGGTTTGAGAATACAACGGTAATTTGCATATTTCTAGACTTAAGCAAAAAATTGCGTTAGAGGGTGAAAACCCGAAACAGCCCTCGAATGGCCCTATGGGTGGCACCAACACCTCCCACGGGACCAATGTAACTCGTAGGAACTGACCCCAGAGCCGCGGGGACTCCCGGTTTGAGAATGCGACGATAATTTGCATATTTTTAGACTTAGGCTTAAAAACATAGCGTTAGAGGGTGAAAACTCGAAATAGCCCTTTAACGGCCTCGTGGGTGGCACCAACACCTCCCACGGGACCAATGTAGCTCGTAGGAACTGACCCCGCAGCCGCGGGACTCCCGGTTTGAGAATACCACAATAATTTGCAAATTTCTAGACAAGCTTAAAAACATGGCGTTAGAGGGTGAGAACTCGAAACAGCCCCCGAACGTCCCCGTGGGTGGCACCAACACCTCCCACGGGACCAATGTAACTCGTAGGAACTGACCCCGCAGCAGCGGGTCTCCCAGTTTGAGAATACGAAGGTAATTTGCATAGTTTTAGACTTAGGCTTAAAAACATGGTGTTAGAGGGTGAAAACTCGAAATAGTCTCCGAACGGCCCCGTGGGTGGCACCAACACCTCCCAGGGGACCAATGTTACTCGTAGGAACTGACCCCGCAGCTGCGGGTCTCCCGGTTTGAGAATACGACGAAAATTTTCATATTTATAGACTAGGCTTAAAAACATGGCGTTAGAGGGTGAGAATTCAAAACAGCCACCGAACGGCCCCGTGGGTGGCACCAAAACCACCCACGGTGCCAATGTAACTCGTAGGAACTGACCCCGCAGCTGGGGGACTCCCGGTTTGAGAATACGAAGGTAATTTGCATATTTATAGACTTAGGCTTAAAAACATGGCGTTAGAGGGTGAGAATTCGAAACAGGCCCAGAACGTCCCCGTGGGTGGCACCAACACCTCCCACGGGACCAATGTAACTCGTAGGAACTGTCCCCGTAGCCGCGGGACTATCGGTTTGAAAATAAGATGGTAATTTACATATTTCTAGACTTAAGCGAAACATGGCGTTGGAGGGTGAAAACTCGAAACAGCCACCGAACGTCCCCGTGGGTGTCAGCAACACGTCCCACGGGACCAATGTAAGTTGTAGGAACTGACCCCGCAGCCGCGGGACTCCCGGTTTGAGAATACGTAGGTAATTTTCATATTTCTAGACTTAAGCAAAACATGGCGTTAGAGGGTGAAAACTCGAAACAGCCCCCGAACGGCCCCATGGGTGGCTCCAACACCTCCCACGGGACCAATGTAACTCGTAGGAACTGACCCCAGAGCCGCGGGACTCCCGGTTTGAGAATGCGACGATAATTTGCATATTTCTAGACTTAGACTTAAAAACATGGCGTTAGAGGGTGAGAACTATAAACAGCCCCCGAACGTCGCCATAGGTGGCACCAACACCTCCCACGGGACCAATGTAACTCGTAGGAACTGACCCCGCAGCCGCGGGACTCCCGGTTTGAGAATACCACGATAATTTGCATATTTCTAGACTTAGGCTTAAAAACATGGCGTTAGAGGGTGAGAACTATAAACAGCCCCCGAACGTCTCCGTGGGTGGCACCAACACCTCCCACAGGACCAATATAACTCGTAGGAATTACCCCGCAGCCGCGGGACTCTCGGTTTGAGAATACGACGGTAATTTGCATATTTCTCGACTTAAGCAAAACATGGCGTTTGAGGGTGAAAACCTGAAACAGCCCCTGAACGACCCCGTGGGTGGTACCAACACCTCTCAGGGGCCCAATGTAACTCGTAGGAACTGACCCCGCAGTCCGGGACTCCCGGTTTGAGAATACGACGATAATTTGCATATTTCTAGACTTAGACTTAAAAACATGGCGTTAGTGGGTGAGAACTATAAACAGCCCCCGAACGTCGCCATAGGTGGCACCAACACCTCCCACGGGACCAATGTAACTCGTAGGAACTGACCCCGCAACCACGGGACTCCCGGTTTGAGAATGCGACGGTAATTTGCATATTTCTCGACTTAAGCAAAACATGGCGTTTGAGGGTGAAAACTCGAAACAGCTCCCGAACGACCCCGTGGGTGGCACCAACACCTTCCACGGGACCAATGTAACTCGTAGGAACTGACCCCGCAGCCGCGGGACTCCCGGTTTGAGAATACGACGATAATTTGCATATTTTTAGACTTAGGCTTAAAAACATGGCGTTAGAGGGTGAGAACTCGAAACAACCCTCTAACGGCACCGTGGGTGGCACCAACACCTCCCACGAGACCAATGTAACTCGTAGGAACTGACTCCGCAGCCACGGGTCTCCCGGTTTGGGAATACGACGCTAATTTGCATATTTCTAGACTTAGGCTTAAAAACAAGACGTTAGAGGGTGAAAACTCGAAACAGCCCCCGAACGGCTCCGTAGGTGGCACCAACACCTCCCACGGGACCAATGTAACTCGTAGGAACTGATCTCGTAGCCGCGGGTCTCCCGATTTGAGACTGTGATGGTAATTTGCATATTTCTAGACTTAGGCTTAAAAATATGACGTTAGAGGATGAAAAGTCGAAACAGCCCCCAAACGGCCTTGTGGGTGGCATGAACACCTCCCACGGGACCAATGTAACTCGTAGGAACTGACCCCGCAGCCACGGGTCTCCAGGTTTGAGAGTATGATGGTAATTTGTATATTTCTAGACTTAGGCTTAAAAACATGACGTTAGAGGGTGAAAACTCGAAACAACCCCTGAACGGCCCCGTGGGTGGCACCAACACCTCCCACGGGACCAATATAACTCGTAGGAACTGACCCCGCAATTGCGAGACTCCCGTTTTGAGAGTACGATGGTAATTTGCATATTTCTACACTTAGGCTTAAAAACATGGCGTTAAAGGGTGAAAACTGAAAACGACCCCCGAACGGCCCCGTGGGTGGCACAAACACCTCCCACGAGACCAATGTAACTCGTAGGAACTGACCCCGCAGCTGCGGGAGTTTCGGTTTGAGAATACGACGGTAATTTGCATATTTCTAGACTTAAGCAAAAAATTGCGTTAGAGGGTGAAAACCCGAAACAGCCCTCGAATGGCCCTATGGGTGGCACCAACACCTCCCACGGGACCAATGTAACTCGTAGGAACTGACCCCAGAGCCGCGGGGACTCCCGGTTTGAGAATGCGACGATAATTTGCATATTTTTAGACTTAGGCTTAAAAACATAGCGTTAGAGGGTGAAAACTCGAAATAGCCCTTTAACGGCCTCGTGGGTGGCACCAACACCTCCCACGGGACCAATGTAGCTCGTAGGAACTGACCCCGCAGCCGCGGGACTCCCGGTTTGAGAACACCACAATAATTTGCATATTTCTAGACTTAGGCTTAAAAACATGGCGTTAGAGGGTGAGAACTATAAACAGCCCCTGAACGTCCCCGTGGGTGGCACCAACACCTCCCACAGGACCAATATAACTCGTAGGAACTTACCCCGCAGCCGCGGGACTCCCGGTTTGAGAATACGACGGTAATTTGCATATTTCTCGACTTAAGCAAAACATGGTGTTTTGAGGGT
Organism: Sambucus nigra; assembly: GCA_949130495.1. NCBI lineage: Eukaryota > Viridiplantae > Streptophyta > Magnoliopsida > Dipsacales > Adoxaceae > Sambucus > Sambucus nigra. Next base: position 43,371,134 of record OX422210.1, on the reverse strand, counting down.
GAAAACCTGAAACAGCCCCCGAACGACCCCGTGGGTGGCACCAACACCTCCCACGAGACCAATGTAACTCGTAGGAATTGACCCCGCAGCCCGGGACTCCCGGTTTGAGAATACGATGATAATTTGTATATTTTTAGACTTAGGCTTAAAAACATGGCGTTAGAGGGTGAGAACTCGAAACAGCACTCTAACGGCACCAACACCTCCCACGGGACCAATGTAACTCGTAGGAACTGACCCCGCAGACGCGGGTCTCCCGATTTGAGAATACGACGGTAATTTATATATTTCTAGACTTAGGCTTAAAAACATGACGTTAGAGGGTGAAAAATCGAAACATCCCCCGAACGGCCTCGTGGGTGGCACCAACACCTCCCACGGGACCAATGTAACTCGTAGGAACTGACTCCACAGCCACGGGTCTCCCAATTTGAGGATATGACGGTAATTTATATATTTCTAGACTTAGGCTTAAAAACCTGACGTTAGAGGGTGAAAACTCGAAACAGCCCCCAAACGGCCCTGTGGGTGGCACGAACACCTCCCACGGGACCAATGTAACTCGTAGGAACTGACCCCGCAGTCGCGAGTCTCCCGATTTGAGAGTGCGACGATAATTTTTATATTTCTAGACTTAGGCTTAAAAACATGGCGTTTGAGGGTGAAAACTCGAAACAGCCCCCGAACGGCCCCTTGGGTGGCACCAACACCTCCCACGGGACCAATGTAACTCGTAGGAACTGACCCCGTAGCCGCGGGACTCCCGGTTTGAGAGTACGACGGTAATTTGCATATTTCTACACTTAGGCTTAAAAACATGGCGTTAAAGGGTGAAAACTCGAAAAAGCCCTCTAACGGCACCGTGGGTGGCACCAACACCTCCCACGGGACCAATGTAACTCGTAGGAACTGACCCCACAGCCGCGGGACTCCCGATTTGAGAATACGGCGATAATTTGCTTATTTCTTCTTGGTTACTGATAATTTTAACTCATATATGCAATTTTTCAGCTTGATTAATTTTTTTGTAAAACTACTTGGTTACTGATATTTTTTTTATGTATCCTATCATTTGTTGGATTTTTGCACGCGGAACAAACGAAGGAGGCAATGGTCTACAACATGAAGATTACTTATATGTTGTGGACATTCAGGATTTTTTTTTGTGTTACAGCCGTGCCGGCTTTTATTGTTTAGTTTTATGGCCGTGCTGGCTTTTATAATTTGATTGTTGAATTTTATGGCCGGGCGGACTTTTTAATAAGCAGGTTTTACATTTACAGGTTTTGGAGTGTCAAGAAAATAAAGGAAACTCTGCCCAATTTTTTTTTGGTCTGTGAATTATTAAGACGTGTAATATTTATAAGTTTGTATATATATTTGTTTATTAACAACGTTCTCGATTCGCAATTTGTGATTTTTTTTATTGTTTTGCAATAATAAATATTTGTAACACCTCGTACGCGTCCAACGTTACGCGTAGCAACTGATAGTGCACTCACAGGACCCCCAATTTTAGAATTGGACAAAAAAAATATATTTTTTTAAAATTATAGTTTAATATGGTCATGGACTTTGTCCATGACCATTTTTATTTTTTTCGTCGCGCATAAAAATTGTCGTGGCCAAAGTCCGCGACCATTTTATTTTTATTTTTTTTTGTCACGGTTGTGGGTCACGGATCAGGGCCGCGAATAATTTTTTTTAAATTTTTTTTTGTCACGGTCGTGGGTCGCGAACTTTGGCCGCGACCAATTTGTCACGGCTGTGGGTCACGGATGAAGGCCGCGACCAATTTTTTTTTAATTTTTTTGTCGCGGACTTTGGTCGCGACCAATTTGTCACGGTTGTGGGTCAAGGATGAGGGCCGCGACCCGTTACGGTATGGGTCACGGCCCAAGTCCGCGACCATCTGTCGTGACCTCTCTCTGGCGTGACCATTTTTTGGTCACGGACTTGGGCCGCGACCCACAAAAATTGACAAAAATAGTCACGCCAGAAATGGTCACGGCCCAAGTCCGCGACCCACAGCTTTGGTCAGGGATTTTAAGCCGTGACCAATCGCGAGTTTTGGTGAAGTGACACTTTTCCGAACAATAACACTTACTGTGTTAATATATTTATGAAATAGTTTTATATATATAACATTTTCACAAATAGTAACATTTACTAAGTTAATATTACACAATATATATATATATATATACGGTAGATCCAAACCTCTTTTTTTTCGAAATTACCATATTTTAAAAGGTTTACGCTAGCGACATTCAATCCCCACCACTACCCACACCCATTGTCGGAGCTTCAATGACTTTCATCAGAGCTATGATTTGGGTGGGTAGTAGTGGCATAGGGTGCCGCTGGCACGGACCTCTGAAATTAAGAGAATATTAGATAAATGGGGTTTGAATCCACCGGAGCTCCAATTTGGGGTGAGTAGGGGTGGCACTGGGTTAGGTTTATATCTATAACATTTTAACAAACATTAACATTTACTGTGTATATATAACAGAGTATATATATATATATATATATATCCAAACCTCTTTTTTCTGATATTATCTTTTTTTAACGGTCCGCGTCAGCTGCATCCAATCCCCACCACCACCCAGCCCCTTTGTCGGAGCTCCAACAAACTTCATCAGAGCTTTGATTTGAGGTGTCATGAGATGCCGATGTAACATTTTCACAAACAGTAACATTTATTATTTGTGAAAATATTACAGATATAAACTTAACCCAATGCTACCCCTACTCACCTCAAACTGGATCTCCGGTGGATCCAAACCCCATTTATCAAATATTCTCTTATTTCCTAAGGTTCGTGCCAGCGGCACTCCATGTCACCCCAAATCAGAACTCTGATGAAGGTTGTTGGAGCTCCGACAGTTGGGGTTAGTGGTGGTCGAGATTAGATACCGCTAGCGCGGGCCTGTTAAAAATAAGACAATATCAAAAAAAGAGGTTTGGATCCACTGTATATATATATATATATATATATATATATATATATATACTGTGTTATAACACAATAAATGTTACCGTTTGTAAAAATGTTATAGATATAAACCTAATCCAATGTCACCATTACTCACCCCAAATCGGAGCTCCGGTGGATCCAAATTCCATTTATCCAATATTCTCTTAATTTCAGAGGTCCGCGCCAGCGGCACCCTATGCCACTACTACCCACACAAATCATAGCTCTGATGAAAGTCATTGAAGCTCCGACAATGGGGGTGGGTAGTAGTGGGGATTGAATGTCGCTAGCGTAAACCTTTAAAAATATGGTAATTTTGAAAAAAAAGAGGTTTGGATCTACCGTATATATATATATATATATATATATATATATATATTGTGTAATATTAACTCAGTTAATGTTACTATTTGTGAAAATGTTACATATATAAAACTATTTCATAAATATATTAACACAATAAATGTTATTGTTTATGAAAAAGTCACAGATATAAAACTATTTCATTTTCTGGTATATGCAATAAAGTTTAATATCTATGACATTTTTACAAATAATAGCATTTACTGTCTTATCACATTATATATATACATATATCCAATATGCTCCTATTTTTAAAGTTCTGTGCCACCGGCACCTAATGGTACCCGTACTCACCCCAAATTAGCGCTCCAGAGGATCCCAATCCCATTTATGCAAACATATTTTCAAATATCCGCGCCAGGGGCCCCCCATGATACTCCGGTGGATTCAAAACCCATTTATTCAAAAGTCTCTTATTTTCAAAGGTCCGTGCCAGCGGCACCACATGCCACCTTTACCCACCCCAAATCGGAGCTCTCACGAAGGTCGTTGAAGTTCCAACAATGGTGGTAAGGATTAAATACCACTAGCACGAACCTTTAAATATAATGTAATTTTGAAAAAAGAGGGTTTGGATCCACCGAATATATATATATATATATATATATATATATATATATATATATATATATATATATATATATATATATATATATATATATATATATATATACTGTGTAATATTACCACGGTAAATGTTTCTGTATGTTATGTCACATATATAAAACTATTTCATATTCTAGTGCATACAGTAAAGTTTATTGTTTGTGTAAATTTTTTTCTTTGGAATTTTATAGCCTTCATGGATCTTGTTTGATAGATCTCGTCGAGCAGATTTCAAAAATAGTAATTTTGTAAAAAACGAATTTGTGAATCAAAAGTAATGATCATTTGAAGATTAAAAAAAAGTTCAACCACTTTTGTAACTTCTTCAAAGAAGTTACGGATGGTTGGTTTTAAAAGGGTAAAATTGTAAAAAAAAGTTCCAAAAAATTAGGAATAGGACTTATATGTAAGGGGAAAACATGGTGGGACTAGAATGTCTAAAAGAAAGTCTAATAGGATCTAAACGTGAATGCATGCAAGACTTTCTACCTTGCATGATAGAGTAACTAACCATATTATGAGTTTTTCCTTTTTGATCACTTATTATTTTCAACTATTAAACTTTAATCCTCCTTTTCATGCCTAACTTTAGCCACAAAACATTATCTGGTTGTCAATGTTGTTAAATTGAATTTTAATTTGTGGTACCAAATTTTAATATCTCGTGATAAAATGATGAAAAAGGTTATAAAATAAAATTGAGTTTATAGAGACTAGTCACCACGAAATGCTAACACCCTAACCATTTACATATTGGTACTATGTTCTGAAACATAGTACACTTTCATTCCAATAAGAAAATTAGCTACCCGTCCCTTCCCTCAATTTTTTAATATGGAAAAATTTATTAATAATATAGATAATTAATAATGTGTAGCAATGTAATATTAAATAAACGAAGGTTTTCAAGAGAACATTTTAAAAATTCTACCATATACTTACTTGAGATGTTTATATAAATAATTATCATATACTCAAAGGTGAGTAAGTGCCTTGAGAATATTAAAACATATTTATTATTAAAATGTTTTCGAGTGTTTACAAAGAATCCAGGCCATATAAACAAAATGAAATGTATAAGCCCCCAGCCCCCCCCCCCCCCCCCATCGCCAGGGAGGACCCCATGCAGGCCCGATAGGGGACGATTGGCCTTTCGAGTTTTCGAGATTGTTTTATTTTAAATTTCTAACGATCTTTGGGCATGACACAATTATCACAACTTAAATTTGTGATAAAATATGTCCTAACAATTCTGTTGGTCACATATTTTGTCACGGTTTCTTCCCATGACAATTTTTGTCCATTGATTTTGAACAATTTTATTCGTGAGTTTTTTTTTTTACGATTCCTCTAACGTTAAAAATTTCATTTAGTATTTCTCAAGAAATTTGTTTGGCTTTTGGTAATAGTTTATTTTTATTAACCAATGATAAAAACAAATGCAATATGTTTACATTTCCCTTTTTCACAATAAAATAAAAATAGTAATAGCTGAGTACCGACACTACTAATTATCATGTTGAAACGACACTCATGGTAATCATTTGAGCCGATGAAATTAGTAATGCCTCGACATACATAATGAGAGTGAAATCTCTCGATGATTGATATCCAATAAAAATTAAAACATCTATCGAGGGATAAAAATTAATCAATGGGTTAAAAATATCCTAAATATTTACGTGGAAAAGTGTTATATCAATATTAGAATTTAATCAAATTTCATCTTCAATTTAAGATAAGTGATTCTAAAAGATAAAACAATTTACACTATATTGGATATACGAGAAAAACCCTCTAATGGAAAAAAACTTCTAAGCAAAATGAATGATTGATAAATGTAATATGAGTATTACAAATAAAAGAAAATGACTTACAATCCAAGAATGCACTAACTGACTATCAACTATTTCCCACCATATTCTTCGAGGAGAGAACCAACAGTTGGAGTACTCTGCACTACTGTGACCGGTTTTGAACTCGCCAATGTCTTCAAGTATTATGCCACTGGATTCTTCATTTAAAGTGAAAGAGCACTTTGTTCCGATGTCACAGAATAACCTAGTAACCACCGACTATAACTAGAATGTATGAGAATATCATATGGTTTAAATGATGTTGTAAAATATTTGGTTTCTCTTAAAAACTTATAAGTATCTTTTTGAAGGTTGAAAGAAGGCCATACTTAAGAACAAATAATATTTGAAAAATAATTTGTAAGTGATTTCATGAGTACAAAAGTCTTACTTCCAAGGATTCAAGAATGATACAAAAGCTTGAAAATAACATAAGAGAAAAGAGAAATATGTTGAATATTTTATATCTTCTTAAAAGTTATCACTAAATTTAACAGGGAAGAAGGAAGTTTGCAAGGGTATATATAGCACTTGTGTATGAATCCAAACCTAAATACACTCACGTGAAGCAACCTTATTGTCTAAGAAATAATCTTTGTTGGTTCAAATAATGATTGTGTCTATGCACAACTCCCATTGATATTTAATGAAAAATATCTCAAAAATTAGAAAAAATCGAGGAAACCTGTCATACCCCGTAATTTTACAATAAAATATTTCGACTCATTTAAATTTGATAATTTAATATTAGTTTGGGAATAAATTAAATCGAATGAATTTAAATTTAGATGACTAATTTTTTTTTAATTTTAAATAAACAATTATTCATGATTACATAAATATAGAACTCAACTGGACACAATGGGCATGCGAGTGAAAAATAAATCATACAAATAAATGTATGGGCCCGTGTCGTTTTAACATAATAAAATATTTAGTAAAATAGAAATAATTGGGACACGTTTTGGGAAGCATTAAAGGCTCGTTTAGGTACTTTAGACATTTAAAAATAGTCTTGGGTTAATAGTATATAGGTTAGGGAGTTCTGGTCTAATTTGATTATGGATTCGGGTCCATTTGGGGGTACAAAAGTTGGACATTAGGCCCAACTCGGGATTAGCCACCTATTAAGTATTTAAGTGGGGGTAAACCATTCCCCCACTATCATTAGAGAAGACCTAAAATAACACTTACGGGGGAAAGAGGGAGAAATACCAAAAATAGGAGAAAAGGGGCAAGAACAAAGGGAAAATTAAGGGGCTTCCAAGAGGTTTTCATCCATGAATCTTAAGGCAAGAATTCTCTTAGTTAATTTATGTTTTTCCATATATTTCTTGATGCATGTAATGGAGCCTTTAATTTTCGGGAATTATGTTTGCATACGATTGGTTTAATGATGAATAACACATGCAAATGACTGATTTTATGCAGAATTCGTCCTAGAAATTAGATATCGTAAATCTGAAAATTTGGTGATAGAATTCGTAGGATTTTGTAGCTAAATTAAGGATAGTTTGGCTAATTAATATAGATAATATCACTATGAATTAATGGACTAAATTTGATGTGGATACCCAAATAAATGCCCATTTATTGTGAATTAAATGATAGTTGGAAATTGGAAAATAATTTAATCGTATTAACCTTGAACAAACATAGAATTTTGGGTTGAATACATGGATTTTGGGTTAGTTTTGGGGAGAAAAAGTTGTTATATGTATGAGCAGTTATGGGTTTCATATGCCTTGTTTCTGGGTTTGAGAAACTGGTTTTGGGAAGAATAAATGAAGAAGATGATGTGGAAAAGGGACAAGTGGGTCGTTCGAACGACATTCTATGTCGCGCGAACGAGCCCAATCTCGTTTGAGTGACGACATGGGATTTTTGGTTCTTCGTCCATGTTTATGCTTGGGCCTGGGATAAACTTTCTCACAAAAAGGTATATGGCTTACTGAAATGGATTTTGACTGGGTTATTTTGACACCCCCCTTAAAATAATAACGGGTGGCCATCTCTATACTAAAATAAATCAAAAATCTCAAGTAGATCATTCTCAACATCTACTGTCGATACTAAATAAACATAACTAACTACCCAATACTACAATAAGCGGATGCCAATTTTTTTTAAACATACAATGAATTAACATACCAACAACATAGTAACTACACATACTGATAATGTATACACATGTACTACGATAAAAGGATGTACTCCTATAAAACATAATAAGTACAAGAAAAGAAAATATACCCGAATATGTTGTTGGGTCACAGACAATACAACATCCTAAGGAAAGATATATAAAAGTGCTACATATATAACCCTTGCGTATGAACCCGACATACAAAATGAATTCTTAACTAGATTTACAAAAGATAGGAAGCGGCTATAACAAAATTCCGCAACAGTCCGCATCTGCTACAACTTCAAGGACACTAGATAGGAAAGCATCATTGGCGTCCTTGCGGTGGGACACCTATAGTATTTAACAATATATGTATAGCAAGAAAGAAATATAAACGAGTCAGATCCCGAGGTGTGAAAACATTTTAGCAAGTGCATTAAAATGCATACGTGGCCATCCCCCGATCCTCGCGGCTGGAGGGACGGAGAAGAGGGGTGTCTTCAACATCGAGAGGATCTTGGTCCCGCACATCCCTCTCGAGAGCTCTTCGGCCGATGTCGGTGATGAGGTGAAAAATATAGAGAGATGGAGTCGCCAGTCTATTTTACTCAAAACAGATAAAATAAAAGGGAAGCCATCCCGAAAGACAGCATCCAAAGACATACTTATACATACAAAACCAAATTGATTCGAAAAGGGGTCCAGAGGCTAAGTTACGAAATAGGAAGGTGTTAGGCACCCATTCCTCCCTTACGATCTCTCATGGGTTATTATTACTTTCCTTTATTTCCCCGTGATATGTGTCCATGTGTATATGTAATGGAGATAGGAATCATCGACTTGTATCATGGAAGAGATAAAGCGAGTCATCCATAGGAATGTTCTTAAAAGTAATATTATAAAATTGGATTTACGCGATTATCCTAGTGTTGATCATTATAAGGGAACGATAACGCATACGGAATAATACGCCATCAAGAAAAAATATAGAGAGAGAGAGTCTAAGAGAGTTGAGTTTAAAGAATATAGAAAAAAAAGTAGGAAAATGACTCGAGTCTCGGGTTTTACCCCGAGACACCTACAAAGCCTATAGAGGCATCAAAGTCCACGTAGTTTGTATGTAAAATGAGGGGTGGGATTTATCCCATAAATCCAATCGGGGACTTCTATTATATGTGTGTGTGTGTAAAAAAGTGTTTTAGTTGCGAGAAAAGTGTGAGAAAAGTGTGAGAATTTCCGTTTGGAATTTATGAGCAAACCCTATTTTTCTTATTTTTTGGGGTTTTATTTATATGAAAATAAGAGATGTGCAATAATACTAGATAAAAAAGTATATTAGGATATGTGACATGGCGAGAATAAAAGTGCTAAGCAATAAAACAAATTAATGCGAATTTAGGAGAATTTAAAGGGAGAGTTGAGAAAGTTGGACCTTCTTGAAGAGATTGAGCTTGATCTAGGAGTTTGGAGAGTAGCCCTTGTACTTGGGTGATGATGGAGGGTGGTTAATTCACCAAGTTTGATGAAAATGATGATAAAAAGTGAAGGATGGAAAAGGATTGGGATGTGGAAATCACGTTGACTTTGAGAGGGATTTTCTGAGCTCGCTGAGAGTGATGGGTTTCAGATCTTGTGTGTCCCTTGCGATGAGGTCAGGACCTTCTTTTTATAGGCCCAGGGCATTGACGATCGGCATATCCTTAGTCCTTCCAATCGACAGGTGTGTTTAGGCACACTGCCGATAGGCAGGGTTTGGATCCTTCCGTTTGGCAGTCTCTTTCAAGTTCCTTCAGAAAATCAGTCGTAGAGCAGAAACTATTGATCCGAATTGCGTACGGGGTGAACAGTTGGAAAGGTACTTCAGATACCTTCAAAAGTATTTGGATTGCTCCTGGGTACGAGATTTGACTTTGGATCAAATATGTCTCGGAAGCATTCGTCAGTCTATTGGATGGGGGATCATCGGTCGCAAACGGATCGTTCGTCCGCATGGTAAGTCAGAATCGTGCACAGGGCAGACCATTGGAAAGGTTAGGAGATTTACTTAGACATTCCGAAGAGATTGACTCGGTTTAGAAAATTTACTTTGGTCAATCGGGGCCTGGAAGCGTTTGGTGACCTTTAGGAGTAAAATGGATCGTTCGTCTGTACCGTAAGTCAGAATCGCGCACGGGACGGACTGTTGGAAAGGGGTTTCAGTGACCTTTAAATATTCATTCAGTATCGATTGAGCTAAAGAGTTAACTTTGTTCAAACGGAGTCTGGGAGCGTTCGATAGCCGCTGATCATGTTTTGGGAGAGAATGGGTCGTTCGTCCGCACCGTAAGTCAGAATCGCGCACGGGGCAGACCATTGGAAAGGGGTTTCAGTGAAATTTAGAGATTCATTCAGTATCAATCGATTTGAAGAGTTTGATTATTGGTCAAATGGAGCCTAGGAGTGCCCGATGGCCTTCTGATCAAGTTTTAGGGGAGAACGGGTCGTTCGTCCGCACTGTAAGTCAGAATCGCACAAGGGGTGGACCGTTGGAAAGGGATTTCAGTACCCTTTGGAGATTCATTCTGTCTCAGTTGAGCTAAAGAGTTTAATTTTTGGTCAAATGGAGTCTGGGAGTGCCCAATGGCCTTTAGGTCAGTACCCAGGGGTATGACTTAGGTTTGTAGTGATGAAGGGAGGTACTAGGGACCTAAGGAGAGTTTAGGGGGTGCTATAATGGGGTGTCTACAGATCCCCTCGATGGGTGAGTTTAGAATAAACGATAGCCTTCAAATAGACACCACATGATGCCCTTGAAAGATCATGACCAATTCAGAGGGTCGAGGCCGATTCTGAGGACCTAAGGATGAGGATGACCGGTTCTGAGAGTCGAAGCTAATTCTAAGGTCTTAAATTGAGATGACCAATTCTGCGGGTCGAAGCTAATTCTGAGGGCTTAAGTTGAGATGACCAATTATGAAGGTCGAAGCCAATTCTGAGGGCTTAAGTTGAGATGACCAATTCTACAGGTCGAAGTGAATTCTGAGTGCTTAAGTGGTCGAAGCCAATTCTGAGGACTTAAGTTGAGATGACCAATTCTGCGGGTCGAAGCCAATTCTGAGGGCTTAAGTTGAGATGGGGTCCAAGCCAATTCTGAGGGATTAAGTTGAGATGTCCAATTCTGCGGGCCGAAGCCAATTTTGAGGGCTTAAGTTGAGATGACCAATTCGGCGGGTCGAACCAATTCTGAGGCTTAAATTGAGATGTTCTCGGGGAACTCTGTCGGGGAAATTACCTTTTGATTTTGATTTGAGATAGGGAACTGATTGCTGGGAAAATCCTCGTATCTTTTGGAGACTTTACTAGGGGAACAACCAATTTGATGATGTTGATTACACTGGCGAAGTGATTAGGTGGTCCAGGGTTTGGGCGTATTTCTCGGGGAAATTTGAGACCTTAGGGGAATAGGAGATGATCCTGAAGTTTGGGATGCCTTAGGGGATCCTCCGGGGACGTTGTCGGGAGGATATTTACTTAGGGTTCCGCTTGAGGGAGTGTGAAATTTTCTTGGAGAAAATGTTCTAAATCCTCTCTCGGATTTTTAGGAATTTTTTGAGGATTTTTTTTGGATTTTCTGGTATTTTTTGGAGTTTCTGTACGAAAATCTAAGGGGGGTGTCGGTCGTCATGGTGTAGAGGGTGCCATTCAGCATTGGAATGAAATTTTGGACTGTCTCGAGAAGGTAAAGGGTTAGTGTCGATCGGTAGGTTTGGGGTCAGTGTCGATCGGCATGACCTTTGGCATCCTATAAAAAGGGGGCGGGTTCCCCTCATTTTTCATAGCTTCTTGCCTTCTCTCTCTCTCTCTCTGCAATTTTCTTATGCGAATCGTTCTAGAATTCTGTAATCTAAAAAAAGGCCACTTTTGTGAGCACTGTGGTACACAGGGAGTGGTTGGCTGTTGACGACTGGGAGAATGTGGAATGGAGAGCCTGGGCACCTCTTGCTTTGGGGAGTGAGAACTTTTTTGATGTATTTGAGCTAGTTGCGGATGAGCGGACTTTACTGCGGGAGCCATCACGTTATCTCTCTTCGAGGGTGGTGAACCCTGGCGGTTATGTAAGTAAAATGACTTTTGGCATTCCTTTTTTGTGGTTTTCCTTTTTTCTTGGATTTTAACAAGGTTTTTTCTTTTAGGAGCCTGATGTTTCTTTGTCGACTATGCGTGTCCGCAGGACGACGGGTCTTAAGGATGTCTGGGAGCATCTTCCACCTGTAGTGCGTTGGGTGGTATCATCAGCAGGCTTTGGGAGGTTGGCGTCCGTGCTGGATGAGATGCCTCGTTCAACGGAGGTCTTATACGCTCTGGGGGAGAGGTGGTGGAAAAATACCAATACCTTCCATTTTGGTTTCGGGGAGATGACTGTGACTTCCATAGACATTCAGCAGCTGCTGGGGCTGGATTGTGATAGAGAGTTAATAGAGGTGGATTGCTCTTTGTGGGTGAGGCCGAAGGCAGTGCGGGAGGCACTTGGTGATGTGAGGAGGATAGTATCTAGGGACTCTATCCGTTTGTTACTGTTGAGGGATGTTTTACTGAGTAGGGTGATTGATGCGAAGGATGGACAACAGGTGAGGCAGATGGCCCGGTTGTTTATTTTGCTAGTGCTGGGGGGATTTTTGGTGGCGTCGAGCGACGACGTTGTCCATTTATGGTTTTTACCATACTTGAGGATGTTTTCGAACATCCCTCTCTATGATTGGGGAAACCTGACTTTGGCGACCCTTTATTTTTCTCTGGATGCATTCAGTCGGTGCTGTCGGCAGTCTTTCACTAGAGCCACGTATCTTCTTCAGGTATTCTTTAATTTGCACATTTTCCTTTCATACATTCGCATTTTTATTTATGTGTCTCTTTTTTATTGCGAATTTTTGTCTTTGGAAGACGTGGTTTTATGAGGTGATTGGATGTAATACCCAACTGATCTCTTTGAAGGACGATACCGTTGGGGACTTTTTTCGGTTGTATCGGTGGCAGAAGGCCAATCGACAGTCGAGGAGGTCTCTCTCTCTGGAGGTGGTGCGTCAGGTCTTGAATGGTTGACTAGTGATAGGGTAAGACTTTCTTCTTCTTCTTCTTCTTCAGTCCTGGTCTTTTGTGTGCTCTGATTCTGTATTGATTTATATCTGCTGGGGACTTTTCAGGTGACCTTTTACCCTTGGGGGACGACCGTTCAGGACATGGGGTTGACGGGAGTGAATGCGCAGATAAGGCATTTGTTGGGGAATAAGTTTGACCATTATTGGTATCTCGGGGAGAGGGTGGTCCGACAGATTACTGAGGAGGAGGTGGTCGTGCAACTTGCGAGGCCCCCTATGTCTATGAGGTGGGAGAGGCTGTTGACAGGGGATGCAAGGATCGCGGCGATGATTAGCGAGTCCTATCTACTGTACAACGACATGGTTGTGCCGTATGATTATATAGGCTTTGTGACGAGTTGGATGATGGCACCCATCATATATGATGCACTGCCCTTTCCTCCAGCGGGTGTGAGTTGGCCAGTGGGGTCTTACCACAGCGGTGGCGGTCCTTTGACATCTGCGGCGGCGACAACTTTGGAGATCCCCTTTGTGCGGTTTCATACTCCTTCATATAACATCCGACGGGCTGATGGAGGGATGGTGCCTATGTTTCATTGTTCTCATACGATAGATCCGGAGGAGTTGGGCTTGATAGAGGAGGCTCTTCGTCCTTTGGTATATCTTTTTGTTATTTTCCTTCCCTTCTTTTTGGTTTCTTTTGATCTTTTATGTTCGATACTAATTTTTCCTTTTCTTGCAGCAAGTTCGGATGTCCACTACTTGGTTGAGAGATATTAGGGACTGGATATCTTCGGCAACTGCCCATATTCGGGACGTGATCCCTATTCCTTCTTGCTTAGTGCCATCTGCCTCATCCGCGGAGGAGTCTGGTTCAGGTAGTGGTGGTGTGTCATCCTATCGCAGGGGAAAGAGAGCGTGTCGCAGGGATGGAAGCTCTTAGGAGAGGGGGGAAGGGTAAGTGAGAGAGAGAGAGAGAATGTGGGTTAGGGCTGAGTCCCGTTATTTTTTTTTTTATTTATTTCTTGCAAGATTGATGTAACACAGAGAAATATCAATGCAATGCAATGAAGTTTTTTTTATTATCTTTTGTTAATGATGAATGAATGCATACATGCGTATGCACTTTTTACTTTGCTGTTGAGACTATAAAAAGAAATATTATTGGGATTTGAAGGAAATTTTTATTTAAAATGAGAATTTATATAAAGATGGAAGGGGATTTTGAAATTCTGTTCAGAATATCGATTTATTTTTATTGAGTTTTCTGATTTTGACAAGAGAGGGAAAATGTAAGTTTCTTAAAATAGGGGGTTGCCGATCGCTAAGCACCTTTTCCTGCCTGTAGGCAGGTCAGGCCAGTCTAATTAATTAAAGCTTTGATTGGTACCCTCTTCAGCCTTTGGTACGTTGTGGGGCAGGGTTTCCTTCGATTTCTGTAGGCGTTATGTCTTTTGTGAGGGTTTTCAAGTATAAAAAGGGGTAAGGGTGGAGTGTTTTCATCACACTCTCACATTCTATCTTTCCTTTTCTATGAGATGACTCTCCCTGGTAGTGTTGAGTTTGCCAACTACCTCGAGACTTTGGAGGTAATGTACTCCTATAACGTCGACTACGATGCTTTCAACATGCGTCGAGTCTCTTTATGGCGTAATCGGCCCATAGAATGGAACATGCTGATGGCGGCGGTATAATTTTGGTACCCCGAAGACCATGTATTCCTCTTTGGCTTGGAAGAAGTTTGTCCGACTTATGTGGGAGTAAATCCTATTGTGGCGTTTGCTATGACTGAGTTTTCCCTTTCTCCTCGAGAGCTGTTGGTTGGATTTCTTCACGTCTCACCCTCAGCAGGTAGATCCATGGTTACTGGAGGAATGATTTATCTTCCGACGGTGCTGTGGTTTGTGCATTTATAGGAGGTTGGTGATGCTGGATATGCCAGAGCCATCGTTCAGGGCTTGGTTTCAAAATTGCTATTGGTGACCGAGGAGCTGCTGGTGGACCCACAACTTGTAGCTATTAGTTCATGGATATCCTATCATCACAATCCTGCGGCGATGATACTGGCAAAGACTCTGAATGGCCTGGATGCATGGAGAGAAGGTCGTTCTGACTTACTGAGGGGTAGCCCTGTGATGCTGTTCATGTGGTTGTCTGAAAGATTCTGCCTGGTGACTCCTCCGGAATATCCTTTATCGGCTGTACCTAACTTCTTTTCGCGCCATTTCATCAATGTTGGTCTGGATATCGAGATCTGGGAGAACTGGTTTATGGAGCATCAGGTTTTAAATCTGCACTGGTCAATGCCTTGGTGGGGACAATTGTAGCCTATTCTGGAGCTAGGGGAATACCCGTACGTCCGGCTGGTTGGTCTCAGACAGACTTCTTTCTTTTTCCCTTAGTTGTTTCTGTACCAATTTGGATAAGAGCAGTTCGTGCAACCTCGAACACTAGATTTCTTTCCGGTAGAAGATCAAACAGAGCATCTGCGCATGAGGCTTGGCTCTTTGTGGGAGAGTCGGCGTCTGTCGACCCAGCCCTCTCAGTCTTTTGGGAGAGTTTGGCACATCCCTGAGGATCATATGAAGTGGTTGTGGAGAAGATTAGTTAGCAAGATGTTGGTAATGGAGACTGGGCAAAGATGTCTTGTCTTATCTGATACCATGGAGGGAGGTGTGGTAATTTTTTTGAGGCTCATTCGAGCTTATCGGTCCATGGAGCATCTGTGGCACTCCATCCAGGGAGGGGAAACTTGGGGACCGCCGGTTGTAGATGATGATGGAGCGGGCTCCTCTGGTAGCTGTGGATATGACTCTTGGAGAGTTTGTTTTTCTGTAATGAGGAATAAATTTGGGAATTCTATTTGGCTTTTTAGGAAGGTAAGGGGGAAGGGAGTCATCCGTTCCTTTTCTTACGTAATTGTACCGTAATTTCTTATTAGTGAAATAAACAAGTTTTTGACCATCCAGCTGTGCCTTTTGATGAATTTTGTATTTTGAATTATCTATACCAATCGATAAGGCATGCATAATCCTTTTGTTCAAGTGCATGTTAAAATGAACTGTTATTTTCGAGGATAGGAAAAGCATAGTTTTTTGTGAAGAAGAAAGGAATGTGCTCATGTAAGATGTATGAGTTGCCTACGTACCTCTGGAGTTTTTTGAAAGGTTTTAATTTTTTCTAAAAAAATGGTTTTTCGCATAGGATCAGGCCCACGTAGTTCTGGATAGAGGGAAATGAAGATTTTTTTTTGAATAAAAAGGAGATGAGAAGAGTCGTAGCGAACCGAGATTTTGGACTAGGGGTAAAATTTCTTAAGATGGTCCAGATTGACTGGACGAGCTATCTCTTCTCCATCTAGGTCGGTGAGCATGGCGGCACCACCAGACAAGATCTTCTTCATAATGTATGGGTCGCTCCAATAGGGCTTGAATTTCCCTTTGGGGTCCCATATGGGATCTACTATTTCGTTGAGGGCTAGATCCTCTCTCGGACACCGCGGTCCTTGACTCTCTTATTGAATGATCGCGCTATACGACGATGGTACCCTTGTATGTGGTATAAAGCTTTCAGTATTTTTTTCATCCAAGAGTGATAGCTGGTCGAGACGGCTTTGATGCAAGCCCTCCTCACTGACTTGACTTTCAAGCATGGCACTAAGTGAAGGGATTTCTAGCTCCACGGGTAGGACCGCTTCCATGCCGTAGACTAGAGAGTAAGTGGTAGCCCCAGTAAAGGTTCGAATTGAGGTTCGGTAGCCCCAGAGGGCGTATGGGATTCGGTCGTCCCAATCTCGACAGCTTTCAGTCATCTTACTAATGATGGCTTTGAGGTTTTTATTGGCGGCTTCGACTGTACCGTTGGTCTGAGGTCAGTAGGGAGAAGATTTGTGTCTCTGAATCTCATACCCGTTGACAACTTATGTGACTTCTTCCTCGAAATATAACCCGTTATCTGACACTAGCTCGTGTGGGACTCTATATCGACAGATGGTGTTTTTCTTGATGAATTGGGCCACTTTCTTGGCATTCAGGACTGCGTATGACTCACGCAGCTTCGACCCATTTGGTGAAGTAATCAATGGCAACTAGGATGAAATCATGCCTGTGGGGAGCCTTAGGTGTACCTTCCCTATGATGTCGATGCCCCATCTAGAGAACCACCGGGCAGAACTCATGTTGTATAATTCTCATGGAGGCAAGTGTTAAAGGTTGGAAAACGTTGGCATTTGAGGCATCTCCGGACACAAGCGGTGCAATCCTGGGTCATGGTGGTCCAGTAGTAGCCTTATCTCATGATCTTTTTGGCAAGCATATGACCATTCATGTGGGGGCCGCATTCCCCGCTGTGGATTTTCTGCATTACCTCTTCAATGTCAGCCCCTGCGATGCAGTGTAAATGGGTTCCATCGAAGTTTCTCTTAAACAATGCTTTATGACAGATGATGTACTGGGTAGCCAGTCTTGGGAGGGTTGCCCAGTCTTTCTTGTTGGAACCCTCGGGATACCTACCATGCTTGAGGAGGTGCCTGATATCATAATACTAGCAATTGGTTAGCTCGGGATCTTCTTTGGTGATGAGCCCAATGTGGTAGCAATGGGTTGGTTTATCTTTCTTTTGAACTAGGAAGGGGGTCATTATTAATTTTTCGAGCATGTTGACCATGGAGGCTAGGGTAGCAAGGGCATCGGTTAGGTTATTTTTTGCTCGAGGTAGGTAATGGAAGGTGATGTCTTAGAATTGAGAGGCTAGTTCTTCTCAGTGGGGATGGAAGGGTTGGACTTTCTCGTCCTTGACCTTCTATTTTCTAAGCACTTGACCAATGATGAGGGCAGAATCCCCGTAGACATCTAGGCATTAAATACCTTTCTTAAGATAAACTTTGAGGCCTATCATATATGCCTCGTATTCAGTTATATTGTTAGTGCAGGGGAAATCCAATTTGATGGCGATGGGAGTGCAGGAGTCATCTGAGGCGATTAGAAGTATCCCAATGCCATATCCCTTTTTGTTGGTTACGCTGTCAAAGAACATTTTCCATCGAAGATCATCTTGAGAAGTGTATAGGGTGTTTTCATATGGGAATTTGGAGATCCAATCATCAGCCTTCTGTGGGGTAGTCAACGAGGTAGTCAGTGATGGCTCTTCCTTTTATGGCTTTCTGCCTGATGTACATGATATCAAACTCGGCTAGGAGCATCAGCCATCGAGCCATTCGACTGGATAAGGCGGGTTTATCAAGTAGGTACTTGACGGGTTCCATTCGGGATACAAGTTTGATGGGGAAGGCGAGCATGTAGTGTCACTACTTTTGTGTGACCCAGACAAGCACGACACACGCCTTTTCCAAAGTAGTGTAGTTGATTTCGTACCCAGCTAATTTGCGACTGGCATAATATATGGATCTTTATTTATGGGAATATTCAAGGTATTGGGCTAGCAAAGCCCCAGTTGCAGTATCGATTATGGTTAGGTATAGAAGCAAGGGGATACCAGGCTATGGTGGCATGAGTACTAGAGGTTGGGTCAGATATTATTTGATTCGGCCAAAAGCTTCTTGGCAGGCCTCGTTCCAAACTTTAGTTGAATCCTTTCGGAGGAGTTTGAAAATTGGTTCACAGATGGAGGTTAGCTAACTGATGAACCGGCTGATGTATTAAAATTTTCCAAGGAAACTACGGACTTCTTTCTCCGTTCGGGGAGGTGGCATCTCAAGTATGACTTTCAGTCTGGCGCTTCTATCCTTTTCTCACTGACCATGAATTCTAAAAGTTTTCCCTTTGTAATGCCAAAGACACATTTCTGTGGATTGAGTCTCATCTGATATCGTTGTAGTCGTTCGATGAACTTTCGGAGAGCGGGGACATGACCGTTTCTAGTTTTAGATTTGATAATCATATCATCCACATATACCTCGACTTCTTTGTGAATCAGATCGTGCAGGATGGTTGTGACAGCCCTCTGGTAGGTAACCCCAGCATTCTTGAGACCAAATGGCATAACAGTGTAGCAAAAGGTTCCCCATGGGGTGATGAACATTTTCTTTCTTGATGATCTGGGTGCATTTTGATTTGGTTGTACCCGACAAACCCGTCGACGAACGACTTGAGAGTATGACTGGTTGTGTTATCTACGATCATGTCGATATTGGGTAGCGGGTAGTCATCCTTTGTAGAGACTTTGTTCAAGTCCCAGTAGTCTACACACATCCTGGTATTCCCGGTAGGCACTATATTGGTTAGCCATGCGGGATATTCGATCACACGAATAAAGCCCACGTTCAACTGTTTGACCACCTCTTCTTTGACTTTGAGCGACCATTCGGTGCATAGATTTTTCTCAGCTTTTGTTTAACCGGCTTGTAATCTGGAAGAGGGAGGATCTCATGTTCAGATATTTCAGGATTAATGCCGGGCATATCATCATAAGACCATACGAAGACATCCACGAATTCCTTCAATAATTCTTTGAGTTGTTCGCGGCCATGCCCGTCGAGGGTAGCCCCTATCCTAATCTCGTGCAGTTGGATACTAGAACCGAGGTTAACAATAACAGTCTCTTCTTCATTAACTAGAACGTGATTATATTGTTTGTTATTAACCTTATTTAGATCAGTTAAGAATTATTCATTTGTAAAATCATCATCATCAAAAGTTTGATTGGAATCTAAATAATTAATGTAAGGCACAACAAGATACTCAAAATCTTCGTTTATTTCATTGATAGGAAAAATAACATTGAGAACTTCATCAAAGGAGGTCTCGATTACATTTGAGCAAGGATAGACAAAAAAAGAAGAAATGGGGTAAACATTGGGGTTAGGTGGGATTTCAATAGGTAGAACGGGCGCAGCATGCCAGTTGCAGATAGGTGTATCAACAGCTTTAATCAGGTGGGATGGATCCAGTGATGTAGTGCTTGAATGAACCATGCAGAGTGTCATCCCCAGTATTTGTAAGTTGAAGAAATCTTTGGAGTCACTTACCTCGGAATCTTCAGTATCTTTGATGAGTGGTTGTACATGCTGTTGGGAATTTTCGGCCCATGGGTAGCGATCTTGGAAAAAGATCTCCATTCCAGGCTTCATCTTCTTGTGTCTACGGTCATACCAGGGTTCCGAAAAGCCACAAAAGGGGAAGTCTTCACCCTCTTTGATGAATCGTCCATTCAAGGAGTCTCCTCGAATAGTCTGGATGCAATTTAATCTTCTCTTTGGTTGATACTGTCGGATCATTCTGAGCTCTTGTTCAAATGGTTGATACCCCAAACCACAAGGAGGGAAAGCATTTTTCAGCACAATGGGCTCAATTATCCCTTGATATCTTTGCCCTAGCCCCAGTCTGGGCATAAAATGAATGTTTCTGAACATATGAATCACATTGATGTTTCCATGAGGGTCGTACTCTAAAAAAACCCTTTCTTTGAAATTATCCCCCGTCGGGAGAAGAAGTGGCTCAACTCGAAATCCTGATAGGAGCATATCATTTGATCCGTGATGTATCTCGAGGATTGAATGAATGGTACTTGCACCCTCGGTATTGTCGTTGTCGCCCAAAATGGTGATAACTCGTCCGTCGGTGAAGCACTTCAGTTTCTGATGGAGTGAGGAAGACACACCCTTGATACTATGGAGCCAAGGTCGTCCAAGCAATAGGTTAAAACAAGCTGGGATGTCAATAACTTGGAATTCAATTACAGGGTTTATAGGGCCAGCCCCTATTACAAGTTTTATGGATCTCATCACTTCTCGACGAGTATTATCATAAGCACGTACAACAACGAAGGTTAGAGCGAGGTCACTTTCTTTCAGTCCTAAGAATTTGAAGGTTCTTAATGGGAAGACATTCAAGGCGGATCCATTATCGACAAGAGAGAGTGGTATGATCTTATCCATAACTTTGACGGAGATATTGAGTGCATGATTGTGGTTTGTCCTAATTGTGGGGATTTTTTCTTTGAAAAAGGATAGCATTCGGGCAGAGGTTAAGGATCCAACTAAATTTGCCGCTTCTTCTGGTGTGGTAGAAGGAGGAACTGTGGGTCTAGTGAGAAATTTGATAAAAGCATTTCTGTATAGCTGGAAAGACATGAAAAGCCCCCATAAAGTGATCTTAGCTTGAGTTTTCTTCAGTTGATCTAGGATCTTTCTTTCCTCGAGGGTCATTTCTGGCATAGGAAGGTTTTCAACGCCCTTCCTTTGTCATTAGCTGGTAGTGAGCTTGGGATCTGGTAATGCCTCCCTGATCTGGTCATGTTATTTACTAAATAAGGGAAGAACATGAATCCTATTTCTTTGTCAATCTCGGGTTGTTCTACCATCTTGTAAATTTCTTCGAGGAGTTCTTCAAATGATATCATCCCACACATGTCGGCTATCGGGCCAGTTTTATCTCTGAAGCTTTCCCTTTATTTGAATCTTTGAATTCTTCCCCCCATTCGGTGGCGACAATTATGTCTTTCCATGTAAAGTCAATGCATTCCACAACTTCAATGGATTCTTCATATAGGTCTTCCCATTCTGTGGGGATAAGTAAGGATGAAGGGACCAGGCAT
Organism: Sambucus nigra; assembly: GCA_949130495.1. Lineage (NCBI taxonomy): Eukaryota > Viridiplantae > Streptophyta > Magnoliopsida > Dipsacales > Adoxaceae > Sambucus > Sambucus nigra. The sequence goes on along the minus strand of OX422210.1, from coordinate 43,349,570 downwards.
CCTTGTAGCTTCAGAGTATCAAGTAACTCGGTCATACTACAAACATCATTGAGTTGCTTAAATAATTCTGCCATGATCTGGACAACGTCATCTAGGCTGACTTCATCGATTAGTATCACCCAACTTTCTGACTCTCGGGTTCATTTCCATGCTTCTAAAAATAGCGTACTGAACCTTTGGCAATCAATAATCATCTGTGGGGAAATTTCAGCTCGGACTCTAGGAGTTGGTTTAACACTTCTGATAATTCCATGATTCCATTTTTGGAACGGATACGAATAGGGATGCATGCTCTGGTGAGGAGTGACAGTGCTTGATCAGCGAGGCTAACAGGGTGTAGGAAGAAATATGGGAAAGTTTGGAGATGTTTAGAAGAGTGTATGGGTGTGATTTGTGTTGGGGGATCAAAATTTGGGTTCATTTCTAGGGAGATAGCATTGGTATGATTTGGGAGTGGGTTGTGAGTAGTGTTTGGCTTAGGATTGGATGGTGGGGCAATGGTACCCCGGTCAATTAGACCTTGGATTATGTTTCGAAGGTGAAAGCATTGGTCGGTGGTATGGCCAGCAGTTTGGTGAAAGGCGTAATGGGCATCCGCCTTGAAGTTTCTTGGGAGTGGATTCGGCAATGGACGGGGGTTCAAGGGTTTGATAAGGTTTTGGCTTAACAAGGCTTGATAAATATTGGAGAGGGGAGCATGGAGCTCGGTGTATTCTTTTCGGACTGGGACAGGGCGGCTTTCTAGTGACCACGAAGTGGTTGGTTGAGAGATGTTGTTGATGGTTGAGACTGCAGCACTAGCAGGTTTGTCATATTTTTTGGTGGTGAACTGTCCGAACACTTTCTTTGGTTCAACCTCTGTGTTAGTAAGACGTTCCTCGATTTCTACTCCTTCTTATCTGAGAGCTCGAAAGTGGGGATAGTATTATCCTCCCATTATTGCTCGAACATGGGGCAAGAAGTTCTTCTTCACTATGTTGACTTATTTTTCCTCTGATGGCAGATTGGTCATAGTGGCTTCTTTTTCCCTCCATAGTTCTATGAAGTTACTAATTGATTCCCCAGAGTTCTATTTGAGCATCTCTAAATCACGACGGGTGACCTCAAGCTCTTCGTTGTATTTATACTGCGACATGAATTCTCGGGCTACATCCTCTAAGCTACGGATTCTAGACTCCTCGAGAGACAAAAACCATCGGAGGGCGCTATCCTTCAAATTTTATTGAAATAATTAGGCTATCACTTCTTCTGAAGCCCCTAGGAGAGTCATAGAACGATGATAACTGCGAAGATGAATAATCAGGGGTCCACTTCCTCCATATTTCTCGATATTTGGCATCTTGAACTTCTTGGGTAACCTCGCCTTAGGATAAGGAGACATGTGGGTGTAGTCCGTGTAATTCCTAGAGATTCTAAATTGGTCGAACTTCTTAGTTAACATCATGAGATCTTCTTTGACCTTATTCAACTCTTCCTCTTTTGGATCAATGATCATAGGCAAGTTAACCCCATGCTGGGCAAGGTTTGGCATATGAAGCTGGGTAGGCGATGGCCCATTGGTAGGAGGGTCAAGTGGAGCGTGCTGATACTCTTCGAGAACCCAGATAGGCTCGGGTGGTCCCATATCACGAGGGAATAGGGCCGCGGGATCTTGAGGAATAGGAACCTGGTTTCGTTGGATCTCTCGAACCTCAGTCTGGAGGTTGTCAATCTTGGACACGAGCTGAGCTAAGACTGTCGTCAGATCTGGCTACGTAATTGGTACTTAATATGTGTTCTCCATGGAAAGCGAGTGGATACCGAACTCGAATTAAGAAGGAGGGGAACGAATGGAACTACGGGGTGATTTGACTAAAGACCGTAGCTAATAAGGAGCCAGGCCAAGGGTGTGCGATCAACTTGAGAAGGCGTAAAATGAGATTTATTTTTAACAAAAAAGGATGAATATATTTTTGACATTTTTTCTTTTTTAGATTGAAAGACAAAATATTTTTGGATTTTTGATAAAGGAGGGAGAAATGTTTTTGGCTTTTTGATAAAGAAGATAGAAATATTTTTGGGAGACGGGTCTCAGCATGATTATTATTATGTTCTCACTTGTATTAAATTCTCCTAAATACAAAATGAAATGCCGGACGTGGCCCGAGCCTGGAAAAGTTGGGTTTGTAACATATGCAAAGCTATGGATGGACTTGTAACCAGGCTCACGGGAAGGGTTCCGTTTTAAAGATGCACGAAAATTTGGGCAGCAGGTCGACCCTAAATTTCGGCAGAGTTTCGGGTCAAAATCGATAATCTAACATGTGTGTCATAGGCTTTACACCTATATGTGGGTATGCAGTTGGTTAGGTGAATCTAAAAGGGTTCCCCCTTTTGGCGTGGCTTCCACGATATACGTCTTGCTTTTGACGGCAATCGGTACGTGTGGACAAGCCATTTGATATACCTGAGTGTACGTGAATTGCCTCACTATATACATCGTGGGGACGGTACATGTGAGAGAGAATTTGATATACTCGGCGTACGTAAATGAGTTCCCTGCGATATACCTACCGCCATGACTTTGGTCAAGCGGCACGATGCGGGGGAACCATTCTATATACGTCAAAGGTACTTGGGCAATGGAAGGTGAGAGTCATATCGCTTAGGTTAACTGCGCCCTGTCGGACCAGCGCCCAACACGAACTGACCCTTCAGTTACCTGGACAAAATTTGCTCAATCACAATTCTCTTTGGTGATGTCGTGTGAATCATGCATGATTATATTATTAGTATCTTATGATGAGAGTATCTTTATTGATCATGCCAAACAAGGTGAAAAGTACAAGTACCAATGGTATACCAAGTATGGATGGGTGATGTGATAGCGCGCGAGAAGTGTACGCGTGTAAGTGCACAGTCGATGTTTTCTGTCTCGCCGCGATAATACAAACAAACCTAAATTACTACTACACTTGCGAGGTAAGCACAGCTATAAGTCGGGTATCAAAAATTCACATGGACGAGTTGCTAGAATTTATATGATTTAATACTCCGAAATAAAAGTGTAAGAGGTGATTACAAACTAAAAAGGGAAAGATGTATAAAAGGGAAATGTTAATCTAGGCAAATGTATTGAAACTAGACTAACAAAGCAAGTAAAATTACAGGTTGCATCGAATATCCCTCACCCGGGTTAATTTGTATAAAATGGTTACATGGGTCGACGAGTTATTACAAATGCGTCTCGTTTCGACAGTTAATTAAATCAAGGGTTGTCACGTCCCTAAATCCTCATAAAACCCTAATAAGATTTTGGCGTCAACAAATATCCCGAAAATTATGCACGAAAGGTCGTAAGCACGGGACATACATGATATGCCCCGTCAAATCTCACAGGCATAATAACTAGGACAACGCACCCGAAATACACCCATAAACACTATCACGAAGCAAAGCAACGCATTAACCCGAGTGAGTTCCATTCAAACACAACCTAATTTAAATTACCTAGAAAGCATGTCAAAAACGCGGTAAATAAACGCAATAAATAAACGCGGTAAAGTTACACTAGAAAACAATAAATCAAAGCATGTAAACCTAATTTAGAAAGCATGGAAATTACACTACAAAGCAAGAAATAATGAAATACAGCTATATTAATGGAGATGGAAGATGGTAGCACAATCTTACAAGCCCAAATGGGTGTCAATCCAAGAAGAAAAGATCTCCCAAACCTCCAAAACCCTAACCTATCTAACCTAAAATCGTTTATATCTATTATTACAACAAAATTTCTTTATATAGTAAGTTGGAATTAAATTAGAAAAGAAAATAAGAAAGAAAAGAAAATGGCAAAATATCTGCTGAAAACATGGGATTGATCGATTGACCCCTTTGGTCGATCGATCAATCATGATAAAAATATCCACTGTCGATGAGGATCGATCGATCGATCCTTTTGATCGATTGATCGATCAAGCAGCCTACTGCATTCCCTTTTTTCTTCTCCTCCTCTTTTGGTTTCATTATTTTTCCCTCCACTGAAATCGTTGTAAATTCTTCATACGGACTCGAAACCGTGCACCGTTCATGGCCACGCGAAGCTAGAGAAAAGGGCTACAACATCCGTGTAGATGTTGGGCTGGGTGCCCAAGCAGTGAAAAGACTAAAATTCCCTTGAACGTGCGATCGCGTATGGAAATCGAGTGAAATGCGTCTGAACTTCATACTTAGCATCCAATTACCTATAAATGCTCAATTAACCCCTGCAAAACATGTTAACGTAGAAATCCGAGGTTGTCTGGTTAACGAGCATAAATATAGGGAATAAGATACCCGAGGGGGCTAAAATGTGTAGGTTCGGAGGTAAAATACGCAATATTTACGTATCATCACACCCCTTAACTTACACATTGCTAGTCCCTAGCAATGAAATAGGATGCAACGAGAACTACAAGCGAACCAAAAATAGGATAGGTACAAAAGTATGATATAAAAGCAAAAGGCCACTTTCGTGGGCGATTCGATTGCATTTAGCGTATGCAATAAGCCGTTAAACCCCTAGGTCACCCTAGTGGACGAGTGTCGTCTCGTGAGGGTTTTCAGGGATGGTACCCACAAACATCACATGGTTTCCTCAAAATATTCCTAAACTAACATGCGACAAGCCCAAAAATGGTGAAAAGGATTTCATACATATTATTAAACAAAAGTCCGAATCATTAACATTATAGAATGCACCTCATAGAATTGAAATCTTAAAATGTGGGAGGGGTAGCGAGCACATGCAAAGTGTGATTTAGCAAAAAACTTATATAAACTAGATAAACATTAAACCAAGCATAAATTCAATCCTCACGGGCATCACACTCATCAAGTGAATTCACTTGAAACAGGGAGGTAACACAGAGAACATGCGGGTTAAAGAGTAAATATAAATGGAAACTAGGTCGCACATATGTCACAAATAAAGAACGCTATATATAAACTGAAAAAATGTAATCTCAATGAAAGGATACCGTACACTAAAAGAGGCGAAATTCATTTTCACAGATTATCAAAACTATTATGACTTTTAAATTACATCAATATAAGATCACATTGGACTTTAATAGGGTTGTAATGTAGGTTAGGCTAGGGTGCAAATGAAGGATATGTATGTACGGATTCAAAGTGTTCGGAATGAAAACTCGAGATAATGGGAAAATGTGGGCAATATCAAAATTGGAAAACAAGTTTCAAAACGACATTAGATATATCATCGGGGAGAGTAATCAAAGTTTACTGAACACTATACAACATTTGCAACTTTCTCTTTCTTTTATTTTCTTCTGCTTTTTGCTTTCTCTTTTTCATCACTTTTTGCACTTTTTCTTTACTTTACTTATCAAACTCTCACATGCCTAAATTGCAACCGATATCACAACAACAACATTCAATCCCAAGTAACATTCCAAACAAAGGTATGGAAAGTGTATGTATGGGCTAAAACTCCATTTTAGAGTTGGTTATGGAATTTGGGTTATGAAACGAAAGGCTATATTTAGGCTTAAAGGGTTTAACGAGGGTAAACATATAAGGGTGAGGTCAAGGCTAATATGGGTGATATAACAAAGAATGCCTATGATAATTTCACAAAGTTTATGCAATTTTTGAGTCAAAACAATATATGTAAATCATGATCAAGTAACACATTTCAAGTATGAATTCAATTAATGAACGGTCAAATGAAAGAATAGTGAGATTACTGACGAATTCAACGTTTTCAATGAGGAAAGAGTAGTTTATATACTCACAGACGACGAAAGGTACAAAGCTTACTCGGTGTAAGTATATATAATGCAACAAAAGATTACCGAGTTATAAAAATCTTAAACCAAATCAATAGAGCAATAAAAGTGCATGTGCTCACGGGATTAAAGTTTAATTCATGAAGTTATTCATAATATCAATAAGTGAGACTAAAGTCTAATAAATTATAAAATTGAGAACATGCATCATTGGGTTGTATATTGGATCGGGCAATTATTGAAATTTATCATTGGAAACAAAGGCAAAATGCCCAAAAAAGGAGAAAAAAGAAAGAAAATATTTTTGAAATTTTCAACTTTTCTGAGAAAAGCATACTAAGTAACTAATATGTGAGCAAAAACATGGACTAAATAAAGAAATGGATAGAATATCCCACACCCCCTAACTTAAAACTTGACATTGTCCTCAATGTGAATTAAGAACGAAGTTAAAGAGAGGAAAAGAGTGATATTACCCAAAATTGGAGCGATCCCCATAAGAATAAGTCCAAAGAATCTACAAAACAAATTTCCAATCATAGGAAAAAAAATAATAAAAAGTTAACTAATTACACTAGACTAAAATAAAAAGAAAGAAAGAATAAAAAGCTAACTATATACAACCTACTATTTAGGCTTCACACTAACTATACACTAGAAGTCTAAATAGTTGAGAGTACACCGTGAAAACGATTCGACTTTGGAGAATAACTGGTGTACCCTCACATACAAGCATGCCTTTCGAAAAATATGAATTCCGTTTGAACAACGGAAGGCATGTGTAAGGCGTAAGAAAGGAACCATCATCAATTAAAAATTTTGGCGAGACGATGGGGGGTTTGGATTGAACGGGTGACAAAAACATGTGGGGACCTAGAAAACCGAATATCCTCCCAAAGATTTTGAAATTGGAATGGGAGGTGGCGCACACGAAGGCAAAAATGAGATCATGGAAGGTGACTCGAGCAAGTACTCCACATCGGCGAAAAGGTTTAAAACATTAAAGTTTGAAACTGAACCATCGGGTACTTGTGACAGTGTGATAATAGAGGATGAAAATGGGGATGAAAGAAATTCAAACTCATGAGATGAAGCATCATCGCATGAATATTGAGTTTCGAAGGAAATAATATAATTTTCAATGAAATTTTCTTCTTTGGGGGTCAAAGAAGGAAATCATTTCATTGCAAATAGATATTACATCGTTTTCATCCTTACTTTCAATATATATTACGCAATGGGCTAAGTCTAGAATGGTTTGTTCCAAAGTAGGCACAAGTACCTCATTTGGTTCAAAACATTCCACGACTTCGAAAGTCTCGAAAGAAAAATCATCGACGAACTCAAAAAGTAAATCCAAGTCATGTTCCCACGAACGATTTTCTTCCCGATAACGATTTTCAAGTTTCTCATTTTCATACATATGCAAGCCCTCACCGAATGTCATGGGTCGAAGTGCGAATGAATGAAAATGGGAACTTTGAAAATTACCATCGGACTTAAATGAAACCTCATTATTATAGGAATCTTGAAAACTATTGCAATTCGTTGTAAAATTCCTATTATAAGGAGGTAAAGGCCCAAAATCATTATCATCATCATCAAAATTCCAATAACCCAAATTTTGACTTTCGTTATACTCGCCCAAAGTCATATTTGAATTTGTTATACTTTGGAATTCTAAGTATTTACCGAAAGTCATAGGTTAGCGACATTTGTGAGAATTATAACAAGGATTACCGAAAGAATTGGAATAAGACATGCTTACCCCCAAAATGGCTCAAGTGGCGAATTCCACAAAGTAAGTGCGTGCGGCAAAAATTCGAGCGTTTCTAAGTGCTCAAATGTGGAAGTCCTGTAAAATATTAGCAAATAATACAAATAGAAAGAAAATACTATGAAATACCAACGTTCTAAAAAACGCGGGGCGTGATCGAGGCGTGGAGGCCAAGCCTTAAGCCTTAGAAGCCTAGGCGGGCCTTGGCGTAAAAAGGCGTGAAAAGGCGTTTAGGTCTTTTTAAAATATTTTAATATTTTTTAACCATAACAAGGCTATTAAAATACTAAAATTGTACATATTATAAAAATATGTTAGAATATTTGCAAATAAAAATACTATTTGATTATTTTGGATGAGATAATGGTCCGGTTTGCAAAAAAATCTTTAAAAGGCGATATCGTTTCACTAAAGCATTGTTGTTTTTAGAGAAAAAGTATGCCTTAAGGGTTTTACCAAGCATAAGGCGTCAAAATCTTAAGGCGGGGCGTTTCTCCCAAGCCTCAAGCCTAGGCGTGCCTAGGCGGGTTTTTTTGAACAGTGTGAAATACTAAATCAAATAAAGTCTAAAATAAACAAGTCCCCGGCAACGGCGCCATTTTGATAGCGTGCGAGAAGTGTGCGCGTGCAAGTGCAAAGTCGTTATTTTCTTTCTCACCGCGACTATAAAAACAAACCCAAATTACTACTACACTTGCGTGGCAAGCACAGGGGTAAGTCGGGTATCGAAAATCCACACTGACGAGTTGCTAGAATTTATATGATTTAATACTCCGAAATAAAAGTGTAAAGGATGATTACAAACTAAAAAGGGAAAGATGCATAAAAGGGAAATGTTAATCTTGGCAAATGTATTGAAACTAGACTAACAAAGAGAGTAAAACTATAGGTTGCGTCGAATATCCCTCACCCAGGTTAATTTGTATAAAATGGTTACATGGGTCGACAATGAAAGAGTGTGCGTGCGTTCAAATAGAGATATTATTTAATTAAACTCAGTTTTTATCAACTAAGTCCTAAACATGCATCTATATGTGATTGAATAAGATGATGAAACATGCAAGAACATTCAAACACACACATGTGAGGAAAAATCCCCCAAATGGGAAAAACCTTTTATTTTCACTATAATTTTGTAAGATACAACTACACGGATTACAATGAAAATACAGTGACACATAAATACCCGCGGGTGTCGGTTCTGTAGTCGGCGGCTGGAACTTTCCCTTTCCAGGAGGACAACATTGAAGAGGAAGGACGGTCTTCTCCACAAGAGTATGAACAAACACAAGGTTGTGTTCTTGGGTTTCAAACTGATTCACAAAGATTTGGCAAAGTTGTGTGAATCAAAACATGAGTCTTGGGACTAAAAAATTATGAAGACTAGGAGTATTTGGACTCTCAAAATCGTCTGTCAAAGTCTTAGAAAACACACCACCGAAATACGTATATATATAGGAAACTTGGTGGAAAAAATAATCTAGGCGGATCTGTTTGTGATTATCAAATCCGGATAGATCCGATTTTGATGCCGGATCGGTTCCTTTTTAAAATCACTTTATCGATTCGGCTTTGATCTTGGGTATACTGGTTTTGATGCAAATCGGATCGGTCTGTTTTTTATGCCGGATCGATCCGGGGCCGGATTGGTTCATTTTTAATAGGACCGAATTGGTCCGGTTTACCAGATAAAATTTTACCAAGATCATGACGCTTTGATATTTGGATCCGTTGATGTAGACGCGATCTTGAATTTCTTCGACGGTGTAACGGCGTACGACATACATATTGACAATGGTAAAAAATGACCTTACAAATCTCCCCCTATGTCTATGCCTGTACAAACATAAAAAATATTCGAATTATCAAATGTCAATTTGCCTATACAAATCTACCATTCCATGAACCCAAAACTGGAAAGATACAAATGAATAATTGTTCATCGTTTGATCTTCAAATCTTCAAAACTTCTCAAAGCTTTTCTCATCAGGGTGTGCAATATATGATTATCAATCTTTGTATTTACACACATGAGATAAAGGCAAATACCACATGACATATCGAGTTTGAAATAAGCTAAACATAGATACCAATTTAAAATAGATCCTCAAACTCAAAACTCCCCCATAATATGATAATTCTTTCTCCCCCTTTTTATGATGTCCCCAAATGGACAGATATGAGAAGTAGAAATAGAGGCACATGGAGACTGTCACAAGGTAATAAACTGCTATTTTTGAATTTTTCAAAAATTTTCACACAAAATATATAAAAAAAAATCACACCAGGAACGAACACAAAATAACCAAGTCGATGATAGCGTAAATGTAGGGGTATGATCAAATTCGATAGGAAAATCAATGCATACAAATATGACATATGTGCACGATGAATATTGGATACTCCTAATGAATGAACTCAAATGCTTCCTTTGGTGTAAAAAAATGGTACAAGACATTGACTTAATCAAATCAACAAATCAGAGCTCAAAGAGATTTTCACACCAATAACGTCCAAAATGATTTCATGCTTTTTCAGGACTTTCAAGGAAATGCATACTCGGTTAAATTCTCCAACCAAACTCCCTCAGATTTATATTTTGAATAGAGGTAATCTAAATTCTCAAACTTTGGAGAATTGATGGTGAAACCTAATGGCCCATATTTGACATGAATTATTTTTTATTGCCTATAAAATTTGTAGGGCTCTTTTAACCTCTTTGTACCTCGGATAATAAAATACCTCAATTTTTTAGGTCCTTTTAAACGGTGGCTTAGAAATCGCAAATGCTAAATGAACCTTTCATAGCCCTTCCCCGTTTTATAATAAACACACAGTCTCACCAAACGGTTTTTACATACATTCCAATTTTGTCTAGTTTTATCGCATATTGTACGTTGTATAGACAGAATTGGGATGGAAACACTCAAGCCAATATGTGATAGACAAGTGAAATAATCAAATAAAGTCGTACATGTGTGCAATAAAGGAGATAGGAGTCAAACATGTAGAAAGATATCACTAATCACATCTCAAAGACTCCAAAAAATGTAAATCACATGGATGAAATGATGTAGCGTCTCAAATCTCTATCACACAGTCACATGGATATATGGAATGGAGTTGTGACTTGGCTATCTTAAATGCTCATCCATTAAAGGTGAAAATAAAATACAAAAATCTTTTTGTGCTTTTCTAAAAAAATTATAAAAATAAAATCTTTTTGGCTTTTTAAAAGAAATGTAAAAACAAAAAGAATAAAACTACTAAAGATACAAGCTAGCAATAGGAATCAGATGATATGATAATGACAATGCATCATATGCTAGACACGGACCAACCCCTCAGTCAACTGTGAAAATCCCCAAAGACTTCCTAAGACTCTCAAATCTAAGGGCACCTAAAGGTTTCGTAAAAATATCGGCTAACTGACGGTCGGTGGGAACAAAACTCAGGGATATGACCTTTTCCTCAACTACTGATGTATAAAGTGATCGCTTAACCTGATGTGCTTTGTGCAAGAATATTGGACTGGATTGCGGGATATGTGAATCGCGCTCGTGTTATCACAGGAAATGATCATGGTGTCCCGTGACATCCCATAATTCTCCAACATTTGCTTAATCCACAAGAGTTGCGTGCAACAACTCTCGGCGGCGATGTACTCAACCTCCGTAGTGGAGAAAGAGATGGAGTTTTGCTTCTTGCTCAACCAAGAGACAAGAGAAGAACCAAAATAGAAACACCCACCAGAAGTGCTCCTACAACCATCTGCATCCCCGGCCCAATCGATATTCGAATAGGTGGACAAACGGTCATCGGTATCAAAGGGATACCAAATACCGTATGAGAGAGTTCCCATCACGTATTTGATAATACGTTTTACAAAGAGTAAGTGTGACTCTTTCAGAGATGCCTGATATCGCGCACAAACTCAAACACTAAAGGCTATATCGAGACGACTGACAGTCATGTAGAGAAGACTACCTATCATACTACGATATAAGGTTTGCTCTATATCCTTGCCTAAAGTGTCCTTACTAAGCTTGATAGAAGTACTCATAGGTGTACGTGCATTCTTAGCAGAGTCTAAACCAAATTTCTTCACTAGGTCTTTAGCATACTTGGATTGGGAGATGAACATCCCATCCTCTAGCTGACGAACCTGGAGACCAAGGAAGAATGTAAGCTCACCTACCCTACTCATCTCAAACTCATTTTTCATATCTTCCTCAAAGTGGTGATCATGTTGGGAGCATGTGGATCCAAACACTATGTCGTCCACATAAACCTGGGTAACAAAAATAGCACCGTCATCTCTCCTGATGAACAACGTCATATCAACTCCCCCTCTCTTAAAGCCACGGGCTAAGAGATAGGAAGTAAGCCTCTCGTACCTAGCACAGGGTGCTTGCTTTAAACCATACAAGGCTTTCCTCAGATAATAAATGTGCTCCGGGTGCTTAGGGTCTTCAAACCCCTTTGGTTGTTCCACATAAACCTCCTCCTGTAGAATGCCATTTGGGAAGGCACTCTTGACATCCATCTAATATAACTTAAAGAGCAGATGATATGCGATGGCGAGTAGTAAGCGGACGGACTCAAGCCTCATAATATGAGCAAATGTCTCCCCAAAGTCACACCCTCTATCTCTGTGTAGCCTTGAGTGACCAACCTAGCCTTGTTTCTGATTATGGTGCCATTTTCATGTATTTTATTCCTGAAAATCCACCTAGTACCTATGACATTAGTCTCACTAGGTCGGGGATTAGTTTCCAGACATTGTTCTTTTTAAACTGAAGCAACTCATCCTTCATAACAGATATCCAATGTTCATCCTTGAGTGCTTCTTTGTAATTCTTGGGCTCGACTTTGGACGTGTAGCAAAAGTGGCTAACGACGTTTTCTAGCTGAGCACGAGTCTTAAACCCAAGAGTGGGATCACCAAAAATGGTAGAAGGATCATGACTCTTGAGAACCCAAGCAGGTGTGTCCCCTAACACAGGAGTAGGTTCCACAGGGTGTGTGTGATGGACAAATAAATCACTACCAAAAAATTCCTCATCCTTACACAGAAGGTTAGGATCAATAATCGTCGAAGATTCGTCATCTTGCACGGTGACGTTTATTGATTCCATAACCTTAGAGCTCTTCAGGTTAAAAACCCAGTATGCTCTACTATTTGATGAATATCCTATCAATATTCACTCGTCGTTCAGGGAGTCAAACTTTCCTAATTGCTCTTGATCCCGTAGGATGTAGCATTTACTCCTAAAAACACGGAACTATGCAAGGTTGGGTTTCTTGCCAGTCCATAATTCATAAGGTGTCTTAATAGTGTGTGGTCGAAGGTAAACCCTATTCACCGTGTGGCATGCAGTAGACACTGCCTCTGCCCAAAATCTCCTAGAAACATTACGACCTAGAAGCATAGATCTAGCCATTTTCTGGATCGTCCTATTCTTTCTCTCAACAATCCCATTTTACTGAGGAGTCTTCACAACAGAAAACTCATGTTTGATCCTAAGGCTATCACAGTAGAGATATACTTTTGCTTCCTTAAATTTTTTGCCGTTGTCACTACGGATCCTATTAATAGTGACTCTGTGTTGATTTTGTAGGACACGGCACTTGGTCATTAAAAATTCTACAACATCAGATTTCTCCCTAAAAAAACCTACAATCGAGTATCTGGAGAAATCGTCGACCATCACGAGGATATACCTCTTACAACCCAGACTCTCAGTACGAGTAGGACCTATAACATCCATGTGAATAAGCTCAAGTACTCGGGAGGTAGTAATGGAATGCAACTTCCTATGGGGGCTACAAATTTGCTTTTCCAACTGACAGGGTCCCCAAATCGTGGAAGTTGACTTTCTAAATGATGGTAAGCCACGTACTAGGTCCTTTTTGGCTAAACGAGTCAAGTCTCTAACGTTCACGTGACCTAGACGTTGGTACCATAAATTCATAGGAGTGATCGTGGTGCTATTACAGACAAGGGAGGAAGTAGGCACAGTCCCATAGCAATTATCCTTGGTCCTTCCCCCTTGCATTAAAAGTTTACCGGCTTGATTGTAGATATTACATGCATCCCGGTCAAACTTTACTACAAAGTCATCGTCGCACAGCTGACTAATGCTGAGAAGGTTTTCTTTCAAACCTTTGACGTAAAAAACATTCTCTAGCTTAGGAAATCCTCGTAACTCTACTGTACCTCGTCCTACAATACTGGACTTGATCCCATCTCTAAAAGTGACCCTACCATCCTTATAATCCTCGAGGTAGGTAAAAAATGAGGCATCACCTGTCATGTATCTGGAGCACCCACTATCAAAATACCACTGTGAGGTATTATGAGATTTGAGAGAGACATGGACAACAGGGGCTTTCTTATCTTTCTTAGGCACGCAAGAAGTGGTAACCTTTTGTTTAACCTTGTTGTTGTTGGTTTTAGTCGGGACGTGAGAAGCATTCACTGATGGCGCAAACATCCGTCGGAATTCCTTCATTAAACTATGTGATGTGGAAGCTAAAAACTCAACACGCTCTCTCAGACTGACAAACTCATCAGTATGATGTGGTGGAGCAGTAGTACGTCGTGTTCGACCCAAACTATAGAAAAACTCCCTTAGGTGGCCTTTTCTTTTGTAATATGTACAAAAGAACACAGTCTTAGGCGGACCTTGGTTTGCTTTTCTTGGTCGAACTCTCCTTCATGGTATTTGGTGATGGCCATAAGGAGTTGTAGTAAACTCAGGGACTGTTCCAGGTGAAATTTAGGACGTTGAGGCACTATTATAACCAATTTCCTACCGATCACCAAAACATAAAGCCGAGCTGAGGAGCATATTTTCCATCTTCCCAGATTTGTCCTTGATTTGTACCTTGACTTCCCGTGCTCTCTCAAGATCATGAGTAAGATGGGCTACAAGGGCTTCAAGTTTCTTTCGAGTCTTCACGGAGTAATGGAGCTCACTCGTAAGATTATCCACTTGTTTAGTCAAGTCCCCTCTTTCTTTCTCAAAACAAACTCTCTTTCTCAACACAGACAGATTCTCTCTCTCTTAATTTAGTGCAGGTGGAGGACTCTCTCTCTCTCGCTTTTCTTAAGTCTTCCTCTGAAGCGATGATCCTAATAACTAACGCTTTGTTACGCTTTTTAGTTTTAAAAGACTCATAATATAGCTCGGCATAGGCGCGTTGAAGATCACTCTCGCTCTCACTTGTGTTATCCTCCCCCTCACTAACATCGGTCTCACTGTCGAGGTGTCCCTGTGATGCAGCATCCTCATTGTCGTGAGGAGTACTAGAAGGTCTCACATGACTAGCCATGAATGCGGTGAAGTTACAATCATGTGGTGACTCATCTTCGAAATCCATCGACTCGACCTCACTATAGTCACTAAGGGTAGCATTAAGGACAACTTTTCCCTTTTCTCCGTTCAGCCTAGTAGAACACTCAAAAACTCTATGAACCCTACCATCGCACTCAAAGCATCTCTCACTTTCTTTCTTAGGAGGATATTTACAAACTTTTTCATTTTTCTTTTTAAACTTATTTTTCTCAAACTTCTTTTTATCTTTAAAATTACCATTTTTCTTGAATTTGAGAATTCTCTTGAAATTTTTAGCAAAAAGGGCCAAATCATCTAAGTCAAAATCACACTCAGAATATGACGTATTTATCTCTCTTTTTCTAGATGACTCTCCCTTCTTTCTTGCCGACCCCTCACTCTTTATTTCTTGGGCATTAAGTGCAGTTCCCTTATCTTTAGACTTAGCAGTTTTAGGAAACATATTAATTTCATATGTTTGCAAGTCTCCTATAAGTTCCTCCAATTTTAGCGTATTTAAATTACCCATAGAATTTAGCACAGTGACTTTAGGGATAAAACGCTTAGGAAGAGAACGAAGAATCTTTTTAACAACTCTAGCATTAGGAATGTGTTCACCAAGATTAAAGCTAGTATTAACAATATCAGATGGCCTAGCATAAAAATCATCAAAACATTCAGTTTCATGCATGGTGATGGTTTCAAATTGAGTTGTTAAATTTTGCAGTTTAGAGTCTTTCACAGCATTAGTTCCTTCATGGGTGAGTTGTAAAATATCCCATGCCTCTTTTGATGTGGTGCACGTTATTATGCATTTGAACTCATCAGGTGTGACAGATCCAGAAATAGCACTTAAACCTTTAGAATTAAAAGATGACCATTTAAATTCTTCTTCAGTCCAAGTGGTGACATGTTTTAAATTGGTCACATTTTCAACAATGACGGAGGGAGGAATCCACCCTCTTTCAACCAAAATCCAGACACGTTCATCAATTGCTTTTAATGCAGATCACATGCGGTCTTTCCAGTATGCGTAGTTTGTTACATCAAAAACTGATATTTTATTATATAATTTCTCCATTATGAACACACTCGTTTTCAACAATTAATTTTTCTAAAAATTGATATCTTAGAAAAATTTTGCGGAAAATTACACGGCAAAGTTGTGTAATTGGCTCTGATACCAATTTGAAAGAGTGCGCGTGCGTTCAAATAGAGATATTATTTAATTAAACTCAATTTTCATCAATTAAGTCCTAAACATGCATCTATATGTGATTGAATAAGATGATGAAACATGCAAGAACATTCAAACACACACATGGAGGAAAAATCCCCCAAAGGGGCAAAACCTTTTATTTTCCCTATAATTTTGTAAGTTACAATTTCACGGATTACAATGAAAATACAGTGACACAGAAATACCGGCGGGTGTCGATTTTATAGTCGGCGACTGGAACTTTTCCTTTCCAGGAGGATAGCAATGAAGAAGAAGGACGGTCTTCTCCACAAGACTATGAACAAACACAAGGTTGTGTTCTTGGGTTGCAAACGGATTCACAAAGGTTTGGCAAAGTTGTGTGAATCAAAACACGAGTCTTGGAACTCAAAAATTATGAAGACTAAGAGTATTTGGACTCTCAAAACCGTCTGTCAAAGTCTTAGAAAATACACCACCGAAATAGGAATATATATAGGAAACTTGGTGAAAAAATCTAGGCAGATCTGTTCGTGATTATCAAATCCGGATCGGTTCTATTTTGATGCCGGATCGGTTCGTTTTTAAAATCACTTTATCGGTTCGGCTTCTATCCGGGGTATACTGGTTTTGATGCAAATCGGATTGGTCTATTTTTTATGCCAAATCATTTCGGGGTCGGATTGGTTCATTTTTAATACGATCGGATCAGTCCGGTTTACCAGACAAAATTTTACCAAGATCATGACGCTTTGATATTTGGATCCGTTGATGTAGATGCGATCTTGAATTTCTTCAACGGTGTAACGGCGTATGACATACATATTGACAATGGCCAAAAATGACCTTACAGACGAGTTATTACAAATACGTCTCGTTTCGACAGTTAATTAAATCAAGGGTTGTCACGCCCCTAAATCCTCATAAAAGCCTAATAAGATTTTGACATCAACAAATATCCCGAAAATTACGCGCGAAAGGTCCTAAGCACGGGACATACATGATATGCCCCGTCAAATATCCTAGGAATAATAACTTGGACAACGCACCCAAAATACACCCGTAAACACTATCACCAAGAAAAGCAACGCGTTAACCCGAGTGAGTTCCATTTAAACACAACCTAATTTAAATTACCTAGAAAGCATGTTAAAAATGCGATAAATAAACGCAATAAATAAACGCGATAAAGTTATAGTAGAAAACAATAAATCAAAGCATGTAAACCTAATTTAGAAAGCATGGAAATTACACTATAAAGCAAGAAATAATGAAATACAACTGTATTAATGGAGATGGAAGATGGTAGCACAATCTTACAAACCTAAATGGGTGTCAATCCAAAAAGAAAAGAAGAAAAGAGCTCCCAAACCTCCAAAACCCAATCCTATCTAACCTAAAATCGTTTATATATGTTATTACAACAAAATTGGTTTATATAGTAAGTTGGAATTAAATTAGAAAAGAAAATAAGAAAGAAAAGAAAATGGCAAAATATCTGCTGAAAACAGGGGATCGATCGATCGACCCCTTTGGTCGATCGATCAATCATGATAAAAATATCTACTGTCGATGAGGATCGATCGATCGATCAAGCAGGGCAGAATCAAGCATCCTACTGCATTC
The DNA here is from genome assembly GCA_949130495.1 of Sambucus nigra. Classification (NCBI taxonomy): domain Eukaryota; kingdom Viridiplantae; phylum Streptophyta; class Magnoliopsida; order Dipsacales; family Adoxaceae; genus Sambucus; species Sambucus nigra. Next base: position 43,331,858 of record OX422210.1, on the reverse strand, counting down.
TTTTTTTTTTCTTCTCCTCCTCTTTTGGTTTCATTATTTTTTCCTCCGCTGAAATCGTCGTAACTTCTTCATACGGACTCGGAATCGCGCACCATTTGTGGTCACGTGAAGCTAGCGAAGAGGGATACAACTTTCATGCAGATGTTGGGCTAGGTGCCCTTAGATGTGAAAAGACTAAAATGCCCTTAAATGTGCGATCGCGTACGGAAATCGAGCGGAATGCGTCCGAACTTCATACTTAGCATCCAATTACCTATAAAAGCTCAATTTACCCATGCAAAACATGTTAACGTAGAAATCCGAGCTTGTTTGGTTAGCAAGCATAAATATAGGGAATAAGATACCCAAGGGGGCTAAAATGCGTAGGTTCGAAGGTTTAAATACACAATATTTACGTATCATCATGATGCGTGAAACATGTAGACATATGTGATTGTAGGTGCGCGTGGTGTGAAGTGTATATGGATAACCTTCTACAAGTGTGTGAATTGAAGCATAAGCATGAGGTACACATGAATAGTAAAGGGGGACAAACAAATAGGGGGATATATAAGAAAATAAAACACCCATGTAAATAGAGTCTAGGCCTCAAAATAAGGATCTCCAGCAGAGTCTCCACTGTAGCCATCCCCCGATCCTCGCGGCGGGAGAGACGGAGAAGAGGGGTGTCTTCAACGTCGAGAGGATCTTGGTCCCATGCACCCCTCTCGGGAGCGCTTCGATCGAAGTCGGTGATGAGGTGCAAAATATAGAGAGATGGAGTCGCCAGTCTATTTTACTCAAAACAGACAAAAGAAAAGGGGAGTCGTCCCGAAAGACGGCATCCAAAGACATACTGATACATACAAAACCAAAATGATTCAAAAAGGGGTCTGGAGGCTAAGTTAGGAAATGGGAAGGTGTTAGGCACCCATTTCTCCCTTACCGTCTCTCATGGGTTATTGTTATTTTCCTTTATCTCCCCATGATATGTGTGCATGTGTTTATGTAATGGAGATAGGAATCATCGACTTGTATCATGGAAGAAATAAAGCGAGTCATCTGTAGGAATGTTCTTAAAAGTAATGTTAGAAAATAGTATTTACGCGATTATCCTAGCATTGATCATTATAAGGGAACGATAATGCATACGGAATAATACGCCATTAAGAACAAATATATATAGAGAGAGTCTAAGAGAGTTAAGTTTAAATAATATAGAAAAAATAGGGAAAAAGTTAGAAAAGGACTTGAGTTTCAAGTTTTACCCCGAGTCGCCTACGTAGCCTATAGAGGCATCAAAGTCCATGTAGTTCGTATGTAAAATGAGAGGTTGGATTTATCCCATAAATCCAATCGGTGACTTCTATTATATGTGCGTGTGTGTAAAAAAGTGTTTTAGTTGCGAGAAAAGTGTGAGAAAAGTGTGAGAATTCCCGTTTGGAATGTATGATCAAACCCTCTTTTTCTTGTTTTTTAAAGAGATGTACAAGAATACTAGATAAAAAGGTATATTAGGATATGTGAGATGGAGAGAATAAAAGTGCTAAGTAATAAAACAAATTAATGCGAATTTAGGAGAATTTAAAGGGAGAGTTAAGAAAGTTAGACCTTCTTGAAGATCTTGAGCTTGATCTTGGAGTTTAGAGAGAAGCCCTTGCACTTGGGTGATGATGCAGGGTGGTTAATTCATTAAGTTTGATGAAAAGGATGATGAAAAGTGAAGGTTAGAAGAGGGTTGGGATATGGAAATCACGCTGACTTCGAGAGGAATTTTCTGACCTCGCTGAGAGTGATGGGTTTCAGATCTTGTGTGTCCCTTGCAATGAGGTCATGCCTTCCTTTTTATAGGCTCAGGGCATTGCTGATAAGCACACTCTTTCAGGTTCCTTTGGAAAATCGGTCGTAGAGCGCAAATAGTTGATCTGAATTGCACACGGGGCGAACTGTTGGAAAGGTACTTCAGAGACCTTTGAAATTATTTGGACTTCTTTCGGGTTCGGAAGTTGACTTTGGGTCAAATATGGCTCAAAAGCATTCGTCGATCCTTTGGACGGGGGATTGTTGGAGGCAAACAGATCGTTCGTCCGCATGGTAAGTCATAATAACACACGCGGTGGATCGTTGGAAATGTTAGGAGATTTAATTCGACATTCCAAAGAGCTTGACTCATTTTGGCAAGTTGGCTTTGGTCTACCGAGGCCTGGAAGTGTTCGGTGACTTTTCAGAGTAAAATAGATCGTTCTTTCGTACCGTAAGTCAGAATCGTGCATGGGGCAGATCGTTGGAAAGGTGTTTCAGTGACCTTTGGACATTTATTCAGTCTCAGTCGAGATGAAGAGTTTGATTTTTGGTGAAACGGAGCCTGGGAGTGCCTGATGGCCTCCTAATCAAGTTTTAGGGGAGAACGGGTCTTTCGTCCGCACCATAAGTCATAATCGCGCACGGGGTAGACCGTTGGAAAGGGTTTTCAGTGCCCTTTGGATATTCATTCAGTCTCAGTCGAGCTGAAGAGTTTGAGTTTTGGTCAAATGGAGCCTGAGAGTGCCCAATGGCCTCTAGGTCAGTACCCAGGGGTATAACATAGGTTTATAGTGATGAAGGGAGGTCCTAGGGACCTAAGGAGAGTTTAGGGGGTGCTAGAATGAGGTGTCTACAACATAATAATTATAAATACACAATTTCATAATTAAAGTGGAGTCTCACTCTCGTGGAACTCAAACTCACCCCTCTACTAAAGTGCGCACCTAAACGTATGCACATGAATCTCAATTAAGCTACCCGACACATTTTAGGGACAATTCAATCTTAATCTACGCATAAACTACACCCGTTTAACCCACTATCTAAAATATGACCATAACCTTCTCATTCTATCATATCCTAAATTAACGCCCGAACTTGTATGCTAACGTGTATATATACATATATCAAACTAGAATTCATCGATTTCTACTCATTAACTTAAATAAGTTATTAGCATCGAAATAGTCACACACTACCTTGATATACTTATAAAGTACTCTTTCACCATTCAACATTAATCCGAGTACTAAGAACTAAACTTCTCCCCACTCCTAATATTGCTCTACATTTCATGCGTGGGACGTCTCGCAAGCGAAATCCAAATAAGGAACCCCCCCGATACACTACTACTTGACAATGTTGATCGTCGAGATCCATTATGCCCTCAGTATACAACATATATAACCTCAACTACTTACTATGAACAACTATCTCTAAGTACATAAATAAGGTATCACTCGGAACCTTTAGGGTCTATATAACATTACTCTAGTTATAAAACATGATCATTCAACACTAACAAGCACATACGCATAACACACATAACGGGCATTTAAAATGCCCATAACACATTCACTTATAGGATATATGTATATATATATATATATATATATATATATATATATATATATATATATATATATACACACATATATATATATATATATATATGTATATATACACACATATATATATATATATATATATATATATATATATATATATATATATATATATATATATATATATATATATATATATCTACACTTCACAATGCTATCATCTTTCAGGAATTACTCACTTTATCCCGGGTTACAAGCCACCGGACTATTATCACACCGCCCTGGTAATCAAACAAATCACAAAGTACGGGAAGCGGTCATAGTTTCGAACCAAAAAGTGAGAATGAATCATACACAAGACTTCTCACCCAGAATAAAATCACGCAATAAATAATGGATGATTATGACCTGGGTACTATACGCTCCTTGCTCCTCAATCCAGGGGCCTCACCCACATCGCGCAACTTCCCATGATAGCACTGGAAGGGTATGCTCATACAATAAGTATATATATCATTCACACTAGATATATATACGATCACATCATATATACAAACCATCACACAAGGTATATACATACATGCCACATATATATACATACTATCTCACGTCCGTATGTATAAAAGTAATAAATTCGGCTATATGTATATAACTCTTATTATACTAACCGACTCAATAACGCATACATTCCCAATTGATTTCAAAATACGATCCCTTACTTGAAACTTAATCATCCATTACACATATGATATGAATTGTCTCCTAATTTGATCAACATTACGGATACTATCTCATAACCAAATGTATATAACAATCATCATTCACACACCATCTATGTCCGTATGCACACTGATATGCAATAATTATCACGGCTATAAGTATAAACACAACTTATTCTAGTCGGTAATATATTAATCTTTCTTAATTAAATTACGATTCAGTTACTTGTATGAACCCTTAACATTACAGCGTTTACGATTAACTCCTTAAGTTTAATGTCTCTAAGGGCACACAACCTCGCTCCCATTAGTCCCCAATCATGTCTAAATAAAAATCCCGCCGGTAGGAGGATTCAACACAACAGTCAACATAACAACTCCAAGTCATACCTTCATAATGTCCTCAATGAGTCCCTAACGTCACATCATATAATAACTCACATCAGATCTCCAAGTAGGATTCTCGTCGCTAACATGATTCCCAATAAGTCGATGCGATAACGTCATTATGTACCTTCCCAAGTAATTCGATACGTCCCCAAAATCACATCATATGACAAACTCCCAATAAATATCCAAAATGTATTTCTCGTACCATATAAGGATGTTCCTAATCGATAAACCCAATCGAAACGGAGTAAAACTCACTCTAGAAAAACTTCACAAAATAGCCCTGTTTTCGAATCGATTTTGCCTAGTCTGAATCGATTCGACCCTAAAAGCGAATCGATTCAGCCCTAAAAGCGAATCGATTCGCCAGTATGCGAATCAATTTGGCCCAAAGGATTTGTAAGTCTGTCTTAGGCCGAATTGATTCGATTGTGGGTCTGAATCGATTCGATAACACAGACCTATAAGTCTGCAACATTCCAAATCGATTCGGTTTATTCAGCAAGCTACGAAATGACTTATTTCTACAAAGACCAAATTTCCAAAACCCAAATATATCATCTTCCCACCATCAATCTTCGACCCAAACATGGTTCTAACATAAAAACTCATCATATATGTCTACCCAACTAATTATACAACCTCAAATCCATATACACACGCCTCAAATGCAAGAATTTAACCAAAATCTAGGTTTTTAACATATTAACCCAAAATCCATATTTTTTCCACAAATCATGAAATAAATTACACACATAGATTATTTAGCAAGTTTAATCACTTGCCTAACAGTTTTAGAGGTTGAATCCTCCTCGAAATCGCGTGTTGGTCGGAATCCCTAAGTTTTTCTCCTTTTTCTCTTCTTCCTTTCCTCTTCTCTCTCTCTCTAGGGCTTTCTTAATCTCAAGAATGAGATTGTTATCTCACGTAGGCTTTTATAAGCCTTATCTCCAAAATACCCAACTTTAAATGATAATACACACTTTGAATGACTCGTTTACTCCAATTTGAGTCAAACTGACTTAAAATATTCCGGAACCCAAATAAAACCCAAGTACAGTCATTTAGACTATCTCGACCCATCCCAAATCAACCGTAGAGTTATACTCATCATCCGAAATACTTTACAACATCCTCAAATTTTGACCTCAACTCCAAAATTTAAAATTCTCCAATTTAAATAAGTTTATTTCTCCCAAAATAATTAAATTCCTAGTCCTCAAAATTACGAGGTAATACATACTTCCCCCCTTATAGGAAATTTCATCCTCGAAATTAAGTTAAGCCTAGTACTCCAAACCTCATCTAGTTCCTACGTCACCTACCCTCAAGATCATTATACCTATTTCTCCCATTTCTCACGACTAATTACTTTATTTTAAAATCAAATTCATTTACCAGGGCACCCATACTCCCTGTACCCGAGCTCAACTGCATAAAGATTACTCGTCTCCACTTAGCCTCAAATCGTAATATAACTCTCAACAAATTAATCCATTATAACGTACTAAGTATATAATATTTTGAAATGTCTGAAGATTTAACTGTTCTCAATTCCTAACATTTGCTTCTTTAATGCGGGGAGGTCTCTCAAGTAAAATCCAAATAAGAAACCCTCCCAATACACTACTATGTAGCTCTGTCGGGAATCGAGATCCGTAAAATCAGGACTACGGTTTTTAAAAAAAAATTCTAAATCATTTTGATATTTTTCGAAGGCCTATAAAACAATGTACTATAAATTTTTTTATGTCTTTCGACACACAAATCAAATCCCTTATGCTCAAGACATAAGGAATCAACAAATACAATACTCTTACCAACCTTCTAATTCTCAACACGCACAACACCATGAGCTAAAATTCCTTGCTCAACAATGATCCTGCTAAACCCTGAATTTCTTCAGTAATAAAAATCCTTTACATCACATCAAAACATCGCCATAAGATAGGCCCTTCCATAACTGGAACATTACCATTACATGCATCTTGCCTAACTATAAAACGATAGCTTTACCGTTACTACTCAACAAACTTTAACACTTCGCACATCCGAAAAGAAAACTTAAAAATCATAACTCTCTATGAGCACCTCGTAAAATAATCTATTCTCTCGAAAGATACCATTCCTGCACCATGCTTGCTCACTCCTTCCTCTAAGGAAATTCTATATACAATATGTTTATAACCACTAACCACTCACCAAAATCTTACATGGAACACTCCCAATACCTCTCAAAGCATGGCCTAAGCACAAAGGAAAATAATTTACTTTTCACCTCCATAATCCAACAACCTCGCTTCATCAACAGGTCCCTGTTCGAAGTTCTCTTGCCCAAACTGGCCTATGAACTGCTGTAGGGGTTGCACCTCCAAAACTTCCTCAAAAAGTTGCCCTCTACCTCTTTCAGGACAATCCCTCTTACTATGGCCTATTTCTCCATAAAAGAAACATCTATTTGAAAATCCTTTCGGTTCATCCCGAGGGATAAAATGCTTTTGTGAATCTCGATAATCCTGCCTATAACCTTGTTGCGGTGATGATATTTCCCCACTGGCATCATTTCCTCCACTCCTACTTAATGAACCCGAGTCTCCAAATTCCTTACTCCCTTTTAAATGAAGAAGATACTCCTGACAATGTAATAACGTCGCGTTCATCATGTCGATAAAAGTTAGAATTGACGAATTCCCTAACAAATGCTACCGAATTCGCCAATCTAAACCTCCAACGAACTTCACTATTTGCTTCTCCTCCGCATTTACCTCGTCGGGCAGAAAATATGCCAATCGAGTAAATTCTTCTTCGTACTCAACCACCATTCGATCACCTTGAGTCACATCCAGTAATCTCCTCCTCGTTTTTGTCTGAATCGCGGAAGGAAAATTCTTTTGTTCAAAGCGTACCTAAAAATCTGCTATGGGCATTGCATCTCTCTTCTCCGATGTGGTGACTAATTCCCATCATTGGAGAGCGTTAGTTTAAAGGTTGTGAGTATTTGTTTCTGTAACTCACTGCATTCAACCATTCGAAGGTGACTTTGTATATCCTTCTTCCACTGACTTGCAACTAGCGCATCAGCTCCGCCTAAAAATTCTGGAGGATGTCCTTTCCTAAAGGATTCTCGTACTCTTTCCCACGCAGATGGCCCTGGTGGTCTTGAAGTATCAGAGCTGCAGGTTGATGTGCCATCACAACAATGGAAGCATCTACTGCTTGTGCCACCATATTGGCAACTTCGGCTGCAGCTACAGTCCCTTGAGGCATTTGGGATTTCATATTCTCAGCCCTTCTATATGCCCTGCCTGGACGTCCTCTTCTCGGTGGCCTCTGAAACAAGAGAAACTGTATCAGAACGCCGTTCAAGTGATCACACATCATAGAAGGAAATATGCATAGTGAATACAACAGTCCTAAAAATAGGGCTCTACATCAAGAATGCTTACTGAAGAACGCAGAAAACCCGCACAAATCCTAAGACACTAGAACCTGATGCTCTGATACAACCTGTGACACCCTGCTTGAAATAATAATGGGTGGTCAGCCCTATACTAAAATAAATCAGGAATCTCAAGTGGATCATTCTCAGCATCTACTATCGATACTAAATAAACATATCTAACTATCCAATACTACAATAAGCGGATGCCAATTTGTTTTTTAAAAAACATACAATAAATCAACATACCAACAACATAGTTACTACACAAACTGATAATGTATACACATGTACTACGATAAAAGCATGTACTCCTATAAAACATAATAAGTAGAGAAAAAGGAAAGGAAATATACCCGAATATGATGTCGAGTCATAAACAATACAACATCCTGAGGAAAGAAATATAAAAGTGCTACATATATAACCCTTGGGTATAAACCCAATATACAAAATGAATTCTTAACTAGATTTACAAAAGATAGGAAGAGGCTATAACAAAACTCGCAATCACTGTAAACCCTCACGAGACAAGATTCGTCTTGTAGGGCAACCTGTAGGTTTAAAAGCTTGTTGCATATGCTAAGTGCAATCACAAGTGCCCGCAAAAGTGGTACACTTTTTATCTATTATCTTTCTCTTTCTCTCTATCTTATTGCTTGAGGACTAACAACGCTCTGTTTGGGGGAGGTGTGATAAGCACCCAAAAGTGTACATTTTATACCCCGAATAAAAGATTTTTAGTTGCTAATTCTCGACAATTTGGATCTTATGCGTGTAAATGTTTAATATGGAGGCTTAATTGTAGTTGTGGTGTCAAAAGTGTTATTATAATGCAATTTGCAATTGAATGGAGCTAATACCCTGTCCCGTAACCATACTCGACCCTAAACCAGTCCCTAAACCTACCCCCAACCCGTGTTTATGCCTTTTTAATTTTTTTAGATTTTTAGTTGGAGTCATTTTTATTTTTTTTGTTTTATTTTAGATTTATTTAGAATTTGTAGTTTTTTTTTCTATTTTATTTTTATTAGTTTTTAGTTTTTAGTCTTATTTTATTAGGATTAGTTTTTTTAGGAATTCATTTAGTTTTAGTTTTATTAGATTTTACATTTTCTTTTTAGGATTTTAGTTTTAATAGATTTTTATTTTTATTTTCATTTCCTTTTAGTTTTTTTTTATTTGAGTCCTTATTTTATTATTAGAATATGATTTTATTTTTAGATTTTTTAGTTTTATTTTTTAGTGTTATATGTTTTTAGGGCCCAAATTAAACACATACACACCCAAAACTTACCTGCACACTCACTCACTCACACCTTAACACTCTATACCATAGATTACACCTAAACACCCCCTCACCCTCATCCTATTTCCCTACACCCTTATAAACCAAAACACCCCCTACTTCATCTTCCCCATCACACATCCCATTCTCTCTCTCTTCCATAACAACCCACCATTCAAACCATAACACCTCTCCTCCCTCATCCTCCACAAACACCACCTTATACCTGCTACCCCTTACCCATAGCCAAACCCAAAATCAAACCCCCGACCTTAACCCACACCTTCGGCCGAGATCCACTCCGGTGACTCAACCCAGAACAATCGAACCTCCTAAACCCGTTAAATCTGACTTGCTCCGATTTCAACATCTAAACCCAAACTGCTACCATCTAAACCGGTCTCCGCCCATCGCTGCCGATAACCGCCCCGACCCCCTACTCCAACGACTACCCATCGTCGGCCAACCTCAAGCCCTGTTGGATCTCATATCCAACGTTGGTGATGGTACCTTACCCTCCGACGACCCATCTCTAAAACCCACCTCCACATGACCTTGAACCCACAACCCATAATCGCCCAACCCGGATCCTACCCGACCTCATTTACACAATACCCGATTCCCATTTCCAAGACCTATTTCCCATAACCAAGTCAAACACGTTTTCTTACCTCCCAAAGTTTCAAATAATGACAACCAAATAAAAGCCAATCCAAATAGTCCCACATGTGTTTTACTTCTTTCACCCCTTTTACCCATTTACCTTTGAACAAAAGCTTTATTTCCCAACCCATGCAAACCCTTTACCCCCACATGACATCCCAACCATCTGCCCTTTTCCCTAAATAAAAATCACATTCTATGTTTTTACCCCCATTTTCCTGAAATACCCTCATCCATTTTACCTCCTAGACACATTACAAAAGGAAAGACAAATAGAAAGAAAAAAAGATCGGACAGAAAACAGGGACACAGGGTAGAGAGTAGAGTTTATTTTTTAGCTCCATTTTTTTGAGCTCATTTTTGGTGTAGTATTGTACAAATTTTGTATTTCTTATTTTATATTTTTTTAGAGTGACTTGAGTGAGGCAAATTATATTTGTGAGACACAAATTGTGAGTTGAATGATATTTCTGTGTATTGTAAAACTCAGATTTGTGGGTTAATATTCATGTCGAGCTTGGGATAGCAATGAAAATTTAAGGAGACTTGGTTTTCATTTTTTTCTCTTGGCTTATTTATTTAATGCCTCTTATTGTGTCATTATTACATTTTATATGTAGTAATACCAAAATGAAAGGCTAAATACCCCATTCAAGGGGTGAGATGGACCCCTTAACTTAATTATTTCTATTTGTGATTTGTTTATTTATTGTGCCCCTTTGAATATTAGTATTAAACTTTTACACTTTATATTTACGCCTCGAGAGAGGGTGACTTATTTTTGAGAGAAAATCAAAAATTCCTATTATAATATTTATTTATTAATTAAACTAGAGATAGGCAATTTTTAAATAATATTATAGTTCTAATTTCTCTACTCTAAAACTTATTTTTCTTATGATTTAAATGCTTTTAGTAAATGTTCCCTAGCAGGTGATTATTAGAAAATGTTTAAATCTAATTTTTGTGAGTATGTGAAATTTTAAATATGAATCTTTTAAAAGGACTATATGTAACTTCACATTTGCAATGAGAGTTGATTTGTGAATTTATATATATTTTGGGGTATTTCAAATAGACAAACTAATTAATGAAAATAAATAGGTTAAGTGGTGAAGTTTAATCCCTTAAATTATCTCATAATTATTTTCTCCTCATATTTAGCTCACTTTATCATTCTCTTTTATTTATTAGTGTAGTTTTAATTTTTAGTGCATAGTTAGTAGTATAAATATCCTTTCATAATTATTTTAAAAATCATACATTGTCTTTATTTTGCTCTTGTCCACATTAAGGAGCGCGGATTGACCCCTTACTTGCCATTATACACGTTTTAGTGTATTTGTAGGTACAAAAGGGATTTTTTGAATGACCGTCTTTACCCCACAATGACTTATACCGAAAAGGAGAGTTATCATCTGCTATAGCTTCAAGGACATTTGATAGGAAAACATTATTAGTGTCCTTGTGGTGGGACACCTATAGTATTTAACAATATATGTATAGCAAGAGAGAAATAGAAAAGGGTCAGAGCCCGAGGTGTATAAATATTTTAGCAAGTGCATTAAAATGCATAATAATTATAAATGCACAATTTCATAATTAAAGTGGAGTCGCACTCTCGTGGAACTCAAACTCATTCCTATACTAAAGTGCGCACCTAAACGTATGCACATGAATCTCAATTAAGCTACTCGACCCATTCTAGGGGCAATTCAATCTTAATCGATGCATAAACTACACCCGCGTAACCCACTATCTAAAATATAACCATAACCTTCTCATTCTATCATATCCTAAATTTACGCCCGAACTTGTATGTTAACGTATATATATACATATATCATACTATAATTCATCGGTTTCTACTTATTAACTTAAACAAGTTATTAGCATCGGAATAGTCACACACTATCTTTATATACTTATAAAGTACACTTTCACCATTCAATATAAATCCTAGTACTAAGAACTAAACTTCTCCACACTCCAAACATTTCTCTACGTTTCGTGCGTGGGACGTCTCGCTAAGCGAAATCCAAACAAGGAACCCCCACGATACATTACTACTTGACAATGTATTTTGTCGAGATCCATTATGCCCTCAGTATGCAACACATATAGCCTCAACTACTTACTATGAACAACTACCTCTAAGTACATAAGTAAGGTATCACTCGGAACCTTTAGGGTCTATATAACATTACTCTAGTTATAAAATAAGATCATTCAACCCTAACAAGCACGTACGCATAATACACATAACACGCATTTAAAATACCCATAACACATTCACTTGTAGGATATATGTAGATGACACGACTCAGAATGTGTCTCTAAAGTGTGTACTCTCTAGGCTCAAGTGCAAGCCTGCCGTTCAAGTAATAATCCGACAAGTCGGGTATCGATCCTCAGGGAAAAAAGGACAACGGAGTTGTGACGACGGGATAAGACGGAGGAATCCTAACGATGACTCTAAAAAGAAAGGAAAAGATTTGATTTTGGTTTTTGGGATTGATTAAACTAAATGCAATTATGAAATTATGATGAAATATGAGACTAACTAAATTATCTAAATGAAGAATGAAGAATTAAATTGAAAGTGTTAAACTTAAATGATGAGAAAATAGGATGGGAATACAATCCCCCAACCCTAGTTTAGTGTAGTGACAATGTCAATCATAAATTTATCCGATTAATTCAAACCCAGAATTTAGTTCTCCCAAACATTATGTATACGAGGTTCAAGCCCGCGTCATACCTAATCTGAGGATGAGTAAATCGGTATCGCGATAATTACATTCCAATTGTGCTCTAAATCATCACGAGTACCCAAGGGCAAACGAGATATAAAGATCCACAATTATTATGAAATTACACGATACGATCAGAATTAATCATTAAATTCATTGGATTAACATTATACACATGCACTAACACATCAGGTTGGGTTCATGCATCCCAACCTTTAAAACCTAGTTGGACATGTTAAATGGACTAACGCATGAAATACTAACGTTGCATGTGTATGAAATCATGATGAAACAAGATTTAAACATGTAAAGATGTATTATGAACACAACAATACGTTAAAACGAATATGGAAAACTAAGCATGCAAGAACAATGACAAGAATCTTGATATTTGAATTAAAACTTGAAAAACAAACCCTTAATAATTGAATCTTGAAGCAAATAATTCCTTTGATGTTCCTAGATGTTTCTCCTTCTTCTTCCCTATCAAAAACTGAGTTAAACTACTCCTAAAGGCTGCTTCTAAGTTGTGACGTACGTTCCCTACAATATTGGAGAGTTTAAAACCTAATAGGAGACTTGGGAACAAATCAGCATAAAAGATAAAATTCGCGCATCAGGTACCCCAAACCGGTTCGGGTGTACCTGCGAACCGGTTCGCCCCCCGAACCGGTTCAGGTTGGGGTTCGCGAATGTGTGCTGGCCTGGAGTTCAACACTTAGAATTTTTCTGACTTTTCTCTTCTTTTCTTGGATTTTTCTTCAACTCCAACTGAGCATAACATTTCAACCGTAGCTCGGATTTGAGTGCCGTTTCTTCCAGTGTTCTCGTTGTTCCGAGCTCTCCAACTTTCCAGTTGGCTTCTTCTTCCGGATCGGGCTGAAAAATTACCGAATTGCCCTTGAACTTGCCTTCTTAGCTTTTCTTGCACTGTCTTGCTTCCTCTTTTGCACTGCTTGCATAATTAACCTGTAAAACCAATAAGAGAAGCACGAAACACGAAATACTCGCCACGAAGGTTAGTAGCATAAATGTGAATCAAATCCATATTTGTTACATCACTCGGGTTCACAAATGTACTGAAATTATGAGAATAAATATACAATATTTATGCCCAATCAAACCCGCCTAACTTAGAACTTTGCGCGTCCCGAGCAATGTAAAAGAATGAGAATATGAGTTAAGGATCCATCAAAGACTTTATTGGGATAGAGTACCTCTTTCGCGGGCAAGCGATTGCATTTAGCGCATGCAACAAGCCTTTAAACCTCTAGGTTACCCTAGTAGGACGAGTTGTGTCTCGTGAGGGTTTGCAGTGAATATACCCACAAAATTCGACTCAAAGAAGATTCAAAATACGCAAGAATTGAACAATTCAAACTTTTTCAGAAAATAATCATCATTAAGTCATATTTACGAGTCTCAAACCGTAGTGTGTGTGTGCGAAGCTTGAAATATAACCGCCAATTTCCATCGATTGATGATTACGTTACTTATCCGAAAATTCGTTTTGATTTTAATTTCTCACGGAATACTCTCTCAAACGAACCTCTCGGATTATGGCTATTCTCTCGGCATGCGTGATATAAAGAGTAAATGTAATTGAAGCAAATTCACGCATGTAATTAGAAAGATGGAAATTTTATGGCGAAAGGATCTCTTCAACGGACTACGATTTTAAAAACGGGAACATTGCCTTATTTCGCGCACTTAGCCTTTTATATTATCTTTTGGTGTCTTAACTCTCCACGCGGTAATCAATTTTGGCAATTTGGACTCGGTTAGGACTTTTTCGGGTTGAAGGTTGCATTGGGTAAAATGAAGGAGGTATGGAAGGTTGGAATTGGAAAAGTCATTCGTGATGTCCATTTGTGCATTTTCCAGGCTATTGCTCATTTTCTTTGCTTTTTTTTTTCTCTTTTTTCTATTTTTGTTGAGCATGATATTTTGTTTCTTGCCCCTTTATATGCACTTTTCGGACTTAAAATTTGAGTTTATTAATTTTCACAATTCCGGCTATTTTGGATTTTTTGGGTTGTCAAACGGTAGGAAAAATTCATTCGGCTCAATTTGGGTTGCAAAAGGGGGTGATTTTTCGCATCTTTTTCTGGTCAATATTTTTGGGATGACAAACGAGGGCCTACTTCATTGTCCAAAATGCCAATTGTGTTACCATATGCGTTTCGAGGTGAATTTAAATTTAGAGACTAATTTGGCACGTTTTTCAAGGCAATATTGCACACATTTTTCAAAACCGATCAAAATGAAAGAATTGAGATCCTTGACAACTTATTAAGCGCTAAAAAGAACCTTGAGTTAACAATTAACTTGGATTGATTTAAAATCTCGCAAAACGTGATAGGCTCGAATCTCACCGGGTTTGTTACTCTCCACATTTATTCGTTAAGTCGTCAATTTTCGCTCAATTTCCATCTTTGATCAATTTCGGCTTTGTGTATGTTGGATATTTACAATTTGAGACTCCAATTCGACTTTTAATGATATTTTTGAAAAATTTGAATTCCAATTTTTATTTATTTTGAACAAAAATATTTTTGGAATTTTCACAATTTTATGATTTTTTTTTTTTTTGGAAATTTTGGGCATTTTTGAAAATTTGTAAAGTTTTAGAAATACGCACTTGTGACCCCCCCTAACTTAGACTTTTTCATTGTCCTCAAGCAAAAAGGACTAAAATCTAACTCAAAGCGAATAATAAGTGCGAAAAAATAAAACAAACAAATATGAAAAAATGCAAGCTTGTATTATAACCAATGAGAAACCTGTGTTACATGAGAAATGGGGAAACAAATGTGAACAATGTGAAAGCCCTACCACAACTAACAATTACACCAAAATATAAAAACAATCAAAGGTCATGGTGGAGGTGGGTGGGATGAGGAGGGTGCATTCGGATCATAGGGGTCATAATAGAAGGGGGGAGGAGGACCGCCAAAGTTGAGCTGGTGAAGGTGGACTTGAAGTTGATACATCATCCGGGTGTCCCTTCGGTAGTCCGCTTGGTCTTGATTGTATTGGTTGATGAACCCGTTGAGACGGGCCTCAACCGCTGAAAGGCGACTATCGAAGTTTTCCCCCGGGGGCTCGAAATCGGAATCCTCCTCATCATCCTCAAATTCTTCCTCATCGACGTCCATCATCGGGTCGTCATGAGCTTCCTTAGGCACATCCTCCTCTTGAATGGGACGGTCGGGGTGAGCTACGCGCATTTGGCATTCGCTTCTAGTGGTGGACGTGCCGCCAATGGGGCAAGGAAGGCGAATTTGTTGCTCGGGGGGGTTTTCCACTCCCGCTTCCATCAATAGCTCCGTGATGAAACGGGCGTAAGGTAGTGCAGTTTTTCCGTTCTCATCGTAGGAGGCATTGAGGATATCCGCATAGAAGAGCTGGGCGAGGTTGATGGTGCTCTCGGGGTCCAAAAAGTAATAGAGGAAATTTGCGTGACGTAACCGGACCACTGAGTCATTAGTGGTTTGGTGGATGGCCCCACAAGCAATGAGGTGCGTGAAGCGCACCGTGGCGGCCAACCCACCAATAGGAAAGGATTCTCGTGCCCATTCTACCCCGGGTGCCATGAGGGCAATGCATTCTTCTTTGGTATGGGGGGTAGCGTTGTTGGGGTATTGGAAGGGTACGGGGAGGATCACCCCTTTGGTACGCATTTTGCGTGCGATGATGGCCGTCGAGAAGGGAATAGTGATGCCGTCAAGGTACGCCTCGTGAAGTGTGGAGGATTTACGAACCAAGGTCGCATAAAATTGGCGAATGGCAGCATCAAAGACGTTATTGCTCGTAGGGGCGAGGAAAGAGCACCACTCGCGGCGAGCAAATAGGGCGGTGACATCGCCCGCAAGGTGGTCCCAATCCACGAAACGTTCAATATAAATGGGGCGCGTATGTGAGAAGTAGTGCTCGGCCCAATGGAGTTCTTGGACGCATCGAAAGACCCCCTTACCCGGGTCGGCAAGGATGGTGGTATCATCATATTTCTTTAGGCGGAGGTTGGGGCGGCGTTGGCGCGACATATTGACGGAAAGAGGGAGAGAGAGAGAGAGAGAGGAAATATGGGAGAGAATATGGGAGAGAAAAGAGTGAGGGAGATGTTTTTGGTGTGACAAATGGAGGAGGGGTGGTGGGGTATTTATAGGTGTGAAGGGGTGTGTTTTTGGTGAGAAATATGAAAGGTTGGGAAGAAGAGGAGGGAGGGGGTGAATTGGGCTGAATTTGGGAAGGAGGGAAGGATTTGGAGGGAAGAAAAATTAAGGTGAAAGAAGGGGGAAAGAATGGAGGGAAGGGAATGAATTTGGAAAAGAAGGGGGGAAGAGTCTGGCAGGTACCCCGAACCGGTTCGAGTGTACCTGCGAACCGGTTCGCCCCCCCGAACCGGTTCAGGTTGGGGTTTGGGGTAGCAAGCTGGTCCGAACGCTAAAAATCACTCTTCTCTCCATTTCAAAGTGCTCTCTCATCCTCTAACTTGTGCATAAGGCCCCTAAAAACCTTCTAGACCCTAGGGTTCCCTAAAAATCCTCAAATTCAACATCGCGATACGTACTATCTCCCTCGAAATGCGTGCTAACCGATATCTCTTGTAACTCAGGCTCCTGACTCCTAACTAACCTTTTCACAAACGACTCCTATACACACAATTTCACCCCATACGCATCGGGGGTGCGACGACCTCACTTTCGCAGCTCAATTGACCCTGTAAACGGGGTCCGACAACCAAATTGTGTCGACCTCTTCAGCACACGCCTCTAGATATGGCTTTAGGCGTTGTCCATTTACTTTGAACGTGTTTTCCCCTTTTGAATCTTCTAGTTCAACAGCTCCATGGGGAAAAACGTTCTTCACGACGAACGGGCCGGACCATCGTGACCGCAATTTGCCTGGAAAGAGGTGAAGCCTAGAGTTGTAGAGAAGAACTTTTTGCCCGGGATGAAACTCCTTTCTTCGAATGATGCTATCATGAGAAAGTTTCATCCTCTCTTTTGAAATTTTGGCGTTCTCATACGCATCATTGCGTAGTTCTTCTAGCTCATTCAATTGAAGCTTACGGGCTTCACCGGCTTTGTCTAAAGCATAATTCAATTGCTTAATTGCCCAATACGCTTTGTGTTCGAGATCAACAGGAAGGTGGAAAGGTTTTCCATACACAAAACGGAAAGGAGACATGCCAAGTTGATTCTTAAATGCGGTACGATAGGCCCATAGCGCATCGGTCAATCTAAGGGACCAATCTTTCCGGGTAAGATTGAGGGTCTTTTCAAGAATATTCTTGATCTCCTGATTTGCTAGCTCAGCCTGCCCATTCGTCTGTGGGTGATATGTCATCCCAACCTTGTGGACGACGCCATACTTTCTCATGAGCTTCTCGAATGGCCTATTGCAAAAGTGCGTGCCATTATCGCTAATTATCGCTTTCTGTGCACCGAAGCGAGAAAGTATGTGTTCCTGTTGGAACTTAATCACCACCTTATTGTCATTAGTCCTAGTAGCTATAGCTTCCACCCATTTAGAAACATAGTCTACCGCTACTAGGATGTATAGGAAACCAAACGACGGTGGAAAGGGACCCATGAAATCAATACCCCAACAATCAAATATCTCAATGATGAGTATGGGGGTAAGGGGCATCATGTCGCGTCGAGAAATGGCTCCCATTCGTTGGCACCTATTGCATGACTTGAAAGCGTCATTTGCATCCCGGAAGATTGTGGGCCAAAAGAGGCCGTATTGCAGAATTTTAGCGGCCTTCTTTTTCGTCGAGAAATGGCCTCCATATGCTTCCGAATGAAAAAATTGGATGACTTTCGGGATCTCATCATCCGGTACACATCGTCGGATGATTTGGTCGGCGCAATATTTAAAGAGGAAATGATCATCGTAAAAGAACATGCGCGACCAATTAAGAAACCTCTTCTTATCTAGCGGTGTCCAATAGGGAGGGGCGGCTCCCGTGACAAGATAGTTCACTATGTCCGCAAACCAGGGATATGAAGAAGTAGCAAATAGATGCTCATCCGGAAAATGCTCGTCTATGGGTATGGGATCACTAGGTACGTCGGACGAAAGCCGAGACAAATGGTCGACAACGACGTTTTCTACTCTTTTCTTATTCTTGATGGAGAGATTGAACTCTTGTAGGAGTGGGATCCACCTTACGAGGCACGGCTTGGCGTCTTTCTTCGCAAGTAGGTACTTTAAAGCCGCGTGGTCGGTGAAAACAATAATGGGAGAACCAATGAGATAGGTACGGAACTTATCGAGGGCAAAAACTACCGCTAGCAACTCCTTCTTCGTGGTGGAATAATTGAGTTGAGGTCCGGTAAGAGTCCGGCTAGCATAGTAGATGACATGAGCTTGCTTATCTTTACGTTGGCCCAAAACGGCCCTGATCGCGTAATCGCTTGCGTCACACATAAGTTCGAATGGTAAGGACCAATTCGGAACTTGCATGATGGGAGCGGACACTAGCATGTTTTTCAACTTATCAAAGGAGCTTTGGCATGCCTCTGTCCACTCAAATGGGTTGTCCTTCATAAGTAGGTTACTTAAGGGCCTAGCGATGGCGCTAAAGTCCTTAATGAACCGCCGATAAAACCCCGCGTGGTCCAAGAAAGAGCGCACGTCTTTTAGCGATTTCGGTGGGGGAAGATCAGCTATGACATCTATCTTAGCCCTATCAACCTCTATTCCGTTGGATGAAACAATGTGGCTATGAACTATTCCCTCAGTGACCATGAAATGACACTTCTCCCAATTCAGCACTAAGTTTTTGTCCACACATCGGGTAAGTACTTTTTCCAACTTGTCCAAATAATGATCGAAAGAGGTGCCAAAAATGCTGAAATCGTCCATGAACACTTCGATTCCTCTCTTGACCATGTCGCTAAATAAGCTCAACATGCACCTTTGAAAAGTAGCAGGCGCATTACACAAGCCAAATGGCATGCGTTTGTAGGCAAACGTACCAAAAGGGCAAGTGAAGGTCGTCTTCTCTTGGTCAAGTACATCCACCTCAATTTGGTTATATCCGGAATAACCATCAAGGAAGCAATAATAAGGGTGGCCCGTAACTCTCTCAAGCATCTGATCAATGAACGACAAGGGGAAATGATCTTTCCTAGTTCCCGCATTGAGTTTTCGGTAGTCAATGCAAACGCGCCAACCGGTGGTGGTGCGTTGGGGAACAAGCTCTCCCTTAGCATTCTCAATCACAGTCATACCCGAATTCTTCGGGACGACTTGAATAGGGCTCACCCATTTGCTATCCGAAATTGGGTAGATAATCCCGACATCCAATAGTTTGATGATCTCGGTTCTCACAACATCTTTCATGTTGGGGTTCAGTCTTCTTTGCATTTCTCTAGAGGGCTTCACATCCTCTTCGAGATGAATCTTGTGAGTGTAAATCAGAGGACTTATCTCCTTCAAATCAGCGATGCACCAACCAAAAGAACTTTGGTGCTTCCTCAGAATTCTCAACAGTTTACCCTCCTGCCCTTCATCTAGGGTAGAGGAGATAACAACAAGAAATGTCTCATCCTCTCCTAGGTATGAATATTTAATATGGGAGGGGAGTTTCTTTAGTTCGAGGGTTGGAAATTTTTCACTGGAGGGAGCCATGTGTGTATCCCTCGGAGGTAATTCCTCGAACCTAGAAACCCAATTAACCTCTATCACGTCCTCGTCCGATGTACTCTCATCGAGTAACTCTCTCAACCTTCCAACCTCCCTCTCGAAGTGGGTATACGTCCCCTCACACTCATAGCTCGTCGCTAAACAGGATTCTAAAGCGTCGCCACAGAAAGTTTCCTTAAAGTACTCTTCTACTACTTCGTCGATGAGGCTCACCGCATGAAGATCATCTTCCTCCCCTGCATTTTGGCCTATGTGGAAGATGTTAGTATCCAAGGTCATGTTCCCAAAAGTGAGTTGCATTCGCCCATTTCTTGTGTTGATGATTGCATTAGCTGTAGCTAAGAAAGGGCGCCCAAGGATGATGGGAACATGATTTCTCGAGTGAAAGGAGGGCTCCGTGTCCCAAATGACAAAATCTACCGGGAAGTAGAAAGTGTCAACTTGGACGATCACGTCCTCGACTATGCCTCGAGGGATCTTCACTGATCGATCTGCTAATTGGAGAGTGACCTTTGTGGGCTTGAGGTCGCCCAAATCGAGTTGCCTATAGATGGAGTAAGGGAGTATGTTTACACTTTCTCCCAAGTCAAGTAAGGCTTTCTCAATTTTATTATCTCCAATGATGCAGGATATGGTGGGTGCACCGGGATCTTTGAATTTAGGCGGGAGATCATTTAGTAGAATAGAGCTCACGTTCTGAGCTAGAAATACATTCTTTTTTACCTTCATCTTCCTTTTTACCGTCCACAAATCTTTGATAACTTTGCCATAAGCTGGAATTTGTTTGATGGCATCGAGAAAGGGTAAATTTAGCTTTACTTGCTTAAGTACTTCTAGAACTTCATCACATGGATTCCCTTTTTGAGCGGGAATCAATCTTCGAGGAAATGGTGCTGCGGAGGGTGGTTTCACTACCACCTCAGGCTCACTAGTGTCTTCCTTATCACTCTCGTTCAAGGGGACATCTTCGGCCTCTTTCGTGCCGGGGGAAATCTCCTTGTCTTTTGTTGTGTCGTGTGGAGGAGGTGATAAATCAACGACTCTTCCACTACGAAGAGTGGTCACTGCTTGACATTGCTCCTGATGTTCAGTGGATGTGGAGCTAACACTAGTTTGACCTTGTGGAGGTCGTTGGCCTTGGGCAGAGAATTTGCCCTTCTCTTGAACACTTAACGAGGATTGTATTTTAGACAGATTCGCATTTATGTCGCCGATCAAATAATCATATTTGGCATTGGTTGCGGTCTGGTTTGCAATGAATTGATTTACGGTATCCTCGAAAGTTCTCCGCTGTGGCGGGATATAATTTCCATGAGGTGGTGGTGCTTGCATATGTCCCTGCATGTGCGGAGCTTGTTGAAATTGTTGTGGAGGAGGAGGGGCAACATGCGAAGGAGGGTTTATTGCGGCATGTTATTTTCCGTAGCTAAAATCGGGATGGTTTTTCCACGAAGGGTTATATGAATTCCCCTGCGGGGCACCGAAATTACCCTTATAGCCTCCTATACCACTAACTTGCTCTTTGCAACATTACTTTGTAGGCGGGTATCGTCGGGAATTCCTCAGTTGAATGTCCCGCCTCACAAATCGCACACACCTTCACGACAGGGTTCGAAATGGGTCCAGCTAGTCCTTTTCCATATAACTCGCATAGGTCTCGCAATCATTTCTCAATGGTGTCGAATCGACAATCCGTCATAGAGTTCTTATCTACGTGGAATAGGCCGGATGCCGATGGGCCGTGGTGGGTTGTCGATTTCGATTTTGAGCATTCAGGTAAGAGGTATCCCATGATTGGGTAGTCTCGGCGACATATCTCATGTGAAGATCAGCATCATGGGCATCTAGATCGACAAATGGACCGCTTCCTATAGTTTCAACAAGTTGTTTGGAGTTAAGATTTAACCCATTATAGATAAAGGAGATGATTTGCGATGGATCAAATCCATGATGGGGGCATGAAGCCACTAACTCGTTGAAACATTCATAACATCGATGGAATGGCTCATTTTCATTTTGACTAAACGCTTGAATTTGAGCCTTGATAGAGATTGTTCGATGTGTTGGGAAGAATTTCTTGAGAAATTTAGACTGTAGCTCATTCCAGGATGGAATCGAGCTTGGAGGTAAAGACCATAGCCAAGCTTTGGCTTTATCTTTAAGAGAGAAGGGGAAGAGTTTGAGGCGGATTACCTCTTGTGTGCAGGTTTGATCATTAAGAGTATCACACACGTCCTCGAATTCCCTTATATGGAGGTATGGATTTTCAGAATCCATACCGTGGTAATGTGGTAGTGTCTCGATCATCCCATTTTTGAAACATAACTTCCCGACATTATATGGGAGTATAATGCATCCTGGAGTGACAGTGCGCTCAGGATATAAGAATTCTCTCAACGGGCGGTACGGAAGCTCGTCCTCACCGGTAGGTTCATTACTATGTTGCGACATCTCTCTCTCACTTGACGATTCGGCGCTCTCACTGGGTGTGCACGACGTGTGTCCTACGAAGGAGAAGGGAGTGTTACTAGAGATTGACTGCGACGGTGTGGGCGGTGGGATCCAAAACTGTGGGGCGTTCGGAGTGTGGGGACTATCAGGATTATACTCAACGAGTGGATTTTCGTGAATGCTGGTTGGAGTATTATGGGGTGTGGGAGTGGTTTCAGAATTTTTCATTAAAGCTTGGGAGAGAGGGTAATTGTGAATCTTTTTGTGCTTTTTATTTTTATTTTTATTTTTTTTATTTTTGGTCAAATCTTTGGATTAACTCGATCTATACCTAAGTCTACCTAATCCCCCGACAACGGCGCCAAAAACTTGACACGACTCAGAATGTGTCTCTAAAGTGTGTACTCTCTAGGCTCAAGTGCAAGCCTGTCGTTCAAGTAATAATCCGACAAGTCGGGTATCGATCCTCAGGGAAAAAAGGACAACGGAGTTGTGACGATGGGATAAGACGGAGGAATCCTAACGATGACTCTAAAGAGAAAGGAAAAGATTTGATTTTGGTTTTTGGGATTGATTAAACTAAATGCAATTATGAAATTATGATGAAATATGAGACTAACTAAATTATCTAAATGAAGAATGAAGAATTAAATTGAAAGTGTTAAACTTAAATGATGAGAAAATAGGATGGGAATACAATCCCCCAACCCTAGTATAGTGTAGTGACAACGTCAATCATAAATTTAACCGATTAATTCAAACCCGGAATTTAGTACTCCCAAGCATTATGTATACGAGGTTCAAGCCCGCGTCATACCTAATCTGAGGATGAGTAAATCGGTATCGCGGTAATTACATTCCAATTGTGCTCTAAATCATCACGAGTACCCAAGGGCAAACGAGATGTAAAGATCCACAATTATTATGAAATTACACGATAGGATCAGAATTAATCATTAAATTCATAGGATTAACGTTATACACATGCACTAACACATCAGGTTGGGTTCATGCATCCCAACCTTTAAAACCTAGCCGGACATGTTAAATGGACTAACGCATGAAATACTAACGTTGCATGTGTATGAAATCATGATGAAACAAGATTGAAACATGTAAAGATGTATTATGAACACAACAATACGTTAAAACGAATATGGAAAACTAAGCATGCAAGAACAATGACAAGAATCTTGATATTTGAATTAAAACTTGAAAAACAAACCCTTAATAATTGAATCTTGAAGCAAATAATTCCTTTGATGTTCCTAGATGTTTCTCCTTCTTCTTCCCTATCAAAAACTGAGTTAAACTACTCCTAAAGGCTGCTTCTAAGTTGTGACCTACGTTCCCTACAATATTGGAGAGTTTAAAACCTAATAGGAGACTTGGGAACAAATCAGCATAAAAGATAAAATTCGCGCATCAGGTACTCCGAACCGGTTCGGGTGTACCTACGAACCGGTTCTCCCCCCGAACCGGTTCAGGTTGGGGTTCGCGAATGTGTGCTGGCCTGGAGTTCAACACTTAGAATTTTTCTGACTTTTCTCTTCTTTTCTTGGATTTTTCTTCAACTTCAACTGAGCATAACTTTTCAACCGTAGCTCGGATTTGAGTGCCGTTTCTTCCAGTGTTCTCTTTGTTCCGAGCTCTTCAACTTTCCAGTTGGCTTCGTCTTCCGGATTGGGCTGAAAAATTACCGAATTGCCCTTGAACTTGCCTTCTTAGCTTTTCTTGCACTGTCTTGCTTCCTCTTTTGCACTGCTTGCATAATTAACCTGTAAAACCAATAAGAGAAGCACGAAACACGAAATACTCGCCACGAATGTTAGTAGCATAAATGTGAATCAAATTCATATTTGTTACATCACTCGGGTTCATAAATGTACTGAAATTAGGGGAATAAATATATAATATTTATGCCCAATCAGTAGATATATCTATACTTCACAATGATATCATCTTCTAGGAATTACTCACTTTATGCCGGGTTACAAGCCATCGAACTATTATCACACCGACCCGGTAATCAAACAAATCACAACGAATGGGAAGCGGTTATAGTTTCGAACATGAAAGTGAGAACGAATAATACCCAAGATTCCTCAGCCAGAATAAAATCACGCAATAAGTAATGGACGACTACGACCTGAGGACTATACGCTCCCTGCTCCTCAAGCCAAGGGCCTCACCCACATCGCGCAACTTCCCATGATAGAACTGGAGGGGTATGCTCACACAATAAGTATATATATATATATATATATATATATATATATATATATATATATATATATATATATATACACATTATCTCACGTCTGTATGTAAAAAATTAATAAATTCCGCTATATGTATATAAATCTTATTATACTAACCGATGGTATAACGCGTACTTTTCCAATTCATTTCATAATACGATCCCTCACTTGAAACTTATTCATCTATTACAGTTATGATATGAATAGTCTCCCAATTTAATCAACATTACGGATACTATCTCATAACCAAATGTATATAACAATCATCATTCACACACCGTCTATATCCGTATGCACACCGATACAATAATTATCCCGGTTATAAGTATAAACACAACTTTTCTAGTCGGTAATATATTCAATCTTTATCAATTAAATTATGGTTCAGTTACTCGTATGAACCCTTAACATTACAACATTTATGATTAACTCCTTAAGTTTAACATCTTTAAGGGCACACGACCTCTCTCCCATTGTTCCCCAATCATATCTAAATAAGTATCCGGTTGCTAGGAGGATTCAACACAATAGTCAACATAATAACTCCAAGTCATACCTTCACAACCACCTCAATGAGTCCCCAACGTCACATCATATAATAACTCACAACATATCTCCAAGTAGGATTCCCGTCACTAATATGATTCCCACTAAGTCGATGCAACAACCCCATTATGTACCTTCCCAAGTAACTTGATACGTCCCTAAGATCACATCATATGAGAAACTCCCAATAAATATCCAAAACGTATTTCTTGCACCATATAAGGATGTTCCTAATCGATAAACCCAATTGAGACTGAGTAAAACTCACTCTAGAAAAACTTCGCAAAATAGCCCTGTTTTCAAATCGATTCGGGCCACCTAGTCGTCCCAATCGAAGCAGTTTCAAAGAAGCAAGTGCGGAAGGTCGATAAAAGGAATTAGAGGAAGAATGCAAGCAACGGATATAAGTGTCCTAGCGTAATGCAAAAGGACTGTCCTAAAAGAGAATCGATTCGCGAGTATGCGAATCGATTTGGTCCAAAGGACTTGTAAGTCTATCTTAAGCTGAATCCATTCGGTTTTCGGTCCGAATCGATTCGGTCAGAGAGACCTGTAAGTCTGCAACATTTTGAATCGATTCACAAAAGGGCGAATCGATTCGATTTGTTCAGTAAGCTATGAAATGTCTTATTTCTTCAAAGCCCAAATTTCAAAAACCCAAATATATCATCTTCCCACCATCAATCTTCAGCCCAAACATGGTTCCAATATCAAAACTCATCATATATGTCTACCCAACTAATTATACAACCTCAAATCCATATACACACACCTCAAATGCAAGATTTAACTAAAATCTAGGTTTTTAACATATCAACCCCAAATCCATATTTTTGTCCACAAATCATGAAATAAATTACGCACATAGATTATTTCGCAAGTTTAATCACTTGCCTCAAAGTTGTAGAGGTTGAATCTTCCTCGAAATCGCGTGTTGGACGGAATTCCCAATCTTTTCTCCTCTTTCTCTTCTTCATTTCCTCTTCTCTCTCTCTCTAGGGCTTTCTCAATCTCAAGAATGAGATTGTTATCTCACGTAGGCTTTATAAGCCTTATCTCCAAAATACCCAACTTTAAATGATAATACACACTTTAAATGACTCGTTTACTCCAATTCGAGTCAAACAAACTTAAAATATTCTGGAACCCAAATAAAACTCGAGTACAGTCATTTCGATTATCTTGACCCGTCCCGGATCAACCGTACACTCAGAATCGTCATCCGAAATACTTTACAACATCCTCAAATTTTGACCTCAATTGCCAAATTTGAAATTCTCCAATTTAAATAAATTTTATTTCTCCTAAAATAATCAAATTCCTAGTCCTAAAAATTACGGGGTATTACAGTCATTTTAATGGTTTTGGGCGAATTAGTTTCTGGTTTTGGGACTAAACTCGAGGAATTGTTAAAAATACTTTATAACCACATTTATTTGATAAAAAATTACAAATAACTAAAGGGTTAGGTAATTATTTATGGGAAGGAAATAATAATTGGTTTGATGGAAAATTATTAATAAATAAAAATATGGTGGACTGTAAGTGGGATTTACTTTTATGGAAATTATAAAGTAATTACCTATACATATTATATGGGATAATAATAAGTACTATTATGTGTTTGTGTGGACATGCCAGTGGACTTTCCTAACGACGCGAGGGTTTGTGCATTCAGACGGGGTACCACATGTCGACACAAGTGGGCTTGACGATTTTTAGGTCATATGGATACTACGTGGAGGCTCCATCTACGAGAGGTAGGTGTTGACACTTACCCTTCCTGTGTCAACGCTGGGTGTGGGTCGTGTACAGGTGTCCTGCTTAGAGACCGCACCCAACTTGTGTGTGTTTTGTGATGTCCACTTAGGATAGGGATTCCTCCGGACTTACCGATAGAGCACGAATTAGACTCCAACGGTAAATGCCCTTGTGTGACATATATATAAGGAACATATATATAATTATCCGGACTTCATATGAGATAAACTGAAATGTCTAGGATTGTGGACATAAATTACAATTGTGATTCTTTAATGCATAATAGATGTTTATGTCATTTATGTGAAAATTATGAGAATGGGATATTACGGGTATTGAAAATTAAATGTAGTCAGTATACTTAAATCATATAGCCATTATTTTTAATTTGAGACGTTGTCATAACTATTATTTTCGATTTATTTGGATGTGAATAATATCATAATTAGATAAGGGGTGAGGGGTGAGGTGTTAAACGCATGTTAGTGACGAAGGGGGAATATTTATTTTTCATCGACTGACATCATAAATTAATTAAGTTAATTCTTGTATACCTCGGGCTCTGACCCAAATTTAAATGTCCCCCCCAGGTTATTTCTAGATAGGGATAGCGGTACTGCTGCTGTATCAGCCTTGCGATCTCTCGTGCTTAGCAGCCTTCCAGATTATTGAATTTAGCTTGGGTGATTTTCTGCCAGAGTTCAGTTATTTTATTTTGGAAACATTTGTAAGGGCATAAGATCGAGATTTATTTATTTTTTTACATCACGCTGGACTTGTGATATTTACTTACTGTTGGATTTATTATTTAGTTGGTTTTTGTTTGAGTTTAATTATTGTTAGCAATATTCATAAAGTTTAAGTATCGATCGTTTTATATAACAATATATTATTATGTTGTGATGATAATGGTATTAATTGATCGAAAAGCTCCATCTTCGGCGTATCATGCCTGGCCAAACGTTATGTGAGAAAATGGGAGTTGTTACAAAAACTGTGGGCCCTTTGTTACAAAAAAAATATTTTTCTCTGCCA
The DNA here is from genome assembly GCA_949130495.1 of Sambucus nigra. Taxonomy (NCBI): domain Eukaryota; kingdom Viridiplantae; phylum Streptophyta; class Magnoliopsida; order Dipsacales; family Adoxaceae; genus Sambucus; species Sambucus nigra. The sequence goes on along the minus strand of OX422210.1, from coordinate 43,303,543 downwards.
TGAAGGGTTAGCGACCAAACCACATTTGTAACCAGATATTTTGAACTCGGGTTACAAAATCGTGACCAACAAACAGACTTTTTATTGATGTGAAATCCGATTTCTCTTCAGTGAACCACTAGAAAAGAAGGTCTCGAGTAAGGCAAAACTTTTACACTGTGTAACAACCCCCATTTTCTGACGTAAAGGCTGACCAGGCACGATACACCAAAGATGGGGCTTGTCGATCAATTAATACCATTCTAAGAAAAATGTAATATAAATATTGTTATGTTAAAGGCCGATACTTTAAACTTTATGAATATTTCACTAACAATAATTAAACTCAAACAAACACCAACTAAATAAGAAATCAAAAAACAAGTAAAACTCACAAGTCTAGCATAATGTAAATAGATAAATAAATCTCGTTCATAACCCTTACAAATGTTTTCAAATAAAATAATTAAACTCTGGCAGAAAAGCACCTACGCTAGAGTTAATAAATCTAAAAACTAATAAGTATTAGAGATCGCAAGGCAGGTACAACAACAATCCCGCTATCCCTATATAGAAACAACCAGGGGGGGCATTTAAATTTGGATCAGAGTCCGAGGTGTGCAAGAATTAACTTATTTAATTTAAGATGAAATAGTACAGTTGATGGAAAATAAATAATCCCTTCGTCACTAGCATGTATTTAACACCTCACCTCTCAACTAGGTATGACATTATTCCCATTCCAATATGTCCCAAGTAATAATTATGACATCGTGCCAAATTAAATAATAATGCAATTTGTCAATAATTAACTGATTAAGTGTACCCAATACATTTAATTACCAATACGTATAATATTCTAGGCTGTCAAAGCTCATATAAATGGCATAAATATCTATTATGCATTAAATAATCACAGTTATAATCTATGTCCACATTCTTAAACATTCCAATTTAGCTCATATAACGTTCGGGTTATCAAATATATGCCCTTCATATATATGACACACGAGAGCATCTACTGTTGGTGTGTAGTTCGTACACTTTCGGCAAGTCTGGAGGAATCTCTTATACTAAGCAAACTTCACAAAACATGCATAAGTTAGGGGCAGTTCCTACGTAGGATACCTGTTCACGGCCCATACCCAACAATAACATAGGCTGGGTGTCCACGAAGTACCTATATGACCTACACAACGTCAAGCCCACCTGTGCCGACATATGGTACCCGATCCGAACGCACGAACACCAGAGCCGATTAGACAGTCCACTAACATTGGTATGTCCACACAAATACATATAAGTACATATTATTATTTCATATAATATGTATAGATAATTGCTCCATAATTACCGTCAAAGTCCCACATAAAGTCCACAATATTTTTATTAATTAATCATTTACCATGTTGTGAATGATTAATTCCACCCTGTTGAATAATTAATTAACCATCTAGTTAATTGAAAATTTCTCTGTTTGTATTTTAAAAAAATTCTTGATTGTCCCGAACCTGATTCCACTTACTCACTTGGATTCATAAAAATACTCACAACCAAACCCCAGGCCCAACACTCTCGGTACTAGATTTACATCTAACTTTTATCTAACTAAATAGAAAAAATAATTGCCAAAAGAAATTTTAGGAAAAAGAAACAAAGGTTCCAGATTTAGGTAACTACCCCACAATTACCCTAAAAACCCTCCTAAAGTTCACAACATTTTCCGTTTGTTAATAATTTACCATTAAATAAACTATTAATTCCATTCCATAAAAATTAACTTAGCTATTTTCTAACTAAATGTGACATATTCTCACTTTATATAATTTTCCCATTTTAATCATATACGGTATGCCAAACCCAAACTTAGGTAATTCACGAAATGAGCTCATATGGCATAAACCAATACCAAGAAATTTTGTAAGAGGCAAAAGTCATTCACTTCATTCAAACGAGGTTGAGGTTTGTCCTCATGACACAATATGTTGTTCGAATGACCCATAACCTCATTCGAACGACCCAGTCATCCTTCAACCTTTCACTTTCACCCAAATTCTCTTTCGCATACTCAATCTCTTTCCCAACTCAATTGTTCAACCCATAAGAGATGCATATGAACCCATAATTTCTTATATAGAAAGCCAACTTCTACATCCACAAATCACCCAAAATCCATATATTTAAACTAAAAATTTTATATCCGTCCAAGGCTTAAACATTTAAGATGTTTTTCCAACTTCCAACCATTCATTAATTTACAGTAAGAGACATTTATCAGGATTTTACACCAAATTTCAGTCTATGATTCAACATCGACATCCTCTATGTCAATTAATCGAAATCCTTGATAAATTACAAAAACTCTAAGGAATATATCATCAATCTTTAGATTTACAATACCTAAAATTTTGGGATACGTTCTACATAAAAATTAGTACTCTACGTGTATTGTTCATCATCAAATCAATCATATTCAAACCTAAATCCCAGAAATTTAAGTGGCCATTACATGCATTAAGAAATCAAGGTTCTAAAAAACGCAGGGCGTGATCGAGGCGTGGAGGCCAAGCCTTAAGCCTTAGAAGCCTAGGCGGACCTTAGGCGTAAAAAGGCGTTTAGGGCTTCTTAATATATTTTAATATTTTTTAGGCACAACAAGGCTATTAAAATACTAAAATTGTACAAATCATAAAAATATGTCCGAATATATGCAAACTAAAATACTCTTTGATTATTTTGGATGAGATAATGGTCCGGTTAGTAAAAAAATTCTTTAAAAGGCGATATTGTTTCACTAAAGCATTGTTGTTTTTAGAAAAAAAAAGTGCGCCTTAAGGGTTCTACCAAGAGTAAGGCGTAAAAAACTTAAGGCGGGGTGTTTCTCCCAAGCCTTAAGCCTAGGCGGAACCTAGGAGGTTTTTTTAGAACAATGAGAAATATATTGAAAAGTATAAATTAAGCAAGAGAATTCTTGCCTTAAAATTCGTAGAATAAAGCATCTTGAAACCCTTTGATTTTTCCCTTGGTTTCTTGCCTCTTTTTCCTCTCTTTTGGTATTTCTTCTTTCCTCTCCCATTATTGTTATTTTCAGGTTTTCTCAAATAATAGTGGGGGAGTGGTTTACCCCCATTTAAACACTAAAAATTGACTAATTCCTAGTTGGGCCTAAAACTCAACTTTTGGACCCTCAAACGGCCCCGAATCCATAACCCAACAAGCCTAATAGTCTCCCAACTCATATACCATTGACTCAGGACCATTTTTAAATATTAAAAACACTAAATCGAGTTTCTAACGCTTCCCAAAATGCGTACCAATTATTTCTATTTCACTTCGATATTTTTATTATGTCCCAACGACATGCGACCGTAAATTTATTTATGTGTGATTTATTTTTCACTAATAAGTCCATTGTCCAATTGAGTTTTATGCTTATATAATAATGAATAAATATTTATTTAATATTTAAATTTTTACTCGTTTAATTTAAATCCTCCCAATTTAATTTATTTTTAGAATAAATCTGAAATCATTAAATTTATTTTGTCGTAATTTTATTCCAAAATTTTATGGGGTATTACATTCTCCTCCCCTTATAATAGAATTCCGTCCTCGAAATTCGCTAAAGCCCAACCTTATGTTTTTATTCGTGTTACTAACCCAAGTTTTATGCTCAATTACTTCAGACCCACATCCCATGAGATGAAAGAAAAGGGTCGGCCATGCCTATCATAACATCACTGGGGTGTTCATATATTCTACATTATATATACACACACATAACTTTAACAACAATAGATGTCACATATTCATCTAATTTTACCATTCATACCAAACATATCCATACACTAAGTATACCACCATATATGTACATGAGAAAGAAGATGATGATCTTAGTATCCGACTTCCTTCAACTCCCGACTTTTGTCGATTGCGTTCGTGGGACATCTCTCAAGCGAAATCCAATTAAGGAACCCTCCCGATACACTACTATATGTCTTAGCCAGTTATTGAGATCCATCGACCCAAGATTAACAAAAAATGGAAATAAAAATAAATGTGTGTAGTAATAATGTAAATTTCAACCTTTTGCCCATTATCAACTAAATTCTCATATCGCCAGAGAGATACACTAAATCCCAATAAATTTACCAATTTAGTTACACTAGAATCAATAATTTGAAATGTCTCTCAGCTCCCAACATTTGCTACTCTCATGCCTGGGATGTCTCGTAAGCAAAATCAAAATAAGGAACCCTCTCGATACACTACTGTATTGCATTATCGGTCGCTAAGATCCGTCAGTCCAGGACCCATGTCTCTAATGTGCTCAATAAACTTTATAGGGCTCTCCAGGCCCTATAATTGCCCACTCTAGGTGCCATAATTTCTTTAGTATTTTTCGTCGTGAAAATAAACATTAATGCCAACTAGTCACACAACATTCGACTATTAATTATAATTTGTTTTCGTAAAAATCAACGTAACCCTATGGTTTAAGTCCTCCTGAGGTAAATTCCCATACCCTTACACACGAGGCATTATAGGTGTATGTCCCTCAACTCGCAGGTGAAACACTGTAAACCGTTTAAATAAAACGGAGTTTACCCTCCCCAAAGTGCAGATGAGATATTATTTACTACGGAGTATTGTGCACTAGTACTAAACTAAGCATGTCGTACAAAATAAAGGAATTTAGGATCATACTATCAATGTCTATCCTGGCACTGGTCCCTCTCCTGATTTGAGGTTATATAAGGGCCCATACTGAACTGCGGCTACTGTCCCTGAGGTGGAGCGGGTAGCACTAGTGTTGCTGGCACTAGCGCCACTGGCTGTACCTGCAATGGTCGACACTCCCCCTTAGGTTCCCAGTGTCCTCTCTGTCCCTCTGATTCCTGTGTCACTCGATTCCCCTGAGTGCATCTCCTAGCGAAGTGGCCTTTCTCACCACAAACATAGCAATTTCCCCAAAACTAGCGCCTATCTGGCTGTAGTCCCAGTTGGGCGTAATTTTTATTCCCTTGGCCCTAGTGCCCTCTCTACTGTTAGCCCTGGAGGCCCTGTATGTTCCCATTATCAGAACCCCTAGATTTCTTATGCTGCTCTGAAGGTTGAGGACCCCAAGATTGTTGGGCCTCCTAGATATTACTCCCATTCGCCCTACTTTGCTGGTTAAACGTCTCGGAGAAGTGTCTCTTTTCCCCCATATCTTCTTGGAATGCCTTATGATATTGGCAATGTAGTAAGGTATCATTCACAACATGGTTATATTTAGTGAAAGTCAGATTCCCTAATAGTGACTGTCTGATGTGCTAAGTTATCTGTGACATAAACTTCTCTATATTCCTCTGCTCTGCATTCACATCCTCCTTGGCAAAATAGGAAAGAGCAATAAACGCTTCCTCGTATTCTGCCACAGTAAGACTCCCTTGCTTAAGGTCCATGGACTTCTTTTACATCTCTATTTTAATTGCCCGAGGAAAGTATTGCCCCTCAAATATCTCCTAAAGATCATATATGGTTAGACTGTCCCCTTCATCAACAGTCGTAATCACCTCCCACCATTGAAGTGCGGCCCCCACCAATTGGAATGACTCTAACATCCTCTTCTGCACGGGTGTACACTCTATCATCCGTAAGTGTCGCTGAATATCTCTCTATCACCTACTCTCCACTTGAATATTTGAATTTCCCACAAACTCTAGTTGTTGGCCTATAGTGAAGGCCTCCCTAGCTCTATCCCAAATCAATCTAGGTGTCTGGACTGGTAGCACCGCCTGCTATGGGTGTGGTGGTGGGAAATGCCTTAACATAACAACCATAGTGGTGGGCACTGCCTTGGCCACGATAGTGGCGATCTCTGCCTGTCCTACCACATGTGGGGATATAGGTGGCTGATGATGTGGCTCTTGTTCAGACCCATCCTCTATAGCTTGGCATGTGGCACGCATCGATCTGCCTCTCCTACCATTTGCCATTTGAAAGAAAACGAGGTTGTATTAGTAACTGATCGTAAAGAACACAATGATTCCTAAACATATGGCTCTATACATCAAAGAACGCAATGAAGAACGTAACGAGAACAAACACAGATCCTAAGGACACTAGAACTGTGCTCTGATACCAACTACAATAACCCCCATTTTCTCACGTAAAGGATGGCCAGACACGATACGCTGAAGATGGGGTTTATCGATCAATTAATACCATTCTCAGCACAACGTAATATAAATATTGTTATTTTAAAGACCGATACATTAAACTTAACGAATATTTCACCGACAATAATTAAACTCAAACCAACACCAACTAAATAATAAATTCAGCAGCAAGTAAAAAATCACAGGTCCAACATAAAAAAAGGTCCAACATATTGTAAATAAATCTCGGGTTATGCCATTGCAAATGTTTCCAAATAAAATAACTAAACTCTGGTAGAAAAGCATAAAACTGATAAGTACGAGAGATCACAAGGCATATACAACAATAGTCCCAGTATCCCAGTCTAGAAACAACCTGGGGGGAAAATTTTTAATTTGGGTAAGAGCCCGAGGTGTGCAAGAATTAACTTATATAATTTAAGATGCAATAATACAGCTGATGCAAAATAAATAAGCCCTTCATCACTCGCATGCATTTAACACCTCACCCCTCAACTAGGTATGACATTATTCGCATCCCAATACATCCGAAGTTATAATTATGACATTGTGCCAAATTAAATAATAATGCATTTTGTCGATAATTAACTAATTAAGCGTACCCACTACATTTAATTACCAATACCCATAATATCCCAGTCTGTCGAGTCTCATATAAATGGCATAAATATCTATTATGCATTAAAGAATCACAGTTATAATGTATGTCCACATTCTTAAACATTCCAATTTAGCTCATATAAGGTCTGAGTTATCAAATATATGTCCTTCATATATATGACACACAAGGGCATCTACCGTTGGTGTGTAGCTCGTACACTATCGGTAAGTTCGGATGAATCTCTGATCCTAAGCAGACATCACAAAACAGACATAAGTTGGGATCGGTTCCTACGAAGGAAACCTGTTCATGGCCCATACCCAACAGTAACATAGGCTGGGTGAGTGTCAATACCTACTTCCTCGCTTATGCTACCTCCACGCAGTACCTATATGACCTACACAACATAAAGACCACCTGTGCCGGCGTGTGGTACCCGATCCGAACGCACGAACCCTTGAGCCGATAGGACAGTCCACGAACCTTGGTATGTCCACACAAATACATATAAGTACCTATTATTATCTCATATAGGTAATTACACCATAATTACCATAAATATCCCACAAAAAGTCCACAATATTTACGTTTATTAATAATTTACCATCTGGTGAATTATTAATTCCACCCCATCGAATAATTACTTAACCATCTAGTTAATTGGAATTTTCTCTGCTTGTATTTAAAAAAAATCTTTATTGTCCCAAAGTCGGTTCAACTTACTCACTTAGACTCATAAAATTAGTCACTACCAAACCTCAGGACCAACACTCTTAGTACTATATTTTCGTCTAACTTTTCTCTAATTAAATCCAAAAAATAATTCCCGAAAGAAATTTCAGGAAAAAGAAATGAAGGTGCCAGATTTAGGTAACTCCTCCTCCTAAAGCTCACTACATTTTCCATGTGTTAATAGTCTACCATCTAATAAACTATTAATTTCATTCCCTAAAAATTTACTTATCCATGTAATTTTCCAATTAAATATGACATATTCTCACTTTATATAGTTTTCCAATTTTATTCATATACAGTAAGCTAAACCCAAACCCATGTAACTCACGAAATGAGCTCATATTCCATAAACCAATCCAAGGGAATTTCTTAAGAGGCAAAAGTCCTTCACGTCGTTCAAACGAGCTTAGGTTTCGTTCGTGCGACGTGATATATCATTCGAGCGACCCACAACGTTATTCGAATGACCTTGTCGTCCTTCAACCTCATGTTTTTACCCAAACTCTCTTTCCTAGATTCAATATCTTTCCTAAACTCAATTGTTCAACCCAGAATAGATGCATACGAACCCAAAAATGTTTATACATAAAGCCAATTTCTACATCCACAAATCACCCAAAATTCATATATTTAAACTCACAAATTTATATTCGTTCAAGGCTTATTCATTAATTTACAATAACAGACATTTATCAAGAATCCATACCAAATTTCAATCTACGATTCAACCGCGACATCCTCTATGTCAATTAATCAAAATCCCCAATTAAATTACAAAACCCCTAAGGAATCTATCCTCAATTTTCAAATTTACGATACCTAAATTTTAGGGATAAATTCTACATAAAAATCAATCCTCTACATGTATTGCTCATCATCAAATCAATCATATTCAAACCTAAATTCCAGAAATTTAAGTGGCCATTAAATGCATCAAGAAATATATTAAAAAGTATAAATTAAGCAAGAGATTTGTTGCCTTAGAATTCGTAGAAGAAAGCCTCTTAAAACCCTTTGATTTTTCCCTTAGCTTCTTGCCCCTTTGTCCTCTCTTTTGGTATTTCTCCTTTTCTCTCCCATTAATGTTGTTTTTAGGTTTTCTCAAATAATATTGGTGGATTGGTTTACCCCCACTTAAATACTAATAATTAACTAATCCCGAGTTGGACCTAAAACCCAACTTTTGGACCCTCAAACGGACTCGAATCCATAACCTAATAAGCCCAAAAGTCCCTCAACTCATATACTAATGATCCGAGACCATTTTTAAATAATAAAAACACAAAATCGAGTCTCTAACGCTTCCCAAAACGCGTCCCAATTACTTCTATTTCTCTTCGATATTTTTATTATGTTCCAAGAACACGCGCTAGTAAATTTATTTATGTGTGATTTATTTTTCACTAGTATGATTTTTATGTTTATATAATCATGAATAAACATTTATTTAATATTTACATTTTTACTCGTTTAATTTAAATCCTCCCAATTTAATTTATTCTCAAAATAAATCTGAAATTATTAAATTTATTCATGTCGTAAAATTTTATTCTGAAAATTTATGAGGTATTACACACTAATTTAGTTTTCATATGGTCGCAACTAGCGAAGCAAACTTTTTATTGATTTGAAGATCTATTTCGCTGCAATGAACCTCTAGCTAGCTACGCCACGAATGGATATAAAATTTGCCCTATATTACTATTTTTTAAAAATAGAAAAATTTCCCTTGTTCAACCGAGGATATGTAAAATTCTAAACATAAATATCCATTAAAAATATAATTTTTTGTAGGATGAATATATCATATCTGGATTTGGCAATATGAAAAAACAACAAGGATAAAAGAGAAATATTTTTCAATTGTGAAAAGTATTTTAACTATTTGTGAATCTAAATCAGCTGCACAAATACTTTTGTCCTATGTGATTAACTCAGAGAAAATGACATGTGTGATCCGATATGAGTTTGATGATGATTTTCGAAGACTTGTTCAACTAGACTCAACATTTATTTTGTAACACAGAATACAATAATTCAGATATCGTGGATACAAGAGTATATTATACTCTTACACATAAAAAGTTTAGTAATATGCTTAGATACATGTAATTCATGAACGTATTAAAAATATAGTAGAGAAGTAAATATGGTAAATATTGGTATTGTACTTCAAGTCTACAATAATGAATCATTTTTTTTGGTCTCCCCGTGGTGATGTGCTCTTTTGAATGAACTCCTGACTTAACAATTACTAAATTTAGACCCTCAACTGCCTCATCTATAACATAACAAATTAGTACGGATACTCTTACAACAAATTTATGAAATATATCCTTATTTTTAGTTTAGATACCCTTATTCTTGGGTCATAAATTTACGTAAGTGAGGTATCATGAATGCTCCTTGAGTCATCGCGGCAGGGCCTTGAGGATGGTTAAATTGAAAGTTGGTTTGGAGAGGACACTATTTTATTGGTAAGGGTTCCAAGGATGCGGAGTGCAGGATTAAATATTGGTAGTCTCTTCAGAGTTCCAGCTTGTCGACTTAGTTCACTTCATGGATCTTGTCAATAGTTTTGGACTAAACTGCACCAACTAGTCGGGAGTTGGAGTTATTTCCTTGATGAGGATAAGTTAAGATCTGTTAGTTTAAGTAAACCATAAATATTTTTGGTCCTTCTAAATAGTTTAATGTGACTGGTTTCAAATTTTAGAAATAATGACCTTAAGGTAAAAAACATGTTTAGGGGTCTTAGAGGTTAAATATGTTCTGATTTAAGACGTGCTTAGTGTATACTCAATCACAAAGCATTTTGACAATGCCTAAGCCTATGAGATACCCCAAGGAGAAGATATACACGTTCAAAAATTATTGATTACACAAGGATCATGGTCACCAGGGTCTGCTTTGCCTTTAGGCAAAGCAGGCGATCACTTAGAGCTCCTGATTAATCGGGGCCCCAAAAAATAAAAATAAAAGTTAGGTATAAAAAAAGAAAATAGGCATAAATTTTTTTAGATATAAACAAAATTTATTATGAAAAACTTTATAACTTCCACCTAAAGAGTTCCTTAAAAAAAAGTTGTTCCACTTAAAATAAATTACAAAATACAAAGGCTCCAAAACAAAAAATCTAGTGACTAATTTTTACTTATAAGCCCAACCAAATAAGTGAAAACTCAGTCAACCTAAGTCTAAACCTACTAAACTCAAACCACTTAACATACCCAACCCATCCACACTTCTAAACCTAAAACTAACCCCAATCTCTCCTATAGTTCTTTTCTCATTTCACTTCACATCACACTCATCTCACCTCACCATTATTTCTTCTATTCTATTCTCTCTCTCTCTCTCTCTCTATCTCTCTATCTATCTATCTATCTATCTATCTATCTATCTATCTATCTATCTATCTATCTCTCTCTCTCTCTCTCTCTCTCTCCTCACACAAAAAAATAATAAAAAATTACTCCCTCTCAAATTTCAGCGCCCATCCATCTGCCTCCACCCCCGTCCATTTTCGATGACGATTACCATTTTTTTTAAATACCCCCCACCAATAAAGACAATGGTTATAAAAATATTTGGTTTTAAAATATAGGGTTTCAATTATTCATCCACCCCAAAACTTAATGTAAGGACAAATTTCCAATCGAGTCAATTTGTAGTATTAACTTAATTCTGGACAAAACGATTTGAGTCATAGGAAAGGGTGTAAAGTGTATCCATCCAAGCCTATGACGAGTTTGTGTTAAAGACGTAGCGGCCCAGATTTTAAAGCTTAATCATTGTTGAGTTTCTAGTGCCTCGTTTCTATGTCATCAAGTTGAGGATTCCATATTCTCCAAAAGGTATGAATGCACTTTTATATATGTAGGAGACTTGGAATATTTTATGGGTATTATTTTATCTAAAATGACTTTTTATTTTCAAAAACTATTTTAGAACTTTGTATAAAAGTGTTTGGGATTAAAAATGAAAAATTGGATTTTCTGAATTTTCGTTAGAAATGTCGTTCGAATGAGAATTCGAACGAGTTTTCAAAGACTTTGGCTTTTTAATCCCTATTTTATTGTTAGTAAAGTCGTTCGAACGATGCCGTTTGAACGACCTAGAAAAGTCGTTCGAACGACCGTGCACGAGAAAACTTATTTTTGGCAGTTTTTTGTAAACCTCCCACTAACCCACTTTTCGTACCTGCTTTTAACTATTTTGTGGGAACAATTTTCTACAAGAACTTTTCACTTTTCAAGAGAGAATCTTCCAAGAAAAGTTCCACTTTTTTGTGTTTGATCTTCATTTTGTTAAATACTTCCAAAATACATATGTTTTACACCCAATATGTTTTAGTTTAAATCCAAGTATCTTCATATATAATTTGTTGCTTCGAGTGTTTGGCATCGGGTTCTACTCTACCATTTGATGAGTTTGTTTGGATTTTCTTCTGTATCCCATAAAGAAGAAGATTTGTTGCAACGGCGTTCAGACTTGAAGAAAGGTTTCGGGTGCGGGTTGAAGGATACCAAAAGCATCAGCGGTGGATTCTGAGACTGTGAAGGAGTTCATGATTATCAACAAGGAGGAGGTATTTATAAGAAGACGGGTCAAGGCTTGGATGGATTCTAGTCAAGGAAGTAAGACATATGTATTGTAAAATTAAATCCATACTTAGTGGACTTAAGGCTAGGGGTCGTCCGAGGTTTTTTCAATTTGGGTTTTCCTCGTACATCGTCGTGTAGTGGCTATGATTTTATTTTATCTAGCAAATCACCTAGAATGCATGCTTACTATAATCAAGATAAAAATTGGTGTAAATCATACATTTTATTAAGTTGGTGCTAAATTAGTTTGGGTTAATTTTAGGTTAATTTAAGTCAAGTCAAGATAATTTAATTTGATAAAATTTGGTTTGGCCTAAATAGAAAAATGAATTAATCTTTTTAGGAAAATTTCTAGGACTTGGGTTGAATTAATTTGTTTAAGTGAAAATTTATTTGTTGTTTAATTCAATGTCACTTTTAGTTTAGTTTGATTTTGATTTTGAAGAAATTAAATTTTGAAGTTTGTGTGTGTTGTGTTGAACCATCCTATTCCGCAATTGGAAATATAAAATTTAAAATTTTGGGGCTTCTGAGTTTACACATTAATGGAAGAGGGACCCTATTTCCCCATTGAGCGCAGCTTTACCACATTCATGGAAGGTCATGTGAGCACCAATAATGAATATTCCCATGAAGATATACATTTACATGACTTTTCCGAGGCCTTTGTTTATGAATCCCAAAAAGATGATGGTTATGAGAAGAGAAAGAAAGTGAAAGTGATGAAGAGGTTGATGAGAATTAACTTCTAATTGCATTTAGAGAATTATATCAAGAATCTATTAAATTAAAAAGGGTTAATTTGAAGTTATAAGCTAGTTTAAGAGAGCGTGTCAAGATCGTTGATGAAAGTGCGTTAGTGGAAGACCTTAGGACACGTGAGAGAGCTCTTCGAGAGAAGCTTGAATATGTAGAAGGTGAGAGAAATAGTCTTAGAGGTTTGATGGAGTGAATGAAAAAGGAGCTTCTCATATTTGAAGAGAGAAATATTTTACTAGAGTCTAGAATTTTAGAATTGAAATAAAATTGAGAGACTTTAGTGAGGTCAAATTAGATTTGGAATGTAGGTCCACTAAATTAGACAAAATATTAGAAACTGTCCAAGTCAAAAATGACAATTGTGGTTTAGGTTTCGATTCTCGTAACGATTCCACTAATAAAGCCAAAATCAATGTATTGAGAAAATCATCTAGGAAAGCTTTTAAAGGTCAATCCTTAAGTACTACTTTTTGACGTGTCTTTACTTGCTCACATTGTGGTCGAAAAGGTCATCTTAGGAAAATTTATTTTGATCTTAAAATAATTTCTAAGAAATCCAAAAATAAGGTAACCGGGGTAGCCAAGATCCCCAAATCTCGAGATTATCACTCTTCACTTGTATGGGTTAGGAGATCCGACTTTGTAGCTTTACAAAATAAGATTTATGATTCTCATTTGCTTGCACGTGAAACCTCTCATGCTAAATCAAAAGGTTAATTTTGTTCGCTTTGTTTTGCATACTCTAGCTTTTGGTCTTCATTCTATATTTTCATGCTAGTTGTATGCTTGTTTATCATTTTTTTAGTATATGCTCCATGATTAATCACATGCTAGAATTATGATTTGTGTATATCTTTTGTATTATATCCTTTTCATTTTAGTTTTCATTAAATGAAAAATACAAAAAGATTTTGTTTATCATTGGAATTTTAATTTTATGAGTTATTTGAGCTTAATGAAAATACAAATGATTTTTGTTTGTCTTTTGAGTAAATTATTTTTGTTTCGTTAAAATTTTCAAAAACTCAAAAAGATTTTTTTGTGTGTATTTTAGTTTGACACACCTTTTGTGGCATATGTTTGTGTTTGAATCCTATCGTTTCTCTCCCATGTGGCTAGAACTTTTGGTTAAAATTTTCAATCCTTTAAATGTTCTTTGTCATGGTTACATGGAGTAGTTTATGTTTAACTTTCTTAATGGATTCAATTTTATCTGCCTTTTCACACACATGCACGAGCTCTTTTGAAATTTTAACTTCACATTTATATTTAAGCTTTGTGAGATGTTCTCCTACCAATCTCGTCATCTACATATCTTGTGACCTAGGAGGATTTGTGCATGTTAATTCCATTGCACGTAAGATTTGTGTGAAAAAATTGACATATGAATGTGCATGGGGAAGGTCTCCGAAAGGAAAAAATATCCTTTACGAGTAATCCCCCGCTTGGAATGAACCTAAACGAAATACATGGTCCAAAGGCCTAAAAGAAAAATATGGCATTAAAAGAAAAAATTAATTTGTCAAAGCCTAATTTTTTTAGTTTGGTATATTCATTCAAAAGTATTATATGCATATTTTGAGGGTGTTTGGATGGTATATCAACGATTTTGCACAATGTCCTTGTTTCCTAGTTGCCCTATCCTTGTCACGACTCTATTGGTTGGTAGAATCATTAATATGCTAGGCTTGTATGCATTGTGCTTGTTTGTGCATAGAGTCCAACTTATCTTGCCACATATGGCTAAATCATAGTTGATAAAGTTTTGCAATCAAATGAGAACTCTGTGAACATGCTTAATTAATTGGGTTTTAATTCATTGGTATCTTGTTCACACCCCTCCACTTCCGTTTCCATATGACACATTTATGCTATAAGAGTGTGAAAAACTCATGTTATTTTATTGTGTGACATTTGTGTGTTTATATCTATATATGTGCACTTATGCTTATTTTGTATCTATTGTGTATTCATGTATATGATATGTTGTTTGTTTTGAGTCTTTGCCATCTTAGCTAATCCATTTATGCTTTTAATTCATAATTGGTATCTATCTTGTTGCAAATTTTGGTTGATATCCCATGCTTATGTTAAATACATTTTAGTTAGTATCATTTTTTTCGCATCATAAGTTGGTAACTATTTACCTTTGTATGGATTAGTTGTGCGTCATTGTTGCCCATATGTATTAATGCTCTTATCACTTTATGCACCGTCATGGTTTACTTGTTTTCCCATATTTTATATCCCTTGTGTAGTTTAAAGGGGGAGAAGTAATATATGATTTAATTCAGGGAGAAATAAGTAAGGTTTTAATTCTTTATCCTTTGTCTATTCTTGAACTAAAAGGGGGAGAAATGGTATCTAAACCTTTAGTTTAGGAGATTTAACTTAAGGGGAGTCACCTCCTTCTTCGGTAGATCATATTTGATAATGGGGGAGAATTAAGTTAGCGGGAGTATTTATTTAAATTGCATTTATTATTTTGATATTCCCTATGCGTTTAATGGTTGGCTTAAGTGTGCAGGAATTTCTTTTAGCGACATTTATTTTAAAGAGACAGAGCGCATCCTTGGCTCGTGTCAATAGCGTATGTATTATTATATTTGTTTTGGGTGGGATTTTGGGTTTAGACGAGCTTGACGACCCTTTAGGATTTTGGTTTGTTTGTCTCGGAATAGCCAAAGGGGAAGATTTGTAAGGACAAATTTCCAGTCGAGTCAATTTGTTTTATTGGCTTAATTCCAGAAAAAAACGATTTGAGACATAGGATAGAGTGTAAAGTGTATCCATCCAAGCCTATGACGAGTTTGTGTTGAAGACGTAACGACCCAAATTTTAAAGATTCATCATTGCCGAGTTTCTAGTGTCTCATTTCTACATCATCAAGTTGCGGAGTCCATAGTCTCCAAAAAGTATGAATGTACTTTTATTATATATGTAGGATACTTGGAATATTTTATGGGTGTTATTTTGCCTAAAATGATTTTTATTTTCATGAAATGTTATATAACTTTGTATAAAAGTGTTTGGGCTTAAATATGAAAAATTGGATTTTTTGAATTTTCGTTCGAAGTGTCGTTTGAACGAGATTGTCTTTCAAACGAGAATTCGAACGAGTTTTCAACGAATTTTCCTTTTTAATCCATGTTTTATTGTTAGTAAAGTCATTCGAACGATGTCGTTCGAATAACTTGGGAAATTCGTTCGAACGGCCGAGCGCGAAAAAACTTATTTTTTACAGTTTTTTGGAAACGTCCCACTAACCCACTTTTTCTACCTACTTTTAACTATTTTATGGGAACAATTTTCTAAGAGAACTTTTCACTTTTCAAGAGAGCTTTGAGAGAGAAAATATTCCAAGAAAAGTTCCACTTTTATGTGTTTGATTTTCATATTGTTAAATACTTCCAAAACACATATGTTTTACACCCAATATGTTTTAGTTTAAATCCAAGTATCTTCACATATATATATATATATATATATATATATATATATATATATATATATATATATATATATATATATATATATATATATATGTTGCTTGGAGTGTTTGGCACGGGGTTCTACTCTACAACTTGAAGAGTTTATTTAGGTTTGCTTCTATGTCCCATAAAGAAGAAGATTTATTGTTGCGACGTTCCCACTTGAAGAAAGGCTTCGGGTGTGGGTTAACAGAGACCAAAAGCCTCATCGGTGGATTCCGAGACCATGAAGGAGTTCATGGTTGTCGACTAGGCGAAGGTATTTACAAGAATACGCGTAAAGACTTGGATGGAATCGAGTCGAGGAAGTAAGGCATATGTCTTGTAAAGTTAAATCCATACTTAGTGGACTTAAGGCTAGGGACCGTACGAGGATTTTTCCATTTGGATTTTCGTCGTACATCGTCGTGTAATGGTTGTGATTTTATTTTATCTTGCAAATCACTCAGAATGCATAATTAGGATAATCAAGATAAAAATTGGTTTAAATCACACATTTGTTTAAGTTGGTGCTAAATTAGTTTGGGTGAATTTTAGGTTAATTTAATTCAAGTCAAGATAATTTAATTTGATAAAATTTGGTTTGGCCTAAATAGAAAAATAAATTAATCTTGTTAGGTAAATTTCTAGGACTTGGGTTGAATTAATTTGTTTAAGTGAAAATTTATTTGTTGTTTAATTTAATGTCACTTTTAGTTTCGTTTAATTTTGATCTTGAAAAAATAAAATTTGAAGTTTGTGTGTGTTGTGTTGAACCATCCTATTCCGCATTTGGAAATTTAAAATTTAAAATTTGGGAGCTTCCGAGTTTACACTTAATGTTTTAAAATCTATGATTTCAAACTTTCAATTTCAAAAAGTTAGGATGAAAAGATGAAGACAAATATTAACATGAATAATTGTGGTAGTATATGCTCTTTCTACTAATAAATTGGCCTTCAGTGGCATTAATGAAAATATTTATGAAAAGAATAATGGGATTTTTTTTAAGTTTCTGTGAAAAAATTACTACATTTGATCATTTAATGAAAAAACATATTCAACATATTATAGATAAAGAAATTCACTATCATAATGTAGGTCACAACATTCAAAATGAGTTAATACTTCTATTAGAGGATGAGTTAAAAAACTAATAATTCTAACAATTAACGAATCAAAATACTTTTCGATTATTCTTTATTGTACTTCGGATGTAAGTAACGAACAACAAATATCTATCATAATACTGTAATACCCCGTATTTTTGTGATATTTATTTATGGGATTAATTGAATTAAATGTGTATTAATTGAGAATTAATCCGGATAAAATACTAAGGAGATGTGAGTTGGTATTTGATTATAATGCGTATATATGGCAATATATGAATATTGAGAATATTAAAATTGTCGCGAGATAGAAATACGACAATTTGGAAATTTTATTGGGACGCGTGTGACAGTCGCGCCAGGAACATTATTTAATTAAAAAGTAAATTTTTATTTTTATTAACCGTATGGCCATTTTGAGTGCGCCAACGTGTCCGGAAGGGTCGAAATAGTCAGAAAACACTAGCCGGGGGTTTAGTTAGGGTCCCGGGGCATTTTTGGGCCATACCGACAACTTAAAAGGGTATTTTGGTAATTTTGAAATTTTAGGATTATTAACCAACGAATTTTGGGAATTAAATATTAGGATATTAATGACCCACTAAGCCATTACCAGCAATTAACTGATTAGAGGGCAACGGGAGTTAGAGGAGGAAGTTAGAAAAGTTCCCAAAGAGAAAACCTTAACCTCCATCTTCAACCTTCAACCTTGGGAGAGAAAGAGATAGGGAAACCTTCAACATTCAACACCAAATTCAGAGAACAATCCGAGGCAAGTGGTTTAATTACGTTAATTTCAAGCGAATGCTTCTTCCATGCTTAGAAATTGATATTTTGCATTGTATTGGGAGACTTGTAAAAACCCATGTAATTGGAGTTATAAATTCATATTTTGATAAAGAGATTGCATGTAGAATTATGTTTGGGTGATTATATTGTTAGAAATACATCTTTTATATTTAAAAAACGGATTTAATTGTGGATATTGATGACTTTAATTTTCTAGGGTTCATATTCATAAGCGTTGGGGGAATATTGGGAGATTTGATAATTGGGTGTTGTTTAGGGAGACTTGACCCCATGAATATGTTAAAATACGACCTAAGTATGTTTAGGAATGATTAGGAACCTTAAAACACTGTTGGGATAAGGTTTGGATTAGTTTTGAGAAGAGAAAGTTGGAGGAAAAACGAATTTAGGAATTTTGGGCTCGAAACTGTCACCTCGTTAGAAGACCTGCCCAGGTCGTTCGAACGAGCTTCTAACGAGTTGACAGTTTTCCTTCTAACGAGTTGGATGTTCATTAGATGCCCACTTCGTTCGAACGAACTCTCGTTCGAACGACCTCGTTCGAACGAGACTTCTAACGAGTTCACAGATTGGCCTTTTGGGCCTGATTTGATTTCTAGTGTCCCGTAACCTTGTGTAATTGTAGAGATAACATTCCCTTGATGACAAATTGATATAGTTGGGATATTCGGGATATATTGAGGAGTAAAATATAGAAGAATGATTTGAACCAAATGATATTGGTAGATTACGACGCGAGTGACTAATCACGATGCGAGGATAATGCATGACTTGAATACATTTAAACCGGGGACATATGACTTGCGTGACATTAAAAGTTGGTATAAGAATGAGAAGTATACCACTAATAAAATATGGTAATTACTAAAATGTGTGTATGCTTAGTATATGTATATGATTTTATGTGTATGACATACCTACCATGCTTGCTATCACGGGAGGTTTGCCTTCGCTTAGGGCCATCTATTCTTTGTGTGCCTACGAGGGGATATAGATTGGTACCTCGAGGACATAGGTCAGAGAAGGACTTATTGGGAAGTTGATAAGTCTGCTGATCATGGGAGCGTAGGTATGTGCGTGACCCATGTGATGTGACTGTGTTCGCCTCCATTGTTTGTGATTGTTGTTATCTGAGAACGATTCCTGAGAGATTCAGAATGCGTGATCCTTATGTACGTGATGTATCGGGATGGATAGCAGAGTATGTGTGCACCGCAGCTTAGTCTCGGGGTGCTTGTATTGTATATTTATGATGTGAATGATATACGGTTAAATGAACAGACTTGTCATGTTTAATTATGAGAATAATTTACAGTAACTCCTTGAGAAGATAAATAAGGGGATAACCTCCAGTAAATGGTAATGCTAATAATTGAGAATCCGAGTTTAAGTAAAGCTATCTATTCAAGTGATAACACTGGGAATTCTTATTGTGAATCGAGTAGATGGGTTAGAACTTATGTCGGTTTAGTTAGATATAAATACCACTTAGATGGGTACGGTACGTTAGGAGTGCACAATTAGTCGAGAGGTGAGTATTTCATGTGAGTGCACGTCCTAACATGTATTTTGCATTCATTGTTTTAATGTTATTAAAGCACTTGCTATTTTTAAAATACTCTCCACTTTCGGGCTCTGACCCGTTTGCTTTCAAATCCATTTTTGTAAAAACCTTTTAGGTGCCCAGCCACAAGGACACCATGCATAGGATTTCCATTCAGCTGATGAGCTGTAGCTGTTTATGGAAGTTACAGGGCCTTGCTAGTAGACGCTTCTTTTGTCTTGACTCTATTCAATTTTCATCATTTGTAGGGCATGTCGCCCATTTCTATTAGAGACATTTCATATTTCAGTTATTCAGATTGTTGGCATGTAATTAATTCAGGATACTGTTTTATTTATTTCAGTTGTGGGATTGTGGTGAGGAGTATTTCCTCCAGACTCTTTATTTCTTGTTGATTACACTATTGGGACTTTATTGTGTATGGTTATGTTATTTTTATTCTTCACTTACTTCATGTTAATCAGATTTAATTTAAAATTGGCAACTCGCTTTTTAAATACTAGGTGGTTAGTAATCATTAAAATGTTTTCGACAGTGATGCTATTAACTGAACCAACTTGGCATTTTGTATTAATTTTAATAAAGGAGTAGCTACCCGGTATTTAATTAGTCGGGGTGTCACAAATACATTGTGTTGATATACTTCAAAAAGTCCAATAAAGATAGACAAATTTTATTTACGATTTTTAAAGGTAGATTATACATCCGGTAAAAGGATTTTTAATCAAAATATGTAGTGAATTTTATTTAGGATTTTTTATCATGTACAAAATTGATATAACGCATTCTCGTTGTCTATAAAACGACGTCAAGTTTTCAAAGATTTTATTGGAAAATGACTCACACTTAAACCTTTATCTCAAACATGGTGAGAAAGTCACATTAAAACTATATAAGAAATTAGATTCTAAATGCCACAAATTAGAGATGCGTTAATTGACTTAGCAAATAGTCCCCAATATGAGGGAAGCACACAAAGTATTTGTGATAGCTTACTAACTAATGCTTTTGGTACTTTTGATTTTATTTTTGGTATGGTTATTTAGTACAATGTATTGAACACGGACAATAAAGTTAGCAAATATATGACACGGATATTGATGTTACTTTGAATCGTTTAAAATGACTTTTTCTTATTTTGGAGATAAAAGAGAAAACGGAATTGAATCCGTCAAGATGGACTCTATAGATATTACTAAAGAAATGAAAATTGAACCCGAATTTCGTGAAAAACATAATATTTATAGCAAAAAATATATTGATGAGAATTGTAGTGGCAGGATTAGAAAATCATCAAAAAATCATTTAGAGTTAATTATTTGTTACATATAATGTATCAAATGCTTATGGAACTTAGAACTAGATCTGAACAATTTAAAACATGTGAGGATACTTTTGGATTTTTGTTTGATTTGAAAAAGTTAAGAATTTTAGAGGATGATATTTTAAATAGTTATTGTATTAATTTTGAAGATTATTTAACACGTGACAATAATTGTGATATTGATGAAAATCAATTGTTTTGCAAATTGAAAATCTTAAAAACGTCTTTACTTAAAGAAACAAAAAAATCAGTTAAGGTGTTAGACTATATTAAAATGATTTCTTTTATTTTTCTAAATGCTTGGATTGCTTATAAAATAATTTTGACAATACTCGACAGAATAGTCGAAGAATTTATAATGTTTATTGATGCATCAAATCTCAAACAAACCTATATGGCGTTCCATTAATATCGAGTACAAGAAATAATGAATCGTAAGAGACAACACACACTGTTTTCACATGGTAACTTATCACCCAGAAGCTTTCAACAGTATCATCTAGTTTTAGTGTTCGAATATTAATCGTACCTTCAAATTGAAGTGTTTGAATATTTGTATCGAATGTTTAGTTAATTATCCTTTTGGTTTAAATTGAAGAGTACTCTTTCATTTCTCGATCCTAAATTCACCCAAAAGAAACTTATGATTAACATAAAATAAGATTTAACAAAGCATAAAAATAAGGAACATGCTACACAAAATAAATTATAAAGCGGTATATGCTAGAAAAGACCATACGTGTTCCATTAGGTCCACACATAGCTTTAGGTTGTTACATTTGTCGCTCGTGTGAAAATTTATCTTCACGTAAGCGTAATGGTCAATAACATCATCTCATTTAAATTGAATGTTTTCTTCTGGTATGTCATCATATCCTTTACGTTAGTCAAAGTCCCTTCCCTCTCCTACAACAATCATATTATGAAGGATAATGCAAGTGTCAATGATCATTGAAAGTTTATCTTTATTATGTAACCTTGAAGGTTATCTAACAAAAGGAAACCTTAATTGTATAATCCTAAATGCAAGATCAACATCTTTGCGAACACCCATATAATTTCTCTTTTTGTTACTTATTTTATTAAAGGTTTGCATAAGCGTAGCATACGGGGGGTAAATTCCTTCGACGAGGCAATACCCCATATTGTAATCCAAACCGTTAACTTTGAAACTTAGAGGTGTACTTTTTTTGTGAATAACATCATAAAAACAGTTGGCCTACTCTTATGTCATTATAACTTCTTAGCATTCCAAAAAAGGATCGCCAAATCCATATATCATATGATGCAACCGCTTCAAGTATAATTATAGCACCTGTCTTGTGCCCTTTTATTGTCTATGTTATTCCGTTGCACAATTCTTCCACACCCAAAGCATGCAATATATATTCCCTACCATCCATACAAAACCCCAAATTTCATTTTGTTTGGTTGGTAGTATAACATCCACAGGTTGGATGTTGTGTATACTCAAGGCCAAATTTTGCTAGTAAAGCTTTTGCAAACTTTATCAAGGCATATTGAGCTATAGAATCATCAAAACAAAGATACGCCACCCAAATATCTTTAGAGAATCCATATGATAATATGTGGAACGCAACAAATCCCTTTTTATGAGAAGACAATACGATGCATCCCAAACCATTAGGTTTTTGGACAAAGTAGTTATTATGAGCGATAACATCATTGCGAATGCAATTAAAAAGGCTATGTTGCATTCAAAAACTTCATCTGAACTTATTATCATTGTACGATGGTTGTGTTCTAAAATAATTATCCAATAAATGGTTGTGACCAATTTTCCTTGACCTATTATGTAATACCCCCTAATTTATCTAGAATAAATAATAAAATAATATTATTTTGAAATAAATAAATATTTGCGAAAATCGGACTTGATTAAATATTTTTATTTAATAATTGCACGGTTGAAATTTTTATTCAGTTATATTCGTGTGTGACTAATTTTTATGTCCGTTGATAGAGCAATTGCATGTAATGTAAAAAAATACATAACTAATGTGTGACACAATTTAAACGTACCCATTTTCGACAAAAATAATTTGGGACATATTTCGGGACACATATGGGCTCGTTTAGATGATTTAGACCTTTCCAAATAGTCTTGGGTCAATAGTATATAGGTTGGGGAACTTTTAGGCTAGTTGGATTATGAATTCGGGTCCATTTGGGGGTCCAAAAATTGGATCTTAAGCCCAACTCGGGATTAGTCATTAATTAGTATTTATCTGAGGGTAAACCACTCCCTCACTATCATTCCATAAAATCTAAAAACAACAGTTAACGGAGGAGGAAAGGAGACGGGCGAAAAGAGAGGAAAAGATCAAGGAACCAAGGAAAAATCAAGGGGATTTCAAGGGACTTTCCTCCACAAATATTTAAGGCAAGAATTATCTTGCTTAATTTATGTTTCCAATATATTTCTTGATGCATCATAATTGCACCTTAAATTTCTGGGATTTAGGTTTGAATATGATTGATTTTATGATGAACAATGCATATAGAGGTCTAAATTTAATGTAGAAATTGTCCCAAAAATTTAGGTATCGTAAATCTGAAAATTGATGGTAGAATTCGTAGGGTTTTGATAGTTAAATTTAGGATATTTGACTAATTGATGTAGACGATATTACTGTTAAATTCATTGACTGAATTTTAATATAAATCTCATGAAAGATGTTGCCCTATCATGAACTCAATAAGATTAAAATCTGAAAAATGTTTCAATAGATTAAGACCCTTAATAAATACAAATTTTGGGTTTAAGTACATGGTTTTTTGGGTTGATATTTGTATTTATCAATTGGTTTCTGTATATACAAATTCTGGGTTTGCGTATAATTATTTCTAGGTTGGGAATTGCACATGGGAAGGAAAGTTGGTGAAGCAACGTGAGGGAGAAGACGACGGGGTCACTCAAACGACGTCGTAGGTCATTTGAGCGACGTAACATGTCGTGTAGAAGATACCACTCTTGTTTGAGCGACGTGAATGGATTTTTGGTTTCCATGAATTGGCCTGGGCTTGGTTTGGTCGCTGAAATTGGTTTGGTTCACTGAATAGGAGTAAAATAGAAATTAAAGAGGGAAATTTTAACTAGTTGGTTAAGTAATGATATGCCCACATTTATTTTGTAATAATTATAGTTAACTAATTGGTTAAGTAATTATTATATGGAGTGGAATTAATCATTTATTAGATGGTACATGAAAATGTTATGGACTTTAGTTTGGCTTTCTACTATAATTATGGAGTAATTACATATACATATTATATGAGATAATAATATGTACTATTATGTATTTGTGTGGACATACCAATATTCATATATTGTCCTATCAGCTCGGGGGTTTGTGCGTTCGGGCCGGGTACCACATGTTCGCACATGTGGGATTGACGTTGTGTAGGTAATATATGTACTACGTGGAGGGGCCATCTACGAGAGGTGGATGTTGTCGTTGACCCAACTTGTGTCACCGCTAGGTATGGGCCGTGAATAAGTATCCTGCGTAGGGATCACCCCCAATTTATGTGTTCTTTTTTATGTTCGCTTAATATAAGAGGTTCTTCCAGAGTTGTCGATGGAGTATGAATTAGACACTGATGGTAGATGCCTTTGTGTGTCAAATATATGAAATGACATATATAAATAAATAACCGAATTGTAATAATATAAATTTAATTGTCTAATAATGTGGACAATAATTATATTCTTGACCCTATAATGAATAATAGATGTTTATGCCTTACATGTGAAACTTATGAGATTGGGATAAAGGGGTATTGGCAATTAAATATAGTGGTTACATTTAAATATTTAATTATCTATACATCCATTTTTATAAAATTGAGACGATGTCATAATCATTTCTTGGGGCGTATTGGGATTTGAATAATATAACATTTAACTAAGGGGTGAGGTGTTAAATGCATGTGAGTGACAAAGGGGGGATATTTATTTTGCATGGACTATATTATTGCATCATAAATTAATTAAGTTAATTCTTTCATACCTAGGGCTTTGTCCCAAATTTAAATATTTTCCACCTTAGGTGCTACTAGACAGGGATAGCTGGATTGTGCTATAGCAGTCTTGAAGTCTCACTTGTTCTTCAGTTTTCAGATCAATCGATTCTAGCATAGGTGCTTTTCATGCTGATGTTATACATTTATTTGGAACATTTTTCATGGCATAAACCCGAGACTTCTTTACTTTATGTTGGTTGAGACTTTTGTTATATTGGTTGGATTTATTATTTAATTTGTGGTGGTTCGAATCAATTTAATTATGATGGACTTATTCTTAATATTCTGAATGCGTTTTTTTAGAAAAATAATTATTTATATTTGTATTTGTGCTAAGGATGGTATATATTGAAAAACAAACCCTATATTCGGCGTATCGTGCCTGACCAGCCTTTACGTGAAAAAAATAGGGATTGTTACAGTTGGTATCAGAGCACGGTTCTAGTGTCCTTAGGATCTGTGTTGGGTTCATTACGTTCTGCGTTGAGTTCTTTGATGTGTAGAGCATATACTTAGGGTTCATTGTATTCTTATGTTGGTACTAATTCGAATCTTATTTGCTTTTTGGTGGAAAATAGACACAGGGCTGACCAAAGCAAGTAGTTCCCCAGGTTGACAAGGAGGAGGCTCACCCGGAGACACCATAGCCACCATAAGCCCCACAATTGATTACCCACACTGAGATAGCCACCATTGTGTCTCAGGCGGTCTCTATGGCTATGCAAGCCATGCTTCAGTACTTCCCACCGCCACATGGACCTCAGTAGCCACCACTACCATAACAGGTGGCTATACCGGCACAGGCACTGGGTTACATGTAGGACAGAGCGAGGGAGGCCTTTGTTAAGGGACAACCTCCAGAGTTCGCAGGCGGTTATGATATATTGGTGGCGAGTAGGTAGAAGAAGGATGTTGAGAGGCACTTATGGATAGTTGAGTGCACACCAGTTCAAAAGCAGATGCTACCTTCGTTCAGATAGGTGGGGACGCCCCTCAATAGTGAGAGGAGGTTATGACTGTTGTTGAGAGGGACAACCTCACTATTGATAAGTTTGGGGAGAAGGTTTAGGGTGAAATACTTTCCTCTAGCCACGCATTCTGAGATGATGATTATGTTCACAGAGCTAAAGCAGATGGGGTGTACTATCACGGAGTACGAGGAGGACTTCAACTCCCTCTTATAGTTCGCCAGGGAAGATGTATGTACTTAGCAGATGAGGATGGATAGGTTTATTACGAGATCAGTATGGTATATCAAGAAGGATCTTCTGGAGAATCCAGCCTTCACGATATATATTCAGTTGGTTAATGCTGCACTTCTCCATTGCCAGGATCACATGCCATATCTGAAAAATAAGGGAGAGAAAGGTCACGGAGGAGAGCCGTCTAGCTAGCAGGGGAAAGCGAGCGAGGGAAGGGGATCTGGGGCCCAGCGGCATAGGGTCTCCCCATCCATTGATCAGAATAAGAAATTTAGAGGTGTTGATGACCAACAGATTCAGGGCCAGCAGTAGAGGCCACCAGGGCCGGGGACAGTAGATAGAGGACAGTAGGGCTAACGATTTGAGCGGGGTCCATTTGAGTGAAATTTTTATACATGTGGTGAGAGGGGTCACACTTAGAAGAACTGTACTCGAGGAGACCAGACAACCCAGGGGAAGGGAGGCAGTAGGAGACAACAGGCGCCATAGGGACAACGCCCATCGATTTCGGCTCAGGGAGCCGATGTACTAGCCGCTCCAGCGCCCGTCTCCCACCTCAGAGGCAACAACCATTGTAGTATGAGTGGGTCTATCATGTTATAGCTGCAGACTGTCCAACACTGCCACAAGCAGTCGAGGGTATGTGTCCCATTTTTGGCCATATTGGTCTCATTCTTTTCGATACGGGTGGATCTCATTATTTTGTTAGCACGGAGTTTGCACAAGAGATGCATATGATAGATTTTTCATCGGATATTGTTTTACGTATAGACTCACCAGTGCATAGAGGGGAACCCATATGGTCAGTATGTCGGGGCATCGGTATTGAGATAGGTCGACTCACCTTTGTAGTTCATTTATTAGTATTTGACATGCGCAAGTAAGACTTTATTTTAGGTATGTACTAGCTAGCTACATATAGAGCATGTGTGGATTTCTATTGGAGTTCCATCATCTTCACCATTCTGGGGCAAGAGATGTACCTATTTGCGATGCCTAACCCCGGGGGTGGGTCGAGCACGCATTTGTATTACGTCAGGGATGATACTTCTTCAAAGATTATGGTGACACTAGATTCCATTCCGATTGGGATGGAGTTTTTTATGTTTTTGGAGAGATTATGGGGTTACCCCCTAGTCGGGAGATCGACTTCGTGATTGGCTTATTTCCTTACACAAGACCTATTGCCTGTATTCTTTATCGGATGGCTCTGTTGGAGATAAAGGAGCTACGGGAGCAGATTGAGCAGTTGTTAGGGCAGGGGTTTATCAGGATGAGTACTTCACCCTCGGGTACTCCAGTGTTATTCGTCGGATGGATCTCTATGGCTTTGTGCTAACTATTGGGATTTGAACAAAGTCACTATTTGAAATAAATACCCACTGCCATGTATAGATGATTTATTTGACCAGCTGAGGGGTGCTACATAATTTTCAAAGATTGATTTGAGGTCGGGTTACCACCAGTTGAGAATCTGGGAGTAGGACATCTCAAAGATAGCCTTTCTTACTAGATATGGATCATACGAGTTTTTATTGATGCTATTTGGGGTAACAAATGCACTGCCATTATTTATGGACATAATGAACCGAGTGTTCAAGGATTATTTGGATCGGTTTGTTATCCTGTTTATAGACAATATATTGATTTATTCTCAAACTGCAGAGGAGAACATATCATCAGTTGTAGGCGAAGTTCGATAAATGCGGGTTTTGTCTAAGAGAGGTATAGTTCTTGGGCCATATTGTGTCCGAGCGAGGGATATCCGTGGACCCAAGGAAAGTTTCTGTCGTGATGGAATGGGGACATCCCACTACTCCCACCGTGGTGCGTAGCTTCTTGGGATTGGCGGCGTACTACTGTCGATTCATTTAGGGTCTCTTCAAAATAGTCATGCCCTTACCAAAATTAACTAAGAAGAGGATACCATTTGTTTAGGATGAGATATTCCAGCAAGCGTTTAAGGAACTGAACACTAGATTGACTACAACACCGGTTCTGGCATTTCTATCACACCACAAACCCAAATATATTCTAATAATTTCATTTGTATTATGATTAGATCATAATTATCAGTCCCTTCGAAATATAATTCATTTATCAATATTTTTTTCCATGTACAATAAACATAGTCATGTTCTCTGTACCATAACATAATTAATATTAGGGTCATAATTAAGTGAACATGCCATACTATGATTGACTACGATTAAATATTGCAATATTTAAATCAATCCATGATAACTTCGTATATAAGATGTTCGAGTGTAGTAAATCCTCAATGTGACAATAACAAACCCCCCATGTCTAATCCCTGGATCTTTCTAACGGTGAAACTATCAAATCACTGATCATATGATATCCTAGCTGGCAGCGTACAACCCTGAAAATATCAAAATATAAACCATAAGCATTAAGCTTAGTGAGGTACTCTTTCCCTCTAATGAAATAACAGTTCTATATCAAATCTGCGGATATTAAATCCAACCAATCCTGCCATGCAATGAATTAACATTTATATATCAAATATGTGGATATTAAATCCAACCATTCATGCCATGCAATGAATTAAGAGTTATATATCAAATATGTGGATATTAAATCCAACCAACCCTGCCCGTTGGTAATAACAGGTGCCCGTTGGAAATAATAAATCCTGGACCATAAGACCCAAATAATTCTGCCTATTAGCAATGATATTTCTGCCCATTGACAATATTATTTCTGCCCATTGGCAATAGTAATTCTTCCCATTGGCAATAAGAAGTTTTCCCATTGGCAATAGTAATTATGCCCATTTTCAATAGTAAGTCTGCCGATTGGCAATAACAAATGCTGGATCATAAGATCCAAACAATCCTGGATATTTTAATATCCAAACAAATTCTGAATACCGAAGTATTCAAACCAATCCTGGATCATAAGACCCAAACAAATCCTGGATATTTTAATATCCAAACAAATCCTGTATATCGAAGTATTCAAACAAATCCGCTCTTAGAGCAATATCCATATTTATATATGAAACAAATCATAAGTACACTTACCTTAGTAATTTAACAAGCTTTCCCTTTTCCTTTGTCTGACACTTGTTCAACCAATTGCTCTTCCATTCCTATCATTCTTGAAATATTAGTATCATCATAAGAATATTAACAATTCAAAGAATAACTTGAATATAACTCAATTCATAAGCATCATATGATTTTATTCAAATCATTCATCATAAATAAAGTCGCATCTAGATTCATGCTATGATATCTAACATATCCAAATTATAGCCTAAACCTATTTTAATTATTCTTGATAATCCAATCTTCATCATATTAGGTTTCCAACACAAAAGATGGCACATCATTTCAAGTTTTCTAGAGAAAAATATGCCCATTTCTTTATCACATAGCAAATCTTCCCTATAGGCTCCTCCATCGTTCAATCAAATTCCAGGAATTTTCATAATTTTTCTACATCATAACTTCCTATGATATTTCACCCAACATCAATAAACATATTGAAAAATATAAAATTAAAGTTTCATAAATTTTAAGTTTCATTTTCTATGTCAAGCAAAACATCGACACATGGCGTGCATACTTTTACCCTTGGGGCGGATTTTATACCCGAACTTCAAACTCTCACCAAAGATTCATTTCTGGGTATTTTCATAGAATTTTAGGATATGTTTCACATATATGAGTCTATCTTAATTTCTAATTGGAATTAATCAATTCCAGTAACTATACAAAAATATATGGAAGTTTGAATAAACCAGGTTACTAAATGAAGCAATATACATGATTTACACGTTCAACTTTGCTTAAACTCATAGCTATCCATACATATACCTCAATACGTGGAAGTTTAGTAAAAAATGATGATTTATATCATTTCAATCAGTAATATAAGAAAAATGATAAGATTCACGTGTAGAATTACCTTAGGGACGTTTACGTAATTTTTTATGATTTTTTCTCCAACGTTTCCTTGCCTTTCTCTTCCCAAACTTCACGGTTCTCTCTCCTTAGGATAAAACTCCTCCATGGATGAAATATTCTGAAGTATGAGCTCATTTTAATCCTTTAAACTCGTCCAAAACCCACCTCCTTCTTTAACCAATCAAAATCCTCCATTTGTTAGCCTAATAAGACGAAATATCATTTAACGAATAGATAAATTTTCCCCTGCTTCGTAATTCCAGTATAACTTCTTGCTAGGACCTCAATTTAACCCATCGTTTGTCGTTTTACAAACCTAACTCATATATCTACAGCTATATAGTTTTTACCTTAAGTCAATTATTATTTTATAAGGGTCAAAACTAGTCTCCAACATGAATATTTCTATCGAAACTTCAAAATTTTATATTTGTAACTAATTCGATATTTCATGCTTTTTGAAGGTAAGATTAGACTAAATATATAACTTAACATTATATATTAATAACACATTAGACATATCACACAAGCTAAGCATGATTTAAGCATAATTAATCATAATTATATTCAGATTGTCACAATTCTCCCCCCATTGGGAAATTTCGTCCCCCAAATTGACATACCTTTGTTTTTCGAATCAAAGAAATACGTATAATGCACCTTCACCTATCCCATGTAGATTCGTCCATAGAATGCCTTCTCCACACAACTTTCACAAGTCGGATCACTTTGGATCTCAATATTTGTTCCTTCCTATCCACGATAGCAAGTGGTTCTTCCACATAACTAAAGTCTTCCTTCAACTCAATAGGTTAAACAACTAACACATGTGATAGATCCGCTACATACTTTCTCCACATAGAAACATGGAAAATATCATATAATTGGGCTAATTTCAGTGGCAATGTAACTTGAAGGCTACCACTTCGACTTTCTTAAGGATTTTATAAGGTCCAATGTAGCGTGGACTTAATTTTCCTTTCTTTTCAAACCTCATAACTCCTTTCCATGGGGATATCCGAAGAAATACATAATCCCCTTTCTGGAATTCCAAATCTTTTCATCGTTTATCCACATAACTTTTCTGTCTGCTTTGAGATGTTCTCATTCAATCTTGAATAATCCTCACTTTTTCAGTGGTGACTTCAACCAATTTTTGACCCTCTATCTTCCTTTCATAAACTTCACCCCAACATACCGGTGTACGACATCATCTATCGTACAATGCTTCGTATGGAGCCATACCAATAGTAGATTGAAAACTATTATTATATGTGAATTCTATCAAAGGAAAATATTCATCCCAATCACCTTTGAAATCAACCACACAAGCTCTAAGCATATCTTCCAAAATTAATATTGTCCTTTCAGACTACCCATCTGTTTGGGGATGAAAAGTCTTACTAAAATTTAAGTTAGTACCCATAGAATATTGCAAACTATCCAAAAATCTAGATGTAAAAGTAGGGTCCCTATTTGAATCAATAGAAATAGGTTCTCCATGCAATCACATAATTTCATTAATATATAATCTAGCATACCTATCAACTGTATATGTAGTCTTGACTGCTAGAAAGTGAGCTGACTTGGTTAACCTGTCTACCACCACCCAAATCGAATCTGACCCCTTATAAGATCGAGGATGCCTAACCACAAAATCCATCGTTACATAATCCCATTTCCACTTTGGTATTGGCAATGGTTGAAGCAAACCCTCAGGTTTCTGATGTTCCACTTTTACTTGCTAACATGTAAGGCATCTAGCAACAAAATCATCTATTTCCTTCTTCATATTATTCCACCAATAATGCTCTTTTAAATCCCTGTACATTTTAGTACTACCAGGATGCATAGCATAAATGGAATTATGAGCCTCATCTAAAAGTTTCACTTTTAATTCATCCACATTAGTCACACATAATCACTTCTTATACAATAAAGTGCCATAATTAACAATACAAAAATCATCAACCTTATCATCTCGGACATATTTTCGTTTTTTCTAAAGAAAAGGATCCTGACTTTGCAAATAGCGAACACGGGTAGCTAAGAAAGGCCTCACGTTTACATGAGCAACGAATCTGTCCCCATCTACTAGATTCAATTTCACTCCCATCAATCTCAACTCCATAATATGAGAAACTCTAGCACACTGAATGCAAGATAACCTTCCCGAAGCCTCTCTACTCAAAGCATCTGCAACTACATTCGCCTTCCCCGGATGGTAGTGAATTATACAATCATAATCTTTAATTAACTCTATCCACCGCCTCTGCCTCAAATTCAACTCCTTCTGAGTAAATAAATACTTAAGACTCTGATGGTTAGTAAATAAATAGATTCATGCTACGATATCTAACATATCCAAATTATAGTCTAAACCTATTTTAATTATTCCTAATAATCCAATCTTCATCATATTAGGTTTCCAAAAAAAAGACGGCACATCATTTCAAGATTTCTAGAGAAAAATATGCCCATTTCTTTATCACATAGCAAATCTTCCCTATAGGCTCCTCTATCGTTCAATCAAATTCCAGGAATTTTCATAATTTTTCTACATCATAACTTCCAATGATATTTGACCCAAAATTAATAAAAATATTGAAAAATATAAAATTAAAGTTTCATAAATTTTAAGTTTCATTTTCTGTGTCAAGCAAAAACATCGAACACGTGGCGTGCAAACTTTTACCCTTGGGGCGGATTTTATACCCGAACTTCAAACTCTCACCAAAGATTCATTTCTTTGTATTTTCACATAATTTTCGAATATGTTACACATTTATGAGTCTGTTTTCATTTCCAACTAGAATTAATCAATTCCAGTAAGTATACAAAAAGATATGGAAGTTTGAATAAACCAGGTTACTAAATGAAGCAATATACATGATTTACACGTTCAACTTTACTTAAACTCGCAGCTATCCATACGTATACATCAAGACGCAGAAGTTTAGTAAAAAATGATGATTTCTATCATTTCAATCAGTAATATAAGAAAAATGATAAGATTCACGCGTAGAATTACCTTAAGGACGTTTACGTAATTTTTTATGAATTTTTCTCTAACGTTTTCTCGCCTTTCTCTTCCCAAACTTCACGGTTATCTCTCCTTAGGCTAAAACTCCTCCATGAATGAAATATACTAAAGTATGAGCTTATTTCAAGATATTGAAGTCAGACAAAACCCACCTCCTTCTTTAACCAATCAAAATCAACCATTTGTTAGCCTAATTAGACGAAATATCATTTAACGAATAGATAAATTTGCCCCTGCTTCGTAATTACAGGATAACTTCCGTTTAATATACCGTTTGTCTTTTTGTAAGGACATTTTTCTCATGTCCAACATGTTACATTCATGTATGTCGTACGCCGCTACATTTGGCACGTCACCTCACGATCTCACATGACGGCCTCTATCCGAATTCCAGGAATCAATCATTCAACATCTCCATTAATGTGTCCTACATCTGCCTCAACGACTTCACGTTCTAAGATTTTAGGGACTTAATGCAAGTGGTACGCAAGAGAAGTCAAAACAGTGAAAAAAAGGCTCGATAAGAGATTCAAGGGTATTTTCGTAATTTTACAGCCCCCGTTTGGAGGACCGGTCAACTGGAAAGTTGAAGAGCTTGCCGTAACAAAGATACTGGAAGAAACGGCACCTCAATCCAAGCTACGGTGAACAAGTTATGGCCTGTTGAAAATGGAGATATGTTCATTGAAAAGTCTGGAAATTTTTCTAAGTGTTTAAATCCTTTTTCCAGCACACTTTCCCGAACCCAGACCCAAACCGGTTCGGGGGGGGGGGGCGAACCGGTTCGCAGGGGTACCCGAACCGATTCGGGGTACCTGTACGCTGGATAGAATTTCAGCAGTTTAAAATCGTGGGTCTCTTCATGTATTTCCCTAAATACCAACTTCGGGAGAGTTGTTTTGTAAGACTTTAGGAGACGAATTTGAGAGTCCAAATACACCTAGTCTTCATATTTTGGAGTCCTAAGACTCATGTTTTGATTCACACATCCGTGCCAAATATTTGTGAATCCTTTTGCAACCCAAGAACACAATTTTGGTTTGTTCAACCCTTGTGGAGGAGACCGTTCTTCTTCTTCATTGCAGCCCTACTGGAAAGGGATAATTCCAGCCGCGACTACAGAATCCGATACCCGAGGGTAATTCTTAGTCAACTTGTATTTTCATTGTAATCCGATTGTAAGCCGTTTTCTTACAAATTATAGTGAAAATAAATGGTTTTGCCCCTGAGGGGGATTTTTCCTTAATTACATGTGTTTGGATGTTCTTGCGTAGATTATCAATTTATTCAATCACATACTGCTGCATGTTTAGGGTTTGTTTGTGTTAAAAGGGTTTTATATATAACTTGATCATTTGAACGCGAGCACACACTCTTCAAATTGGTATCAGAGCGGGTTACGCCAATTTATCGCGTGATCCTGATTTTTCAAGGATCTACTTTCAGAGCCTGTTGCACTAAGTTATTTCTGATTTTGCACAAAAATGGATTTTGATGGTTTTGATGATCTTCGATGTCAAATTTTTGAAAAAATTTGGAAAATTCACATAAACTCTTGTTTTAAATCTTCTGTTGAAAACGAATCTGAGAGGTGTCCTTGTTGTGAGGGTGTTGGTCACACGTTACATGAGTGTACCAAAAATTTAAAGAAGAAATTGAATAAACCGATTTCTCATGTTTCTACCCTTAGTGATTGTTATTCGGAAGAAGAAGTGTTTTATGCTTCAAGGCGAGAGTTTCCCATCCATGTGATTAGTGATGATAGTGAAGGTGATGGGAGTGTGGATGAAAGTGAGGAGGAAAGTGTAGATGAGCATGACTTGCAAACTGCTTTCAATGAACTTTATGCTGAAACTTTGAAAACAAAGAAAGAAAATTTGAAATTGAAAGCTCAGTTGAAAGAGTGTGCCATAAAAAATAATGATTTTTTAGTTGAAGAACTTAGGGCTCATGTGAAAATTTTGAAAGAGAAGCTTGAGTACGTCGAGGGTGAGAGAGATAGTCTTATAGGGTTGATGGAGACTATGAAAAAGCAGCTTTTAGAGTGTGAGGATTCTAGACGAGTACTTGAATCTAGGATAGGTGAACTTGAGGTGAAATTGAAAGATTCAAGTAAAGTGAAATTTGATTTGGATTCTAGGTCTGAAAAACTTGATAAGATTTTAGGCACAGTCGAGATCAAAACGGATAGGGGCGGGATTGGTCTTGAAAAATATGTTGCACCCATTCCCACACGTGTGAGAGAGCCTCCTAGGTTTGTTAAGAAAGAGGCACCTAAAGTTGTTAGGAAAGCAACCCTTAAGAACATTTTGAGAGAACCTTCTAGGATCATTAGGAGAGACCCACCTAGGAAAATTCGGAAAGAGCAACCGATAAATTTGAGGAGAGGGCCACCTTTAGGTAACACACACCGCCCGATTTACACTTGCACACATTGCGGTACGCAAGGTCATCTTAAGCGATTTTGTTACAAGCTTTTAAATGGACCTAGGAAGGTTAATGAAAGAATAAATTCGATTCCCAAAACCCCCACACTTTGTTACACATCAATTTGGGTTAGAAAATCGGATTTAGAGGCTTATGGTTTATTTGTCCACGATTCCCATTTGCTTGCACGTGATTCACCCCATGTGAAATCTTTTGGCTGATTGTGGTTGCATGTTTGTCATACACTAGTTGTGGTTTCATGATATATTTTTACTAGTGTGATGACCTGTACTTTTTGTATAAATTCTTATTTTTGAATTTTTTGAAAAATACAAAAAGATTTTATTTTGATAAAATTTTGAGAAAATCCAAAAAGATTTTTTTATTGCACCGTTTATGGATGAACACTTTGGATGACCAAGTCACAACATCATTCCATTTTTTTCATGTGACTATTTGATAGTGTTTTGAGATAATAGGTCAATTCATCCTTGTGCTTTATAATGTTTGGAGTCATTAAGATGTAATTAAGTGTTACTTCCTACATGTTTGACTCATGTTTCCTTTATTGCACACATGCACGGATTTGTTTGATTATTGTGCTTGTCTTATCACATGTTGGTTTGGTGTTTTCATCTCAATCCTGTCTTTAAAACAAACCAAGCGCGATAATTATTTATAAGGAAATTGTGCATATAAAAACCGTGTTGTGAGTTTGTGTGCTTTGTTTGAATAACGGGGAGGGGCTGCGAAAGGTAATTATCTATCCTTTGCGCAAAAGCCACCGTTAAAAAGGATCTAAAAATTGAGGAATTTTATGATCCGAGGTCCAAAGAGGTTAAAAGAGCCCGAAAAAATTGAAAGGCAATAAAAAGATATTCATGCCAAAAAGGGGCCGTTTAGGTTTTTGCACCAATTCTCCAATGTTTGAGAATTTAGATTACCTCTAAAAGAATATATATATGAGGGAGTTTGGTTGGAGAATTAAAACGGGTTTGCACGTCCTTGAAATTTTTGAAAATGCGTTATATAGTTTTGGACGTTATTGGTGTGAAAATCATTTGACTTTGATTTGTTGATTTGCATAAAACGATGTCATCTAAATTCAACAAACGTTTACACTTAAGGATACCTTTGATGTTCATTCGTTAGGAGTACACGTATGCATCGTGCACATATGATTGATTGAGTTGATTTACCTATCGAATGTGTTCACACCCATTCATTCCATTTCCATGACTTGGTTGTTTGAGTCTAAATCCATGGTGTGATTTCTGTTTCATATTTGTTCATATTGGTATCTTATTTTGGTATGAAAAATTTGAAAAATTCAAAAATAGTTTGAGAATATTTGTTTGAGCATCTCCTTGCAAGAGCACGATTACCATATTATTTGATGCCCTGTTTTGTATACCGTGACACCCTGATTTTGCTTATTTGATTCATTCTTCTCATCTGTCTATTTGGGGACATCATAAAAAGGGGGAGAAAGAATTATCATATTATGGAGGAGTTTGAATTTTGGAGGAGTTTTTGAGATGTTGCTTATGTTTTTATCATATATTTATATCCATGTTATCTCATTTCAAACTCGATATGTCACGTGGTATTTGCTTTGTCTCATGTGTGTAGGTATGAAGATTGAAGATCTATATGTTGCACACCCTGATGAGAAAAGATTTGAGATTCCTGAAGATTTGAATAACAAACGATGAAGACTATTCATTTGTACCTTTTCCAGTTTTGGGTTCATGGGAGGGTAGATTTGTATAGGCAATTTCATATTTGATAATTCGGATTTTTTATGTATGTACCGGCATAGACATAGGGGGAGATTTCTAAGGACATTTTTCTCATGTCCAACATGTTACATTTATGTATGTCGTACGCCGCTACATTTGGCACGTCACCTCACGATCTCACATGACGGCCTCTATCTGAATTCCGGGAATCAAGCATTCAAAATCTCCATTAATGTGTCCTACATCTGCCTCAACGACTTCACGTTCCAAGATTTTAGGGACGTAATGCAAGTGGTACGCAAGAGAAGTCAAAACAGTGAAAAAAAGGCACGATAGGAGACTTCAAGGGCATTTTCGTAATTTTACAGCCACCGTCCGGAGGACCGGTCAACTGGAAAGTTAAAGAGCTTACCACAACAAAGATACTGGAAGAAACGGCACCTCAATCCGAGCTACGGTGAACAAGTTATGGCCCGTTGAAAATGGAGATATGTTCATTGAAAAGTCTGGAAATTTTTCTAAGTGTTTAAAGCCTTTTTCCAACACACTTTCCCGAACCCAGACCCAAACCGGTTCGGGGGGGCGAAACGGTTCGCAGGGGTACCCGAACCGGTTCGGGGTACCTGTACGCTGGATAGAATTTCAGCAGTTTAAAATCGTGGGTCTCTTCATGTATTTCCCTATAAATACCAACTTCGGGAGAGTTGTTTTGTAAGACTTTAGGAGACGAATTTGAGAGTCCAAATACACCTAGTCTTCATATTTTTGAGTCCCAAGACTCATGTTTTGATTCACACATCCGTGCCAAATATTTGTGAATCCTTTTGCAACCCAAGAACACAACTTTGGTTTGTTCAACCCTTGTGGAGGAGACCGTTCTTATTCTTCGTTGCAGCCCTACTGGAAAGGGATAATTCCAGACGCGACTACAGAATTCGATACCCGAGGGTAATTCTTAGTCAACTTGTATTTTCATTGTAATCCGATTGTAAGCCATTTTCTTACAAATTATAGTGAAAATAAATGGTTTTGCCCCTGAGGAGGATTTTTCCTTAATTACATGTGTTTGAATGTTCTTGCGTAGATTATCAATTTATTCAATCACATACTGCTACATGTTTAGGTTTGTTTGTGTTAAAAGGGTTTTATATATAACTTGATCATTTGAACGCGAGCACACACTCTTCACTTTTAATAAACCTAACTCATATATCTACAACTATTTTAGTTTTTACCTTAAGTCAATTGTTATTTTATATGGGTCAAAACGAGTCTCCAACCTGAATAGTTCTATCGAAACTTCAAAATTTTGTATTTGTAACTAATTTGATATTTCATTCTTTTTGAAGGTAGGATTAGACTAAACATAATAACTTAATAATATATATATTAATAACACATTACCCATATCTCACAAGCATGATTTAAGAATAATTAATCATAATTATATTCAGATTATCACAGTTTCCTCAGGCATGGGTTGATTGCAGACTCTATACAAATGCGTCCCTAAGGGAACTTGGTGTGGTTTTGGTGCAGGAGGAAAGGCCTAAAGCTTATGATTCCCAAAAGCTTAAGACTCACGAGTGACATTACCCTACCCACTACTTGGAGTTATCAGCCGTGATTTTTACCGTGCGAGTGTGGAGACACTATCTCCTGGGGGAGAAATTTCATCTTTTCACGGACCACAAAATCCTACAGTATTTGTTCATACAGTGGGAGATGAACATGCGATAGAGGAGGTGTCTTGAATTTATGAAAGATTATCAATTCAACATTCAGTAACACTTAGGGAAAATGAATGTTGTGGCGGATGCGTTGAGCCGCAAGCCGTTTTTGGAGAAGGCGACAGTGTGGAAGGAGAAGTGGAAGTCACTTTGTGGCGAAGATGACCTAGCCCGCGCATTTATGTCAGTTCTTACCATCACCCCCGAGATTATTATTCGGGGGGTGAAGGTGGAGATCAGCTTTTCCAGGAGCAGGTGAGACAGTTGCTAGCCAAGGGGGTGGATCACTTTTCTATTGGGTCAGAAGGTGGTTTTAGATTCTAGGGGAGATTGGTTATTCCAAATGATGAGGATCTAAGGCAATTCGTTATGTCGGAGGCTCACAATTCACTTTTTACGGTACATGCCGAAGGGGATAGAATGTACCATGACATTCTTTGTCAGTACTAGTGGGCCAGGATAAAAAAGGATATAGCCGAGTATGTGTCTAGGTGTGCTACATGTTAGCTGGTGAAGGAGGATCACGAACATCCTACATGTGTTTTACAGCCTTTGGCTATCCTGGTGTGGAAATGGGAAAGCATGTCCATGGACTTCATCATTGGGCTACCTACTTCGCAGAGGGGGCACGATTTGATATGGGTGATTATCGAGAGATTAAAAAAGGTGGATCATTTCTTAACAGTTCGTAAGATTACATCTCCGAGCATTACGCCAGACTCTTCCTTACAGAGATTGTTAAGTTGCATGGGGTTCCACTCAACATAGTGTCAGACAGGGACATGACATTTGCATCCCACTTTTGGAGGAGTTTTTAGTAGGCCTTTAGGGCAGAGTTGAGATTAAGAACGTCATATCATCCTCAGACAACGGGAAGACGAAAAGGGTAAACTTTATTCTGGAGGACATGTTGTGAATGTTAATATTGGATTTTTAGAGGAGTTGGGAGTAGTATTTGCCTTTGATGGAGTTTGCCTGCAACAACATCTACCAATTCATGATAGGGATGGCACCATTTGAGGCACTCTACAAGAGACCTTGTTTTTCACCCCCATGTTGGTTGGAGGTCGGGGAGAACAAGTTGATTGGGCCAAATTTCATTAAGGATACCTCTGAAGAGTGCTGGTGCGATATTAATTTAAATAAATTTGCAAATTCCCAATATAAACTTATTTAATTGGACTCAATTTTAAACCAAATAAAATCATCCCATAACCATGCAACTACGTGTGTGTGTGTGTGTGTGTGTGTGTGTCAAACCATCACAAACAAAGATACCAACTTGCAGATTTCAGGAAAAAATACCCTAAGGGAAAAACCTTTTATTTCACAATGAATTAAATTGTAATTTACAATCACAATGAAATTCGCAATAATTTTACCTCACCAAACCTACATAGACACGCATCCTAGATTCAACAAAGGATCCCACGTAGTGAACCCACACGAACCAGAGTCCAAGCTTCAGTAAAGGAAAACCCTCAAGTAATCCTCAATGACACGAAATCAACATCCCAGTACCATAAAAGGCACCTAAATCAACAACATAAAATTCCAGAAAAAATATGTCTAGGGTTCCACAAAACAATTCACATAAAAGTATTTGGGATTTTGTGAATTGAAAAAAACTAAAAACTTTTAACCCTTAAATGGGAGAGGAAAATTTTCTGCCAAAGCCTGATATTGAAAACAAATTAAATCTCTCTGTGGCAGTTATCGAAACCAAAATAATTCTCTCTCTGTAAAAGTCTTCTCCATGTTTTAAAACTTCTATCAGCCCATTATATAGCAATCGTTGAGGCGGTGGCATGGCTGACAAAAAAATAGCGTCGCTCTAACGAAAGAGACGTTGCTCGAACAAAAGCCTGATCTCGCTCGAAC
This sequence comes from Sambucus nigra, assembly GCA_949130495.1. NCBI lineage: Eukaryota > Viridiplantae > Streptophyta > Magnoliopsida > Dipsacales > Adoxaceae > Sambucus > Sambucus nigra. The sequence goes on along the minus strand of OX422210.1, from coordinate 43,262,411 downwards.
GAGATTGTGATTTTGCTTGAACGATCATAACGTCAATCCCGAGGTTCGCCATAAGACTCAGAAAATTCCGAAAACTTTTTCAAAAACAGAACTTTCGAAATAGCCATAAATCTTTTTATACAAAAACGTTTTTTATATTAAGAAATTTTTTTAATCTCTTATAAAAAATATCTAAACACTTTTAATATGAAATATAAATGAAACTTACACACATTCTTACCAAAATTATTTCATTGGGACTTTAATGTTGAAGAACTTTGATAACCGGACACGTCTTGTTGCATATTTGATCTTGAACATTCTTCGACGGTTGTAGTGGCATACGACATACTCAATTGATAATGGACATTTATAAAATCATGTCCTTACAAATCTCCCCTATGTCTATGCCAGTATAAAATAAAAATATCTGAATTATCAAAACATAAAATTCCTATACAAATCCAATACCCTCCAATGAACCTGAAACTGAAAAGGTACTAATATTGTAGGTCTCAAACTTTTATTCAAGAAAATATTCGACATCAAATCTTCAAATATTTAAGCTTTTTGTCATCAGGGTGTGCAAAAATAATGATCTTCAAGTTTTTGTACCAACACACATGAAACACAATAAATACCTTCGCGACGCATCGAGTTTGAAATGATATAAGAATAAATCGATCAATATAATCAAATCTCCCCCCATAATGAAAAAACTCCCCCATAATTCGTTCTCCCGTTTTTATTTGATCGAAATAGACAAGAAAATGAATAAACAAAATAAACATGGATTTGCATGACAAATATGCATAGAAAATATGGATGAAACCACGCTCATGTAAAAGAGTAACTTAAATGCTTCCAAAAATTATTTTTGATTTTTTTCCATTTTTCATACAAAAATGCAAAAATAATTTTACAAAAAACACACACCGTGAATTTACACTAAGACAACTAAATCATGGAAATGGAATGAATGCGTGTGAGCATATTCGATAGGTAAATCAATGCAATCAAACATAATATATGTGCACGATGAATACATGTACTCCTAACGAATGAATCTCAAAACCATCCTTAGGTGTTGTAAGTGTTTAATTTAAATGACATTGACTCAATCCATCAAAACATCAAAGTCAAGAATGATTCCCACACTAATAACATCTAAAACAATGAATTCTTTTTCATGACGCTGTCAGGATGCGCAAACCCGTTTTTCATTTCTTTTCATCCAAACTCCCTCATAAATAATAATCATTTATTTTTCTTTCGAGGTGGCCCCTTTTTGACATATTTATCTTTTTATTGCCTTTAAATTAGTCCTGGCTCTTTCAAACGGTTGCTTTCATGAGGAGTTAATTTTGAACTCTCGCAAAACCTTTCCTGTGATTCACTCGCCATACTTTGTTGCAATTAAATCCTCACAGTAAACGATTTTTACATTCACTACTTCCATTGTCCAGTTTTATCACATATGGTTCGTTTTAAAGACAGAATTGAGATGACAAAACTCCGAACAATATGTGATAAACAAGTACAATGATCAAACAAATCCATGCGAGTGTGCATTAAAGGAACTTAGGAGTCAAACAAGTAGGAAGTAACAACTAATCACATCTCAATGACTCTAAACATCATAAAGCACAAATAAAATGATGACGCATATCAAAACACTTTCAAATCATCACATGGATATGGAATGAAATTATGACACTGTCATCCTAAATGTCCATTCATATATGGTGCAAAATAAAATAAAAAACTCTTTTTTTAACTTTTTGAGAAATTTTATCAAAATAAAATCTTTTTGAATTTTTCAAAAGTTTTCTCAAAAATAAAACTAATACAAAAAGTACACAAGTCGTAACACTAGAAATAATATATCATGAAACACAACTAGTGTATGATAAACATGCGGACACAATCATCTATATGATGTAGCAAGAGAAGAATCATGTGTAAGAAGACAATAATCAACAAGTCTAACATCTAGTGCCTCTAAAAGTGATTTCCTAACTAAAATATGGGTTTGGGGAACAAGGGGAACACTAGATTTCAACTTCCTAGGACCTTTTCGAAGATTGAAACAAAAAAGTCGAAGGTGACCTTTCCTACCACAATGTCAACAAGTGTAAATAGGTGGAATGACACTTATGGTTTGACCTTTTCTAACGTCCTTGAGATATAATTAACCTCTAAAACAAATAATGATCTTAGCTTTAACACTCGAAACATTAGAACACGGCGAGTCACTACCATTGCTACCAACACTACTCGAGTCTTTCAAATCATTTTTGAACTAGAAAATTTTTTACTCGAGCAAAGAATTAGATTCTTTTAATTTTAGTGACTCCTTCTCTTATTTTTAAATAGCTACTAGAAGGTTATCACGTTCTTTCTTAAAATACGCACACTTACCCCTAAGAGTCTCCTCATGTGCCACAAACTCATCGAGTAAAATATTATGTTCCACTTTGGCACAAACACAAATCCTAGAATTTTTAAAGTCCTTCAATTATTTTTCTAAAAATAGGACTCTATCATCACTCTCCTTTTTAGACAATTTTAAAGTATTAAAGTCATGGTCCAAAGAAACAAAATTTTCACAATAAAAATCTCTTTGATTTTGAACCGTTTGCAAAAGATCCATAGCAGGTTTAAAACAATTTCCTTTTTCCAAAAAATCAATTCTTTTGGCAAACATCAAATTCAAACTATTTAAATCATCCAAACTCTGACTCATGTTATCAAAGGGGGGCATCCGATTACAAAAGTGCTCCATCGAAAAAATTGCGATTTTTCACTAAACAAATTTTTGAAAAAAAAATCAATATCACACACATTTGTGGAAAACAAGGAACACCCGATAACTTAGTGAAACCCGCTCTGATACCAATTTGAAGATTTCCGGTGCAATATAAATTTAAATAAATTCGCAAATTCCTAATACAAACTTATTTAATTGGACTTAATTTTAAGCCAAATAAAATTGGCCCCTAACCATGCAACTACATGTGTGTGTGCATGTGTGCATGTGTGTGTGTGTGTGTGTGTGTCAAACCATTACAAACAAAGATATCAACTCGCAAATTTCTGGAAAAAATCCCCTAAGGACAAAACCTTTTATTTTACTACGAATTAAATCGCAATTTACAATCACAACGAAATCTGCAATAAGTTTACCTCAGCAAACCTACATAGACACAGTGTCTAGAGTCAGCAATGGATCCCACACAGCGAACCAACACGAATCGCAGTCTAATCTTCAGCAAAGGAACACCCTTAAGTAATCCTGAATGACACGTAGTCAACAACCCAGTACCATAAAAGGTACCTAAATCAGTAGCATAAAATTTCAACAAAAATATATCTAGGGTTCCACAAAACAATTCACATAAACATATTTGGGATTTTGTGAATTGAAAAAAAAAACTTTGAAACCTTAAAAGGGAGAAGAAAACTTTCTGCCGAATGCTGATATCGAAAACAAATTAAATATCTCTCTAGCAGTTATCGAAACCAAAATAATTCTCTCTCTGTAAAAGTCTTCTCCATGTTTTAAAACTTTTGTCAGCCCATTATATAGAAATCATTGAGGCGGTGGCGCGACTGATAAAAAAACAGCGTGGCTCGAATGAGAGAGACGTCGCTCGAATGAAAGCCTGATCTCATTCGAACTATACACGTGTTGCTCGTATGACATTGTGATGTCGCTTGAACGATCAGAACATCAATCGCGTGATTCTCCACCAGACTTAGAAAAATTCGAAAAACTTTTCAAAAACAAAACTTTTGAAACAGTTATAAAACTTTTTGTACAAAAACATATTTTATATTTAGAAATTATTTCTAATCTCTTATAAAAAATATCCCAACAATTTTAATATGAAATGTAAATGAAGCTTAAACACATTCTTACGAAAATTATTTCGTCAAGACTTTAACTTTGATAACTGGACCCGCTTGTTGCATATTTGATCTTAAACATTTTTGTACAGTTGTAGCGGTATATGACATACTCAAATGATAACGGACATTTATAAAATCATGTCCTTACAAATATCCACCTATGTCTATGCCGGTACAAAATCAAAACATAAAATGCCTATACAAATCCAATACCCTCCCATGAACCCGAAACTGAAAAGGTACTAAACATGTAGGTCTCAAACTTTTCCTCAAAAAAATCTTCAACATCAAATCTTCAAATCTTTGAGCTATTCTCATCAGGGTGTGGAAAAATAATGATCTTCGGATCTTTGTGCCTACACGCATGAGACAACGCAAATATCTTCGTGATGCATCGAGTTTGAAATGATATAAGAATAAATCGATCAATATAATCAAATATCCCCCAAAATTCGTTTTCCCCCTTTTTATTTGATCGAAATAGACAAGAAAACGAATAAACAAAATAAACATGGAGTTATCACAACAAATATGCATAGCAAATATGGATCAAACTACGCTTATGCAAAAGAGTAACTCAAAAGCTTCCACAAACTATTTTTGATTTTTTTTCCATTTTTCGTACAAAAATGCAAAAATAATTTTACAAGAAACACGCACCATGAATTTACACTAAGACAACCAAATATTGGAAATAGAATGAATGGGTGCGAACATATTCGATAGGCAAATCAATGCAATCAAACATAACATATGTTCACAATGAATACATGTACTCCTAACAAATGAATCTCAAAATCATCCTTAGGTGTTGTACGTGTTGAATTTAAATCACATTAACTCAATCCATCAACACATCAAAGTCAAGAATGACTCCCACACCAATAACGTCTAAAATAATGAATGTTTTTTCACGACACTTTCAGGACATGCAAACTCATTTCTTATTTCTTTCCATCCAAACGCCCTCTTAAATAATAATCATTTATTTTTCTTTCGAGGTGGCCCCTTTTTGCATATTTATCTTTCTGTTGCTTCGGGATCTTTTAAACGGTGGCTTACATGAGGATTTAATTTTGAACTCTTGCAACCCTTTTCTGTGACTCACTCATCATATTTGGTTGCAATTAAATCCCCACAGTAAATGGTTTTTACATGAACTACTTCCATTGTCAAGTTTTATCGCATATGGTTCATTTTAAAAGCAGAATTGAGATGACAATACTCCGACCAATATGTGATAAACAGGTACAATAATCAAACAATTTCGTGTAACTGTTCATTAAAGGAACTTTTGGGTCAAACATATAGGAAGTCACAACTAATCACATCTCAATGACTCCAAACGTTGTAAAGCACAAAAATAAAATGATGACGCATATCAAAATACTATCAAATCATAAAATGGATATGGAATGAAATTGTGACTCGGTTATCCTAAATGTCCATTCATATAAGGTGTAAAACAAAATACAAAACTCTTTTTAACTTTTTCAGAAATTTTATTAAAATAAAATCTTTTTGAATTTTTCAAAAGTTTTCTCAAAAATTAAAACTAATACAAAAAGTACACAAGTCATAACACTAGCAAGAATATATCATGAAGCACAACTATCTTATGACAAACATGGGAACACAATCATCTATATGATATCGCAAGAGAATAATTATGTGTAAGCAGGCACGAATCAACAAGTCTAACATCTAGTGCCTCTAAAAGTGATTTCCTAAGTAAAATAGGTGTGCAACGATGCATAGGGGTTTTGGGAACCAAGGGAACACTAGATTTCAACATCCTCGGACCTTTTCGAGGATCGAAACAAAAACGCCTAGGGTGACCTTTCCTACCACAATGTGAACATGTGTAAACGGATGGAACGACACCTATGGGTTGACGTTTTATAACGTTCTTGGAATATATTGAACGTCTAAAACAAATAATGGTCTTGGCTTTAACAATCAAAACATTAGAACACGACGAGCCACTACCATTGCTACCAACACTACTCAAGTCTGTCAAAATATTCTTTTTCTCCAAATTTTTTTACTCAAGCAAAGAATTAGACTCTTCTAATTTTAGGGATTCCTTCTCTAATTTTTCAATAACTCCTATAAGGTTATCACGTTCGTTCTTAAAATATGTACACTTATCCCCACAAACTCATAGAGTAAAATATTTTTATCCACTTTGGCACAAACATAAATCTTAGAATTTTTAAAGTCCTCCAATTTTTTTTCTAAAAATAGGACCCAATCACCTCTCCCCTTTTTGGACAATTTTAAAGTATTAAAGTCATGGTCCAAAGAAACAAAATTTTCACGATAAAAATCTCTTTGATTTTGAACCGTTTGCAAAAGATCAACAACGGATTTAAAACGACAGTTTTGTTTCTCCATAAAATCAATTCTTTTGTCAAATATCAAATTCAAACTATTTAAATCATCCAAACTCTGACTCGTGTTATCAAAGGGGGGCATCCGATTGTATAAGTGCTCCATCGAAAAAATTATGATTTTCACACAATAAATTTTTGAAAAAAAATCAATATCACATTCTTTTGCGGAAAATAAGGATCACTCAATAACTTAGAGAAACCCGATTTGATAACAAATTGAAGAGTGCCGGTGCAATATCAATTTAAAGAATTTCGCAAATTCCCAATATAAACTTATTTAATTGGACTCAATTTTAAACCAAATAAAATCAGCCCCTAAGCATGCAACTACGTGTGTGTGTGTGTGTGTCTCAAACCATCACAAACAGAGATACCAACTTGCAGATTTCAGAAAAAAATCCCCTAAGGGAAAAACCTTTTATTTTACTATGAATTAAATCGCAATTTACAATCACAATGAAATCTTCAATAAGTTTACCTCAGCAAACCTACATAGACACGCAGCCTAGAGTCAACAATGAATCCTACGAAACGAACCCACACGAACCGCAATCCAATCTTCAGCAAAGGAATACCCTTAAGTAATCCTCAATGACAAGCAATCAATAACCCAATACCATAGAAGGCGCCTAAATTAGTAGCATAAAATTTCAGCAAAAATATGTCTAGGGTTCCACAAAACAATTCATATAAAAGTATTTGGGATTTTGTGAATTCAAAAAAAAAAACTTTGAACCCTTAAGTGGGAGAAGAAAACTTTCTGCCAAAGGCTGATATCGAAAACAAATTAAATCTCTCTCTAGCAGTTATCAAAACCAAAAACAATTCTCTCTCCTTAAAAGTCTCCTCCGTGTTTTAAAACTTCTATCAGCTCATTATATAGCAATCATTGAGACGCTGGCATGGCTGACAAAAAAATAATGTAGCTCAAACGAAAGCCTGATCTCTCTCGAATGAGACATATGTCGCTCGAACGACATTGTGATCTCGCTTGAACGATCAGAATGTCAATCCCGATGTTCGCCATCAGACTTAGAAAAATTCTTAAAACTTTTTCAAAAATAAAACTTTCAAAATAGTTATAAAACTTTTTGTACAAAAACATATCTTATCTTTTGAAATTTTTTCTAATCTCTTATAAAAAATATTCAAATCCTTTAAATATGAAATGTAAATGAAACTTAAACACATTCTTACTAAAATTATTTCGTGTGGACTTTAATGTTGCAAAACTTTGATAATCGGACCCATCTTGTTGCATATTTGATCTTGAACATTCTTCGACGTTTGTAGTGGTATATGACATAATCAATTGATAACGGACATTTATAAAATCATGTCCTTACAATCTCAGAGAAGGTAGAGATGATTTGGTCCAGGATACAGGTTGCCCAGGATAAGTAAAAGAGCTTTATGGATGCGAGCCGGAGACATTTAGACTTCGATGTTGGAGATTAGGTTTTTATTAAAGTGTCTACCATGAAGGGGTGATGAGATTTGGGAATAAAGGGAAGTTGGATCCTCGATACGTTGGACTATTACCTATTCTGGTGAGGATTCGGCCCATAGTATATCGGTTGGGATCACTGGGTCACTTGCAGCAAATGCACGATGTTTTCCACATATCTTCATTGCGGAGGTTTCTTAGAGATTAGGTAGCGTACCAGCAGATTGATATCGACTAGATTGAGCTCTAGCCATATGCTACTTACGAGGAGAGATCGGAAGCAATTTTAGACAAACGGGAGCACCGACTTCGATCCAAGGTTGTTCCTTTAGTTTGGGTGAAGTGGAGACACCATCGGGAGGACGAGTCGACTTAGGAGAGGGAGGACGACATGCGCACAAATTATCCTGAACTCTTCTAGCTAGATACGGACTTTTCTTGATTCTGAGGAAGGAATCCTGTTATTAGGGTGGAAGAATTTAACTCCTTGTAATTTTTCTAGAATAAATTATAAAATAATATTTTTTTTGGAATAAATATATATTTGAGGAAATCGGACTTAATTAAATATTTTGATTTAATAATTGCACGGTTGAAATTGTTATCTAGTTATATTTATGTATGCCTGATTTTTATGTGTGTGGATATAGCAATTGCATGTAATGTAAAAAAATACATAATTAATGTGCAACACAATTAAAAGTACTCATTTTTTACATAAATAATTTGGCACATATTTTGGGGAACTTTTGGGTAGTTGGATTATGAATTCTGGTCCATTTGGGGGTCCAAAGGTTGGCGTTTAAGCCCAACTCGGGATTGGTCATTAATTAGTGTTTAAGTGGGGGTAAACCACTCCTCCGCCATCATTCCAGAAAACCAAAAAACAACAGTTAACGGGAGAGCAAAGGATAAGGATCAAAAGAGAGGAAAAGGGCAAGGAACCAATGAAAAATCAAGGGGATTTAAAGGAACTTTCCTCCACAAATCTTTAGGCAAGAATTCTCTTGCTTAATTTATGTTTCAAATATATTTCTTAATGCATTATAATTGCACCTTAAATTTTTGGGATTTAGGTTTGAATATGATTGATTTGATGATGAACATTACATGTAGAGGACTAAATTTAATGAAGAAATTATCCCACAAATTTAGGTATCGGAAATCTGAAAATTAATGGTAGAAGCCGTAGGGTTTTTACAGTTAAAATCGGGATATTTGACTAATTGATATAGAGGATATCACTGTTAAATTCATGGACTGAATTTTAATATAAATCTAATGATAGATGATTCCCTATTATGAATTCAATAGGATTAAAATATGGAGAATGCTTCCATAAATTAAGACACTTAATAGATATAAATTTTGGGTTTGAGTACATGGATTTTTGGGTTGATTTTTGGATTTATCAGTTGGTTTTCGTATATAAAAATTTCGGGTTTGCGTATAACTATATCTAAGTTTGGAATTGCATCTGGGAAGGAAAATTGGTGAAACAGCATGAGGTAGAAGATGACGGGGTCGCTCAAATGACATCATAGGTCGTTCGAGCGACGTAGCATATCGAGCGAATGATCCCACTCTCATTTGAGCGACGTGAATGGGTTTTTGGCTTCCACAAAATGGCGTCTGGCCTTGGTTTGGTCACATAAATTAATTTGGTTCACTGAATAGGAGTAAAAGAGAAATTAAATAGTGAAATTTTAACTAGTTTGTTATGTAATGATATGCCCACATTTAATTGGTAATAATTAAAATTAACTAGTTGGTTAAGTAAATATTTTATGAAGGGAAATTAAGCATTTATTAGATGGTAAAATTATTAACAAATGAAAATGTTGTGGACTTTAGTTGGGTTTTCTATGAAAAATATGGAGTCATTTCCTATACATATTATATAAGATAATAATATGTATTATTATATTTTTATGTGGACATACCAATATTCATGGCTGTCCTATCGGCTCGGAGGTTCGTGCTTTCGGACCGGGTACCACACGTCACAGGTGGACTTGACGTTGTGTAGGTTATATAGGTACTACGTGAGGGCGCCATCTACGAGAGGTGGGTATTGTTGCTGACCCAGCATGTGTTACCACTAGGTATGGGCCGTGAACAAGTATTCTGCATAGGGACCTCCCCCGATTTATGTGTGTTTTGTGATGTTCGCTTAGGATAAGAGATTCCTCCACACTTGCTGATAAAGTATGAATTAGACACCAACGGTAGATGCTTTTGTATGTCAAATATATGAAAGGACATATATAAATAATTAACCAGGCCATAATGAAATAAATTTAATTGTCTAAGAATGTGGACAATAATTATATTCTTGAACCTATAATGCATAATGGATGTTTATGCCTTATATGTGGAACTTATGAGATTGGGATAAATGGGTATTGACAATTAAATATAGTGGTTACATTTAAATATTTAGTCATCGATATATTCATTTTTATAAAATTGAGACAATGCCATATTCATTTCTTGTGATGTATTGGGATGCGAATAATATCACAATTAGTTGTGGCATGAGGTGTTAAACGCATATGAATGACGAAGGGGGGATATTTATTTTGCATTAACTGTATTATTGGATCATAAATTAATTAAGTTAATTCTTACACACCTCGTGCTCTGACCCGAATTTAAATATTTTCCACCCCAGGTGCTCCTAGATGTGGATAGCTGAATTGTGCTATAACAGTCTTGTAGTCTCACTTGTTCTTCATTTTTCAGATCAGTCGATTCTAGCATAGGTTCTTTTCTTGTTGTAGTTATTTATTTATTTGGAAAATTTGTAAGGGCATAAGCTCGAGACTTCTTTACTTTATGTTGGTTGAGACTTCTGTTATATTGATTGGATTTATTATTTAACTTATGGTGGTTTGGATCTATTTAATTATGATGGACTTATTCTTAACATTTCGAATTCGGGGTTTTTATTAGATAAATAATTATTTATATTTACATTTGTGATAAGGATGCTATTAATTGACAAACAAGCCCTATCTTCTACGTATCGTGCCCGGTCAGCCTTTACGTGAGAAAATAGAGGTTATTACATATTCACCATTTCCCTTATTTTCACTTCCTCACTATCACACACCTTGTTGTGTAATGCATTTGACTGAACCATATGCATGAATGTCACGAAAGCCACATGCTTATTCCCAGCTTGCTTTGCCTATTGAAGATTGAGAATTAACAACTCCTTTAGGTTATCCATTGCTTGAATTTTATAATACACAAAACAAAATACCTCATATTTATATGCTAGTAAACAATTTCCCAACACAAGTTATTGCATTCCATAATTTCCACATATGTACCATTTTTTTTATTTACACAAAATTCCACTTTAACATGCGTGTGCATAATATTACACATATAATCCCATTCTACAACCTACACATCAATATCGTAATTATACAAGTTGAAACCTTATTCCAAGTGCATATTTTTAATATCAAAATGCACAACTTCCCACCATTCTATCGCAACCCAAATCTCTAACATTTGCATGCGATTGTTTCGAGTCTTATATCATATTATAAATTTAATAAAAATAGCCCCTTAATAACTTTTACTCTCCCTAATAAAATTTAAGAAAAATATGATTAATTAAGGTTGAGGAAATATCTAAAACTAATAACCCTTAAGGGGAACACTATAAGTATTCATACCTACAAATAAATCGTCTTAAAAATCTGATTAGCAAATACTCGTTCTTGGTTGTTCTTGAGAAAACTTTATTTGGATCTTCAAAACTTGGATCAAAACTTATTTCTAATGGGGTTTAGGTTTTGTAGAAGAGGGGAGATAATAATTTGGGAGGGTACTACTTTTTTCAGAAGGTTAAATGTGTTTCAAAAAGACTAAACTCGTGCATTTTTAATATAAGAAAAGAGAAGAGTTTAACTCCAACTCAAACTTTAAAAAAATAATCAATCCCGCATCACTGTCGGCACGAAACAGATCAGATTTTAAAAGTCTAAACCCATTCCTTTCTAATACATGAAAAGGGAAGAATTTAACTCCTTCACCAACTCTAAAAAAATAACCAATTCTGCATCACTACCGGTGCGAACCAGTTCGCCCCCAGGGTCGAACCGGTTCGGTAGGACAACTAAATCGAGATCCCCCATTGTTATATATATATATATATATATATATATATATATATATATATCACTACACCAAATTTTTCGGATGATCATTGACCGTGAAATGTCCAACTTGTCAAGGTTAATGACTGTTGACGCGAAAATTCTTCATCTACGAGGACCAATCAGAAAAGGACACATGCCATCCTACGTGGCAATATTCGGCACCCGAGGAGAGTTGGTCGGTACCCGAGGAGAGTTAGTCAACACCCGAGGAGAGTTGGTCGGTACCCGAGGAGAGTTAGTCAACACCCGAGGAGAGTTGATCGACACCCGAGGAGAGTTGGTCGGCATACCAACCAGGAAGATCAAAGGATAACTATGCATTTAATGTGCATTAAATGCAGATGACAATGCATTTAATGAACCTTAATGTACATTTCTACTGTATTAATAGATGACAACACATATCATACCAAGCAATTCAATGAGGATCAACCATCATAGAAGGCCAACAATTAGATTCATTGTATGTAGACATAAATGTCTGAATATATAAAGACATTGTATCTCTTTATCTACCATCACTATAAATACATGTATTCCCTTAGCTAAAGGGAAGGACAATTGAGAGACACCATTCACAAGACACGCAACCTTTCTCTCTATACACCATATTGTGCTATTGTAAACCCCCGGGAATAAAATAACAGTGGACGTAGGCTTTATTCATAGCCGAACCACTTTAAAAAACCTTTGTCTCTTATGTGTTTGATGTGATCACCATTTCATCTTCAATCATCATCTTCATACCTTCATTTTTATCTGTAGTTGTTGCCGATAAGATAACATTGATGCTATTTCTAGTCATCAACAGATTGGCGTCGTCTGTGGGAACGTGTTATAAGCATTGTTCTCCATCAAAAGCTAAGTTTTTATTTTCTATATGTATAATCAATTATATACTGTGCATACATCTTTGGATTCAGTCATGATTTTTATGTTTATATACATAAATTAGTTGTCCAATTTTTATTTAGGAAATCTGCAAAATATTGCATATCATGATTTTAAAAGCATAACTGTTAGATTATTTTTATTGAGAAATCTGTAAAACAGTAAGATTTAAAATCATAATTTTTTACTTGATTCCCAAGTCTAAACTTTATAATGGGGATAAACTTTAGAACGATTCAATATTTTTCATGTACACACTGTTTCATTTTACTAGTTTTGATAAAGTGACCATTCAAATTCAATTCATCTACCAATTGTGTGAATCACACGATAATTTTCATTATTGATTGAGAATTGATAAAACAGAAATATGGGACATCCACCTCTTGATATGAATTGCGGATCTAATTTCAATGATGGATCTAATGCCTCCATAAATTTTTGTGATGGTTGAAGGAGATAGTCATCAACGAGTCAAGAATATATATTTGTTTGATTCTCATGTGTATCAATTTGAGACTCTAAAAGTTAGATTCTGATTATTAGAAGAAACTGAGACTCTGGATTTCATCTTTCTCTCTTTAAGAGATGCCAGTTCTTAAAAATGGCGATTGGTATTCAAACTGCACCTGCACAGGTCAGCGCTATCCAATACCTGGTCGGCAGCCTTATGCTTAGTCGGCAACAGCCGATGACACCTATTATTGGGCCATCATTGGTCGAAAATCATATATGATTGCTCAACTATATCTTATTCTTGGTCCGGCATATTTATTTCTTGATCGGCATCAATGGTCGACCAAAGCCAATTGGGTCAGCAGGTCATTTTGTTGGTCGGTAGCTCTTATATTATGGTCGGCGTTATATATAGTTGGTCGGGGGAAATCAACAGGTGGTCGGCACAGGTTAGCACCATCCAGCGCTAGTCGGAACCAGCAGAACAGGTCGACGATCATCTACTTCTTGGTCGGCGACGCCTATTGTTAATCGGTCACTTGAAATTCAATTTTCTGTAACTACAAGGTTATCATGGTTAGTCGGCGGAAGATGTTGTGCAGATTTAGAATTTTAAACCTCCAATTTGCTAATCGATGACAGGAAATATAAACCGCAATTCTAATGTTGGTCGACGGTTGTGGCCAAGCAAGAACAACTGAAATCATACGTGTCTAGTTGGGGCTCAAGTCTCACTTTTTGACTTCTTTTTCTGTTCAAAAAAGGACTCTTGGTTTATCCACATAGCGTTTAAAGATATTTTTGGTTCATTACACCAAGTATCTACAGTTTACAACCCCACCTCAAAAATATTTTTAAAATCAATAAATATTTCTAAAAACGAACTAATTTTTAATATTTATTGGGGTTGTAAATAATTTTATAAAAATCCTAGATTACACAATTATGTGTTACATAGGGCACCTATCTGATAAAAATCTGCTCACATGACATATTATTATCTGGAAATTTAAATTGTCCAATATTGAAGCCGATGCACACTATATATTGGTCGACTGAATAATTATTCTAATCATAATTTTTATATGATTCAGCCTCAACAGGTGCTCAGGCAAAATTATCTGCCCAGTACAAATCTTGGATGCTCATCAACAGCACATAAAGACCTTAAAAGGTCAATATCGAACAAAAACAACGCAGCTAGACTGCACACAGCACATCAGCAAGACTGTAAACAATAATTCAATTGGCACCATCAGATTCATTTCATACATGCCCCAATCCTGGGCATAGAGCTTCATACTTGACTTAATCGAGTTAAGACAAGAGATACATGTAGGCCTTTCTAATTAAGAATTCAAACATCTATTCCTCAAACACTCGTACTGAGCTAAAGAACACATGTAGAAATTCCCAAGTTGGAATTTAAACAGATTCTTCAAAAGCCGAGAAGAGTCATATGATGGAAGAAATGTAGAAATTCATAATTGAAATGTTAACATATATTCTTCTTAAACACTTGAACTGAGTCAAATAATAGAAGCCAGAAAATGCAAACATGCAAAGATCTCAGGGAGTCATTTCATGGAATATTTCCTCGGCCTTATTTTTCCAGCAAGACCAACATATTTCAAGGCCAAGAAAGTATTCAAAGTTCATATTCCACACTTAGGGGCTTCTATTACAAATTCAGTTGTTCATTCGGTGGCATATTCTCATAACGTCATGGAGTCGAGTATCAACTTCAACTCCACAAACTTACACGAAGGCATATTGAAGTTCAGGAGTCAAATTCAGCATCTACAGCACCGAGATCTTTACTACTACTGTCCCGACCAATAATGAAGAAGAAGTTGTATGAAAATTTTTCGAAGTCCACCACTAGCTTGGTGCTAACAAGATTGAAGAGTTGGGTTCGAAAGCTAGTATGTTACTCGACAAAGTATTCAGAGGAGCATAAATAAGAAAAATTAAGAAAGTAAAGTTAGCATTCAGTTGCTCGACACAGGAAGCAGTTGGTTGGCTGGCAAACCAATCAACATACTTGAAGATTATGACAAGCTACTAGCTACATACTATGGCATGGTTGCATCCAAATTCCCAGGGGTGATACATAGCACACATTCACTAGACGAACGGAGTTCCTCAAAAGAGATATTAGCAACCATCGATCAGCCTGCATCATATGTCATTTAGGAGATAGTGCACTTTATTTTGAACAAATCAAGAAGATAGATCAAGAATTTCACGAGCACCGAGCAACACTGCAGAATAAATACTCCATCCTTTCAGTGAACCATCAAGCATTGAGCATTGGGGGATTCTGTTGACGCAAAAATTCTCCATCTACGAGGACCAATCAGAAAAGGACACATGTCATCCTACGTGGAAATATTCGGCACCCGAGGAGAGTTGGTCGCTACCCGAGGAGAGTTAGTCAACACCCAAGGAGAGTTAGTCGGTACCCGAGGAGAGTTAGTCGACACCCGAGGAGAGTTGGTCAGCACCCGAGGAGAGATAGTCGGCACCCGAGGAGAGTTAGTTGGCATACCAACCAGGAAGATCAAAGGATAACTATGCATTTAATGTGCATTAAATGCTGATGACAACGCATTTAATTAGCCTTAATTTACATTTCTGTTGTATTAATAGATGACAACACATAGCATACCAAGTAATTCAAGGAGGATCAACAATCATAGAAGGCCAACAATTAGATTCATTGTATGTAGACATAAATGTCTGAATGTATAAAGACATTGTATCTCTTTATCTCCCATCACTATAAATACATGTATTCCCTTAGCCAAAGGGAAGGACAATTGAGAGACACCATTCACAAGATACGTAACCTTTCTCTCTCTACACCATATTGTGCTATTGTAAACCCCTTGGAATAAAATAACAGTGGACGTAGGCTTTATTCATAGCCGAACCACTTTAAAAAACCTTTGTCTCTTATGTGTTTGATGTGATCACCATTTCATCTCCAATCATCATCTTCATACCTTCATTTTTATCTGTATGACTATGACAAGTCTGGGGGTGATAACTTTTGCTGTCACGGACCTGTCACGGTCATTGACCGTGACAAGTTCATTACACTTGTTACAGTCATGTCACGATCTTTGACCTTGACAATTTTTGTCACGGTCAAAGATCGTGATAAAGCCATGACAATTCTTGGCAGAATTGAAAAAAATATGCTGGGCAGTATGGCCACTGCCACTGTTCAGTAGTATATTTGTACTCGTTATAGCAACGTTGTACCTGTTCAAAAATCATATATTTAAATAAAATAGAGATAAGGAAAATATACATTCAAAACAATATGCATCATGATATAATTCAAATGTAACAACTTATAACAGTTCAATTCAAATAATGTCACTACATGTTTGGGGTAGGTTTGAGGAGGTGGATAGGCCACACGATATACGAATTGATACACCCTTGAATATCACATGCGTTCGCTCAACCACGATGGAGAGTTCTCCTTCCCGGGTATCACATGCGTGACGAGCACCTGGGCCTCGATGTCTTGAAGCACACGTCCATGAACTAGAATACCTTGGATGGTATTCGGGTCCCTTAACCCCCTCCCTATCTGCTGGCCATCAAATATGTCATGTATAAACATGCTTGCCCAACCAAGTGTCTTCATCGATGGACTGTATCATCAGAGTCTGCACGTGTCGGAGATAAAGCAGCGAGGTCCTCATCCTCGTCCTCCTCCACCTCTTCCTCTACCACCTTCTCCTTCCCTTTCTCCTTACGCTTTTCGCCCAACAAACGCTTCATGAATGAGAACATATCTTGGACCGTCGCCTCTAAACGGGACAGCTTCGCGTCATGCGAGTCTACCCTTTGAGCCAACCTGGTGTTGCTTGTCTCCAATCCGATGATCCTAGATTTGGCCGCCCGTGAACTCACCCACCCTCTCCTCTGCTTGCAATTAGTGCCAAGCACTTGGTTGAGTGCGTCTGTGGACAAAGATGTCTTGTCGGCATTAGACTGCGACTCATGCACTTCCTTAAACTTTGCCTGAAAAGACAAAAAGCGCATGATTAGTTAAATAAGTAAATAAAAAAATGATGACGTAACTAACAAAAATTAAACTGTCGGATTACTTACAATTGTGGATGCAACAATCGGGGACACCTCCTTATCCTTCCCCTTCTTCATCTGAATAGCCACATAAGCATATATCCTATGCGGCATACCCCCAAGGCCACTCCCCGTCCCCTGAAATAAAATAATACAAAATTAGTATCGGCCCCGCAAAGTAAAATAATCCATAATAACATATTTTTGTAATTATAGAAAAATAAAATATTACCATCATCTTATGCTCCATCTCGGCGTAAAATGTCCGGCCGGAGTAGTGCACGTCCGTCTTTTTCGCCCGATTTTCGCTCCCCGATTGGCGAGATGCCAATTGTCGTTCCTCGATCTCATTGTCAATGAACTTTTTCCATTGTGCCAATGAAATCGGCTCCTTCGGCGGGATGGAGTCACGAATTCGGATTATGGAGTCTAGGGTCTTTCCAAAGTACCGGATCCACAATTTTTTCTTCCATGTCTTGTGTTGCTCCCTCAATTGCTCCAAGATGGAATCATGTAGTTCTGGGGCCAGACTATTGAATGCGTACGTATAAGAACTAGAAGGTTAGTATCTGTGTGCACTATATGTAATTTCTAGTATGTTTCATTTATTTATCATACTATATATATATATATATATATATATATATATATATATATATATATATATATTGTTCGTGATACAAAGTAATTAAAAAAACGTTTAAAAATCTCACCCCTATATGGACAATAATTCAATGGTCATGCCACTTCTAAAATTAACCAACCGAACATCGATCCACTATAATCCAACCGCAATAGCAACAATAAATGTGTATCTCGTACTCCTTCTAATTCATCTACTCAATTAATTCATTTCATCAATTAAACTAACAATTAAAGTATACAATTATTAATTTACTAATTTACAATGAGGGGCAATCCTACTTGCATATGAAAGGGGCAATAATTATTAATTTACTAAAAAAGTTAACAACCAATCAATATTTAATCAATCAATTCATTTACAAGGTGCACTACTTGCATATGAGGGGCAATATCTAATAAACCAATAAAGTTTTAATTAAAAAAAATTAACAAGCACCACCCCATTTCCCCCTGCCCCACCCCCTTCCCCCTACCACACACACACGCACATAAACACACACATACACACACATACATAGCCCCTGCCCCCTCCCCCCACACTCACTGCCCACCACAATCGCACACATATACACACACACGCACGCATATTTATATATATATATATATATATATATATATATATATATATATATATATATATATATATATATATATATATATATATATATATATATATATATACACACACATACACGCACACATACACACGCATACACACATGCACATAAACATCCCCCACCGCTAGCCCTGCCCCCTCAATTTTTTTGTCACAGTCATTGACCGTGACAAGGCTGGACGGTTGAAGGGTGCCAATTTGACCATTTTGGTGTAGTGTATATATAAGTAGAAAATTCATATTTAAATTCCACTTAAAACCTTATTTTAAATATATACGAACTAAAATTTTTTAATGCTAAAATTAAATAAATCCCAATTATTTTTTCAAAATTTAATTTAACAAAGATTTTTACAGCTAAGAATCATGGGGTGTTATAATAAGGGTTTTTATTTAGAATGTTAAGACTTGTTGACCCGTGTTTGAACTCTTCTAACTGTTGATTAGATCATTGGTTGATCCACATTTATCTCTTTCGAAATTGTAGATAACAAGAATAAGCCTCCATAATTATCCATGTGACACTAGTATGTTGGGGTTGTTTGGGTTACCGTGTGTTTGGGAGGTTATGGATTGCACCCGACAGGAAGGCGTCTAATGAAAAATGTGAAGAAGGTTCAAGGAGCAAAGAGAGAATCAAGGATTAAGGGTGTCTAGTCTATGAGTAAGTTTAATTTTTCCTTACATGATACCTATATTAAAGTGAATTTTCATGGCTAGGTCGTCTACGATTTTTTGCGTTGTGAATTTTTCTCGTACATCGCGGCATTGCATTTTGGTTTATTACTTTATTTTATTCTTCCACATATCCCATAAATGCATGCTTAAATCAAGATAAACTTAGTAATTAGTTTACACAACATTGGTTTAGTCGGTGCATGTTTAAAATTGGTTTAATAGTGTATTCAGTCAATTTAATTGGGTGGATTGAAATTTATCTATATCCCTAGCACTTGAACATATGTTCCACGCCAGTGCTATTGCAACACCTATAGTGTCTAAAACATCCCCTCTAACATCTTAGTGTATAGGTTTCTCCTCTACAAACTTCATATCAGTTGTGGTTATTTTCCAATATCTCACTCCTACTTGGCCAGATATTACTTTTACGGTCGACATTGGGTGTCAACACATGCGTTCTACCCAACTAGAAAATTTTCACGCATTCAAGAGGATTTTGAATTACCTCAAAGGCAAAACTCATTGCCGTTTCAAGATTATTGCTCAGTCTTCTCACTCTGTATATGCCTCCTTTGATGTAGATTGGACAGCTTGCCCAAATAGTAGATGACCCACTTCCGAAATTTGCATTTTTTTGGAGAAAATTTCATTACATGTTCCTTAAAGAAACAATCCATAATAGCTCGCTCCACTTGTGAAGCTAAATACACAGCTCTTTTTACTGCCACTACTAAAATTCTTTAGGTTACTCATTTATTATAAGAAATTGTGTTGGCCCCATTCATTCTACCTAGAATATAATGTTGTGATATGAGTATTATTTTTCTTAGTTTCAATCCTGTTCTTCGTACGTGTACTGAACATGTTGACTTAGACATTCAATTTATTAGGGAATAAGATATAAAAGGTTCTCTCATTACTCAGTTTGTTTCCTCAAGTAATCAAATGGTAGATATACTCACTAAAGCTCTTCATACTAATTCCTTGACTTCATTGCGATTCAAGATTAGTGTTGTCCCTCACCACGATCTTCTCTTAAAGGGGAGTGTTAAGGAATACCCGTAACATAATCAAGATGCTCATGTTCTTATCCTCGGGGACTCAGTTGTCTTCAATTACACCTAGTTAAAGTAGTTACCTAGTTAAGCGCATTTTTATTTGTAATTTCTCCTCTCACAAACCTACATATGTCCAAATGTGTAACAACCTTTTACCTCTTTGATATGTACATATATCATACGCAACTACGAATAAAAATTCAAGTGAGAAATTTATCTCCAAAACAGTTCAATTAACATAAGATTCCATATTAATATTAAATCATGGGTTTCTACATATACAATATAGTATATGGGTACTATGTATGATTATTACTCTTAGGATGTAGTAATATTTGTGTTGGTATTTGGTGTCCTTAGAATGAGTTCATGTAGCTTCCTGGTCAGACTTGGGAATTGAGTTCTTGTGTTATATATATGTATAGTATAGTTGAACATCTAACTATGATATAGTTTACTGTAAGTGAGGTGATGTATTTTGGGTATGACTGTGGACAGCACGATGTGATTTATAAATGAGTCACATCTAATATTTTTCAGTAAAGTAAGTTATTTATTGCAAAAATGTGGGGTCTAACTATTGATATTTTTGTAAAAAAGTTTTTAAGTGTTCTTACGTTGCAGTAGTAGGTCTCAGCAGTCAAAATTACATTTAGTTGATCATCTAGCTATCTATCCTTAGATGTAGGGTGCTTATATCCTTTCAGTATTTCAATTGCATGAGGTTCTTGAGTTATTTATTCACTTATAGATTTTATTTATGAGTCCATGGTGGGATCCAAAGTCGTTTACTTATTCAGCGTGAGACACTTAGTATTGTGGAAAAAGATTTAGTTATTTGATTCAGTTTTGAGACTTATATTTACTCAATCATTTTAATTTTACCTTTTATATATAGTTGTGGATGATTTTATATTTTATGCATTTATCATTGATGTTAATAATGGTATAAATTATTTGACATCTCCTATAATCGGCTTATTGGACTAACGACTTGATACGTGGAAATTGGGAGTGTTACAGTTAGTATGAGAGAGCAAGATTTTAATTTCCTAGGTTCCTTGTTCTTTTTTTATATTTTGCATTGCACCCTTTTATATTATAATCTTATTAATAGGTTACTATTTGCTCTTTATTCGTGATCGTAAGCTCCTATGAATTTATTACTTTTCTTTCAGATGGCAAACACTAGAGGTAGGAGAGTTCAGATAACTGTTGCTAAGGTTGCCAATTAGGAGACTTAACTGGACTAGCAACCACAACGTTTAAAAACACTGACATAACCTATTGATACGGCTACCAATATTTCTTAGGCAATCATAACCAGTGTAGACTCCACACTTTAGCACCTTTAATATCCCCAACCATATACGTAGGTGATTGTACCATTTTAACTACTAATTACTACTTGGGAGAGAGCATGGGGGACTTTTCTAAGGGAAATTTGATAGAGTTTGAAAGAGCTACTAACATTATTGTGCAACACCGATGGAGTTAGGATATAAAGATGAAATTGAGGACGGTGTAATACCTCGTGATTTTAATGATTTTTAAAATGGGTTATATTTTAAATTAATGTATTAATTGGATTTTATTATAAATTAATTCATTTGGGTTTTATCCGAATTGTGGATATTAAAATGTATGATTCTCAATATTACTTAAAGATATTTAGGTAATATATGAATGTGATGTTATTGATATTGCTGTGAGTTACTAATTCGGTAATTTGAATTTTTAATCGGACGCGGTATGGAACGTGTCGGGACTAATTTGCTAAATGAAAAAGGGAACTTATTTTTATATCGACCTTATAGTCATTTCGACTGCGTTGTTGCATCCGGAAGGGTTGAAATAGTCAGAAAAGTCTATTTGGACATTAGTTTTGGATCTCGGGTCATTTGGAAATGAAAAGACAACCCAAAATGGCATTTGGGTTATTTTACAAGGGGGATGAATAGTGATTTCAGATTTTGTCTTATTATAAGTATTTGGAGATTAGTGTACATAGGCTCATTCATCTCTTCTACACAATATTGAGAGGTCATCTTCTTAGAGAGAGTGAAAGGTTGCTTGGAAGAAGAGAAGTTTGCTTGGAAAGGAGGAGAACCAAAGGTCACCACCACTCATCACCACCGGAAGTTGGCCGGAGAAAGGGAGAACCACCTGTGATATTCAACCCCAAAGGATCAGATCTTCATTAGAGTCAAGTGTTTGATAATTGCAATCTAAGTTTGTATATTGTCCATGTTAGGATAGTTAAAAAATGAGATTTTACATGTTTGGAAGATGAAAAGATAGAGTTGTTAATGGATTTCTGGAAATATGAACATATATAGGAATCAAACTCATGTTGCAGGTAGATAGTAACCCACGAAATAACCATAAATCTATTGAAGAAATTCTGAAAATCAATGGTTTGTTCTTGAAGATATCATGTTTATAATTTTATGGAAAAATAGGATGAATATATGCTTTTAACTCAAACTCTTGATGATTCTAGGATATTTAGATCATTAGAAATCATTTATATATGTTGGTATATCATGTAGTAAGGATTATAGGTCATTTGGGTTGTTAATATGAAGGTTTCATTGATCAAAAATGGTTAAACCCGTAGTTGCAGAAATGCAAAAAAAGTGGGTTGTTACCTGGGAGATCGATCGATCGACCCCCTGCCTTCGATCGATCGACCTCCCCATAATTGTTAATGATGTCTCTTTTCAATGTTCATTCTTATCCCAAACATTTTGTAGATCTTTGGTGATTATTAATTGGATATTATGGAACTTAGAGAAGATCAGTAAGCCCTAGTTGAAAATTGAATTGATTTGATTGGGATTTAATTGATTAGAATTATGATAATTAAATTGGAAGAAATTTCGATTGCTAGATTCATTTGTTGGATTATAATTGGTATTCATGAGGATTGAGGATAAGTCCAGTAGGGGAGATTTAATATAACACCTGGGTAGCCTTAGGGTTACAATTTGAACATCAAGGGATGAGTTTAAGCTCATTATTGATTGCGCAAGGACTGAGTGTAGTACAAGCGCTTAGTGGTATGGCTCCTGAATAGAGATGGGAGTTCAGACCACATTTGGTTGAAAGAGGGGATGAGGTTATCCCGGTTGCGTATTTGAAGTTGACGGACCTCCATGATCGACAAAGTTAAGTATTAGTGTATTGGAGGGGTTCCTCTTTTGGATTTCGCTTTGCGAGACGCTCCGCGCATTAACCTTAACGACGTCGAGAGTGGAGAGATGTTATAGGATGCGAGGATGTTGATAAGTCATATAGTGTGAATGAAACACTATAGACTATGAGCCATGTGATGATGGTATTCAATTCTAGTTGATAGAAGTTGTGTTTATAAGAGATTAGAAACAATCGGTTTTAACCCTAATTAAGGGAGAGTTTAATTCGTGGTAATTTGGGAGATAAGATGATATGGACCAGTAGGATATTAGTGATTTCTTACTTAATAAAATGTTGAGGAAAAACCTATTTAAACCTTGAGTAATGAGTGAGACTCTGGAATAATAAAAGAAGTAAAGTCATGATATTTTAATACGTAGGATTTAAAGAGATATAATGCTACATATGAGAACTATCTTAGGGTAATGTGAGTACCTTGTTGATATTATATTTTTGGTATGATAATGCCTATTTGATTGATTGATGATTTATGTGTATGACATACCTAACTTACTTGCTATCGATAGGGAGGTTTGCGCGTGAGGGCAGTCATATCCTGATGAATCCATGGGATCTTTGATTTGTCTCTCAAGAACATAGGTCTATGAAAGACTTATCGGGGAGTTGATAAGTCCGCTGACTATGGGTACGTAGGTATGTGCGTGACCCATGGATACGAGAACTATGTTCTCCTCCAATTTGTATGTTGTTATTTGAGGTTCGAGAAATCCTTACCGAACCTTTTCTCCCCTATTCGGCGACTAGCGATGATGGGACATGATAGCAGAGTAATGCATTGCACCGCAGCTGTGACTTGGGGTGACATATTATATATGTGTGTGTGTATATATATATATATATATATATATAATGAATTAAATGTATATGTATATAGTGGTTAAATCATCTATTGTGTGATAATTGTAGATAACGGTGAATTGAGAAAAAAATTAAAAACCTTAATTCATATTAATGAGAAATGATTCATGATAATGAGAAACGATTCATATAAATGAGAAATGTATACGAATGATTATATTACGTATGGTATGGTACATACGGGGTTATGATATGGGACAGAATCATATTATGGAAACTAGTATAGAGGAGCCATTAACTAGGAGGTTGATAGGAAACGTTAAGCGTGCACTCTAGATGAGAGGTGAGAATAGCAAGTGAGAGTTGGATACTAACATGTACATAATAAAATGCTTTATTGCACTTGTTAAATACTTGTTGTTTTCAAAATCATTTTCACATCGAGCTCTGACCCGTTTCCTTGCATATTTTCTTTTCTATTGTACCTTGTATATCAGGTGTCTAGCAGCAGGGACGTCAACCTTAGTTGATTTTGACGAGCTATGGAGCTATGGAGTATTGCTTAGACGCTTATCTTCTTTTGATTCACAGTATTCTCTTAGTTAGGGCATGTCGCCCAAAGGAACTTAATTATCTCTTGTCTATCTCAGTCATATACTTTTGTATTTGCGTCGTTTTTAATACATTTACTATTATTGGGATTATTGTATTGGATAATTATGTCGGAATGTTTATTCCAATTACATTTAAATTCTTTTGTGTTATCTGTTCGGTTATCAGTGTTGTATAATAAAATGTGTTGTGTTATTCTTAAACAAAGAAATGTATTTTGTTGAATTAAAATTTGAAAAGTTTTTAACACCAGCTTAATTGGGTATTGGGTGACTTGTAAATGTTTTCGACAGTGATGCTAAGAATGACCCAACTGTATATTCTGTTTTAATTTGGTATGGGACTGGACACCCGATATTTAATTAGCCGGGGTGTTACAGACGGTTGATTGCATTGATATCCAAAGGAAAGTGTCGTCTAGGTTTAAGCTCGTGGGAGATGCACTGCAATTGTGGGAGTCTACTGCCACAATTAAGAAAAAGAGTTTTAATGCCATTGTAGAGTTCAACACCAAATTTGAGGCTATGTATTTTCCTCCTGAAGTGTGGGAAAAAAAAAGAAGAGGAATTTTTTAGGTTAGATAAGGGTGACCATACTATTCCTGACTGAGTATGAGAGGGAATTCACTAGTCTTTATTTGTTTGTACCAAAGGAGGTGTAGGTAAAGTGGATGGACTACTTCATTAAGTCACTGGCTTGGAGGATTAGATAAGATTTAATGGGGAGCCAAAATTACACCACATACACTCAGATGGTAAATGTCGCACTGATGCATTGCTAGAACCACCACGAGTTTTTAAAGGCGGATGGGGGAAAACAATCATGTAGGGTTAAGTCTAGACATGCAGACAAAGCAAAAGGTAGTATAATAGCTGAAGAGGAAAAAATATGAGGATCAATACCATAAGAGAAAAAGGGGTACGGTGATCGTCGTCGGCATGGCCATCAGGACCAAGGAAAATAGACTCATCAAACTGTTGGTTTTGGCTCTCTTATTTTTTCAATTTTGATTTATTTACAAATTTTCCAATTTGGCTCAAATCTATAAATACAAGTGTTATTTCTAGGTTTTGAGAGAGGACAAGTTTGAGAGTTATTTTGAGAGTTATCAAAGCTAAAGAGAGGTAGAGCTCCATTTGAGAGGTGAGTTCTTGTGAGGTTGTGAGTGACTTTCTAAGAGAGATAAATTGTGTGTGTGTATAACCTTTGGGTTCCTCCATTTATCTATAGAAAGAATAAATCCTCCTTGGTGGATGTAGCCCAAATTTGGGTGAACCAAGGTATATCATTGTTGTTGCTTGGATTATTTGTTGCTTGTATGCTCTTATTGTCTCTTCATTGATGTTTGGTTGAATTTATTGGGAGTTTTCACACTAGTTCATTTTGGGAACAAGGTCTTGGGTGTTTTCCGTACACCAAGTGTTTGATAAAATTTCCGAGTGAGTTTTATCGTATTGGTTACTAGAGATAGTCTTGACTTAGCGCAACACAAACTAGTAGGGTCAGTGTCAATAGGATAAAGGCCAACAGCAATGCAGGCTTTAGTAGGAGATTTTTCTCGGCACTTGAATCACATGTGGTGAGTGGGGACACACAATTTAGAGAAGCCCTAGGGTCAATCAGAGTGCCTTGGGTGAAAAATTACAACTAGGGCATGAGACGACATAAGGTCAGCGTAAGAGTCTGCCATCCCCAATAGTTGTGGAAACTCCAGCCTTACTAGTACCACCACTGGCCTACCAATAGGTTCATCCGTAGTTATAATATGGTCGTGTGTAGGCCCGGAAATATGGGCTCTTGAGGATGAAATCGTCCATAACACACCCGTAATAATGTGTTTAGCGCCCATTAATTGTGTTTGTGAGTTAAAATGGTTTAAGCGATCCAATAAGACGGTTTGTTGGCGGGTCATTAGCGGTCAAAATGGTTTTGGAACCTCTCAAAAATAAAACTCAAATTAGCAAAGTGTTTAAAGATTTTTTTTATTTAAATACTTGTATATTTTTTTTCAAAATTATTATACCATATTTATCCGTATATGGTATAATAATTGTTTTTTTTTTAAAAGTGGGTCAAACCGACTCGATCCGGGGGTTTGACTCGACCCGACCCAACCCGTCCAAATTATTATATCCTACCCGCCTTTGACCCGCCCAAATTTATCCGTATTCATTTTTGATCCGTTCATAACCGCCCATTTGCCACTGCTAGTCATGTGTATCACGTCACTCCTAGGGATACACATACACTAGTTCAGGTGGTTGAGGATACATTTCCTATCAACGGGAGCTTAGAGTGTATTGTATTTTACACAAGTGCTTTTCATTCATTTGTTAGTATATCGTCCTCTCACTCATCGAGGATAAGAAACTTAGTGTCTAATATTTTATTACATATAGACTTATCACTCGATGGGGATAAACTTATTCCCCATAGATGTCACTATATAGAGGTAGATATTGGGCAGATATGCTTTGTGATTAATCTAATTATTGATTTTATGGAGTGTCATTTATATATATATATATATATATACAGTCCTGCTCTTGTGCAGACTAGTCCGCATTTTAAGAATGCGGACTGGACATGTGTCACCTGGCGATGAGCCCAGAAAAGAGAGAGAGTGTGCCTATAATTTAGGAGATAATTTTTAGGCGCATAGTTAGGTGACATATGTTCAGTTCACATTCCTAAAATGCGGACTAGTCTGCAGAAGAACACACATATATATATGACATTGTAAGGACAAAAGTTTCCAATTGAGTCCTTTGTAATTTTGGCTCAATTCCGGACAAAAATATTTGAGTCATAGGATAGAGTTATTAACCATCCTTCAAGCCTATGACATGCTAAAGTTGAAGACGTAGCGGCCAAGTTTAAAACTTCATCAAAATACCGTGTGTATTGTGCCTCGTTTCTACATCATCAACATGGTTCTATTGCTCCTAAGGTATGAATGCATTTTAATATATATATATATATAGGAGCTTAGAACAATATTTATATGGGTGTAAGTTTTCTTTATACTGTTGTTTGGTTTCAGAAAGTATCTTTAAAATTTTAAAATAAAGTTTCTAGGCTAAAAATAGAATTTTCAGCTTTCTGGCATTTCGTTCGATATTGTCGTTCAAACGAGTTTGTCGTTCGAACGAGAATGTCGTTGGAATGAGGTTTGCCAACGACCTGCCACTCGAACTTCGTTAGAAGTATTGTTCCAACGAGACTTCGTTCGAACGAGATTTGGCAGGAATGGTTATTTAGGCAGTTTTTGAATGTTTTCCCACTTTTTTCACTAGTTTACCCCGCTATCTTTTTGCTGAATAATTAAGTGTGGGAACCAACTTTTTCTAATTAACTTTTTCATATCCTACAACCTCCAAGAGAGTGTTTGAGAGAAAAATTCAAAGTAGAAAAAGTTCATGTTTAAAGTGTTAATTCTTTCAAGAAAATCTTTAAAACACTTTTGTTTACATCCAAAGTTTGTTTATCCAAGTTCCTTTATATATATACATTGCTTGGAGTTTTGGCACCGGTTTTTATCTCTACCGTTTGAAGAGAAGTTTGGGTTTGCTTCTAAATCCCACAAAGAAGAAGAATGTTTGCGTTGTCATACCCACTTGGAGAAAGGCTTCTTGTTCGGGTGACGGTGATCGACAAAGTCCGATCGGTGGATTTCGAGATCGGGGTGGAGCTCTACGGTTATTTGCTAGGAAGAGGTGTATACAAGAAGAAGCGTCGGGGCTTGGACGGAGTCAAGTCGAGTGTTGTAAGTCTTACTGTCTTGTATCTATAAAACCGTTCTTAGTGGATTTGAGGCTAGGGCCGTCCGAGGTTTTTTTTTGTTGTGGGTTTTTCCTCGTACATCGCGGCATAGTGATTCATTGTTTATTTTATCTTTCGCAAAACTAACCTAGAACACATGCTTAGGTAAAAAGATAAAATTGGTTTAAAATCATTACTAATTTAATTTGGTGTTAAATTAAATTTGGGTAATGTTTATGTTAATTTAATTCAAGTCATTTAATTTAATTTGATAAAATTTGGTTTGGCCTAATTTGGTAATATTGAAAATATGACTTGGGCAAATTTCTAGGACTTGGGTTAAATTGGTTTAAGTGAAATGTATTAATTGTTTAACTTTAATTTCACTTGATTTAATTTTAAAATTTGAAAAAGAAATTAAAATTTGCCAATTTGTTTAAATTGAACCATCATCGCTTTCGCATCTTCAAAGGAAATTACTCTTTGTAGTAAAGAATTTAAAATTGAGGGCCTCGTGTTCCAACAAGTGGTATCAGAGCCGGAGCGCTAATTTAACGCGTTAAAGATCCGTTTTTTGGCTTTTATAATTTTTGTGCTCCTTGTATTTTTTGGTGGTTCATTTTTTACTCACTCTCATTTTTTTTGTATCTCTCGATGGGACGTCTTAATGATAATTTGTCCATTTCTAATGATAATAAAGTTTTTGCTATTCGAGAGGAATTCAATAAGCTTAATAAGTGTAATGAAAAATTAAGAGAATTAAATTTGAGATTTGCAAAAAGAATTAAATTTCTTGAAAATGAAAATTCTTGTTTTAAAACTAAAGTTAAGTTTTTGCAAATCTCCCTATCTCAAAAAGATATTTTTCGTGAAAAGCTCATGGACATAAATTACAATTATAATATTGTAGAAATTTCCAAGAAAGAGAGTGATAGTCGAAAAAAGACTCTTAGGGCTCGTTTGGTTCGAGGTTTGGCAAAGGAATGGGAATTCATAATTCCAGGAATTCTAAGTTCCTGGAATCTTCAATTCCTTTCCATTGTTTGGTTCAAGCAGAAATTTTTTTTTCTCGCCATCTAAAATCCCTTCTATGTAAACTGTTAAAAAGATATTAAATATATACTATTTTTTGAAAAAGTTTAAAAAAACGTATTTTGTTACACTTTTATTTAAATATAAACAGTTTTTAGTAATTTTTTTTAATTCTTTACAAAAACATAAAGTTGTAAAAAAACAGTTTTTAAATAAAAACAAAAAAAGTTTTTGAATAACTTTTTTTATTAATCTTTCCTGAAAAATAAAATTGTAAAAAATGGTTTTTTTCTGTTTTTTTTCCTTAAGCAAAAAAACAATTTTTTTGTTGTAAAAAAATAGTTTTTTCAATGTTTTTATATTTCTAATATATAAAAAACAGTTTTTTTAATGTTTTTATTAGAAATATAAAAACATTCAAAAAACTATTTTTGTACAACAAAAAAAAATGCAAAAATAAAACTGTTTATATATAAAAAACTGTTTAACAAAACACATTTTTTAATGTTTTAAACAAATAGCACATATTTAAAACATTAAAAAATGTGTTTATTAAACATTAAAAAATGTGTCTATATATATAAAAATGTGTTTATATATTAACCTATTAAACAGTTTTTTTTTTCATTTTTTTTGTTGTACAAAAACAGTTTTTTGAATGGCGAAAAACATTAAAAAAACTGTTTTTTATATATTAGAAATATATATTAACATTTTATTTTAAAAAAATCAGTTTAAAGAAACATGTAAAATATATTTTTATAGTTTTAATCTGTAAAACACTGTTAATATATTAAAAAAATGTTTATATATGAAAAACAGTTTTAAAAAACACGTTTTTTAACTTTTTAAAAAAATAGTACATATTAAAATTTTTTTAATAGTTTATATAGAAAATTATTTTTGAACTCTTTTATTTTAAAAAAAAAAGAGTTTTAAAAACATTTAAACATTTTTGTAATATTTTTATATATATAAACTATTATTAAAGAAAAAATGTTATAGTATAAAAAATGTCATTCTTTTTTTATATATAAATGGTGTAAACTATTTTATTTCCTATTAAATGAAGTGAGAGAACGTCACTTGAATATGAGATAATGAATCATTAAATGAAGTGAGAAAACACTTCTTAAAAAATCATGTGATTGGACGACATCAAAACTTGATGTCGTTGAACACAAAAAAAAAATTCGAGAAAGAGAGAGTGTCTATGTGTATGTGTATGTCTATGTGTATGTGTATGTGTATGTGTATGTGTGTGAGAGAGAGTGTTTATGTGTGTGAGAGAGATAGAGAGCATGTGTGTGAGTGAGAGAGAAAGAGAGTGTGTATATGTATGTGTGTGCGAGAGAGAGTGAGTATGTGTGTGTGTGTGTGTATGTGTGTGTGTGTCTGTGTGTGTGTGTGTGTGAGAGAGAGAGAGAGAGAGAGAGAGAGAGAGAATGTGTGTGTGTGTGTGAGAGAGAGAGAGAAAGTGTACTTATGAGTTTATGTGAAATGGTATTTTTGTCTCACCACAAAAGTAAGGTAATATGTCCGGGAATATAGGATTACCCCCATTTTAGAGGGGAAAGGAGAATCCAATTTCGTGGGAATTCTAAATTCCAGGAATTCTAAGTTCCCCCTTAAATCTCCAACCAAACATTGTAATTCTAAATGAGGGGAATTCTAAATTCTAGGAATCCTAAATTCCCTTTCCAAACCTCGAACCAAACGAGCCCTTAGGGACAAGTTTGCTCACATTGAGGGGGAGCGTGATAACCTTCTAGGAGTTATAGAAAATTTAAAGAAGGAGTCCCGTAAATTTGAGGAGTTTAATTTATTACTTGAGTCCGAAGTTTTAAAAATGAAAAATGACTTACAAGACTCGAGTAGTAGTTGTAGTAATGGTTCTAGCACATCTTGTTCAAATTCTTCCATTGCTAAAGCTAAAACCATTTTTTGTTTTAGAGGGTCAACTTTTTCCAAGGACTTTAGAAAGATCACACCTTAGGTATCATTCCTCGTGTTTACGCATGCTTGCATTGTTGTAGGAAATGTCACCGTAGGTCATATTGTTTTGATCTTAAAAGAAGACCTAGGAAGTCTATGTCTAGCATTACATTAGTTCCCAAATCCCATTATTTTAAATATACATCTATATGGGTTAGGAGATCATTTCTAGATGAACCAGATATTAGATTTGTTGATTCTTATTTGCTTTCACATGAAACCTCCCTTGCTAAATTTAAAGGTTGAATGTGTTAGTTTTGTTTGCATACTCTAGCTTTTTGTGCTTCATATTATATATCATTGCTAGATGTATGCATGTTTAATCATTTTCTAGTCTATGCTACATGCTAAATCACATGCTAGAATTATAATTTTTGTTTATCTTTTGTATTATACTTCTTTCATTTTAGTTTGCATTAAATGAAAAATACAAAAAGATTTTTGTTTATCATTTGTGTTTTTATCTTCTGGACATTTAAACTTCATGAAAACTTCAAATGATTTTTGTTTGTCTTTTGAGTATATATTTTCATTTTTGGTTAAAAATTTCAAAAACTCAAAAAGATTATTTTTGTGTGTATTTTAGTTTGACACGCTTTATATGGCATATACTTGTATTTCAATCCCATCTTCTATGCTCCCATGTGGGTAGAACTTTTGGTTTAGATTTTCAATCCTTAAAATGTTCTTTACCATGCTTACATGGAGTAGTTAGATTTTGTGTTGCTTAAATGGATTCTATTTTTTTATGTCTCTATTCACACATGCACGAACTCACTTGAAATTTTAACTTCATATGTATATTTGAGCTTTGTGAGGTGTTCTCCTACCAATTTAGTCATCTACATATTATGTTACATAGGAGGACTAGTGCATGTCAAAATCCGTTGCATGTGAGATTTGTGAGATATAAAAAATAATTTATTTTAATGTGCACAAGGAAGGGATCCGAAAGGATTTATTATCCTTTGTGAATAGTAAGCCACCGTTTGTTTGGACCTAAACGAAATACGTGGTCCAAAGGCCTAAAAATAGAATTATGGCATTAAAAAGAAAAATAATTGCCAAGGAATATTTTTGCTTGATATATTCATTCAAATATTTATGCTTATTGAGGGATATTGGATGGTTTATCAACGGTTTGCACAATGTCCGTTTATCCTAGTTGTACTTTCAATGTCATGACTCTATTGGTTTTCAAAATCATCGGAAGTCTAGGCTTGTATGCATTGTGCATGTTTGTTCATTGAGTTCAATTTATATTGTCACGTGAGGTTATATTCAAATGTAATGAAGTTTTCAATCAATTGAGAACTCCGTGAACATGTTTTAAGTGATTGAGTTTAAATTTAATTGTTACTAGTTCACACCCCAACACTACTGTTTCCATATGACACATTTTTGCCATACGAGTGTGAAAAGCTTATCTTTGTGTGTGTAATTTTGGTGTTTATATCTATATATGTGTACTCATGTCTATTTGTTATATATTATGCATACATATATTTGGTATTGTTTTTGTTGGTCTTTGCCTTGCTATCTAGTCCATTTATGCATCAATTCATAACTGGTACCTTGTTTGTTGCGTAGTTTATTTGATATCACATGCTTAGAATCTTATTTGTCAATTTGGTATCATTTGTTTTCGCATGATAGTTGGTATTCATTTGTATGGATTAGTTACGTTATTGTTGCCCATATACTTTCATGTTCTTATCACTTTATGCATCATGTTTAGATTAGTTTTATCCTTTGTCTATTCCTGAACAAAAAGGGGGAGAATGATAGAGGGAAAATGGTATCTAATGCTATTGTAATCGTATCTTAGTTTGGGAGATTTAAATTAAGGGGAGTCGTGACCTTCTTAGGTAGATCACAGTTTATAAATGAGAGAATTGAATTTAGGGAGAGTATTTATCTTAATTGCATTTAATATTCTTGATATTCCCTATGCGTTTGATAGTTTACTTAAGTATGCAGGAATTCTTCTAAATGGAAACTTTCATCATCGACAAAGATATTGATCCTTCGGTTGTTTGAGTCAAGCATTGTATTTTTATTTCGGGTGGGACATTTTTGTTATGTCTAGTAGAACTTGACGGCCCTTTAGGATTTTTGTTGGTTTTTGTTCCGGAATAGCCAAAGGGGGAGATTTGTAAGTACATAAATTTCCAATTGAGTCCTTTGTAGTTTTGGCTCAACTCTGAACAAAAACGTTTGAGTCATAGGATAGAGTTATTGACCATCCTTCAAGCCTATGATATGCTAAAGTTGAAGACGTAGCGGCCAAGTTTAAAGCTTCATCAAAATGTCGTGTGTATTGTGCCTCGTTTCTACACCATCAACATGGTTCTATTGCTCCTAAGGTATGAATGCATTTTAATATATATATATATATATATATATATATATATATATATATATATATATATATATATATATATATATATATAGGAGCTTCGAACAATATTTATATGGGTGTAAGTTTTGTTTAAATTGTTGTTTGGTTTCAGAAAGTATCTTTAAAACTTTAAAATAAAGTTTCTACGATAAAAATAGAATTTTTAGCTTTGTGGCATTTCGTTCGATATTGTCGTTCGAACGAGAATGTGGTTCGAACGAGGTTTGCCAATGACCTGCCACTCGAACTTCGTTAGAAGTATCGTTCGAACGAGACTTCGTTCGAACGAAAATCCCGTTCGAATGAGATTTAGCGGGAACAGTTATTTGGGCAATTTTCGACAGTTTTCCCACTTTTCCCACTAGTTTACCCCACTATCTTTTTGTTGAATAATTAAGTGCGGGAACCAACTTTTTCTAATTAACTTTTTCATATCCTACAACCTCCAAGAGAGTGTTTGAGAGCAAAATTCAAAGTTGAAAAAGTTCATGTTTAAAGTGGTAATTCTTTCAAGAAAATCTTTAAAACACTTTTGTTTACACCCAAAGTTTGTTTATCCAAGTTCCTTTATATATATATATACATTGCTTGGAGTTTTAGCACCGATTTTTATCTCTACCATTTGAAGAGAAGTTTAGGTTTGCTTCTAAATCCCACAAAGAAGAAGATTATTTGCGTTGTCATACCCACTTGGAGAAAGGCTTCTTGTTCGGGTGACGGTGACCGACAAAGTACGATCGGTGGATTTCGAGACCGCGGTGGAGCTCCGTGGTTATTCTCTAGGAAGAGGTGTATACAAGAAAAAGCGTCGGGGCTTGGACGGAGTCAAGTCGAGTGTTGTAAGTCTTACTTTCTTGTATTTTTAAAACCGTACTTTGTGGATTTGAGGTTAGGGTCGTCCGAGGTTTTTTCCCGTTGTGGGTTTTTCCTCGTACATCGCGACGTAGTGATTCATTGTTTATTTTATCTTTCGCAAAACTCACCTAGAACGCATGCTGAGGTAAAAAGATAAAATTGGTTTAAAATCACTACTAATTTGATTTGGTGCTAAATTAAATTTGGGTAATGTTTATGTTAATTTAATTCAAGTCATTTAATTTAATTTGATAAAATTTGGTTTGGCCTATTTTGGTAATATTGAAAATATGACTTAGGCAAATTTCTAGGACTTGGGTTAAATTGGTCTAAGTGAAATGTATTAATTGTTTAACTTTAATTTCACTTGGTTTAATTTTAAAATTTGAAATAGAAATTAAAATTTATTAATTTGTTTAAATTGAACCATCAACCCTTTCGCATCTTCAAAGAAAATTACTCCTTGTAGTAAAGAATTTAAAATTTGGGGCCTTCATGTTCCAACCCTCCATAAAACTATACTCAAAACAGAAATGTCAATTCATGTGTATATATATATATACATATAATCTTTTAAAAATTCAGGGATTGTGTATATATTAATAATGGTCTAATCCCCGTAGCAACATCATCAGGCCTTATGTTCAACACACTATTTTTATTCTTCATGGAAGGTACTACCTCCTCTATAGATTTGAACACTTCTTCGGCGAAACCCCACCCTCTGCCTTCCGACAACTCTGGAATAGAAAACCACGACCTCTTACCTTCCTCCATAACGACGATCACAAATGCAGCTTCATGCCTGAAGAAAGTAGTGCATGCAATGACTTCCTTATTCATGTAGCATCTCCTCTTGTAGAATCTTCGGCTCGTGTTGGAGGCTTCAAACATGCATTCATTGATCCATTTCACCTCACCTTTAGCCAAGCAGCCCACGTTCGTATACCCATTTCCCAATTCCTTAAGCCTGAAAATGTATTTTGTTGTCATGACATGATATCATTTTTTTCATAACAAACTATCTAAAGAGAAGGACTTGAACCCATGATGAAGATTCATTCTAAAGTAAAGTTTTAATTACTTGAATATGAAGATGTCTATGTCCAGACTTAAGTTCTTCTTGCACAAATGACATGATTTGAGAAAATAATAATATTCATGAGAGATAATTTTTCTATTGATTTGTAAGAAGGGTTTTCTCCACTTCAGATAAGATTTAGCGACGATATTATTAGATCTCCCTATGAAATCTGTATAAGAATACTCAACCCAGCAGTCATGTTAGATTTTTTCTTACTCTGAAATTTGTATAAGAACCCTCAACCCAGCAGTAATGTTAGATTTTTTACTCTCATTTCTCTCTTCAGCCATGTTGGAAAGTGTACATAATTTGTGTCTATTTGTGTAAATATGAGAGAGAGAGAGAGAGAGAGAGAGATGAGGGTTGCGAAGTGATGGAGTGGTGGGTATTTAAAGGCAAATATGTACATAAAAAGTAATGCCCTCTAGCCATGTACATTGCTTTAGTAGACAAATTAAAGTAATACCCACGTTTTTTTATAGGCTCCAGTGTAAGAAGAGTCATTTTATGTTTGACACCTATAATACACATTTTAGGGTGACATTATGACGTAACGCATTTATATTGGCCCATGTTCGAATCTACAAATAATGGAGTTCAAACATCAATAAATACAAGTGCGACACGTCAAGATATCATAATCGAAATGTCGCATTTAAATGACGGCCTAAAATAATTGGTGTAAGAAATGTTCTTGAGTTTTAAGTCTTCTACAAATAACCCTCAAAAGTCCAAATAGCCTGTGAACTATGTATTTTGACACGACAAATTAAGAAACTTTTACCTTAGGGTAATGACACACACGGAGATACATTTTAAGGGCATTGAACACATGTTTATGTCTAATTGGTTGACATCTTAAATGGGACACACCCACTTAAAGTGTTCACTAATCAAACATTGACACATGTCCCAACATTCACAAAATGTATCCCCATGCGTATCACCCTTAACATTCTCCTTTACCTTAATGGATTAGGTTTGACAAATACCAAAAACTCAAAATGACAAGACAAGAAGATACTACATGAGACGAGAGAAAAAAGTACATGACGCAATCAGAGGAGTAACTTAATGGGTTAGGTCTAAGTGGCAATTTTTGATACGATACGATAACTCGACACAAATTCGATACGAAGTTATCGGGTTAGGGTTGACGATTTCTTGACACGAACCCGAATATGACACGACCCGCTAACACGAATAATAAACGGGTTGGGTTAATGTCAAACACGTCACTACAAGAATTTGTACCATTAGCAACAACATTTAGCAACACAAGCTATTTTTGTTGCCAAATATACCCTTTTGGCAACACAATCTTAATTATGTTGCCAAAAGACCATTTTACACTGTACTTTTGGCAACATAAAATAAAGCGTGTTGCCAAAAGTTAAAATTTTAAGCGGGATACTAATAGAGTGAGGGAGGGAAATTATATGAATTTATAGCAACATTGTGTGGTGTTGCCAAAAGTGGAATAAGTTTCTGCAACATAACCTCGTGTTGCCAAAAGCGAGGGACTTTGGGCAACAAGAATTCTTGGATACCAAAAGTATTTTTTATATAATTTAAATATTTAAAATACATTAAAATCTTAATAAACAAAAAAAACTAAACTAAACCAAACCCTGCTTTGCTTTCCTTTCTCTCGTTTTCCCTCGCTCTCTCGAAGACCGCCGCCACTCCTCATCTCAGCACCACTGCCCGACCACCATAGCAATTCCTCATCTCTGCTCCACAGCACACGCACACAACAGAGCACACGCTCCTTGTCATCGTCGACGTCATCGACCAAAAAGGGTCGGAGAACGAACTCGCCAATTAAATGGTGCTCATGTGGAGTTGTCGTAAATCCCCTAAGAATTAAGGTACGCCCACTGTTTTCTTTTTTTTTTTGGTGTATGATTTTGACAATAAGTTATGGGTAAATTGGATCCTCATGATAGTCGCACTAGTTTTTGGTGTATTTTTTTGTTGTTAATTTTTTCAATAGAATAGTTAATTAGTTTAGTTTTGTTGTTGTTAATTTTTTAAGGTTAAGTTTATAGTTTATTGTTTGCTGAAATTTTATTTATTAGTTCTCATGAAATTAGTTATTAGTTCTTATGAAATTTTAATTAATTATTGTTGCTGAAATTTTAAATAATTATTTGTTGCTGAAATTTTAATTAATTATTTACTATTCTCGATCTCGTGTTATTTTGGATCTGAATTTAAAAAAAAAACAAATCAGAATCCTGCTTTATTCATGTTATTTGTATGTAAAAAAATGTGTTCATATTTATATATGCATATGATTTATGTACACTGAGAACCCCAGATATATTAACTACTCAATGTTGTTATTGGTTTATTGAAATTGCAATTAAAAGGCATCTGCGATTAAAGAGTTGGTGGTTTGCGATTTGGCTGGATTTCAGAGTTGGATTTCACAACAACAAAAAAACTGACCACTGGGGTTAAGAGTGGGTGTTAAGGGGCAAAAATTAAAAATAGCAATCTAGTAGTCGAGAGATAGGCACATACACTCCATGTGGCATAAAAGTGACCCGTGGGAAGTGATCGCGTCCTCTCTAGACTCACGATTGTCGAGAGATAGGTACATACCATTTTATGTGATTTTTTTTGTTACTCAGTTGATGTGTGAAACACACATTAACTGGTGTTTGTAATGAGATCGTGTAAATTACAAACACCTACATCAGCCGGATAATAAAAAAAATCACAAAAAAAGATATATGTAAGGTAGTATTACCCCCTAAATTCACACTGTTCTTACTTTATTATTCTTTTGTTAAAGAAACCCATCTTATACAAATGTTTCACTTGGATTAGTAAAGATGAAAGGCAAGGGGCAGTACATAACTTTTGAACAAAGAATAGTTAGGGTGAACACTAGAAAAAGAAGTCATTCTCCAATGGATTGCCACTTTCTAGGTTTAAGGCGTGTCAATTTCTCTGCAATGGTCCACATTAAACTAATTGGTAACCATTTGTTTATTAAAGTAACCATTTGTGTATTAAAGATATTCTTGATTAGTCCGAGCTGAATAGGAGAGATGTGAAAATGGGAATAAAAAGACTTAGTGCACAGATGTTTTCTATAAATTTTTTGGTAAGCTTGACATTTTGCGTGCACGACGTAAATTTGCAAAAAATTAGACTCAAGTATAAAAACATTTCATCGAATGGTGAAAACGTAAAACAGCCACAAAACGGTCCCGTAAGAGTCACGAACGCCTCGCACGGGACCAATATGACTCGTAGGAACCGACCGCGAAGTCACGGGGGTCCCGATTTGAGTGTACGATCTAAATTTACGAAAAATTAGACTTAAGCATAAAAACATGGAATCGAAGTGTGAAAACGTAAAACAACCACAAAACGATACCGTAAGAGTCACGAACACCATGCACGGGACCAACGTGACTCGTAGGAACCGACCGCATAGTCACGGTGCTCCCAGTTTGCGTGTACGACGTAAATTTGCAAAAATTTAGACTTCAGCATATAAACATACAATCGAAGGGTGAAAACATAAACAGCCAGAAAACGGTCCCGTAAGAGTCACGAACACCTCGCACGGGACTAATGTGACCTGTAGGAACCGACCGCGTAGTCACGGGGCTCCCGGTTGGAGTGTACGACGTAAATTTGCAAAAAAATTAGACATAAGCATAAAAACATGCCATCGAAGGGTGAAAACGTAAAATAACAAGAAAACGGTCCGGTAAGAGTTACGAACACCTCGTACGAGACCAATGTGACCTGTAGGAACCGACTACGTAGTCGCGGAACCCCCGTTTTGAGTGTATGACGTAAATTTGCAAAAAAAATGACTTAAGCATAAAAACATGGAATCAAAGGGTGAAAAGGTAAAACAGTCACAAAACGGTCCCGTAAGAGTCATGAACATCTCGCACGGGACCAATGTGACCCGTACGAACCGACCGCGTAGTCACGACGCTCCCGGTTTGA
Organism: Sambucus nigra; assembly: GCA_949130495.1. Lineage (NCBI taxonomy): Eukaryota > Viridiplantae > Streptophyta > Magnoliopsida > Dipsacales > Adoxaceae > Sambucus > Sambucus nigra. The sequence continues at coordinate 43,222,306 of OX422210.1, read as the reverse complement.
GTGTACGATGTAAATTTGCAAAAATTTAGACTTAAGCATATAAACATGCAATCAAAGGGTGAAAACATAAAATAGCCAAATACGGTCCCGTAAGAGTCACGAACACCTCGTACGGGACAAATGTGACTCGTAGAAATCGATCGAGTAGTCACGGGGCTCCCGGTTTGAGTGCACGATGTAAATTTGCAAAAAATTAGACTTAAACATAAAAACATTCCATCAAACGGTGAAAACGTAAAACAGCCACAAAACGGTCCCGTAAGAGTCACGAACACATCGCACGGGACCAATGTGACTCGTAGGAACCGACCGCGTATTCACGGGCCTCCCGGTTTGAGTGTACGATCTAAATTTGCAAAAAATTAGACTTAAGCATAAAAACATGAAATCCAAGGGTGAGAACGTAAAACAGCCACAAAACGGTACCGTAAGAGTCACGAACATTTCGCACGGGACCAATGTGACTCGTAGGAACTGACCGCGTAGTCACGGTCCTCCCGGTTTGAGTGTACGACGTAAATTTGCAAAAAATTAGAATTAAGCATATAAACATACAATCGAAGGGTGAAAACATAAACAGCCACAAAACAGTCCCGTAAGAGTCACGAACACCTCGCACGGGACTAAAGTGACTTGTAGGAACCGACTGCGTAGTCACGAGGCTCCCGGTTTGAGTGTACGACGTAAATTTACAAAAAATTAGACTTAAGCATAAAAACATGCCCTCGAAGGGTGAAAACGTAAAACAACCACAAAACGGTTCCGTAAGAGTCACGAACACCTCGCACGGGACCAATGTGACTTGTAGGAACCGACCGCGTAGTCACGGGGCTCCCGGTTGGAGTGTACGACGTAAATTTGTAAAAAATTAAACATAAGCATACAAACATGCCATCGAAGTGTGAAAATGTAAAACAACCAGAAAACGGTCCGGTAAGAGTCACGAACACCTCGTACGGGACCAATGTGACCCGTAGGAACCAACCGCATAGTCACGGGGCTCCCGGTTTGAGTGTACGACGTAAATTTGCAGAAAAATGGACTTAAGCATAAAAACATGGAATCGAACGGTGAAAAGGTAAAACAGCCAGAAAACGGTCCCGTAAGAGTCACGAACACCTCACACGGGACCAATGTGACCCGTAGGAACCGACCCCGTAGTCACAACGCTCCCGGTTTGAGTGTACGATATAAATTTGTAAAAATTTAGACTTAAGCATATAAACATGAAATCGAAGGGGGAAAACATAAAACAACCACAATACGGTCCCGTAAGAGTCACGAACACCTCGCACGGGACAAATGTGACCCGTAGGAAACGGCCGCGTAGTCACGGGGCTCCCGGTTTGAGTGTACGACGTAAATTTGCAAAAAAGTAGACTTAAGCATAAAAACATGGAATCGATGGGTGAAAAGGTAAAACAGCCACAAAATAGTCCCTTAAGAGTCACGAACACCTCACACGGGACCAATGTGATCCGTAGGAACCGACCGCGTAGTCAAGACGCTCCCAGTTTGAGTGTACGACGAAATTCGCAAAAATTTAGACTTAAGCATATAAACATGCAATCGAAGGGTGAAAACATAAAACAGCCATATTACGGTCCCGTAAGAGTCACGAACACCTCGCACTAGACCAATGTGACTCGTAGGAACCGACCGCGTAGTCACGGGGATCCCGGTTTGATTGCACGGCGTTAATTTGCAAAAATTTAGACTTAAGCATAAAAACATTCCATCGAATGTTGAAAACGTAAAACAGCCACAAAACGGTTCCATAAGAGTCACGAACACCTCGTACGGGACCAATGTGACTCGTAGGAACCGACCGCGAAGTCACGAGGCTCCCGGTTTGAGTGTATGATCTAAATTTGCAAAAAATTTGACTTAAGCATAAAAACATTCCATCGAATGGTGAAAACGTAAAACAGCCACAAAACGGTCCCGTAAGAGTCATGAACGCCTCGCACGGGATCAATATGACTCGTAGGAACCGACCGCGAAGTCAAGGGTGTCACTGTTTGAGTGTACGATCTAAATTTTCAAAAAATTAGACTTAAGCATAAAAGCATGGAATCGAAGGGTGAAAACGTAAAACAACCATAAAATGGTACCGTAAGAGTCACGAAAACCACGCACGGGACCAACGTGACTCGTAGGAACCGACCGCGTAGTCACGGTGCTCCCGGTTTGAGTGTACGACGTAAATTTGCAAAAAGTTAGACTTAAGCATATAAACATTCAATCGAAGGGTGAAAACATAAACAACCAGAAAATGGTCCCGTAAGAGTCACGAACACCTCGCACGGAACTAATGTGACTTGTAGGAACCGACCGCGTAGTCACGGGGCTCTCGGTTTGAGTGTACGACGTAAATTTACAAAAAAATAGACTTAAGCATAAAAACATGCCATCGAAGGGTGAAAACGTAAAACTGTCACAAAACGATTCCGTAAGAGTCACGAACACCTCGCACGGGACCAATGTCACTTGTAGGAACCGACCGCGTAGTCACGGGGTTCCCGGTTGGAGTGTACGACGTAAATTTGCAAAAAAATAGACATAAGCATAAAAACATGTCATCGAAGGGTGAAAACGTAAAACAACCAGAAAATGGTCCGGTAGGAGTCACGAACACCTCGTACGAGACCAATGTGACCCATAGAAAACGACTGCGTAGTCACGGAACTCCCGTTTTCAGTGTATGACGTAAATTTGCAAAAAAATGGACTTAAGCATAAAAACATGGAATTGAAGGGTTAAAAGGTAAAACAGCAACAAAACGGTCCCGTAAGAGTCACGAACACCTCGTAAGATACCAATGCGACCCGTAGGAACCGACCGCGTAGTCACGACGCTCCCGGCTTGAGTATACGACATAAATTTGCAAAAATTTAGACTTAAGCATATAAACATGCAATCGAAGGGTGAAAACATAAAATATCCACAATACGGTCCCGTAAGAGTCACGAACACCTCGCACGGGACCAATGTTACTCGTAGAAACCGATCGCTGAGTCATGGGGCTCCCGGTTTGAGTGCATGATGTAAATTTGCAAAAAAATAGACTTAAGCATAAAAACATTCCATCGAATGGTGAAAACGTAAAACAGCCACAAAACGGTCCCGTAAGAGTCACGAACACATCGCACGGGACCAATGTGAGGCGTAGGAACCGACCGCGTAGCCACGGGCCTCCCGGTTTAAGTGTACGATCTAAATTTGCAAATAAATAAACTTAAGCATAAAAACATGAAATCCAAGGGTGAGAACGTAAAACAGCCACAAAACGGTACCGTAAGAGTCATGAACATTTCGCACGGGACCAATGTGACTCGTAGGAACTGACCGCGTAGTCACGGTGCTCCCGGTTTGAGTGTACGACGTAAATTTGCAAAAATTTAGACTTAAGCATATAAACATACAATCGAAGGGTGAAAACATAAACAGCCACAAAACGGTCCAGTAAAAGTCACGAACACCTCGCACGGGACTAATGTGACTTGTAGGAACCGACTGCGTAATCACGGGGCTCCCGGTTTGAGTGTACGACGTAAATTTATAAAAAATTAGACTTAAGCATAAAAACATGACCTCGAAGGGTGAAAACATAAAACAGCCAAAAAATGGTTCCGTAAGAGTCACAAACACCTCGCACGGGACCAATGTGACTTGTAGGAACCGACCGCGTAGTCACGGGGCTCCCGGTTGGAGTGTACGACGTCAATTTGCAAAAAATTAGACTTAAGCATAAAAACATGCCATCGAAGGGTGAAAATGTAAAACAACCTGAAAATGGTCCGGTAAGAGTCACGAACACCTCGTACGGGATCGATGTGACCCGTAGGAACCAACCGCGTAGTCACGGGGCTCCCGGTTTGAGTGTACGACGTAAATTTGCAGAAAAATGGACTTAAGCATGAAAACATGGAATCGAAGGGTGAAAAGGTAAAACAGCCACAAAACGGTCCCGTGAGAGTCACGAACACCTCACACAGAACCAATGTGACCCGTAGGAACCAACCCCGTCGTCACGATGCTCCCGGTTTGAGTGTGCGACATAAATTTGTAAAAATTTAGACTTAAGCATATAAACATGCAATCGAAGGGGAAAACATAAAACAACCACAATACGGTCCCGTAAGAGTCACGAACACCTCGCATGGGACAACTGTGAGCCGTAGGAAACGGCCGCATAGTCACGGGGCTTCCGGTTTGAGTGTACGACGTAAATTTGCAAAAAAGAAGACTTAAGCATAAAAACATGGGATCGATGGGTGAAATGGTAAAATAGCCACAAAACGGTCCCGTAAGAGTCACGAACACCTCACACGGGACCAATGTGACCCGTAGGAACCCACCGTGTAGTTAAGACGCTCCCGGTTTGAGTGTACGACGTAAATTTGAAAAAATTTAGACTTAAGCATATAAACATGCTATCGAAGGGTGAAAACATAAAACAGCCATAATACAGTCCCGTAAGATTCACGAACACCTTGCACGGGACCAATGTGACTCGTAGGAACCGATCGCGTTGTCACGGGGCTCCCGGTATGAGTGCACGACGTTAATTTGCAAAAACTTAGACTTAAGCATAAAAACATTCCATCTAATGGTGAAAACGTAAAACAACCACAAAACGGACCCATACGAGTCACGAGCACCTCGCACGGGACCAAAGTGACTCGTAGGAACCGACCGCGTAGTCACGGGGCTCCCAGTTTGGGTGTACGATCTAAATGTGCAAAAAAATTGACTTAGGCATAAAAACATGGAATCTAAGGGTGAAAACGTAAAACAGCCACAAAACGGTACCGTAAGAGTCACGAATACCTCGCACGGGACCAATGTGACCCGTAGGAACCGACCGCGTAGTCACGGTGCTCCCGGTTTGAGTGTACGACGTAAATTTGTAAAAATTTAGACTTAAGCATATAAATGTACAATCGAAGGGTGAAAACATAAACAGCCACAAAACGGTCCCGTAAGAGTCACGAACACCTCGCACGGGACTAATGTGACTTGTAGGAACCGACTGCGTAGTCACGGGGCTCCCGGTTTGAGTGTACGACGTAAATTTATAATAAATTAGACTTAAGCATAAAAACGTGCCATCGAAGGGTGAAAACGTAAAACAGCCACAAAATGGTTCCATAAGAGTCACGAAGACCTCGCACGGGACTAATGTGACAAGTAGGAACCGACCGCGTAGTCACGGGGCTCCTGGTTGGAGTTTACGACGTAAATTTGCAAAAAATTAGACTTAAGTATAAAAACATTCCATCGAATGGTGAAAACGTAAAATAGCCACAAAACGGTCCCGTAAGAGTCATGAACGCCTCGAACGGGACCAATATGACTCGTAGGAACCGACCGCGAAGTCACGGGGGTCCCGGTTTGAGTGTACGATCTAAATTTGCAAAAAATTAGACTTAAGCATAAAAATAAGAAATCCAAGGGTGAGAACGTAAAACGGCCACAAAACAATACCGTAAGATTCACGAACACCACGCACGGGACCAACGTGACTCGTAGGAACTGACCGCGTAGTCACGGTGCTCCCGGTTTGAGTGTACGACGTAAATTTGCAAAAATTTAGACTTAAGCATATAAACATACAATCGAAGGGTGAAAATATAAACAGCCAGAAAACGGTCCTGTAAGAGTCACGAACACCTCGCACGGGACTAATGTGACATGTAGGAACCGACCGCGTAGTCACGGGGCTCTCGGTTTGAGTCTACGACGTAAATTTACAAAAAAAGCATGCCATCGAAGGGTGAAAACGTAAAACTGATACAAAACGGTTTCGTAAGAGTCACGAACACCTCGCACGGGACCAATGTCACTTGTAGGAACCGACCGCGTAGTCATGGGGCTCCCGGTTGGAGTGTACGACGTAAATTTGTAAAAAATTAGACATAAGCATAAAAACATGCCATCGAATGGTGAAAACGTAAAACAACCAGAACATGGTCCGGTAACAGTCACGAACACCTCGTACGGGACCAATGTGACCCGTAGGAACCGACTGCGTAGTCACGGAACTCCCATTTTGATTGTATGACGTAAATTTGCAAAAAAATGGACTTAAGCATAAAAACATGGAATCGAAGGGTGAAAATGTAAAACAGCAACAAAACGGTCCCGTAAGAGTCACGAACACCTCGCACGGGACCAATGTGACCTGTAGGAATCGACCGCGTAGTCACGATGCTCCCGGTTTGAGTGTACGATGTAAATTTGCAAAAATATAGACTTAAGCATATAAACAAGAAATCGAAGGGTGAAAACATAAAATAGCCACAATACGGTCTCGTAAGAGTCACGAACACCTCGCACGGGACCAATGTGACTCGTAGAAAACCACCGCGTAGTCACGGGGCTCCCGGTTTGAGAGCACGATGTAAATTTGCAAAAAATTAGACTTAAGCATAAAAACATTCTATCGAATGGTGAAAATATAAAACAGCCACAAAACGGTCCCGTAAGAGTCACGAACACATAGCACGGGACCAAGGTGACTCGTAGGAACCGACTGCGTAGTCACGGGCCTCCCGGTTTGAGTGTACGACGTAAATTTACAAAAAAATTAGACATAAGCATAAAAACATGCCCTCAAAGGGTGAAAACGTAAAACAACCACAAAACGGTTCCGTAAGAGTCACGAACACCTCGCACGGGACTAATGTGACTTGTAGGAACCGACCTCGTAGTCACGGGGCTCCCGGTTGGAGTGTACGACGTAAATTTGCAAAAAATTAGACTTAAGCATAAAAACATGCCATCGAAGGATGAAATTGTAAAACAACCAGAAAACGGTCCGGTAAGAGTCACGAACACCTCGTACGGGATCAATGTGACCCGTAGGAACCGATCGCGTAGTCACGGGGCTCCCGATTTCAGTGTACGACGTAAATTTACAGAAAAATGGACTTAAGCATAAAAACATGGAATTGATGGGTGAAAAGGTAAAACAACCACAAAACGGTCCCGTAAGAGTCACGAACACCTCACATGGGACCAATGTGACCCGCAGGAACCGACCGCGTAGTCAAGACGCCCCCGGTTTGAGTGTACGACGTAAATTTGCAAAAATTTAGACTTAAGCATATAAACATGCAATCGAAGGGTGAAAACATAAAACAACCATAATACGCTCCCGTAAGAGTCACGAACACCTCGCACGGGACCAATGTGACTTGTAGGAACCGACCGCGTAGTCACGGGGCTCCCAGTTTGAGTGCACGATGTAAATTTGCAAAAAATTAGACTTAAGTACAAAAAAATTCCATCGAATGGTGAAAACGTAAAACAGCCACAAAACGGTCCCGTAAGAGTCACGAACGCCTCACACGGGACCAATATGACTCGTAGGAACCGACCGCGAAGTCACGGGGGTCCCGATTTCAGTGTACGATCTAAATTTGCAAAAAATTAGACTTAAGCATAAAAACATGGAATCGAATGGACAACCACAAAACGGTACCGTAAGAGTCATGAACACCACGCACGGGACCAACGTGACTCGTAGGAACCGACCGCGTAGTCACGGTGCTCCCAGTTTGCGTGTACGACGTAAATTTGCAAAAATTTGGACTTAAGCCTATAAACATACAATCGAAGGGTGAAAACATAAACAGCCAGAAAACGGTCCCGTAAGAGTCATGAACACCTCGCACGGGACTAATGTGACTTGTAGGAACCGACCACGTAGTCACGGGGCTCTCGGTTTGAGTGTACGACGTAAATTTACAAAAAAATAGACTTAAGCATAAAAACAAGCCATCGAAGGGTGAAAACGTAGAATAGCCACAAAATGGTTCCGTAAGAGTGGCGAACACCTCGCACGGGATCAATGTGACTCGTAGGAACCGATCGCGTAGTCACGGGGCTCCTTGTTGGAGTGTACGACGTAAATTTGCAAAAAATTAGACATAAGCATAAAAACGTGCCATCGAAGGGTGAAAACGTAAAAAAGCTAGAAAACGGTCCGGTAAGAGTCACGAACACCTCGTACGGGACCAATGTGACCCGTAGGAACCGACATCGTAGTCACGGGGGTCCCGGTTTGAGTGTACGATGTAAATTTTGCAAAAAAATGGACTTAAGCATAAAAACATGGAAACCAAGGGTGAAAAGGTAAAACAACCACAAAATGGTCCCGTAAGAGTCACGAACACCTCGCACGGGACCAATGTGACTCGTAGGGACCGACCGCGTAGTCACGGGGCTCCTGGTTGGATTGTACGACGTAAATTTGCAAAAAATTAGAGTTAAGCATAAAAACATGCCATCGAAGGGTGAAAACGATAAAACAGGCAGAAAACGGTCCGGTAAGAGTCACGAACAACTCATACGGGACCAATGTGACCCGTAGGAACCGACCGCGTAGTCACGGGGCTCCCGGTTTGAGTGTACGACGTAAATTGTAAAAATTTAGACTTAAGAATATAAACATGCAATCGCAGGGTGAAAACATAAAATAGCCACAATACGGTCCCGTAAGAGTCACGAACACCTCGCACGGGACAAATGTGACCCGTAGGAACCGGCCGCGTAGTCACGGGGCTCCCGGTTTGAGTGGACGACGTAAATTTGCAAAATAATAGACCTAAGCATAAAAACATGGAATCGATGGGTGAAAAGGTAAAACAGCCACAAAACGGTCCCGTAAGAGTCACGAACACCTCACACGGGACCAATGTGACCCGTAGGAACCGACCGCGTAGTCACGACGCTCCCGGTTTGAGTTTACGACGTAAATTTGCAAAAATTTAGACTTAAGAATATAAACATACAATCGAAGGGTGAAAATATAAAATAGCCACAATACGGTCCCGTAAGAGTCACGAACACCTCGCACGGGACAAATGTGACCCGTAGGAACCGACCGCGTAGTCACGGGGCTCCCGGTTTGAGTGGACGACGTAAATTTACAAAAAATAGACTTAAGCATAAAAATATGCCATCGAAGGGTGAAAAGGTAAAACAGCCACAAAACGGTCCCGTAAGAGTCATGAACACCTCGCACGGGACCAATGTGACCCGTAGGAACCGACCGCGTAGTCACGACGCTCCCGGTTGGAGTGTACGACGTAAATTTGCAAAAAATTAGACCTTAGAATATAAACATGCCATCGAAGGGTGAAAACGTAAAACAACCACAATACGGTCCCGTAAGAGTCACGAACACCTCGCATGGGACAAATGTGACTCGTAGAAATCGACCGCGTAGTCACGGGGCTCCCGGTTTGAGTGCACGACGTAAATTTGCAAAAAATTATATTTAAGCATAAAAACATGCCATCGAAGGTTGAAAATGTAAAACAACCAGAAAACGGTCCGGTAAGAGTCACGAACACCTCGTACGGGACCAATGTGACCCGTAGGAACCGACCGCGTAGTCATGGGCCTCCCGGTTTGAGTGTACGATCTAAATTTCTCAAAAAATAGACTTAAGCATAAAAACATGAAATCCAAGGGTGAAAACGTAAAACAGCCACAAAACGGTACCGTAAGAGTCACAAACACCTCGCACGGGACCAATGTTACTCGTAGGAACCGACCGTATAGTCACGGTGCTCCCGATTTGAGTGTACGATGTAAATTTGCAAAAATTTAGACTTAAGCATAAAAACATGAAATCCAAGGGTGAGAACGTAAAACAGCCACAAAACGGTACCGTAAGAGTCACGAACATTTCGCACGGGGCCAATGTGACTCGTACGAACTGACCGCGTAGTCACAGTGCTCCCGGTTTGAGTGTACGACGTAAATTTACAAAAATTTAGACTTAAGCATTTAAACATAGAATCGAAGGGTGAAAACATAAACAGCCACAAAACGGTCCCGTAAGAGTCACGAACACCTCGCATGAGACCAATGTGACTCGTAGGAACTAGAAATTATCCCCCTTGACAGCCTCACAGAGTTTCAAGTAATTAAAGTACCGACCTCCTTCAACCTATAATTAGGTAGGTCATGGCTTAATGCTATCAGTGATCCCATTAAGGTCCCCCCCCCCCCCCCCTAGCATTCCAACGCTAAGGGGCTGGGATGTAAGCATGAGAAAAACAACTCGAGCTAGATCACTGAAAGCCAAAAGGTCTAAATTCAAGAGCCCTTCGAGGACGAGATTGACTATGCATACAAGATGAACCACCTCCTATTATCTATATCCTCCCATTTGTGGAAAGGGCCCTTGAGTATAATTACTTTGATGTACTAGACCATGTCAAAATATAATTACTTTGAGACACGAGTTTTATATATATATATATATATATATATATATATATATATATATATACTGGTATATATATACATAACAATATATATATACAAAACAATATATATATATATAAAACAATATATATATAACAGTTATGTATATATATATAACTATATATATAACAATATATATACATAACTGTTATATATATTGTTATATATATAGTTATATATATATACATAACTGTGATATATATATTGTTTTATATATATATATATATTGTTTTATATATAACAATATATATACATAACTGTTATATACATTATATATATACATATACAGTTATATATATATATATATATATATATATATATATATACAGTATATATATACATATACAGTTATATATATATATATATATAAAACTGTATATATATATATATATATATATATATATATATATATATATATATATATATGTATATATATAACAGTTATATATATATATACACTGCTGTTTTATATATACAATTATATATATATATATATATATATATATATATATATATATATATATACACTGCTGTTTTATATATATATATTTATATACAATTATATATGTATATATAAAATAGTGTATAAAACAGTATATACACTGTTATATATATAACGAGGATTATGAATACGACATGTACGATACTCGTAGTTTTGTCGACACATAAGCAAGTCGGAACCCTCTCGTTGACTAGAATGCTTGTTATTTTTGTTTCTCCATTGCAGTTCAGTATGTAATGTTAGCACGTGTCTTGGAATTTCAATGGTTTTGTAGCTTTTTTGTCCGGTATATATATACATTATGGTTCTTCAAATGATTCTCTCTAGTCCCATTTTACGTGGAAAAAAATGAAGCTATGGCACTTTAGTTTTGTGTCGTTAGTGAACACAATATAAATGATGAAATTTGGCAATATGGAAATATGGAACCCCTGTCAAGGGAAGTATATGGAGTGCTATTTAATGTACCATGGTGATGTCCCCATGGAAGTGAACACGTGACGGTTAGTTCACATCGAACACGGGCCAATAAGAAGTTTGTTTCATTGAACCTTTTGTTAGACGAATTTGAGATTTTTTTTATATTGTTGGATTTGTCGTTACCCCTTAAAAAGGGTGGATAGTCCAATAAATAAAGGAGACTATGCCCAATTTATTTTAAAAATTGACACTTTATTTTTTTAGACACAGTGAATTTGATTATTATGGTTATATATATATATATATATATATAAATGTTTTTTTAGACACTTTGTTTTTATAGTTATATATAAATGTTTAAATGTTTTTTTAGACACTTTGTTTTTATAGTTATATATAAATGTTTATATATATATATATATATATATATATATATATATATAACTATAATAGTTATAAATTATTATTATCTTTTGAAGTCGGATAGATTATAATTTATTTTGTATTTTATGTAGAATGAAAATGGATTTGCGACACATGGAAAAGTCAATGGATACGGAGGATCGAGGTACGGAGCTACTCGGATACTTATTTAAGTTTATGTAGCTACTCGGATACTATTTTTAGATATTAAATTGGTGAAAGGGATTTAATGGTGGTTTAGCTGCATTTTTTGTTGTTGGGTTTATTTTAATGTTAAAAACATGTTGGATTTCATCAATAAACAAAGGAAATGCTGCCGAAATTTTTGAAATTAAATAGTGTTTTAAATTAATCAAGTCAAACATACATGCATTTGAAGTTATACAAACCCATGTAGTCATTTATTTTTGTATCTTGTGCAGGTTATGATGGATTTTTCTTGGAGTTATTATGTTCGTGGTGGCTTGGAGCTGCGGTTTCTTATAGTGTAGGGGAGCGATATTATCGTCGTTTTAGTTTACTTTGATTTTTTTAACATATTTTAATGTGTTAATGTATTAGGCTAGATCATGTTTACATCTTTTGTTACGTTCTTATTTGGGAGACATTTATTTTGTACCTTTATACTTGGATTGTGATGAAATATTATTTTGTAATTCATATTTATCAAATTTGGTTGAAAATTGCGGAATTTTGTATTACTTATGATTGTATGAAAAATGCGTAATGTTATTTTGGATTAGAAGGTTGCACGTTTGATGAAAAAAGTGCAGGTTTAAAAGTGCTTACAATTACGAAAAAAATAATAGGTAATAAATAAAAATATTGTACTTTTGGCAACACAATTTTTTGTCTCCAAAAGTTATCATCTACATCTATCACTTTGGATATGGCAACACAAGTTTGGTTGCCAAAGATACGGCTTTTGGCAACACAAGAGCTGTGTTGCCAAAGGTACGACTTTTGGCAACACAAGAACTGTGTTGCCAAAAGTCTATACCTTTGGCAACACAGCTCTTGTGTTGCCAAAAGTCATACCTTTGGCAACACAGTTCTTGTGTTGCCAAAAGTCGTACCTTTGGCAACACATCTCTTGTGTTGCCAAAGATATTGCTTTTGGCAACACAAGACCTGTGTTGCCAAAGGTATAGCGTTTTGGCAACACAGCTCCTGTGTTGCCAAAAGCTATAGCTTTTGGCAACACTAACTTTTTTTGTTGCCGTTGAGTGATTTTTGGCAACACAAATAATATTTTTTATTATAAATTTGACAAATTATAAAATACTTTTGGCAACACAATTGCGTGTTGCTAAAAGTATACTTTCAGCAACCCATGTCTGCTGTGTTGCCAAAGGGTTTCCTAGACAGGCAATGGGCAACAAGCTGGCAACATAGCAAAATAGGTTGCCAAAAGCTTTTAGCAACATATTTCTAACTTTAGCAACATAATTTGTATGTTGCTAATGGTGCAAATTCTTGTAGTTATAACTCAAAAATGGCACGAATAGACTCGTTTAACTCGTATTTTATGGAGAATATATTAGATAATTTATATATCTTGATAGGCATTCTATAAAATTCATGGAGAATCGAATGATAAATTATTTATGTGTTGCAAAAAGTTGAAATTAGTTAAATCTAAGTTATTGTAGGCCTATGAGTGGTATGATTGGTTAAGAGAGAAGAAAAAAATTGTTTTATATTTTACTTAATGGGTTATGCGGGTCAACCCGAACACGACACGATAATAAATAGGTCGGGTTAGTGTTTGATCATCTGACACGATTAGTTAAATGGGTCAGGTTAAGATTGACTAATACTTAACACGACCCCGACATGACACGACACGACGCACACGAATTGCCACCTCTAAGTCTAACAAATACCCAAACTCGACCGGAAGATAATAAATTAGACAACATAAAAAAATCCTAAGGCAAAATATATGAAACAATTTAGACAATAAATTAAAAAAGAAAGCATGATTGATAAATTTATGCATATCTTTTCAATGCAAACGATTCATAATTTTAAAACTATTTAACTACCATTTTTAATTGACAATGACTTCAGTTTTTTTATTATATTGAACTGTAAATAATTAGTATAAGACAATAAAAAAATCTATATAATTTGTTATATTACAAATTTTAGTCATTGACTTCACGAATAAAAATATAGGCGTTTTTAATACTAAATAGTTACCTATTGGGACAATTTTGAAGACACGGACGTGTGTATGTATTCAAGAAATATGGTTTCTTAGAAAGAAGTTAAAGTTCAGGATATTTTTTTTGTAGACCGATCCTCTTTTAAAATAACACCTAATTAGAGTATCTCCAATGGCATAATTATGTTTGAAAACGTAATCAAATTTAACAAATGTTCCACTAAAAACCCTCTGCAACGATACAACCATTTGTTAACAACCCTTTCACAAATAATCAAATTTAATCGCTCAATAATCAAATTTGGCAATCTTTTTACAATAACCAAATGAGTGGATCCATCTTCAACTACTCTCCCCTTTTCTCTCTTTATAGTTTTACCGGTGCAACTGAAAATGTGGAATGGTGAAATTAATATAAGCCCTTGGATGAACATAAGTAGTTTTCTTTGGAAAAGGGATTGGACGGTTAGATGAAATTAACTATCTATTACCATCAATTATGCTAGTACAACAACACCATTGTGAGGAATCACATTGTTAATTATAGCTATCATGTAAATCGATAATTAAAAGATGATGTGGCATCTTTTGATTATTATTTTTTCATTAGGCTGCTGGAGATACTCTTACCCTGTAAGAGCATGCATGTAACTTCCACGTTGTATTATTCGGTTTCCCACGTTCTACCAGTTTGTATAGCAATTTGCATAGGTCAGTTGTGCAGTTCTCATATCCCATATTCAGTTCTCATGTACTACATTATATCAGTTTGTATAGGTCAGTTGTGCATTTATCATGTCTGTATAACTGCTCTCATGTTCTAGCAGTTGTAGGATAAGCAGTTATAGGAAATAATTTTATATATGTACTTGATCCGTGTAATCTCATATATTCATGATACAAAAATAAAGGTTCTAATTTTCATGGTATCAGAGCCTAGTGTTGTGTCAATTTTTATTTCCACTACAACCTCAAGCACAACTCTTTCCTTGTATCTCAATTCTCTACCTCAACTTGTAAATCTCAGTTCAATTAAACTCAAACCAAACAATTATCTAGTATGGAGAAATCAGGTTTTCAACCTTATACAAACCATAAACGTTGATAAGTTAATTACTGATGAAACACAGATAATACCGGAATGGGAAGAGAGGATCTCCTACTGTGAAGTTGGTTGTCATCTACCATTATTGAAGAAAGTGCATACCTAATAATTAGGTGCAGTAAGGCCAGAGACTCTGGTTGTGTCTTGAAAAAAATTATTTACAAGCAAGCAAGGAGAGGGAGTTCCAACTAGAGGAACATATCTAAATCATCAAGCTTGAAGGAAACACTTTTGCTGAGTATGTTAACAACTTTAAGGGAATTCGCGATGATCTTGTATCCATACACAAACCCTTATACGAAGACATAATGGTCATATCTTTTGCTAAAGGCCTTGGAAAGAAATACCAAACATTTCGAACAGTAATGATTGGTAATCCACCTTATCCTACTTTATCAAGTTTGATAACCTCGCTTCTAGGTTTTGACATTATAGAAGACAAAGAGGAAGACGTGTCAAATCATAACATGGAATTTCATACCCCAAAACAATCTTTTCAAGTACGGGGTCATGTCTATATTTCCTGTGGTCGAGGAATATTCAACAATAATTTTCAATTTAGCTCTAGAGGTCATGGGTTTAGACCCACAAATTCAACGATTTATAGGCCCGATTTCAAGAATACTTTTTATTCAGCACAAAATAGGAGTGAGATGAAATAACTACCAGAAATAACATGTCAAATTTATGAAAAGAATAATCACTGAGCCAACACTTTCTACAACCATTGGGATCATTCCTTTCAAAGTACGGAAAACATCCATCAAGCCTATATAGGCACTAACGTTTTATAACCTCAAGACAATCAACTCTATGTGGATTTGGGTGCCACAACTCACATGGTAAATGATGCAGGTATGTTAGCCAAACTTATGCCACATTATGGAACATACAAAGCGGTTGTAGGAAATGGGTCTCACCTTCCCATTTCCTACATAGGACAAAAACATAAAATTAAAAATTAAAAATTTAAAGTACTCTTGTTGTTCCAACATTAAATAAAAATTTAATTTCAGTATGTCAACTCACAAAGGAAAGTGAGTATATTATTGAATTTACTAATTGTTGCTTTACTATAAAGTACAATACAACCAAGTAGGTACTAGCAAAAGGGAGTAAGAAGGATGGTCTTTACACTCTTGAGAATGAAGGTTTTCAAGCTTTAAGTGCCGTAAAGTCAGGAAAGGCACTGGATTATATATGACATCAAAGACTTGGACACCCAAACTCTAATTTTCTTTCCATTTTGCCTAAATTAGAAACTTTAGATGTGAGTCAATGGAACAAGAAACACACAATATGTGTAAGTTGTCAAATAGGAAAGAGTTGTAGGCTTTCTTTTAAACAAAATGACAAGATATGTAGTACTCCATTTGAAAAGGTTCAGTGTGATCTTTAGGGACCTGCACCTATTTTTTCAAATCAAAATATGAAGTATTATGTTATCTTTTTTGATGATTGTACTAGCTACATTGGCTTTATCCTTTGAAATAAAAGTCACAATTTTATGAGATATTTATGAAATTCCAAAATATGGTTCAAACTAAATTTAGTTAGAAAATTAAGATTTTCAATGCGATGGACGAGGAGAATTTGCAAAATATGAATTTCTAGAATATTTAAATAATCTGGGTATAGTAAGACATGTGTCATATCCTCACACACCAGAACAAAATGGGGTTGCAGAAAGAAAACATTGGCATATTGTCGAAAGGGGACGCACCCTATTATTCCGTGCTAAAGAACCATTTTTTCTCGGGGTCGAGGCATTTATGACTGCAATATTTTTCATTAATAGACTCCCATCTAAGGTTTTGAAAATGAACACTCCATTTTTTAATTATATGGGAGTAATCCAGATTATTTATCTCTCAAAATCTTTGTATGTAGAGCTTCCCTTATTTAAGACAACACACCAATACAAAGCATAAACCAAAAACTTATTCTTGTGTTTTCATTGGGTATAGTAATCTTCATAAAGGGTACAAATGTTATCATCGAACTGCAAAAAGAGTTTATATTTATAAACATGTGGTGTTTGATGAACATATTTTTCCTTTTGATACAACCTTAAAAGTTTTTGAAACACCTCATCAAAAACCTTTACTCAGCACATTTCAAGAAGTTTTGGATATAAATGTTTTACATGAATCAATCTCAGTGATCGATGACAATAACACGGTCACCAAAAATGTTTTACATCATTCCACTCTAAATGACAATTCAATTTCCTCAATATCGTCAAATAGCCACCCTACTCTTTAGTCGGACGAAATAGCACCAAATCCAAATCATGTTTGCCTACTTCACAAGTCTATTTATGATCTCAAAAAAGCTCCCCGCACTTGGTTTGATATATTCAACTCTTATCTTCTTCAGCATAGTTTCTATTACAGTCATGCGAACCCTTCACTCTTTGTGTACACTCGGGATCATGTTACTATCTTACTCCTCGTGTATATTGGTGATTGTTGATACCAAAATTAATATGCTGACGTGGACGAATAGTATGAAGACACGTGTCGATCTACGTGGCACAATAACAGCGAGGAAGATCATTTACTGAACAACCATGGTTGGTACCGAGCAACGAGAATACACCGATGGAGCTCTATCATGCCGAGGAACTCCATCCGAGGAACTCTTTCATCCCGAGATACTCTAAGTACTCCGAGGAACTCTTGATCGACGAGCAACTAAGGCGGTCCGAACTGCACCTCGGCCGTATCATCAATTATCAGACGGACAACTGTTCAACTATTCATTAGAGTCTTGACGCACACGCCGCATTAAATATATTACCCATTCATATGTATATCATTTAATGTAGTAGACCTTTCATGAACAGCCTTGAGGCTATAAATACCTTGTATCAATCCCATTCAAGGGGACCGGAATTTCTGGAGAGAACTTGTAATCAAGAATTCCACAAACACTCAGCAATAACATAACAGTGGACGTAGGCTTTATTCCTAGCCGAACCACTTTAAAAATCTTTGTCTTATTTATTTATCTGTGATTGAATAATTAGAGCGATCTAGTTTTTTACATCAACAGATTGGCGCCGTCTGTGGGAAACGACTGTTGTTATCGTTTTTCATAAAAATCATTTGTCACTAATGGCAGATAATCCAGAATCCAGTAATCGGAATGCTGGAAATACTGGAAATCTTCCAAATCTATCTACATCTCCAGATCTGGCAGGAATTATGACGAATCTGGCTCAGGGACAAACCGCCATGCAAGAATCTATGAGGCAACTCCTTCAAACTCTTCAAGGCAGTATACCTACTTATTCAGGGCAAAGGACTGATCATGGGCAATCACGATCCAGACGTATTGGGTCATATCGCAATGGGGAATCCAATGATTTTTCTTATCAACCTGGACGAACTTCATCAATACAGGCTACGGATACAGATCAACATATCTCTCTTTCTCCTGAGAGAACTAGCGCTTTAGAAAGATTAAGCAGGGTGTCTCCTTTCAGTCGGTTAGGACCAAGGAGGAACATGAGTCCACCTAGGGCTCCATCAGGAAGTTTTCGACCACCACCAGGTTCGAGAGAAAGATCTGCACAATCACGACCAATTACTCGTCGAGATAAATCTCAGGAAGCTACGTCAGGGCAATCAGTTGCTCGGACTAGGCGGCCCGAGGAAGGGAATGAAGCATGGAAAGGTTCCATTCAACGATTGGAGGATAGACTGGGAGAAATGGCTAAGGCGAGGAACCCCTTACAGAGAACTTTTGTTCAAGGGACACCTTTTGTGCAAGCCATTGTGGATTTCCCTACACCGTCGAAATTCAAAGCACCTGTAGTGACCCCCAAGTACGATGGTAAGACAGATCCTGTACTTCATATAGAACAGTACCAAGCTGCTGCAGATATTTATGCTGTCCCCGACGAGATGAGGTGTAGAGCATTCTCGGGAACTCTTACCGGATCTGCACAGATATGGTACAATAATCTTCCTCGGGGTAAGATTTCAACTTTTGTTCAGTTAGCCGAGCTGTTTATTGGTAATTTTTGTTTTGGAGCAAAGCCGGTAAAGCGAGTAGCACACTTGCTAAGTGTTAGACAGAAATCAGGTGAAAGTACTAGAGATTACATAACTCGTTTCAATAACGAAAAGTTGGAAGTCATAGATTATGAAGAAAAGACAGCAATCACTGCTTTGATGAGTGGTTTGCTGCCTAACAAGCTATACTATACTCTGGCCAAAGATCCGCCTAAAAATATGTCGGAATTGATGGCAAAGGCGGCCAAAATCATGAATGCCGAGGAGGCTATGACTGCGAAGAAGAATATGGATAAAGAAGTTAAAGTGGAGGTCGACAATTCTAAGAAGAAAGATCAGAAAGGCAATGGTGGTGACAAATATTCCAGGAATAACAGGATAAAGTTGGAAGCCCTAAAGAAGTATGATAATTATACTCCATTGAGAATGGGTATTAATCATGTTTTAGAAGAAATCAGGAATAACGAGGAAATCAAATGGCCAGAGAAACTGAAGTCAGATCCAGACATGAGGAATAAGACCAAATATTGCGAGTTTCACAAAGATCATGGCCATATGACCAAAAATTGTATAGCCCTTCAGAACGAGATTGAAACACTCATTCGAAGAGGAAAATTATCAAAGTATGTAGATCGCAGAGGTGAGAGGACAAATGAGGACAGAATTAGAAAGAGATCTAGATCTCCTCGTCGTGCAGAGGAGAATAAGAGGAAGGACCATGAAGAGGATCCAGATGATGACCCCGATCTTCCCAAGAAGCCAAGAAAACCTGAACGAGAGGTATTTTCCATACGTTTTGGATCATTTCATTGTAACGTTATTACAGGGGGAGATGCAGGAGGAGGAGACCTTACTGCAGAAAGAAAAGCTTATCTCGGAGAGGCTCAAGCTTGCTCATATATTCAGCGAATAAACCTGGCCGAAGATGATCGTCCGAGGAAGGTAAACAAAGAGAAGCTAGTAATTGGTTTTTCAAAAAATGACCTGGCAGGTGTTCTTTACCCTCATGATGATCCTTTGGTGATTAAAATGAGAATGAAGGACGTGATCATTTCAAGGGTGTTGGTAGATAATGGTAGTTCGGCAGACATCATGTACTATTCATGCTTTGATAGCCTGAATTTGAAATTATCCCAATTAGAACCTTATCACAGACCCCTTCTGGGTTTTGCTGGCGAGAAAGTTTTTCCACTTGGGACGATCAAGTTAGATATATTCATTGGAACCTGGCCTGTTTGTCGAACAGAAAGAATACGATTCTTTGTGATGGATAAGAATGTGCAGTCAGCCTACAACATCATCATGGGAAGAGTTGGATTGAAGAAGTTCGAAGCCGTTCCTTCTACAGTACATCAATGTTTGAAATTCCCAACAAATTTTGGAGTTGGAGTGGTGAAAGGTGATCAAAAAGTAGCTCGGGAATGCTATTATTCGTCGGCCGAGCAAGAAGAACTAGAAGGATCGATGAAAAAGACTACAACTTACCAGGTGGAAGAAGGTACAGAAATTGAAACTCTTGATCCCAGGGATGAATCTCAACTTGTAAAAGGACAGGTGATGGAATCTACAGAAAACGTTATTTTGGACGACGAACATCCTGAACGAATAACCCAGATAGGTTCATCGTTGGATATGTCGATAAAAGAGGAGTTGATAGCTTTCTTGAAGAATAGGAAAAATACTTTTGCTTGGAGTCATGAAGACATGCCAGGAATAGATCCAAACTTCTTATGTCATGAACTCAATGTGAATAAGGAGATTAAACCTGTAAAGCAGAGAAGAAGGGTGTTTAGTCCCGAGAAGAATCAGGCCATACAGGAGGAAGTCGAGAAACTCCAGAAAGCCCAATTCATTGAAGATGTAAAATATCCAGATTGGTTGGCTAATGTGGTGATGGTAAAGAAGAAAAACAACAAATGGAGAATGTGTGTCGATTTCACCGATCTCAATAAAGCATGCCCCAAGGATCATTTTCCACTGCCCAGAATTGATCAACTGGTGGATGCTACCTCGGGACACGAGCTACTCAGCTTCATGGATGCTTACTCTGGCTACAACCAGATCAAAATGAAACCTGAAGACAGGGAAAGTACTTCTTTTATTACCCCTAGGGGAACTTATTGTTATAATGTTATGCCTTTTGGTTTAAAAAATGCAGGTGCAACATATCAGCGGTTGATGAACAAGGTTTTTACCGAACAAATCAGCCGCAACATGGAGGTCTATGTCGATGACATGCTCACTAAAAGCAAGAAAGCTACTGATCATTTAATTGACTTGAGTCAAACTTTTGATCAATTGGATAAATACCAAATGAAGCTTAACCCGACGAAGTGCACCTTTGGAGTACGAGAAGGAATGTTCCTCGGATACATCGTCAATCAGCGAGGTATTGAGGCAAATCCAGATAAGATCAAAGCTCTTCTAGGGCTGCGATCTCCGACGACGAAGAAAGAAGTGCAGAGTCTTACCGGACGAGTTGCAGCGCTCAACAGATTTGTATCTCGAGCAACTGATAAATGCATACCATTTTTCAAAACACTTCGAAAAACCTTTGAGTGGAATGAGGAATGTGAAAAAGCTTTTCAAGACTTGAAGAAATATTTGGGAACACCTCCACTGTTGTCCAGACCAATAACAGGAGAAAAGTTGTATTTGTATTTGGCAGTATCAGAGAACGCAGTCAGTTCAGCGTTGATCAGATTGGAGAATGGAATCCAGAAGCCAATTTATTACACAAGTAAGGCTTTCCGAGGTGCAGAAATCAGGTACCCAAAGCTAGAAAAATTGGCATTGGCACTAATTGAGGCAAGCAGAAGAATGAGGCCATATTTCCAAGCCCATACCATCATTGTTTATACTGATATGCCATTGAGACAAGCCTTCCATAAGCCAGAAAAATCAGGGAGACTGATGTACTGGGCAGTAGAACTTGGTGAATACGATATTGTGTATGAGCCCAGATCATCATTGAAGGGGCAGGCTGTAGCAGATTTTATAGCAGAGTTCACATACCCTGATACCCCCGAGGAGCAAAAGATGCCTGCTGAGTTACCTGTGGACGACACAGGATCAACAGAAACATTTGCTGACCTACCTGTGGACGATACAGGATCAGCAGAAATAGGTCCAAACCAACCAAGGTTGGTAAAAGGACTTGTGGATGTAGAGAAATCATTATATTCAAATTCAGACCAGCCACGGTTGGTAAAAGAGTACGAGCAGATGACTGACGAGGAGCGAAAGATACCGGGGGATGATGGAAGAAAACAGCAGATATTTTATCGAGGAACTCTGACAGATAAGAAATTTGAAGACGAAATACCTACATGGAGATTATATGTAGATGGATCATCATGCACAGCTGGTTGTGGGGCAGGAATTGTTTTGATCACCCCAGACGAGATTGACATGGAATATGCTTTGCGATTCCAATTCAAAGCCTCTAACAATGAAGCGGAGTATGAGGCCATGATAGCAGGTCTTAATCTAGCAAAGACTATGGAAGCACAACAGGTGATGGTATTCAGTGATTCTCAATTAATTGTGAATCAGATGATGGGAATATATGCGATTAAAGGAGACTTAATGATCAAATATCATGCAAAGGTGATGAAATTGTTGACAGAATTTGATGCCATTCAATTGGTGAGAATACCGAGGATGGAGAATGTACAAGCAGATGCACTGGCCCGACTAGCATCAGCTACTCGTACCGAGATGCGAAGAACCATACCGATTGAAGTATTAGAAGGTCGGAGCATAGATGAAGATCTGACAACGAACGTGATTACTCTTGATTTAGGACCATCTTGGATGGATCCAATCAGGAAATATGTTGAAGAGGGCGAATTGCCGGAGGACAAACTCGCTGCCAAGAAACTGAAGTATAAAGCTGCCCGGTATGTATTAACTAATGGTATTTTGTATAGACGAGGAATTATGGCAGGTTTGCAGAGATGTGTACATCCCACTGAGGTGAAAGAATTGATTGAAGAAATCCATGAAGGATCTTGTGGAGCTCATGTAGCAGGTCGAACACTTTTACAAAGAGTGATGACACAGGGATATTACTGGCCAACAATGAGGGCTGATTGTATAGCCTATGCCAAGAAATGTGACAAATGCCAACGTTTTTCCTCCATCCGACGAACTCCACAAGCATTGCTAACACCAATAACTTCCCCTTGGCCATTTGCCATGTGGGGAATTGATTTGGTTGGACCACTGCCGATCACCCGAGGAAGATTCAAGTATCTCGTAGTTGCAGTGGACTATTTTACTAAGTGGGTGGAAGCTGAGCCTCTTATCAATATGACGTACGAGAAGGTATACCAGTTTATATGGAAGAATATCATTTGTCGATATGGTCTCCCTCATGCTTTCATCACAGATCATGGAACACAATTTGATAATGAAGAATTTGCTGCCTATTGTCATCAGTCGAACGTCTTGAAGTTTCATTCAGCACCAGGACATCCCCAAAGCAATGGACAGACTGAAGTGACGAACAGAACATTACTGAATGGGTTGAAAAAGAGGCTAAGTGAAGCTAAAGCAAATTGGATTAATGAGCTCCAATCAGTATTATGGGCCTACCGAACAACTCCCCGAGCAGCAACTGGAGAATCACCATATATGCTAGCATTTGGAAGTGAGGCTGTGATACCGGCCGAGTTGGGTCTCCCAACGCATAGAGTGCTGAATTTCAACTCTCCGATCAGTGATTTGATGAGAAGAATGGATTTGGACATGCTCGAAGAAGTAAGAGAAGAGGCAGCCATTAGGAATGCTGCTTATCAACAACGAACAGCTCTGTTCTACAACAAAAGGGTGAAGAAATGCGATTTGAAGGAAGGTGATTATGTGCTGAAGAAAGTCATTCAGAAACAGAATAAACTGGAAGCAAATTGGCATGGACCTTACCGAGTTACAGAGGTTGTTCGACCTGGAACCTACAGAATAGCAACTCTAGAAGGAGAAGAATTTCAGAATGCATGGAATGCTGAACACCTGCGAAAGTATTATCAGTAATGTAAAATGTAAAGCATTTCCTTCATTATGAATAAAACGAGGATGGTTCACCATTTTCTTTCTGTTGAAAGTTTTTCGGGGAATACTAGTGTTGAACACTACATCACTTGATAAGAAGAAGACATGCTCTACGGAGTCAAAGAAGAAGACTGCTCTATGGAGTCATGCTCTACGGAGTCATGCTCTACGGAGTCAAGCTCTCCGGAGCGCTCTACGGAGCAAAAGTGCTATAAGTAGCCAACCTCCTTTGGTTAGGAGGATAAGCTCTCCGGAGCGCTCTACGGAGCAAAAGTGCTATAAGTAGCCAACCTCCTTTGGTTAGGAGGATAAGCTCTCCGGAGCGCTCTACGGAGCAAAAGTGCTATAAGTAGCCAACCTCCTTTGGTTAGGAGGATAAGCTCTCCGGAGCGCTCTACGGAGCAAAAGTGCTATAAGTAGCCAACCTCCTTTGGTTAGGAGGATATGCTCCAAGGAGCCAAAAAGTTCGAAAGAACCCTACTACTCCTTTGATTAGGAGGTGTAGACCAGCATGATCAACTACGGTTGGTAAGACTTTATATACTCTCGCATTACAACTTATGTTTGTCGGGAGGTAACATTATTACAAAAAGTTCTTTAAAGAACAAAATATTGAAAACTGTACCAAGTATGGTTGGTCGGAGATAAAAACCCACTCATTGTAGTTGGTCGACGAGGATAAAAGTATTGACCTTAGTTGGTCGGACACATGTTTATATTTGAAAATTGAACCAAGTATGGTTGGTCAGGGATAGAAACCCATCAACTATGGTTGGTCGACAAACATTATTTATCCACCTTGGTTGGTTGGAAACAATTTTGAACAATTATACTTATTATAAATTCTAATTTGGTTGATGAACCATATAATTTGCAAACAGAAAAATAGCTATTGGCAAAACAGAAAATGAAACTCTTTCATTAAGATAAAAATGTATTACATGTTACATGAATGTGCTAACTATTACATTAAAGATTCCTACTCTATTGGTTTCTTTCCTTTGTCCTTTGAGACAGGTTCATCGCCAGCAGGAGGATCCTCTAGACACAGAGGAGAATTAATAAAGTTCATGTCCTCCAGCATTCTGACATTCATTATTGTAGGAGTATCCAACAGGTGCTCAGGACGAGATACTTCAACTTGAGAATGAAGGTTATAATCACCAAGATATTTAGAGATTAAACTCCGAGGAATGGAGCGAGCAGGAATCCATGCCATATCCAATTTATAGGGAGGAACAGGCAAGTCTAGCAATCCAGGAGCATGATAATCCCATAAATAATGACCTTGTTCCAATTTTAATACACCCAGGGCGTTCAACCATCCCTGCTTATAACCTTCGTTGTTAGCATTTTCAAGGCGATCATCCAAATGGTAAAGAGCTTCATTATAACCCGCATTCCAGAACTCCCGAGGTTGTTTATGGAATTGGAAAGTTAATCTATCTACTTGCTCGAGAAAGTTCTTGATAAGAGCATCTTTATTATTCAGATCAGATTTCATCGCAGTCAATTGATCCTCTAAAGATAAATTTTTCTTAGACAAATCAGATAGAGCACGATCCTTAACATTCAGTTGGAATGCTTGAGTTTCCAGAGTAGATTGGGTACGAGATTCTTCAACATTACGGCTAAGAACTCTTGATCGGCTCCGAGAAGCAATTGGAGAATTTTGCTCCTCGATGATTCTTCCTCGCCCCCGAGAACTCCTTCCTCGTCCCCGAGCAGTTTCAGAAATGGAAGATCTTCTTAAATCCTCCAGCTCTTGCCTCAGTTTGGCGTTTTCGACTTCTAAGAATGAGAACCCTTCATCAGTGACTGGTATTAATGCAGTAGAGGATGAAGCAGCAGATTCATACTGAGCTAATTTTTTCTGCAAATTGTTATTTTCTTGCTCCAGGATCTCAGCGATTTGTCTGCAGGCTTCAATTTCACCTTTTAAAGTCCTCTCCCTGATGTCATACCCAGCAATGATTTTCTTGTGGCCTGTTTCTGAAGAAAGCTGCTGGTATCTATTTTCATAATCTTCATGCAACAAAGCCATTGATTCGTTATGTTGATTTTGAAGATCCTTTAAAGAACAATGCAGCTCTTCAATCAATTCATAATAAGCGATATTGTTAGCTACAGCTCGGTCGAGTAAACTTTTCAAATACCGATAAGCCTCAGTTGCCTGCTCTGAAGCATCATGACCAAGAATGTCAGCAATTTCAGAAGAACTAAGGTCCGTATGACCAGCCCTATAGTATTGGTGACATTGCTGCATCAGCTCGGTATCATGAGAAGAGATTAGTTCCATTCTAGCAACAAACTAAAGACAAGAAAAAGACAACAATCAACAAAGAATCATCAATAACGACGATGAGTAAAGAAGTATTTTATTAGATCATAAAAGGATTACAGTGTTCGATTACAAATAATAAAAGATAAGAATGATACCGAACAACTTCACACCTTTTCCTTGTCTCCCAAGACTTTCTCGGGAGGCTGGGACGAGGAGCTCGGTTGCTCGGTGATAACAACAGCTTGGTCGGCAGAAATCCTCTCAGCAGGATGAGGCATAGAAGAAATGTCCTCAATGATAGAGGGTTGAGAAGCAGAGATTGGGACATCCACAGCTATGGAAGATTCATCTGATGCAGGTTCATCTTCTTCTTCTTCCTCAATTGGTGGAGGAGGACCAGGGAGATGCCTTTGGAATAGCTCAGAATTATCTTGGACTTTTAGCTCTTGCAGAGCAGCTACCCAACCATCATAGAAGTATTTCAACTCCCCATATTGGACTTGGGACGTCATTGCAGCTATCCCTCTCTCCCATCCTTTCTCCCAACCAACACTGAAATGTTTCTTGATAGCAACTTTTCTCCTCGATTTCTCCGAGGAAAGCTTCACCTCCAGTTCCTCTTTCTTAACTTTAATATCTCGCAGAGTAGATATTTCTTCTTCTGCCTTCTTCAATTTATCATCAGATTCCTGATGTTTAACTTCCAGATCTTTAATTTTCTCCTCCAAATTCTTGGAGGTTTCGGCCATCTTCATCTTATCAGCCTCAGCCACAGCCAATTTTGTCTCCCAAACAGTTTTCTCCTCGATGTACTGTTGGTGAGATTCCTTGACAGATTGGGTTAAACCCAACAAAGCATCGTCAACATCGGACGAGGAAGTGGAAGCTTTAATAGCTTGATCTTTTTTCACAATGGTATTGAAACAGTTAACCAGCTGAAAGGTAAGAAAAACAATAGAGTTAACACAAATACAAGATTTCAGGAAAAAGAAAAGAAAGACTAAAGGTATGAGAAATTTACTGAAGAAAGATGGCGAGCAGCAAGGGATGTCAGTGTATCCCTAGGAATCTTTTCATCAACCCCGAGAACCTCGGGTATAACTGAGCTCGTTGAAGAGCTCGGAAGAATGATTTTTGAAATACTACTACCACCAGCGGGTAGAGAAGACGCAGTTCCAGCAAGATTAACCGAGGATGATTTCCTCAATCTCTTCAAAGGACGGTCAGCAGCATCAACCAAGGAAGAAGTCTTGGTCGGAGAGATGGCAATTACATCAGCAGGAGCATTTTTCTTGCTCGGGGCCACTGGGGGCTTCTCGGCAATTTTGGAAGAACCAGCATCTACCTTTTTAGTCCCCTCTGGGACATCAATTTTGCCTTTCTGGGCTCCAACAGCAGAGGAAGTGTCACCAAATAGAGCAGGAGGAGCTCTTTTCTTGCCCATTCTATGAGATAGGGGAATATGAGAATCTGAAGATGAACTTTCTGGTGTTGAGGCTGGTTCAACAGGGCGAGCAGTATAAGAGGTTGTGTAGCTCTTATACTGCAGCAAATATGATGCAGATCTAATGTGCTCGTCTGCAATCGTCTTATGCAAATTCCAGATAAATTTTAAATGCTTGATATTCACTTCCGACTCTTTTGGAGTTTTTCTTTTACTATCAACTGCAAATAAATACATAAATCTCAGTCACACATTTTGTCAAACATGATGAATACGCAATTTCATAAGTAAAATAAAAATGAAAAATAAACCTATCCCATTGCCGTATGGGGGGCATCTGGGACCGTTGTATACTTCATTCCCAGATAAAGGCGCGTGTTGCCAATTTTTTATGACCAACCCATGCTCAAAATAATCTCTATTTGAATCAGGGAGGTTAACTACAAGGGCTCTATTTAAAAACCTAGTTTTTAAATAATAAATATTATCTAAAGTGGCCCATTTATAGCAGTACATGATTTCTGGGATCCCTATACGAGTCCCATGAGTTAGATTTAACTTATGCACCCCGTTAATTATTCTCCATGAATTGGGGGCTATTTTTGCAGGAACAAGGTCAAAATATTGACAAAACTCAAGACATAATGGATTTGGGGGAAAAGAAAAACCACATTCAGCAATGAAAAGACTGGGGAACCAATGTCCCTCAGCCAATCGAAAGTAATCTAAAGGCTCAGAAAGAACCTCTAGAGTTACCCAAGAAGGAATGGAAAAGTCAGAACGAAATTTCTCAGCAGATTCAACAATATAAACCATATTGAATAAAAGAGATGCAGAAGAAAGGAAGAAGAGCTTACAGAAAGAAAAGAGATGTGTTGACAGCGAACGGAAACAAAGATGAACGCACAAGAGAAGAAGAGAAGAGAAAGCTTGAATGCAGAGAATGAAAAACGTAGACAACGGTATGGTTACCAAAGAAGTTTAAATACTTTACATTGGGAAGCGGCGAAAGAAATGATTACCAAAAAGAAATTATTAAACTTCCGGCGGCTAAAAGGACAAAATTTGCACGAATATCAAAGCGCTTATCAAAAAGGCGGAAACTGCGAAATAAGAAGGAAAATTTGAATACAATGTTCCTAAAACCCGGGAAGTACATTTAATATTGCCACATACCAAGAAAGAATGTTCCATACTCTTCAAAGTTCAAAATATGAAACATTGGGGGCTTCTGTTGATACCAAAATTAATATGCTGACGTGGACGAATAGTATGAAGACACGTGTCGATCTACGTGGCACAATAACAGCGAGGAAGATCATTTACTGAACAACCATGGTTGGTACCGAGCAACGAGAATACACCGATGGAGCTCTATCATGCCGAGGAACTCCATCCGAGGAACTCTTTCATCCCGAGATACTCTAAGTACTCCGAGGAACTCTTGATCGACGAGCAACTAAGGCGGTCCGAACTGCACCTCGGCCGTATCATCAATTATCAGACGGACAACTGTTCAACTATTCATTAGAGTCTTGACGCACACGCCGCATTAAATATATTACCCATTCATATGTATATCATTTAATGTAGTAGACCTTTCATGAACAGCCTTGAGGCTATAAATACCTTGTATCAATCCCATTCAAGGGGACCGGAATTTCTGGAGAGAACTTGTAATCAAGAATTCCACAAACACTCAGCAATAACATAACAGTGGACGTAGGCTTTATTCCTAGCCGAACCACTTTAAAAATCTTTGTCTTATTTATTTATCTGTGATTGAATAATTAGAGCGATCTAGTTTTTTACATCAACAGTGATATTATTTTTACAGGAAATAATTCCACTCGCTTGACAATGTTTTTACAAAACCTTGGGACATAATTTTCTATGAAAGATTTGGGACAACTACATTACTTTCTTGGATTTAAGTCAATTACTTTTTTGGTGGTCTCTTTCTCACACAGTTGGACTATACCCGCAAGATTCTTACTCTTACTAATATGCTTCACTCTAATCCAGCCCCCACCCCGACCACTTCATCCTCCCAGTCCATCCATCAATTTACACGGCCTATCGCTCATGCTCCCTTCATACCCATTCAATTTCGCTCTCTAGTTTGTACACTTAAATATCTGATACTTACTCGATCCAATCTTACATACGCAGTTAACAACATATGCAAATTTTTATATGATCCCCAACCAGTGCATTTCTAAGTACTTAGCGGATCCTTTGGTATGTTCAAGGTACGATTGGATACGGGATTACTTTTTACTCTCAATCTAGTTCCAGTTTGTCGACTAGGTGGGTTGTTCTCTTATTATCTGCTCTACTTATGGCTATAGTATTTTTCTCGGATCTAATTGCATTTCCTCGGCTTTAAAGAAACAATCTACCATGTCTTAATCTATTTGTGAAGCTGAGTATCATGCCCTTGTCGTCGTAACATCCGAGCTTCAATGAATTTAGTACCTTCTTCGCGATATCGAGTACTCTATTTTGGGTCCACCTCTGCTCTTATGTGATAATATTACTGCTCTATACATGAGGATTTTGTAAGGACATTTTTCTCATGTCCAACATGTTACATTAGTGTATGTCATGCGTCGCTATATTTGGCACGAAACTTCACAATCTCACATGACGACCTCTATCTGAATTCTGGGAATTAAGCATTCAACATCTCCATCATGTGTCCCACATCTGCCTCAACGACTTCACGTTCCAAAATTTTAGGGACTTTATGCAAGTGGTACGCAAGCGAAGTCAAAACAATGAAAGAAGGAAAGATAGGAAATTTCAAAGGAATTTTGGTAATATTACAGCCACCGTCTGGAGGTCTAATCAACTGGGAAGTTAAAGAGCTCGATACTATGAAGATACTGGAAGAAATGGCACCTCAATCCAAGCTACGGTGAACGAGTTATGACCTTTTGAAGATGGAGAAAATTCCTTGAAGAATGCGGTTTTCTTTTAACCCCAAACCAACAAGGTACCGTGAACCGCATAGGGAACCGGTTTGGGGTACACTAGAACCAGTTCGGGGTACACGCACAGAAAAAGTCCCACCGACTCAAAACTATTTTGGTTTTCCTATAAAATCCAACTTCGGGGTAGTTATTTTTTAAAACTTGGAGAGACGTTTTTGAGATTTCTATTAGCTTAAGTCTTCATATTTTTTAGTCACAAAAACTCATGTTTTGATTCACACACCATTCCCATATTTTTGTGAATCCTTTTGGAACCCAAGAACATAACTTTGTTTTTGTTCATCCTCTGTGGAGAAGGCATCTCCATATTTGATCGGTGGATACTGAGCGTAGTCATCCTGCGTGTGAACGAGCTGAAGATGACGAACCGACGCCTGGAGGGTATTTCCCTGTCTCTCGTATCTTTGAAGGTTTACTGAAGGCACCATGCATTACACATTTGTGGACAATTATCAGGTTGTATGTAAATCAAAGGTCTTGTGAACTATTCAAAGTGTTATAAAAGGTTTTACCCGAAAGTTTTTTTTTCATATATCGGTCGTCCTTATTTTTCATGCATGGCTTGAACAATTTATCTCTCTTAGATGCATGTTTAGGGGCTGAATTAATAGACTCTAATTAAATAATTGTGTCAATTAAGAAATTTGTGAATTTAATCAATTATCTCACACTCACGTTTTTTTACAAATTGGTATCAGAGCGGTGTGACACCGCGCCTAATTAAATACCGGGTGATCAGTCCTTTATTAAATTATAACCAAAGTGAACGGTTGGTTCATTCTTAGCATCACTGTTGCAAAAATAACTTTTCAAATTAAACACCCTAAATAATTAAGCTAAGTGACAAAACCATTTTAAGACATCAATTTTCCAAATTTAATTTAAAACCAATATTTCAAACCTATCATAATCCATGGTTTAAAAATCACACAACAACTAGACTCGAAAAGATAATCTAAGCAATTTAAGCATTCAACTAAATAATTCCAACTTTAAAACTTCAATGGAAAAACATCCTGACAATAACAATCCCAAAGTATAAATACTGTAAGTACACGAATTACAATCTTTGATAAAACCAACTGAATAATGGAAAAAGGACGACACATGCCCAATTGGATGAAATAGAACTAGAAGTGGAATCAATAATGACGCCGTCTAAAAAAAAGGCCTGAAACTCCCACCTAAGCTGCAACACGTTCCTTCCAAAGGATCTTATGCAAGACGTCCATGTGGCTGAAAACCTGTAATATATACATATATATAAAAGAGAGAAGAGAAAATAGAAAACGGGTCAGAGCCTGATTATAAAACAGTTTAAAATTTAGTCAAGTATTTAAAATGCTTACCGTCTAATGCAACAATCATATTAGTATGCGGCACTCTTTTGAGAAATTCTCACCTCTCTTCTAATGTGCACACCTACCGCACTACTACTCCCAACAGTTTAGCTTATCTTAAGTTACTCACAAGGTTTCATGCCGATAATTTCCAGTGTTAAGAAAATAAATTTTTAAAAGCAAAGTTCTCACATAAACCTCTTTTGATTATAAAGTTTCCCAGTATTGCCTCAAACTTTTCAAACACTTATATCCAAGTTGAAATAATTATTCATTACTTACCCAACTTTAGTCAAAGACGATAGTTCCCAAATTTTAAGTTTATATATATATATATATATATATATATATATATTAATCACTCATATAATATATATATACTATCGGCACCCCACATAAAATTTATGGTGCTGACATAATCTGCTATCATATACCCGTATCACTCGTACTAAGGGAAATACTAGTTCGAAATCACTCTCGAACTGTATTAACACAAAACACATATAAATTGAGGCGAAGTATAGTTCCAAGTCACTAAGAGGTCATCACATACCCTCACGTCTCTTAGGACCGTCTGACTATCGATCTGATAGCCTGTACCGAGGATTCCTATGTTCTAGGGTACAAGTCAATATCCCCCATAAAGGTCCCATCGAGATAAGACTGTCACAGCGCGGTAACCTCAGTGATAGCAAGTAGCGTGGGCATGATTTTTACATGTATATAGTATATGCACAAACATAGTCATATATGTATACTACCATTCCCATTTCAAATTTAGGTACACCCACGACCCATACTTATGATATTTATTCTTATTGCACATTACTAGATTATCTCGTTTAACGGTTCGTCACTTAATCTTATTTATGGGATTATTCCAAACCTTCTTCATAACACAAGTGAAATCCTATCTCCCTAAGTGTAATTTCAGTAGGTACTCTTTTACTTTACGACGCAACTTCCTTATGAATCTCACCCCTTAGACACACGTTCCCATTGTTCCTTAAGTGTAAAACACCTCCGTTAACGGTTAATCTCGTCTTACATTAAAGGTTCCATTTTTATAAAGTCCTACTGGTCTTCTTTATATCCCAAAATGTTCTAACAATAATGTCCAATAATTTCTATTCATTTACGTTGGAACAACCTATTTAAAAAGGGGGATATGAGTTTTCTAGGAGGGTTCGATCGATCGATGGCAGGTGCTCGATCGATCGATGCTCTTGGATCGATCGATCGATCAAGCAGGTATGGCTAAACGGCAGAATTTCCAGTTACGGGAATGCTATTCCAAAATCATTCAAATCATCATATTTGATTTCCAAACTTCCAAAAAATTATACCACAAGTGTTATATCCCCAAATAATGAATATTCTACGTAAGACATGCGAGTTTTGATAAATTATAACGAATTAAAAGGGTTAAAATCCACAAAAATTACAAGAACCCTAATAATTTCTTTAACTTAGTTCTTCCCATTCTTTTCCCAGATTTTCTACTCCTAACTCAATGAATTTCGTGGTTCAACATCTACATATGAATTAGATTTCCAGAACACGTCTTTTATCTATACATCATGTCAATTCGAGTCTCCAAAATATGTTTTCTTTCACAAGAACTAGTTCTAATCAATCCTAGGCTAATATCATTGAAGCATTAACTAATATAGAGCAATATGGATACTTGCCTAGAAATATTTGGCTCAGATTTATGGAAAAGATTGGTGTGGTTGTGATCCTCATTGCGCGATCTAACCATGCCTCTTTATACGTGGTGCATATCATAATACGGCGAAACTCGTCAGGGGTGACGACTCCAGAAATAGCACTCAGGTCGCGGCGACGGCGGTGCAAACGGTGGAGTTATTGGTCTAGAACTCCTTAGAAAGCTTCTCCTCTTCCTCTCCAATGGTCGTCTTTAGTTCTTGGTTATGCTAACCCTGGAAGACAATTCCTAACATTTGATAAAGCCTTAGAAATTCGTGGGTTTCCATGCCCAAAAATACAAAATGTCTAAAACGCTCTCCCGGGATGTTAGTTAGGCCTAGAAACGCCCCGAGACCCAAACTAAACCCCTGGGTATATTATTTTGACTATCTCGACCCTTCCGGACACATTGACGTACTCAAAATGACCATATGGGTGACTTATAATTTATTCACTTTTAATAGTTTGAATTTAATCCCGACACGATACAAGTGCGTCCCGATAAATTTTCAAAATTATCAAATTAGATTCTCGTGATAATTTTACTGAATACAATTACACCTCTTACTTTACCCATAAAGTAACTTACAATAAAATTCCAATAATTACTAAATCTCATCACGCTTGTAAGTATTTAAATGATTTTTCGGATTAATATTAAATTAATATCTTTAATTAAATTTAATAAATACCCAAAATTAAAAGTCATAGAAATACGGGGTATTACATACTTTCCACCTAATAATGGAATTTCGTCTCGAAATTAAAAAAAAAAATAAGGTGTACCTGGTAAGAATAACTCTGGGTACTTCTCATGCATGTCTGCCTCACGCTCTCAAGTGGATTCCTCCACATTATGATGCTCCCACTGGACCCGTACAAGTGGGACTACTTTCAACCTCAATCTCCTTTCTCTATGGTCTAGAATAGCTACTGGTCTCTCCTCGTAAGAGCTATTAGGCTGTAAGTCAATCTCCTCAATCGCGATGTGGGTGTGGGCCATGTCATCCCGAAGATATCGTCTCAACGACGAGATGTGGAATACATCGTGAATGCGGTGTAAGTGCTCTGGCAGTACCAATCTGTATGTTAGCGGCCCAATACTCTCGATAATGGGAAATGGTCCCACGTACCTCGGGGCCAGTTTCCATTTCTTCCCAAACCTCATCACTCCTTTCATAGGAGATACACGTAGTAATACTTGGTCCCCCATATTAAATTATCGGAAGAACCATTTTGCATCGGCGTAGCTTTTCTACCTGTCCTGGGCTACCCGAATGCGACTCTTGATAATCTCAATCCTAGCAGAGGTTTATTGAATCACCTCTGGTCCGAGAAACTTGTTGTCCCCCACCTCTAGCCAACAAGTTGGGGAACGACAAGGCCTTCCATACAATGCCTCAAATGGAGCCATGTCAATCGTGAACTGATAAGAGTTATTATAAGCAAACTCCACCAGTGGAAGATGTGGCTCCCAACCTCCTCCAAAATCAAGGACACACATGCGTATCATATCTTCCAAAATCTAGTTCGTACGCTCTGTTTGTCCATCTGTCTGTGGGTGATAAGCTGAACTCAACCTCAACTCTGTACCCATGGCCTCCTGAAAACTCTACCAGAAATGCGACACAAAAATCTTGTCTCTATCTGACACAATATCTAGGGGAACCCCATGTAGTCTAACAATCTCAACAATGAACAACTGAGCGTACTAGCCCATGGTATAGTCTATCCCTACTGGCAAAAAAGGATCTACGTCCGGTCAAACGTTCCACAATCACCCAGATGGAGTCGTGGACCCGCTGTGATGTAGACAACCTAGTAATAAAATCCATGGAAATACTCTCCCACTTCCACGTGGGTATTTTTAACGGTTGAAGAAACCCCGACGGTTTCTGGTGGTCCACTTTTACCATCTGGCAAGTAGAACACTTGGACACGAACTCATCAATATCCTTCTTCATCCCACTCCACCAATATTATCGTCTTATATCTTGGTGCATCTTATCTCCCCCAGGATGCACCGTAAATCGGGACCCGTGAGACTGGGTCATCACTGCATGACGTAAGTCAGCCCCTTCGGGGACCCCCAATCTCCTATTAAACCTTAAACCTCCATCGGAACTAATTGAATAGGACTCAGCACCCTCGGATACAAGCCGTGTGATTTGCTTCTGGCAAAATGAGTCTGCTATCTGTGCCTGTATTACCCTCATAACAATCTCGGGTGTCACTGTCATGACAGATATGAAGGAACGGGCTACCGCATCTTGGTGACCCAACTCTTTCCACTTTGCTTTACAGACGTCTGCTACATCATCTACCGGTCTACGGCTCAATGCATCAGCAACTATGTTGGCTTTCCCCGGATGGTACTATATGTCGAACTGATAGTCTTTCACAAACTCTAACCACCTACGCTGACGCATATTCAGTTCTCGCTGAGTGAACAGGTACTGCAGTGACTTGTGGTCTGTGAACAAGCGGAATTTCTCCCCCAATAAATAGTGTCTCGATATCCTCAATGCAAAGACGACCGCTGCTAACTCTAGGTCGTGAGTGGGGTAATTCCTCTCGTGCGGCTTAAGCTTGCCTTCTCTTCCTCCTGAAGTACTCCCCCGAGTCCCCGTAAGGAGGCATCGATGTAAACCAGATAATCCACACCCGGCTTGGGTAAAGCAAGGACTGGTGCCGAAGTCAGCTTGTCTTTCAGCTAATCGAAAACCAATTAACAAGTATCGTCCCAAACATATGGCACCCCCTTGCGAGTCAGGTTCGTCACTGGACCCGCTATCTTGGAGAACCCTCGAATGAATCTCATGTAGTACCCGGCTAACCCCAAGGAACTACGCACTTCCATCGGTGTCGTGGACTGTCCCCACTCCCTAACAGCTGACACTTTACTCTGGTCAACCGCTATCCCCAGTGCAGAAACAACATGTCCCAAGAATTGCACTTCCCGTAACCAGAATTCGTACTTCTCGTACTTAGCATACATCTGATGCTCTCGTAGGGTCTGAAGAACCTGTCTCAAGTGCTCAGCGTGCTCTTCCTCAGTGTGTGAATATATCAGGATGTCATCTATGAAGATAATAACAAACTGATCCAAGAACTCTCTAAATACTCATTTCATCAAGTCGATGAATATGGCTGGAGCATTTGTGAGTCAAAATGGCATCACTCTGAACTCATAGGACCCATATCTCATCAAGAAAGTAGTCTTCGAAACATAATACGTAGATGATAGTATCTTGACCTCAAATTTATCTTCGAAAAGAATGTTTCTCCCCTCAGCTGGTCGAGCAGATCATCGATTCGAGGCAATGGATATTTGTTTAATATCGTGACCTTGTTCAGCTCCCGGTAGTCCACACATAGCCTCAGTGAACCATCTCTCTTTTTCACAAACAACACTGGAGTTCCCCAAGGTGAGGTACTCCTACGATTGAAGACCTGACCTAACAGCTGCTCTATCTGATCTCGTAACTCTCGCATTTCCGTCAGAGCCATATGATATAGAGCGTGTTCTATCGGTCGAGTATCCGATAAAAAATCTATGACAAAATCTATCTCTCGACTGGGGGGTAGGCCTGGTATCTCCTGAAATACATCAAAATACTCATGGACGACTAGGATCAAGTCTAAGGGAGTCACGACCTCCTTAGAGGTGTCCTCCTCTATGTAATACAAATGAGCGGTAGAGCCTCCCTCTGAGCGAGGCATCGCCACTACAAACATTTCCTGTCCCGGAATGGCAAAGACAATACTCCCACTGAAACAATCTATCATGGCTCTGTATGCTGTGAGCCAATCCATGCCAATAATAACGTCGTGCTCATGCATATCTAAGACTAGCATATCTGCTGGTAAGATTAAGCTACCAATATCTACTCCCACACCCCGACATATAAATAAAATTAACAATCCATTTCCCAGTGGTGCGTCTACTCATATCACAGTGCTCTCTATTGTGGCTAATAACCCTAAGGCCTTTGCAAAATTAGCAGCTATAAAACAGTGTGTCACCCCAGTATCAAATAAAACCCGACCCATAGAACCATGGATAGAAAACATACCCTCAATCGCGAGTGGCGCCTGTGGAGTTGCTGCCTGGTGGACGCCATAGACACGTCCGTACTGTAACTGCCCCTGCTGCACTAGAGCTGTTGGGATGGCTGATAGGGCTGCTGCCTGAGCTGTTGCTGGGAGGGCGGCTGGAAAAAGTAGCCTATGTGGATCATTACGGGCACCCTACTGCTGTGGGGCCCTATCTCCCTCTGGACAATCATGGCTCCTGTGGCCATTTTTACCACACCCGAAGCATCGACCCCAGAAATTTCCTTCCCTTTGTCCCTGCTAATTACGGCCTTGCTGGCCGTTACCACCCGCCACTGGCCCTGTTGAAAATGCTATTGGCCCTGATGGCCCTGCTGCTGACCCTACGACTGATGATATTGGCCCTGCTGGCCCTACTGATTAGACTGACCCTGCTGGCCCTGCCTAAATCCCCTAACTCCCTGCCTGAAGTCACCTGATCAGAATCGCTTGGTAGGGTCCCCCTGATGGGAACTCTGCTCATGCTGACGAGTCTTCCCCTGGGATGTCGGTGCTCCACTAGTACCACTACCCCCTGTCCTACCCTGCTAGTTGGACTCTCCTGCTCGCTTGCTTCCCTGTAGATGGAACCGGTGATCCTGGCAGTATAACAAAGCAGCATTGAGTACGTCTATGTAGGTACTCAGTGATAGATTGCCTATGAGGTGTTGACGGATCCTCCAAGCCAACCCGTCCACAAACAACAGTATCTTCTTCCCCTCAGTGGGTGCCTCATCTGGTACTATAGTGAGAAGTCTTGTGAACTCCTCTTCGTACTCAGCAACAGTCGAATTCTCCTGTTTCAAATTCAGTAACTTCTGCCTCATCTCAGTCTGTACGGTGGATGGAAAGTATTTGCTGTCAAATGGTGCCCAAAATGACTAAATAGTGATAGTATACCTCTCTTCCATGGTCGTGGAGGATTCCCATCAATTCAAAGAGGCCCCCACTAGATTGAAGGAATCCAACAGTTGTTTTTACACGTCCGTGCACTCGTACATGCGTAGATGCCTCTGAATATCTTTCTTCAATTGGCTGGCTA
The DNA here is from genome assembly GCA_949130495.1 of Sambucus nigra. Lineage (NCBI taxonomy): Eukaryota > Viridiplantae > Streptophyta > Magnoliopsida > Dipsacales > Adoxaceae > Sambucus > Sambucus nigra. Next base: position 43,183,414 of record OX422210.1, on the reverse strand, counting down.
CAATAATATCCGAACTACCCGCAAACTCTGGAGGATGCGCCTTCTGGAAGGCATCCCTAACTCGCTCCCATGCAGATGGAAGCTGTGATGGTACTGGCGCCACTACCTGAACCTGGGGTAGAGCCTGTTGCACTACTGTTAGCGCGACATTCACCGTCTGAACAACGATACCGGCTACCTCGGTTGCGTTCATCGTTCCCTGAGCCGGAGCTACTGGCTGCTCGGCTTGGGCACACCTATCCTTGGGTGCGCGTCTCGGAGGCATCTGAAACGTAAAGAAATTTTATTAGTCTACAGTTATTATCAAATCTCAAATAGCTGAAGACGAAATCGTAAAAGCAAGAATACAACAATCCTAAAAATAGGGTTCTATAGCAAGAACGCTCAGCTGAAAGCGAAATAAGCCGTACAGATCCTAAAGGACACTAGAACCTGATGCTCTGATACCACCTGTAACACCCCGCCTAATTAAATAGCGGGTGATCGCTCCTTTATTAAATTATAACCAAGGGGAACGGTTGGTTCAATCTTAGCATCACTATCGCAAAAAAAAAAATTCAAATTAAACACCCTAAATAATTAAGCTAAGTGGCAAAACCATTTTAAGACATCAATTTTCCAAATTTAATTTAAAACCAATATTTAAAACCTTTCATAATCCATGGTTTAAAAATCACACAACAACTAGACTGAAAAAAATAATCCAAGCAATTTAAGCATTCAAGTAAATAATTGCAACTTTAAAACTTCAAAGGAAAAACATCCTGACAGTAACAATACCAAGGTATAAATACTGTAAGTAAACGAATTACAATCTCTGATAAAACCAACTGAATAATGGAAAAATGGCAACACATGCCCAATTGGATGAAATAGAACTAGAAGTGAAATTAATAATGAGGTCGTCTAAGAAAAAGGCTTGCAACTCCCACCTAAGCTGTAGCACGTTCCTTCCAAAGGATCCTATGCAAGACGCCCCTATGGCTGGGCACCTGTAATATATACATATATATATGCAAGAGAGAAGAGAAAATAGGAAACGAGTCAGAGCTCGATTCTAAAACTGTTTAAAATTTAGTTTAGCAAGTATTTAAATGCTTACCGGCTAATGCAACAATCATATTAGTGTGAGGCACTCTCTTGAGAAATTCTCACCTCTCTTCTAATGTGCACACCTACCGCACTACTACTCCCAATAGTTTAGCTTATCTTAAGTTACTCACAAGGTTTCATGCCGATAATATCTAGTGTTAAGAAAATAAATTTTTAAAAGCAAAGTTCTCACATAAACCTCATTTGATTATAAAGTTTCTCAGTATTGCCTCAAACTTTTCAAACACTTATATCCAAGTTGAAATAATTATTCATTACTTACCTAACTTTAGTCATAGTAGATAGTTCCCAAATTTTAAGTTTATATATATATATATATATATATATATATATATATATATATATATATATATATATATATTAATCACTCATATAATATATATATACTATCGGCACCCCACATAAAATTTATGGTGCTGACATAATCTGCTATCAAATACCCGTATCACTCGTACTATGGGAAATACTAGTTCGAAATCACTCTTGAACTGTATTAACACAAAACACATACAAATTGAGGCGAAGCATAGTTCCAAGTCACTAAGAGGTCAGCACATACCCTCACTTCTCTTAGGACCGTCTGACTATCTATCTGATTGCCTGTACCAAGGATTCCTATGTTCTAGGGTACAAGTTAATATCCCCCATAAAGGTCCCATTGAGATAAGACTGTCCCAGCGCGGTAACCTCGGTGATAGCAAGTAGCGCGGGTATGATTTTGACATGTATATAGTATATGCACAAACACAGTCATATATGTATACTACCATTCCCATTTCAAATTTAGGTACACCCACGACCCATACTTATGATATTTATTCTTATTTCACATTACTAGATTATCCCATTTAACGGTTCGTCACTTAATCTTATTTATGGGATTATTCCAAACCTTCTTCGCAACACAAGTGAAATCCTATATCCCTAAGTGTAATTTCAGTAGGTACTCTTTTACTTTACGACGTAACTTCCTTACGAGTCTCACCCTTTAGTCACACGTTCCCATTGTTCCTTAAGTGTAAAACACCTCCGTTAAAGGTTAATCTCGTCTTACATTAAAGGTTCCATTTTTATAAAGCCCTACTGGTCTTCTTTATATCCCAAAATGTTCTAACAATAATGTCCAAGAATTTCTATTCATTTACGTTGGAACAACCTATTTAAAAAGGGGGATATGAGTTTTCTAGGAGGGGTCGATCAATCGATGGCAGGTGCTCGATCGATCGGTTCTCTTAGGTCGATCGATCGATCAAGCAGGTATGGCAAAAAGGCAGAATTTCCAGTTACGGGAATGCTATTCCAAAATCATTCAAATCATCATATTTGATTTCCAAACTTCCAAAAAATTATACCACAAGTGTTATATCCCCAAATAATGAATATTCTACGTAAGACATGCGAGTTTTCATAAATTATAGTGAATTAAAAGGGTTAAAATCCAGAAAAATTACAAGAACCCTAATAATTTATTTAACTTAGTTCTTCCCATTCTTTTCCCAGATTTTCTACACCTAACTCAATGAATTTCATGGTTCAACCTCTACATATGAATTAGATTTCCAGAACACGTCTTTTATCTATACATCATGCCAATTCGAGTCTCCAAAATATGTTTTCTTTCACAAAAACTAGTTCTAATCAATCCTCGGCTAATATCATTGAAGCATTAAATAATATAGAGCAAGATAGATACTTGCCTAGAAATATTTGGCTCAGATTTGTGTAAAATATTGGTGTGGTTGTGATCCTCGTTGCGCGATCTAAAGTTTGGCGGCGACGGTGGTGCAAACGGTGGACTTCTTGGCCTAGAACTCCTTGGAAAGCTTCTCCTCTTCCTCTCCAATAGTCGTCTTTAGTTCTTGTTTATGCTAACCCTAGAAGACAATTCCTAACATCTGATAAAGCCTTAGAAATTCGTGGGTTTCCATGCCGAAAAATACAAAATATCTAAAACGCCCTCCCGGGATGTTTATTTGGCCTAGAAATGCCCTGAGACCCAAACTAAACCCCCGGGTACATTATTTTGACTATCTCGACCCTTCCGAACACATTGACGTACTCAAAATGACCATATGGGTAACTTATAATTTATTCACTTTTAATAGTTCGAATTTAATCCCGACACGACACAAGCGCGCCCCGATAAATTTTCAAAATTATCAAATTAGATTCTCGTGATAATTTTATTAAATACAATTACACCTCTTACTTTAACCATAAAGTAACTTACAATAAAATCCCAATAATTACTAACTCTCATCACGCTAGTAAGTATTTAAATGATTTTTCGGATTAATATTAAATTAATATCTCTAATTAAATTTAATAAATCCCCAAAATTAAAAGTCATAGAAATACAGGGTATTATAAACGGGTTGCGCTAATTTATTGCGTATTCGTTTTTTTCGCAAAATTGTGTGATATTGAGTTTTTTTATAAAAAAAAATCAGTTTTGTGAAAAATCTCAATTTTTCAATGGAACGCCCTTTTAATGAGGAAGCTATTTTTGAAAAAGTTCACAACCGTGCTGAAAAATTAAAAAGTTTGGATTTGAAACTTTGCAAAAGAATTAAAGTTTTGGAAAAATAAAATTCTCTCTTTTAAAGTAAGATTGCATATTTGCAAGCTTTTCAAACTCAAAGTGATATTTGTCGTGAGCACTTTGGTAATTTGTGTATTGATTTTGATTCATTGAAAATTGCCAAAAAGAAGAGTGATGAGAAATTCCTAGTTTTAGAGAAGGAATTGAAGGACTTAAAAAATTCTAGGGTTCCCGTTTGTGCCGTCGAGGATAAAAAATTAATCGATGATTTTACGGCACGTGAAATGACACTTAGGGATAAGTTTGTTTTAATTGAGGGGGAGCGTGATAAACTGTTAAGTTTAATTGAAATTTTGAAAAAGAAATCCTTTTCTTTGGAAGAGTCTAATTCTTTGCTTGAGTAAAAAAATTTGATGTTAAAAAATGATTTGACAGACTCAAGTAGGTTTGATAGTGACGGTATTGTCTTATTTTGTTCTCATGCTTCTAATGCTAAATCCAAAATCATTATTTATTTTAGAAGGTCAACTAATTTCAAGGCTGTTAGAAAAGGTCAACCCATAGGTGTCGGTCCACCCGTTTACACATGTTCATATTGTGGTAGGAAAGGTCACCTTAGGCGCTTTTGTTTTGATCTTGAAAAATATCCTAGGAAGTCTATGTCTAGTGTTCCTGTGGTTCCCAAAGACCCCATACGACGTTTCACATCTATTTGGTTTAGGAAATCACTTTTAGAAGCACTAGATTTTAGACAAGTTGATTCCCGTTTGCTTGCGCATGATTCTTCTCTTGCCATATCATATAGATAATTGTGTTTGCATGTTTGTCATATGCTAGTTATGATTTTTGTTATATTTTTGCTAGCGTTGTGACATGTACTTTTTGTATAGTTTTTTTGTTTTTGAAAAATACAAAAAGATTTTAGTTTGATAAAATTTTTGAAAAAATCAAAAAAGATTTTTGTATTTTGTTTGCACCTTTTATGGATGGACAATTAGGATGACCGAGTCACAACATCGTTCCATTTTTCATATGACTATTTGATAGTGTTTTGAGACAATAGGTCAATTAATCCATGTTGTTTATAATGTTTGGAGTCATTAAGATGTAATTAAGTGTTACTTCCTACATGTTTGACTCATGATTTCCTTTATTGCACACATGCACGGATTTGTTTTATTATTGTGCTTGTCTTATCACATGTTGGTTGGATGTTTTCACTTTAATCATGTCCTTAAAACGAACCAAGCACGATAAAATTTGATAAGAAACTTGTGTATATAAGAGACGTTTAAGAGTTTGTGTGCTTTATTTGAAAATGGTGAAGGGCTACGAAAGATTTTTTTTTCTTTGCGACTAAGCCGCAGTTTATATTGGACTTAAAAAATTGAGGAATTTTATTATCCGGGGTCCCAAGAGGTTTAAAAGAGCCTAAAAAAAATTTAAAGGCAATAAAAAGAAATTCATGCCAATTATGGGCCATGTAGGTTTTTGTACCAATTCTCCAAAGTTTGAGAATTTGGTTTATACACCTCTAAAAGAAAATATTTTTGAGGGAGTTTGGTTGGAGAATTTAAACGGGTTTGCACGTCCTTCAAAATCTTGAAAAAGCGATAAATACATTTGGACATTATTGGTGTGGAAATCGCTTTGACTTTGATTTGTTGATAAGTATAAGACGATGTCATCTAAATTCAATAATTTTTACACCTAAGGATACTTTTGATGTTCAATCGTTAGAGGTACACGTATGCATCATGCACATATTCTTGATTGAGTTGATTTACCTATCGAATGTGTTCACACCCATACATTCCATTTCCATGACTTGGTTGTTTGAGTTTAAAATCCATGGTGTGATTTTTTTTGGTACCTTATTTTTGTATGAAAAGTTTGACAAATCAAAAATAGTTTGTGAAGATGTTTTGAGTATCTCTTTGCAAGAGCACGATTGACATTTGATTGATGTCTTATTTTGAATACCGGGACACCCCGTCTTTTCTTGTTTGATCTATTCTTCTCTTTTGTCTATTTGCGAACATAATAAAAAGGGGGAGAAAGAATTATCATTTTATGAGGGAGTTTTTGAGATTTGACTTATGCTTTCATCATAAATTGGTATCTATGTTTATCTCATTTCAAACTCGATAGCTCACTTAGTATTTTTCTTTATCTCATGTGTTTAGGTACTACATTGATGATTATATGTTGCACACCCTGATGAGAAAAGATTTGAGACTTTAAAGATTTGAAGAACAAATGCTGAAGCCTTATTCATTTGGATCTTTCCAGTTTTGGGTTCATGGGAGGGTAGATTTGTATAGAAAATTTGGTATTTGATAATTCGGATATTTTAATGTATGTACCGTTATAGACATAGGGGGAGATTTGTAAGAACATTTTTCTCATGTCCAACATGTTACATTTGTGTATGTCGTACGCTGCTACATTTGGCACGTCACTTCACGATCTCACATGATGGTCTCTATCCAAATTTCGATAATCAAGCATTCAATATTTCCATCATGTGTCCCACATCTGCCTCAACGACTTCACGTTCCACGATTTTAGGGAATTTATGCAAGTGATACACAAGAGAAGTCAAAACAATGAAAGAAGGCAAGATAGGAAAGTTCAAGGGCATTTTGGTAATTTTATAGCCATCGTCCAAAGGTCTAGTCAACTGGAAAGTTTAAGAGCTCGACGTTACAAAGATAGTGGAAGAAATGGCACCTCAATCCGAGCTACGGTGAAGGAGTTATGACCTTTTGAAGATGGAGAAAATTATTTGAAGAATGTTGTTTTGTTTTCACCCCAAACCAGCAAGGTACCGCGAACCGCATAGTGAACCGGTTTGGGGGGGGGACCGGTTAGGGGTACACCAGAACCGGTTCGAGGTACACGCACAGCAAAAGTCCCACCGACTCAAAACTTTTTTGGTTTTCCTATAAAAGTCAACTTCGGGGTAGTTATTTTTTAAGACTTGGAGAGACGTTTTTTAGAATTCTATTAGCTCAAGTCTTCATATTTTTTAGTCCCAAAAACTCATGTTTTGATTCACACATCATTCCCATATTTTTGTGAATCCTTTTGGAACCTAAGAACACAACTTTGCTTTTGTTCATCCTCTGTGGAGAAGGCATCTCCATATTTTATCGCTGGACACCGAGCATAGTCATCGTGCGTGTGGACAAGCCGAAGACGACGAACTGACGCCTGGAGAGTATTTCGCTGTCTCTCGTATCTTTTAAGATTTGCTGAAGGCACCATGCATTACACACTTGTGAGCGATTATCAGGTTGAATGTAAGTCAAAGGTCTTGTGAATTCTTCAAAGTGTTATAAAAAGTTTTACCCGAAAGGGGTTTTGTCCTATATCAGTCGTCTTTATTTTTCACGCATGGCTTGAACAATTTATCTATCTTAGATGCATGTTTAGGGGATGAATTAATTAACTCTAATTAAATAAGTGTGCCAATTTAGAAATTTACGAATTTAATCAATTATCACACAATCACATTTTTTTACAGTATTAATTTGGTTCTCCATGCCTGTACCAAACACGTCGAGTTGGATTTTCTCTTCATTCGGGAAAAAGTGGCTCTAGGTGCTCTTGTGACAGAATATGTTCCCTATTTAAACCAACTTGTCGATATATTTACTGAGGCCCTCGGTGTTTCTCTATTTTTTACTTTATTGTCCAAACTCGGTGCGTCTCCCCCACCCTTCACTTGAGGGGGGATGTTAGAGCATGCATGTGACTTCCACTTTGTATTATTCAGTTTCCCACATTTTACCTGTTTGTATAGGTCAGTTGTGCAGTTCTCATGTCCCACGCTCTATCAGTTTGTATAGCAGTTTGTATAGGTCAGTCGTGTAGTTCTCATGTCTCTGTAACTGCTCTCACATTCTAGCAGTTGTAGGATAAATTGTTATAGGAAACAACTTTATATATGTACTTGACCCGTGTAATCTCATATATTCATAATACAAAAAAACAGGTTCCGATTGTCATACCCATGTTTACCATCATGTTACTTTTTTGTGCTTTTTATTTTTAACTTTTTTATTCTTTTTTTTTTAAATCAAAGGAGATGATCCTAAGGTCCACAACACATTACAACATCTTATTATATGTTAGTGGGGCATGAGCAAAAGACCTTGGGGTCGATTTTGGACAAGAAAAATGTGAGGGTATGCAGAGGTGGAATTTTCTTAAGTCGAGTCTTATGCCATTTGAGGCAAATCAAATCTAAGTTCCGTCTGTCTTCCAATGCAACTATTATATTACATTTGATGTGTATTGCATGTGTTACTGTTGTGTATTTTATCAAACTAAATGTTAAAAAAATAAGATCATTAGAAAACTTACAAATGAATATGACGATCGAGTCGAGTGTTTGACACTATCTCCTTAGGACAAAATGCGCTCTCGCTACGGTGCTTACGAAAAAAAATAATGAGCATCTGCCTCCTAGGTTGAAACGATATCGACATGCACAAGAAGAACTTCAATGTGCGTGTAAATACAAACCAATTATGTTTTATATTCTCTTCGACTTGAATAGGAATTGAAAAATATTTGTTCTCTCTTTTTCTCTTAAAAATGAACACAAGTCTTGTATTTATAGGAAATAAAAGTGTTCTTTTATGAAAAGATGTGTCTTTTTCTTAACAGACACCTTAGGAACGTTTTTCATGAACAGTCACAACTAATGGAGAATAGTCACAACATTTAGTGACTCTGAAAAACAGTCAGTCAATAGCGGGAGTTTCCATGTTGCTTTATTATACTTGTACCTCTATACACCATTGCATGATATAGTTATTTTCCATTATGCTTATCTTTAGCTTCATTTAGGTGGAGAATTTGTTTTAATTGGGAAGAGATGAGTTATTATATGCATTTTATCATTTGTCTATTTCGAACAAAAAGGGGGAGAAATGGTATCTAAACCTTTTAATTTGGGAAGATTTAACTTAGGGGGAGACGTCTTTCTTAGGTAGATCATGTTAGACAATGAGGGAGAATTTAATTTGGCAATTTATATTGCATCATTCCTTATGCGTTTGATGGTTTGTTTAAGTGCGTAGGCCATTCATCTTAGCGGAAACACAAGCAAAGCTTCTCATCCCATGTGTTAGTCAAGTGTCTGTAATTTTTTATTTTTGGTGGGATAGTGTCCTTTTTTATTAGCTTAACGGCAGGACCACATAATTTTTACTTTTGGTTTTGTCCCGGAATAGCCAAAGGGGGAGATTTGTAAGGACAATTTTTTTATTGAGTCAATTTGTAAGTGTTGGCTTAATTCCTGACAAAACTAATTGAGTAATAGGATAGAAGTTTTTTGAAGACGTAGAGGCCAAGCCTATATTTAATATATCATCATTATCGGTTTTCATGCCATGTTTATCGTCATCATCAACATTTCAATTTGTCCAAAGTCTCTAAAGGTATGAATGAATTTAATATATATATATATATAGAGAGAGAGAGAGAGAGAGACTTGAATATTTTTTATGGCTGTCTTTTTATAAAAGTTTTGTCAAAACGACTTTATATTTTTATCAGAATATCATTTTAAAACTTATCATAAAAGTTTTTGGGCTTTAAAAGCAATTTTGAATTTTTTGAAAATTCGTCCGAACAAAACTTGGATCTCGTTCGAACTAGATTCTTAGGTTGTTTAAATGAACATTCTAACGAGTTTCACTTCATTTTTTATGAAATCTCGTTAGAAATGTTGCTAGAATGACATCATTCGAATGAACTGGTTTGAACGATATTATGTTGTTTTCGTATGTTATCTCGTTAGTAATCTCTTTCGAACACAGTCGTTCGAACGACATTTAAAAGTTGTTCGAATGACCCGACAATTTTTTGTCAGTTTTCGAAAGTTTTCTTTTTTAACTTTCCATTACCCCACTTTGTTTTACCAGTTGTAATATGTGCATTAACAGAGTTTTTAAGAGGACTTTTTGACACTTTCCAAGAGCTTTTGAGAGTAAAATTCTTCATCCAAAAAGTCCCATCTATGTTATTGATTTTCAATGGTTTAATTTCTACCAAACCACAAGTTTACACCCATAGTTTATTTTTATACAAGTTTCAATATATATTATGTTTTGAGATCATTATTTTGGCACCGGGTATTATTCTCTACCCAAAAGAGGAAGTTTCCTACGGAGGATTCCGTGTTTGTTAATTCATGGTGTGCGTACGGAGAAATACTTCGTGTGTAGTTGAAGACTTTTGTGCCCCATCAATGGATTCCGAGATTACGGTGGATTCTGGAGTTATAAACTAGGTGAAGGTAGAAGAAAGAAGAAGCGTCAAGGCTTGAGAGGCACTCAACTCAAGGAAGTAAGTATTTTGTTTTATCTTTTATAAAACCATACCTAGTGGATTTGTGGCTAGGTCGTCCGAGATTTTTTCTGTTTTGGTTTTTCTTGTACATCGCGATCTTGTGGTTGTGTGTTTACTTTTTATCTTGAAAAATTCACCTAAATGCATGGTTAGGTTAACAAGATAAAATTTGGTTTAAATCGTAACTTTAGTGTAATTTGATGCTAGTTTATATTTGGGTAATTTTAATTTAATTTAATTCAAGTCGGACTTAATTAATTTGCAAAAATTCTTGATTGTTTTGTTTTGCCTAATTTCTAACTTGAATTAATTTTGTTTTAAAAGGAAATTTTCAATATTTTTTTAACTTCAGTTTAATTTTGAAGAAATTGAAAATTTTGATATTTGTGAAAGAATCTTAAAATTTGGAATATTTCGGGAACCATCACCCTTACAAGTGGTATCAGAGCATATATTAAGAATTTGACATTTTCATATTACCAGCTTGACAAACCGTCATCAAAATAACAGAGGAGATATATCAAGATTCACTACAAACCTGTTGGTCTAGACTTTTAGGGCCTTTGTTTTAGGAAAAGAACCAAAAAACAATTATTTCAGAATTCCTAAAAAGTTTTCTATCATCACCTTAGTATCCACAAAAGCCAGAGAGACTTACCCCTAAAGGTAAAGGATTTTATAGTTTGTTTTTTGAATCTACCGAGGACATGCATAAGGCTTTGACGTTAGGCCCCATTAAATTGGAATTATATTTTTTCCAGCCTATGATGTGGTGTCCAAACTTCTTCATCTTGTTTTATTTCTTCTAAGGTCCATGCTTTGTTGCATTTGTAGATCTTCCTAATGAATTTTGGCATCCAAGACTTTAAGAATTGATAAATCTACAGGAATACATGCCAATTTTTTTAGATCTTAGCATGTATTAAAATTAAATTAAAATTACCCATGCATTTAGGTGAATTTTGAAAAATCTCAACTTGGCATGTTTATAAGGTTAATTTGGCGTGTATTCTAGGGTGAATTTTTGATAAATCTACATAATTGATAAATCCCTACAATTTGGCATGTATTCTAGGTTAATTTGGCTTCAATTTTTATAAGGGATTTAAGAATTGATAACCATGCATTTAGGTGAATTTTTGCTTCAATGTTTATAAGGGACACCTATTCTTAAAGGTTAATTTTTTAGAAAAATCGCAACTTGGCATGTATTCCAGATGAATACATGCCAAGTTTTTTAAATCTTCTGGAAATTTGTAAAGGAATGGGTGTCCCTTTAAGAATTGATAATTCTACATTGAAGCAAAAATTTGGCATATATTCTAGGGTGCTCATGGAGATTGATTCCTCATATAACATGTATACTGTTGTGATTATTGACAATGATGATGTTAAAATTTTGGTCAAAATTGTAACTTAAAGCACACCTAGTTTCTATGTGTTTTATGGTTCTATTGGGCACCTAATTTCTTTTTTATTAATGTTAAAAAATAAATTCATTCCACTTCTCAAGAAGTTTCTTTAATAAAATATGTGCTCAAGTTAGTCAGTTGGAAGAATCAAAACTTTTAGAGCCTGGTGAGTTTGATAAACATACTCCTAATAGAGCCTGGTTCTTGGCAAAAAAGGGCATAAATTCTAAAGATTATGAGTTTGTTAATATCTCAAATTTACCAGTCGATGCAGGTGGAACATAAAATGAACTAACTGAAGATATTCCTCTTATATCAGCCAAAAAATATGTTCAGGAGGTTTTTGAAAAACGTCTTGATAAGACCTTTGAAGCAATATACTCATCTCATGTGGCCAAGTAAAAAGAAACCACCATGGAAAAGTCAATGCCAAAATAAAAATCGGCTAATACTCAGTCTTGAATTTGTTAATTTCAAGGAGGTTGCCGATATTAATAGTCAAAATCATGAAGCCAAAGATATTGGAAGGTCATCTTATGACCAACTTTGGGGGAGACTGTAAATCATTTTCTAGTCAGCTAAAAGCTAAAGTTGATACTTTGACATTGGGGGATGAAATCGAAGAGAGAGAAGATGAGGATACTTAGATCCTATTGGGAGTCTTCATTTTAGGTTAGATAATGGGGACTTTCCATATTACAACATTGATTTTGAGGCACCTAGGGGATCTCCAGAAGTTTTCTATTCTTGGTGTAATTACATCCCTCAAACTTACTCTACCACTATCAAGAAGGTGGGTATTCTCCACACTTACTCGTTTGGGGAATTACTTTGTCCAAGCATAATGTATCCCTTCAGTTTTTGGTCCCTCGATGGAACCAAGCGTCCCATACCTTAGTTGTAGCTTTGGGTGAATTTACGATCACCCTTGAAGACATCTGTGAGTTGATGGGCCTTGAGCCCTGTAATGCTTCTTCTTACAGCGATGAACCTCTTGACGTCACTGAAGCTACAGTGTGAGTAGACTTGGACAGGATCTTTCGTGAATATGTTGGGAATTCTAACAAAGCAATCTTCACTTAATTATTAAATTTTACTACAAGGTTTCCCTAAAACTCACCAAAGAGGAGAAGAAAAGAGGTACCATTCTTTACGCAACCTTTGTTAAAGGTCAAGGCTCCTCAGTGGAGTTAGTCACTCATTTCCTTCTATCAGGCAAGCCTAATGATCAACCTCACAGAGACTTGATCAATATTTATATGAAGTTTTCCAGTGGAGTTAATCTTCCATTTTCTGCTATCATTCTCAGGTCCTTATACACTTAGCTATAAAGAACTTATGTTAACATGGAACGTTCTTTGGGGTGGTATGATGTCTCTAACTTTTCTAATATTATTCTCTTAAGGGGGTTCCTTTACACGAGGTTCCCAGCTATTGCCCCCTCGGAGATCTCCATTGTTTCATCTTCTATAAAATGTCCAAGGTTGCTTCGTTGGAAAAGGAAGCAAAGCGGGAAGGACTTACTTCCCTCTATAACGAATATTTTACCTTTATTGACAGGTCTTATGGTGGGGAAAATCATGCCTAAGCCTGATCGTTCTTTGTTGAGGTCAATCTTCAAGTTGAAACGGTGACATCATAGTAGTTACCAATAAACCTTCACTACACCAAATTTGTCGAATTGTCACGGTCATTGACCTTGGCAACTTCAGCTTGTCAAGGTTAATGACTGTGACAATTCTGGGCGAGACAACTTTTTTTATCACGGTCGTGTCACGGTCCTTAACCGTGACAAGTTTTGTCACGGTTAAGTACCGTGACAAACCCGTGACAATGTTAAAAAGATTATCACGGTCATTGACCATGACAAGTCCGTGACAATTTTCTTTATCAAGGACTTGTCATGGTCAATGATCGTGATAATTCTGGACAGAATTGAAAAAAATTATGTTGGGCAGTATGGCCACTGCCACTGCCTAGTAGTATATTTGTACCTGTTATAGCAACGTTATACCTGTTCAAACATCATATATCCAAATAAAATAGAGATAGTGCAAATATACATTCAAAATAGAGAGAATATAATCCAAATATAATTCAAATGTAATAATTTTAAAAAATTCAATTCAAACTTAAATCAATGTCACTAAATGTCCGGGGTATGGTTAACGCTGAGGAGGTGAGTAGGCCACACGATATACGAATTAACACATCCACTAATATACTCCACGTCGCATTGTTCGTGCAACCACAATTGGGAGTTCTCCTTCCCGGGCATCACATGCGTGACGAGCACCCTAGACTCGATGTCTTGAAGCTCACGTCCATGAACTAGTGCCTCCTGGACGATATTCGGTCCCTCAACCCCCGCCCTATCTGGTGGCCATCAAATATGTCCAGTATAAATATGCTCGGCCAATCAAGTGTCGACATCGGTCTGTTAAAGGGAGCCAAACAAGGAAGTGGATCATCAAAGTCCGCACGTCTCGGTGATGAAGCAACGAGGTCCACATTCTCGTCATCCCACTCCTCCTCCTCCCGCACCACCTTCTCCTTCCCTTTACCCTTACGATTTCCGCCCAATGAACGCTTCACGAATGAGTACATATCCTGGACCGTCGCCTCCAAACGAGACAGCTTCGCGTCATGTGAATCCACTGTTCGAGTCAACTCGGTGTCGCTCGTCTCCAATTCGATGATCCTAGATTTGGCCACCCGCGAGCTCACCCCCCTTGTCCTCCCCTTGCGATCAGAGCCTAGCACTTGGTTGAGTGTGTCTATGGACAAAGATACCTTGTCGGAATCAGACTGCGACTCATGCACTTCCTTAACCTTTGCCTGAAACGACAAAAAGCACATGATTAGTAAAATAAGTAAATTAAAAAATTATAACGTAATTAACAAAAAGTAAACTGCCGGATTAATTACAATCGTGGCCGCGACGCTTGGGGACACCTCATTGTCCTTCCCCCTCTTCGTCCGAAGAGACACATAAGTATCGAGCCTATGTGGCCTACCCCCAGGGCCACTCCCTGTCCCCTGAAATAAAATGAAGTAAAATTAGTATCGGCCCCGTAAAGTAAAATAATGCAGAATAATATATTTTATGTAGTTATAGAAAAATTAAATCTTACCATCATCATATGCTCCACCTCGGCATAAGACGTCCGGACGGAGTAGTGCACGTCCGTCTTTTTTGCCTGGTTTTCCCTTTCCGATTGGCGAGATGTCAATTGTCGCTCCTCGATCTCATTATCAATGGACCTTTGCCATTGTGCCAATGAAATCGGCTCCTTCGGCGGGACGGATTCACGCCATTGGATAATGGACTCTCGTGTCTTCCCAAAGTACCGGGTCCGCATATATTTCTTCCACGTCTTGTGTTGCTCCCTCAACTGCTCCAAGACGGAATCGTGTAGCTTTGGATCCAGGTTGAATTGTTCCTGTCCAACAAATACAATATTAGTTGCAAATAAATATAAATATAAATATAAAATGAAATTGAAATTGAAATTGAAATTGAAATTGAAATTGAAATTGAAATTGAAATTGAAATTGAAATATTCATATAAATATAAATATATTACCTGTAGTGCCACCCAAACAACTAACTTGAGCTCACATGGCACATCCTTCCAACTAATGTACCCCGGGCCGATGATCTTCTTTTCCAGCGCGAGGGATCTCACTAATAGCCCCGAATTGTTCTCGATGGGCATCCCCAATTTTTCATATTTGGGGAGACTAGGGGCCGAGGAGCCCTCATTGCCTCCGCTACCACCGAGCCCAGACGACATCATCATAACCAGCATCATCATCCTCGCCTTAATACCTGAAGGAGACATTTGCTGTAAAAAAAATGTTATTAGTACATATCAAAATGAATTAAAAGAAGACATGCAAATAGGTACAATTACTACAAATAAAAATGAATTGTTACTGTTAATATGTACAAGAGTGAAACATCCCCACCCACCACCCACCACACACGCACACGCACACGCACACGCGCACACACATACACACACTCACACAAACACAACCCCCCACCCTTCCCCCACCCCCATCCCACCCTGCATGGTAGATCAAGTTGCACTGCATGGTAGTTGCATTTATGATCATAAAATGATAACACTTTTGAAATCGCTAAAATAAACGTTATATGTAAAGTATTTTGGAATAAAAATATATATTTCTTAGTATTTCCCAACTTGCTGAGCGCTTTGTTCACCCCTACTTTTTATGTTAAAAAACCCCACCCCCAGGTGCTTCCGGTAGGGACGGAAGCAAGGATGTTGGTAAGGCTTCCGAGGGTTAGAATCGTTGTTAGAGTTCTACCATGACATTTTAAAAATTGTGTTTGAGGACATTTAAATTTACGGCATTTAAAAAAAAATTATTCGGGTCGTGGCCCATTTATTGTAATAATATAGGAGTTGCGTGGTATATTTCCTTATTATTAGCATTGTTGGATTTAATGGAATTTTTTCTAAATAAATATTGCTAATTAATTAATTTCCTTAAAGTGAAAGTTTTTTCCATAAATGAAAATTTGTTAATTACCTTATATTTCTTATAAAATGCTTCAAATTAGAGGCTTTCCCTATATAATAAAATTTAATATTCCCCCTCCACCCTTAACATCTAGACTCCGATTTTACCCAACGGTAGCCTAAATCCAAGTCGGGGCGTTACACATTCCGACAAAGCTTGACATAATTATGTATCTACTGGATCTCAGTGAACTTCATCCTATCATCATTCACTATTATACATTTGAGGATGTTACTACTAGATTAATTTAAAGGACATAAATGACTTAGAATACCCATGGTTTAACATAACAATAATATGATTTTATACGATTTTCCATATAGAGATAAACTTCCTCCTTTCTTAAAATGGATAAGACTCATGTTTATTTTCAACAATTACATGGGGTGGGAAAAGACGTATGAAGTTGGACTAAGTTGATTTCAATTGTAACACTCATTCCTCTAATATGAAATTATTGTTTTGGATAACAATTCTACATTACACAAATGTTATGTAATGTGTGTATTATTATTATTATTATTATTATTATTATTATTATTATTATTATTATTATTATTATTATTATTATTATTATTATTATTATTATTATTATATGTGTGTGTGTTTTATATAGTTGTCTTTGGTTCCTCACGAACTCTAGTACGCCTCAATTTTATGCCAAATAATCGATCAACTATCTCATCATGACTCAATGGCAAAACACACTCGAGAGTTGGATGGGAATTAAAATATAGCAACTCATTATCAAAATAATATATATGTATAAACACACACACACACTAAACACCCAAAATAATACATATGTATAAACACCCCCCCCCCCACCCCTGCCCCACCCCCTCCCCCCCTACCCACCACACACACACACACACACACACATACATAGACACACACATGCACAGCCCCCCCACCCTGCCCCACCCCCTCTCCTACCCTACCCACCACACACGCACACACACATATATATATACACACAATCATATATATATATAAATGGAAGAGAGAGAGAGAGAGAGAGAGAACGCAGCGTAGAGAGATAGAGAGAGAGAGAGAGAGAGAGAGAGAGAGAGAGAGAGAGAAAAGGAGGGAAGAAACGGTGGGGGAAAAAAAGAAGGGAAATGATTTTTTTACTGCGATATTTGTCACGGTCGTGTCACGGTCGTTGACCGTGACAACATTATAATTATTGTCACGGTCAATGACCGTGACACAAAATGCGTGTTTGTTGTCATGGTCATTGACCGTGACAAGGCTAAGCACTGGAAGGGTGCTAATTTATCCATTTTGGTGTAGTGCTTCTTTAGATGTTCTTCTTATCCTTACTCTTGGTCGTCTTCCCTCATTCACTGAGTGGGGTGTTGAAAGTGAATCTTATCTCCCCCACTGTTCTGCCATACATTTTGGGTATGACCAAGGTATCGCCCCCAAGGCCTGCCAAAGTAGCTGCAGTGATGAAACTTTCTACATTACTTGTTTAGACTTTACAACATCCACCATTGTAGATCTTGATAGGGAGTTGAAGGAAAAACTCACTATTCAAAATAATAAAAAGAAAGATGATGTATCCTTTGGTTGACATATGCATTTTTAGCCAATTCAACTCAATCAAATCAGTGATTAGTTCAAGGCTCTCCTTGCCTATCCATTGGTTAATCAGTATCCCCCCAGTAAGCTTGGACTTAAAAATAACTCACTGAAGAGTCCACCATCGGAGTTTTCACCTTTGGCCCCATTAAGCGATCTACCTCAAAAGGAGAAGAAGAAAGTTACAGCCTCTTCCACTACTGTTGCAAAAATAAAAGATTTCTCTACAGTTGGTTCGTTAATGGAGGAATCATCCCTCCTAGTTCCTAAGAAATCCAAATCAAATAAGAGTGCCAACGAATCATTGGGGTTCCTCCGGAAGTCGTTCGACCACCAAATCTAGAATTGGTGAAAAATGTGTGGTTAGTAACCGCTGAGGTCCTTCGTGGTTTCAATCCCTTTTCTTGTTATTTCTCCTGGGTAATCCCCTGTTTGTCGTGATGATGCCTCTTAGGCTCCGCGCAAGCAAAGCATAAACCTTAGTCAATCCCAAGAGGGACCTTCCTTTTAATGCCCCATCTCAACAAAAAAAGCATTTGGAGTACAAAAATACCGAGGAAATGTGTAACTCAAGAGCATGTAATAATCCCCCCAATCAAGGTCCAACACCACCAAGTTTCTCTGAACCCACTATTTTGGAGGATAGCCTTGTGAATGAAGATTTTGTAGCTGCTTCAATACAGGTTATCCCAATGTTACCCGTTTCTCCTATTCTAGAGGTAACTCTTATTTATTTTGTACAAACTTGTTCGTGTTGATGTGCTCCAGGGGTAAAGATAACAACTAAGGTATTAGGCACCATAAGGCCAGGGTTAGTGACTATCATCTCCATTAATTATAGAAATTCCAACCTTACCAACACCACCATCGGCCTAGAAGTAGCCCCATCCATAGTTATGATATGGATGTGAGTATCACTTCACTCCGAGAGATACACAGGCACTAATGCAGGAGGTTAAGAATGCGTTTCATATCAATGGGCGCATAGGACGTATATTATTTGATACGGGTGCTTTTTATTCATTTATTAGTATACCCTTCACTCAGTCAGTGGGGATCTTAGATTTAGTATCTAATTTTTTTATTACATATAGACTCACCAGTCGGAAGGGATGCACTTATTCCTCATGTATGTCACACTATAAGTGTAGATAATGGGTAAATACACTTTGTGGCAAATTTAGTTATGGATTTTACGAGGTGTCATAGGATGTGTAAATATCTTTCAAAAATTCAGGGTCTGAGTGTATACTATCCATTTAACACATAAATTAATATTTATGTTTTGATTACAATTTGCATGATTTTTCATACTTAATGTATGAATAGTTTCTATATACAACTTTTTTTTAAATAAATCCTTGCATTACGCATGTTAAATGCTAGTATCTCCAATTACATTCATTTTTCTTATGTGAAGTTTGACTTACAATGAAATTATTAGGGATGTAGTATCACATGATTTAATTAAGAATATTAGTTTAAACAAAAAAATGGAGAAATCAAATTCAGCCATATAGCCTAAACAATTAGAAAAGACTTTCGTAAGTTGTTAGTTTTTCATGTAAAGTAAATGCTACTTATGATCCATTAAGTAGAAAATTAAAAGAAAAAGTATCAGAATTTAAAAGGCATGTAATAACTATGAGAATATAACTCGATGTGATATTTCACACTGAGCGCTACTATTATTGTCACATTGTCGGAAAGATGGTAATATTTTCTTGGTGGAAGTCTCTAATTCTCTCACGTCATCTAAAAAAATTTGTCGATCCCTGCACTCGACGCTGCAAAAACCTTGATCACCCCTGCACAAATCAACAAAATTATTTTATTAACCCAATTGTAATCTATTAACCAATAAAGTACTTTTCTTCAATTTTGAAATCTCAACACAATGTAATTTACTCTATAGTCCAAATTACTTGTGCATAAATGATTTATTCTTAAAACACAGGTACCGCAATAATAGTATTATTTCAATATTACTAGATATATGTTTTGGACTTGAATAATATTTTATACAAAAACTGTATATAGTATTCTTAAATTGTTTTCCGATCTATTAGTCAAACCTACTAAAATGTTTAAGAAGCCATTAGTCTCATTAGCCCAACATAAATAAATTAATTGAATTGTTTCAAGATAAAATTAAACTTATTAACTAAAAATGAATTTCTTTTTCCCTCCAATTTTTAAATTAGTTTAATTTTCATGAAACTATTTAATCAGTTTAATTCCGCTAGGTTAACTAATTTAAGATTTAATGAAACATTTTAATAAGTCTAAACAAGAATTGAAGGATAACGTAACAATATGGGGTGTATTACAATTTTTTAAAAGAGAGTGCATTTCCAAATTACTCATTAAAATGAGGGAAAATTTTAATTGACTCTTATTTAACACCGACAAGACATTTCTATGCCACCCAATACTTTTAGTGACGAAATTCACGTGTTTGTCCCTAATGCCAGTTATAGTGATTGAAAACTAATGTGATAACTAAATTTCTAAATTAATTTAATTGAAAATTGGTACCATAGTCAATTTTAAGAGTACTCAAGTAAAAAAAAATCCAGATTTATTGCAAAAGCAAATAGAAAAAGAAAGAAAGAAAAATGAAATATTTCTCACAAGATGATGGTTTTAAGTGAAGCGATGTTTTAATTACCTGTACATGAAGATATCTTTATCCGGGCTTAAGTTCTTGCACAAATGACATGATTTGAGAAAACAAGAATATCCATGAGAGATAATTCTTCTATTCATTTGTAAGAAGGGTTTTCTCCACTTCAAAGTAGATTTAGCGACGATATTATTGGAATTTCCTTGTGAAATCTGTATAAGAATCCTCAACCCAACAGCCATATTAAAGTTTTTCTTGCTCTCATTTTTCTCTTCAGCCATGTTGAAAGGGTACATATTGTGTGTGTTTATTTGTGTGTAAATGAGAGACAGAGGGAGATGAAGGTTGTGAAGTGATAGAGTAGTGGGTATTTAAAGTCAAATATGTTTATAAATAGTAATAACCACTAACCATATACATTAGCTTAGTAGATAAGTGAATAAAATAATACCCACGTTTTTTTTAAGCTATACTGTAAGAAATGTTCTTGAGTTTGAAGTCTTTTACAAATAACCCCCGAGTGTCCAAATAGCACATGAACTATGTATTTTTTTTCGTAGATAGTGTATTTTCGTTTAAGGAGGGGATATAATTTATAAACTTAAGGGTTGTAATTCTGACTAATTTATTTTATACTTTATATAATTTTAGAGCCTAAAATAATATCAATTATGGATATAGGACAACAACCATTTGATTTTCATTTTTAGTTCCTATTTTCAAATTATCGTTTGACTTAGAAGACTGTGGTTGATTAACATTTTATGAATGTGGGTTCGCGCCAGCGATTTTATTAAAAAATAGAGACTAAAATTATAAATAAAATATTTGT
The DNA here is from genome assembly GCA_949130495.1 of Sambucus nigra. Taxonomy (NCBI): domain Eukaryota; kingdom Viridiplantae; phylum Streptophyta; class Magnoliopsida; order Dipsacales; family Adoxaceae; genus Sambucus; species Sambucus nigra. The sequence goes on along the minus strand of OX422210.1, from coordinate 43,162,382 downwards.
TATTCTATTTTCAGAATATATATTACAATAAAGCTCATTTATTTTAATGTGTTAGGTTTGATGAATACACAATCTCAAATTGACACGACCGGAGGATACTACATGAAATGATATAAATTAAAGAAGAAAAAAATACATTTCACATTCAAACGAATTTAACATAATGGATAGGTTTGACAAAAACAAAAACTCAAAATGATACAACAAAAAGATAATAGATGAGACGAATAAATCTAGGGAGATCCACAAAAAAAAACACATTTCGTAAACTCACTACATTAAAAGCTTATACCTTATTATTGTGGGTCCCGTCAACGCATCAAAATGTGCATTTAAAACTTGTACCAATTTTTATCTTATTAAGTGGGTTTACCAAATGGATTTTTTTGTGGGTCTTCCTAGCTTTTTACTTTAGATGAGGCAATGATAAAAAATTCTAAGGCAAACTATATGAAACAATATAGACGATAAATAAAAGAAGAAAACATTTTTGATAAATTATTGCATATTGTTTCAACTTACAAGATTCATATTTTTAAAACTAATTAACTATAATTTTTAATTGACAATGACTTCAGTTTTTATTTTATTATACAGAACTATAAATGATTAGCAGAAGACAATAAAATATGAAGAAATAGAATGAAGAAATTAATAAATCATTTCATTAATAAAACTAAATACAATTAATGAGTTAGGTTTTAAATTGAGTAATTTATTAATGAACTAATGTATAATCTTGAAACAACAAATAAACCCCGAGTGTCAAAATAGCCCATAAACAATGTATTTTGTTGTAAATACCATAATGTGAGATCATGTATTTTCGTTCCAAGAGGGGACATAAATTTAAGAGTCGTAATTCTTACATTGACACAATGAGAAGTTTAACATAATGGGTTAGGTTTGACAAATACACAAACTCAAAATGACACGGCTGGAAGATAATACATGAGACAACATAAAAAAAATCATAAGGCAAACTATATGAAACGATATAGACAATAAATTAAAGAAAAAAATATTTTTGATAAATTTATGCATATCGTTTCATCTCAAAAGATTCATAATTTTATTACATATTAACTATAATTTTTAATTGACAATGACTTCAATTTTTTATTATACTGAACTTTAAATGATTAGCAGAAGATGATAAAATATGAACAAATAAAAAAAGTTTGTTAAGTTTGTTATATTACAAATTTTAATCTTTGACTTCATAAATAAAAATAAAGGCATCTTTTAATATGGACAAATTTTTGAAGACAAGGACGTGTGTCCTCTTTCTATTGATTACGCGTGGTTTCTTGGAAAGAAGTAAAAGTTGAGGGATGTTTTTTTATAGCACAGTCTTATATTAAAATAATACCCAATTACCCACGTTTACCATCACGCTACTTTTTTTTTTTACTTTTTATTCTTTCTTTTATATCAAAGGAGAACATAAAGTCCAAAACATGATACAGCATCTTATTATATATATATATTTTTTTGTAACATAACATGAGGTATTCGGATTTTGCGCACCTCGACATGAGCAAGAGAGTTTGGTGTCGGTTTTGGACATGAAAAACGTAAAGAAATGCAGAGGAGAATTTTTTTTTTTTTTTTTAGTAGTATGTCATTTGAGGCAAATCAAAGGTAAATGTTGTCTGTTTTCCATTGTAACTATTATCCTATATTTATCATTTGATGTGCTTTGCATGGAGACAATTATTAAAAAAAATGTTTTGTTAAATTTTTATTTTTATTATATGATTTTCAGGCATGCCGCATGTCATATGCTTTATGCAAGAATTTTAGTTGAAATTAATTTTTTTTACTTGGTTCCAACTACTGTGGTTATTTAGAGTGAGGATAATAATAGTTCTATAAAAATAGAACTAAAAAAACAACCTTCTTTTTGTGATTTTTGTGGATGTGTGGGACATTTCTATGTAACCAATACTTTTGATGAGGAAATTCATTTGCACTTAATGCCACTTATAGTGATTGAAAACTAATGTGAGCACTAAATTTCAACATTAATTTAATTGTAAATTGGTACCTTAGTCAATTTTAAGAGTACCCAAGTAAAAAAAAATTCAAATTTATTGCAAAAGCAGATAGGGAAAAAAAAGGAAAGAAATGGAGATATTCCTCACAAGATGATGGTTTTAATTACCTGTACATGAAGATATCTTTATGAGGACTTAAGTTCTTGTTGCACAAATGGCATGATTTGAGAAAACAACAATATTGATGGGAGATAATTCTTCTATTCACTTGTAAGAAGGGTTTTCTCCACTTCAAAGTCGGTTTAACTGCGATATTATTGGAATTTCCTTGTGAAACCTGTACAAGAATCCTCAACCCAACAGCCAGGTTAGAGTTTTTCTTGCTCTCATTTCTCTCTTCAGCCATCTTGAAAGGGTACATATTGTGTGTGTTTGTTTGTGTGTAAATGAGAGAGAAAGACATAAGAGGGTTGTGAAGTGATAGAGTAGTGGGTATTTAAAGTCAAATATATTTATAAATAGTAAGAACCACAAACCATCTACATTGGTTTAGTGGATAAGTGAAAAAAAGTAATACCCACGTTTTTTTAAAGGCTATAGGGTAAGAAGAGTCTTTTGATGTCTAGGCTTAAAATCCACACATTTTAAAGTGACATTATGATGTATTGTATTTATATTGATTTATGTTCGGATATATTTATGATGGAGTTCAAACATCAATCAATATGAGTGCGATACGTCAAGATATCATAATTAGAGTATCGCATTTGAATGTCAACCTAAAATTATTGTTTAAGAAATTTTCTTATTTTAAGTCGCTTACAAATAACCCTAAATGTCCAAATAACCTGTGAACTATGTACTTTGACACGACAAATTAAGACAAATTTACCTTAGGGCAGTGACACACACGGAGATACATTTTATGAACACTGAACAAGTGTTCGTGCCTAATTGGTGGATATCTTAAATGAGACACATTGTCTTAAAATGTGCACTGCTCAAACACTAATGCATGTCCCAATATTCACAAAATGTATCCTGTGCGTATCATCCGAACATTTTTACCTTAATAGGTTAGGTTTGACAAATACACAACTCAAAATGATAAGACAAGAAGGTGCTACATGAGACAACGGAAAAAAATACACCACACATTCGGAAGAGTAACTTAATACATGATACTTTGAGGGTGGATTAGGTTTGATCCCCGCTTCGATTTCTAGCACTGACACTGTCAAAATAATGCTTGGTGAGGGCAAATAAAAATTAGTCGAACTGTGCGTAAGCTCCCCAAACACATCATAGTTTGCTATAATAATATAATAATAATAAAAAATAAAAAACTTAATGGCTTAGGTCTGACAAATACACAAACTCAACCGGAACATAATAAACGAGACAACATAAAAATATCCGAAGGCAAAATATATGAAACAATATAGAGAATAAAATAAAGAAGAAAACATTTTTGATAAATTATTGCATATCGCTTCAACTCAAAAGATTCATAATTTTAAAACTAATGAGCAAATTTTTAATTAAAAATGACTTCAGTTTTTTTTCTTATTTTACTGAACTATAACTGATTAGCAGAATACAATAAAATATGAACAAATAAAAAAAATTCGTTCAAATTGTTATTACATATTTTAGTCTTTGAAGACACGGACGTGTGTCCCCTTTGTAATTGAATACTCGTGATTTCTTGGAAAGAAGTAAAAGTTGAGGGATGTATTTTTTATAGATCAGTCTTATTCTAAAATAATACCCAATTGCCCACGTTTACCATCTTACTTTTTTTTTTTTTTTTTTTTTTACTTTTTATTCTTTCTTTTGTATCAAAGGAGATCACAAGGTCCAAAACACCTTACAACATCTTATCTTATTATATGTTAGTGGGACAAGAGCAAAAGAGCTTGGGGTCGGTGTTGGACATGAAAAAGGTGAACATCCAGAGCAGGATTTTTTTTTTTTTTAAGTTTGAGTCATGTGCCATTTGAGGCAAATCAATGCTAAGTTCTATCTGTCTTCCAATGTAACTATTATATTATATTTATTATTTGATACGTGTTGCATGGAAACTATTACTTAAAAAAAAAAAAAAAAAACTCTCTTGTTCATAATTCTTTATTTTTATTATATAATTTTCAGACATGTCATATGAAATCATTTTAATGCAAGGCAAGCTTGCATGATAGAATAACTCAACATATTATGAGCTTTTCCTTTATGGTCAATTATTATTCTCAATTATTAAGCTTTAGTCATCCTTCTTTTCACACTTAGATTTTAGCCACAAAAATTAAATGCTGTCACTGTTGTTAAATTGACTTTTAATTTGTGGTACCTAATTTTAATATATCGTGATAAATGATGATCAAATTGATAAAATAAAGTGAAGTTTACGGAGACTAGCTACCACAAAACGCTAACAGCTCACCGATTTACTCATTGGTACTACGTTCTCCAATAAGTAAATTAGTGACCTGATATATATTTTCATATTCCTTCCCTCAATTTTTTAATATGGGAATATGTATTAAAACTATAGATAATTAACAATGTGTAGTAATGTAACATTAAATAAACTAAGGGTTTTCAAGAGAACATTTTAAAAATTCTACCATATAATTATTCAGAATGTTTATATAAATAATTATCATATATTCAAAGGTGAGTAAGTGCGTTGAGAATATTAACACATATTTATTATTAAAATTATTACTGAGTGTTTACAAAGAATGCAGGAGGTATAAAGAAAATAATATGCATACCCCCCCCCCCCCCCCCCCCCAAAAAAAAAAAAAAAACCCCGACACACATCGTCAGGGGCGAACCTTATGTAGGCGCGAGAGGGGGCGACAACCCTTTTCGAGTTTTCATGATTGTTTTATCTTAATAACTATATTTGATATTTTCGGACGGCTATTGATGTCTACAAATGGACTGACTCCAAATTTATAATCACGGATAAAAATAAGATAAGTAACTCGAACCACACACAAGAGACAAGGTTTTTATAGCTGTTTAGCTATAAAATAGCCTACGTTCACTACTATTTTCATTCAGTAGGGTTTACAATAGCTCAATATGGTGTGCGTATGACTTATTCGAGTTGTCCCTTGAGTTAAGGGAGTAGTTTGTATATATAGTGGTTCCAAACCCTAGAGATGGAGCGTCTTCATATTGTTAGACGTTTACATCTGCGTACAATAAAGGAAACTCTTGAAATTCACTACTGGATGGCATCTTATCCGAGTGACTATTGGTATTTCTGTTGGTTGGCCTTCTGAAGTTGGTCGGTATTCAAGCCGACTAAGTGTCTCTGGGGTCGATCAAGTAGGCTGGTCGTCCACGATGGAGGACAGGTGTACATTCATCATTAGTCTATGTGGGAGTATAATTTTTACATATAACAAAAGCCTCAAATGCTCCATGCTTGATGCTTACGTGATAGTATGGAGTATTTAGCCTAGGAATTTTCTTAGCGTACTATTTGAGTGTTTGGTCGGCGACCGACCTCCCATACTTGTAAAAAAAATTATTAGCGTTGTTTGATGATGGAATTTTGGTAAATAATTCTAACTTTTTTTAACCGCCAAAGGACACAGTCGTCTTTTGATGCTTCGAAAAATGTTCAACCGACGGTAGCTATACGGTTCATTCAGTTAATCATTTCATTCCCATTTCTTGAAGCAACCTATAAATACTAATAGGTACGAAGTTTCCTTCCTTTATTTCTAGCTCAAATCTTCTGAACTTTAGCTCTCTCTTTAGCTTTTTTTGTGCGATCGTTTGCTGCCATTTTCTTCTTTCGTTTTTGGCCATCGGCTTTGATTCCCTATAAGACTTTTTTCTCCTTTTCTCTGATTTATCATCTTTTTCTCTGTTTTCACCATGGTTCACATCGTGGATGAGAGTTCGTCAGATGAATTTAGAGAAAAAGGACAATCCCATCTTGGGTAAACTTAGAGATACCCCAGGGTCCTATAGACGTTTATTCCCTTTTTTAGGATCACTAGATCCCAAACTTATTTATAGCTGAGTGTGGTATCACCTTCTGACCAAACTCCCTATTTCTCCAATTTTGCTAATAGTTCGATGTAGTTCCTGCCAGAGTAGCACCCAACACTTGGAGGGTTGTGAATGGAGTACGTAGATTAAACAAGCTTTATGGGACCCATATTGGGGTTTTGAAATTAATGTTCTGTTACAAGTGGGTCACTATTGGTGTGAGTACCTACTACTTTAAGACTAGGTAAGCCAATACGAATTTAGTAGTAAATCTACTAGACTCTAATAAGGATCATTGGGAGTATGGTGTCATTTTCAAGAACCGGCAATACGCTCCCCTCCCTATTAGAGTGGCTTATACAGGTCCCAGATGTCCCCAATCAGGACGTGGCGTAGGTTGTTACTCTATGGATTGTTATTTTCTCTTTTGTTATGCATTTCTGATGTCTGTCGACTAACTTTATTATTTCTTTTTTATATAGAGGAAAGTAAGAAAAAGTTCCCTAAGGAAGGGAAAATCAATTTCAATGATCTTAAGTTCTTGTGGGGTTTGAACCAGAAGACTGGATAAGAACGTCCCAAGGCTGCTTCGCTGCTATTATAATATAAAGTTCCATCACCTCTTTTGTTGCCTGACCTATATTTTTTCTGCCCAAAGTTGTTGTCAATCTTGAGGAAGATCCTATATCAACTTCCTCGGCCACTGAGTCTATCGGTGGTGAATTCATTCAGGAAGGAAATTCTTCCTCATTTGAGTCCCTTGATCTTTTTATGATTTCTCTTTCTCCCTCAATAAATATAAGAAAAGAAATATTCCCGACTTGATGGGTGGTCCCCTAATTCCTACCCCCACGAAATCTATTGAAGACAGCTGAAAAAAAAAATCTCAGGTCAGTAACAAGAGGCCTATTGGTGCTGATGAGACTCAGGTTGTTGAGCCTCAACTGAAGAGGTTGAGAAGGAGTTTACCTGATCCTTCAAAACAAGTTCAAAAAAATTCAATCGAGCAGTAGGTATTAGATGCAAAGAAGACCACCGACCAATAGGATTTGGTAAGAAAAAATCAGGTTGACCTTCATATTGGGTCAGCCTCTATTGTTGTTAACCCTAAACTGGCCAGGGGGTTAATTAAGTCTAGGACGCTTCCTGCTCACAAATTTGCATCTGCCCCCTTGCCCAGGTCCATGCTGACTGCAAGGGCTTGCCATAACTTGGCACTAGTAATTTTCTTATTTTTTGTTATCTTCTCCATGATGGTGAACTCTTTCTGGTGTCTTATCTTTTACCTTTCTTGCATTTCCTGGTTGACTTTAGCCAGATGATGGAGAAGAATGATCAACAACGTTCTTTTCCAGAAAAAGTTGAAGAGGCCTTTAAAGGTCTGAATAATTCTTTGACAGAGCCCCAACGAGCCTTGGAAGCAAAACAGGAATCCTGGGAAGAGGATTTGCATAAGGCCAATGATAGGGAAAATACAGTTGAAGGCAAAATAAGGCTTCTGAGGAGAGAGCTGAAGCTGTTGAGAAAAAACTGAATGATGCTAAAGGCAGGGCCAAGGCTGTCCATGATAAACTTTCAAATCCCACAACCAGGGTACAAACTGTTGAGGTCAAGGTGACTGCTTTGAATGCCAAAGGAAAAGATACCTTTGATAAGGAATGAGAGAAGGCCTTATGTGCTGCCTCTTCTCAGGATGAGTATGTTAAGAAATGGTCGTCCAAGGAAGGTTGGACTGAAGATTTGAAGGTGGTTAGCACCGAAGAAAGTTTTGATCTATTCACAAGGCTTGACCCTGGAACTCCTCCTAACCTGAATTAGGAGTTTGATGATGATGAGGGGTCAGGAGAATCTTTTTGATGCCTCTTGAGTCTTCAATGGTGCCCAATACTAGTGTCGACCTCCAAGTTGCTCGTCAAGAATATGACAAGGACAAGGAGAAGGTCTATCCAGTTTACTTTTTTTATTTTTTTTAGTTTATTTTTTCTTTCTTAATGATGTAGCAACTTTTGTACTTAAACTATCAATTATTGAAAGCACAAATTTTTCTCTTCAACTGCTTTTTATACCTTTAGAATATTTTTGATTTCTTATCGAACTATGTTGTTTATGGCTTTTGTTGTCCGATCTTCTATATTAGTCCCACAAACTCATATATTTGTGATTTTTCAGTTTGATGCGAGGAAGAAAGCCATAATTTTTGCTGAATCTGTGTTACACCCCGACTAATTAAATACCGGGTAGCTACTCCTTTATTCAAATTATTACAAAATGTCAAGTTGGTTCAGTTCATAGCATCACTGTCGAAAGCGTTTATTTAAACAATTACTAGCCATCTAATATTTTAAAAAGTGAGATGTCAATTTTAATTTACTTAGACGAACATGAAACCAATTAAATTATGAGCTAAAGGTAACATAATCACATCACAGTCACAATAGAATAATAATGGAATAAAAATGAGTCTAGAGGAACACTCCTCTGAATAATCCAAACACTGAATAAAACCAAATACAAAGTCTGAATAATTAATTAATTAACTCCAACACTGAAATAAATTTAGTATGATAAAACTGTCTCTAAAAGAAGTGGGGCGACATGCCCTAACAACTGAAGAAATCTGAAATGGAGTCAATGTAGAAAGTGGAGGCGTCTACTATCGAGGTCCTGTAACTCCCACAGCAGCTACAGCACGTCACTAGAATGGAACTCCTATGCTTGGCGTCCCTGTTGCTGGGCACCTAAAAGGTTTTTACAAGAAAATAGATTTGGAAGCAAACGGGTCATAGCCCGATGTGAAAACAGTTCAAAATATAGCAAGTGTTTAATAACATTAAACAATGAATATAAAATACATGTTAGTTGCGTGCACTCATATGAGTTCCTCACCTATCAACTAATTTTGCACATCTAACGTATCTGTAACCCATCTTAGTTATGCCGCTAACTAACTAGTTAAATCACGACCTGACCTTAAGTAGTAATATGAATCAAAACAAGACATTCTAATATAACCTGTGTGTGCCATACTTTCTATTTCTCAGATTTCCTTACTATAATTATTATGTGAAATTTCCATTTTAACTCCACTACAATGTCACAAGTATTCACACTTACACTAGAATAAAGAGTCCATTTCAATTACAAGTATATTAATCTCGTCATAAATATACAATTAGGGCACCCCTAGGCTATGCTGCGGTGCACACGTACTCTGCTATCGAATCCCGGTACATCACGTATATAAGGACCACGTGTTCCGAATTTCTCAGGAACCGTCTCAATAAGCAAAAATCACACATAATGGAGGCGAACATAGTTCACATACCCATGGGTCACGCACATACCTACGCTCCCATGGTCAGCTGACTTGTTAACTCACAAATAATTCATTCACAGCCCTATGTCCTTAAGGTACCAATCTAAATCCCCCCGTAGGCACACAAGGATTAGATGTCCCAGTTCGAAAGCCGACCTCCTGTGATAGAAAGTATGGTAGGTATGTTATACACATAAGTTCATATACTAAGAAATCACACCACTTAGATATCTTAAAATATTAAAGAAGGTATATTCTACATTCCTATACCGTTATTCCAATTTGTACGTCTTTAAGTCTCCGAATGATATATAATATAGACCGCCGACACATCTCACGTCGCAGTTTCAAGTACCTAAAGCCTAGCCCAAAAAGGTTACAAAGTCTTCTATTATTCCCACGTTTAAATTCACTATTCTTAAGGTCCTCATTTGTGCCGTTAACCTTATATTGTCCAACTATCTAGGACTTACTCATCAATTCTCAATCTCAATTAGTATCACACTCGTTGAGCCTTATTAAGTTTAATATAATTTCCAATTTGACTTTTAATTATAATTCGAGTCTCACAAATATGCCGACTGGTCTTCCTTACATCTAAGAGGATTCACAAAGTCCCCACCAATAATTCTCTAGGGTCGATATTATTAAAATCCAACAAAGGAAAAATATAACTGAATCTGGTAAGGTCGATCGATCAACCTTGGAGTGTCGATCGATCGATGTGGTCGATCGATCGATCGAATGCACCAGATAGGCTACAGCCTGCTTCATTTTTCAATCCACAATTCATCCCAAAACTCCATTACAAGGTATGAAAATCTAAACTAGCGTTATAGGCTCATCATATAACCAAAATACATCATTGTTAACGTTCCAAAACCTTTTAATCATTAATCATTGGCATTATATGGATCAAAACCTCAATCAAAACCCTAGTATTCTATTTTTTTCAAGAACATTGATAAATCTCCTCTTAAATTTGTTTTTAAATCAACAAAAGTTATATTTGGGGTACTGAATTCATCCAGAACAGATCTATATATAATTCCTAACCAAAGTTTAGAGTTATACATTAAATTTATTGGGTGTTTCATCAAATCTTTCAAGGTAATCATGAATTTCTACACTAAACATGGAGGAAATATTCATTGAACTAATGAAACCAAATCACTTGTCTTAGATTTGTTCTTTTGATTTGTTGTTGGTGAATAAAGACTGAATTTCTCCTCTTTTCGATCACAAATCCTTCCCAATTGGTGGTGGTGGGTGGTGGTTTGTTTTGGAAATCCTTAAAACCTCTCTCTAACTCCCGTAGCCCACTTTTATTGTTTTTGGCTGATAATGGCCTTAGTGGCCTCTCTAATAATATATGATTAACCTCTAAAATTCGTGGGTCTTAACTCCTATATTTTTAAAATTACCAAATACCCTTTTGGGTTGTCAGTTTGGCCTAAAAATGCTCCGGGACCCAAATTAAATCCCCGTCTAGTGTTTTCTGACTATTACGACCCCTCCGAACATGTTGGCGCACTCAAAATGACCATACGGTTGATAAAAATATAATTTACTTTTTAAATCTAATTAAACTGCTTTCGGACGCGGCTGACACGCGCGTCCCAACTTAATTTCTCAAATTGTCGTATTTAACTCTTGACAATTTTTAATACTTTCAGTACTCATATATTACCATATCTACCTAGTAATATTCAATATTATCATCATAATCATATACCAACTCACGTCTCATTAGTATTTAAATTCGGATTAATATCCAATTAATTCCCATTTAAATTAATTAATCCATTTAATAAAAATCAATAAAATTACGGGGTATTACATACTTCCTCCCTAATAACAGAATTTCGTCCCGAAATTCAGAAATAAAGTATACCTGGCAAAAAATAACTCTGGATAACGCTCGCGCATCTCATCCTCGCACTCTCATGTGGACTCCTCGGCATTATGATGCCGCCACTGAACACGTACTAACGGTACTATCTTCGACCTCAGTTTCCTCTCGTTGTGGTCCAGAATAGCAATCGGCCCTTCCTCGTAGGAACTATCAGGCTGAAGATCGATGTTATCTAAAGCAATGTGAGTATGGGCCAAATCGTCCCTAAGATATCTCCTTAGCGAGAAAATATGAAACACGTCATGAATCCTATGCAAGTGTTCCGGTAACCCAAGTCTATACGCTACTGGCCCAATCCGCTCGATGATAGGAAATGGGCCCACGTATCTAAGTGTCAATTTTCCCTTCTTCCCGAAATGCATAATCCCCTTCATCGGAGATACTCTGAGTAAGATCTGGTCTCCCACCTTGCACTCTCTAAAGAATCTCTTGGCAACGGCATAACTCTTCTGTCGGTCCTGAGCTACCCGAATACGGCTCCGTATCATCTCTATCATTTCCGAGGTATCCTGAATCACCTCCGGCCCAAGAAGCTTGTGATCCCCCACCTCTAACCAACATGCTGGGAAACGACAAGGTCTACTACATAACGCCTCGAATGGAGCCATGCCAATAGTGAATTGGTAGGAGTTATTATAAGCAAACTCCACCAGTGGAAGGTACTGCTCCCAACCACCTCCAAAGTCTAGAATGCACATACGCAACATGTCCTCCAACATCTGATTCGTCCGCTTGGTTTTCCCATTTGTCTGCGAGTGGTACGCCGTACTCAGCCGCAACTCCGTACCCATGGCTTCCTGGAAGCTCTCCCAAAATCGTGAAACAAATATCTTGTCTCGGTCAGACACGATATTGAGAGGCACCCCGTGAAGTCTCATTATCTCCGCATTGAAAATCTGGGCATACTGTCCCGTAGTGTAGTCTATCCGGGCTGGTAGAAAATGAGAAACTTTAGTCAATCTATCCACGATTACCCATATGGATTCGTGACCCCTTTGTGAAGTAGGTAACCCCGTGATAAAGTCCATGGAAATGCTCTCCCATTTCCACATAGGAACCTCTAACGGCTGTAGAAGTCCTGCCGGTCTCTGATGGCCCACTTTTACCAACTGAAAAGTGGCACAATTGGAAACGAACTCGGAAATATCTCTCTTCATCTCGCTCCACCAGTACTGTTGCCTCATATCCTGGTACATCTTATCCCCACCAGGATGTACCGCAAACCATGAACCGTACGACTCGGTCATAACTTCGTGTCGCAAGTTTTCCCTTTTAGAAACAACTAGTCTCCCATTGAAGCGTAAGCCCCCGTCTGAACTAATGGGATAGGACTCGGCTCCCTCTGCTAGTAAACGAAATATCTGCTCTTGACAAAATGAGTCTTTTATCTGGGCCTGTATCACTGTCGTAACAATCTGGGGCGTAACGATCATTACTGACATAAATGATCGGGCCACTGCGTCATGGTGTCCCAACTCCTTCCACTTTGCTTTCCACACTTCGGCCACCTCACCTACTGGCCTACGGCTCAACGCGTATGCTACCACGTTAGCATTTCCAAGGTGGTACTGGATATCGAACTAATAATCCTTCATGAACTTAAGCCACCTACGTTGACGCATATTTAATTCTTTCTGCGTGAAGAGATATTATAGGGACTTGTGATCCGTGAATAAACAGAATTTCTCCCCCATGAGATAATGTCTCCAAATCCGAAGAGCAAATACAACTGCTGCTAACTCCAAGTCGTAGGTGGGGTAATTCTTCTCGTGAGGCTTGAGCGTACGGGAAGCATAAGTTATGGCCTGACTCTCCTATTGCAGTACACCTCCGGGTCCCTGTAAGGACGCATCGGTGTAGACTAGATACTCAACTCCCGGTCTGGGCAATGCTAACACTGGCGCTGAGGTCAACTTATCCTTCAACTCATCGAATGCCAACTGACAGACATCGCTCCAGATGAATGGCACACCTTTGCGAGTCAGATGTGTCAAAGGACCCGCTATCTTTGAGAAACCCCGAATAAACCTTCTGTAGTATCCTGCCAGGCCCAAGAAACTACGGATCTCAATCGGTGTCGTGGGCTGTCCACACTCCCTCACTGCGGATACTTTCCCCGGATCAACAGATATCCCCCTATTTGAAATGATGTTCCCCAAAAACTTAACCTTCTTCAGCCAAAACCCACACTTCTCGTACTTTGCATATAGCTCGTTCTAACGCAGCGTCTGTAAAACCTGCCTCAAGTGCTCGGTGTGTTCCTCCTCTGTCTGGAAATAAACCAAAATGTCATCAATGAAGACGATGACGAAGTGGTCTAGGAACTCTCAGAATACCCTATTCATTAAGTCCATAAACACGGCTGGGGCATTGGTTAGGCCAAAAGGCATAACCCAAAACTCATAGGAGCCATATCTCATCAAGAAAGCAGTCTTCGAGATGTCCTGTTCCCTGATACGCAACTGATGGTATCCCGATCGCAAGTCAGTCTTTGAGAAGAATGAAGCTCCTCTCAACTGGTTGAATAGGTCATCGATTCAAGGCAACGGATACTTATTTCGTATCGTGACTCTATTCAACTCCCGGTAATCTACACACAACCTCAAAGATCCATCCCTCTTCTTTACGAATAGTACAGGGGCACCCCATGGCGAAGTACTCCTAAGGATAAACACCTGACCCAACAGCTTCTCTATCTGATCCCGTAGCTCTCTCATCTCCGTTGGAGCCATACGGTAAGGTACACGGGCTATAGGCCGAGTGCCCGACGTCAAATTGATAACAAAGTCTATCTCTCTACTAAGAGGTAATCCTGGAATATCCTGAAATACATCAGAAAACTCCCTAACAACTGGAATTGAATCGAGTAGTATTACCACTTCCTTAGAGGTCTCCTCCTCTATGTAATACAAGTGAGTGGACTATCCTCTCTCAGGACAAGGCATCGCCACTAAGAACATCTCATGCCCGGGTATGGCAAAAATAATACTCCTGCTAAAAGAATCAATCATGGCTCGGTACGCAACTAGCCAATCCATGCCAACGATAGTATCGTACTCAGTCATATCTAACACTAACATATCAGCAGGTAAAGTAAACCTCCCGATCTCGATACCCACACCTCTACATATAAGGGAAATCATAGAACCTCTACTCAATGTTGAATCTACGCAAGTAATTGTGCTCTCCGCAGTGTCTAACAACCCTATAGTGTGCAAAAATATCGTGTCAATGAAATAGTGTGTAGCCCCTGTATCAAATAAAATATGCCCCAAAGTCCCCTGAATAGAGAACATACCCTCAATAAAGGGTGGATCCTGCGAGACTGCGGCCTGCTGGAGCTAATAAACTCGTCCGTACTGAAGTTGTCCCTGCTAGGCTGGGACTGCTGGGATGGGTGGTAAAGCTGGCATTTGTGGTGGTGCTGGGAGGGCCGCGGGAAACATAAGTCTCTGGGGCTCGTGTCGAGCACCCTACTGCTGCTGCTGTGGGGCCCTGCCCCTTTCAGGATACTCCTGGAATTTGTGGCCAATCTTGCCACAAATAAAACATTTCCCTATAAAGTTTCCTCCTCTCTGACCCTGCTGCCCACGACCCTGGTGGCCGTTGCCATTCCTTCCCTAACCATGCTGGCCCTGTTGAAACTGTTGTTATTGGCCATGCTGATCCTAATGGTCGTGCTGACCCTGCTGGCCATGAAAAAAACCACCCTGGCCATTTCTAAAACCCCCATATCAAAATCCCTTAGAATCCCCCAGCTGGAAACTCTGATCATTCTCCCTGTGCTAACCCTGAGCTGACTATGCCCCACTGGAACCATTTCCCCCTGTCCTGCCCTGATGGTTGGACTCTCTAGATCGCTTACCCTTTGACAAGTGAAAGCGGTGGTTCTAACAATGAAGTACTGTTGCGTTAATCACATCAAAATAATTGGCCAACGAGAGATATCCTAATAAGTGCTGACGGATCCTCCTAGTCAATCCATCCATGAATTTCTGCATCTTCTTCTCTTCGGTCGGAACCTCATCGAGAACGATGTTCAGAAGATTGGTTAACTCGACCTCATACTCTACCACTGTCTTCCCCTCCTGCTTGAGGTTCATCAACTTCCTCCTCATCTCGATATGAACTGCTGAGGGAAAGTACTTGCGGTCAAACCGCACCCAGAACTCCTGAATAGTAAGAACATCTCTCTCTTCCGTGGTGGTAATATACTCCCACCACTGCAATGCTGACCCTACCATCTTATAAGTATCTAGTATTTGTCTATGCACATCTGTACACTCATACATCCTTAAGTGTCTTTCGATGTCCTTCTTCCACTGACTGGACGTAACAACATCGCAGCTACCTGCAAACTCCGAAAGGTGTGCCTTCTCAAAGGCATCACGAACACGTTCCCAAGAAGACGGGAATGAATGAGCCTAGACCGGGGCTACCGCCGGTGCCTGAGGTTGTGCCTGCGGCACAACTGCTAAAGCGGCATTTACCGCTTGGGCTATAATGGCTGTAACCTCTGCGACATTCATGGAATCCTGAACTGGTGCAGGTTGTGACTCGAGCTGAGCATCTCTGGGAACTCTCTGTGCACATCGTGGAGGCATATGAAAAGAGAGAGAAGTCTTATAGGTTCACATTTATTATCTCAAAATAGCTGAAGAGCGAAAGATACACAAAAGAGTACAACAGTCTATATATTAGGGCTCTATATCAAAGAACGCTACGCGGAAACATAACAAGCCGTACAGATCCTAAGGACACTAGAGCCTGATGCTCTGATACCACCTGTGATACCCCGACTAATTAAATACCGGATAGCTACTTCTTTATTCAAATTATTACAAAATGTCAAGTTGGTTCAGTTCATAGCATCACTGTCGAAAGCGTTTAATTAAACAATTACTAGCCACCTAATATTTTAAAACGTGAGATGTCAATTTTAATTTACTTAGATTAACATGCAAGCAATTAAATTATGAGCAAAAGGTAACACAATCACATCACAGTCACAATAGAATAATAATGGAATAAAAATGAGTCTGGAGGAACACTCCTCTGAATAATCCAAATACTGAATAAAACTAAATACAAAGTCTGAATAATTAATTAATTAACTCCAACACTGAAATAAATTTAGTATGATAAAACTGTCTCTAAAAGAAGTGGGGCGACATGACCTAACAACTGAAGAAATCTGAAATGGAGTCAATGTAGAAAGTGGAGGCGTCTACTATTGAGGTCCTGTAACACCCACAGCAGCTACAACACGTCACTGAAATGGAACTCCTATGCTTGGCGTCCCTGTTGCTGGGCACCTAAAAGGTTTTTACAAGAAAATAGATTTGGAAGCAAACGGGTTAGAGCCCGATGTGAAAACTGTTTAAAATATAGCAAGTGTTTAATAACATTAAACAGTGAATATAAAATACATGTTAGTTGCGTGCACTCACATGAGTTCCTCACCTATCAACTAATTGTGCACATCTAACGTATCCGTAACCCATCTTAGTTATGCCGCTAACTAACTAGTTAAATCACGACCTAACCTTACGTAGTAATATGAATGAAAACAAGACATTCTAATATAACCTCTGCGTGCCATACTTTTTATTTCTCAGATTTCCTTACAATAATTATTATGTGAGATTTCCATTTTAACTCCACTACAATGTCACAAGTATTCACACTTACACTAGAATAAAGAGTCCATTTCAATTACAAGTATATTAATCTCGTCATAAATATACAATTAGGGCACCCCTAGGCTATGCTGCGGTGCACACATACTCTGCTACCGAATCCCGGTATATCACGTACATAAGGACCACGTGTTTCGAATTTCTCAGGAACCGTCTCAATAAGCAAAATTCACACATAATGGAGGCGAACATAGTTCACATACCCATGGTTCACGCACATACCTACGCTCCCATGGTTAGCTGACTTATTAACTCACAAATAAGTCATTCACAGCCTTATGTCCTTAAGGTACCAATCTAAACCCCCCCATAGGCACACAAGGATTAGATGGCCCAGTTCGAAAGCCGACCTCCTGTGATAGCAAGTATGGTAGGTATGTTATACACATAAGTTCATATACTAAGCAATCACACCACTTAGATATCTTAAAATATTAAATAAGGTATATTCTATATTCCTATACCGTTATTCTAATTTGTACATCTTTAAGTCTCCGAATGATATATAATATAGACCGCCGACACATCTCACGTCGTAGTTTCAAGTACCTAAAGCCTAACCCACAAAGGTTACTAAGTCTCCTATTATTCCGATGTTTAAATTCACTAATCTTAAGGTCCTCATTTATTCCATTAACCTTATATTGTCCAACTATCTAGGACTTACTATTCAATTCTCAATCTCAAATAGTATCACACTCGTCGAGCCTTATTAAGTTTAATATAATTCCCAATTTGACTTTTAATTATAATTTGAGTCTCACAAATATGCCGACTGGTCTTACTTGCATCTAAGAGTATTCACAAAGTCCCCACCAATAATTCCCTAAGGTCGATATTGTGAAAATCCAACAAAGGAAAAATATTACTGATTCTGGGAAGGTCGATCGATCGACCTTGGAGTGTCGATCGATCGATCGAACGCACCAGATAGGCTACAACCTGCTTCGTTTTTCAATCCAAAATTCGTCCCAAAACTCCATTACAAGGTATGAAAATCTAAACTAACATTATAGGCTCATCATATAACCAAAATACATCATTGGTAACGTTCCAAAACCTTTTAATCATTGGCATTATATAGATCAAAACTTCAATCAAAACCCTAGTTTTCTATTTTCTTCAAGAACATTGATAAATCTCCTATTAAATTCATTTTTTAATCATCAAAAGTTATATTTGGGGTATTGAATTCGTCCAGAACAGATCTACATATAATTCCTAACCAAAGTTTAGAGTTTTACATTAAGTTTATTGGGTTTTTCATCAAATCTTTCAAGGCAATCATGAATTTCTACACTAAACATGGAGGAAATATTCATTGAACTAATGAAACCAAATCACTTGCCTTAGATTTGTTCTTCTTATTTGTTGTTGGTGAATAAATACTTAATTTCTCCTCTTTCCGGTCACAAACCCTTCCCAATTGCTGGTGGTGGGTGGTGGTTTATTTTGGAACTCCTTGAAACCTCTCTCTAACTCCCGTAACCCACTTCTATTATTTTTGTCTGATAATGGCCTTAGTGGACTCTCTAATAATATATAATTAACCTCTAAAATTCGTGGGTCTTAACTCCTATATTTTTAAAATTACCAAAATATCCTTCTGGGTTGCCGGTTTGGCCTAAAAATGCCCCGGGACCTAAATTAAACCCCCAGCTAGTGTTTTTTGACTATTTCAACCCCTCCGGACACGTTGGGGCACTCAAAATGACCATACGGTTGATAAAAATATAATTTACTTTTTAAATCTAATTAAACTGCTTTCTGACGCGGCTGACACGCGCGTCCCAACTTAATTTCCCAAATTGTCGTAATTAACTCTTGATAATTTTTAATACTTTCAATACTCATATATTACCATATATACCCAATAATATTCAATATTATCATCATAATCATATACCAACTCACGTCTCGTTAGTATTTAAATCCGGAGTAACATCCAATTAATTAATCCATTTAATAAAAATAAAAAAATTACAGGGTATTACGATCTGATCTGCTCAGATGAAATAGAAACCTTTTGTAAGCTGGTTATGTTCCCATGTTTGGAGAAATTTAATTTGGTTACTCAGCCCAGATGTATCCGACCAAGTCAAGGAGTCGTATATCCATCTCTATTGCTTGTTGGACAGGGCTATTGCTAATAATGTTATCTATTATGAAATGATCGAGAAACTACAAGAGGATCACAAATTATCCCTGTCTTTACTTGAAAGAGTGCGCTTGTGTTCAAATAAATAAATTATTTAATCAAACTCAGTTTTTATCAATTCAGTCCTAAACATGCATCTAGGTGTGATTGAAGATGATAAAATTAAGCAAGAACATTCAAACACACACATGTGAGGAAAAATCCCCAAAGGGGCAAAACCTTTTTATTTTTCACTATAATTTTGTAATATACGGTTACACGGATTACAATGAAAAACAAGTGTGACACAGAAATACCCGTAGGTGTCGGTTCTCATCTCGTCAGCTGGAATCTCCCGTAGGAACTCCAGGTGGGCAGCAGTAGAGAAGAAGACGGCTCCTCTACAAAGTACTCTAGAAGAGTAAATGATCTTCTTGAAGGTTTAACAATTCACATATATAAATGGGAGTGATTATGTGAATAAAAAGGCTTAAGAAAACCTTAAAATGTGAAGTCTGATTACGGGCTGTTTTCGCAGAATTCGTGTTTGCAGAAAGACTTAGGAAAATGTGTAGAAGGAACACTGATATTTATACGAAAATTGAGGCGACAGCGTCACTCGAACGAGATATGCATCTCACTCGAACGAAGGACATGTGTCGTTAGAACGACTTTGCACGAGATGCTGATCTCGCTCGAACGACAGTGCCAGCTCATTTGAATGAGCTCTTCGACCAAGGCACTCCGCTTCTACACTTAGAAAAAAATTCTGCTTTTGATAAAAAATATTTCAGACTTCAAAACATATTTTCTGGAAAATTTCCCATATATTTAAGAAAATATTAACACTCCAATAAAATCATTTTACCAATATAGCGTACTGGAGTAGTGGGAATGAGTTGAGCAGCACGTCGCATGTAGCATGATGCACGTGAAGATGATGGATGCATTGGATTCGGATAAATGTCATCATGGATGATCGTGTTGACGTTCCAAATGGTATCAGACATACTAACTGTGATCTAGGGAAAATAGAAAATTCCTAGATTCTACCCCGAGCATTTATAAAATTATGTCCTTACAAATCTCCCTCTATGTCTAGGGCGGTAAATACATAGAAAATTCGAATTATGCAATGTCCCTAAAACAAAGGACATACATTATAATATCCTCATTAAACCTTCAAACTGAGAATACTACATGACATGTCTTCAATCAAACTTCAGCATCTTCAAATCTTCAGCTCTTCAGAAACTCTCAAAGCTTTTCTCATTAGGGTGTGCAATCCAATAAATCAACTTTGTACCTATACACATGAGATCAAACAGATACCCGTGACAAGCAACAGTTAGAAATATAATGATATGCTAAAATCAAAGATCAATTAAGCTTAAGCAAATAATTGATAAATCAATCAGCCAAACAAATCTCCCCCATAATTCATTCTCCCATTTTTATATTGTCCCAAATAGACAGATATGAGAAGCATAAATATGAAAATTGTCATATGGTAAAAAAATATTTTTAAATTTTTCAAAAAGTTTCTCACAAAATGTACAACAGAGAATAACACCATGAACAAACACAAAAACAACCAAGTTGATGACAGTGTAAATGAAGGGATGTGATCGAATTCGATAGGAAAATCAATGCATACAAACATGACATATGTGCACGATGAATATCGGATACTCCTAACGAATAAACTCAGCATCTTCCTTAGGTGTAAAAAGATGGAAATATGAGACATTGACTCAATCAAATCAACAAATCAAAGCTCAAAATGATTTCCACACCAATAATGTCCAAAACGATTTAATGCTTTTTCAGGACTTTCAAGGAATTGCAAACCCGTTTAAATTCTCCAACTAAACTCCCTCAAATTTAAATTTTGAATAGAGGTGATCTAAATTCTCAAACTTTAGAGAATTAATGGTGAAACCTAAATGGCCCATATTTGGCATGTATTTCTTTTTATTGCCGTTAAAAATTTTTCGGGCTCTTTTAACCTCTTGGACCCCGAATAATAAAATTCCTCAATTTTTGAGGTCCGATTTAATGGTGGCTTAATCGCAAAGTCTAGATAAGAACCTTTCGTAGCCCTTCACCATTTTTTTTTAAAACAAACACAATCTCACCAAACGTTTTTTTACATGCATTCTAATCTTGTCAAGTTTTTTCGCATATGGTTCGTTGTATAGACAAAATTGAGATGAAAACACGCAAGCCAATATGTGATAGATAAGTACAATAGCCAAATAAACTCGTGCATGTGTGCAATAAAGGAGATAAAGAGCCAAATGTGTAGAAAGATATCACTAATCACATCTCAAAGACTCCAAACAATGTAAAGCACATGGATGCAATGATGTAGCGTCTCAAATCACTATCAAATAGTCACATGAATAAATGGAATGAAATTTGTGACTCGGCTATCTTAAATGCTCATCCATAAAATGTGCAAATAAAATACAAAATCTTTTTGTGATTTTTCAAAAATTTTACAAAAGGAAAATCTTTTTGGATTTTTTTAAAAAATAGAAAAAGCAAAAGAATAATGATACAAAAGGTACAGCCTAGGAATGAGAATCATATGATATGAATATGACAATGCATCATATCCTAGTCATGAACCAACCCCTCAGTCAACTGTGCAAATCCACAAAGACTTCCTAAGACTCTCAAATCTAAGGGTATCTAAAGGCTTCGTGAATATATCGACTAACTGAAGGTCGGTGGGTATAAAACTCAGGGATACGACTTTCTCCTCAACTAACTGACGTATAAATTGCTCGTGTATCCTGATGTGCTTTGTGTACGAATGCTGGACTGGATTGCGGGATATGTGTATCACGCTCGTGTTATCACAAAAAATGCTCATGGTGTCCTGTGAAACCCCATAATCCTTCAGCATCTGCTTCATCCACAAGAGTTGCGTGCAACAACTCCTGGTGGCAATGTACTTAGCCTCCGCAGTGGACAAAGATATGGAGTTTTTCTTCTTGCTTAGCCAGGAGACAAGAGCATAACTAAAATAGAAACACCCACCATAAGTGCTCCTACAACCATCTACATGCCCGGCCCAATCAACATCCGAATTGGCAGACAAACGGTCATCGGTATCAAAGGAATACCAAATATCGTATAAGAGATTCCCACTCACGTATTTGATAATACGTTTTAGATCGAGTAAGTGTGACTCTTTTGGGGATGCCTGATATCGCGCACAGACTCCAACACTAAAGGCTATGCCGGGACGACTAGCAATCAAGTAGAGAAGACTACCTATCATACTCCGATACAAGGTTTGCTCTACGTCCTTGCCTAAAGTATCCTTACTAAGCTTGATAGAAGTACTCATAGGTGTACGTGCATGCTTAGCGGAGTCTAAACCAAATTTCTTCACTAGGTCTCTAGCATACTTGGATTAGGAGATGAACATCTCATCCTCTAGCTGATGAACCTGGATACCAAGGAATAAAGTAAGCTCACCTACCATGCTCATCTCAAACTCACTTTTTAGCTCCTCCTCAAAGCGGTGAGCATGATGGGAGCACGTGGATCCAAAGACTATGTCATCCACATAGACCTGGGCAACCAAAATAGCACCGTCATCTCTCCTGACAAACAACGTCATATCAACTCCTCCTTTCTTGAAACCACGGGCTAAGAGATAGGAAGTAAGACTCTCGTACCAAGAACGGGGTCCTTGCTTCAAACCATACAAGGCTTTCCTCAAATAGTAGACGTGCTCTGGGTGCTTAGGGTCTTCAAACCCTTTTGGTTATTCCACGTAAACCTCCTCCTGAAGAATGCCATTTAGAAAGGCACTCTTAACATCCATCTGATATAACTTGAAGCACAGATGACATGCGATGGAGAGTAGTAAGCGGACAGACTCAATCCTCGCAACAGGAGCAAATGTCTCCCCAAAGTCTACACCCTCTATCTGTGTATAGACTTGAGCGACCGATCTAGCCTTATTGCGGATTATAGTACCATTTTTATCCATTTTATTCTTAAAATCCACCAGGTACCTATCACATTAGTCTCACTAGGTCGGGGGATAAGTTCCCAGACATTATTCTTTTTAAACTGAAGTAACTCATGCTGCATGGCATATATCCAGTGTTCATCTTTGAGTGCTTCTTTGTGATTTTTGGGCTCAACTTTGGACATGTAGCAAAGATGGCTAACAACGTTATCTAACTAAGCACGAGTCTTGACCCCTAAAGTGGGATCGCCAACAATGGCAGAGGGATCATGACTCTTGCGAACCCAAGTAGGTGTGTCCCCTAACACAGGAGTAGGGTCCATAGGGTGTGTGAGGTACAAGTAAATCCCTGCCAGAATAGTCCTCATTCTCACACTAAAGGCTAGAATCAATAAACGTCGAAGGGTCGTCATCTTGCACGGTGACGTTTATTGACTCCATAACCTTAGAGATCTTCAGGTTAAAAACCCGGTACGCTCTACTATTTGATAAATATCCGAGCAATATTCCCTCATCGCTCCGGGAGTCAAACTTTCCTAATTGCTCTCTATCCTGTAGGATGTAGAATTTACTCCCAAAGACACAGAAATATGCATGGTTGGGTTTCTTGCCAGTCCACAATTCATATAGCATCTTAAGTGTGTGTGGACGCAGGTAAACCCTATTCACCGTGTGGCATGCAGTACACACTGACTCTGCCCAAAATCTCCTGGTAACCTTACGACCTAGAAGCATAGATCTAGCCATTTCCTGGATAGTTCTATTCTCTCAATAATCCCATTTTGCTAAGGAGTCTTCAAAGTAGAAAACTCACGTTTGATCCTAAAGCTATCACAGTAAAGATCTAACTTTGCTTTCTTAAATTATGTGTCGTTATCACTATGTATCCTATTAATAGTGACTCCATATTGATTTTGCAGGACACGACACTTGGTCGTTAAAAACTCTACAACATCGGATTTCTCTCTCAAAAAACCTACAATCGAATATCTGGAGAAATCATCCACCATCATGAAGATATACCTCTTACCACCCAGACTCTCAATACGAGTAGGATCTACAAGATGCATGTGAATCAACTCAAGTATACAGGAGGTGGTAATGGAATGTAACTTCCTATGGGTGCTTCGAATTCGCTTTCCCAACTGACAGGGTCCATAAATCGTGGAAATCGGCTTTACAAGTTATGGTAAGACACGTACTAGGTCCTTTTTAGCTAAGTGAGTTAAATCTCTAACGTTCACATGACCTAGAAGTTAGTGCCACAGATCCATAGGAGTGATCGTGGCGCTGTTGCAGATAAGTGAGGATATGGGCATAGTCCCATAGAAATTATCTTCGGTCCTCACCCCTCGCAGTAAAAGTTTACCTGCTTGATTGTAGACATTACATGCGTCCCGGTCAAACTTTACTGCGAAGTCAGCGTCGCACAACTGGCGAATGCTGAGAAGGTTTGCTTTCAAACCTTTGACGTACAAAATATTCTCTAGCTTAGGAAATCCTGATAACTCTATTGTACCTCGTCCTAAAATGCTGGACTTGCTCCCGTATCCAAAGGTGACTCTACCTTCCTTATACTCCTCTAGGTAGGTAAAAAATGAGACATCACTTGTCATATGTCTCGAGCACCCACTATCAAAATACCACTGTGAGGTACTAAGTGCTTTGAGAGTGACATGAACAACAAGAGACTTTTTATCCCTTTTGTTTACCCTTGTTGTTGTTGGTTTTAGTCGGGATGCGATAAGCATTCACAGATGGCAAAGACATCCGTCGAAATTCCTCCATCAAACTCTGTGATGTGGCGGCTAAAAACTCAACACACTCTCTCAGATTGGCAAAATCATCAGTATGATGTGGTGGAGCAGTAGTACGTCATGTCCGACCCAAACTATAGCAAAATTCCCTGAGGTGGCCTTTTCTTTTGCAGTATGTACATAAGAACATAGTCTTAGGCGGACATGTGTTTGTTTTGCTTGGTCAAACTCTCCTTCGTGGTTTTTTACGATGGCCATATGGAATCATAGTAAACTCAAGAACTGGTCCAGGTGAAATTTGGGACGTGGAGGCACCATCATAACCTATTCTCTTCCTATCACCAAAACCTAAAGCGGGGCCGAGGAGCATCTTTCCTGATCTGTCCTCGATTTGAACCTTGACTTCCCATGCTCGCTCAAGATCACGAGTAAGCTAGGCAACAAGGGCTTCAAGTTTCTTCCGAGTTTCCAGGGAGGAATGGAGCTCACTCGTAAGACTAGCCACTTGTTTAGTCAAATCCCCTTTCTCTTTCATAAAACCACACTCTCTCTCTCCAAATAATCTCTCTCTCTCTTTCTAAACAAACTTTCTTTCTCAACATAGGCATACTCTCTCTCTCTCAAGGTAGTGTAGGTGGAGGACTCTCTCTCTCTCTCTCTCTCGCTTCTTCTAAATCTTCCTTTAACGCAGTGATCCTAACAACTAACGCTTTGTTACACTTTTTGGTTTTAAATGACTCATTATATAACTCAGCGTAGGCGCGTTAAAGATTACTCTTGCTCCCACTTGCATCATCCTCCCCCTCACTCACATCGCTCTCGCTGTCGAGGTGTTCCTGTAAAGAAGCATCCTCATCATCGTGAGGAGCACTAGAAGAACTCACATGACTAGCCATGAATGCGGTGAAGTTACACTCATGCGGTGACTCGTCTATGGAGTCCACTGCCTCGACCTCACTGTCGTCACTAAGGGTAGCATTAAGGACCCATTTAAATTCCTCTTTAGTCCAAGCAGTGGAAGATTTTAAACTAGCTACGTTCTTAACAGTGATGGAAGGAGGTGTCCACTCTCTTTCAACCAAAATCCAGACACGTTCATTAATGGCTTTTGAAGAAGATTTCATGCGGGCTTTCTAGTATGCATAGTCCGTTCCGTCAAAACCTGGCATTTTATTATATAACTTCTCCATTAGAACACGCTCTTTTTTCAAAAATTAATTTTTTCAGAAAATTGATATCTTAAAAAAATTTTGCGAAAAATGACATGGTATAATTGTGTAATTGGATCTGATACCAATTTGAAAGAGTGCGCTTGTGTTCAAATAAAGAAATTATTTAATTAAACTCAGTTTTTATCAATTAAGTCCTAAACATGCATCTAAGTGTGATTGAAGATGATAAAATCAAGCAAGAACATTCAAACACACACATGTGAGGAAAAATCCCTCAAAGGGGCAAAACCTTTTTATTTTTCACTATAATTTTGTAATATACGGTTACACGGATTACAATGAAAAATAAGTGTGAAATAGAAATACCCGCAGGTGTCGGTTCTGATGTCATCGACTGGAATCTCCCGTAGGAACTCCAGGTGGGCAGCAGTAGAAAAGAAGACGGCTCCTCCACAAAGTACTCCGGAAGAGTAAATGATCTTGTTGAAGGTTTAACAATTCACATATATAAATAGGAGTGATTATGTGGAAAAAAAGGCTTAAGAAAACCTTAAAAGGTGAAGTCTAATTCTGGGCTATTTTTGTAGAATTCGTGTTTGCAGAATGACTTAGAAAAATGTGTAGAAGGAACACTGATATTTATACGAAAATCGAGGTGGCAGCGTCGCTCGAATGAGATAGGCATCTCGCTCGAACGAAGGACATGTGTCGTTCGAACAACTTCGTGCTAGATGTTGATCTCGCTCGAACGACAGTGTCAGCTCGTTTGAACGAGCTCTTCGACCAAGACACTCCGCTTCTACACTTAGAAAAAAATTCTGCTTTTGATAAAAAAATATTTCAGACTTCAAAAAATATTTTCTGAAAAATTTCCCATATATTTATGCAAATATTAACACTCCAATAAAACCATTTTACCAATATAACGTAGTGGAGTAGTGGGAATAAGCTGAGCAGCACGTCGCATGTAGTATGATGCACGTGAAGATGATGGATGCATTGAATTAGGATAAAGGCCGGCATGGATGATCGTGTTGACGTGCCAAATGTAGCGGTATGAGACATACTAACTATGATCTAGGGAAAATAGAAAATTCCTAGATTCTACCTCGGACATTTATAAAATTATGTCCTTACATTACTTCACTCTCATTATGAGGCCAAGTACAAAGCATTAAGTGAAGGTAGAGGTTTTGACAAAAGGTTGATAGACATTCCTTCTGCTTTTAATAAGAAGGGACTATCTTTAAAATAAGATTTAGATAGTGCTTGATCAATTGCTGCCATGCTGGAGAAAAAAATAATTACCAGAGAGATAAAATCGATGGCTTGAAGAGATCAAATACTTTTGGTCCCTATAAGGATTCTTTCTTTTTAGAGAATGAAAATGCAAGACTATTAGAAGAACTAGAGGCATTGCAGGAGAAGAAAACTAAAACTAAGAAAACTTCTAGGCAAAGGATAGTTGTTCGACCAACTGTTGAGGAAGAAAGAACTAAGAAAACTCTTGCCGACAAATCTTCCCAGTTTAAAGCTAAAGAAACTACTATTGCCGACCAAGATTCCCAACTAAAAGCCAAAGATAGTGTCCTTAAGAAACTTCAAAATCAAATGGAGATGTTAACTTTTCAATTTAACAAATAACCCAGGAAAGTTTGGATAGAGGGTCACAATGAGGGCTTAACCCATATGGATGATCATCTTACTCAAAGTAATCGTGAAGGTTATAAATGGGGGTGGACCAACTTGCTAATTTTACTGAAGTATGGTAAAAATAGTGACTTTTAGCACTAGAATGATCCAGGTCCCTTGGATTATGACAAACCACCATTCAAATTGGACACCAAATGGATTCTGCTTAATTTCATTCTCTAATGCCCGATAACTAAATATTTAGGGGATTATGTCCTTTATGATGAATGTGAGATAGTTCGTCCTCCTCATTTGATTGATAGGCTGAGAGCAGCAATAGGCAAGTGAATTCAACACAATCAACTCTCCATATACCCTTGATGATCTTCCCGTCGGGATATACAAGGCACAAGGAAATAGTCTAGTAGAATAAATTTACATTTCTTGTATTATTTTATACATTTTTATCAATGAAATGAAATTATTTTAGATAAAATTCTCTTTATTCAAGCTTATGGGTGTTATTAATCTTTCTGCCGACTAGCTAAACTGTGTAAATATTAGTAAATCGGCTTGTGGACTAAATAACCTGCTCAAATATTTAATATCTAATTCACATTTAAATCATGCATACAACCTTAGATTCAACTAATGCACTTATATAAAACTGTAAATAGTTTTATTGTACTAAGTTGTAGCATTAGTTATCATTGGCGACCAAGTGTATTAGGAATGTATAATTATTCTAATATTTTAAACAGGTCGAGTAAAACTTCTAATTAAGAAATTTTACTAACTTCTTGTTAGTGACTTGCCGAGGATAAATCATGGATGAAGTTTGACTTTTCTGAAGTTGTAAAAGTTTGAAAAAGTTTTAACCGTGTAACTTTCGGTGAGGAACTTTTTGAAAACTTTTCTAAAGTTGGAATTTTTTGAAAAGTTTGAACCATGCACCTTTTGGCAAGGAACTTTTTGACAAATTTTCTAGAGTTGGAAAAGTTTGAAAAAGTTTGAACCATGCCCTTTTTGGTGAGGAACGTTTTGAAAACTTTTTCTGAAGTTGGAAAAGTTTGAATTAAAATTTCTCATATTAATTCTAGTTAGGGTGGTTAGAGTATAGCCACCATACTCCGAAAAATAAAAACACAAAAATGATGTATAATGGAGAAAAGATGAAATTTCATTAACTTGAATACACAATTACATTAAGGATATAATTTTCCAGCTGAATTACTGATAATAATTATGCAAATGGTGTGCATTCAAGGATTCTTGAATTCTTCGGCTTCCAAAGTCTATAATCGATAAGTTCCTAGTCGGATAACAACCGAAATATGGTATGGACCATGCCAATTCAGCTCCAGCTTGTTGTTCTTCTGGATTACTTTCTTAAGCAGCAAATCTCATTTCTTCTAGTTGGTCGATTTGACTCTTTAACTATAAAATCTAGCAGTCCTTCATTGATAGGCAATCATCCGAATAGCAGAATCTTCTCGGACTTCTTCTATCATGTCCAAATTTAGTCGCCTCATGAGGTCACTCTTGGATAAATCAAAGTTCAACGCCTTATGAGTTGGAAAATATATTTCCATTGGTACTACTACCTCATTGCCAAAAGCTAGCAAATATAGATTTTATCATGTTGCTGTTCTAGGAGTAGTCATGTATGCCCAAAGGACACTGTGGAGATCATTAATCCATCTTCCCTTAGCCTCATCTAACCTTTTCTCTAAACCATCTAGCAAGATTTTGTTGGTGATTTCTATCTAGCCATTGCATTATGGATGCCCAGGTGATGAACGAAGTTTCTGGATGCCTGACCGAATATAATATTCTTCAAATTCTTCATTATCCAACTAACTGCCATGAAGGAATAAGGCATGACATATTTGCAAATGATCTGCTTCCATATGAACTGGAACACTCACAGATAGGGCATATCAACTAGGGGCTCAGCCTCGATCCATTTGATAAAATAATCAATAGATACAACCAAGTACTTAAATCTTCCTTTAATGGTTGATAATGGCCTGACTCAGTCAATTTCCCATATAGAGAAAGGCCATGGAGAAATGATTGGTGTTAGAATTTCTCCTGGTCTTCTGTAAACGGTGGCATACTTCTGGTATTATCACACTTCTTAGTGAAATCAACACAATCTGGTTTCATCGTCGACTAATAGTAACCTTGCATTGCTATCCGTTGTCTTAGAGACCTCCCAGCTGTGTGTGCTCCACATGAGTCTTCATGCACCTCTTTAATAAAATAATTCAATTTATTTGGATGAACAAAATGAAGTAGGGAAACCGTGTATCCTCGCCTATACATGACACCTTTTTCTAGCACACAACTGGTTGTTTTGTACCTCATTTTCCTGGCTTCCTTCTGGTCAAATGGTAGTATTCCTTTTTCGATGTATTCTCTAATAGGGTACATCCATGAAGTACTTTAACTCCACATATTTGACGCTAATTTCCATTCCATCAATCCTCTCTGGGAAATACTCTCCACTAGGATTATTCTCCTGAGTTATATTGGTGTTGCTGAAGCAACATGAGTAAGAGCATCTGCTCGGGCATTCTCAAATCTTGGAATCCTCATTATTTTGACTAAAGTGATTAGAGAGATAATCTCCATTGCCTTTTTGTGATATCTCATTATTGTTTCTCAATTGACACCATAATTTTATTGCATTTGATTAATAATCAGTTGAGAATAATTGTATACTAATACCTGGTTGACGCCCAGTGATGAAGCCAATTCCAGTCCTGTGATCAAAGCTTCACATTCATCCTCATTGTTGGAAGCTTTGAATTTTAATTTCAGATCATATTCCACATTCAAGTTATCCGGAGTGTCGATGATGAGGCCTGCTATATTTTCAGTAGCACATGAGGATCCATTTACAAATAACTGCCAAGTTAGAATGTCATCAAAGAACTCTTCTTCTACCGGTACTCCATACTTGAACACCTTATGACTTTATTATAATTTTTCTTGAGCAGTTGATGACTCAGACTGATCATCCACAATCTATATCTATTTTTTAGCTAAGATCTCTTTCGTAGAAGTCTACTCGTTAGGAAAACATGGATTATGTTGCCCCTCTGCATATGAGAATTCGACAATAAATTTTTCCACTGATTAGATTTTATTGCAATTATGGATTCATAAACAATTTCATACTCTCCCAATTCAACTGCCCAAGACATTAGTCTTCCACACTTCTCTGGTTTGTTTATTGCTTGTCGCCGAGGCAAATCAGTGTAGATAATAATGGTGTAGGCTTGGAAATATGGCCTCATTCTCTTAGAGGATTTAATAAGATCTAGGGCTAACTTCTCCAAGTGTGGATACCTGAATTATTCTCCTTAAAGTGCCTTGCTAGTATAATATACTGGCCATTGAACTCCACCATATATTCAGATCAAAGCTTAACTTACAGATGATTCTTAAACAGTCGAGTATAAATATAATTTTTCTCTCAGAACTGGCCGGGAAAAGAGTGGGGGAGAACCCAAGTACATCTTCAGCTCTGATGATACGAGAAATCGTCCACTTGTCGTTCTCGCATCAGCAAATCATGTGTGAAGTGTGTAATAATCAACTAAAGCAAGTAAATAGAGAGAAGACGAGATATAGAGTGGTTCAGCCTTTAAAATAGGCCTACATCCACTGTGTTGCTCCGTTCTCATTATATGCGTTGCATGGTACCGTATAATCGTGCCTAAAGTGGCATAAAAATATGAGAATAAAGGAGAGTACATGGCAGTACTGAGGATTCCGGAGTGCTGGATAGGTGGCTGCGATGTGGATGCGTGGCCACCAGGTTGTGTGTTGAGATTGTGTAGTGAGAATCTGTATTGTAGAGCCTGCCTTGGGCGTATGTGGAATCGATCCTCTTTTCCAGGTATGGTCCTCTATTTATTAGGAAGTGAGTTAAGTCACGTGCCCACAGCACGTGACATGTACCAAGTCTGCAGTCATTGTGGATAAGGGTGCGCAGCCCGTAGAGTAAGCAACGCTGAGTAGTAGTACCGCGCGCCCTAAGGTGGGGTGCCGCGGCCTCTGATGGAGGGGGCCGCACCCTACGAGAGATCTGGCCGCGCCCTGACTGTGGTAACTGCCGCGGCCTGTATGGCCTGAACATCCGCGGCTTCGGAAGAGTACTATCTCGGCAGGGAGCTATATTTTGTATTATCAATAAGCCCCCAAGCCGTTGTGCCAAGGGAGATATATTGGGACTGCGGCTTAGTAGCCTAGGAACCGCGGTGCTTCCATAGCGACGATTCGTCTTCCGCGCTCCCTTATATAAATTGTTTCTGGCCGTGGACTTCATTACGTTTCCAAAACTTTTGAGAGCAAATCGAGAGCGAACTTCTGCACAATCCTTCTTGCATTTTCCGACAGCCTTCCGAGGTGGTTTGAAGCTGCGTGTGGTGTTTCCAAGGTGGTGTGAGGCTGAACATCGCAGATTCTTCTCATTCCCAGGTAATCTTTCGATCAATAGGCTTCGTAGTTTTCATTTCTTTCCAGTTTTTAATAATCGAACATATGAATCGAATAACAAACCCATCTTTAACTTCCACGAACAAACTCTAGCCGTTTGATAGGAATCTAGGGTTATATTTGTTTGTTTTGCTTTTCCCACATATGCTGCACATGAAACACATAACCGTTCTTGATGTTCATAATCGAACACTCCGTATTCTGTGGGTTTGATCCGAAAAATTATGGGATTTAGGAAATCATGTGTTTAGGATTGAGGCCGCGGCATGGTTTGATTTCAATGATTACTTATAATTCTGAATATCGGTGCTAATTGGCCGCGGTCCCTCAAACTAACATCCGTGGCATCAAATCACCACCCCATAGTCCAGGAATAGCCTTAGAACTGTAGTTGATGCTAGTGTACTAAAAATTTAGGAAATGCCGTGTCTAGGAATGCCTTAAAGCAATTTTGTACTATTACCGCGGCATCCTAAGTTCTTCTGATACGGATGCGGCTGCGGCTTGTTTGGACAGATGCCAAAAGTAACATTTTTAACTCAAAAATACCCTGCCGCGGCTTCTTGAAGTCTGACAAATCATACTGGCTGCGGCGCCTAACTGCGAACTCTGCTTTTCAGGTACTGCTGCAGCCATATGAGCTTTGACCCCGACGAGTTCCTGAGAGGCTTTTGGGCAAAGCACTTTGGGACCTCTCCCCCCGAGCTTACTTTTGTGCCCCCTCTAAGATCAGTAGGGCCTTGAAAACTCAAAGCTTGCCCAAACTGCGTAATTCTTGACTCAAACTCCGCGGACTCCGCGTCTGGAAAGAATTATCAATCGTCGATGGAAGAAGCCAACTCAAGTACTCACCCCACGACTGAAGGAGATAGTACCGCGGTCGCTAGAAACAAGCCAGGAGGTACATCAGGGAGGGGTGAGAGACCCTTGGCCGCGCTTGATATCCGCAGCTCAATGACCCAAGATTGGGTTGAGCAGGTGGCTGAGGCCTTCGAGTTTCTAGAAAATTTGATGTGTTCAGCCCCTGCCGCGAACCAAAGACCGTGCACGGTTCTATCCGACGACGGAATTTGCTTCCCCCTGCACGCGTTCATTTACGGGTTGCGGCTACCTGTCCCAGTTCCTATCCGTCGACTTTTTCAGGCGATGAACTTGGCCCCCGCACAGTTGGACCCTAACGGCTGGAGAGCTATTCTCGCTGCAGTTGTCCTTTGGCAGCAGCAGTTCAAAAAGGACATCACTCCCGCGGAGTTCTTTCACTTCTACCGTCCAAAGGAGAACTCGGTGAAGTTCGCGGGCTACTATTATTTTTCTAGCCGCGGCAGGGATGAGACCCTTTATTCTGGGAGGCCGACAAGTGTGAAAAATTGGAAGGGAAAATATTTCTACATCTCTGGTGAAGGCTGGGAGATGCACCCCGAGGAGAATGAAAGAGAGAGAACATATAAAATGCCGCGGCAATGGGGGATACCCTCAAAATTAGGTATAAGATCATAGCCGAGTCCTTTTTATTTCACGTGTAATTTCCACTAACTTGAATCGTCTTTTCATTCTGCAGCCCTTGACAATCTGCATTTAAACAAGCGGCAGGAGAAAAGAGTTGCCGAGGCTGCGGAAGTTCCTGCTGAACACAAGAAGTTCAGCATACTTGTAACGTCGGCAACCATATTCGCGGCGGGATTTTTCCCAAACAAATCCATTCCTCAACAAATGGGCGCGGAAGGTAAACCACTGTTTTTATTCTATGTCCGTTTCTGTCCTTGAACTCATGTTATTCTTTTTCAGGTGAAGAGGTTGACAGGGACCTGCTAGCAGCGCAGCTGGCAGAGATGGATGAGGACGCGGTCGTCCTGAATAATACCGCGCGGAGCAGAAAAAGGAAGAGGTCCAAGACTAAGGGACCTGCCGCGGCTCCCTCCGAAGAAAATAATGCTGCCCAAGCCGCGGTCACTGCCAATAAGGCGACTGCTCCTGCCGCAGAGCAGGTGGTTAATGACGGCCTTCCGCATGACCAATTTGATGATGACATAGGGGAAAACCTGGCCGCGATGGGCTTGATGTCAACCGATGTGCCCCTTCATTCATCATCTCCTCCACCGCCAGCTGTTGTGGGGGTTAACGCTAACTTGCCGCCCCCACAATTCCGCGGAGAGTCCGGGCCTGATGGAAGATCAAGACCCCAATTGAGGCAGCCTGACCCCAATTCCTCTTGGGACACTACTGCAAAGGCTGCACGGAGAATGAAAAGAGCACTCGATGCCGCGGACCTAGACAGGCTAGTTGGTGAAGATCATGAAGATCTGGAGGACTGCGGCCTACACAACCTTCTGAGGGTACGTACCAGTCGTCATTCTTTTAACTTTTGCACCATATGTATTTTTTATATTTTCTCCTTTATTTCAGGCCGCGGATGTGATTGTTGTTCAGAAGAGGAAGTACGAGGCCTTGTACAGGCTGAAGGAGGCCGAGAAGAGTGCCCATGCCGCGGACTTGCAGGCTGCACGGACCTCTTCATTTGAGGCTGGGAAGAGTTCTGCTGCCGCGGCTCTTCAGGCGGTAAAAATGAACTTGGAGAAGGCAGACAAGGAAAGGGAGGAAGCGGAGCAAAATTTCATACAAGCCGCGGAATCCCTTAAAGCCTCCCAGGCTCAGACCGCAGAGGCTGCCCAAGCTACAGAGATTGCCAATAACAAGCTTATATTTCTTCAAAAGAAATATGATGAGCTGGAGTCCAAGTCTGCCCAGGATGCAGCAAACCATGCCGCGGAAATAAAAAGATTGGAGGTTGATCATGGTGAATCCCTCCAGCTAGCTATAGATCACGCCGTGGAGTCATTTAAAGGCTCCAAGGACTTCTTTATTGTCAACAACAGGGCCTACCTCCGCGGCTACCAGGAGCTGCGGCAGAGATTTGTAAAGAACTTCCCCGAGACCAAGGAGAGGGTCCTGGCCTGGAAGTTAAGCGATGCCGAACATCATGAGTGCATCGCTGAGCTCAAGTCCGCGGCGGAAGAGAGGGCAAGGATGAAGGCGGAGGCCGAAGCAGCGGCTGCGGAAGGAGTGACAGAGTCTGTCGCAGATGGAGAAGATGCTGATGAAGATGATGACGCAGCCTCTTAAATTCAGTCAATTTCTGGAGCTCATCATTAATTCAGGGCTGCGTCCCTTCTTTTTGTAATCTGCATTTGTGGCTGCGGCCTCCTTTCGGTAATCTTGAATATTAATATCAAGGCTGCGGCCATATTGACTACTTTGTACATGATTGTTATCTTACCATTCCTTGCTCTCTTACATTGCCTGCTTATATTGAATGATTCATCATAGCTGCCGCATATTTGAAAATGCATCCGTGTCCGCGGACAAAGATCGAATTCGTATATTGATTAATTGCCCATTTCCGCAGACATATAGATAGTGCGACGTCTTTTGAAGTAAAGGATTTAGCGGTCACAAGGTAGCTGTGTGCAAGACGCGGCTCTTCATTATGCCATGCCATGTAAATGTCTTCGCCTGGTTGTCGCGGTCCTGATTTCAAGGCTGGGACTTGCTGATTGCATGTGTCTCCATCCGCTTTCATTGCACCCAGTTGTCTGAACTGTTTGCCTTTTGTTGTCCCATAACCAACTTAAATCATGAAGCAAACTCTTCCCTTAGACTTGGTACAATTGACTCTCTTCCACCGTGGCATTCGACATTGTAGCCCTCTTATGCCTTTAGATGTTAGTGTCTCAGCACTTTCACGAATGAGTGGCTCTTAGAGCTCTGCAACCGTACCGGTGGGATGCAGCACATTTCTGGTTCATCTGAACGACGTGCCTTTGTAGACATGCTGGTGTTTCCCAATCTTCTCGCGCTGGGTCATGTCACCAAGCACTAACATGTGAGACACTATCAAACCTCTCCTAGCTGGGTTACGTTATGAAGCCACCCACAGCTAATGTGTGAGACACTATCAAGCCTCTCCAGGCTGAGTTATGTTATGAAGCCACCCACAGCTAATGTGTGAGACACTATCAAGCCTCTCCAGGCTGGGCTATGTTATTAAGCCGCCCACGGCTAATATATGAGACACTATCAAGCCTCTTCAGGCTGGGTTATGTTATGAAGCCACCCACAGCTAATGTGTGAGACACTATCAAGCCTCTCCAGGCTGGGCTATGTTATTAAGCCGCCCACAGCTAATGTGTGAGACACTATCAAGCCTCTCCAGGCTGGGTTATGTTATGAAGCCACCCACAGCTACTGATATACATAAAGTCCTCCACGGCCAGAGATTATAAGCCTCCCGGCTTGATGACGCGTCCCAAGAGCTGAGAACGGGCATTGTAAGCCCCCGTGGCTAATAAAAGCTCCTTGAATCCTCGGATGCTTTCATGATTATAATCATCATAAGATAAGATACAGTTGCACATCGTGAGGGGAACTTTTGAGCTAATTAAGACCGCAATCCCTCCATAGGTGCATCCCAAAATAATAATAATCTTCCAAGATAATGTGTTATTCTTCCCTTGGAATCTGTTTAAGACAAAAGGTCTTTTTGTGAGATGACAAATTATGAAAGCGAGAGAGGAATGAGATATGGCAAAATTTGCTAATTCATATATTTATATATGTATGTTTCAGCTAATGACTTTGCTAATAAAACATAAAATCTTGAGTATTCGGGATCTAATGAGCTACATAAAGCATAGACAGAAATAGTTGAAATTGAAAAAGGCTAAGGATGAGGTGTGGCATGCAGCCTCTGTCAGGTCCGGCTGAGCCCTTTATGCATTCCTCAGGAATCGCTGCAGCATCCCCTGGCCAATTAGCCTTTCGACTTCATCTTTCAGAGCATAGCATTGCTCTGTGTCATGGCCATGGTCCTGATGGAATTTTCACCAGGCAGCCTTGTTCCTCTGGTGGGGTGGAGCTCTCAGCTTTTCTGGCCACCTCAAAAGCTTGTCCTCTTTGATACACTCAAAGATCTCTTCAATTGGGAAAATCAACGGTGTATAAACGCCCGAATTTTTCTCTGATTTCTCTGCTTCCCTTTTCTGCCTTTTGCCAGTTGGTCCTGCGGCTTCTTTGACTGCTGCGGCAGGTAAAGCTCTTCCCAGACCTGCGTTTGTATTTTGATTGGTCGCGGCCTCTAGCATCAGCACCCTCTGAGTGAGGTAATTGACCTGGGTCTGGAGTGAAGCATGGCTGTCATAGAGGTGATTAAGGTGATTGTACAGTTGCACAATCTCATCTTTGACTTCTATGCTCTGGCTGGATTCTCCCTCCATTTCTGCTTTTGTTAGTCTTTATAAAGTATATATAATCTGAGAAAAAACTAACTGAAGTGAGTAATCTCAGAAATATTGGAGTAACCAAGTAGGACATGGGAATGCATCGTTTTCACTATCACATGGTATTCCTGCCGAGGCCGCGGCCAATAAGGCACATAGGTGCACTGCCGCGGCCTTGTACGATATACACCAATGTTGAGCTAGAGACCACCTGAGTCCATTCCCTGATGTTTTGAAGCTGCTATAAACCAACTGCACTATAGGGGCTGCGGCGAGAGGGCAGTTAAACTACCAGACCGCATCCCTTATTGGGCAGGAAGGGGTAATTATTGAAATTGATTTAAAATTG
This sequence comes from Sambucus nigra, assembly GCA_949130495.1. NCBI lineage: Eukaryota > Viridiplantae > Streptophyta > Magnoliopsida > Dipsacales > Adoxaceae > Sambucus > Sambucus nigra. The sequence goes on along the minus strand of OX422210.1, from coordinate 43,124,612 downwards.
GGATGCAGTGTTTGAAATGCTGCATGATATTCTGACGAGGCCGCGACCAGTAAGGCACACAAGTGCACAGCCACAGCCTTTGAATGATATCACCAAGGCTGATATGAAGGCCACCCGAGTGTTCCTTGATGTTTTGAAGCTTCTGTATTACAACTGACCCAGTAGAGGTTGCGGCATGTAAGGTAGTTGAACTACCACGCCGCGTCCCTACCTAGGCAGTGAAGGCACAATCCCAAAATTGAAGCCCGGGAACTGAGTTTTTCTCCCAAAACCTGTGGAGAGCATACCTACTAGGGTCTATCCATGAGAGAATAACCTCTCGGTGCACACAATGGTATAATTCTAATGATAAACCCTAGATCATAGGCAAAGAACAAAAAGGGAGTAAATATAACTCTTCCCTAATCACCCACATTTACGGGGCTAAAGCCCATCAAGCCTTTCAGCTTTATCTAGGTGGGGTGATATCACAGGGGTATGTAAAATAGATCTAAGGTCGTGAAATGGAGTCCCGAGAGCAGATCTGAAGGTAAGAAATACCCATTTAAGGGTGTAAGTATAAAATAGAGCTCAATAACGAAAATTTACTCATGTGATGATGATCCAGAGGATCCCCATGAATAGAATAAGGTGTTTAAGAACTCGAAACATAGAGAAACAAGATTGAAATAGATCGTTTCCCACAGACGGCGCCAAACTGATTATACGAGAAATCGTCCACTTGTCGTTCTCGCATCAGCAAATCATGTGTGAAGTGTGTAATAATCAACTAAAGCAAGTAAATAGAGAGAAGACGAGATATAGAGTGGTTCAGCCTTTAAAATAGACCTACATCCACTGTGTTTCTCTGTTCTCATTATATGCGTTGCATGGTACCGTATAATCGTGCCTAAAGTGGCATACAAATATGAGAATAAAGGAGAGTACATGGCAGTACTGAGGATTCCGGAGTGCTGGATAGGTGGCTGCGATGTGGATGCGTGGCCACCAGGTTGTGTGTTGAGATTGTGTAGTGAGAATCTGTATTGTAGAGCCTGCCTTGGGCGTATGTGGAATCGATCCTCTTTTCCAGGTATGGTCCTCTATTTATTAGGAAGTGAGTTAAGTCACGTGCCCACAGCACGTGACATGTACCAAGTCTGCAGTCATTGTGGATAAGGGTACGCAGCCCGTAGAGTAAGCAACGATAAGTAGTAGTACCGCGCGCCCTAAGGTGGGGTGCCGCGGCCTCTGATGGAGGGGGCCGCACCCTACGAGAGATCTGGCCGCGCCATGACTGTGGTAACTGCCGCGGCCTGTATGGCCTGAACATCCGCGGCTTCGGAAGAGTACTATCTCGGCAGGGTGCTATATTTTGTATTATCAAGCTCCACGAAGGCCTACTCACATTCTTCATTCCACTCAAAGGTCTTTTTAAGCACCTTGAATAATGGAAGACACTTATCAGCATCTCAGGAGATAAAACGGTTCACTGCAGCTACTCTTCCTATCAGCTTTTGAAGTTCTTTCTTGTTGATCGGGGACTGCATTTTAAGCAAGGCTTTAATCTTATCAGGTTTTGCTTTTATTCCCCTTTGATTAACAATGTACCCTAGGAACATCCCTTCCTGTACTATGAAGATGCTTTTGGTTGCATTGAGCTTCATCTGGTGCTTTCCAATTGATCAAAGGTTTGAGTTAAGTTCACAACGTGGTCGGCAACATGTTTGCTCTTGGTGAGCATGTCATCGATATAAACCTCCAAATTTTTACCGATCTGATCTTTAAAAAACTTGTTCACTAGTCTCTGATAGGTAGCTCTAGCATTTTTCAACCCAAAAGGCATGGCATTATGACAATAAGTTCCTCGGCTAATAATGAAGGAAGTGATTTCCTTATCTTCAAGCTTCATCTTAATCTGGTTATAACCAAAATAAGTATCCATATAGCTGAGTAGTTTGTGACCTGATGTAACATTGACCAATTAATCAATCCTTGGTAAAGGAAAATGATCTTTTGGACATGCCTTGTTGAGCTCTATAAAATGTACACACATGGGCCACTTGTCATTTCTCTTTTTATCCATCACCACATTAGCCAACTAACTAGGGTACATAACATCTTCAATGAACTATACTCGCTATAATTTCTTCACTTCCTCCTGGATTGTTATATTCTTCTCGGGGCTGAAGATCCTTCTCCTTTGTTTGATCAGTTTAGAGTCTGGATAAATATTAAGCTCATGGAACATGAAGTTCGGATCAATTCCTATCATATCTTCATGGCTCTAAGCGAAAATATTTTTCCTTTCTTTAAGGAATCTTATTAACTCCTGTTTGAGAGAAGAAGGTAACCTGGAACCGATCTGTGTGGTTCTTTCTTGCTTTTCGTCGTCGAACATAACAACTTATATTTCTTCCATAACTTTCCCCTTTACCAGCATTTCTTCCTCACGAGGATCTAGAGTGTGATGTGAAAAGTGGTTGTTCTCTTAAGTTGCATCTCTTGTTAGTCGACTGATGTATAATAACATTTACTGGCATCTTTCTGATTGCCATTCACTATGACTACTCCATAATTTGTTGAAAATTTCATGTATTAGTGAACTGTAGATGACACAACCTTTAGATGTTTGATTCTCACTCTTCTCAGGATGATATTGTAAGCTGACGGGACATTTTTATCTAATACAAAGAAGCGAATTCTTTCTCTCCTGCTCATCGGCCAGGTGCCGACCAAGACTTCCAGCTGATAGTTACTAATGGGTATACTTTCTCTCCTGTAAATCCAATGAGAGGTCTATGATATGGTTCTAGCTTACTGATCTTCAGTCCTAGGCTGTCGAAATACATTAGCTGAGCTCCTATTATTAATCAAGATCCTTTCGACTCTGCCATGATAAACTCTGCATGTGATAACTAACGGATCGTCATGAGGGTAAATAACTCCACATAGATCATTTTTATAAAATCCAATCACTAGTGTGTCTCTATTGACTCTTCTTGGTCGGCTATCACGGGATTCAGTCCTATCAATCTTTCTGACAGTTGGGCAGTCCTTGATTTCATTCAAGTAAGCTTTCCTTTCTGCAATAGCGTCTCCTCCTCCAGTATCACCACCTACAATGAAATGTCACCTAAAGGATATCATGTCGACTGCCACCTCTGGATCATCAGGCTTCTTCGATAAGTCTGGATCTTTTTCACAATCATTATTTATTGCTCATTTATTATCATCATTACTCGAGCTGGAGACTCAGACCTCTTTTCATCGTTGCGATTTCCATTTGGATCAACAAACTTACTCAATTTTTTCTGGTGAATAAGATTTTCAATCTGATTCTTTGACGCAATGCAGTTGTTGGTGTTATGTCCATAATGCCTATGGAAATCATAATACTTGTAATGATCCCTCTTGTTAGGGGGTGTCTTCCACTTTCCAAGCCAATTCAAGTCTTTGTTCCCTTTTATCTCCTCCGGGATATGGTGAACACCCTTGTTGAGCGAGGTATATTCATAATACTTCTTGATCTGATCATACTTCTTATCTTTCTGATCCTTTTAAAAAGAATTAGAATTATTTTTCTACCCTTTTCCCTTGGACTCAGGAGTATCCTTGGCTTCCATAGCTACCTCGACGTTCATTATCTTTCCATCTTTAGCCATTAGTTTTATCATGGTTTTTGGTGGATTCTTCGGTAAAGCATAGTAAATATCTTTAGCGAGCAACCCACTCATAATTGCTACAATGGATGTTTTCTCCTCATAGTCTACCCCCTCTAGTTTTTCATTATTAAAATGAGTCATATATTCTTTAGTGTTTTCTCGTGGCTTTTATCGCACAGTCAAGAGATGAGTGACATTCTTGATCGACTTAGCCCCAAAAGAAAATTTATCAATAAACAATTCAACTAACTAATGAAAACTAGAGATTTTACCTTTTGAGAAATTATTATACCAAATTTGGGTTGGTCCTGTGATGGAACTAGAGAAAGTTCTACATCTCATTTCGTCATGCATTGAGTAGATGTCGACAGCAGCTTGATATTGCTCTATGTGCAAGACTGAATCAGTTTTTTCATCATACTTGGGACTAACCACTGATGGCTTGAACTTAGAAGGTATGGGGAATTCCACAATTTCGTGAATGAAAGTTGATCATTTAATGAAACTCATTTTCAACGGATTCTTTGCCTTGTCCATTTCACCTAGCCAATATTCCAACCTTTGCATGGATCCTTTCCAAGAATGTTCTTCTACCTTAGACTTGGCCGAGGTAGATCTGGCGGCTTTACTGTGTCTATGTGATGAACTCTCCTCCTGAGAGGCTTGCTCGACACGAACAGAGCCCCTTATATTGGCTCTAGATCTTGTGGAACCTTTTCTATATTCACGGCGACTCTCCGACTCCTTATGAAGTCCTGTAATTACTCGGGGGACTAAGCAATCAAAATCGAGTTCTCTTCTCAGCCTTTCCAAGACACTTGGTCTTTTTTTGGAAAAATATCCACCATTATAGTAATCCATTGACCAGAATGAAGAAGTTGCACCAGCGCGATATGACCTATAGTGAGAAAAATAAGAATGATAACTCCTTTCATGTCTTGCTGGTGGTTGAGGCATATCCCTTCTAGAATTGGAAGACTTAACTTTTATGGTGGGCTCATTGCTTAACAGACTCTTGCATGGCTTCTTGACCTCTATCTAGGTTGAGAATAATTCCCTATAAGTTTGTCGCACTAGGAGGAGCCGATGGGATGATGGTATTACCCTCATTTCGACTGCTATTTTTAGGATCATTCATTTCTTTGAAGTTAAAGAAACGAAACAAATGGTAGAGAACGATGATAGACAAAAGTTCCCATAGACGATGCCAATATGTTGATGTATAAAAATAGATTGACTCCAAATTTATAATCATAGATAAAAATAAGATAAGTGACTCGAACGACACACTTAAGAGATAAGGATTCTAGAGTGGTTTAACTGTAAAATAGCCTACGTCCACTGTTATTTTTATTCAGTAGGGTTTACAATAACTCAGTATGGTGTGCATATGAGTTATTCGAGTTGTCCCTTAAGCTAAGGGAGTAGTTTGTATTTATAATGATTCTAATCCCTAGAGATGGAGCGACTTTATATTGACAGGTATTTACATATGTGTACAATAAAGGAAACTCTTAGAATTTAGTGTTGGTTGACATCCCATCCTGAGTAACTATTGATATTCTTGGTTGTTGTCCTTCTGGAATTAGTCGACATTCTAGTCGACTAAGTGTCTCTAAAACTGATCAAGTACGCTGGTTGGCCACGTTGGAGGACAGGTGTACATTCATTATTGGTCCACGTGGGACTATAATTTTTACATACAACAATAACTTTTCGCCATGACACAATTATCACATCTTAAATTCATTATAAAATATGCCCTAACATTCTGTTGGTCACATAATTTTTAACGGTTTCTATCCATCATATTTTTGTCCAATCATTTCTTATTATTTTATCAGTGCCTGTTTTTTGCGATTTATCTCTAACGTTAAAAAGTTCATTTAGTAGTTCTCAAGAAATATATTTGGCTTTCGATAATAATTTTTTTTGTTAAGGATATAACCAATGACAAAAGCAAATAAAATATGTTTACACATCTATTTTTCGCAATAAAATAAATAAATTTATCTTCGCCCCTCTTCACCAAAATTACTAAATCCACCCCTGCACATCGTACCCTATTTCAAAGGGTATATAATGTTCACGTACAATTCCATGTAACCAAGTGGTCCATATTTTAGGTAATATTGTTTCGAAGAAATAACTTCCTAACAATTCTTTTACACTGGGAGGACTTTTGACATATTCTTTTAAGGAAATATCCCTTAAAATATTCTACATTAAAAATGTCCCTAGGCTAAGGACAATTAGTCATCCAATCTCAATATAATCGACTGCAATATGAAGCTTCCTCTTCAGACATACATATACACACATTTTCTCTCACTCTCTTTGATTCTCTCCCCCCCCCCCTCCCCCCCCCCCCCCCCCCCCAAAAGCAGAGTTGCTCCATCATTTAGAGGGGGGGGGGGGGGGGGGTAAGGGCAAGTGTCTACTCCAGCATTTCAAAATAATTAATAAATTATATGGGTAAATATGTTTAGTCTTAAAGTTGAGGATACAAATATGTGATTTTTACTTTAAACTTACAAAACACATGCATATTTTATACCCTCTCACCCACTTGACAATTTCACTTTTTATTTCTCTCCTTCATAGTTTCGTCTCTCTCCTTGTCCTCCTTTCTTCTCTCAATGATCCTCTCCATTCCCAAACCCTCTTTTAGAATGTAATATTATTTACATTTGGCATTTTAGGGTTATTAATATTAGTCTTTTGTTATTTATGATTTTAAGCTTGTAAGTTGTAAGTTGTTACTTATTTTATTTTCTAATTACTTAATTTACTTAGATGAAATGGCATATTGACATTAATTTTGATTACTTATTTGATTTAATTTTTTTGATATTTAGGTAAGGGTTTAAATTAATTTTGTTGTTATTTATTTTGGAGTTTTGACATATTTAATGGTCTGAGTTAATTTGGTTTGGTTGTTGTTTAACATTTTACAACTTGAAGTGGTGAATGGATAATTTAAACGATTTTGGTTCTTGTTTCAATCAAATACAATATCTCAAATATAAGCCGGGGCCTTAAATTTGTGCCATTGTATCTGATGTTGTTTTATGTGAGTTATAATTTTTTAAAAATATAAATTATCAATTAAATATTTGTAAAAACGTAAAAATTACCCCCCAAAAAAAAATTCGGGAGCTCCCGCCCCTGAATCCCCCTATAATGGTTTTCGCTTTGCACAGAATAAATTCTTGGCTCCGCCACTGCCCCCTTTCTAATGTCGCACGAGAGTTTTATTTCAATAACAAAAATCACATCAATCACCACAAAAAGATAAACTAGTGATGATGAGTTTACCCTAAAATAAATATAGATTTAAGTTTGCAGTTTGCACATCCAGTTATTACTAGGGAGGTATGATGCTCAAATAGTGCTTGGAAAATAGTGGTTTTGAGAAATAAATAAAACATATTGATGTTTTCTAATTAAAAATTTAAATTTGGATCTCGTAGAGATTTGACGACAAAAGTCAAGCATCCTCGTGTCATATCGTCAAGATTCTTTTTAATCTGAAACAAAATGCTAGAGTAAAAATAAAGAAAATATAACTAAAATGAGAGAATTAGAGAAAAAGATGGAGATTTGAACCTCCTTACGAACACTTGATACTGATCTTGGATGTAGATATGTTGATATTCCAATGGTATGAAAGTGGCATGAAAAGGTTGGGAGAATTTACCAAGTGAGGTAATAAAGTGATGGAAGGGAATATGGGAAAAGGAGTTTTTTAAGAAAGGAAGCATCTCTGAATTCGAGAGAATGTTCTATGACTTGCTGAGAGTGGTTTCAGGGTGTGTTTCAAAGTGAGGTCATGGACTCAATTTATAGGTCCAAGGGATCTGCCGATCGGCAGGGGTCTGGACATGCCAATCGGCATAGCACCTCAAGCATATTGCTGATAGGCAAGATCCTTGGGGTGTCATTTTGCTGTCCAGAAAATGTTTTTTGGAAAAAATATCATAAAACAAAAATCCTAAGTCATAATCGCGCACAAGGAGAATCATTATAAAGGGTATTTAGATCCCATTAAGAATCCATTGAGCCACTCCCGGTTCCTAGAGTTTATTGATGTCAAACGGGGCCTGGAGCCACTCGTTGGTCACTTAATTTTTCAAAGAAAAATGGATCGTTCGCCCAAACTATAAGGCCGATTCGTGCACGGGATAGATCAGTTGAAAGGGTACTCAGTCCCCTTCAAAATTTAATTTAGTTTCGTTCAATTCGGAGAGTTGACCAAGGTCAAGCGGGGCTTTGAAGCAGTCGATGACCCTTCGGGGAAAATAGGTCGTTCGTTCATGACGTAAGGCTGATTCACGCACGGGGCAAACCATTGGAGAGAGAATTAAGATCCATTCAAGGATTCATTGATATTCTCTCAAGCTAAAGAGGTGAACAGAGTCAAATGGGCATGGGAGCACCCAGTGGCCTCTAGATCAGTTTTCGGAGTAAAACGGATCGTTCATTTGAACGTAAGGTAGATTCGCACATGGGGTGGACTGTTGGAAAAGGGGATTCAAATAATTTTAACGATTCACTGAGCTTTGACTCATGCAATAAAGTCAAATAGAGTCAAACGGGGCCGAAAGTGCCCGATGGCCTCTAAATCGGTACTCAGAGTATGTTTTAGGGTTTACGATGAACGAGTGAGTGCTAGGGACATAAGGAAGTGCTTAGGTGGGATCCTCGTATGGGTTATTTACATAGTTGAACATCTAAATAGGATGCACATTAGTGTAAGTGAGGTGATGTATTCTATGTGTGAGTGTCGACGGCAAGACGTGAGACATAAATAAGTCACATTTAATATTTTTCAGTAAAGTAAGTTATTTATTGCAAAAGTGTGAGGTTTAACTCGTGATATTTTTATAAAATTATTTTCAAGTATATTTACTCTAGAGTAGTAGGTCTGAGCAGTCAAAAATGCATTGAGTTGATCATCTGGCTATTTATCCTTAAATGTAGGGTTCTTATTTCCTTTCAGTAAATTAGTTGTATGAGGTTCTTGAGTTATATATTCATTCATAGATTTTATTTATGAGCCCGTAGTGGGATCAAAAGTTGTTTACTTATTCATCTTGAGACACTCAGTGTCATGGAAACTGATTTAGTCATTTTATTCAGTTGAGACTTATATATACTCTATCATTTTAATTTTACCTTTTATATACTGTTGTAGATTATTTTAGATTTTATTTTTTTATCATTGACGCTGAGAATGGTATAAATTATTCGACATCCCCTATATTCATCATATTGGAGTGAAAAGTTGATATCTGGAAAATTGGGAGTTTTACCGTAGTTACAAAACTAGGTTCTAATTTCCTAGGTCTTTAGAATTTTTGTTATGTTATCCATTACGCTCTTTGATATTATAATCTTATTTGTAGGTTATTTTGTGCACTCTATTCTTGATCGTAATCTCATATGAATTTATTGGTTTTCTTTTTGATGGAAAATACTAGAGGTAGGAGAGTTAGGATAACTATAGCTAGGGCTACTAATCAGAAGACTCAACCGGACTAGCAGCCAAAATGTTAGGTAACACCGACATAACCTATCGATATGGTTTCCACTATTGCTTACGAAATCACAACCTATGTAAACTTCGCATTTCAGCACCTTTAATATCCTTAACAACCACATAAGCAAGTGATTTTACCAGCTCTACTACTAATTATGACGTTGGAGAGAGCATGTGGGAACTTTTCTAAGAGAAAGCTATTAAAGTTTGAAGGATCTACAAACATTCTCGTGTAACACTAATGGAGGAAGGATATAAAGATGAAATTATAGATGGTTGATTGCACTGATATCTAAAGGCAAGTGTTGTCTAGATTTAAGTTGGTGGGAGATGCATTGCAATTATGGGAATCCACTACCACCATTAAGAAAAGGAGTATTATGCGTATTACAGAGTTCAACGCCAAATTTGAGGCTAAGTATTTTCCTTTACAAGTGTGGGAGAAAAAGAAGAGGGAGTTTTTTAGGTTAAATAAGGGTGATCGTGCAATTCCTGAGCATGAGAGGGAGTTCACAAGACTTTACTTGTGTGCACCAAAGGACGTAGACACCGAGGCAAAGAGGATGGATTGCTTCATTAAGTCACTGACTTGGAAGATCAGACAAGATTTAATGGGGAACCCGAATCACACTACATACACTCAGATGATGCATGTCACATTGATGCATGAATAGAACCACCACGAGTTTTGGAAGGTGAATGAGGGAAAGCAATCTTATAGGATCATATCTAGACATGCAGGCAAAATAAGAGGTAGTATGGGATAGTCTTCTGGTACACAAGAGTCCCAATAGTCAAATAGGCAATAATATGAGGATCAATCCCATAAGAGACAAAGGGATAAAATGATCGTCATCGTCAGGACCCTCAGGATCAAGGACAACCGACTCACCAAACTAGTAGGGTCAGGGTCAGTAGGGTAAAGACCAACGACACGGTAGGAATTAATAGGGTATGTTTCCCGGCACTTGATTCACTTGTGGTGAGTGGGGAAACACAATTCATAGATGCTCCTGGGGCAATCATAATGCCTAAGGACAAAGATATCAACTAGGGTATTAGGCACCATAAGGTCAGCATTAACACCATAAGACGACAACTAGGGTATTATGGAAATTCCAATCTTACCAGCTCCACCACCAGTGCACCAGTGGGTCCATCTGGTATTATGTACCCCCATCTCTTAGGGTATTATGTACCCTTATCTCTTAGGACGACGGACATCATATCTCACGGCCGATTTGTCATAAGAGGCTCACATATCATTGGCCGGGTCATCCAGATAAGGGTCGGTCTCAATAGGGTCGGCCATGGCTCAATCCTCAGTAGGGTCGTCCAAATAAGGGTCAGCCTCAGCAGGGTCGCCCATGGCTTAATCCTCAGTAGGGTCGGTCAGATAAGGGTCGGCCTCAATTGGGTTGGCCATGGCTTAATCATTGGCAGGGTCATCCAGATAAGGGTCGGCCTTAGTAGGGTCAGCCACGGCTTAATCATTGGAAGGGTCGTCCAGATAAGGGTTGGCCTCAGTAGGGTCGGCCACGGCTTAATCCTCAGCAGGGTCATTTAGATAAGGGTCGGCCTTAATGTAACACCCCGTATTTTTTATGATTTAAATAATTATGTGATTAATTATTATTGTGGGAATAAGTATGTAATTAATTATTATTGTTGGATTAATTAAATTAAAATGCGAGAAATTAATTTTTTATTAATCCAGATTAAAATAATTATTAAGTAGCGTGCCAAGGGTTAATACTTAATGTTGAGAATTATTGAATATTACTGTGTGATATGTAATATGAAATTATAACATTTGATAAATTGTCGGAAGTGAGAAATACGGCAGTTTGGTAATTTAAATCAGACACAAGTGTGAGTCGTGTCGAGACTAATTGAATGGAATAAAAAAGAGAATTTATTTTTATTAACTCGTATGGTCATTTCGAGTGCGTCGTTGAGTCCGGGAGGGTCGAGATAGTCAAAATAGTATACCCGGATGTTTAGTTTGGGTCCTTGAACAATTTTAGGCCTAACCGGTGTCCTGAGAGGGCGTTATGGTAAATTATATTTTTGGGTTTAATTAATGGACGAAAATTGTGAGTTATTTTATCAACCATAAAAAGTCCTTTAGGGTTGTGAGACAGAAAAAGGGAAACGGCCATAGAGGGTAGGAGGGAGAACCTATTTCCAAGATGGAAGGCCAAATTATCACCACCTTACACAACCACCACCACCAATGCGTAGATCGAGAAGAGAGGAACGCGTATATACCAACATCACCAACGGATTAGACCCTCATATTCGAGGCAAGTGTTTATTACTTGATTTCTTTTAGCAATAATCATGCTCATGTTAGTATAGGTGAAATTAATCATGGTTTACATATGAATTGGGTAAAAATTGGAGATTTAAATTATGATTAAGGATTAGTTTAATTATTAGTTTAAAGTCCTTCATGTATGTAGATGATTAATCACGGGATTGGATTATATATTGATGAACAAATCTGGGTTGATTAGGTTCTTTAATTGAAAATTTGGAAACTAGGGTTCATATGAATTAATTTGGGGATTTTATATAATTATGATGATTAAGGACGAATTAATGATGTTAGGATGTTAGAAATGAGTTATAACCTGTTATGTGTTGATGGGTATTGATGATGAGGCATTGGGTGTTGAATCTTAGAGGTTTGTAGGTTCAAAAATGGTAGAAAACTCTGAAATTTGGTGAAGAAGACGAAATAATGGGTCTCGCGCGAAGTCGCACCAAGTGGTTCAAACGAGATGGGGATATCGCGCTAAGTCGTTCGAACGAAATGTGGAAGTCATTCGAGCGACATGTCATTCTGGTTCGAGCGACAGGGTGAATTTTTGGGAATTTTCTTATAGTCCAGTTTTGAGTTTGTCAGTTTATTAGAGTGCGAGAAACTGTCCGATAGTAAACTTAAACAAGACAGAATTTTGGGAAGGTATGTGAGAATTAATACTTTAATTATTTCGATATAGAGAGAGTATACCTTGGAGATTATGAGAGAGATAGTAATCTAAATATTTATACTATACGTAGTGTTGAGATTAAAATATGTATGAGAAGTATATATGTAGGTTGGGGAAATACCTATAAATTTTAATTGGATGTGTGTATGTCTATTATGTATTATTGCTAAGAGTACTAATGGGTGATAACCCGTCGGTGAAAGAATCTTATAGATAAGCGCACTAATGAGTGATAACTGGGGGGTGCAGAAACTCTATTGTTAAGTGTACTAATGGGTGATAACCCCGGGGTACAAGGATGATAATTGTTAGGCACACTAATGGGTGATAACCCGGGGGTGCTGGATTATTATTGATAGGTGCATTATTGGGTGTTAACCCGGGGATGCAGGATTCTCTTGATTAGCGCACTAATGGGTGATAACCCGGGGTGCTGGATTATTATTAATAGGTGTTAACCCGGGGATGTAGGATTTTCTTGATAGGTGCACTAATGGGTCTTAGCCCGGGGGTGCAGGATTAGTATATATATATATGTATAGGGATGAAGTGACTATATATATATATATATGAACTTGTGAATATTTCTACTGTGTGAAATTAGTAGACTTGGTAATAATAATAATCATTACATTGCGCCAAGTGTCTTAAGCTAAAGGTGAAGGATTAGTGTATATATATAGGGATGATGAGACTATATATATATGAGTGTACTTGGGGAACTTTCTATTTTGTGAGACTAGTAGATAAAATGGAAATGAGAAATAAAATAATCTTAGTGGATAAAAGATTAATCATTCAAACGGTGAATAATGTAACTTAGTATGTGAGATAAACTATCTGAATAGCGTATTGTATGGGCGATACGGGAATACTACTAGTGAGCATAGTTAGTATTAGTATGGTTTTTGACTAGTTTGGCTTGGTGGTATAATAAGGGGAGATTAGATGTACGTTAGGCGTGCACAATAGATGAGAGGTGAGAAACTCATGTGAGAGTTCGATAACTAACATGCGTATGAGACTTATTTTCAGAATTAGTTTTAAATACTTGCTAAATCATTTTTAAACCTCGGGCTCTGACCTGTTTCTTGTCTCTTCTCTCTTTTGCTATATATATATATATATATCAGGTGCTTAGCTACAGGGGTACCATATTTAGAGATTTGGGTTGTTTGACATGTTGCAGCTGTTGTGGAAGCTGTAGGTCCTTGCAGTAGACGCATCTATCTTTTCCATTCAGTTTCATCTAGACTTCCTATCTAGGGCATGTGCCGCCCACTTCTAGTCCTTCATCAGAAAAATTGTATTCTATTTACTTTATGGTTTGGAGTTTTGAACTGGGAGGTTTTACCCAGTATTATTTATTTCAGTACTTGATTCATGTTCAATATTTATTATATTCCTATGTGTGGTGAATTGTTTCTTTCTTAAAATTGAATGAAAATGGATTTACTTGGTTTTACTAAAATTGAAATGTTTTGACACCTAGCTTAATTTTATATTAGGTGATTAATATGTTAAAAAGTTTTTCGATAGTGATGCTAAGAATTAACCAATCGAACATTCTGTTTTAGATTGGTATAGGACTGATCACCCTTTTTTTAATTGGGCGGGATGTCTCACTCAGTAGGGTCGACCATGGCTAAATCCTCAGCAGGGTCGTCTAGATAAGGGTCGGCCTCATTAGGGTCGACCACGGCTTAATCATTGGCGGGGTCATCCAGATAAGGGTCGGCCTCAGCAAGGTTGGCCATGGCTTAATCCTCAGCAGGGTCGTCCAGATAAGGGTCGACTTCAAATAAGGGTCGACCACGGATTAATCATTGGCAGGGTCGTCCAGATAAGGGTCGGCCTCAGTAGGGTCGACCAGGGCTTAATCATTGGTAGGTTCGTCCAGATAAGGGTCGACCTTAGTAGGGTCAGCCACGACTTAATCCTATGCAGGGTCGTCCAGATAAGGGTCGGCCTCAGTAGGGTCCGCCATGGCTAAATTCTCAGTAGGGTCATTCAAATAAGGGTCGACCATGGCTTAATCATTGCGAGGTCATCCAGATAAGGGTCGAACTCATCAGGGCCGGCCATGGCTTAATCCTCAGTAGGGTCGTCCAGATAAGGGTTCAGAAGGGTCAGCCACGGCTTAATCATTGGCAGGGTCTTCTAGATAAGGGTCGGCCTCAGTAGGGTCGGCCATGGCTAATCATTGGCAGGGTCATCCAGATAAGGGTCGGAAAAGAAGACGTTGGCCTCAGCCTCAGCCTCATAACTCTCATACAGCAACTCAGCCTCGACCTCAGCCTCTTAGATCATCACATTGTGCCTCGACCTCGGCCTTCTCCAGCATCAACATCATCTCATCCATAGCCGAGTTTACAAAAAGCTTATGAAAACAATCTGTAAGGTCGTCTCTCATAAGTTCGTCCCCTTATCCACTAACATCGTCTCTTCATCAATCGAGGTCAGTAAAGTCTCATGGCTTTAATAAGCTGTCAACGTCATCATCGGCCTCAGCCGACATTACAACTACCTCACACCTAACCTCGGCCAGCCCCCTGGCCGAGATCATCACGATTAGAGACAAGACAAAGCAACTACAACTGATTCCACGAACCTCGTACTCGTCCAGGCTGAGGTTACATCAGTCAAGGACACAGTGCCGAGCATTTACAAGCACATGTAAGGTTTGGAACACGTGGGCAAATCAGTTATAACCGAATCATTACCCTCACGTGAGGGAATATTGACGTCATCATTATCTACGTAAGATCAGCCAGATGTCATTTTCATACTGGTTCGATCCTCATGCACATGCTTATTTCATGCTTGGGGGGTACATTACACCCCCAAGCACTATATATAGAGGTCATCCTCTACCTTGTAAAGGGATCGGTAATTACAACCCTAGCTAAAACTCTGTCAATTTATACAGTAGAGAGAGAAAGCTTGAGAGATTGTACCCATGACCGCTAGTGCCTTATTTCAGTGACATTACTCACTCAATTGCATAGTGGACGTAGGCCTAATTGGCTGAACCACTTACATATTGGTATTCATCCTCTTCTCCTCACCTCCTTCTACATATACACTTGTATTCTCATGTGATGTCGTTATTATCATTTGCTTGAGCTTGTCAACACCTTACCTGGGGGTGCTGTTTCCAGCATCATCATCATCATTCATTTGTTAGTATAGCCTTTGCTCAGTCATCAAAGATAAGAAACTTAAGTGTCTCATATTTTATTACATATAGACTCACAACTCAGTGGGGATGCACCTATTCCCCATATATGTCACGATATAGGGGTATATAGTGGGCAAATACGGTTTGTGGCTAATCTAATTATGGATTTTACAGAGTGTGTGTGTGTGTGTGTGTGTGTGTGTGTGTTAATTTATGTGTTAAATGAATAGTATATATTTTAAAAAATTGGGGGTTGTGTATATACTATTCATTTAACACATAAATTAGTATTTTTTTATTACAATTTGTATGAGCTTTCAAATTTAATGTGTAATTAAAATCTATAAACAATTTTATTTTAGATAACGGCACATTGCGATGGTTTAATGCTATTATCTTCAATTACACTCATCTTTTTTTATGAGAAGTTTGACTTACAATAAAACTATAACGGACATAATATCACATGATTTAATTGAGAATATTAGGTTAAACAAAACAAAATGGAGAAATAAAATTAATGCATATCACCTAAAAAATTAGAAAAGACTTTCGTAAATTGTTAGTTTTTTAATGTAAAGTAAATGCTACCTATGCTCCATTAAGTAGAAAATTAATTAAAGAAAAAGTGTCATAAACTAAAAGGCAAGTAACATCTATGAGAATACAACTGGGTATGATATTTCATGTCGAGCACTACTATTATTGTCACATCGTCGGAAAGATGCTAATATTTTCTTGGTGGAAGTCTCTAATTCTCTCACGTCATCAAAAAGAATTTTTCGATCCTTGCACTCGATGCTGCAAAAACCTTGATCACCCCTGGACATATCAACAAAATTATATCATTAACACAGTTGTAAATCAATTAACCAATAAAGTACTTTTTTCCAATTTTGAAATCGCAAGTAGTCCAAATTAAACGTGCATGAATGATTGATTTTTAAAACTCAGGTTTTGCATTAATAGCATTATTTCAATATTACTACATATATGTTTTATTGAATGATATTTTATACAAAATATGTATATAATATTCTTATGTTGTTTTCCAATCTATTAATTAAACCTACTAAAATGTTTAACAAGCCATTAAACTCATCAACCCATCATAACTAAACTAGTTGAATTATTTCAATATAAAATTAAACTTATTAAACAAAAATAAATCTCTCTCTCCCTCTCATTTTGTTTATCAGTTTAATTTTCATGAACCTATTTAATCAGTTTAATTACGCTTGGTTAACTAGTAGGTCTAAATGAAGGATAACTTACCAATATGGGGTGTATTACAATTTTTTTTAAAGAAAGAGTGCATTTCAAAATTACTCATTAGAATGAGGGTAAAATTTAAAAGACTCATATTTAACACCGACAAAACATTTCTACGCTAACCAATACTTTTAATTACGAAAACTAATGTGAAAATTTCAACATTAATTTAATTTAAAGTTGGTACCTTAGCAAATTTTAAGAGTACCCAAGTAAAAATTAAAATCCAAATTTATTGCAAAAACAAATAGGGAAAAAAAAATAAAAAATAAATAAAAAGGAGAGAGATTCCTCACAAGATGATGGTTTTAAGTGAAGTGAAGTTATAATTACCTGTACATGAAGATATCTTTATCAGGACTTAAGTTCTTCTTTGCACAAATTGCATGATTTGAGAAAACAAGAATATTCATGAGACATTATTCTTCTATTCACTTGCAAGAAGGGTTTTGTCCACTTCAAAGTAGATTTAGCGACGATATTATTGGAATCTCCCTGTGAAATCTGTATAAGAATCCTTAACCCAACAGCCATGTTAAATTTTTTCTTGCCCTCATTTCTCTCTTCAGCCATGTTGAAAGGGAACATACGTTGTTTTTTTATGTGTGTAAATGAGAGAGAGAGAGAGAGAGAGAGATGACGGTGAAGTGAAAGTAGTGGCTATTTAAAGTCAAATATATTTATGAATAGTAATAACCACTAACCATATACATTAGTTTAGTGGATAAGTGAAAAAAGTAATACCCACGTTTTTTTATACGCTATGGTGTAAAAAGAGTCTTTATGCGTCGAAATTTAAAATTGACACATTTCAGAGTGATATTATGACATCTCGTATTCATATTGTTTCGCGTTCAGATCCATTAATAATAAAATACAAACACTAATTAATATAAATGCAATATATTAAGGTATCATAATCAAAGTGTTTCATTTGGATGACGACTTAGAATTCTTGGTGTAAGAAATGTTCATGAGTTTAAAGTAGGATTGATTTTCAGTCATTTTGATCCGTAAATGGAGCATACTAATATTATACCAACTTTAAAATCATCAAATAAAAATTAAAAGTCTTACTAGTCGGTACACCAACTTATAAACCAAAACCAAATCGTGCGATAAATTCTAAGAGTTTTTTAAAAAGCATGTCATTCCAAGAGTAGTTTAAGAGGCGAATTCCCTCATTCACAAGCATATATTCACGAAGAAAATTAAACCAAATTAATTCTAATAATGGTTACTAAAAGGTTGACCACTTAAAGATAAATAAAGAACTTATAAGAAAAGTGTGGTTGTGTTGGTCTTTAGTCATTGGATATTCTTGTTTGATTTAATTTGGTATTTTCAATTTGATAAGTTCGATAACATCATTTTGGCATTTTCGGTGCATTAATTTTAGTATTTCATTTCGGTACAGTAGAGTTAGTAAATAACATTTTAAAATATTAAAATCAAAATCAACCATAATAAATTCAATAATTTCGATTTCGATAAGTAAAAAATGTAAATCATTAATAATAATTTTCAATCCAAAACGGTACGATATAAATGTTTAGGATATCGTGAACGCCTCTAATTTTAAATCTTTTACAAATAATCCCGAATGTCCAAATAGCCTTGAACTACGTATTTTGACATGACACATTAAGACAATTTTACCTTAATGGGGTAGGTTTGACAAATGCACAGACTAAAAAATGACAAGACTAAGATACTACATAGATGAGACAACAGAAAAATATCCATGACACATTCTGAGGAGCAACTTAATGGGTTAGGTCTGGCAAATACACAAACTCGACCGGAAGATAATAAATGAGACAACGTATAAAAATCCTAACGCAAAAGATATAAAACAATATAGACAATAAATTAAAGAAGAAAACATTTTTGATAAATTATTGCATATCGTTTCAACTCAAAAGATTCATAATTTTAAAACTAATTATCATTTTTAATTGACAATGACTTCAGTTTTTTATTATATTGAACTATGAATGATTAGCAGAAGATAATAAAAAAAAAATGTTCAACTTGTTTATATTACATATTTTAGTCTTTGACTTCACAAATAAAAATATAGGCGTTTTTTAATACTAAATATTTACCTATTGGGACAATTTTGAAGACACGGACGTGTTGGAAAGAATGTTGTTTTATAGCTGTCTTATTTTAAAATAATACGTAATTGACCAGGTTTACCATCATGTTACTTTTTTGTGCTTCTGATTTTAACTTTTTTTATTCTTTCTTTATATCAAAGGAGACGATCCTAAGGTGCAAAACACGATACAACATCATATTATATGTTAGTGGGATATGAGCAAAAGAGCTTGGGGTCGGTTTTGGACATCAAATACGTGAAGGTATGCACAGGAGGGATTTTTTTAAGTCGAGTCATGTGCCATTTGAGGCAAATCAAATCAAAGCTAAGTTCTGTCTGTCTTCCAATAGAAAATAATATCATTAGAAAACTAACAAATGAAGAAAATGATCGTGTTGAGTGTTGACACACTCTTCTAAAAATAAAATGCTCTCCCGCTACGGATCTTACGGAAATAAATAATGAACGTCTGCCTCTGGAATGAAACGATCTTGACACGTGCAAGAATCACTTTAATGAGCGTGTGCCACAAACTAATTATGCTTGATATTCTCTTCGACTTGAATAGAAATGAAAGCATTGAAAAATAATTTTTCTCTCTTTTTCTCTTAAAAAAAATGAAGACAAGTCTTATATTTATACGAAATAAAGTGTTCTTTTATGAAAAGATGTGTATTTTTCTTAATAGATACGTTCGCAACGTTTTTCATGAGCAGTCATAACTAACGGTGAATAGTCACGATCTTTAGTGATGGTTCTGAAAAACAGTCACTATATAGCGGACAGTCACAACCTTTAGCAACAGTTCGAAAAATTCGGTCCGAAAAATTAAATAAAATTCCCAAAAATTTGCATACGTAAATAGGGCACTCTGAAACCAAATCTCTTATTCATCACTATCCATTTTTTAACGAATGAATATATCACGTGACTGGTCGTACATACTTGGTCCCATAATGTTTAAAGTGTGAGTCCTACTTTTATAATGGCTCAAAGTTGAATAATATGTTAATTTGGTCATAATATTAATTTGTGAAAAAACACAATATTTTCTAACAATCCCCCACATAAATGAAAATTGGATGAAAAATCAAATGAACATGAAGACAAATTAGAGAGTATCAGTGAAAAAGAGCTACATTGGTAAATATAGCTTTTCGCCTTGAATCTTTGCTAGTGAGAGACTATCGGTTTTGTTGGCTAATCAATGAACATAATGTCTTGAATTGATCAACCTTTTTCTATAAACCAAGACAATAGAATTCTCATAGTCATTCTTCAAACAATCTTAGTTCGAATTGTTGTGTCCGTTTTGGTTTTGGACACATCTTAATTTTATGAGTGTGTTAGAGAATTTAACAACGTAATCATTGGTTATTCTCATAGAAGTGACCTCTTCTCACTCACATATGTAATTTCTATAAAGAGTATCATGTTAATACCCCACTTGACCTGTATGTTCAAGATATAGAAAGCATTAAAACAAATTTATTATGTTACACGCAGCAGATAAAGCACTGACTCATCCTAGGAATGGAAGGAATAATTTATTTTCTTCTCAGTGCTAACTGAATCTCACATAATTAGGTTGTCCCATTAAACCTAATTCTTGGGATCTGCCATAATTTAGGTTGGGTTTCCATTATGGTAATTCTTTTATGTTTTAACCGGCTTTAAGTCCATTCCCCTTGATGAACTTTTTTTAGTCACTCGTTAGCAGATCCGCAATTATCTTAATAGGCCTAATGTTTTCAGCCAAAAAGGGCAATTTCTTTACGGTCTTATTATGTCAAGACTTATAAGTCGTGACTTACCAGAAGATTGGATGCAATTTCAAATAATGATTGTCAATTGAAAGAACAAGCATTCGAATTTTTTATCTTGGCTAATCCACTTTAAAATTGTCAAAGATAACTTGATTTTCCAAGAAATAAATTCATATTCTATCATTAATCTTATACAAAATTATTAAGAGGATTTTCAAACATTAGCACTTCCAATTGTTCTAACATATTCAGTAGGAACTACGAGCCTCAAGAATCATATATCTCGTTTCAGAGAAATCTACGAGTTTCCACTATTTATGTTCTTTTCCACTATTATCTTGGTATCGATACGAAGATACGAAGATAAGAAATAACTTATTTATACTTAAGTCTTCGATCCATTATATATTTTTGAATATTCATTTACACATTGAATCATTTTTCAATCTTGGAATACAATCAAACTATTTAAGTATTGATTAACGTTCAATGAATCACGTAAGTATACACTTCTCAAGACAAATGCACATTATAACTAGTACAATACATTAAATACACTTATACAATCAATGAATACACATTCAATAGTCTTATTCCTATTTTCGATAGGAATTATGTGTTGTTCTTATTTGGAAATGAATCGTTGCCTTAGATATATGCCCCCACATTTATCATAATCCATACAAAGGTTCTAAACTTTTCCATGAAATTTTTGTTAGGGGTTTATATGTTGAGAATATAACTTATAGAAAACAATTCCCCCCCCCCCCCCCCCCCCCCACACACACACACAATTTCAAACATAAATTTAAAATATAAAAAATTATTGCATTTATTCTCAACCTCCAAAGGCTTTATTTTTCTTTTAAAGTGTAATAAGTTTGACACATAAAATCAATCATGTGATGCTACATTAATGTTTATTTGGACCAACTCATGTGTCCATTTAGAAGGTAAACTATTCTTTTTATTCTAAAAAAATTTAGGTGAGATAAATCTCTCCACTTTTTCGACATTTAATATTACATTCCTTATCATTCCATATGCCTACAAATTCACTTGTGACAATTCTTATCATTAGATTCAAGTTTTGTCACACACATTATATATACCTCAAAACCGTTTGAACATATCATATGATTATGGACTTTAAAAGAGATCATAAAATAAAAAATGTAATTTGGTTACTTGCCCTTTTTTTATTTTACTAGTTGTGGAGTCTTGAGATTACACCTAAGTCTCCAATGAAATTATAATTTGATTCTACCTTCTTTAAAGAAGTTGTGAAACTGCTTGGTTCTGAATCCCTTGTTAATTTATATGGAATTATAATTTAATTATATCATCTTTAAAGGAGTCGTCAAGCCGCTTAGTTTTGAATTTTAAATCATATATCCAATGAATAGATCTATAATCACACCACATGAGTTGGTCATTATTGAAGAGTACATTTGGCAATCACATAGGCAAAAACATTAATTTGAATTATAATATTCCTCAAAATGAATGTATTCCTTCCGAAAATACATATTTCACCTTATGTCTATTAAAGACTCTCAGATCTTTTGTAGTTTTCATTGGACACTTAAAAAAAATAATGCGTAGTCCAATTCATTAAGGATGTAACACATGTTAAGAAAATATATGTGCACTGACTTGTTCATGAAATTCTAGAAAAATTTATCATATTCAACGTAATGAGGTAGACCAATATTAATTATTATCTCCTCTTTGTTTCACTCCCATAGAATTTTCACGCGTTTCTTTACGATAAATAGAAAAATTCATACACATTTTATGATTACATCCCTGATACTCATGATATATAAAATCTTTAAATACAATGCCCAGATAGGTTTAACATTATGTAATTGTTAAATGAATAGGTCAAAATAATGCATGCATTGCAATGTTTAACATACACACCGACATTAATGAACAGTGTATTATAATTTTCCTTGACATAGGAGATTAAATCCAATTTAAATGTAATGTTGAGATTACATGAGTTATTACAATAATTAGAGATTGTAATTACACATAGAATATGATGTCGTTCATGTATATATATATATATAGAGGAAGGCTCACCTACATCATGCACTATACATCACACCGTACATCACACCTAATTCTAGGCCCTAAAAAACTTTTTTTTCAAATTTTATATTTTTCTCTTGAAATTAACCTTCCAATAAACCCATATGCAAAAAATTAGGTTAAAATATATTTTGTATCTATTTTTAAAAAATTCACAAAAAATTGCTAGCGCAGACCCTTAAAAATAAGGTAATTTTAGCAGTTTTTTGTGTATTTTTTAAAAATAGTTACAAAATGTATTTTGACCTAATTTTTTGCATATGGGTTGATTATAAGGTTAATTTAAAGGGAAAAATATAAAATTTGAAAAAAAAAGTTTTTTAGGGCCTATAATTAAGCGTGAT
Organism: Sambucus nigra; assembly: GCA_949130495.1. Classification (NCBI taxonomy): domain Eukaryota; kingdom Viridiplantae; phylum Streptophyta; class Magnoliopsida; order Dipsacales; family Adoxaceae; genus Sambucus; species Sambucus nigra. The sequence goes on along the minus strand of OX422210.1, from coordinate 43,101,660 downwards.
GCATGGACGATGTATAGAGCATGATGTAGGTGAGCCTTCTCCTATATATATATAGCCGTCGTTCATGTAATTAAATATATAAAGTTTCTACTCCACAAGACATGAATAAATAATTATGTTATGATATTTTACTTCAAGATATACGTGATGACATATTTTAAGTCGTTGCACTAAAATTTTATTATCACATGTATATGTAAGCACACATTGGATCATTATATCATCACATATATTATTATCACGTTACTATTTGTATACTGCCACTTCAAAAACATGCGAATAAACAAATCACCAAAGATTTTATTATCCAAATATATGATCACATGTGTGTGTATTACGTAGTAATACATATCAGTACCATGTCCCTTATATAAATATGCAATATTTAAAGAAACTCATTAAATACACGGTGATATGAAATTTATCCCGTGCCTTGAAAAATGACATTTGCATTTTTTTAATAAAAATGGTGGGATGCAACTGCGAAAAAAAATCCACAAATAGCAAACTTGTTCGGCCTCGATAAAGTGTTCACCCTTTGTGAAGCATTGTATCAGGTAGATACCAACTATTAAGTCAATTCAAATGAAACAAAAAATTATCTTGTCTCTAAATAGTGCATGATAACAAGCGAATAGATTTTAATAACATCATCTACACCAATGAATACATAACTATTTTGTAGACTATAACATATTTAAATTGCCTAAAATTTTAGAGATCCAATTTTCAACTCAATGGGAAAAAAAGAGCAAATGCATTCTGTACACATAAAAATTAGGAAAGATTTGTAATCTTAAAAAGTGTTTCCTTGTAGACTGAAAAGGAAACTCTAAACGAAGTTTCACCTGATCGTTTAATGTAGCCTTCTACTCGGCGGAGAATTAGCCTCGCGAATGGGGCGTTGTATGATGTTATCGATTTCCCCCCTTTATGAGAATATATCAGCAACTATAGGTGTTTGTTAGCTTCCTATTAATGGTGGGGTCGTCCGATCACCACCATCAGTGTTCTGAAAGCCCTCATTTTATTAATGGGACATTTTGATCCCCTTTTCCTATCACTGTCCCCTGGTTCTGGTTCAGGAAAGAGTCAACATAAGGACACTGCTTAGATCTTTTTAGTTCTTCCAAGGGTTCATAAGGGAGAGTATATCGAAGGAAGGATAAGAATAAATTAGTCGTCTAGGAGAGAAACAAGCTACCTTTCTTTGATCCACCTTCCCGGGAAGGGAAGAAAAAAAAAATGGACCGCGGATGGTGATCGTAGTAGATTCACGGATCTTTCATAACGGAGCGAACTTGATGTGTTTGGTGATCCATAGCGACACATGGTTGTGCTCTCGAGAGAAGACTATCTTTTTTTTGTATTTTAATTTAGGGCGATATTGTCATTTTTCTTTATTTTTAGTCTTTAATGAGTCTCAAGGCATGTTTGGGGATAATTAGTCATTTTTAGCTATTTTTTTTTTTTTTTGTCTTTTTGGGTCTTAGCTTTGCTTAGCAAGCTAGCCTCTCCTATTAATAGGCCCTTGCCCTCATTTGTAATAACACTTGAATGTGGAGAAAGAGAATAGAGGGAGAAAGAAACCCATTTCATTAGTTTAGTTTGTTTGTTGTTGTTTTTGTTGTTATTATTGTGTAGTTAATAGTTATGTAGTTATTATAATAACGCTTTTGCATTCTTAGATTCACATCAAATTTGTATCAAAGTTGCATTTGTTCTTGGTGTTTGTCATACTGTATGAAGTGAGTATCGAGTTGTGATTCCAACTCAGGGCACCCTTCAATCAATAGATTAATAAATGTCCGAATGGAATACGGGTGGATGAAAACCCTAAATTCCATCACCGCTGAAAAGGGGGATACCAATCCTTTTAGCCTTCTCCACCATCCACCCCCCACCTTCCTACTCCTCCACCTCCTACCTCCACACAACCACCACTTCTTCAAGAGACAACACATTTATATAACTCAAATCCCTCAAAGTCCTTCTTTCCCCATACTACCCTAACCCTAAAGAAACCCTAACCCTAACCTACCCACAAACCTAACCCTAACTTTCTCCCTTGATGGAAAACCCCATTGCCTTCAAACCCTTACCGACCAACCCCCACACCCATGTTCAGACCTCTTCGGCCCAAAACAGCCCTGCCCACTGTCAAAAATATCCCAGAAAGGGATGGAACCCACCTCTGGTGGCCAGACTGCATCCTACCCCCCAAACTGTCACCAACGAGCTAGAGATTTATCTTAGAGGTGGTCGGTAGTCACCAAGGGAAAACCCAAGGATCTGTGACTCCTCTCCCCTTTCCAGCTAAACCCAGAACCCAACCCCAACCTCCGATCTAGTCCCCCTACCCCAATTCTGACTCAACACCGTCTCAAACCCGTTTTTTCACCCCAGACAGCTTCCCCCTTCCCCCTAGGGCACCCCACTCCAAGGGTTTGTCCTCCCATCCTTTTTTTTTCCCTCAAATATAAAACCAACCCCCACCACCTTCAAAAAGCGCCAAGAAATCAACTTCACCCCCTTTTTACCATATTTTCACCCTTTCCACATTCATCAATACTCAACCACAATCAAAACTGATAAAATGTGCTTCTCTACTCCGATCCAATCCCCTACCCTATATTTAACCTTAAATTTGGTGTAAATTGGTCTTATGCCCTATTTTTGGCACAACATATGACTTCCATGAAAAATTCATCCCACTGGGATCCATTTTCCGACTATTTGTCATTTTGATTTCGGCTTTCCGGAATGTCGTCGCTTTCAGTCCGCATGGTTCTCCATCGTACTCCCAAAGGTGTGGTTGCTGGAGTTTCCGTCCAGTTAGATTCAAGGGTCTTTCCTCTAAGTTGCAGCCATGTACTCGTGGTGTCGAGAAGGTGTGTCTGGTCGTCAGTTTTTAATTGCTCGAATTTTGTAGAGGAACATCGTGGGGTTTGGGTTTATTAGACCCATTATTAATGAGGTTCATACGTATGGGACTATTTCTAGTTGGGCAGCCCACTTTTGTTAATTTTGATTAAGGTCCGAAGCTTTTTCATGATTTATATCATGTGGCATTGATGAGTCACGCTACAAGGTTGAGGACGAGCTTTTCTGAAGACGGGGAAAATGATGTGTTTGGTGATCCCTAGCGACACATGGTGCGTGGTTTTTCTCCAAGGACAAGACTATTTTTTTGTATTTTAGGTTAGGGTAATATTGTCACTTTTATTTATTTTTAGTCTTTAATTAGTCTCCAAGCATGTTTGGCGCTAATTAGTCATTTTTAATTACTAGTTGCCTTTTTATATCTTTTTGGGTCTTAGCTTGGTTAGCAAGATAACCTCTCCTATAAATAGGCCATTGGCTTTTATTTGTAATCACACTTGAATATTGAGAAAGAGAAATAAACTCATTTCATTAGTTTAGTTTATTTGTTGTTGTTGTGTAGTTATAATAATAAAGTTTCCGCATTCTTAGATTCACATCATAACTCTGCTCCTCATTCTTTTGAGTTCAAGTTGTCATCAAGCAATGAATCGTAAATGATTCTACGAGTCGATATCTCTCCCTTTTGTCTAAACCACTATATATATATATATATAAATGATCAGAAGTAATGATTTAAAGACTCCAAATGAACGAAAAAATAACTGTAAACAAACAAAGTGAAAGAATGAATGAAAAAAAGGCACAAGCGCTTTTTATACAAAATGAATGATGGTTATCTTAACAACTAAGGGACAAAACCATATGTTGGATAGAAATCGTACATATATAACTAAAGGTGTTGTGTATATATATATATATACAGACTCCTTATGGTGCAGACTCCGATACATACCATTTTTTAAATAGTAAAAAAATATATTTTTTGACGGAACTTCATGGATATGATCTCCGCAGTGAGAAGATCATATCCAATTTTTTTCATCAAAAAAATCATTGACATGAGGTGATATGTCAAAAAATGGTATAAATATGCATTTTCGACCGTTGGAATTTTGGGTCTGCATCAGCCACTTGATTGATTAAATTTTTTTATAAAACTTCATGGATATGATCTTCTCATTGCCGAGTTCATATCCATGAAGTTTTATCAAAAAATTCAGTCAAAAAGTGGGTGAGATGATCGTCAAAATTTCATAATCGAAAATGCATACCCTTTTTTACATATCACCTCATCTCAACGAGTTTATTATTGAATCTTTTGATTACAAAAATTAAAGATGATCATCTCACCGTGAAGACCATATCCGTGAAGTTTCATAAAAAAATCATATATTTATTATGTTAAAAAATGATATGTACCGAGGTCTGCACCATAAAGAGTCCTTGCAGGAGGGAACTTATATATATTCACAGATCGTGTTTAGAATCTTTGGAAAGTATATGTAACATCTTATTCCAAGTGAGAGTCATAAAACATTTATACTCTAACTAATATTTTATAATATATTAACGAGTATCCAAAAAAGAAATGGCACTATTTCACATCCCAAATAAGGCTACCGAGGAAAAGAATCAATCCCAAGGGAGATAAAATTTCTCAACAGAGACAACTATATATATATATATATATATAGGGTTAATCTCTGGTGCGGACTTTGTCCTTTTCCCAAAAGTGGTCCCCTCGTGGTCCTAAAGATAATTTTATTAGTTTCCTTACTGGTCCCCTCTTGTCTTATAGTAAAATCCTTTTTCAAGAATATAATTATAACAAATATATACTTTAGACCCGAAAAAGATAGAAGAATCCAAATTTAGTATTAGAGCTTTTAAGATAAACCACAAAATTCCGACCCAATTCCAATTCTGGTATCAGAGCCAAGACTCTCATTTTCGACTTATAGTAAAAAGACTTTAATGACCTTGGGATTTATCCCTTGCATTTACAAAGATATTTTTGGAACTAATCCAGATTACTAACCTATACCCATAATTGATTTAGACCTAGAAGGTTGCTTAACCGCACACATAGACGGTTGTATGCACACTGAACACATCCCAGCCAAATACGCAGATAGTAGACAAGTTAATGCTAGTGTTATTAATAACATAATAGATCAAAATAAGTATATACTACTTATTTTAAGATATTTAATAAAAGACACTCAAACCCTAGAAACAGAGATAAAAAAAAATATCTCTAAAAGAATACAAGAAATAGACAGCCAAATCCCAATAGACCTTGTATAAGTACTACAAGAAATAAATATTAAGACTAATCATATAGAAGTCATTAACAAAGATATTTAAGAAATTAAAACTTTGACAAAAAATCAAGAAAGTGAGTTAATTAAACTCAACAAAGAACAAGATAAGCTTATTCCTAGACTAGAAAATTATCTACCTAATGGAAATAGTTAAATCCGACTGGAACGAGGTACCTAGAAACCTCTCCAGTCAGACCTTATCTGATTTTTACCAAAGGATTCTAGAAAAGATAAATGATGATAAATTTTATAATAAGAAAAATGAAAATGAGATTGCCAATGATTCTAAAGCATCAAGACTTATACTTGAGAGATTAAATTTAATCTCAACATCAATAGTAGATACTCAAGACTATAATAGTATCTTTGCTAAAGACTTACAATTAAATTTAAAGGCTAAGACAAAAGGATTAACCACCTTATATACAGACTTTGTTAAACTCCAACAGAATTTAGCTAATTATCTTAATAATATGGAAAGACATAACCTATCCAAAATGGATAATATTGTTAATGAATTTTGACTAAATATAGCACAAGCAAAAGAAAAATATTAAGAAATTATATAGGGGATTAAGACCATTTATAATAAACATTTCCAAGAAGAATTACACTCCCCATTTATTTTAACACGTCCAGATAAAATAGAAAAAATTATAGAAACTATAGAAGCTAGAATGGCACAATAATCTGTGCAACAATAAGGAAAAGATGATGAGGTAAAAGACTATATTAATAAGGTTGCTAATTCTCTTGTTAATACTCTTGCTAAACATTATGAAGATATTAACAATAATGCAAGAAATGAGAATAAGACCTTTAAAGATGTTATTCAGACTCTTTAGTAAGAATTGGAAAAAGACTTGAACAAAAACAGGTAACCATTTGTAAATTTAAAGAATCTCCTTGTATAGAAACTAAGGAAGGAAAGACTATAACTAGAAGAATCATAAATGATGGGTAAGATAAGACTAGTAAGATAGTTAGCCCTATCCCAAATATTGTACATAGTAATTTTATGCTCTAAAGACTTAAAGATTCATCCTCCAATGTTAAAACATGGTGGAAGCGGAGAAATTTCACCAATCCTCTTCAAGAGAAGGAATGGGGTGAAGTTGACTGGAAAATTGTTAAAGATTCCATTCATATTGGACAACTACCAGCAATTAGATACATAGACTTGTTTAAAGAAGGAGCCACTCTTAAGACTCCTAATTAAAACTTGACTTATCATTGTAAAAACTATGTGTTAGATAAATCCTATACTGAGCTTTAAGTTTTTGACTCAGAATGTCTAAGATCAAGAGGAACTGATAAGAAGTTCCAGTTCCTGGCCTTTGGACTCTTTCAAGAAAGAATCCAATGATTACATAGACCTCAAAATAATATCAACATATTATGTTGTTTAATAGATAAAAGATGGAAAGATTTTGAGAAATGCCTTATTGGGATAGCCCAATTAGAAATGTCAGACAATATAGGATGCTTTAGTGTCATTTAGGCATTTACAGTAATTGTAGACACAACTAAACATTTTAAGCTAATCTTATATGCTAGTGACTATGAAGATTATATTATCCCAAATGCTAATATAAATATAAAATTCCAAAACTATGTGAAATTCTCCCAATTCCCTTATGATGAAATGCAATCTGGAATTCCTAGCGGTAGACTTAATGAATAATTATTAGTTAGTACCAATAATTCAGAATACAATCATACTTACAGTATTAGGAATACTAGACCTATGAAAGAAAAATCTAAGACTCTCTGGCAATTGCCACAATTTCAAGAAACTAAGATTATACAGAATAGACCTTTGTTTATTAATCAAGACGATGCCATTGGAAATGTCACTATCCAATTTGGTCCTCCTAAGATTATCAATAAGACTATCCAGACTGAAGAAGTTAGATTTAAAAATATGGGAGAAGCCAAAATCAATGATCCTTCAGAAGGAGAATGTAGTAGTAAGACTAGTTCTAGTTTACTAAGACAAGCTCCAGTAATTAGACCTAAAAGATCATTTAAACAAAAAGACTTAATTAGAGAAAATGCTAGAATCCAAAACTTTAGACATAATCCCTCGGAATTGGACATGAAGACATTTAAAGAGCATCTTAATAAAAGTCATTCTGTTAGGATCCAAGAAAGAGCTAGATTAAACATGATAGTCTAAGAACATATATTAAAATTAAAAGAATCTAAGAATACTAAAGAACTTCTTAGAAACCTAAGACTAATGGAAGAGGGAGAAGAAAGATTAATGCCATCTACACAAGTAGGTCCTAATAAACAAGAGACATGAACTAGTAGTAGGCTAGATGATTGTTGATACCAAAATTAATATGCTGATGTGAACAAATCATACGAAGACACTTGTCAGTCTACGGAGTACAATAACAACGAGGAAGTTCATTTCCTCGACCAACTCATGTTCTCCCCGAGCAACGAGGATATACCGAGGAACTGCAACACTCCGAGGTACTCTAGCGCTCCGAGGAACTCCTGAGCAACGAGCAACTAAGGCGGTCCGAGCTGCACCTCGGTCGTAGTATTAATTGCCAGAATGTCAACAGTTCAACTATTCATTGAATGTTCATCATCTTGACACACACGCTGCATTAAATGTATTACCCTTTCATATGTATTCTCATTTAATGTATCGACCCATTCATGTACAGCCTAAGGGCTATAAATACCTTGTATCACCCTCATTCAAGGGGACCGGAATTTCTGGATTGAACTTGTAATCGAGAATTCCCAAACATTCAGCAATGACATAACAGTGGACGTAGGCCATTCTTATAAGGCTGAACCACTTTAAAAATCTTTGTCTCATTTTATTTATCTGTGATTGAATAATTAGAGCGATCTAATTTTTTACATCAACAGATTGGTGCCATCTGTGGGAAACGACTGTTGCTATCGTTTTTCACCAAAAATCATTTATCATCAATGGCAGATAATCCAGAATCCAGTAATCGAAATGCTGGAAATACTGGAAATCCTCTGAATCCATCTGCACCTCCAGATCTGGCTGGAATTATGATGAATTTGGCCGAAGGACAAACCGCCATGCAAGAAACAATGAGGCAACTCATTCAAACTCTTCATGGCGGTGCACCTACCCATTCAAGGCAAAGGAGTGATCGTGGGCAATCGCGATCCAGGCGTACTGATTCATATCGTAATGAAGAATCTGACGATTTTTCTTATCAACCTGGGCGAACTTCATCGATACGGGCTACGGATACAGATCAACATATTACCCTCTCTCCGGAGAGAACTAGCGCCCTGGAAAGATTAAGCAGGGCATCTCCTTTCAGTCGGTTAGGACCAAGGAGAAATATAAGTCCGCCTAGAGCCCCATCGAGAAGCTTTCGACCACCATTAGGTTTGAGAGAAGGATCAGCACAATCAAGACCAGTTACTCGTCGAGATAGATCTCAGGAAGCTACGTCAGAACAATCAATTACTCGGACTAAGCAGCCCGAGGAAGGAAATGAAGCATGGAAGGGTTCCATTCAGCGATTGGAGGATAGACTTGGAGAAATGGTTAAAGAAAGGAATCTCTTACAGAGAACTTTTGTTCAAGGGACACCTTTTGTGCAGGCCATTGTGAATTTTCCTACACCATCGAAATTCAAAGAACCTGTAGTGACCCCTAAGTATGATGGAAAGACATATCCTGTTCTTCATATAGAACAATACCAAGCTGCTGCCGACATATATGCCGTCCCCGATGAGATGAGATGTAGAGCATTCTCGGGAACTCTTACCGGGTCTGCGCAGATATGGTACAACAATCTTCCTCGGGGTAAGATTTCGACTTTTATTCAGTTAGCCGAGTTGTTCATTGGTAATTTCTGTTTTGGAGCAAAGCCAGTAAAGCGAGTAGCGCACTTGTTAAGTGTTAGACAAAAATCAGGTGAGAGTACTAGAGATTACATAACTCGTTTCAATAACGAGAAGTTGGAAGTCATAGATTACGAAGAAAAGACAGCGATCACTGCTTTGATGAGTGGACTGCTGCCTAACAAATTATACTATACTTTGGCCAAAGATCCACCTAAAACTATGTCAGAGTTGATGGCAAAAGCGGACAAAATCATGAATGCCGAGGAGGCTATGGCTGCGAAGAAGAATATAGATAAAGAAACCAAGGTGGAGGTTGACAAATCTAAGAAGAAAGAGCAAAGAGGTAATGGTGGTGACAAGCATTCCAAGAATAATAGGACGTCATGGGAAGTCCTGAAGAAATATGATAACTATACTCCATTGAAGATGGGTATTAATCATGTTTTAGAAGAAATCAAGAATAACGAAGAAATCAAGTGGCCAGATAAACTGAGGACCAATCCTGAACTGAGGAATAGGGCCAAATATTACGAGTTCCATAAAGATCATGGCCATACGACCAAAAATTGCATAGCCCTTCAGAACGAGATTGAAACGCTCATCCGAAGAGGAAAGTTGTCAAAGTATGTAGATCGCAGAGGTGAAAGGAAGAATGATGATAGAACTAGAGATCGTTCCAGATCTCCTCGTCGGACGGAGGAGAAAAAGAAAAGAAATCATGAAGATGATCCAGATGAAGACCCCGATCTTCCAAAAAAGCCAAGGCAGCCTGAACGAGAGGTATTTTCCATACTTTTTGGGTCAATTGATTGTAATGTTATAACAGGAGGAGATGCTGGAGGGGGAGACCTTACTGCAGAAAGAAAGGCCTATCTCGGAGAGGCTCAAGCCTGCTCATATATTCAACGAATAAATCTTGCCGAGGATGATCGTCCGAGAAAGGTAAATAAAGAGAAGCTAGTTATTGGTTTTTCAAAAAACGATTTGGCAGGTGTTCTTTACCCTCACGACTATCCCTTGGTGATCAAAATGAGGATGAAAGATGTGGTGATTTCAAGGGTGTTGGTGGACAATGGTAGTTCGGCAGACATCATGTATTATTCATGTTTTGATAGCTTAAATTTGAAATTATCTCAATTGGAACCTTATCACAGACCCCTTCTGGGTTTTGCTGGCGAGAAAGTTTTTCCGTTTGGGACGATCAAGTTGGACATATTCATTGGAACTTGGCCCACTTGTCGAACAGAAAGAATACGCGTCTTTGTGATGGATAAGAATATGCAGTCAGCCTACAACATCATCATGGGAAGAGTTGGTTTGAAGAAGTTCGAAGCAGTTCCATCTACAGTGCATCAATGCTTAAAATTCCCAACAAACTTCGGAGTAGGAGTTGTGAAAGGTGATCAAAAAGTAGCTCGGGAATGCTATTATTCATCTGCCGAGCAAGAGGAGCTTGAAGAATCAAGGAAAAAGACTATTACCTACCAGGTGGAGGAAGGTACAGAAATTGAAACTCTTGATCCCAGGGATGAATCCCAAATTGTAAAAGGACAGGTGGTAGAATCTACAGAAAATGTTATTTTGGACGAGGAGCACCCTGAACGAGTAACCCAGATAGGTTCGTCATTGGATGCTTCAATAAAACAAGAGTTGATAATGTTCTTGAGAAACAATAAGAAAACTTTCGCATGGAGTCATGAGGACATGCCAGGAATAGATCCAAATTTCTTATGTCATGAACTCAATGTGAATAAGGAGATCAAGCCTGTAAAGCAGAGAAGAAGGGTATTTAGCCCCGAGAAGAATTAAGCCATACAAGAGGAGGTCGAGAAGCTCCAGAAAGCCCAATTCATTGAAGATGTGAAATATCCAGACTGGCTGGCAAATGTGGTGATGGTAAAAAAGAAGAACAATAAATGGAGAATGTGTGTTGATTTCACTGATCTCAACAAGGCATGCCCAAAAGATCATTTTCCATTGCCCAGAATTGACCAACTGGTGGATGCTACCTCGGGACATGAGCTCCTCAGCTTCATGGATGCTTACTCTAGCTACAACCAGATCAAAATGAAACCTGAAGACAGGGAAAGTACTTCTTTTATTACCCCTAGGGGAACTTATTGCTATAATGTTATGCCTTTTGGTTTGAAAAATGCAGGAGCAACATACCAGCGGCTGATGAACAAGGTTTTCACCGAACAAATCAGTTGCAACATGGAAGTCTATGTCGATGATATGCTAACAAAAAGCAAGAAAGCTGCAGATCATCTAGTTGACTTAGCTCAGACCTTTGATCAATTGGATAAATACCAGATGAAGCTCAACCCGACGAAGTGCACATTTGGAGTACGAGAAGGAATGTTTCTCGGATACATTGTCAATCAGCGAGGCATTGAAGAAAATCCAGATAAGATCAAAGCTCTTTTAGGGTTGCGATCTCCAACAACAAAGAAAGAAGTGCAGAGTCTTACAGGACGAGTTGCAGCGCTCAACATATTTGTATCTCGAGCAACTGACAAATGCCTCCCATTCTTCAAAACACTTCGAAAAACTTTTGAGTGGACTGATGAATGTGAGAAGGCCTTTCAAGACTTGAAAAAGTATTTGGGAGCACCTCCATTGTTGTCCAGGCCAATAACAGGAGAGAAGTTGTACTTGTATCTAGCAGTATCAGAGAATGCAGTTAGCTCGGCATTGATCAGATTGGAGAATGGAGTCCAGAAACCAATTTATTACACAAGTAAGGCTTTTCGAGGTGCAGAGATCAGGTACCCAAAGTTAGAAAAATTGGCATTGGCATTAATTGAAGCAAGTAGAAGAATGAGGCCATATTTCCAGGCCCATACCATCATTGTGTATACCGACATGCCATTGAGACAAGCCCTTCACAAGCCAGAAAAATCAGGAAGATTGATGTACTGGGCAATAGAACTCAGTGAATATGATATTGTATATGAGCCCAGATCATCATTGAAAGGGCAGGCTGTAGCAGATTTTATAGCAGAGTTTACATACCTTGATACCCCCGAGGAACAGAAGTTGCTCGCTGACCAACCTGTGGATGTTACAGGATCAACAGACATAAATCCGGACCAACCCCAGTTGGTAAAAGGACTTATGGATGTAGAAGGATCATCGACTTCAAACTCAGACCAGCTTCAGTTGGTAAAGGAGCGAGAAGAAATGATCGACGAGGAGCGAAAAGTGTTAGGGGAGGATGAAAAGAAGCAACAAATATTTCACCGAGGAACCCTGTCAGAGAAGGAATTTGAAGACGGGTTACCCATATGGAGATTATATGTAGATGGCTCATCTTGCACAGCAGGTTGCGGCGCAGGAATTGTTTTGAGCACCCCAGATGAGATTGACATGGAATACGCTTTACGATTCCAATTCAAAGCCTCTAATAATGAAGCTGAGTATGAGGCCATGATAGCGGGGTTAAACTTAGCAAAAGTTATGGAAGCACAACAAGTGATGGTATTCAGTGATTCTCAATTAATTGTGAATCAGATGACGGGAATATATGCGGTTAAAGGAGAGTTAATGATCAAATATCACGCAAAGGTGATGAAGTTGTTGACAGAATTTGATGCCATTCGGTTGGTGAGAATACCGAGGATGGAGAATGTACAAGCAGACGCACTGGCCCGACTAGCATCAGCTACTCGTACCGAGTTGCAAAGAACCATACCGATTGAAGTATTAGAAGGTCGGAGCATAGATGAAGACCTGACAATGAATGTAATTACCCTTGATTTAGGACCATCTTGGATGGATCCCATCAGGGCATATATTGAAGAAGGAAGATTGCTGGAGGACAAGCTCGCTGCCAAGAAACTGAAGTATAAAGCTGCTCGGTATGTGTTAACTAATGGTATTTTGTATAGATGAGGAATTATGGCAGGTTTGCAGAGATGTGTACATCCCTCCGAGGTGAAAGAATTAATTGAAGAAATCCATGAAGGGTCTTGTGGAGCTCATGTAGCAGGTCGAACGCTTTTACAAAGGGTAATGACTCAAGGATACTATTGGCCAACGATGAGGGCTGATTGTATAGCCTATGCTAAGAAATGTGACAAGTGCCAACGTTTTTCCTCTATCCGACGAACTCCACAAGCATTGTTGACACCCATAACTTCCCCTTGGACATTCGCCATGTGGGGAATTGATTTGGTGGGACCATTGCCGATCACCCGAGGAAGATTTAAGTAACTCGTCGTCGCAGTAGACTATTTCACTAAGTGGGTAGAAGCTGAACCCCTCATCGACATGACATACGAGAAGGTATACCAGTTCGTTTGGAAGAATATCATATGTCGATATAGTCTCCCTCATGCCTTCATCACAGACCATGGAACCCAATTTGATAACGAGGAATTTGCTGCTTATTGTCATCAGTCGAACATTTTGAAGGTCCATTCAGCACCAGGCCATCCTCAAAGCAATGGACAGACTGAAGTGACGAATAGAACACTGCTAAATGGTTTGAAGAAAAGGTTAAGTGAAGCTAAAGCTAACTGGATTAACGAGCTACAATCAGTATTGTGGGCTTACCGAACAACTCCCCGAGCAGCGACTGGAGAATCACCATATATGCTGGCATTTGGAAGTGAGGCTGTAATACCTGCCGAGTTAGGTCTCCCAACGCACAGAGTGCTGAATTTCAATTCCCCAGTTAGCGACTTGATGAGAAGACTGGATTTGAACATGCTCGAGGAGGTCAGAGAAGAGGCAGCCATTAGGAATGCTGCTTATCAACAACGAACAGCTCTTTTCTACAACAAAAGGGTGAAGAAATGCGATTTAAAAGAAGGAGATTATGTGCTAAAGAAGGTCATTCAGAAGCAAAATAAATTGGAGGCAAACTGGCATGGGCCTTACCGAGTTACAGAAATTGTTCGACCAGGTTCTTACCGAATAGCAACTCTAGAAGGAGAAGAATTCAAGAATGCTTGGAATGCTGAACACCTTCGCAAGTATTATCAGTAATGTAAAATGTAAAGCAGTTCCTTCATTATGAATAAAACGAGGATGTTTCACCATTTTCTTTCTATTGAAAGTTTTTCGGGGAATACTAGTGTTGTACACTACACTGCTCGACAGCAAAAAGAAGACAAAAAGTTCGAAAGAACCAAAAAATATACTCCTTTGGTTAGGAGGCGTACACTAGCGTGACCAACTAAGGTTGGTAAGATAACTAGTGGACAAAAAGTTCGAAAGAACCAAAAAATACACTCCTTTGGTTAGGAGGCGTACACTAGCGTGACCAACTAAGGTTGGTAAGATAACTAGTGGACAAAAAGTTCGAAAGAACCAAAAAATACACTCCTTTGGTTAGGAGGCGTACACTAGCGTGACCAACTAAGGTTGGTAAGATAACTAGTGGACAAAAAGTTCGAAAGAACCAAAAAATACTCCTTTGGTTAGGAGGCGTACACTAGCGTGACCAACTAAGGTTGGTAAGATAACTAGTGGACAAAAAGTTCGAAAGAACCAAAAAATACACTCCTTTGGTTAGGAGGCGTACACTAGCGTGACCAACTAAGGTTGGTAAGATAACTAGTGGACAAAAAGTTCGAAAGAACCAAAAAATATACTCCTTTGGTTAGGAGGTGTACACTAGCGTGACCAACTAAGGTTGGTAAGATAACTAGTGGACAAATAATCATTTGATTTAAAACCAAAAAGTTGGTCGGAAGGTAAAATCATTCCAGAAAATACAAAGAATTCCAAACTGAACCAAGTATAGTTGGCTGGTGATCAATTATATTTGGTCGACAAAGATAAATTATCGACCATGGTTGGTCGGGCACATTTTATGAACCAAGTATGGTTGGTCGGGAATAAAAACCCATCAACTGTAGCTGGTCGATAAGCACAATTTAACAACCTTGGTTGGTTGGAAATATTTTGAACATTTTATACTCATTATTTTATTATTAAGTAATTGAGTAAATTTGATACTTGTAACTTTTTATTAAGTTGGTCGATGAACAACAATATTGTTGTTATTTTTTAACTTATACATATGAGCAGATGAGGCAATAACAATATAGATTTGCAAAATGGAAGTCTTTCATTAAAAATTCAAAATAAATTATAGGTTACATGAATGTACTAACTATTACATTGAGATTCCTATTCTATGGGTTTCTTGCCCTTTGCTTTTGAAACAGGCTCTTCGCCAGCAGGAGGATCTTCCAGGCAAAGGGGAGAATTAATAAAGTTCAAGTCCTTTAGCATTCTGACATTCATTATTGAGGGTGTGTCCATTAGATGCTCTGGACGAGATACTTCGATCTGGGAGTGAAGACTGTAGTCACCAAGGTATTTTGAAATTAAGCTTCGAGGAATGGAACGAGCTGGGATCCATTCCATGTCCAATTTATAAGGTGGTACAGGCAAGTCTAATAACCCAGGAGCATGATAATCCCATAAATAATGCCCTTGCTCCAATTTTAATACACCCAAGGCGTTCAACCACCCCTGCTTATAACCCTCATTATTGGCGTATTCAATACGGGCATCCAGATGACAAAGGGCCTCATTGTACCCTGCCATCCAAAATTCCCTGGGCTGTTTATGGAATTGGAAGGTTAATCTATCCAATTGTTCGTGAAGGCTCCTGGCAAAAACATCCTTATTATCCAGAGCAAACTTCATCGCAGTAAGTTGATCCTCCAAGGATAGATTTTTCTTGGATATTTCAGACAGAGCTCGGTCTTTTGCGTTCAATTGGAATGCTTGAGTTTCTAACGTCGACTGAGTACGAGCTTCTTCAACATTACGGCTAAGAGTTCTTGATCGACTCTGAGCAGCGACTGGAGAACTTTGCTCCTCGGCAATATTTTGAACAGCTCTTCCTCGTCCGCGAGAACCTCTTCCTCATCCCCGAGCAGTTACAGGAATAACAGATTTTCTTAAGTTGTCCAGTTCCTGCCTTAGTTTGGCATTCTCAACCTCTAAGAACGAGAAACCTTCATCGGTAACTTGCACTAAAGCAGTGGAAGATGACGCTGCAGATTCATACTGTGCCAGCTTTTTCTGCAAATTATTGTTCTCCTGTTCCAGCAACTCAGCAATCTTCCTGCAAGCTTCAACTTCACCTTTTAAAGTTCTTTCCCTAACATCGTATCCAGCCAGGATCTTTTTATGGCCTGTGTCAGAAGAAAGCTGTTGGTATCTATTTTCATATTCCTTGTGCAACAAAGCCATTGATTCATTGTGCTGACCTTGTAGATCTTCTAAGGAATAATGAAGTTCCTCAATCAAGTCGTAGTAGGCTACATTGTTGGCCACAGCTCGGTCGAGTAAATCTTTCAAGTATCGATAAGCCTCAATTGCCTGTTTCGAGGCATCATGGCCAAGGATGTCAGCAATTTCTGATGTAGTAAGGTCTGTATGACCAGCCTTATAATATTCGTGACATTGTTGCATCAGCTTGGTATCATGTGCAGATATCAATTCCATTCTAGCAACAAACTAAGGATGAGAAAAAACAAATCATCAACAACAGAGATGAACAAAAATGTATTTTATTAGATCATCAAAAGGATTACATTGTTTGATTATAAAAACTGAAAGATAGAAAGGATACCGAACAACTTCACACCTTTTCCTTGTCTCCCAAGACTTTCTCGGGAGGCTGGGACGAGGAGCTTGGTTACTCGGTGGTAACAGCAACTTGATCTGCAGGAGTTAAAATTTTGTCAGAAGGAGGAGGCATGGAAGAAATGTCCTCGTTGGCAGAAGGAAGAGAGGCATGGACTTGATCACCTATAGCCATAGAAGATTCATCAGAGGCAGGCTCATCTTCTTCTTCTTCCACAATTGGTGGAGGAGGACCAGGGAGGTGCAACTGGAATAGATCAGAATCATCCTTGATCTTCAATTCCTGTAGGGCAGCTACCCAGCCATCTCGGAAGTATTTCAACTTCCCATATTGAACTTGGGATGTCATCGCAGCAATCCCCTTATCCCATCCTTTTTCCCAGCCAGCGCTGAAGGATTTTTTAATGGCGAGTTTTCTTTTTAGCTTCTCCGAGGAGAGCTTCACATCCAATTCTTCCTTTTGGACCTTGATATCTTACAGGGCGGACAACTTTTCCTCTGCCTTCTTCAACTTATCTTCAAGCTCTCCCAAGTTTTTGAGCTTGACATCATACTTCTGATGTTCGACCTCTAAACCTTTTACTTTATCTTCCAAACTCTTAGAGATCTCAGCCATCTTCAACTGCAGACAACTTTTTCTCCCAAACAGCCTTATCCTCACTATACTGTTGGCGAGATTCCTTCAAGGATTGGGTCAAACCCAGCAGAGCATCCTCTACACCTGACGAGGAGCTTGAAGCTTTAATAGCTTCATCTTTCTTCACGATATTATTGAAACAATTCACCAGCTGAAAGATGAGAAAAACAGTAAAGTCAATACAAAATGCAAGCATTCAGAGAAAGAAAGAAAATTCAGAATGTGAGAAATTTACCGAAGCAAGATGACGAGTAGCTAGGGATGTCAGCATATCCCTAGAAATTTTTTCATCAATTCCTTGGACCTCGGGTATGATCCAAGTTTTTACCGATCTCATTGCAGAGCTCGGAGGAATGATGGTTGGAATACCAACACCACCAGCTGGTAGAGAAGGGACAATTTCAGCCAAATTGACTGAGGATGATTTCCTCAATCTTCTCAAAGGGACTTCGGCATCTTCAACCACGGAAGAACTCTTGGTCGGAGAGATAGTAATCACTTCCATAGGAGCAACTTTCTTGCTCGGAGCCACTGGGGGCTTCTCGGCAGCTTTGGAGGGTGCAGCATCCACCTTCTTAGTCCCCTCTGGGACATCAGTTTTGCTTTTCTTAGCCCCAACAGCAGAAGTAATGTCATCAAAGAGAGCAGGAGGAGCTCTTTTCTTACCCATTCTTTGACTTAAAGGAAGATGAGAATCTGAAGAAGAATCCTCTGGAGTTGAAGCTGGTTCAACAGGGCGAGCAGTATAAGAGGTTGTGTAACTCTTATACTGTAGCAGATATGATGCAGACCTGATGTGCTCGTCTGCAACGTTCTTATGCAAACCCCAGATAAGTTTCAGATGCTTAATATTAATCTCTGATTCTTTTGGAGTTTTTCTTTTACTATCAACTGCAAACAAACACATAATGAAATATCAGTCATACATTTTGTCAAACATGATAAAAGCATAACTTCATAAGTAAAATAAAATGAAAAATAAACCTATCCCATTGCCATATGGGGGGCATCTGGGACCGTTGTATAGTCCATCTCTAACTAAAGGGGCATATTGCCAATTTTTAATAACCAACCCATGTTCAAAATAATCTCTATTTGAGTCAGGGAGGTTAACTACAAGAGCCCTATTCAGTAATAAATATTATCTAGAGTGGCCCATTTATAGCAATACATAATTTCAGGGATCCCTATACGAGTCCCATGAGTTAGATTTAATTTGTACACCCCATTAATTATTCTCCATGAATTGGGGGCTATTTTTACAGGGACAAGATCAAAATACTGACAAAACTCAAGACACAATGGGTTTGGTGGAAAAGAAAATCCACATTCAGCTATGAATAGACTGGGGAACCAATGTCCCTCAGCCAATCGAAAATAATCTAAAGGCTCAGAAAGAACCTCCAGAGTTACCCAGGAAGGAATGGAAAAATCGGAACGAAATTTCTCAACAGACTCCACAATATAAACCATACTGAATAAAAGAGATATAGAAGAAAGGAAGAAAGATCTTACAGGAAGAAAAGAGGAATGTTGACAATGAACGAAAACTAGGATGAATGCACAAGAGAGAAGGAGAAAATAGAAAGCTTGAATGCAGGAAATTGGAAAAAGAAGAAGACGGTATGGTTACCTAAGAAGTTTAAATACTTTGTCTTGGGAAGCGGCGAATGAAATGATTACAAAAAAGAAACTATTGAACTTCCGACGGCTAAAAGGACAAAAAGGGCACTAAGATCGAAGCGCTCTTAAAAGTTCGAAAAAAGGCGGATTCGTTGAATTTGGGAATAAATTTAAATACGATGCTCCTAAAACCCAAGAAGATCATTCAATATTGCCATAAACCGAGAAAGAATGTTCCATACTCCTCAAAGTTCGAAATATAAAACATTGGGGGCTTCTGTTGATACCAAAATTAATATGCTGATGTGAACGAATCATACGAAGACACTTGTCAGTCTACGGAGTACAATAACAACGAGGAAGTTCATTTCCTCGACCAAATCATGTTCTCCCCGAGCAACGAGGATATACCGAGGAACTGCAACACTCCGAGGTACTCTAGCGCTCCGAGGAACTCCCGAGCAACGAGCAACTAAGGCGGTCCGAGCTGCACCTCGGTCGTAGTATTAATTGCCAGAATGTCAACAGTTCAACTATTCATTGAATGCTCATCATCTTGACACACACGCTGCATTAAATGTATTACCCTTTCATATGTATTCTCATTTAATGTATCGACCCATTCATGTACAGCCTAAGGGCTATAAATACCTTGTATCACCCTCATTCAAGGGGACCGGAATTTTTGGATTGAACTTGTAATCGAGAATTCCCAAACATTCAGCAATGACATAACAGTGGACGTAGGCCATTCTTATAAGGCTGAACCACTTTAAAAATCTTTGTCTCATTTTATTTATCTGTGATTGAATAATTAGAGCGATCTAATTTTTTACATCAACAGATGCTCCTAATTTTTTTAGTAAACTAATAGGAACAAATATTCCCATTTATTCAAGCACTTTGGTAATGACTAAACCTGATTATATAAAAGACTTTCCAACTAGTGATAAGAGTTTTACTCTAATTAAAACTATGGCAAGTCAAGCCATAAACCAGTTGGGATATATCTTAATGTATACAATGTCCAAGATAGGAAGAAAGCCTTAGATAAATGGTGTAATCAAATGAATATGTGTTTTGCATCTAATGAACAATGGGATGCAAGTTCATGTAAACAATCTGATGAGCAATCCATTAGAGGTATTACAAAATATTATTTAAATAGTTTAAGAAAATCTACAGATGAAGAATCCCTAGATAATAATGAGAAAATGAAAGAAAACATAGAAGACAGATCAATTGAAGAATATATTCAATTATTCACTTCAGAATTCATTGGAGCTGGACATTTATCTCAAATCAATGAACAAAACTTAGCAAAAACTAAGTTATCTCTCCTTAGTATTTGTAAATTAGATAAGATCAATGAATATAGGAATAATTATGAAAAACTATATTACCAAATTAAAGAATTTGGAGAAACCTTAAAAGATGAATATTTTAGAAAGATACCAGCCATAGGACAAATCCTAATTAATGAATATAGGAATTGGTCAGGAGTAGTTGGAGTTAAGAATTACTCCCTTGGTGAAAGAATCAATTTTTCCACAGACTATATCATATCCAAAAGATGAGATATAACTCAAGGAAAGTTAATTGAAGAAAGTTTCAAACACATTCCTCCAATTAAAGACGAAAGAGACATTGCTCCAATCTAATGAGGAAGCGGTAATGAATCTAAGAAATTCAAAAAGAAACTAGAATGGAAACAAAAGAAGTTTAAGGCTAGACCTTTAGGTTTTCCAAAAAAAATATAGATGTAGACCATCTACTACCTTTAGAGAAAGGAACTCTAGAGCTAAGAAAAATTAATTTAACCAAAGATGATATTTTAAGAACAACACAAGTAAACATAAGAAGGTTCCTAATTATAGGAAGGAAAAAGAAGTAGATCAATCTAAGACTGCTATCAAAGAATATTGGACTTGTGGCAAAGAAGTACACCTTGCTAAAGACTGTCCTAACAAGAAAGATAAAGAAAATATTAAGATTATTAATACAATACTAGACTTTGCAGATCAAGAAGAATCAGATATTCTATATGCTATAGAAATATTAGACATAGAAAATGATGATAATACTAGTATTTATAATGCAAATACAGATAGTGATTCAGAAGACTATTTTAGCATTTGTAGATCAAACAAATCTATACTTAACACGAGAAATCCAAGAGTGGACTCTTACAGACCCTAAAAATCAAGAACTTATAGAATCTTCTTTAACATATACATGTGGTACTTTCAAATGTATAGACAAGGTTATTGAGTGGTTAGTACGTAAAGTACCAAAAATATAAATAATTAGAATAGGGATTCGTGATATCTTTAAATAGAAGTTAAGAACTGCAGAGTTCGCAGAAGAACTTTCAAGACCAGAAAAATATCAAGAATACACTAGAATATTTGAAGATAGTATATACGTATTAAAATATATTAGACGCAAACGGTTAGATGAAATAAGAGCTATTTTAATTAGATCAGGAGGAATCCGCCCTCTTCTCAAAAACGTAGAAACAGCTGCCCCTAGAACATATCATAGATTTTTGTCATCCTATGGTGATAATGATTTAGACAACTTTATAGAAAATAATATAATTAATATTGTTAATCAGATATATAAAGAAACTAGGCTGATAAAACCGCAATACCGCATAGGGTATTTAAGACTAGAATATTTTCCTTCAAAACCACTTGCAATTTCCAGACTCCCTCGAGAAAATATCTATATAGATAATCCTCAATATTCCGAAATTTAGTACGATAGTGACGGACGAAGCCGAAGAAGTACCAATTCTGAAAATTCTCTTAGACGGGGTAGAAATTCTATTCCTAAAACTTTAGAATAAGACAATAGTATATAAAAGACAAAGTGGTCCCTAGTTAATTTTCGGACCGTAGCTGGTCCGTAAACTAGGTCTGTATGAGAGTCGGACTGTGTGTGTGTGTGTGTGAAAAATTTTATGCATTCCAAACGAAATCGTCACCATGTTGAATTGTTATTTGATATAATATTATAAAGAATCATCTCCAAATTAAAGAATGAAAATTTCTCCATAGATTGAGTAATCTTATTGTATGCAAACAGTGAGGACAAAATTATCAAGTTATTACATAATCAAAGACTAGATAGATATAAGAGTATATTTAGTCATAAACCGTCATTTGGCACTCAATTTTTTCTCTTTTTTTTTCAAAGCCTTAAGGTATGCAACGAAAATGATTATCACATTAATTATTACCAATCGTAAAGGCAAATAGATACTAAGGGCATGATGTGTTTTTCATATTTTACAATATTCCTAAACTGAAATACATCATATATGTAAATTTTTGTGCATATTAAAGTGTATCGCACCCTAGTATATATTAAAGTGTATCGTACCCAAGTATATGCAGAGTAACATGCACAAAAACATACAATTATAAAGACCTTTTGTCTTAAGGTTGTTATTTAAAATAATGTGCTTATATGTATGTTATCAAATTAAATGCCAAATATTATATATGCAATAAAAAAAATAGATTTTTTGGCTTTAGTCCCATCTTTTTAGATTTTTTTTTTCTCCCATACCATGTTTTTTTAAATTGTATTAAGTTCCATAAATATTCAAAACTGCCTTTAATTACTCTGTAACCGCCCATGTTTCTTTGTGCAGAGAATGACACTTGTCCCATATTTATTACAATAAGACCTCCAACTAAAAAAATTAATACCTAGGAGTGAATACAAATAAATATTAAAAAATAGGACTAAACACTTAAGATCCCTAAAAAATAAGATCAATAGAAAACTTACAAACGAAGAAGATGACCAAGTCGAGTGTTTGACACTCTCTCCTTAAGATAAATGCGCTCCCGCTACAGTGCTTACGAAAATAAACAATAAGAGTCTGTCTCCTAGGATGAAATGGTCGCAATGTGTGCAAGAAGCACTTCAATGTGTGTGTCTCACGATCCAATTATGTTTGATATTTTCTTCAACTCGAATAGGAATGTAAAGCCTTAAAAAATATTTTTTCCTCTATTTTTCTCTTTATAAAAATGAAGACAAGTCTTGTATTTATAGGAAATAAAGCGTTCTTTCATAAAAAGATGTCTTTTTCTTAATAGTCATTTTAGGGACGCTTTTCATGTACAATAATAACTTAAGGTGAATAGTCACGACCTTTAGTGAGTGTTATGAAAAACAATCACAATATAATGGATAATCATAACCTTTGGTGATAGGTTTAAAAATTCGTCCTAAAAAATCATATAAATTTCCGAATAATTTTCATACGTAAATAAGGCACTTTGAAACCAAATTTCTTATTCATCATTTGTTCGTTTTTAACAAAGGAATATATCGCGTGACTGGTATCGCCATGAGGAATTCATACGTACTTGGTCCCACCACGTTTAAATTCTGGGTCCTACTTTCATAATGGCTCAAAGTTGACCAATATGTTAATTTGGTGATAATAATAATTTGTGAAATAACACAATATTTTCCAAGAGTATGGAAACTATTATTTAAAAATAACTATCTTATTCATAATTCTTTATTTTTATAATATAGTTTCCAAACATATCATACGTATTAAATTTAATGCAAGACATTCTACCAAGTGGCCGCAGTCTAGATGGGGTGGACAAGTGACCCAACAAGGATTTGGAAAAAAGAAGCCTTATTATGTACATTGATAAGGATATATGTTTAACTCTGTAAGTCAACTAACAAACCAATTTTCTATTCAACTATTGTGAGTTCCAAACAATTTGCAAATGAAACGTATTGATCAACCAAGTAATAACCAAAAATAGTATATACCTTAGAATTCAATATGCTTTATTTTTTTAAATCTCAAATGTTAATATAATAATTTTAACTAACTTGAGGGGTAAAAAAACGTATAACTAATTTACAAATATCTCTTTTGAGAATAGCAAGAGCAAGTTTTATGATTTCTCATAATTTTCACTTTATTTAGTTTGGCATATCCCGTTATGCAAACATGTCACCGTCATGACTTCTTGACACTCGAAGACTGTGTTGAAGACTCCTAAAGATTGGAAGATTTGATCAACTGAACAAACATGGTAGAAGTGTGTGATTGGGTTGATCAATGATTTTTATATTTTCTGGGGATTAGTTATATTATATGAGGTTATTTTTGTTAAAAACAAAACTTAAATTTTTTAAAAAAGACGCCCAAAAAAATGACACCTCGTTCGAACGAGTTTTACTATCGTTCGAAGGAAAGTATGTAGGTCGTTCAAAGTCACTCGAATGAGATTCAAACGATGCATTTTGCATGATCCTCTTGAATGTCATTTAAAGCCCTTATTTGATATCGTTCTAACGAGATTTAGATATCATTCGAACGACATCCCGTTTCGTTCGAATGGCTGGGCGTATTTTTTATTTTTTAAAGATCATCTTCTCAAATATTTTATGTTTATCCTTTTTAACAACTCTTCTTATAAAAATTCCTAACAGGATCATATATCTTAAGAGCTCTTTTTAAAGAATAAAAACACCTTTTGAGTTCTCTTTTTGTGATCAAACACCTCATATCATATTCTTCACCCCCGGGAATTATTCAAGGTTGAGTTTACCATTCACAAGAAGGATTCTTGATGAAATTAATTTATAGAGACTTTTCCCTGCAGCTTAGTTGTGAAATGAGATTTTACTGTTGAAAAAGAAAACAAGGTTGATTGGTGGATACTGAGGCCAGACCGCTACCTGTGGATGGCTCTGGAGCTTAGTCTTATTTGTTGAAGTTTTGAAGATTCTACACATCTAAATTAATGTAGCTAAGTGTTTTGTAAGTCGATTATACTCCAAACTCTCAATAGTGATGAATTAAATGTTTTGCCATTTTCAGGGATTTTTCCTCATATCGCATATTTTTGCATGCTTGACCTGAAAATTGCAAATTTGTATTTGGACACATCTTCTATGAACACCATAATTAATTGAAGATTAAAATTGGATTAAAATTGGATTTGTGTGTAGGGTTAATTATACAAATCAATCCATTAGTTCAAGTGCACTCTCAAGATTAATATCTTAATTTTATATTTCACACATATTTCTTTTGTGACTTGTGGTTATTTAGATTTATATTATCATGGATTGGAAATTTGGGCTATTTTGAGTGTCATTTAAAAACTATTTTTCTTGTATTTCAAACTTCGACTCAATTTGAGTTGATTATATTTGATGGAATATTTTTAAAAATTCTGAAAAAGATCTCAAAAAATAACCTATGGGGCCAGATTACGCACCTGCAAGTTCTTTTGAATGCTCAACTCAAAGATATTTTTTTGGCTCCTCCACTACTTGCATGATAGAGTAAGTTAACATATAATGAGATTTTCCTTTATGGACAGTTATTATTTTAAATTATTAAACTTTAGTCATCCTTCTTTTCATATTTAGATTTCAGCCACAAAATATAAGTTGGTTGTCACTATTGTTAAATTGAATTTTAATTCTTGCTACCTAATTGTAATATCTCATGATAAATGATGATCCAATTTATAAAATAAAATGGAGTTTCTGGGGACTAGTTACCACGGAACGCTAACTCCTTATCGATTTACGTATTGGTACGTAAGTTCTGACACACGGTACACTTTCATTCAAATAAGTAAATTACCGGCATGAGATATATTTTCATATTCATTCCCTCAATTTTTTAATCTCGAAAATTGTACTAAAAACATAGAGAATTTACAATGTGTACCAATGTAATAATAAATAAACTAAGGGTTTTCAAGAAAACACTTTAAATATTCTATCATATACTTATTTAGAATGTTTATATAAATAACTATCATATATTTAAAAAAAATTATTATATATTCAAATGTGAGTAAGTGCCATGAGAAAACATATTTCTTATTAAAATTAGTATCCAGTGTTTACAAAGAATCCAGGTCATATAAACAAAATGACATGCATAAGCCATCCCTACATATAACATCAGGGGTGGACTCATGCAGGCCTGAGAGGGGTCAGTCGCCCCTTCTGAATTTTCGGGATTGTTTTATCTTAATATTGATATTCGATATTTTCAAACGTCCTCTGGTCGTGACACAAATATCACAACTTAAATTTGTGATAAACTACGTCCTAATAGTTTTGTTGGTCACATATTTTGTTACGGTTTCTACCCATAATAATTTTTGTCCAATGATTTCTAATAATTTTATCCATAATTTTTTTTTGCGATATATCTCTAACGTTAAAAAGTTCATTTAATATTTCTCAATAAATTTGTTTGGGTTTCAGTAATAATTTTTTGTTAAGGATATAACTAATGACAAAAATAAATACAATATGTTTACACTTCCTTTTTTTCACAGTAAAATAAATTTATTTCCACCACTCCTCACCAAAATTACTAATTTGGTCACTGCATATACACCATACCCCATTTCAGAGGGATTCACATACCATTGAGCGTAACCAAGTGGTCCACATTTTATAGATAATATTGTTTCGAAGAAATAACTTCCTAGCAATTCCTTTTACTCTAACAGAGCTTTTAACATCTTCTTTTAAGAAAATATCCATAGAAATATTTTACAATAAAAAAATTTCCCTAGGCTAAAGACAATCAATCATCCAATCTCATATATATATATATATATATATATATATATATATAGAGAGAGAGAGAGAGAGAGAGAGACCGACTAAGGTGCGGACACTGTACGAACGAGTTTTTAAAAAATATCTCCCGATAGTTTTTTGAAGTGATTTTTTTATTGATTATTAGCATTTCAATGTGCCCCAAAAAAATTCAACTCAAAATAAATTTTTTTTGCTATTTTAATAAAATCGCTCAAAATCTAGTAGTTTTTAGCTATTTTAAAAGTAGCTAAAAACTTACAGATTTTGAGGGATTTAAATTAAAATAGCAATAAATATTATTTTATGCTGAATCTTTTTTGGGGGATCATTAAAATGTTAATAACCCAATAAAAACAATTGCTTCAAAAATGTGTCGAAAAGTATTTTTTTAAATTCGTTCGCACCATATCCTCTCTCTCTCTCTCTCTCTCTCTCACTCACACACACACACACACACACACACACACACACACACACACACACATATATATATATATATATATATAATAATCATATCGACTAGTGATGATGAGTTTCCCTTATGGTGTGTTTAATTGACATGGAAAATAGTTATTTTGACTCATGTTTTGCCTTTGTATTACTTTGATTGTGAATACTTTATGTAAGAACAACACTCATTCACATTACAAGTGCTCCATACCAAACCTCATTTTTAGTAGAAAATATTTCTTACCCACCCACCAAAGAATTGATTTCCATATAAAATAGAAAAAGTAAAATAAAAAACTTATATGTTTTCCACTCATTTTAAAATTTTCTTATCCAAATGAACTATTTTCCACGTATATTATATGTTTGCAATCAATCACACTCTAAAAGAAATACAAATTTAAGTTTCCACATCCAACTATTACTAGGGAGGTATGATGCTCAAGTGGTGCTTGAACAACAGTGGTCTTCAGAAACATATAAAATATATTAATGTTTTCTAATTAAAATTTTAAATTTGGATCACGTATAGTAAGGCTCTGAAGACCGAAATGTCAAGAGATTTCATGACAATAGTCAAGAATCCTGGTGTCATGGCGTAGACATTCTTTCTAATTTGAAATATGATGGTTTATTTGGTATTTTTTAAGACCATTGTTGCTAATCTATTATATTGGTAATTGCTTAAAAAATTAGTAATAGTTGAATATCGACATTACTAATTATCATGCTGAAACGGTATTCATGGTAATCATTTGAGACGATCAAATTAGTAATATCTGGACATACGTAATGAGAAAACGATCTCTAGACGATTGATATTCGATAAAAATTAAATTATTTATTGAAAGATGAAAATTAATTAATAGGTTAAATATATTCTAAAAATTTAAGTGACCAGGGATGTGGTAGGGATTATGAACGAATTTTTCCAAGCATAATAATATATACACTAATCCTAAAATTCGCAGAGCATGCGAAATTATAAAATTAATAGAAAATGTCAAAATAATCATATTCTAAATATTTTTTTTTCAAAAAAATTGTATCTTCAAACATATTTTGAAAATCAAACAATAATCCAAAGTTTCCCACATCAATCCATAATATATGATTGATTTGAAAATTTTGATTCTCATACAAGTAATCATCGCTAAAGGCACTTGAAAGATAATGTACAATATTTTTTAAATGAATTCAATGCTGTGGATCGATTTGAAAAGTCGTATGGAGGCTAAATTTTTTAGTAGAATTAAGATGTAGAATGATTTGTTCATAATTAACCTAATCTATTAAGGGTTTTAGTTATATATCTTGATATTGAATATTTATTTGCTATTAATTTCTAACAGTAGCCCAGGCATTTTCTTAAACTATAAAATTCTACAATTATACTTAATTAAAGAGTAAAAAATGATCTTCACAATTGTGTCTAGAAAAAAATATGATGAATTAAACTGACACGAATCAAATTCATAAGTAGAATAAGAAAAATCAGTCCAAAATCAAGTTTGCCAATGCATAAATATGTAATTAAAATAAAGGTAATGGAAAATATAAGATGAAAGATGGTGTTGAATTTGGACAGTGAGCTTCAGCAGCTTTACAGCTCAATCAATGGGATTAAAACAATAATTGGATATAGAATGAAAGGGTAAGGAAATAAGAAGTGGTAGGTGATGATCATGTGTAATTTGGAACAAATAAGATGTATGAAAAAAATATACGATGAAAGATATTTTTCTTTTTAAAACCATGAAATTTCCATAGAAGCACTACAATGATAAATTTATTTGAAATGTAGGAGGGGCCATGGCCCCCTATGGCCCTATACTAGCTGCTTCCATGTATGCAACGAAAGTGTTAAATCAATATTAGAATTTAATTAAATTTTGTCTTCAATTTAAGACAAGTGATTCTAATATGCAGAAAGATAAAACAATTTACACAATACCAAATATATGAGAAAAAAATTCTCTAATAGAGAAAAACGTCTAATGAAAATGAATGATAAATGTAATATGATAGATTATTACAAATAAAAGACCATGAATTTCAATTCAATAATACACTAACTGACTATTAACTATTTCTCGCCATATTCATCGAGGAGAACCGACAGTTAGAGTACGCTACACAACTGTGATCGATTTTGGAGACGTCCAATGTCTTCAAGTATTATGCCATTGGAATCTTTATTTAAAGTGAAAGAGCACTTTGTTCGAATACCACGGAATAACCGAGTAACCACCGATTACAACTAGGATATATGAGGATATTTTATGGTTAAAATAATGTAGCAGAAGATTTGGTTTCTCCTAAAAATCACAAGTGTCTTTTTGAAGCTTGAAAGAAGGCCATACTGAAGATCAAATACTATTTAAAACATGATGTGCAAGTGATTTCACAAATACAAATTTCTTACTTCCAAGGATTCAAGAATGATACAAAAGCTTGGAAATCACACAAGAGATGAACAAAGAAATATGGTGGATATTTTCTATCTTCTTAAAAGTTCTCACTTAAATCAACATGGAAGAAGGAAGTTTGTAAGGGTATAAGAATCCAAATGGGAAGACACTCAAGTAAAGAAACCTTATTGCCTACGAAATTATTTTTATTGGTTGAAAATAAAGAT
Source organism: Sambucus nigra (assembly GCA_949130495.1). Classification (NCBI taxonomy): domain Eukaryota; kingdom Viridiplantae; phylum Streptophyta; class Magnoliopsida; order Dipsacales; family Adoxaceae; genus Sambucus; species Sambucus nigra. The sequence goes on along the minus strand of OX422210.1, from coordinate 43,071,995 downwards.
CGTGTCTATTCATAACTCCCATTGATATGTAATGAAAAAGATCTCAAAAAGTGGAAAAATTCGGGCATACCCGTGGGCACTTTCGTTGCAGTAAAAATATTTTTCTCCGATGAGAAGGGTTAGCGACCCAAGACGCGCTTGTGACCAATTATTTTAAACTTGGGTTACAAAAGGTCGTGACCAATGAAGCAGACTTTTTGTTGACGTGAAATTCGATTTCGCTGCAGCAAACCACAGGCAAAGCAGATCGCAAGTAAGGCGAAACTTTTACACTGACTTAGTTTTCATATGGTCGCGATCAGTACAGTAGACTTTTCACTAATTTGAATACCTAATTCGGTGCAATGAACCTTCGGCTAGCTAGGCTGCAAATAAAAATAAAAATTTCCCCGTTTAGCTATTTTAAAAAAAAAACACGAATTTTTCTCTTGTTCAAACGAGGATAAGTAAAATTCTAAACACAAAGATCCATTAAAAATATATTTTTTTGTAGGATGATTATATCATCTTTGGATTTGGTAATCTAAAAAAAACAAGGTTAAAAGAGAAATATTTTCCAAGTGTGAAAAATATATTTTAACTAATGGTGAATCTAACTCCACTACACAAATTCTTTTATCATAAGTTATTAACTAAGGGTAAATGACATGCATGATTCGATATGAGTTTGATGAAGCTTTTTGAATACCTCTTCAACTAGACTCAATATTTATTTTTAAAATGGAATACGCTAATTCAAATGTCGTGGGTACATGATTATACTATACTCTTACACATAACAAATTTATTAATATGCTTAGATACATGTAATTCGTGAATGTATTGAAAAATATAACGGAGAAGTAAATATGGTAAATATTGGTATTGTGCCTCAAGTTTACAATAACAAATCATTTTTTTGTCTCTATACGGTGATGTGATGCTCCGAAAGAACCCCTTACTATACAATTACTAAATTTAGATCCTCAAATTCCTCATGTCTAAGATAACAAATTTAGTTAAAATATTCTTACACCCCCGTTAACATAATCTTTTATTGAAAATTTATAATTTAATTAACATCTACACATAGGAGATAAATAATGATTATCCGTTCTACTATAATGTAGGCTTTATTTTAATCCTAAATAATTAACAAAATTTTGATGAAATTAATACTAAGGTACAATTATTACAGTTTTAGCATAATTATTTCAATGTTTGGATAAATAATTCACTGTTGGTTTAGTAATGTAACAACCCCCATTTTGTCACGTAAAGATTGGCCAAATACAATACACCGAAGATGGGGCTTGTTATACAATATATATCATTCTCAGCATCAAACCATATAAAATATTTTTTTGTAAACCACGATTGAAATTTAACTGAATTTAAATTAATATCCGAGGCAAATATAGAATCCAACAACCACATAGTATAAATAAATCTCAACATACTCATATGTATCATGAACTAGTAAGAAATAAAATAGACTTCAGGCTTATCCCCGTACAATGATCCAAAGATAAAAGAATTTAAATATAGTAGCAACCTAATCTAAAATCAATGATCGAAAATCTGATGCGCAATGTGAGACTGTAAGGCGGAACTATCTACAGTCCTGCTATCCCGGGGAGAAAATATTTATAATTTTGGATCAGTGCCCTAAAGTGTGCAAGAATTAACTTACTAAATTTATTGTGCAAAAGTACAATAAATTCAAAGTCAATACTTCCCATTGTCATTCATATATGTAACATGTCTCACCCCTTATCTAAAAATAGTGCAGCACATAGAACAACCCAAGTCCTGATACAAATGATGGATAAATGCTAATGGCAGTATAAGAAGGCATTTCAAAAGATAAAGACACTGAAATACAATTTTTTACTCTCGAGTTGTTATTTCCAAAATTATCCCAGACATTTAACCCATAAAATGACGACAGCAGACTTCATACATACTACATAGTATTAGATTTGTCTTTTATAATCTACATCATTAGACTTGAAAAATTCTTCCATTCGTTTTTATTAATTATATATACATGTCCTTATATATATATATATATATATATATATATATATATATATTACATGACACTACGACATCTACCAATAGTTTCCCGTTCGTGCTCTATCGGTAAGTCTGTAGGAGTCTCCTGTTCAACACGGACAACAACATACATATACAGTTTAGACAATACCTATGCAGTACACCATTGCACGATCCATATGTAACGGTGTCACACAAATCCCAACATCAACACTCATCTCACATAAGTTACATTGCTACGTAGTACCTAAGATATGACCTACACTATGTCGAGCCTACCTTTGCCGACATGTGCCAGGGTCCCGAACGCACGTACCCCGTAAGACGGTCCACAAACATAGTTATGTCCACACAAAAATATAGTTACATATTACAATATGTAAATGTAATTATCCTAATAATTACCCCTTAGCTGCCCCATCCGTAATTATTCTTAGTTAATAATTAACCATCATGTAAATTATTAACTTCCTTTTCTTTATAAAATACAATTGACAATCTAGTTAATTTAACTGTTCCTTTTATTAGTAACATCAAGTTTTCATTTGTAATAAATTCCACAGTTATCCGAACACAGTTCCACCAACCCATATAATCACCTAAAAAAAACCCGAATACAACCATGGGTCCCCACGTCTTATCCCCCAGAGACCGAACCAGTTCAGTTCAGGGGAAAACTGGTTCTCCCCTGGGCGACTGCACAACTTCCCCAGAATTTTTCAAGAACGAGAATTTCAATATTTCACTTAAACGTAATTCCAACAATTTGATCCTTAATATAATTACTCAAACAGGTCGCCATGACTTTTTTTATTCTCTTAGGATAATTTATTACACGTTTTAGGAACGGATTCAAATCCTAAATACTCGGATTTCAATCTATTGATGTGTTCATTCCAAATCTGATTTATATCTATAATTCCCCTAAGTTTCTACCATATTTAAGGGTTATAATTAACACAAATCTCAAATCTTTAACATGGATGAAAGTTCTATATATGTGAATTACCATAATAATTAAAACAAAGGTCCTTGGACATGATTTTTCTATCATTTAAGCCCTTATTAATTACCATCTAAAATTCTGGATTTCTTAATTTATTAGCATATTTAAATCCTCTATAAACGTGATCATAATATCACAGTAAATCCCTCCCAAGTCCAAAATTTCTACATGGAAGATAAAGCACAATGCATTAAGAAATGGTTTGGACTAATTAAGTTAGAAATAGATTCTTGCCTTAATTCTTGGATGATTTCTTGATTGATTTCTTGGATTTCTTCTTGAATATTTCTCTCCCAATTCTCCTGCTAGTGTTCTTGCCTCTCTGTTCCCAAAATGTGTTTTAAGGTTATTGGATACAAATGACATGGAGTTATTAAACTCCTAATTACTCAAATAAAAACTCAAATCCCGAGTTGGGCTTTAGGCCTAAACATTGGGCCCCCAGATGAGCCCAAATACATAATTTAACTAGCCCAAAAACCTCCTGACTCATATATCCATATAATAAGATAGCATGGTTTTTGAATTTGGAATATGTAAAAGCACAATAACTTTCATGATCTTGCAACATCTTCCACTCATCAAATGAATGGTAACGATTAACACTCTAAATTTTTTATCTCGGCCCAACATTTCATGCCCATTTCTCTTTAGCACAAACGCCTATTTCTCTGTCTCTCTTCTGCAAATTTCCCACCACAAACAAAGCTCAAAGTTCACACCTATGTCTCGCTCAAAATCGGCCACAAACAAAGCTCAAAACTCATTTCTCTCTCTCTCTCTCTCCAGTAAATCCGCCCGACTATTTTTACTCAGGTACTTCTAAAAGTCCCCAACATTCTTATTTTCCTTGGATATGAGCTCACCTTAATGACGTTGATCTGCTCACCTTATCTCCGTTATCTACTACCATGAATTACTCAGTTTTTGGAATTTGAATATCTGCTACCATGTTTGCTACCTTGGTGGTGCTCCATATTAAACCCTTAAACTTTTAATTTTTTGCAAATCTACTCACCTTGCCATCACCATTATCTACTGCTATGATCAGATCTACAGTACTTCTTTAATTTTTGGGTTTTTTCAGATCCGTCTTTTGATTTAATCAAACCTCTTCATTTCATGGTGCAAGGTTTTATATTAAGATGTGTAATTTATGTTGAACACCATGGCTAAATAGTCGTGTTGGTATGAAATAAAGACCCTTTTGTTATTATCTTCAATAACGATGAAGAAATGTAATTTTTTTCACTAAAAATATATTAGGTATCCTGTCTATCTACGATTTTAGTTCCGCTATGGTGTAATTTTTTTTGGTTCCGATTTGCGTAAGATATGGCTAAATCATTGAACTTCGCTCTTCCGGCCATGTTTTTACAGCGTGCTAGGTGGAAAAACTTATTTCTCTGGAAACCCATTTCTCATTTTCAACATGTTCAACATGGACTTCAATTTTTTTTTTATTATTTCTTTCGAATTGTGAATTGATTTTTGTTTCTATTTTAGGGTTTTATTCGGGAGGTGGTCATCTCTGTCTAGTGCCCAATTTTTTGTTTGAAAGGTGGTCATCTATGCCACTTTACATCTCTCTCCCTCTCTATATATTCAACCTCTATGTGTTTCTCTCTCTACTTTTGTGTTTTGTGGTGATATATTTTTGTTGGTTGTCAAACAAGGTAAGATTTATATATGTTCAGAATAAGATTTCAGTTTGAACTTTTATTACGTTTTTATTGAGCACCATAGATTGTCAAATTTTGCAGTTGGGATACGGTTCATTGAAAACATAAATAGTTCTAGGTAACATGAATATTTCGTTCACATTTTTTCTCTGATATGTATTCTTTTAGTTTCTTCACATTAATAAAACAATTTTTGTGGTAATTTTCAAATCCCTCATTTTATCCCACCTGAACTCTCTACTTTCTTTAAAAACAATAATTGAAATACTTACGAGATGAGGTTTTATTGGAACATGTAGTATTGGTGAAAGCTTTAAATTGATTTTACGAGATGTGGTTTTGTTGGAACTGCTTAAGAGATGTGATTTTACGAGATGTGATTTTTTTGCAACAGGTAGTATTGCTTACTAGATGTGGTTTTATTTGTTTTAAGAGATCAAGTCAGTTTTCCATAATCTCACTGTGTATAAGTGATTCAAATGAATATCTTCTTTTTCGTTAGCCAATCCTTTCTTTTTAACAAGTTGATACATATCCAGAGCTCAAGTCAGTTCTTTAGTTGTTGTTGTTTTTCGCTCAATACAACAATATTGGGTACATGTGAATGGCGATTTGATGGTAGTAGGGGTGGGTTAATATTTGCGGATTATTGTTTATTGTATTCATATTTTCTTAGACATGAAAAACAAAGAGTATTATGTTCTTATTTTATTTATATTTCTACATTTTACTTCTTCTTCTTCTTTGAGTACTTCATATTTTGTCTGCATGTTGCGTTAGTGTGTGGTATGATAGAAGTCAAGATTGATCAAAAAGGATTATTATTAGTTTTTAGTTGATCGTCACACCTTCAGGCACGGGCATAACCAATGCATTCTTTGAAATTTATTTTAATTTTTTGTTATGAAAAAATTTCGCACATTGTATTTCTTTTTGTATATTTGTGTATTTATTGGCTCCACATTTAAAGTCAAGTATATAAAGACAATTAAAATGGATTGTCTTTGGCAATTTAATCTATTGCTTTAATCGATACATTGTAATTGATTCGAAATTGACATTTATATAGATGTGTTATGTTCAATTTAAAATTTGATTTAAAAAACCCTTAAATCATCACGTTAAAAGTTAATTTTTTAAAAATTAAACACTTATAAATTTAAATTTAGACACACTACGGTGACACGACATGAAAGTCAAAATAATCGGGAGTAAATTTTTCACCATGATATTTACATGGGTATGAATGTGCTGTAATCACAAACAATCGGGAGCAATTTTTTATTTATGTAATGTCTGTGATGGACTATTTGTATAGCTGAGTAGTTTTGATTTCTTAAACTTTCTAAATCGTGTACACATTATTGTGTCTAATAATAAACTCTATGATTACAAGTCTTAGTTGACGAAATTTTTCGAATTTGTAGTCGATAAAAAATACTTTGGCACATTGTGTGATTTACCATACATGTCACAAGAATGTGTTATAGTTTTTGCAAAGTTTGAACCATGTCTTCAGGCACTAGAAACACTTATACATGAATGTTGATGAGTTGGGAAATTCATTTATTGACAACTTCATCACACCAATGTTAATCATTATTTTGTTTTTCTTATATATAAAGTTACAATTGGGAAACGATATATAGATGTTTTGTTGGTTAACAATATTTTTGTCATTTTGTGATTACGTAATTTTTGCCATTTCGCGATTATGTACTTTGGAAATTTTCATCGTATGTTCAGGCACGGATATCAGCTAGTACGTATATATATCCCGGGACCATTTCTAAAGGTCTAAAATACCTAAACGAGACCATAAAGCCTCATGAAATGCATAGCAAATATTTTTATTCAACAAGTATATTTTTCAATTGTGTCGCACACCACATATCTATTATTCAATACACATGCAATTATTTTCTACCCCAATTATTTAACATGCAAAGTCAAACTCGCATAACATGAAATATTAATTAATTCATTCATTCTCAATCTAATTAATTAAATTCACTGATTTAATTTGATTCCTATAATTTTTATTTTATTCTAAAAATACAGGGTATTATATTCTCCCCCTAATAACGGAATTTTGTTCTCTGAATTCAAAACGTACATGGCTAGAAGAGTTCTGAATATTTCGCTCGCATATCATCCCCCCTCTCCCAATCCGATTCATCCTCTTTATGATGTCCCCACTGCACATGTACAAACGGAACAACATTAGATCAAAGTAGATGCTCCCTACCGTCTAGAATCGCTACAGGTGTCTCCTCGTAGGTAGCATCAGGCAAAAGCTCTATGTCATCAATATCAGTATGCTAGTAAGCTTCGTCTTTAAGTAAACTCCGTAATAAAGATATGTGAAAGATATCGTGCATCTGCTACAAGTGGTTCGGTAGTCCTATCCGATATGCTACAGGCCTAATCCTCTCAAGGATAGGTAATGAATTTTTTAACCATACAAACAAAAATATTTACTCAAAAGACAAACAAAAATCATTTGAATTTTTTATTAAGCCTAAATTACTAAAAGGGTAAAACACAAATGATAAACAAAAATCTTTTCGTATTTTTCATTTAATGCAAACAAAATTGAAAGAACTATAATACAAAGGATAAACAACAATCATAATTCTAGCATGTGATAAAGCATGAAGTATAGACTAGAACAATGATAAAGAAGCATACAATTAGCATGATAATTTAGCATGAAGTACAAAAGCTAAAGTATGAAAACAACTAACACATTCAATCTTTATATTTAGCAAGGGAGGAAGCACGTGAAAGTAAATGAGAATGAAAAATCCTATTTTGTAAAGCTATCAAGTCGGATCACCAAACCAAAACTAATGAAGAATGGTGATCACGGGGTGTAGGAATCTTGGATACCTCGTGTAACAACCCTCGCTTTTGAGATTCTATTTTATATTTAATCTGCTAATTATAGTGATTAATTAAAGATGTTGATTTGTGGAGTAGGTGTTAATTTAAGAAAGATAAGTTAATATCTACTATGATGTTGCAGATTTACCGTATGTAGAGGTGAATTTTCTTATGTTATGTTTTATTATGTCCTAAGAATTTAAAATAACGTTGGGCTTAAAATGGAACCGGAACCTAAACTGAATTATAAAATCTCCAAATGATAATTTGGAGGGTGCCATTAGTTCCGGGAGGTTTGAGATAGTCATATTGTATTTCTAGTTTCCGGGAACTTTTGACTAGTTGTAGTTTACATGAGTAGATGCGTATTATTTTACCGCACTTTAATCACTTAAGTTGGAATTTTAAGCATAAGCCACGATTTATGTCTTCAACTAAGTCACTATTCCCCTAATTACATTAGTAAACCTAGAAAAAGAAAGAGAAGAATAAATCTTGGGAGAAAGTGAGAGATTGAAGCTTGGGTGTTGATCTTGCCTATAATCTTCACCAAATCTGAAGTTACAACCTTGAGGCAAGTTTTTCTACTTGCTATTTTATGATTTAAGTAGAGTAATTTGCCTTGATAGTCATGGTTATGTATGGTTTATGGAAGTTAGGGTTTTTGGTTTGATTTATGGGCTTTAGATCTTTGGAAGTTATATTGATATGATTTGGAGGTAAATTATGGTTGGATTATGTATTTATGATCAGTTGGTAGCATTAAAGGATAGGGATTTGAGTTGGTTGAAGTTGGGTAGAGTTTGGAGTCAAAGACTCCATAAACAAAACTTGGAAATTCTGCAGAACCGAATCGATTCGGCCTGGACGAATCGATTCGGTGAGAGACAGTTTCCAAGCCTGGGTAGTACGAATCGGTTTGGCTTGTCCGAATCGATTCGGCAATTATGCAGAAACCCACTTTTCTTGGCCAAATCGATTCGGCTATTCCGAATCGATTCTCCTTTAAGAACCCAAATCGATTCGTCTAGTCCGAATCGATTCGGAAAGCCTATTTTCCTTTATTTTTCTTTTTAAATTTTACCCCTTATTCTTTAGGATTATGACCTAGGACCCTTCTTGTAAGAAGTAAAACTAGGATTTTAGAGTTCTAGTTGAGTTTGGACGTTACCCTATAGTTGAATGGGAACACTTGGGGTTAATTCAGGGGTATTTAAAATGATGCTTAGGTATCACTTTACTTTTAGGAAATTAGTTAAAGTTAGAGTTCTAAGCCCATATGTGGAGATGTTAGAAACCCTTTTTGAGGTGTATGAAACCTCGGGATTTGTTAGACTTTGGGGGACTGTTTGGACAATACTTCGGGACTTAAATATATGATGAAATTGAATAAGAAATATTCAAAGATAAATGTTTCAAGTAAATGAAACACATGAGATTCATGATAATAAAAATGGGATAAATTGGTAATTGTTAAATTACTTAAACACACCTCTCTAAATGCTATCATAAGGGAAGCTTGTGCATGAGGTGATGTCCCCTGACTATTGAATGCAGGCTGACTATAGTCCTCGGCCATATGCGGGTTTTGTGTATGTTTTTCTACGCTAGTGAGGTAATTCCGGGTGTGGTTATGACTCACTCGCAGGCATATGGCCATTTCCCGACGTGCGTTAGGTGCCCAGGTTGTCTTGTATAGATAGACCCTGGAAGATGATAGTCATTTAGGGGCGCGCCCAATGGGGAAGCTCGGAGTGGCGGTCTTAGAAACGTTATATGTATAAGAATATAACCTTTCTAACTCAAGTGGGACTTGAGGTACGTAACTGGACATAAGATATATGATGGTAATTATATTCCTGCTAAGGAATGGAAAATGATAAGGTATGGGAAGAAATGAGATTTAATTTAACTTCTTTTGTCAAATTTTATAATTGTTAGAATCGTATAATTGCATTAACCCATTTTATGGTTAGGTTGTTAGATTTTCATTCACATTACTATTGATTCATTGTCCATATCTATCATGTTTCTTACTCTTCTGGGAATCAAATATAAATCGGGCCCTGACCCGTTCATCTTTCTATGTTGTGCATATTGTAATATCCGCTCAGGTGCTCCTCCGCAAGGGCGCCTGTTGTGAATTTCCATTCTTATGATTTGACGAGCTGTATGACCTTGCGGATGATTACAGGATGTTGTTAGACGCCCTTTTTCTTTTTGGAATCTAGTTATGATCGGGTCATTCGGGCTAGTGGCCCATTTATTGTAATTGTTGATGGATGTAGTATGTATCATATATAACATTATGCTGTAACTGTGGACCGACAGATTATTCGGTTCTTTAACTGTATATTGTTTTGGTTAACTATTTATGTGTTCTATGGAAATTCCACTTTTGTCAGATTTGGGTTGTTTAATTTATTTCTTAAATCTTTCTTTTAAATCAAAATTTTGACAACCTGCTATCTGATTTATGGAGTGGCTTGCCTATATACCTAATTATTTTTATGATGCTGAGGATGATATCCATCCATGATTCCGTTATGTCGAGGTATCGAGCTGGCCACCCCTTATTTCGGAGAGCGGGTTGTCACAGATGGTATCAGAGCGTCAGATTCTAGAGTCTTTTGGATCTTGTGTACTTGTCACGTTCTACCGTAGCGTTCTTTGACATAGAGCCTAATGTTAGGACTACTTGTTGTTTATGCTTACGATCTTCTGCAACTATAGATTGTTTTGAGTGAAATTCTAACTCTATTGTTCTCTCTCGCAGATGCCACCTAAAAGAGGTCGCCTGGTGAGTTGCAATAGGATCTTAGATGAGGATGTTGGTCCTCCTCCGCCGCCACAAGGAACATTTAATGCCGCGGATGTGGCGAATATAGTGGCTCAAGCCGTTAATGCGGCCATGACAGCAGTGACCCAGCAAGCACCACAGGCTCAGCAGAGAGCGCCAGATGCCCAAGTTCCTACTGGACCTTCTCCGTGGGAGAGAGCTAGGGAATCTTTTCTGAAGGGTCAGCCCCCGGAATTCGACGGGAGCTCGGATGTTATAAAGGCGAATCAATGGAAGAAGGATATTCAACGCCATCTACGTATGGTGGAGTGTGGTGAGGATAGAAAACAAGTCCTTGCTACTTTTAAATTGGTTGGTGCCGCATTACACTGGTGGGAGTATGTGACTACGCCAGAACAAAGGGATACAATGTCCATCTCTGAATTCTGGGTTTTATTTGATCGTAAGTATTTTCCTCCCGCAATTCAAGGGGAGATGATAAGGAGATTGCAGGAACTTGTACAAGGGGAGAGGTCAGTAGCAGAATATGAGGAGGAATTCACCCAGTTAGCAAGCTTCGTACCGGATGAAGTGACTCCCGAAGAAAAGAAAGTTTCAAAGTTTTTGAGAGGGTTGAACTGGAGGATCCGGCAACACTTGCTGGGTAATCCTGCTTTACAGACTTTTGGGGAAGTGATGAATGCAGCTCTATTGCATTGCCAAGAGCATAGACTCTTTTTGCAAAGTGGAAAGAAGACCTCCGTAGTGGGACAAGGTGGGAGGCCGGGAGGTGGTGGGATTGGAGGAGGAGTCTTTCCCTCGTCCCAACCTTCGGGCAGTAAACAGAAAGAAAAGGATCCCCAACAGGGGGACTCGTCTAAGAGGCAGCGTTTTGGTGGATTTAATAGGGGGAACCAAAATAATAGACAAGGTCAGGGTGCCCCACAACAGCAAGCTGGCCGTGGTGGTCAGGGAGGCAGAGGCCAGCAGGGCCAGGGTGTAAATCAGTTTAGAAACAATCGTGGTAGAAATGCCGAGAATATGATAAGCCGGTGTTTCCAATGCGGGGAAGCGGGTCACTATAAGAGGGAATGTCCTCAGTTGATCGGGGGGACAGTTTCCTCGAGCTCCACAGCAGCCGTATGTTCAATTCCCTCCACAGGTACCTAACCCAGTTGTTCCTCCACGACAGGGTCAGTTACAATATGGTAAGGTCTACCATATTCAGGATGTTGTGCTTCCTCCAGCTCCGCCTGCACCGCCAGCCATTGAGGGTAAGTTCCTTATTCAGGGACATATGGGTCGTGTTTTATTTGATACCGGTGCAACACATTCGTTTATTTCTAGGAGCTTTGATCAGACCACTGAGTTGATTAAATCTGCCGAAAGAACTTTTACTAGTGTGGAATCCTTTATGGGTGATGGTTCACTCATCTTCTTTGTTTGTAAAAATATAGAAATCTCTCTCGGTAACTTATGTTTTGAGGCCGATTTACTCGTCCTGGATATGGTCGGGTATGACTTGATTTTGGGTATGGATTGGCTGATGAAATATCATGCTATTGTAAATTACTACGGGAAGAGTATAGTCTTCACCGTGCCGGGACAAGAAATGTTCCTGGTAGTTTTACCTCGTTTAGAGGGGAGTACTTGTACTTATTTGCATTGCATTGCCGAGGAGACTTCTAGGGGTGTAGTCCTTGCTTGGGATTCCATTCCAGTTGTGAAAGACTTTGAGGATGTTTTCCGAGAGATACCGGGTTTACCTCCTAGCCGAGAGATTGAATTTGTGATTGATTTAGCTCCAGGAACGAGGCCTATTGCGAGGGCTCCATACCGAATGGCTCCTATTGAAATGAGGGAGCTAAGAGATCAAATTCAAAAGTTATTGGATCAGGGATTTATACGGCGTAGTACATCGCAATGGGGTGCTCCAGTGTTGTTTGTTAAGAAAAGAGATGGTTCTCTCCGGTTATGTGTGAACTATAGAGAATTGAATAAGGTCACCATTCGGAATAAATACCCTTTACCTCGTATCGACGACTTGTTTGATCAACTTCGAGGAGCGATGTACTTCTCTAAGATCGATTTGAGGACGGGGTATCATCAATTGAGGATACGAGAGGAGGACGTGTCCAAGACTGCTTTTCTTACGAGGTACGAATCCTATGAATTTTTGGTTATGCCCTTTGGACTAACCAATGCCCCTGCTGTATTTATGGATCTCATGAATAGGGTCTTTCGGGATTTCCTGGACCAATTTGTCATTGTGTTCATCGATGACATTTTAGTCTATTCTCGAACGGAGTCTGATCATGCTATGCATTTGAGGTTGGTCCTACAGAGACTACGGGACCATCAACTGTATGCTAAGTTCGATAAGTCTGGCTTTTGGTTGCAGAAAGTATAGTTTTTGGGTCATGTGGTGACGTCCCAGGGTGTATCAGTGGATCCAGGCAAGGTAGCTGCGGTGAGGGAGTGGGGTCAACCCACGACACCTACCGAAGTTCGTAGTTTTCTGGGATTGGCGGGTTATTACCGTCGGTTCATCAAGGGCTTCTCTAAGATTGCTAGCCCTTTGACCAACTTGACCCGGAAAAGGGTGAGCTTTATTTGGGATGATTCTTGCCAAGCTGCATTTGATGAACTTAAAGATAGATTGACTTCGGCTTCGGTCCTTGCTTTGCCAAAACCAGGATTGGAATATCTAGTCTTCATTGATGCATCTCTTCAAGGATTGGGAGGTGTACTTCAGCAAGAGAGACGGGCTATCGCTTATGCTTCCCGTAAGTTGAAGCCCCATGAAAGAAACTATCCGGTGCATGACCTAGAACTAGCCGCAGTTGTTTTTGCTTTGAAAATATGGAGGCATTATCTCTTGGGAGAGAAGTTTAGTCTTTTCACGGACCACAAATCGCTGCAATATTTATTTTCACAGAAGGACTTGAATATGAGACAGCGCCGATGGTTAGAGTTCGTGAAAGATTATCAATTTGATATTCATTATCATCCGGGTAAGGCCAACGTGGTAGCGGTTGCCTTGAGTAGGAAGCCTAATGGAGAATTAGCTGAGGTTTGGAAAGCTAAATGGAAGGAACTCAGTCAGGAGGATGCGATGGTGAGAGCATTCATGTCGGTAATGACTGTTACTCCTACCATTTTGTCAAGGGTGGTAGAAGCTCAAGGAAGGGATAAGGAGTGTCAAGACCATATTCGTCAATTACTGTCCGAGGGAGCAGAGTCCTACTCGATTGGTTCCGAGGGTGGGTTACGCTTCCATGGAAGACTCATCGTTCCGGAGGAAGGAGATTTGAGGCGGGCAGTGATGGCCGAATCTCATGGGTCTAGGTTTACGGTTTATCCTAGTGGGGACAAAATGTATCAGGATATGCGCCGTCAATATTGGTGGTCGGGTATAAAGAGGGATATTTCGGAATTTGTGTCCCAATGCACTAATTGTCAACTGGTCAAGATTGATCATTAGAAGCCGATAGGTTTATTGCAACCGCTAGAGATCCCCATGTGGAAATGGGAAAGTATATCGATGGATTTTATCACGGGCTTGCCGAGATCACAAAGAGGGTGTGATTCTATTTGGGTAATTATCGACCGATTGACAAAGCACTACACCAAAACTGGCGATTGGTCACGGCCAAAATCCCTGACCAAAACTGTGGGTCGCGGACTTCGGCCGTGACCATTTTCGTGGGTCGCGGCCCAAGTCCGTGACCAAAAAATGGTCACGGCCAAGAGGGGTCACGGCAGATGGTCGCGGACTTTGGCCGTGACCCATGCCGTAATGGGTCGCGGCCCTAATCCGTGACCCATAACCGTGACAAATTGGTCGCGGCCAAAGTCCGCGACCTACGTCCGTGACAAAAAAAATAAAAATAAATTGGTCGCGGCCCTTATCCGTGACCCACAACCGTGACAAATTGGTCGCGGCCAAAGTCCGCGACCCACGCCCGTGACAAAAAAAATTAAAAAAAATTGGTCGCGGCGAAAGTCCGCGACCCACGTGCGTGACCAAAAAAAATTAAAAAAATTGGTCGCGGCCCTAGTCCGCGACCCATAACCGTGACAAAAAAATAAAAAAAATGGTCGCGGACTTTGGCCGCGACCATTTTTAAGCGCGACAAAAAAAAATAAAAATAGTCATGGACAAAGTCCATGACCATATTTATCTATAATTTAAAAAAATGAATTTATTTTTTGTCCAATCCTAATGTTCCAAACAGAAGAGTTCTTAGCTGCACCTCTAATGTTCCAAACAAGAGAGTTGATCATTGAGAAATTGAGGGGAGAAATTTAGTGGTACCTTTATCTACTGATCGAGTAAGCCTTTTAAATAGAGGATCTTGCATTTTTCTTTGTTTACCTTTGACTTTGATAGGCTCTTCTGAATGTTTTTCCATGACTAGTTCCTTAGTCAACTGCTGCTTCAAGGAGAGTTTCTTATCAATCAATCTTGAAAAAAGTTAGAGTTCCTCGATGAAAGGCAGGTGGTGAGCATATTCATCTTCTACATCTGTGAGATATAATGACTCAGTTGCTTGGTTCTTTTTATATTTTGGAATAACTGTTCCTTTAGGGGATAAAGAAAATTCTTCAACAACTTGCACATCTTCTCTATTCAGGACTTTATCTTGAATTTTATTTAGGTGGACTTGAATCTTGATGGATGTCTTCTACCATTTAGTGTTATTCCATTCCTATACTGGTAGGCTATTTGGGTTCTCTTTTTGACTCACCTTGTTACACAAAGCCTTGTTAATTATGGTTTCTTCCTCAATTTTTTCCTCAGTCTTGTCTTCTTCAAAGCCCTCTCCATTACTTTTCTCTGCTAAAATCCTTCTCATTGGAAAGGGCAGTGTTCAGGTTGCATAGTTTCTCAATCTTGCCCTTTGTCTTCTCCTTTTCTAAATAACCATCATGTCTTGCTTCTTCCATGTTTTCCTCTATGCTAACTATTGCAGTATTTTGGGTAGGTTATATGATTTTCTTTTCATACCACTGAATAACTTTCTTTGGCCTCACATTATGTCCATTATTTGGGTTATAATCAAGATTCTGAATCAAAAAAATGCAAGTTTCCTCATCATGTCCTTTCCTAGAGCAATTATTACAATATTTCGATTTATTTTCTTCAATTACCTCATGCTAGAACCCCTTATTACCACAACCAATCCAAACTCTATTTGGAAATTTTTTTTGTAAAGTCTACTTCAACAGACACATGGGAAATGCTAGGTCTATTGATCTCCAGAGTTGAAGAGTGAAGGTTTAAGGGTTTACCTATAAGCTGAGCTATTGAAAAAAGGGATGATTTTGATAAAAATGAATGGGAAGTTGTGGAAGGAAATCCAAATTGATGATATACTTATCTCGTTATCAGATCAGAATTCAAGAGTCCATTTGAAAATCCTCATTGGAAAGTGACCAACATACCAGGTATCACACAACCACATTCAAGAATTATCTTCATCAGAGTTTAATCGAATGAGGACGTGTTTGTTATCAATAAGTCCAATATTGAAAGAAGTTTTTGAGGTAGAAGGTCTGAAAAACCTATTGTATGACTTCCAACGATAACCTACCAGGAGAGAACTTTCCCACTAGAGCATGCTTGAAAGTTTTTGAGAGGATATCAATGTCTTTATTGAAGACTAGGCAGAAGTGAAGGCCAAACACCATAAATTGAGGATTAATTTATGTGGTTGTTTTACGTTTTCACCCCTCGATGGCATGTTTTTATGCTTAAGTCTAATTTTTTGCAAATTTACGTCGTACACTCAAATCGCGAGTCCCGTGACTACGCGGTCTGTTCCTATGAGTCGCATTGGTCCCGTGCGAGGTGTTTGTGACTCTTACGGGACCGTTTGGTGTTTGTTTTAGGTTTTCATCCTTCGATGGCATGTTTTTATGCTTAAATCTAACTTTTTGCAAATTTACGTCGTACACTCAAACCGGGAGCCCCGTGACTACACGGTCTGTTCCTACGATTTACATTGATTCCGCGCGAGATGTTTGTGACTCTTACGGGACCGTTTTGTGGCTGTTTTACATTTTCACCATTTGATGGCATGTTTTTATGCTTAAGTCTAATTTTTTACAAATTTACGTCGCACACTCAAATCGGGAGCGCCGTGACTACACGGTCAGTTCCTACGATTCACATTGGTCCCGTGCGAGGTGTTCGTGACTCTTAAGGGTACGTTTTGTGGCTGTTTTACGTTTTCACCCTTCGATGGCATGTTTTTATGCTAAAGTCTAATTTTTTACAAATTTACGTCTTACACTCTAACCGGGAGCGCCGTGATTACGCGGTCGGTTCCTACTAGTTACATTGGTCCCGTGCGAGCTGTTCGTGACTCTTATGGGACCGTTTTAAGGTTGTTTTATGTTTTCACCCTTCGATGGCATGCAGGTCTAACTTTTTGTAAATTTATGTCGTACACTCAAACCGGGAACCCCGTGACTACGTCGTCGGTTCCTACAAGTCACATTGGTCCCGTACGAGGTGTTCGTGACTCTTACCCGACCGTTTAGTGTCTATTTTATATTTTCACCCTTCGATGGCATGTTTTTATGCTCAAGTCTAATTTTTTGCAAATTTGCATCGTACACTCAACTCGGAAGTCCCGTTACTATGCGGTCGGTTCCTACGAGTCACATTGGTCCCGTGCGAGGTGTTCATGACTCTTACGAAACCGTTTTGTGCTTGTTGTACGTTTTCACCCTTCGATGGCATTTTTTATGCTCAAGTTTAATTTTTTAGCAAATTTACGCTGTACACTCTAACCGGGAGCCCCGTGACTACGCGGTCAGTTCCTATAAGTTATATTAGTCCCGTGCGAGGTGTTCGTGACTCTTACGAGACCGTTTTAAGGATGTTTTACATTTTCACCCTTCGATGGCATGTTTTTTATGCTTAAGTCTAATTTTTTACAAATTTACGTCGTACACTCAAACCGGGAGCCCCGTGACTACGCGGTCGCTTCCTACGAGTCACATTGGTCCCGTGCGAGGGGTTCGTGACTCTTACGGGACCGTTTAAAGGCTGTTTTACGTTTTCACCCTTTGATGGCATGTTTTTATGCTTAAGTCTATTTTTTATCAAATTTCCGTCATACACTCAAACCGGGAGTCCCGTGACTACGCGGTTGATTCCTACGAGTCACATTGGTCCCGTGCGAGGTGTTCGTGACTCTTACGGGACCGTTTTGTGTTTGTTTTACGTTTTCACCCTTTGATGGCATGTTTTTATGCTTTAAGTCTAATTTTTTTTCAAATTTACGTCGTACAGTCCAACCGGAAGCCTCGCAACTATGCGGTCGGTTCCTACGAGTTACATTGGTCCCGTGCGAGGTGTTTGTGACTCTTACCGGACCGTTTTAAGGCTGTTTTACATTTTCACCCTTCGATGGCATGTTTTTATGCTTAAGTTTATTTTTTTGCAAATTTACACCGTACACTCACCCGGGAGCCCCGTGACTACGCGGTCGGTTCCTACGAGTCACATTGGTCCCGTGCGAGGTGTTCGTGACTCTTACCAGACCATATTGTGGTTGTTTTACGTTTTCACCCCTCGATGGCATGTTTTTCTGCTTAAGTCTAATTTTTTGCAAATTTACGTCGTACACTCAAATCGCGAGTCCCGTGACTACGCGGTCTGTTCCTATGAGTCGCATTGGTCCCGTGCGAGGTGTTCGTGACTCTTACGGGACCGTTTGGTGTTTGTTTTAGGTTTTCATCCTTCGATGGCATGTTTTTGTGCTTAAATCTAACTTTTTGCAAATTTACGTCGTACACTCAAACCGGGAGCCCCGTGACTACACGGTCTGTTCCTGCGATTTACATTGATTCCGCGAGGTGTTTGTGACTCTTACGGGACCGTTTTGTGGTTATTTTACATTTTCACCATTTGATGGCATGTTTTTATGCTTAAGTCTAATTTTTTACAAATTTACGTCGCACACTCAAACCGGGAGAGCCGTGACTACACGGTCAGTTCCTACGAGTTACATTGGTCCCGTGCGAGGTGTTCGTGACTCTTACGGGACTGTTTTAAGGCTGTTTTACATTTTCACCCTTCGATGGCATGTTTTTTATGCTTAAGTCTAATTTTTTACAAATTTACATCGTACACTCAAATCGGAAGCCCCGTGACTACGCGGTCGGTTCCTACGAGTCACATTGGTCCCATGCGAGGGGTTCGTGACTCTTACGGGACCGTTTAAAGGCTGTTTTATGTTTTCACCATTTGATGGCATGTTTTATGGTTAAGTCTAGTTTTTATCAAATTTCCGTCATACACTCAAACCGGGAGCCCCGTGACTACGCGGTTGATTCCTATGAGACACATTGGTCCCGTGCGAGGTGTTCGTGACTCTTACGGGACCGTTTTGTGTTTGTTTTACGTTTTCACCCTTTGATGGCATGTTTTTATGCTTTAAGTCTAATTTTTTTTCAAATTTACGTCGTACACTCCAACCGGGAGCCTCGTGACTATGCGGTCGGTTCCTACTAGTTACATTGGTCCCGTGCGAGGTGTTCGTGACTCTTACCAGACCGTTTTGTGGTTGTTTTACGTTTTCACCCGTCGATGGCATGTTTTTATGCTTAAATCTAAATTTTTGGAAATTTGCGTCGTATACTCAAACCGGGAGCCCGTGACTATGCGATTGGTTCCTATGAGTCACATTGGTCCTGCGCGACAAGTGAATAAGATGAGCGGTCACAAATTGCAAACCCAAGAATAACTTTCGAACCATGACTAATTTTTATTCCCATTCTCACCTCTCCTATTCATCTCGGACTAATTTTTATTCCCATTTTCACATCTCTCCTATTCTCAAACCGGGAGTCCCGTGGCTGCGCGCTCAGTTCCTATGAGTTACATTGGTCCCGTGAGAGGTGTTGGTGCCTCTCACAGGCTCGTACGAGGGTTGTTCAGGAGTTGTTTTGGATTTTCACCCTCTAAAATATTTTCAACATATTATCCAACAATCAAACCAATAATTATCCCGTACTCCTTCTAATTATCACATATTCCTTCAAACATACTATCCAACAACAAGCCAACAACCAATAATTATCCCGTACTCCTTCTATCATCTAAAAGATTTAATAAATAATGCATATCAATTATATAACTACTTTAGTTAAAGTAAAGAGTACCTGGTGTGTAATGAAGAACTGGTATGTAATGAAGAAGTGGTATCTAATTGGTTAGGTCTGCAATACGTAAATAATGTAGTTATGATTATTACGCCGCCATTTGAAGGTTTTAAAATACATATTCAATCAAGTTGATCACAAAAAATTTCAAACTAAAACAGAACTGTATAAAATCAACATAACTATAGCATACATGTCAAGTTAAAATATGAATGAACAGAATTAAGTTGTATTGTTCCATGTCAAGTTGTAGCCTCATAATATCTTGACGTAAACGTAAAAAAATGCACATTAATCGCAAGATATATGATATAATTTTTCATAGGCAAATCAAGAACACACCCAACAAATTTAATAACATGTACATTTATCGACACTAGTATAAATTCAATAAATACAACATAGTATCCAACAACCAAGCCAACAATATCTCACTATAGTAATGTGCACACGTGTTTGCGACTCTTATGTCAAAAAAATTTCATTTAATTATATTTTGTCAAAAAAAAACAAGACAAGCATATTTTGTCAAAAAAATACACACACATACAATCTAGGGTTTATTGACATAATCTATACATACACACACATACAATCTAAGGTTTACTTAAACCCTAACTTTTTTTGACATAAATCTATGCATACATATAACCAACAATAAGGCGGTTGTAATTTTTTTTACTTATTATATAAACATTTAATTATATTTTGTCAAAAAAATATAATGTCTAGAGTTTTGAATAATATTTTGTCAAAAAAAATACACATATACAATCTAGGGTTTATTGACATAATTTATACATACACACATACATACACACACATAATGTCTAAAGTTTTGAATACTATTTTGTAAAAAAAATACACACATACAATCTAGGGTTTATTGTCGTAATCTATACACACACACATACAATCTAGGGTTTATTTTTGTAATCTCTACACACACACATATACACACAAATAGCTGCCACAAATCATAACAAATCTAAATTCACACACACACATACACCCACATATACATACACACACACACATACACTCGCATACACACATAGCTGCCACAAATCAAAACAAATCGAAATGCACACACATATACACACATACCTTTCACGATTCTTAGATGAAATCAACAAAAAACCCAAATAGACGAAATCCCAAATCGCCCAAATCGTCCAAACTTAACCGCGAATGGTAGAAATTTGAGTAGCGTTGTAAGTAAATCATCTTTAAATATGTTGACCTGGTCACGGCCTACAGCCGTGACCCAACCTCCGCGACCAATTAGTTATCCCCTGACCACTGGTCATGGCCCTAGGCCGTGACCCACCATGCTCAACCAACAGTCCACCATGAGCGACCAAACCCCCTTCGAATGAGGTATGGTCACGGTCTCAAACCGTGACCCACTTCAAAAATTGGTTTCGGCCTCCAGCCCTGACCACCATGTGCGACTAACAGCCCTTCAAATGAGGTATGGTCACGGCCCCAAGCCGTGACCCACTTCAAAATTTGGTTTCGGCCCCTAGCCGTGACCCCATTTGCGCGACCAAATTTTTTTTTATGAGGTGGTCACGGTCCAAGTCCGTGACCCATCCGCGACCAAGTTGGAGGGAATTTTGGCGGGGTTTTGGCGCCAATATGGTCACACCTTGGCTCACGACCAAAGTCCGTGACGCACAGTGGTCGCGGACTTGGGCCGTGACCACTTCCAAAGCATCCATGGCTCAGTGTAAAAATGGAAATGGTCACGCCAAAAATTGAGTTGGTCACGGCCCAAGTCCGCGACTAGCTGGTCGCGGACTTGGGCCGTGACCAACTGGGCGTGACCATTCGCAGGATTTGGTGTAGTGAAGTCGGCACACTTCCTACCTATGCGGACAGATTATGACACCGCTCGATATGCTCGCTTATTCATCGAGGAGGTGGTGAGACTCCATGGGGTGCCTTTGAATATAGTCTCCGACAGAGACAAAATTTTTGTTTCCCACTTTTGGAGGAGTTTCCAAGAAGCGATGGGACCGAATTGAGGTTAAGCACTTCATACCGTCCTCAAACAGACGGCCAAACTAAAAGGGTAAATCAAATGTTGGAGGATATGCTTCGCATGTGTATGCTTGACTTCAAAGGTGGTTGGGAACAATATCTCCCATTGGTTGAGTTTGCGTATAACAACTCTTACCAATTCACTATTGGAATGGCACCTTATGAGGCTTTGTATGGAAGGCCGTGTAAATCACCCGCTTGTTGGATGGAAGTGGGTGATAATAAATTTCTTGGGCCTGAAATGATCCAAGATACTTCCTCGAAGATTGAGTTGATTCGAAATCTCATTCGGATAGCCCAAGATCGTCAAAAAGCTATGCCGATGTTGGTCGTCGACACATGGAATTGGAGGTTGGGGACCAAGTTTTGGTTAGAGTGTCGCCCATGAAAGGGATAAAGCGTTTCGGTAAAAAGGGGAAACTTGCGCCGCGCTTCGTTGGACCATTTCCAGTTATTGCAAAGGTGGGTCCCGTGGCATATCAACTCGCTTTACCGGAACCATTGAAACAAATTCATGATGTGTTCCATGTTTCCTCCCTAAAGAAGTTTAGGAGGTGTGAAGGTGCACTATGGCACATTCCATTTGAGGATATTGATTTGCAACCCGATGTTTCATATGAAGAACAACCGGTTGCAATATTAGAGCACGGGGGAGCGTAGATTGAGATCTCGTGTCTTGCCCTTGGTGCGGGTTCAATGGAGTCACCATAATGCTAAGGAATCTACGTGGGAGTGCGAGAAGGACATGCGGGAGAAATATCCGCATCTCTTTATACGAGGTATGCTTGAATTTTGGGGACAAAATTCTCATAAGGGGGGAAGTATGTAACAACCCTCGCTTTTGAGATTCTATTTTATATTTAATCTGCTAATTACAGTGATTAATTAAAGATGTTGATTTGTGGAGTAGGTATTAATTTAAGAAAGATAAGTTAATATCTACTATGATGTTGCATATTTACCGTATGTAGAGGTGAACTTTGCTATGTTATGTTTTATTATGTCCTAAGAATTTAAAATAACGTTGGGCTTAAAATGGAACCAGAACCTAAACTGAATTATAAAATCTCCAAATGATAATTTGGAGGGTGCCATTAGTTCCGGGAGGTTTGAGATAGTCAAATTGGGTGCCATATTGTATTTCTAGTTTCCGGGCACTTTTGACTAGTTGTAGTTTACATGAGTAGATGCGTATTATTTTACCGCACTTTAATCACTTAAGTTGGAATTTTAAGCATAAGCCACGATTTATGTCTTCAACTAAGTCACTATTCCCCTAATTACATTAGTAAACCTAGAAAAAGAAAGAGAAGAAGAAAGCTTGGGAGAAAGTGAGAGATTGAAGCTTGGGTGTTGATCTTGCCTACAATCTTCACCAAATCTGAAGTTACAACCTTGAGGCAAGTTTTTCTACTTGCTATTTTATGATTTAAGTAGAGTAATTTGCATTGATAGTCATGGTTATGTATGGTTTATGGAAGTTAGGGTTTTTGGTTTGATTTATGGGCTTTAGATCTTTGGAAGTTATATTGATATGATTTGGAGGTAAATTATGGTTGGATGATGTATTTATGATCAGTTGGTAGCATTAAAGGATAGGGATTTGAGTTGAATGAAGTTGGGTAGAGTTTGGAGTCAAAGACTCCATAAACAAAACTTGGAAATTCTGCAGAACCGAATCGATTCGGCCTGGACGAATCGATTCAGTGAGAGACAGTTTCCAAGCCTGGGTAGTCCGAATCGGTTTGGCTCGTCCGAATCGATTCGGCAATTATGCAGAAACCCACTTTTCTTGGCCAAATCGATTCGGCTATTCCGAATCGATTCGCCTTTAAGAACCCAAATCGATTCGGCTAGTCCGAATCGATTCGTAAAGCCTATTTTCCTTTATTTTTCTTTTTAAATTTTACCCCTTATTCTTTAGGATTATTACCTAGGACCCTTCTTGTAAGAAGTAAAACTAGGATTTTAGAGTTCTAGTTGAGTTTGGACGTTACCCTATAGTTGAATGGGAACACTTGGGGGGTTAATTCAGGGGTATTTAAAATGATGCTTAGGTATCACTTTACTTTTAGGAAATTAGTTAAAGTTAGAGTTCTAAGCCCATATATGGAGATGTTACAAAACCCTTTTTGAGGTGTATGAAACCTCGGGATTTGTTAGACTTTGGGGGACTGTTTGGACAATACTTCGGGACTTAAATATATGATGAAATTGAATAAGAAATATTCAAAGATAAATGTTTCAAGTAAATGAAACACATGAGATTCATGATAATGAAAATGGGATAAATTGGTAATTGTTAAATTACTTAAACACACCTCTCTAAATGCTATCATAAGGGAAGCTCGTGCATGAGGTGATGTACCCTGACTATTGAATGCAGGCTGACTATAGTCCTCAACCATATGCGGGTTTTGTGTATGTTTTTCTAGCGCTAGTGAGGTAATTCCGAGTGTGGTTATGACTCACTCGCAGGCATATGACCACTTCCCGACGTGCGTTAGGTGCCCAGGTTGTCTTGTATAGATAGGCCCTGGAAGATGATAGTCATTTAGGGGCGCGCCATGTGGGGAAACTCGGAGGGGCGGTCTTAGAAACGTTATATGTATAAGAATATAACCTTTCTAACTCAAGTGGGACTTGGGGTACGTAAATTGCCATAAGATATGTGATGGTAATTATATTCCTGCTAAGGAATGGAAAATGATAAGGTATGGGAAGAAATGAGATTTAATTTAACTTCTTTTGTCAAATTTTATAATTGTTAGAATCGTATAATTGCATTAACCCATTTTATGGTTAGGTTGCTAGATTTTCATTCACATTATTATTTATTCATTGTCCATATCTATCATGTTTCTTACTCTTCTGGGAATCAGATATAAATCGGGCCCTGACCGTTCATCTTTCTATGTTGTGCATATTGTGATATCTGCTCAGGTGCTCCTCCGCAAGGGCGCCCGTTGTGAATTTCCATTCTTATGATTTGACGAGCTGTATGACCTTGAGGATGATTACAGGATGTTGTTAGACGCCCTCTTTCTTTTTGGAATCTAGTTATGATCGGGTCATTCGGGCTAGTGGCCCATATATTGTAATTGTTAATGGATGTAGTATGTATCATGTATAACATTGTGATGTAACTGTGGACCGACAGATTATTCGGTTCTTTTACTGTATATTGTTTTGGTTAACTATTTATGTATTCTATGGAAATTTCACTTTTGTTAGATTTGGGTTGTTTAATTTATTTCTTAAATCTTTCTTTTAAATCAAAATTTTGACAACCTGCTATCTGATTTATGGAGTGGCTTGCCTATATACCTAATTATTTTTATGATGTTGAGGATGATATCCATCCATGATTCCGTTATGTCGAGGTATCGGGCTGGCCACCCCTTATTTCGAAGAGCGGGTTATCACACCTCGGTTGCCTTACGTTGATATTTTCTAGTACCTTATTTAAGATCAAAGCAAATCTTCTTAAGATGACCTTTTCGACCAGAATGCGAGCACCTAAATACATGACGAAAATACTTACCTAAGGAATGATCTATAACATTGTTCCTAGAGGATTCTCATAAAAAAATGGTTTTGGCTTTAAGAGTTGACTCATTACAAGTATCGAAGCCTAAACCACAAGTGTCATTTTTAATTTGGACCGTTCCTAATATTTTATCTAGTTTCTCCGAACGACACTCCAAATCAAATTTGACTTTACTAGAGTCTTTTAGTTTATTTTCTAAGTTTAAAATGTGAGACTCTAATAAAATATTGCTCTCTTCAAATGCAAGAAGCTCATTTTTCAAGGATTCCATTAAACCTTTAAGGCTATCTCTCTCGCCTTCTACATATTCAAGCTTCTCACGAAGAGCTCTCTCACGCGTCCTAAGTTCTTCCACTAACGCACTCTCATCAATGACCTTGGCACGCTCTCTTAAACTAGCTTCTAACTTCAAATTTGCTCTTTTTAATTTAATAGATTCTTCATATAATTCTTGAAAAGAAATTTGAAGTTCACTCACATCAACCTCATTTTCACTTTCACTCTCTCTTTCTTCTCCACACTCACTACCATTTCTTTGGGATTCACAAATTATGACCTTGGAAGTATCATGTGTTAAAATTTCATCAATTAAGGAGTTCCCACTTTCTCTCACATTAATTGCCATAAAAGCCACAAAGTAGGGCTTAGTGGTGGAATCGGGTCCCTCTTCCTTATCACTATCACTATGGGTTGCATTATAGAAAATTAGTTGCTTATCCTCCCTCCTTAGTTTAGTGGGGAACTCTCTCGCCCTATGGCCATAAACCTCACAACCGTAACACCTAATTGACTCGTCCCTATTTAAATTTTCATTAAAAGTTTTAGGGATCTTCTCGGCTTTGTCATGCTTAGAATTTTCAAATTTCTTAAAATTATTTTTAAATTTATCTTTGTTAAATTTAAGAAATTTATGAAACTTGCTAGCAAACATAGCCATATCTTCCGAGTCATGCTCACTTTCATTTTCAACTAAATATATAGGTGGGACCACCCATTAACGACTGACAACCAAACCCTCTCATCTAGAGACCTAAGTGCCATTTTTTTACGCGCCTTCCAATATGCGTAGTTGGAACCATAAAAAACATGAAATTTTGAAAATGGAGAAAATTCCATTTTAGTTAAAAATATTTGAAGGGACCTTAACGCAGTAAATTAGCACTCCCGCTCAGATACCAATTTGCATGACCCCCAATTTCAAAAACATTCAAATTAATTTCCTATAAGTGCAGAATAGAGATGGTTCAACTAAACAACTACATAAACTAAAATTAAATTCTTCACAAATTAAAACTAAAGTAAAACAAATTTTATTTTCTCAAAATTAAAATTATACTAAAAATTAAATTTGTGAATTTTTACTTTAAGTCCAAAAATTCAATTCAACCCAAGTCCTAGGAATTTTCCTAATAAGATTAATTCATTTTTCTACATTAGGCCAAACCAAATTTTATCCAATAAAAATAATGACTTGAATTAAATTAATATTTACCCAAATTAAATTAGCACCAAATTAAATATTTCAATTTTATCTTTTTACTTAAACATGCATCTAATGTGATTTTGCAAAAGATAAAATAAACAAACTACTGCGCCGCGATGTACGAGGAAAAGCCCACAACGGGAAAAAATCTCGGACGACCCTAGTCTTAAGTCCACTAAGTATGGTTTATGTTTACAAGACAAAAGACTTATACAACTTGACTTGACTCCATCCAAGCCCCTGACGCGTCTTCTTATAACTACATCCTCCTAGACGATAATCTTGGAATCCACTAATGAAGCTTTAGGAATCCATTAACCACACACGGTGACTTTCACCGTATGAGAATGCTGCAGCCCAAAACAAAAACTTCTTCTTTGAGGGATGTAGAAGTAAACCCAAACTTCTTTTCTTTGGGGTGTAGAGAAAACCCGGTCCCAAACACTCTCCAAGCAAGATGTGTATATATGTAATACTTGGAATAAACAAATATGGGTGTAAACAAAAGTGTTTAAAAATTTTCTTGAAAAACATGAAATCTTTCATTGTGGAATTATGCTCACAAAAGTATCTCTTGGAGATTGTAGAATATGAAAAGTTAGTTTAAAATGGTTGGTTCCCTCACATCTTAATTTTGTCAAAAATTAGTGGGGAAAAAGTAGTGGGAATATGGAGAAAACTGCCAAAAACTGTCAAAAAATTGTTCTCGTCAAACTCGTTCGAACGACATTTTTGTTCGAAGTCGTTCGAACGAGTTTACTAACGATGTTCCAGTGAGAAAATGGAAATCTAGTTAGAATTCTCGTTCGAACGACCCGGGAATCTCGTTCGAACAAGATTCCAGTTTGTTCAAATGAATTTTTAGAAAATACAAAATTCTTTGTAAGCCCAAAACTTTTTATGAAAAGTTCTAAAAACTATTTTCTGAGTAAAACAAAGTCGTTAAAAATATTTATAAAAATTTATAAACTACACAAAATAAATTTCCAAGATCCTATATATATATATATATATAATGCATTTATACCTTAGGAGCATTCGAACCAATATTGTTGACGTAGAAACGAGGCACAATAAACCCGACATATGATGAAGTTTTATAATCTTGGTCACTACGTCTTCAACTAACACATCATAGGCTTGGATGGATACACTTGAACACTATCCTATAACTCAAATTTTTTTGTCCGAAATTGAGCCAACACTACATTAAGACTCAATCGGAGACTTGTGTCCGTACAAATCTCCCCATTTGGCTATTCCGGGACAAAAACCAAATAAAAATCCTAAAGGGTCGTCAAGCTCTACTAGACTAAAAAAATATCCCACCCAAAATAAAAATTACATAGCTTAACTCAATACCCAAGGATCAATATCTTTGCCGATGAAAGTTTCCATTTAGAAGAATTCCTTCACACTTAAGCAAACTATCAAATGCATAAGGAATAAGAATATTAAATACATATAAAGTAAATACTCCCCCTTAATTCTCCCCTTTATCAAATAAATTACCTACTTAGAAAGACGTCTCCCCCTAAGATAAATCTCCCAAACTAAGATACGATTACAGTAGGATTGGATACTCCCCCTATTATTCTCCCCCTTTTTTATTCATGAATAGACAGAGGATAAAAACTAATTTAAACACGATGAAGCTTAGAGTGATAAGAGAATGAAGGTATATGGGCAACAAAATCAAAACTAATCCATACAAATAATAACGGATACCAACGAAGAAGCAAAAAAATGATACCAATGTGTTACATAAGATACTAAGCATGTGATATCAACAACAATATGAAACACGATAGATTCAAATTATGAATTAGAAGCATAAATGGACTAGAAAGCGAGGCAAAGAAAAAACAATACCATATATATGTAGACAAAATTAATATCACTAACGCACATGCACATATATATAGGTATAGACACCACATATGACACAAAATACAATAATCTTTTCACACTCGTATGGCAAAAATGTGTCATATGGAAACGAAAGTGAAGGGGTGTGAACTAGTAACAATTAAATTTAGACCCAATCACTTAAAACATGCTCACGAAGTTCTCATTCGATTAAAAAAAATTTCACATTTGAATATAACATCATGTGAAAATATAGACTGAACTCAACGAACAAGAATACATAATGCATACAAGCCTAGAATGTTGATGATTCTACAAACCAATAGCGTCTTGACATTGAAAGTACAACTAGGATAAACGGACATTATGCAAATCGTTGATATACCATCCAAACTCTCTCAATTTAAGCATATTATTTTAATATTTTGAATGAATAAATCAACTAAACAAAATAGGCATTGGCAAAATATTTTATTTTAATGCCATTATTCTTTTAGGCCTTTGGACCACGTATTTCTTTTAGGTCCAAGCAAACGATGGCTTACTCGCAAAAGATGGTATTTCCTTTAGGATCCCTTCCCCGTGCATATATATATATATATATATATATATATATATAATATTTTATCATTTAATTCTCGCATGCAATCGATTTTAACATGCACTAGTCATCCTAGGTCACATAAGATGTAGACGACAAGATTGGTAGGAGAAAACTTCACAAAGCTCAAATATACATGTGAAGTTATAATTTCAAGAGAGCTCGTGCATGTGTGAATTGAGGCATATAAAAATAGAATCCATTATAGGAACACAAAATCCAACTAATCCATGTAAGCATGGTAAAGAACATATTAATGATTGACAATCTAAACCAAAAGTTCTAGCCACATGGAAGCAAAAAAGAAGGTATTCAAACACAAGTATATGCCACATAGAGTGTGTCAAACTAAAATACACACAGAAAAAAATCTTTTTCAGTTTTTTGAATTTTTTAACCAACCAAACAAAAATATTTACTCAAAAGACGAACAAAACTCATTTGAATTTTTTACTAAGCCTAAATTACTAAAAGGGTAAAACAAAAATGATAAACAAAATTTTTTCCGTATTTTTCATTTAATGCAAACTAAAATGAAAGAACTATAATACAAAAGATAAACAACAATCATAATTTTAGCAAGTGATCAAGCATGAAGTATAGACTACAACAATGATAAAGAAGCATTACTTTAGCATGAAATACAAAATCTAAAGTATGCAAACGACTAACACATTCAACCTTTAGATTTAGCAAGGGAGGAAGCATATGAAAGTAAATGATAATCAAAAATCCTATTTTGTAAATCTACCAAGTCGGATCTCCTAACCCAAACTAATGGAGAAAGATGATCACGGGGTGTAGGAATCTTGTCTACCTCGGTTGCCTTACGTTGGCATTTTCTGGGACCTTGTTTAAAATCAAAGAAAAACTTCATAAGATGACCTTTTCGACCACAATGTGAGCACCTAAAGACTCGGCAAAAAGACTTACCTAAGGAATGATCTATAACATTGTTCCTAGAGGATTCTCATAAAAAATGGTTTGGCTTTAAGAGTTGACTCATTACAAGTATCGAAGCCTAAACCAAAAATGTTATTTTCAATTTGAACCGTTCCTAATATTTTATCTAATTTCTTCGAAGGACACTCCAAATCAAATTTGACTTTACTGGAGTCTTTTAGTTTATTTTAAAAGTCTACAATGTGAGACTCTAATAAAACATTGCGCTCTTCAAACGCAAGAAGCTACTTTTTTAAGGATTCCATTAAACCTTTAGGGCTATCTCTCTCGCCTTCTACATAGTCAAGCTTCTCATGAAGAGCTCTCTCACTCGTCCTAAGGTCTTCCACTAACGCACTCTCATCAATGGCCTTGGCACGCTCTCTTAAACTAGCTTCTAACTTCAAATTTGTTCTTTTTAATTTAATAAATTCTTCATATAATTCTTGAAAAGCAATTTGAAGTTCACTCACATCAACATCATTTTCACTTTCACTCTCTCTTTCTTTTCCACTCTCACTACCATTTCTTTGGGATTCACAAATTATGACCTTAGAAGTGTCATGTGTTAAAATTTCATCAATTAAGGAGTGATCACTTTCGCTCACATGACTTGCTATAAAAGACACAAGGTTGGGCTTAGTGGGGGAATCGGGTCCCTCTTCCTTATCACTATCACTAAGGGTTGATTTGTAGGAAATTTGGGTGCTTACCCTCTCTCCTTAGTTTAATGGGGCACTCTCTCGCCCTATGGCCATAACCCTCACAACTGTAACACCTATTTGACTCGTTCCTGTTTAAATTTTCATTAAAAGTTTTAGGGATCTTCTCGGCTTTGTCATGCTTAGAATTTTCAAATTTCTTAAAATCATTTTTAAATTTATCTTTGTTAAATTTAAGAAATATATGAAACTTGCTAGCAAACATATCCATATCTTCCGAGTCACTCTCACTTTCACTCTCTACTACTTCTTTTTTCTCCTTTCGAGCTTTCAAAGCAACGCCATTATCTATTTTCTTTTTGATTTTAGAGGGAAACATGTCTAGTTCATACGTTTGTAAATCACCTACGAGCTCTTCTAATTTGGTAGAGGGTAAAATGGGTAAAGAATTTAATACGGTCACCTTAGGAATAAATCTATCCGGCAGGGACCTTAAAATTTTCTTTACTACTCGGTTGTCGGGTATTTTTTCTCTCAAATTAAAAGATGAATTAACTATATCGAAAATTCTAGCATAAAATTCATCAAATGTTTCTTTTCCATTCATTTTGATGGTTTCAAATTTAGTGGTGAGGTTTTGGAGTTTAGAAGCTTTTACGACACTAGTTTCTTCATGAGTGAGTAGTAAAATATCCCAAGCTTCTTTAGCAGTTTCACACACCATAATGCGTCGAAATTTATCCGGTGTGTCCGCGCTAAACAAGGCATTTAGATCTCGGGAATTAAAATTTGCAAGTTTAAATTCATTCTCAATCCATCTATCGGTGGGTTTGGGAACGCGTTCATTTTCAACTAAATATGTAGGTAGGAACCACCCGTTAACGACTGATAACCAAACCCTCTCATCTAGAGAACTAAGTGTCGATTCCATACGTGCTTTCCAATATGCGTAGTTGGAACCATCAAAAACAGGAAATTTTGAAAATGGAAAAAATTCCATTTTAGTCAAAATTATTTGAAAGGACCTTAACGCTATAAATTAGCGCTCCCACTCTGATACCAATTTGAAGGACCCCTAATTTGAAGGACCCCTAATTTAAACGCTATAAACAGTACACGTTATCAACCAAGCTAATAATTTATAAGTGTGGAAAGTCGGTAACCGAGCAAGCATCAGAAATGTAGCTCGAGATACTTCCATAACTAAATGATCCATACTTTCAAGCAAGCATCAAGCATGGAATATTAGGGGCTTCTGTTGATACAAAAAATTTCCCACTTACGTGGACCAATCAGAAATAGACATGTGTCATCCACAATGGAAATAATCCTAGTCATCAAGGCATAACCACCGACCAAGGCCTGGAATGCCAACCATCATACAGGAATGTCGACCAACACTAGGAAGCCCGACCAACAGTAGGGAGGCCGACCAGTAGTATCAGCGAAACGCCAACAACAAAAAAATTATGGATATTCTGTACTGATGTGAATGCCTAATTTATAAATGCATTTTGATTAAAAGAAAATCTAAGCACTTGTCGTTGTAAACGATTTTTGACCCAATGCAAAACACCAAAACTTTAACTACACATGTTTTATATGTATAGCGGCAATTTCGGATATCGAATCCACAGGTAATGATGTTTAAATACATATAAAACATGTGTAGTTAAAGTTTAGGTGTTTTGCATTGGGTCGGAAATCGTTTACAACGACAAGTGCTTCGATTTTCTTTTAATCAAAATGCATTTATAAATTAGGCAAGTATGTAAACTATGTTAAAAAAGTGTAAAAGATGATGGGAGAGTTGAAAGAATTATAGAAAAGTATGTAAACTGTGTTAAAAGAAGTAAACAAAAGTTAGAAATTATCTTCAACGCTTTGGCGCGTATAGCATAAATGATTACATAGATAAAATGCGAATCAAACAGGATTAATACACTTTTTAAACAATTATTAAGTTTGGAATGCCACTTCCCGAATGTTATGAAAGTTCACTAATAGTTCGGTGTCAAAGATAGTCCCGGAACCGCACTTTTGGTATTAAATACGATGTATACTTGATATACACCGTTAAAGTCCCTCGGTATGTTCTTGGTACTAATTAATCCCTCAAGATCCGGTCTTAAACTATCATATCATAGCGAAGCATCTACACGTCTGAAACGTGTCCAAAAATTACAACTTATATTATTTAAGGAAAAACAATTAAAACTAATTAACCGTGCTTTGTGTGTATGAGAAGAATTGCATAAGAATACGTGAAGAAACGGAGGATATTTAAAGAAGAAACTTGCATTAATTCGATAAAGAAATTACAAAAAAAAGGAGGAAAAAACTAAATTACACTACTCCTAAAGATGAAACTACAATAAAATGATTAGAGTGATGGTGTATCAAGGTCCTCTTTTTTTTGTGTGGGTGAAGGGCTTTAAATAGGGAGAATAAGGGCTTTGGATATTTTTGGTAGTTTACAACATTTTATTCTTTTAATAAACTAATAAAAAGGTTTTATGGGTGGGAATTAATTAAATATGGATGGTTGGCTAATGAATAATAGAGGTATGGGATAAAATAAAATAAAGGGTTTCTTTTTAGAAAAGAAATGAAAAAGAACTGAGAAGAAAAGGTGAATTATTGAAGAAAATATAAAGAAATATATATTCTGGGGTAAAAATGTAAATAACTAAAATTTGGGTACTGTAGCGCGTACTGTACCAGATGCCACGTGTCACGCCAGGATGGTGCGATGTGGTGCGATCAGATTTAATGTTGAATGTGTCTCTTTTAATCCATTAATTACATTTAAACCCCCAAAACTTCATAACTTCTTCACACGACCTCCAAATGACGAAACACAAAAACCTACATGACCCTCCTTCCAAGGTCGATAATATTTTCATGATGTTTGGGTCACGGGTGTTGACTTCGGGCGTTGACCCTGGGCCTTGACTTTGACTTTCTTCTAAATCCGATCTTTACGAGGCCATAACTTCTTCGTTTCAACTCCGATTGATACACCGTTTGAACCTAGGTGTCCCTTGATTCAAGACCTTCAATTTACATGTTTGGTTCGGGTCCGAAATGAGTCATTTGAATTTACCATTTTACCCCTGAAGGTGCGTTTGCGTCCGTTCTTCATCCGAAATGCATCCAGTCTTCGTCCTTAGCATAAAAAACCCTGTAAATACTCAAATAAACCTTGCGCAAGCGATTAACGATGAATAATTGAGGTTATACAGTAAATGAGTATACAGTATGAGTTTAACAAGCGTCAGACTACTTTATTGTGCCAAAAGAAAGGGAATAAAATGCAATATTTAGCATGAATCACACCCCCTAACTAACGTGTTGCTAGTCCCTAACATCTTAGTAAAAGATTTATTTCAAGCTGAATTTTGCAATTTATTCGAAAATAAGTATAAAAAAGATGGAGATCTATTTTCGCGGGATTCACAGTTGCATTTAGCTTATGGAACAAGACGTTAAACCCCTAGGTTACCCTAGTGGACGATTTTTGTCTCCTGAGAGTTTACAGTGATGATACTCACAAGCATCCAATTTTACTCCAAAAAGTTACCCATTTTTCTAAGCAAAATGTTTGAACATAATATTGAGTTTTAACAAGTAAATAGCAATGACTAGCATATTTCTCCACTAATTTATTTGTTATAAGTATTATGTTAAAGTAAATCATTAGATAACTATGTATTGACAAGTGTGCGTGTGCGTCACAAAATTTTCAAGCGATCTCATTTTTAGCTTATATAGACTCGATGATTATAATGGCGCGTACTGATTCAATTCTCGCCGGTGATTACGCTCAACAAATGAAAACACTCTGAATATGGGTAAGTCACTCGGGACATGCAGGCGTAAAGAGTAAATGTAATTGAAAACAAAACCTTTTACTTGTTAGTGATGAAAGATGTTTATATATAAAACAGTAAAATGTAATCTCATGAAAGGATACTGTTTTCTAAAGAATGTGAAAATGTAATCTTTTCAATTTTTAAAAAACATATTTTAACCCTGTGATCATTTAAGGACTTTTTAAGATGGAAAATGTGAACATGGATGAAAAATGATCAACACCTCAAAATGATTTTGTATATTTGAAGAAAGGCTGAACTTTTGAAGAGTATATTATTTTTCTTTTATTTTCTCTCTTTTTTTTTATTTTCTCTATTTTCTTCTCTTTCTTTTTTTTTCTTTGCTCTATTTTCTTCTTTTTCTCGTTTCTTTTCTGTATTTTCTTCTCTCCTTTTGATTGGGTTCAGTCCCTACTTCCTTTGCTTTTCTTTTTGGAATCAATTTTCAAGGTGTTAGTGAAAGGAATGAGATAATGAAATGAATTGCCTCAAAAGTAAGTTTAAAACATAATATTTGAATATTGTTGTTTCGAAAAAAAGATCATATCACCATTCTTTAGTCTACAGTCAAAACAAGAATATTGAGATTACCAACGACTTTAAAGCAATTTCAAAAGAATAATGAATAAGTGTTTACATCACTCAGAATACGAAAGAGAACACGAAGCTCACAAGGTGGGTGTACCTATGCATCTTTTATTTTTACCGAGTCAATTTATCTTTTAACAATTACGTAAGTATAATTCGTGATGTGAACAAGGTTGTCAATATATGAATTATTAAAGCAAAATAGCAATGGTAAATAAACTAATGAGCTATTTCGACAGGTTAATCCTTAGATAAGTTTAATGCTTATGGTTTAAAAGAATAAGGTAAATTTTAGAGAGTAAAATTTAAGAAAACGGTACAAATTTAGGCAAAGGGCCTAAAAAGAAAGAAAATATTTTTTGAATTTTTAGATTTTTTTTATTTTTTTATAAATAATTAGAGTTGGTTTCATCGAGAAACTTTCGCCAATAATCACTAAAAGAATTTTTTTAATTTTTATGATAAAGGAAAAAAAAAAGAACATGATGTGTGCAACACATTATGACACCCCCTAACTAAAATGTTACATTGTCCTCAATGTAAATTAAGAACAATATTAAACTAAGGTTATGAAGAGATGTTATGGGGCAGTCCCCGGATATCAAGTTCAATTATCCTAAAAAATTATTAGTAATAGAAAATAAATAAAAAAAGAATATTTTATTTTTTTAAAAAAGATATATACAAAAACAAATATTGTCTTCTAATTTACCATAAACTAGAAGACGAAATTTGTGGGGGTCCTCCCAGAAAACATGTTGACTTTGTGAGATTGATGGTGGACTCCCATAATTTTTCATGCCTCTCGAAAAATAAGAGTTTCGTTTATGCAACGGGGGGCATGAATTGAGCGAAAAAATTAAACCATCACAATTTTTTGAATAAAAATATTTTTGAGTGATGGGTGGTTTGGATTTCACGGGGGACAAGTACAGCTCGATTCCAAGGAAATAAAAAAAAATTCAAAATATTTTTCGATTGGATTAGGAGGTGGGGCACGATCAAGTGAAAATCCCACCATGGATATCAATTCGACTAAGCATTCGTTGATAAGAATCAGGTCAAAGTTATCGAGAGTTTCATCCAATTCTTGCGGTACATGTAAT
The DNA here is from genome assembly GCA_949130495.1 of Sambucus nigra. NCBI lineage: Eukaryota > Viridiplantae > Streptophyta > Magnoliopsida > Dipsacales > Adoxaceae > Sambucus > Sambucus nigra. Next base: position 43,035,703 of record OX422210.1, on the reverse strand, counting down.
GGTTCGATAATGGTAAATGAAAATGGCGAAGATAAAAATTCAACGTCAATAAATTCATTACTAATAAGCGTGGGTTGAATTTTATCCTTTATATTTTCATTTTCCATTATCAATTGGGTGAGACGAGAAATGGTTTGTTCTAAAGTAGAAATTTCTTCTAAATTTTTGGATTTCTCATTTAGTTCAAAACATTCTTCGTCTTCTAAGTTATTAAGAGTAAAATTATCACTGGACTCAAATAACACATCTAATTCTTTTTCCCAGTAATAATTTTATTCACGATAATAATTATCAAATTCTTCATTTTCTTGATTTTGCAAATACGCACCAAAAGAATTTGGCGATAGAGCAACTTCACCAAAAAGAAAATTTTAAGAAGTATTATCGTAACTATTATCAAAATTATTAGAATAACAATTGTAAGAATTATTGTTATAATAGTTCATAGAAATATTATCACAATAGTTATTAATATTATTATTATAATAATATTGAAGAATTTTTTCATTCGAATAATTTTCATATGTCCCCAAACCATTGTCATGCTTATTTAAATACGCACCGAAAGTTATATGGCAATTTTCATTATTTTTATTTTGCAAGTATTCGCCAAAAGACATAGGTTTGGGGGGATTTGAAAATTATTTTTATGACAAATCTGTGCACCCATAATACCGTTAGAATCACAAAAAATACTAGGATAAGACATATTTACCTCGAGTGATTCGTAGATGAAATTTCCAAAAAGCTTTGAGCGACCGAGCGGTTGATAGTCCTTGAAGCTTAGTTGTACACGAACGATACAAATAGTAAAAAAAATATGTACAAATAAATAAATAAATCAAAGTTTAAATCAAAATACTCCCCAGCAACGGCGCCATTTTGATTAAGCGAAAATCAAGCACGTGTGAAGTGCCTGTCGTTGTAAACGATTTTCGACCCAATGCAAAAAACCTAAACTTTAAATACACATGTTTTATATGTATAGCGGGGAATTCGGGTATCGAATCCACAAGGAATGATGTTTAAATACTTTAATTAATTTATTATTTCTAAAAAAAGTGTATAAGATGATGGGAGAGTTGAAAGATGATGTAGACAAGTATGTAAACTATGTTAAAAGAAGTAAACAAAAGTTAGAAATTATCTTCGATGCTTCGGCGCATATAGCATAAATGATTACATAGATAAAATGCGAATCAAACAGGATTAATACACTTTTCAAACAATTATTAAGTTCGGAATGTCACTTCCCGAATGTTATAAAAGTCCACTAAGAGTTCGGTGTCAAAGATAGTCCATGAACCGCACTTTTTGGTATTAAATACGATGTATACTTGATATTCACCATTAAAGTCCGTCGGTATGTTCTCGGTAATAATTAATCCGTCAAAATCCGGTCTTAAACTATCATATCATAGCGAAGCAGCTACACGTTTGAAACGCGTCCAAAAATTACAACTTATATTATTTAAGGAAAAACAATTAAAACAAATTAACCGTGCTTTGTGTGTATGAGAAGAATTGAAATAAGAGAAGAAGTATACTGATTTTGAAGCATGAGAAATAAATAAAAGAGCATGTAAAAAATTGCATAAGAATACGTGAAGAAACGGAGGAAATTTAGAGAAAAAACTTGCATTAATTCGATAAAGAAATTACAAAAAAAAGAGGAATAAACTAAATTACACTACTCCTAAAGATGAAACTACACTAAAATGATGAGAGTGATGGTGTATCAAGGTCCTCTTTTTTGGTGTGTGGGTGAGGGGATTTAAATAAGGGGAATAAGGGCTTTGGGGTATTTTTGGTATTTTACAACATTTTATTCTTTTAATAAACTAATAAAAAGGTTTTATGGGTTGGAATTAATTAAATATGGATGGTTGGCTGATGAATAATAGAGGTATGGGATAAAATAAAATAAAGGATTTCTTTTTAGAAAAGAAATGAAAAAGAAATGAGAAGAAAAGTGGAATTATTGAAGAAAATATAAAGAAATAAAGATTCTGGGGTAAAAACGTAAATAACTAAAATATGGGTACTGTAGCGCGTACTGTACCAGATGCCACGTGTCACGCCAGGATGGTGCCATGTGGTGCGATCAGATTTAATGTTGAATGTGTCTCTTTTAATCCATTAATTACATTTAAACCCCTAAAACTTCATAACTTCTTCACACGACCTCCAAATGACGAAACGCAAAAACCCACGTGACCTTCCTTCCAATGCCGATAATATTTTCATGATGTTTGGGTCACGGGTGTTGATTTCGGGTATTGACCTGGGGCTTTGACTTTGACTTTCTTCTGAATTCGATCTCTACATGTGTGACACCCCGCCTAATAAAATACCGGGTGATCAGTCCTATAATAAATTAAAACAGGAATCCTAATTGGTTCATCCTTAGCATCACTTTCGAAAGCTTTTTAAAACTTACTAACCACCTAGTATTCCAAAATCTGGTGCCAATTTTAACTTTTTAATTAAACAAAACAATACAAGCGGAAATAAATATAAACCATTCACACAACTGAATAAAACTCAACTGAGCAATTAATTAAACAAATTTGTCGAATAAACCATCGGCCACCAAAGTGAAATCCAATACAAATATTCAACACCTGAATAAATACATCTGAAAACTGTACAGAGAAGTCTGGGCGACAAGCCCTAAATAAAACGGAAACTGATACATGATTCCTACTCTAGGAATAAATGAACGATACGTCTAATCCAAACTCCTGCTAGCATCCACATATGCCGCAGCTCCGTGTTCCTGGAATAGAATATCAATCCTCACGTCCCTGTGGCTAGATAGCTAAAAGGTTTTGAAAATAGTTTTATAGCAAGGGTTAGAACCCAAAACATTTTGAAAATATTTAGCAAGTGAATTAACTGCAGTAATATAAAATGCATGAATACGCTTCATATTTAAGTTAGTGTCTCACCCCCTTGTGGACATTCTCACCCCTCCACTATTGTGCACACCTAACGGTTACCTTTACCCCCACCTAGTTGTACTACCCCGTCCAACTAGTCCTGGTATAACCTCCCCTTGCCATACTACTCTAACCCGAGTATAATGATCCTTGAATTATCAGTTATCTCACAATTAACTTAATTAATTCCTTCTTAAATAGTAGCATATAACCGTGTCACAAGTTATATAAAGTAAATACATCACACACTGTATTATTACCCGCATATAATATTGAATACCATTATATACGTACCTTTACTAAAACATCCACACATATAACATACGTATATCCATCCCTCCGAGTATACCCTCGCCGGATTATTCCCTCTAAAGTGCTATCTCATTAGGTGTGCTCACATAACCTAGTTACCCAAGTTGGAATCACTCACCAACCTGGCCCAAAACATAAACGAAATGGAGGCGGTCATATTCCTTCCATGAAAGTGAGATAATCCCCTCACCCATATACTGGACGCTATGACCAGGGGATATACTCATCCTACTTCTCAAGCTAGGGGATTCACCCACATCGCGCAACCTCCCTTGATAACACTAGAGTATATAAATTAAGTAAATATCTAATCACTGATATTTAATAGCACACACACACACACACAGATATATATATATATATATATATATATATATATATATATATATATATATATATATACACTATCACACACCGTATATATATATATAAAATAAACCCCGACTTTACCGTTTACTCAAAATCCCGTACACTAGCCTGTAATTCCCCGAGTCTGTGGCCCGACTCAACATAATTAATTTCCTCACTTAATAATTTATCATCTTCCCTAGTCTATGGTCCGACTCTAATATAATTAATTCACACCTCAATTAATATAATACTTTCCCCGAGTCTATCGTCCGACTCTAATTAAATTAATTAACACACTTATTAATTTAATAACTCCCCGAGTCTATCATCCGACTCTAATTAAATTAATTAACACACTTATTAATTTAATACTTCCTCAAGTCTATCGTCCGACTCTAATTAAATTAATTAACATACTTATTAATTTAATAACTCCCCGAGTCTATCATCCGACTCTAATTAAATTAATTAACACACTTATTAATTTAATACATCCCTGAGTCTATCGTCCGACTCTAATTAAATTAATTAACACATTTATTAATTTAATAACTCCCCGAGTCTATCGTCCGACTCTAATTAAATTAATTAACACACTTATTAATTTAATAACTTTCCGAGTCTATCGTCCGACTCTAATTACATTAATTAACACACCCATTAATTTAATACCTACCTGAGTCTAAAATCCGACTCTAATTAAATTAATTATTACACCCATTAATTTAATACCTACCCGAGTCTACAATCCGACTCTAATTAAATTAATTATTACACCCATTAATTTAATACCTACCCGAGTCTACAATCCGACTCTAATTAAATGAATTATTACACCCATTAATTTAATACCTACTACAATCCGACTCTAATTTAATTACTCTCTCAATAATTATTTTGATACTTTGATGTCACTTAACCAACATACCCGGACTCACTCACTTGGTCCATTTTTACATCTCATAATTTTATTCCCACATATTCGCCCACAATGTGTCACATTCATCTCCATAAATTCCCTAATTATATTTTCCTATAATTACCAACATATCTGAACTCGCCCACTTGATCTGTATCTCACTATTTTGGAATACAATTCCTCAAATCCATTCATAAAGTGCCCCACATAAATTCATCCTAGTCCCAATTACTTTCACCCATAATTGCTAGGAATATTTGTTTCATAATTATTTATCACTTATTAATGTATGAAACTCAACTTTCAAATAAATTTCCCTTTATATAACCAACTGGTCGAACTGCCCAGATTTCTGCATCATCGATCGATTGAACCCCCTGGGTCGATCGATCGATCATTCCAGTATTCGTCCTCTCCAGCCCACTGTCAGCCATGGACGAAACCTAAAGCTTTGATTCTCAATCTACACCTATACCTAAATACAAATAACATATCCTTCACATAAGAAAAGGGTCTAAACATCCCACAGACCTTAATTCATTATCAATAACCATTTATTCCAATGTTTTCCCGATTTGGGTATTATCCGGGTTTCAAATCTCAAATACGAATTTCATTCATATTAACAGTAATTAACCATTTACTCTTGCTGGTTTTAACATACGATTCATTCCTCTATATTCTAGAATCATAAACACGATCAATCTCACCCTAAATCCCATTAAGGTATATCAATTTCCAAAAACCCAATTTAAATTTTGGTTACACACCCAAAACGAATTTTGATTTACACATCACTATGATATGAATTGATTATCATCAATTTAGAAATCACAACAGTTAACCACTTGCCTGGAATTGTTCGCAGTGTCTGATGCGTTGGTGTAGTGCCTTAATTTGGCTCCAATATCCCTAAACTGGCTCTTGATTTGCTTTTCCCCAATTTTCCTCTCAAACCCTAGGTTTAGAGTTGTGTTGATTGTCATTCCCTATTCTCTCAATTTGGTTAAAAACCCTTAATCCCATCTTTGGCCATCTGGGCCTAATTAAAATGGCCCAACTCACTGCGTGCGGGCCCGGCTATACCCAAAAATACCCCGAGACCCAATTACTACCCCCGGGTACTCTTTTCTGACTATCTTGACCCATTCGGACGCAATTGTGCACTCGAAATTGCCATCCGAAATACTTTTTGACATTTCCAAATTTCGACCTCAAAATGCGACACACGAGATTTTGAATCATTAAAATTAAAAATCGCCAATTATAAATAATTCTTCCCGCTCAAATAAATTCTCCAAATCATAAATTTAAGTTTCTCCAATTTAAATATTTTTATAACTCCAAAAAATAATTAAATATTAAATCCTCAAAATTACGGGGTGTTACATACTCCCCCCCCTTACAAAGGAATTCCGTTCTCGAAATTAAGATGAGCGTAATGTTCCAAGCTTCGCATATTACTCTTTAGTCATGTGCCTCTAAGCTCGCTATATCTATCCTATCTGATTTTAACCATACGTTACACAAGTATGCAATTAAATTAACCAGGGCGCCCATACTCCCTATACCCATGCTTAACCGCACAAAATTTGCCTTAATTAACCCGGGTGCCCATACACCCTATCCCCGTGCTTTACCGTACGAAAGCTACCCGACTATGCTAGTCGTAACCCGTAATATAACTTCGAACCCATAGTCATATCACATATTTATATATATACATATACCTACTACCAGGGGTACCCAGCCCATGTACTAACGGCTAGACATCTTCCCACTTTCCAACGTTGCACTAAGTTTCATGCATGGGATGTCTCGCAAAGCGAAATCCAAACTAGGAACCCACCGATACACTACTACCTAGCATTGTCGGTCGTTGAGATCCATTAGACCCTCAGTCCATAGCACGTAACCCTAAATACTTGTCTATTAACACAAAAGTATATACGCTTACCCTTATGCTACTAAAGACAACATAAAATACAATGCCCTTACTATCACTAGTCCTTGCGCAAAATAAACCCCGAGCTATCTCTCTTTGCTTGGAAATAAATCTAACCACCCTGATTCACTTCAGTAAACATCCCTACTTACTGGGATAAAAATGTGAGAACATAAGACCTCATTTTGTGTCTATAGCACCACACAATATAACATATATACACCCATATATACAGTCTATACGCCCTCTCAAGTGATACTCAATACCAAACATATCCTAGTTTCGTGAACACCAAAACTTAAGACCACTATCCACAATAGTTAAATTCCATCGCTATCCAGCCAATATTTAGAAAATATTATCAACCTACTCCCAAGATTCTCGAAAGTAGTGACTCCTCGCATAATTCAAACCTTCACTCAGCGTACACCTCCACTATCCCGTGAAGAACACCAAAGCAACTCCGCTACCTCACACAAATTTTATCCACATACTATGGATGCTACAGCCAACGCACCCACTAAATTCGACTCACATGCGAACTCTAGTGAAGAATAAGTCTTATACTGTGGCATCCTCTTTGTCACTTAAAAATATTCCCCATGCCCATAGGGTAAAAATAATTACCTCCATACTCCAGTTGCAATGGTTGATCCTCGGGTTTCGGAGCATCTCCTCCCTGCCCGAATGTGCCCATAACGTGCTTTAGTGGTTGTACATCTAGGGCCTCATCCTGTAGTTGACCCCTGCCTCGCTTAAGATAATCTCTCTTCATGTGTCTCTCTTTCCCCACAAGCGAAACACCTTCTACTACATTCACCCTGCCACTGGTCCCTTCCATGCCGACCTTGTTGGAATTCCTGGCCATCCTACCGATAGCCTCTAGTTCTAAATCGTTTGGCATGATTTCCCTGTCGAAAATCCTGCCCCTGATCTCCCCCAGTCTTCTGCTGGGATACCCCACTGGTATTGTTCTCTTCTGCCTTATCCGACTGGCTAGTTCCCACTCCTTTCCCGCTTCCTTTCATGTGGAAGCGATATTCCTGACAGTGTCGGAGTGCTGTGTTAACGACATCAGTATAATCTACTAACGCAAAATTACCAATTAAATGTTGTTTGATTCTCCAAACTAACCCATCCACCAAACTTACTTTCTTTACGTCTTCATCACTTATCTCATCCGGTACAAAATTTGCCAACGAGTAAATTCTTCCTCGTAATCAACCACTGAACGGTCTCCCCGAGTCACTTCACTAAATTTTCTCCTCATTTTGGTCTCAACCGCTGGAGGAAAATACTTGCGGTCGAACCGCACCCAAAACTTTGCAATAGCTAGTTTATCCCTTTCCTCAACTGTGGTGATCGACTCCCACCACTGTAGTTCTTCTCCCACGAAACTAAAAGTGGCTAGCATTTGCTCCTGCACCTCATCGCAACCTCCCATGCGTAGGTGGCGCTGGATATCTCTCTTCCTTGACACGCTAGCACTACACCTGAACCCCCTCACAACTCTGGTGGATGCCCACTCTTGAAAAATCTCTTTTACTTGCTGCCACCCCGACGACCCCGCGTGAGTCTGAACATCCAGCGCCACTAATACTTATCGCTGATCCCATGAAAAGTACCCTGCCGTTGCCACCACCGTCGCTTCAACTGCCTGTGCCACTAGTTCAGTTACCTTTGATGCCAAAATAATCTTTGGCCGTTGCTGCGGTAACTCTTCCTCCTGATGAGCCTCCCTAGTCTCATCTCCCCCTGCTGCCCTAGCTGCTCCCTCTCCTAGGCGGCATCTGGAATGAGAATTGAATCATATGAGTTCACTCTCAAATAAATGGCATAAGAACATAAGCGCGCATACGTATAAGAATACAACAATCCTATGATAGGGCTCTATATCAAAGATTGCTAAGACGAAACGTGAAAAGGTGCACAGATCCTAAGGACACAAGAACCTAATGCTCTGATACCATCTGTGACACCCTGCCTAATAAAATACCGGGTGATCAGTCCTATACAAAATTAAAATAGGAATCCCAGTTGGTTCACCCTTAGCATCACTGTCGAATTTTTTTTAAAACTTACTAACCACCTAGTATTCCAAAATCTGGTGATAATTTTAACTTTTTAATTAAACAAAATAGTACATGCGGAAATAAATATAAACCATTCACACAACTGAATAAAACTCAACTGAGTAATTAATTAAACAAATTTGACGAATAAACCATCGGCCACCAAAATGAAATCCAATATAAATATTAAACACCGGAATAAATATATCTGAAACTGTACTGAGAAGTCTGGGCGACAAGCCCTAAATAAAACTGAAACTGATACATGATTCCTACTCTAGGAATATGTGACAACCCGCTCCAAATAATAACGGGTGGCCAGCCCTATACTATAATAAATCAGGTATCCCAGATGGTACAGTATCAACATCAACTACTTAACACTATAATATAAGGCTAACTACCCGAAATCATTAAGTACGAATCGTCAAAAAATTTAGAACTTTAATAATAACAACAACAACAAAACCAATATTGCACATAACCAACAATATGCATCTAACTATGATGAGTGAAAAGTGCATGCCCCAATAATATGAAAGAGTACAATACATTGTACAACAAAATCTCAACAATGAAATACCCGAATATGCTGTCGGGTAACAGACAATACAATAATTTGAGAAATGAAATATGGAAGTGTTAATCTACAACACTTTAATTCTAACTCAATATACAAACTGAATCCTAATATAGATGCACAAAGATAGGAATCGACTAAAGCAAAGTGCCGCAACAGTCCGCTACTGCCACAGCTCCACAAATACCCTGGATGGATAACATCAAAGGCGTACTTGCGGAGTAACACCTGAAGTAATACAATATATACAAGGAGAAGGAAAATATAAACGGGTCAGAGCCCGAGTTTGAAAAACGTTTTATAGAAAGTGTATTAAAATGCATAATAATTATAAATGCATTATTACATGATTTAGTTGGAATCGAACTCTCCATAATAATTCAACTCACCTCTCATCTAAAGCGCGCACTAAACGTATGCATGTGATCTCCAAATGGATGTCCGATTCTAAATAGGTAAGAGGGTCCTAACTTAAACCCAAAAGGAGTATTTAATCAAAATCATCTAACCTATCTCCCAATACATTTGTTTCCATAATTTATAAGTCATATACATTAAGTTTAATGTAATAGTTATAGTTATCTTTATAATGTTCATTTGTTGAACATAGAAAGTTACATGATCCAATCATGCCCACATCATCAAAATACATCAACAATCTCATTTACTAGAATTTCATATTCTAGTGATGCCCATATAAGGCATTGAACCATATATATAATTGTTATATATGAGTTATAAGCATCAAGAGTTAAGGACTAAACTCCTCCCGATTCTCAACATGGTACTGCGTTTCATGCGTGGGACGTCTCGCCGAAGCGAAATCCAAACAAGGAACCCCTCCGTTACACTACTCCTGGCCGTATCGATCCTCGGGGCTCATTATGCCCTCAATGCAAGATGCGTGTAACCTAAATGATTATTATCTAATTTTAATTAATTAATATTCCCAATTCTCAACAGTACACGGCGTTTCATGCATGGGACGTCTCGCCGAAGCGAAATCCAAACAAGGAATCCCCCCATTACACTACTCCTGGCCGTATCGATCCTCGGGGCTCATTATGCCCTCAATGCAAGATGCGTGTAACCCAAATTATTATTATCTAATTTTAATTAATTAATATTCCCAATTTTCAAGAGTACACGGTTTTCATGCGTGGGACGTCTCGCCGAAGCGAAATCCAAACAAGGAACCCCCCAGTTACACTACTCCTGGCACTGTCAATTGTCGGGATAGGTGATATATATATAATTATGAGCATTAAGGACTAAACTTATCCCCAAGTTCCAACATTACACTGCGGTTCGTGCGTGGGACGTCTCGCCGAGGCGAAATCCAAACAAGGAACCCCCCCGATACACACATCCTGGCAATGTAGGTCATTGAGGTCCATTATGCCCTTGATACCCAAGTACAAACACAAGCAATAAAAACCATCCAACCGAGCTATAACTCGAAGGACGCGGGCTCACATGCTATCATCTTCCAGCAGCCCATATACGTAGCAAACTAGGGCCACCTGGTGGGGTTCAACGACACCCACCTCGTGATCTACTCACGCACACAACGTCCCGGGAAGCGGTCATAGCTCCTAACCGGCAAGTGAGATCATCACATACCCACGACCTCTCACCCCTAAAATAAATAATGTGTGTGTATATATATATATATATATATATATATATATATATATATATATATATATATATATATATATATATATATATATATATATATATATATATGTGTGTGTATGTGTGTGTGTGTGTGTGTCATTTGCTGACCACTATGGACGACTATGACCTGGGGAATATCCACATCCTGCTTTTCTAGTCAGAATGCTCACCCTCTACGCACGAAACTTCCCAATGATAGCAAGGAGGGGGTATGCTTAACATGTATATACACCATCATATAAGGTATACATACATCCCACATAATAAAGATATACCATTATATAAGGTATACCTGCACATCATTTTCATATTCATTATACGCCCTTAGGCGAAATAGATTAATATCATTATTTAGTATATCTCTCTCTTTTGATACACTAACCGTCAATTCTCGCACAATAACCTCACTTAGTATATGAAATACTAATACTCACTTGAAGCTCACATGACGCTTCTAATAATGAATTGTCTCAAAATTCAATTCAAGTTAAGGATATTCTTGATCCTAATAAACCTCAATTTCCATACACGGTTCTCCATCCATAATATGGTTCAATTTATTTTATGAACCTTTAAAGTTATCCCATTTGGGATTGGATCCTAAGATCCGGTATCTCTAAGTTATTCTCATTCTCAAATCGTGAAATTGTTATTATCACCAAATAAAATCCCAAATAAAAGTGGGCTTCCCCACTTAGTAAAATACCAAAATCTCCAATCGGTATTCCTCAAATACTAACCTCGATACTTAGAGGATTTTTCGCCAAATTGATATACTCTTTTAGATTCTCACTTCTCAAAATCAATCACTTATGATTCTAAAGTCTATAATCCCCTTATATAATCACTTAATCCTTTATGATACTCTGATTATGAAAGTCCATACATACAAACCCAAAGAAAAAGGGGATAACTTAAATTCTCAAACTTGAACCCAAAACAGGGGACCGGTCGACCGGTGCCCAAACAGCGGTCGACCGCGTTTCTTAATTTTGCCTATAATCGAAGACAGTGTGCACAATTCTGGAGGCGCGGTCGACCGGCCCTCTGTAAGCGGTCGACCGACCCTATCAGGTACCACGGCCAAACTCCATTTTTACACAACTCCAACTTCTCAAAAACCCCCAATAATTACATTTAACCACAAATTTTCAACCCAACCATATTCATAACATTAATATTCATTCTAGAATGCTTATAAACTAATTTCTAACCTTAAATCCATTTTATACACTACAAATCTAAGGTTTTTCCCAAAAGTTAGGTTTTAACAATTTAAACCTAAAACCCAAAATTCAATCCACAAATCATGCAATAATTGGTACACAACAATTATTTAGCAAGTTTAATCAGTTGCCTCGGGTTCGTAGGGTCTGAATCCGCCTTGAGATCGTTTGGAAATCGGAAATCTCCACTTTCTTTCTCCTTCTTTCTCTTCTTCTCGCCTTCTTTCTAGGGTTTTCCTCTTTCTCTTAAGTGAGAATGACTTCTCACGTGGCTTTTAAGCCTTATCCCACAAGATACTAGTACACACTTTAAATGACCCGGTAACTTTAATTTGATTCAAACGGTCCTAAATTATTTCGGAATCTAAATAGACCCCAAGTACAGTCATTTTGACTTTCTTGACCCTTCCGAAAATAATGGTACCGTCAGAATTGCCATTCGAGACTCTTTCTAACGACTCTAAATTGTTGACCTCGATTGCCAATTTAATTATTTCTTCAATAAAATATTATTTATTTCTCCCAAAATCAATAAATCATTGTCTCCAAAACCTCGGGTTGTTACAAACTTCCCCACTTACAAAAATTTCGTCCTCGAAATTCAGCTAAGCCTATTTCTCCAAAGCTCAACTAGTCCTACTATACCCAATATTGCTAATCTTTTCTCCAAACTTCTAACTTCCCACGACGAGTTCATTTTAATTTTTTTTTTTGTTAAGTTGATTAAGAGTTATATAAAACCAATTTCCACAACTAGGGCGCCCATACACCCTTTATATTTGAGCTTTATGCTCACAACAATCATAAGGAGGCTTTATTTTCCCCCAAAAATACCACAATTCCAACAATATAAGTAATATTAAAATTTTAATAGAGTAAAAATTGTGAATGCTCCGAAGAAATAACTCCTCTCAATTCCTGACAATCGCCAATTTCGTGCGGGGGACGTCTCGCAAAAGCGAAATCCAAACAAGGAACCCTCCCAATACACTACTATGAGGCGACGTCAGGGATTGAGAGTTTGTTAAATCCGGACTTGAGTTCGAAAAGGTAAATTTTATGAAAATCATTTTGAAAGGGCCCAAAGGCCGACAAAGGTTTTATTTAAAAATAGTTTACTTTGAAAACGGTTTATATATATATATATATATATATATATATTTATATACTATAAAATGCCTTATGTCCAACACAAGGTCTTTTGAATCATCACATACATAACATATAGCTCACAAATATTATCGTACTCATGAGCTAAAATTTTACCTGCGTCCCATCAATCCAAAAAATCAAACTTCCAAATATAAACAACATCTTACATCATTTCAACATATTGCCATTTATAAGGCAAATCCATATCTGGAATACAACAATCATAATAGTCCATCATGACTATATAAAAAGAAGTAGCTTTATCATTACTACTTATCACCATAACCACACTTACATTTACCATAAGGTTTAAAGCTCTTTTTGATCACCTTGCAAAATTATCTATCCTTCTTACAAAATAATAGAATAAGAGCCTATCTTGCTCAAAATTTCCCTTTAGGGCCATTACATACATAATAGGGATATATTTCTACCCTTTCACAAATATCTTACATACGATATCCCCAAAACTCATTTTAGTAATAATCCTATTAATAAAGGAAAATAAATTACATCACCCATATCTAGTCTGATTGCCCATCCTCATCAATGGGCTCCCAAACGTAGTCCCCCGGTCTAAAGCGACCTCGAATCTGTTGTAGGGGTTGCACTTCCAAAATTTCATCAAACTGTGGTCCTTTACCTCTTTGAGGACAATCTCTCTTTTTATGACCTATTTGTTTTCAAAAGAAACACTTACCCGCAAATCCTTTCTGCGTATTCGCATTACTGTCACTCTCTTTGCCAAACTTACTTGACGAACTCGAATCTCCAAAGTTCTTACCCTCTTGCGAATGAAGGCGATATTCATGACACTTTAGTAGTTCCGCATTCACTACCTCAACGAAAGTCACTAACCTAGGACTCCCTAACAAATGTTGTCGGATTTTCCAATCTAAACCTCGAACAAACTTTGATATACGTTCCTCTTCCGTATTTACCTCATTAGGGACTAATTTCGCCCATCTAGATAAGTTTTCCTCGTATTCCGTCACCGTTCTATTTCCTTGAAAAATCTTTATATTCTGAGTCGGGGAAGGCAAATACCTTCGATCAAAAAGTTCCCAAAATTCTTTTATAGGTAAAGTATCTCTCTGTTCAGATGTGGTGACAGACTCCCACCATTGAAGAGCTGTACCCGATAACCTAAAGGTGACTAAAAATTATTTCTGCACCTCACTACACTCAACCATACGAAGATGCCTCTGTATACTATTTTTCCATTGACTTACAGCCACTGCATGAACTCCCCCTGCAAACTCGGGAGGATGCCACTTACTAAAATCCTTCTTCACTCTCTCCCATAAAGACAATCCTAAATGAGGTGGGGCTGATCGAGCGGCAGATTTCTGAGCCATCGTAAAAACGGCAGCAGTTACTGCTTATGCCACTATATTGGCAACATCATCCGTAGTCATGTTCCTTTGAGGCATTTGGGGTTGCACATTCCCTTTATTTGCCCTGGCTGGACGACCTCCCTTTGGTGGCATCTGAAACAAGAAAAATTGTATCAGAACGCCTTTCAAATATTTTCGAATCACAGAAAGTTATGGACGTATGAATGTAATCGTCCTAATAATAAGGCTCTACATCAAGAACGCTTACGAAAGATCGTAGTAACGCACACAGATCCTAAAGACACTAGAACCTGATGCTCTGATACCACCGGTGACAACCCGCTCCAAATAATAACGGGTGGCCAGCCCTATACTATAATAAATCAGGTATTCCAGATGGTACAGTCTCAACATCAACTACTTAACACTATAATATAAGGCTAACTACCCGAAATCATTAAGTGCGAATCGTCAAAAAATTTAAAACTTTAATAATAACAACAAAAAAACAAATATTGCACATAACCAACAATATGCATTTAACTATGATGAGTGAAAAGTGCATGCCCCAATAATATGAAAGAGTACAATACATTGTACAACAAAATCTCAACAATGAAATACCCGAATATGCTGTCGGGTAACAGACAATACAATAATTTGAGAAATGAAATATGGAAGTGTTAATCTACAACACTTGAATACTAACTCGATATGCAAACTGAATCCTAATCTAGATGCACAAAGATAGGAATCGACTAAAGCAAAGTGCCGCAACAGTCCGCTACTGCCACAGCTCCACAAATACCCTGGACGGATAACATCAAAGGCGTCCTTGCGGAGGAACACCTGAAGTAATACAATATAAACAAGGAGAAGGAAAATATAAACGGGTCAGAGCCCGAGTTTGAAAAACGTTTTATAGCAAGTGTATTAAAATGCATAATAATTATAAATGCATTATTACATGATTTAGTTGGAATCGAACTCTCCATAATAATTCAACTCTAATAATTCAACTCACCTCTCATCTAAAGCGCGCACTAAACGTATGCACGTGATCTCCAAATGGATGTCCGATTCTAAATAGGTAAGAGGGTCCTAACTTAAACCCAAAAGGAGTATTTAATCAAAATCATCTAACCTATCTCCCAATACATTTGTTTCCATAATTTATAAGTCATATACATTAACTTTAATGTAATAGTTATAGTTATCTTTATAATGTTCATTTGTTGAACATATAAAGTTACATGATCCAATCATGCCCACATCATCACAATACATCAACAATCTCAATTACTAGAATTTCATATTCTAGTGATGCCCATATAAGGCATGAAACCATATATATAATTGTTATATATGAGTTATTAGCATCAAGAGTTAAGGACTAAACTCCTCTCAATTCTCAACACGGTACTGCGTTTCATGCGTGGGACGTCTCGCCGAAGCGAAATCCAAACAAGGAACCCCTCCGTTACACTACTCCTGGCCGTATCGATCCTCGGGGCTCATTATGCCCTCAATGCAAGATGCGTGTAACCCAAATGATTATTATCTAATTTTAATTAATTAATATTCCCAATTCTCAACAGTACACGTCGTTTCATGCGTGGGACGTCTCGCCGAAGCGAAATCCAAACAAGGAACCCCCCCGTTACACTACTCCTGGCCGTATCGATCCTCGGGGCTCATTATGCCCTCAATGCAAGATGCGTGTGACCCAAATGATTATTATCTAATTTTAATTAATTAATATTCCCAATTCTCAACAGTACATGGCGTTTCATGCGTGGGACGTCTCGCCGAAGCGAAATCCAAATAAGGAACCCCCCGTTACACTACTCCTGGCACTGTCAATTGTCGGGATAGGTGATATATATATAAATATATATAATTATGAGCATTAAGGACTAAACTTATCCCCAAGTTCCAACATTACACTGCGGTTCGTGCGTGGGACGTCTCGCCGAGGCGAAATCCAAATAAGGAACCCCCCCGATACACTAATCCTGGCAATGTAGGTCATTGAGGTCCATTATGCCCTTGATACCCAAGTACAAACACAAGCAATAATAACCATCCAACCGAGCTATAACTCGAAGGACGCAGGCTCACATGCTATCATCTTCCAGCAGCCCATATACGTAGCAAACTGGGGCCACCTGGTGGGTTTCAACGACACCCACCTCGTGATCTACTCACGCACACAACGTCCCGGGAAGCGGTCATAGCTCCTAACCGGCAAGTGAGAGCATCACATACCCACGACCTCTCACCCCCAAAATAAATAATGTATATATATATATATATATATATATATGTCATTTGCTGACCACTATGGACGACTATGACCTGGGGAATATTCACATCCTGTTTTTCTAGTCAGAATGCTCAACCTCTATGCACGAAACTTCCCAATGATAGCAAGGAGGGGGTATGCTTAACATGTATATACACCATCATATAAGGTATACATACATCCCACATAATAAAGATATACCATTATATAAGGTATACGTGCACATCATTTTCATATTCATTATACGCCCTTAGGTGAAATAGATTAATATCATTATTTAGTATATCTCTCTCTTTTGATTCACTAACCGTCAATTCTCGCACAATAACCCCACTTAGTATATGAAATATTAATACTCACTTGAAGCTCATGTGACGCTTCTAATAATGAATTGTCTCAAAATTCAATTCAAGTTAAGGATATTCTTGATCCTAATAATCCTCAATTTGCATACACGGTTCTCCATCCATAATATGGTTCAATTTATTTTATGAACCTTTAAAGTTATCCCATTTGGGATTGGATCCTAAGATCCGGTATCTCTAAGTTCTCATTCTCAGATCGTGAAATTGTTATTATCACCAAATAAAATCCCAAATAAAAGTGGGCTTCCCCACTTAGTAAAATACCAAAATCTCCAATCGGCATTCCTCAAATACTAACCTCGATACTTAGAGGATTTTCTGCCAAATTGATGTACTCTTTTAGATTCTCACTTCTCAAAATCAATCACTTATGATTCTAAAGTCTATAATTCCCTTATATAATCACTTAATCCTTTATGATACTATGATTATGAAAGTCCATACATACAAACCCAAAGAAAAGGGGGATAACTAAAATTCTCAAACTTGAACCCAAAACAGGGGACCGGTCGACCGGTGCCCAAACCGCGGTCGACCGCGTTTCTTAATTTTTCCTATAATCGAAGACAGTGTGCACAATTCTGGAGGCGCGATCGACCGGCCCTCTGTACGCGGTCGACCGACCGTATCAGGTACCACGGCCAAACTCCATTTTTACACAACTCCAACTTCTCAAAAACCCCCAATAATTACATTTAACCACAAATTTTCAACCCAACCATATCCATAACATTAATATTCATTCTAGAATGCTTATAAACTAATCTCTAACCTTAAATCCATTTTATACACTACAAATTTAAGGTTTTTTCCAAAAGTTAGGTTTTACCAATTTAAACCTAAAACCCAAAATTCAATCCACAAATCATGCAATAATTGGTACACAACAATTATTTAGCAAGTTTAATCAGTTGCCTCGGGTTCGTAGGGTCTGAATCCGCCTTGAGATCGCGTGGAAAACGGAAATCTCCACTTTCTCTCCCTTTTCTCCTTCTTTCTCTTCTTCTTTCTTCTTCTCTCCTTCTTTCTAGGGTTTTCCTCTTTCTCTTAAGTGAGAATGACTTCTCACGTGGCTTTTAAGCCTTATCCCACAAGATACACATCTATAAATGATAGTACACACTTTAAATGACCCGGTAACTTTAATTCGAGTCAAACGGTCCTAAATTATTTCGGAATCTAAATAGACCCCAAGTACTGTCATTTCGACTTTCTTGACCCTTCCGAAAACAATGGTACCCTCAGAATTGCCCTTCGAGACTCTTTCTAACGACTCTAAATTTTTTACCTCGATTGCCAATTTAATTATTTCTCCAATAAAATATTATTTATTTCTCCCAAAATAAATAAATCATAGTCTCCAAAACCTCGGGTTGTTACAGAATAAACGAACGATACGTCTAATCCAAACTCCTGCTAGCATCCACTTATGCCGCAGCTCCGTGTTCCTGGAATAGAATATCAATCCTCGCGTCCCTGTGGCTGGACAGCTAAAAGGTTTTGAAAATAGTTTTATAGCAAGGGTTAGAACCCAAAACATTTTGAAAATATTTAGCAAGTGAATTAACTGCAGTAATATAAAATGCATGAATACGCTTCATATTTAAGTTAGTGGCGCACCCCCTTGTGGACATTCTCACCCCTCCACTATTGTGCACACCTAACGGTTACCTTTACCCCCACCTAGTTGTACTACCCCGTCCAACTAGTCCTGGTATAACCTCCCCTTGCCATACTACTCTAACCCGAGTATAATGATCCTTGAATTATCAGTTATCTCACAATTAACTTAATTAATTCCTTCTTAAATAGTAGCATATAACCGTGTCACAAGTTATATAAAGTAAATACATCACACACTGTATTATTACCCGCATATAATATTGAATACCATTATATACATACCTTTACTAAAACATCCACACATATAACATACGTATATCCATCCCTCCGAGTATACCCTCGCCGGATTATTCCCTCTAAAGTGCTATCTCATTAGGTGTGCTCACATAACCTAGTTACCCAAGTTGGAATCACTCACCAACCTGGCCCAAAACATAAACGAAATGGAGGCGGTCATATTCCTTCCCTGAAAGTGAGATAATCCCCTCACCCATATACTGGACGCTATGACCAGGGGATATACTCACCCTACTTCTCAAGCTAGGGGATTCACCCACATCGCGCAACCTCCCTTGATAACACTAGAGTATATAAATTAAGTAAATATCTAATCATTGATATTTAATAGCACACACAATACACACACACACACACACACACAGATATATATATATATATATATATATATATATATAATAAAACTCGACTTTACCGTGTACTCAAAATCCCGTACACTAGCCTATAATTCCCTGAGTCTGTGGCTCGACTCAACATAATTAATTTTCTCACTTAATAATTTATCATCTTCCCGAGTCTATGGTCCGACTCTAATATAATTAATTCACACCTCAATTAATATAATACATTCCCCGAGTCTATCGTCCGACTCTATTTAAATTAATTAACACACTTATTAATTTAATAACTTTCCGAGTCTATCGGCTGACTCTAATTAAATTAATTAACACACTTATTAATTTAATAACTTCCGGAGTCTATTGTCCGACTCTAATTAAATTAATTACAACACTTATTAATTCAATAACTCCCCGAGTCTATCGTCTGACTCTAATTAAATTAATTAACACACCCATTAATTTAATACCTACCCGAGTCTAAAATTCGACTCTAATTAAATTAATTATTGCACCCATTAATTTAATACCTACCTGAGTCTACAATCCGACTCTAATTAAATTAATTATTACACCCATTAATTTAATACCTACTACAATCTGACTCTAATTTAATTAATCTCTCAACAATTAATTTAATACTTTGATGTCACTTAACCAACATACCCGGACTCACTCACTTGGTCCATTTTTACATCTCATAATTGTATTCCTACATATTCGCCCACAATGTGTCACACATTCATCTCCATAAATTCCCCAATTATATTTACCTATAATTACCAACATACCCGGACTCGCCCACTTGATCCGTATCTCACTATTTTGGAATACAGTTCCTCAAATCCATCCGTAAAGTTCCCCACATAAATTCATCCTAGTCCCAATTACTTTCACCCATAATTGCTAGGAATATTTGTTTCATAATTATTTATCACTTATTAATGTATGAAACTCAACTTTCAAATAAATTTCCCTTTATATAACCAACTGATCGAACTGCCCAGATTTCTGCATCATCAATCGATCGAACCCCCAGGGTCAATCGATCGATCATTCCAGTATTCGTCCTCTCTTGTCCACTTTCAGCCATGGACGAAACCTAAAGCTTTGATTCTCAATCTACACCTTTACCCAAATACAAATAACATATCCTCCACATAAGAAAAGGGTCTAAACATCCCACAGACCTTAATTCATCATCAATAACCATTTATTCCAATGTTTTCCCGATTTGGGTATTATCCGGGTTTTAAATCTCCAATACGAATTTCATTCATATTAACAACAATTAACTATTTACTCTTACTGGTCTTAACATACGATTCATTCCTCTACATTCTAGAATCATAAACACGATCAATCTCACCCTAAATCCCATTAAGGTATATCAATTTCCAAAAACCTAATTTAAATTTTGGTTACACACCCAAAACGAATTTTGATTTACACATCACTATGATATGAATTGATTATCATCAATTTAGAAATCACAACAGCTAACCACTTGCCTGTAATTGTTCGTAGTGTCCGATCCGTTGATGTAGTCCCTTAATTTGGCTCCAATATCCCCAAATTGGCTCTTGATTTGCTTTTCCCCAATTTTCCTCTCAAACCCTAGGTTTAGAGTTGTGTTGACAGCCGTTCCCTAATCTCTCAATTTGGTTAAAAACCCTTAATCCCATTTTTGGCCATCTGGGCCTAATTAAAATGGCCCCACTCACCGCATGTGGGCCCAGCTATACCCAAAAATACCCCGAGACCCAATTACTACCCCCGGGTACTCTTTTCTGACTATCTCGACCCATCCAGACGTAACCGCGTGCTCGGAATTACCATCCGAAATACTTTTTGATATTTCCAAATTTCGACCTCAAAATGCGACACACGAGATTTTGAATCATTAAACTTAAAAGTCGCCAATTATAAATAATTCTTCCCACTCAAATAAATTATACAAATCATAAATTTAAGTTTCTTCAATTTAAATATTTTTATAACTCCCAAAAATAATTAAATATTAAATCCTCAAAATTATGTAGTGTTACAACATGGCCATAACTTCTTCGTTTAAACTCTGATTGATACGTCGTTTGAATCCAGGTGTCCCTTGATTCAAGGCCTTCAATTTACATGTTTGGTCCGGGTCCGAAATGAGTCATCTAAATTTACCATTTTACCCCTAAATGTGCGTTTGCGTCCGTTCTTCATCCGAATGGATCCAGTCTTCGTCCTTAGCATAAAAAACCCTGTAAATACTCAAATAAACCTTGTGCAAGTGATTAACGATGAATAATTGAGGTTATACTGTAAATGAGTATAAAGTGTGAGTTTAACGAGCATGAGACTACTTTATTGTGCAAAAAGAAAGGGAATAAAATGCAATATTTAGCATGAATCACACCCCCTAACTAACGTGTTGCTAGTCCCTAGCATCTTAGTAAAAGATTTGTTTCAAGCTGAATTTTGTAATTTATTCGAAAATAAGTATAAAAAAGATTGAAATTCACTTACACGGGATGCACGGTTGCATTTAGCTTATGCAACAAGCCGTTAAACCCCTAGGTTACCCTAGTAAACGAGTTTTGTCTCGTGAGAGTTTACAGTGATGATTCTCACAAACATCCAATTCTACTCCAAAAAGTTACCCATTTTTCTAAGCAAAACGTTTAAACATAATCTTGAGTTTTAACAAGTAATTAGCAACGACTAGTAGATTTATCCATTAATTTATTTGCTATAACGATTATGTTAAAGTAAAACATTAGATAACTATGTATTGACAAGTGTGTTTGTGCGTCACAAAATTTACAAGCGATCTCATTTTTAGCTTATATTGACTCGATAATTATAATGGCACATACTAATTCAATTCTCACCGGTGATTATGCTCAACAAATGAAAACACTATGAATATGGGTAAGTCACTCGGAACATGCAGGCGTAAAGAGTAAATGTAATTGAAAACAAAACCTTTTACATGTCAGTGATGAAAGACGTTTATATATAAAACCGTGAAATGTAATCTCATGAAAGGATACTGTTTTCTAAAGAATGTGAAAATATAATCTTTTCAATGTTTAAAAAAAATATGTAAACCCTGGGATCAATTAAGGACTTTTTAGGATGGAAAATGTGAACATGGATGAAAAATGATCAACACCTCAAAATGATTTTGTATATTTGAAGAAAAGGTGAACTTTTGAAGAGTATATTATTTTTCTTTTCTTTTCTTTTCTTTTTTCTTTTCTCTATTTTCTTCTTTTTTTTTCCTTTGCTTTATTTTCTTCTTTTTTTCTTTTCTTTTCTCTATTTTATTCTCTTCTTTTGTTTGTGTTCAGTCCCTACTTCCTTTGCATTTCTTTTTGAATCAATTTTTAAGGTGTTAGTGAAAGGAATGAGATAATGAAATAAATTTCCTTTGATCAAAAGTGAGGTTAAATCATAATTTTTGAATTTTGTTGTTTCGAAAAAAGATCATATCACCATTCTTTAGTCTACGGTCAAAACAAGAATATTGAGATTACCAACGACTTTAAAATAATTTCATAAGAATAATGAATAAGTGTTTACATCACTCAGAATACGAAAGAGAACACGAAGCTCACAAGGTGGGTTTACCTATGCATCTTTTATTTTTACCATGTCAATTTAGCTTTTAACAATTACGCAAGTATAATACGTGATGTGAATAAGGTTGTCAATACATGAATCATATGAATTATTAAAGCATAATAGCAATGGTAAATAAACTAATGAGCTATTTAGACAGGTTAATACTTAGATAAGTTTAACGCTTCTAGTTTAAAAGAATAAGGTAAATTTTAGAGAGTAAAATATAAGAAAACGGTAAAAATTTAGGCAAAAGGCCTAAAAAGAAAGAAACTATTTTTTGAATTTTTTTATTTTTTTTATAAATAATTAGAGTTGGTTTCACCGAGAAACTTCCGCCAATAATCACTCAAAGAATTTTTTAATTTTTATGATAAAGGAAAAAAAATAACATGATGTGTGCAACACATTATGACACCCCCTAACTAAAACGTTACATTTTCCTCAATGTAAATTAAGAACAATATTAAATTCAAGTTATGAAGAGATGTTATGGGGCAGTCCCTGGATATCAAGTTCTATTATCCTGAAAAAAAAAATTAGAAATATAAAATAAATAAATAAATAAATAAATAAAGAAAATTTTAATTTTTTTAAAAAGATATATAAAAAACCAAATATTGTCTTCAACTTTACCATAAACTAGAAGACGAAAGTTTTGGGGGTCTACCCAGAAAACATGTTGACTTTGTGGGATTAATGGTGGACTCCCATAATTTTTCGTGCCTCTCGGAAAATAAGAGTTTCGTTTATGCAAGGGGGGCATGAATTGGGCGGAACAATTGAACCATCACAATTTTTTGAATAAAAATATTTTTGAGTGATGGGTGGTTTGGATTTCACGGGGGACAAGTACAGCTCGATTCCAAGGAAATCAAAAAAAAATTCAAAAGATTTTTTGATTGGAATAGGAGGTGGGGCACGATCAAGTGAAAATCCCACCATGGATATCAATTCGACTAAGCTTTCGTTGACAAGAATTGGGTCAAAGTAATTGAGACTTTCATCTGATTCTTGCGGTACTTGTAATGGTTCGATAATGGTAAATGAAAATGGCGAAGACAAAAATTCAACGTCAATAAATTCATTATTAATAAGAGTGGGTTGAATTTTATCCTTGATATTTTCATTTTCCATTATCAATTGGGTGAGATGAGAAATGGTTTGTGTAACAACCCGAGGTCTTGGAGACAACAATTTATTTATTTTGGGAGAAATAAATAATATTTTATTGGAAAAATAATTAAACTGGCAATTGAGGTCAAAATTTAGAGTCGTTAGAAAGAGTCTCGAATGGAAATTGTGAGTGTACCATTGTGTCCGGAAGGGTCGAGAAAGTCGAAATGACTGTACTTGGGGTCTATTTGGGTTTCGAAATAAATTGTGACCGTTTGACTCGAATTAAAGTCATCGAGTCATTTAAAGTGTGTATTATCATTTAAAGATGTGTATCTTGGGAGATTAGGCTAAAATAGCCTACGGGAGAAATAATTCTCCAAAGAGAGAAGTAGAAATAAAGAGAAGAAGAAAGAAGAAGAGAAGGAAGGAGAAAAAGAGGGAGAAAGGGGATTTCCGGGAAAATACGTGATCTCAAGGCGGATTCAGACCCTACGAACCCGAGGCAAGTGATTAAACTTGCTAAATAATTGTTGTGTACTAATTATTGCATGATTTATGGATTGAATTTTGGGTGTTAGGTTTAAATTGTTAAAACCTAACTTTTGGGAAAACCTTAGATTTGTAGTGTATAAATGAATTTTAAGGTTAGAAATTGGTTTATATGTGTTCTTGGATGAATATTAATGTTGTATTTGTGATTGGGTTGGATCAAAATAGTTGGAAGATGAAAAAAATGATTTTTGGGTAATTTGGGTTAAGAAGAAAACAACCCATTTCGTAGCTTACTGCACTTGCCGAATCGATTCGCCCCTACCGAATCGATTCGGTCTGTTGCAAATTGCCCAGGTCTTTAGGGCCGAATCGATTCGCCCCTTGCGAATCGATTCGGTATGTAGAAGACTCCCAGGTCCTTTGGATCGAATCGATTCGGATGGGCCGAATCGATTTGCTTTTGGGAGACGAATCGATTCGGATGGGCCGAATCGATTCGGAAACAGGGGATTTTGGAGATGTTTTTCTAGGAAGAATTTTATCCCGTTTCGTTTAAGGTTATCGATTGGGAATTTCTATGGGAGTTAATTGGAGTATGTTTTGGAGACTTTTAGAGAGTTTCCTTATAAGGAATGATTGGAGTCATATTGACTAAATTTGAGGAATACCGATTAGATATTTTGGTTTATTCTAAGTGGGGAAGCCACCTTGACTTGGAGGTAATAAATCCAATTCATATGAAAGAATGTGAATAATTTAGAGATACCGGATCTTAGGATCCAAATCCCAAATGGGATAACTTTAAAAAGGTTCATAAAATGAATTGAACCCTATTATGAATGGAAAATAGTAAATGTTAATTGATGTGTATACGGATATAAAAATATCCTTACTGATGATTGATTTGGGAGATATCTCACACAATGAGAAATGCGAATTGAGGTGCATTACGATATAGAATATCCTTAACTTATATGGAATTGAAAGAAAATTCATACTAGAAGCGACATGAGAACTTCAAGCGGGAATTAGTATAGCATATACTAAGTGGGGTAAATGTGTGAGTATTGACGATTGGTGTATCATGAGAGAGATATACTAAACAATGATGGTAATCAAATTGCACCAAAGAGCGTATAATGAAAATGAAAATGATTGTTGCAGGTATACCTTATATAATGGTATATCTTAATTATGTGGGATGTATGTATACCTTATATGATGGTTTATATACATGTTAAGCATACCCCCTCCTTGCTATCATTAGGAAGTTTCGTGCATAGAGGGTGAGCATCCTGACAAATAACGCAGGGTGTGGTTATTCCCCAGGTCATAGTCGTCCATAGTGGTCAACAAATGACATATATATATATATATATACATTATTTATTTTGGGGGTGAAAGGTCGTGGGTATGTGATACTCTCACTTACCGGTTAGGAGCTATGACCGCTTCCCGGGACGTTGTGTGCGTGAGTAGATCACGAGGTGGGTATCGTTGAACCCCACCAGGTGGCCCCAATTTGCTACTTATATGGGCTGCTGGAAGATGATAGCATGTGAGCCTGCGTCCTTCGAGTTATAGTTCGGTTGGATGTTTATTATTGTTTGTGTTTGTACTTGGGTATCAAGGGCATAATGGACCTCAATAACCTACATTGCCAGGATTAGTGTATCGGGGGGTTCCTTATTTGGATTTCGCTTAGACGAGACGTCCCACGCACGAACCGCAGTGTAATGTTGGAACTTGGGGATAAATTTAGTCCTTAATGCTCATAATTATTTATATATATATCACCTATCCCGACAATCGACAGTGCCAGGAGTAGTGTAATCGGGGGGTTCCTTGTTTGGATTTCGCTTCGGCGAGACGTCCCACGCATGAAACGCCGTGTACTGTTGAGAATTGAGAATATTCATTAATTAAAATTAAAAAATAATTTGGGTTACATGCACCATGAATTGAGGGCATAATGAGCCTCGAGGATTAATGCGGTCAGGAGTAGTGTAACGGGGGGTTCCTTCTTTGGATTTCGCCTCGGCGAGACGTCCCACGCACGAAATGCAGCGCCGTGTTGAAAATCGAGAGGAGTTTAGTCTTTAATATTCATGACGCTAATAACTCATATATAATTACTATAATAATTATATATATGGTTTCATGCCTTATAAGGGCATCACTAGAATACAAAAATTCTAGTAAATGAGATTGTTGATGTATTGTGATGATGTGGACATGATTGGATCATGTAACTTTATATGTTAAACAAATGAACATTATAAAGATAACTGTAATTATTACATTAAAGTTAAAGCATTTAACTTAAAGATAATTGAGATAAATGTATATTGCGACATAGGTTAGACGGTTTCACTTAAATACTTCTTTTGGGTTTAAGTTAGAATCCTCTTACCTAAATAGAATCGGGCATCCATTTGGAGATCACGTGCATACGCTTAATGCGCGCTTTAGTTGAGAGGTGAGATGGTTTTTATGGAGAGCTCGATTCCAACTAAATCATGTAATAATGCATTTATAATTATTATGCATTTTAATACACTTGCTATAAAATGTTTTTCAAAACTCGGGCTCTGACCCGTTTACATTTCCTCCTCCATGTATATATTGTATTACTTCAGGTGTTCCTCCGCAAGGACGCCTTTGATGTTCATCCATCCAGGATTCGTGGAGCTGTGGCAATTGCAGACTGTTGCGGCACTTTGCTTTAGTCGATTCCTATCCTTGTATATCTAGATCAGGATTCAGCTGTATTGAGTTAGTATTCAAGTCTTGTAGATTAACACTTTCATATTTCATTTATCAGTTTATTGTATTGTATGTTACCCGACAGCATATTCGGGTATTTTATTATTGAGATTTTGTTGTACAATGTATTGTACTCTTTCATATTGTTGGAACTTGCACATTTCACTCATCATAGTTAGATGTATATTGTTGGTTATGTGCCTTATTGGTTTTGTTGTTGTTGTTAAATAAAAAGTTTTAAAATTTTTGACAATTCGCACTTAATGATTTCGGGTAGTTAGCCTTATATTTTAGTGTTGTATGTTGATGTTGAGACTGTGCCATCTGAGATACCTGGTTTATTTTAGTATAGGGCTGGCCACCCGTTATTATTTAGAGCGGGTTGTCACAGTTTGTTCTAAAGTAGAAATTTCTTAAATATTTTTGGATTTCTCATTTACTTCAAAATATTCTTCGTCTTCTAAGTTATTATGAGGAAAATTATTACTGGACTCAAATAACACATCTAATTCTTTTTCCCAGTAATAATTTTTTTCACGATAATAATTATCAAATTCTTCATTTTCTTGATTTTGCAAATACGCACCAAAAGAATTTGGCGGTAGTGCAACTTCACCAAAAAGAAAATTTTAAGAAGTATTATCATAACTATTATCAAAATTATTAGAATAACAATTGTAAGAATTATTGTTATAATAGTTCATAGAAATATTATCACAATAGTTATTAATATTATTATTATAATAATATTGAAGAATTTTTTCATTCGAATAATTTTCATATGTCCCCAAACCATTATCAAGCTTATTTAAATACTCACCGAAAGTTATTTGGCAATTTTCATTTTTTTCATTTTCCAAGTATTTGCCGAAAGACATAGGTTTGGGGGGGATTTGAAAATTATTTTTATGACAAAACTCTGCACCCATAATACCGTTAGAATGACAAAAAATACTAGGATAAGACATATTTACCTCGAGTGATTCGTAGATGAAATTTCTAAAAACTTATGAGCGACCGAGTGGTTGATAGTCCTTGAAGCTTAGTTGTACATGACCAATACAAATAGTAAAAAAAATATGTACAAAGAAATAAATAAATAAAAGTTTAAAACAAAAGACTCCCCGGCAACGACACCATTTTGATTAAGCGAAAACCGAGCGCGTGTGAAGCGCCTGTCGTTGTAAACGATTTTCGACCCAATGCAAAAAACCTAAACTTTAACTACACATGTTTTATATGTATAGCGGCGAGTTCGGGTATCGAATCCATAGGGAATGATGTTTAAATACTTTAATTAATTTATTACTTCTAAAAAAAGTGTAAAAGATGATGGGAGAGTTGAAAGAATTATAGACAAGTATGTAGACAAGTATGTAAACTATGTTAAAAGAAGTAAACAAAAGTTAGAAATTATCTTCGACGCTTCGGCGCGTATAGCATAAATGATTACATAGATAAAATGCAAATCAAACATGATTAATACACTTTTTAGACAATTATTAAGTTCGAAATGTCAGTTCTCGAATGTTGTAAAAGTCCGCTAAGAGTTCTGTGTCAAAGATAGTCCCGGAACCGCACTTTTGGTATTAAATATGATCTATACTTGATATACACCATTAAAGTCCCTCGGTATGTTCTCGGTACTAATTAATCCGTCAAGATCTGGTCTTAAACTATCATATCATAGCGAAGCATCTACACGTCTGAAACGTGTCCAAAAATTACAACTTATATTATTTAAGGAAAAACAATTAAAACTAATTAACTGTGCTTTGTGTGTATGAGAAGAATTGAAATATGAGAAGAAGTATACTGATTTTAAAGCATGAGCAATAAAGATAAGAGCATGTAAAAAGTTGCATAAGAATACATGAAGAAACGAAGAAAATTTAGAGAAGAAACTTGCATTAATTCGATTAAGAAATTACAAAAAACAAGAGGAAAAACCTAAATTACACTACTCCTAAAGATGAAACTACACTAAAATGATGAGAGTGATGGTGTTTCAAGGTCCTCTTTTTTGGTGTGTGGGTGAGGGATTTCAATAGGGGGAATAATGGCTTTGGGGTATTTTTGGTATTTTACAACATTTTATTCTTTTAATAAACTAATAAAAAGGTTTTATGGGTGGGAATTAATTAAATATGGATGGTTAGCGGATGAATAATAAAGGTATGGGATAAAATAAAATAAAGGGTTTCTTTTTAGAAAAGAAATGAAAAAGAAATGAGAAGAAAAAGTGAATTACTGAAGAAAATATAAAGAACTAAAAATTCTTGGGTAAAAATGTAAATAACTAAAATCGGGGTACTGTAGCCCGTACTGTACCAGATGTCACGTGTCACGCCTGGATGGTGCCGTGTGGCGTGATCAGATTTAATGTTGAATGTGTCTCTTTTAATGCATTAATTACATTTAAACCCCCAAAACTTCATAACTTCTTCACACGACCTCCAAATGACGAAACGCAAAAACCCACGTGAGCCTCCTTCCAAGGCCGATAATATTTTCATGATGTTTGGGTCATGGGTGTTGACTTAAGGCCTTGACTCGGGGCTTTGACTTAGATTTTCTTCCGAATTCGATCTTTACATGGCCATAACTTCTTCGATTCAACTGCGATTGATACGTCGTTTGAACCCACGTGTCCCTTGATTCAAGGCCTTCAATTTACATGTTTGGTCCGGGTTCGAAATTAGTCAATTTAATTTACCATTTTGTCCCTGAAGGTTGAAAGACCAAGTTGTCCCAATTAAAATAATAATTTCCTTTTAAGTCAATGCGGAAGCGATATAAACGGTGTGATGGTTCAACAAAACAAATACTAAAATCAAGTTTTAATTTCTCAAAACAAATTAAAACATAATCCAAGTCCTAGAAAATTGCCTAAGTCATAATTAACAATTATATCCAAAGTTAGGCAAAACCAATTTTAGCAAATGACTTGAATAAACCAATTTTACCCAATATTTAATTTAGTCCCAAATTAAATGAGTGTGATAATAAAACCAAATTTTATCTTGAATTAATTCTAAGCATGCGTTCTAAATTATGATGCAAGATAAAATAAACAATGTCACACTACACCGCGATGTACGAGGAAAAACCCACTAACGGGAAAAAACCTCGGGACGGCCCTAGCCTCAAATCCACTAAAAACGGTATTACAAAATACAAGACAAAAGACTTACTTCCTAAACTCGAACCCTCTCAAGCCGTGATGCTCCTTCTTGTATCAACCTCCAATTAGCGGATAACCAACGGAGCTCCACCGTGGTCTCGGAATTCACCGATGGGACTTTATATGGTCACCGTCACCCAAGCATGGAGCCTTTCTCCGTGTGGGTAGTATCTCAACAAAAGTCTTCTTTGTGATGGGGTGTAGAAGCAAACCCGAAACGTCTCTTGAATTCGGTAGAGAAAACCGGTGCCAAAAACTCCAAGCAAAAGATATAAATATAGAAACTTGGATAAACAACTATTGGGTGTAAACTAGAGTGTGTATGAATTTTTCTTTAAAAATTAACACTCAAAACATGAACATTTTCCCTAAATAAATTAGCTCTCAAACTCTCTCTAAGAGATGGATATGGAATGGAAAAGTTGTCTTGGAAAATGTGTTTCCCGCACATAATAATGTATGAAAAAAGTTGGTTGAAAACCAAGTGGAGGAGTGGGGAAAAACTGCAAAAAACTGCCAAATAACTGTTCCCACTGGAATCTCGTTCGAACGAACTTGATTCTCGTTCGAACGAGACTTCTAACGAGTGACCAGCTTGGGCTCGTTAGAAGTTCGTTAGATACCTCGTTAGAACGAACATTCGTTCGAACGACATATCGAACGACTGACCAGTTAGGGTTGTTGGCAAAACTCGTTCGAACGAAACTGGTTCGAACGACAAAACTCGTTCGAACGAAACTGGTTCGAATGACAAAACTCGTTCGAACGAAATCTGGTTCGAACGAAAAAACTCGTTCGAACGACATTTCTAACGAACGACCAGAAAGATTGAAAAATTCGATTTTGGCCCAGAAACTTTTATATACTTATTTTAAAGTTCTAATTGATTCTTTCTGAAAATAAAATGCAGTTTTTATTACACCTAACACCCAATACAAATTGTTCCAAGCTCCTATATAAATATAATTGCATTCATACCTTGGGAGCATGGAACCTTAGTTGATGACGTAGAAACGAGGTACGCAAACCGGCATATTGATGAAGATTTAAATTCTTTGCCGCTACATCTTCAACACACACTTCATAGGCTTGAGAATATTACAATCAAATACATTCCTATGAATAAATGTTTTTGTCCGGAATTGAGCCAAACCTATATATGGACTCAATTGGAAATTTGTGTCCTTACAAATCTCCCCCTTTGGCTATTCCGGGACAAAAACCAAACAAAAATCCTAAAGGGCCGTCAAGCTCTACTAAACTCAAAGCATAACCCGCCCAATCTTGACTCAACCCAAGGATCAAACACTTTGCCATAGAAAGATGCCGCTTTAGAATAATTCCTGCACACTTAAGCAAACTCATCAAATGCATAGGGAATATCAAAATATTAAATGCAATTAATTAATTACTCCCCCTAAATTAATTCTCCCTTTAAACACATGACCTACTTAGAAAGACGTCTCCCCCTAAGATAAATCTCCCCCAAACGAAGATACGATAATAATAGGATTAGATACCATTTCTCCCCCTATCATCATTCTCCCCCTTTTTGTTCGGGAATAGGCAAAGGATTAAAGAACTAATAAATAGCATGTTGAAGCTTAAAGTGTTTAGACATGAAAGCATATGAACAATTAAAGCAAGGCAAAGACAAACAAATATCATATATATATATATATACTATAAATATACCAATAAGTACGAGCATATATAGATAGATATAAACACACACATGACACAAAATACAATAAGTTTGCACACTCGAATGGCAAAAATGTGTCATATGGAAACGGAAGTGTAGGGGTGTGAACTAGCAACAATTAAATTTAGACCCAAACACTTAAGAAACGTTCACGGAGTTCTCATTTGATTGCAAACTTCATCACAGTTAAATATAACCTCATGTGACAATATAAAGATTGAACTCAATGAACAAACATACACAATGCATACAAGCCTAGCATGATGATGATTCTACAAACCAAATAGAGTCATGACATTAAAGACAACTAGGATAAACGGACATTGTGCAAACCGTTGATATACCATCCAATTCTCCCTCAATAAGCATATATATTCTTTTGTTTTTGAATGAATATCTCAAACAAACATAGGCCTTGGCAATTGCTTTCTGTTTAATGCCAAATATTCTGTTTTTAGGCCTTTGGATCACGCATTTCTTTTAGATCCAATCAACGGTGGCTTACTATCGCAAATGATTTAATTCATACTTTCGGAGCCCTTCCCCGTGCACATTTAGATTTATCATGTTTTCATTTTTCACACAAATCTCACATGCAACGGATTTTGACATGCACTAGTCCTCCTAGGTCATAGATATGTAGATGACTAGATTGATAGGAGAACACCTCAAAAAGCTCAAATATAACATGTGACATTAAGATTTCAAAAGAGCTCGTGCATGTGTGAAAAGAGGCATATAGAAATAGAATCCATTTAAACAATACAAAATCCAACTACTCCATATAAAACATGGTAAAGAACATTTTAAGGATTGAAAATCTAAACCAAAAGTTCTAGCCACATGGGAGCGTAAATGATGGGATTCAAACACAAGTATATGCCACATAAAGTGTGTCAAACTAAAATACACACAAAACAAAATCTTTTTGAGTTTTTAACATTTTTAATCAAAAATAAATATTTACTCAAAAGGACAAACAAAAATCATTTGTATTTTTCATTAAGCTTAAATGAAATAAATAAAACACAAATGATAAACAAAAATCTTTTTATATTATCCAGTCGATTCAAACACAAAATATAATACAAAAAGATAAACAAGTCATAATTTCTAGCATGTGATATGAAATAAGGCAATGACTAGATAATGACTAAACAAGCATACATTTAGCATATGAATATAGCATGAAGTACAAACGCTAAAGTATGCAAACACTAACACATTCATCCATTAGATTTAGCAAGGGAGGAAGGATGTGAAAGTAAATGAGAATCAAAATCCCTATTTTGTAAGGTAACCAAGTCGGATTTCCTAACCCAAATTAATGAAGAATTACTATCTTGGGGTGTAGGAACGTTAGCTATCGTGGTTACTTTACTATGGGATTTTCTAGGAATTCGTTTAAGATCTAAACAAAATTTCCTAAGATGACCTTGTCGACCACAATGTGTACAAGTGAGAACATGTCGAAAAGATTTACTTAAGGAGTGATCTTTAAAAGTATTCCTAGTTGATTCTCCTAAAACATTGGTTTGGGCATTATGAGTAAATTCATTACAAGGATTGAAGCCTAAACCACAAGTGTCATTTTTAATTTGGATCGTTCCTAACATTTTATCAAGTTTTTCCGAACGACACTCCAAATCAAATTTGACAATACTAGAATCTTTTAATTTATTTTCCAATTCAACAATGTTAGATTCTAGTAAAACATTTCGCTCTTCAAAAGCAAGAAGCTCCTTTTTCAAGGATTCCATTAAACCCCTAAGGCTATCTCTTTCGCCTTCTACATAGTTAAGCTTCTCTTGAAGAGTCCTCTCATGTGTCCTAAGGTCTTCTATTAAGGCACTATCATCAACGACCTTGACACTCTTTCTTAAACTAGCTTCTAACTTCAAATTAGTTCTTTTCAAATTAATAGATTCTTTATATAATTCATGAAAAGCATTTTGAAGTTCACTCACATCAACCTCTTCTTCATTTTCACTCTCACTTTCTTCTTCACTCTCACTATCATTAAAAACAAGGGAATCATGAACACTGACCTTGGAAGTGGCATGTGCAATCGTGTCATCAATCGATGAGTTCTCATTGTCACTCACATGACTAGCCATAAAAGCCACAAAAATTTTCTTAGTGGGGGAATCGGGCTTTTCTTCCTTATCACTATCACTAAGGGTTGCATTATATGAAATAGGTCGCTTACCATCTTTCCTTAGTTTAGTGGGGCACTCATAAGCCCTATGGCCATAACCTTCACAACCAAAACACTTATCAGACTCGTCCCTATCTAAATTTTCATTACTAGGTTTAGGGATCTTTTCGGATTTAGAAAACTTCTCGCTTTTATCATGTTTAGAAGTATCAAATTTCTTAAAATCATTTTTAAAATTACCTTTGTTAATTTTAAGAAATTTTCTAAATTTGCGAGCAAACAAAGCCATATCTTCCGAGTCACTATCACTATCGCTCTCTACTACATGTTTAACCTCTTTGCGGGCTTTTAAAGCAACGCCCTTTTCGATTTTCTTTTCAGTTTTAGAGGGAAACATATCCAGTTCATAGGTTTGTAAATCACCTACAAGCTCTTCTAATTTCGTAGAGGCTAAAGTGGGTAAAGAATTTAAAACGGTCACCTTTGGAATAAATCTATCGGGTAGGGACCTCAAAATTTTCTTTACAACACGGTCGTCAGGTATTTTCTCTCCCAAGTTAAAGGATGAATTACAATATCAGAAAGTCTAGCATAAAATTTATCAAAAGTTTCTTTTTCATCCATTTTGATAGTTTCAAATTGAGTGGTGAGGTTTTGGAGTTTTGAAGCTTTAACGACACTAGTTCCTTCATGAGTTAATTGTAAAATATCCCAAGATTCTTTAGCGGTTTCACACGTCATAATACGTCGGAATTCATCCGGTGCGACAGCGCTAAATAAGGCATTTAAACCACGGGAATTAAAATTTGCAAGCTTAAACTCATTTTCGGTCCATCTATCGATGGGTTTGGGAACACGTTCATTTTCAATTAGATGAGTTGGTGGGGAGTACCCGGTAACAACAGACATCCAAACACGTTCATCGATAGATTTAAGTGCCGATTTCATTCGCGCTTTCCAATACGCGTAGTTAGAACCATTAAAAATAGGAAATTTTGAAAATGGGGAAAAATCCATTTTAGCCAAAAATTAAAGGATCTTAACGAAATAATTTATCGTTTTTGGCTCTGATACCAATTTGAAGGCCAAGTTGTCCCAATTAAAATAATAATTCCTTTTAAGTCAATGCGGAAGCGATATAAACGGTGTGATGGTTCAACAAAACAAATACTAAAATCAAGTTTTAATTTCTCAAAACAAATTAAAACATAATCCAAGTCCTAGAAAATTGCCTAAGTCATAATTAACAATTATATCCAAAGTTAGGCAAAATCAATTTTAGCAAATGACTTGAATAAACCAATTTTACCCAATATTTAATTTAGTCCCAAATTAAATGAGTGTGATAATAAAACCAAATTTTATCTTGAATTAATTCTAAGCATGCGTTCTAAATTATGATGCAAGATAAAATAAACAATGTCACACTACACCGCGATGTACGAGGAAAAACCCACTAACGGGAAAAAACCTCGGGACGACCCTAGCCTCAAATCCACTAACAACGGTATTACAAAATACAAGACAAAAGACTTACTTCCTAAACTCGAACCCTCTCAAGCCGTGATGCTCCTTCTTGTATCAACCTCCAATTAGCGGATAACCAACGGAGCTCCACCGTGGTCTCGGAATTCACCGATGGGACTTTATATGGTCACCGTCACCCAAGCATGGAGCCTTTCTCCGTGTGGGTAGTATCTCAACAAAAGTCTTCTTTGTGATGGGGTGTAGAAGCAAACCCGAAACGTCTCTTGAATTCGGTAGAGAAAACCGGTGCCAAAAACTCCAAGCAAAAGATATAAATATAGAAACTTGGATAAACAACTATTGGGTGTAAACTAGAGTGTGTATGAATTTTTCTTTAAAAATTAACACTCAAAACATGAACATTTTCCCTAAATAAATTAGCTCTCAAACTCTCTCTAAGAGATGGATATGGAATGGAAAAGTTGTCTTGGAAAATGTGTTTCCCGCACATAATAATGTATGAAAAAAGTTGGTTGAAAACCAAGTGGAGGAGTGGGGAAAAACTACAAAAAACTGCCAAATAACTGTTCCCGCTGGAATCTCGTTCGAACGAACTTGATTCTCATTCGAACGAGACTTCTAACGAGTGACCAGCCTGGGCTCGTTAGAAGTTCGTTAGATACCTCGTTAGAACGAACATTCGTTCGAACGACATATCGAACGACTGACCAGTTAGGGTTGTTGGCAAAACTCGTTCGAACGAAACTGGTTCGAACGACAAAACTCGTTCGAACGAAATCTGGTTCGAACGAAAAAACTCGTTCGAACGACATTTCTAACGAACGACCAGAAAGATTGAAAAATTCGATTTTGGCCCATAAACTTTTATATACTTATTTTAAAGTTCTAATTGATTCTTTCTGAAAATAAAATGCAGTTTTTATTACACCTAACACCCAATACAAATTGTTCCAAGCTCCTATATAAATATAATTGCATTCATACCTTGGGAGCATGGAACCTTAGTTGATGACGTAGAAACGAGGCACGCAAACCGGCATATTGATGAAGCTTTAAATTCTTTGCCGCTACGTCTTCAACACACACTTCATAGGCTTGAGAATATTACAATCAAATAAATTCCTATGAATAAATGTTTTTGTCCGGAATTGAGCCAAAACTATATATGGACTCAATTGGAAATTTGTGTCCTTACAAAGGTGCGTTTGCGTCCGTTCTTCATCCGAAATGGATCCAGTCTTCGTTCTTAACATCAAAAATCCTGTAAATACTCAAATAAACCTTGTGCAAGCGATTAATGATGAATAATTGAGGTTATACAGTAAAAGAGTATAAAGTGTGAGTTTAACGAGCGTCAGACTACTTTATTGTGCAAAAATAAAGGGAATAAAATGCAATATTTAGCACGAACCACACCCTCTAACTAACGTGTTGCTAGTCCGTAGCATCTTAGTAAAAGATTTGGTTCAAGCTGAATTTTGTAATTTATTCTAAAATAAGTATAAAAAAGATAGAGATCCAATTCCACGGGATGCACGATTTCATTTAGCTTATGCAACAAGCCGTTAAACCCCTAGGTTATCCTAGTGGACGAGTTTTCTCTCGTGAGAGTTTACAGTGATGATACTCACAAACATCCAATTCTACTCCAAAAAGTTACCCATTTTTCTAAGCAAAACGTTTGAACATAATCTTGAGTTTTAACAAGTAAATAGCAATGACTAGTAGATTTCTCCATTAATTTATTTGCTATAACGATTATGTTAAAGTAAATCAATTGATAACCATGTATTGACGAGTGTGTGTGTGCATCACAAAATTTACATGCAATCTCATTTTTAGCTTATATTGACTCAAAAATTATAATGGCGCATACAAATTCAATTCTCGCCGGTGATTACACTCAACAAATGAAAGCACTCTAAATATGGGTAAGTCACTCGGAACATGCAGGCGTAAAGAGTGAATGTAATTGAAAACAAAACCTTTTACATGTCAGTGATGAAAGACGTTTATATATAAAATAATAAAATGTAATCTCATGAAAGCATATTGTTTTCTAAAGAACATGAAAATGTAATCTTTTCAATGTTTAAAAAAAATATGTTAACCCTGGGATCATTTAAGGACTTATTAGGATGGAAAATGTGAACATGGATGAAAAATGATCAACACCTCAAAATGATTTTGTATATTTGAAGAAAGGGTGAACTTTTGAAGAGTTTATTATTTTTCTTTTTCTTTTTTCTTTTCTCTAGTTTCTTCTCTTCTTTTTTTTTTTTCTTTTCTCTATTTTTTTCTTTTTTTTTTCTTTATTTTCTTCTCGTCTTTTGTTTGTGTTCAGCCCCTACTTCCTTTGCATTTCATTTGAATCAATTTTTAAGGTGTTAGTGAAAGGAATGAGATAATGAAATAAATTGCCTTTGATCAAAAGTGAGGTTAAATCATAATTTTTGAATTTTGTTGTATCGAAA
The DNA here is from genome assembly GCA_949130495.1 of Sambucus nigra. NCBI lineage: Eukaryota > Viridiplantae > Streptophyta > Magnoliopsida > Dipsacales > Adoxaceae > Sambucus > Sambucus nigra. The sequence continues at coordinate 42,997,261 of OX422210.1, read as the reverse complement.
AAAAGATCATATCACCATTCTTTAGTCTACAGTCAAAACAAGAATATTGAGATTACCAACGACTTTAAAATAATTTCATAAGAATAATGAATAAGTGTTTACATCACTCAGAATACGAAAGAGAACACGAAGCTCACAAGGTGGGTTTACCTATGCATCTTTTATTTTTACCTAGTCAATTTAGCTTTTAATAATTACGCAAGTATAATTCGTGATGTGAATAAGGTTGTCAATACATGAATCATATGAATTATTAAAGCATAATAGCAAGGGTAAATAAACTAATGAGCTATTTAGACAGGTTAATAATTAGATAAGTTTAATGCTTCTGGTTTAAAAGAATAAGGTAAATTTTAGAGAGTAAAATATAAGAAAACGGTAAAAATTTAGGCAAAAGGCCTTGTTAACGCAAAAATTCTCCATCTAGGAGGACCAATCAGAAAAGGACACATGTCATCCTACGTGGCAATATTCGGCATCCGAGGAGAGTTAGTCGGCCCCCGAGGAGAGTTGGTCGGCCCCCGAGGAGAGTTGGTCGGCACCCGTGGAGAGTTAGTCGGCACCCGAGGAGAGTTGTTCGGCATACCAACCAGGAAGATCAAAGGATGACTATGCATTTAATGTGCATTAATGAAGATGACAGCGCATTTAATGAGCCTTAATGTACATTTATACTGTATTAATAGATGACAACACATAGCATACCAAACAATTCAATAATTAGATTCGTTGAATGTAGACATAAATGTCTACATACAATGAATCTCTTTATCTCCCATCACTATAAATACATGTATTCCCTTAGCCAAAAGGAGGGGAGATCCGGGGAAAACCTAGAAACACCATACACAAGATACACATCCTTTTTCTCTCTACACCTTATGGTGCTATTGTAAACCCCTAAGAATAAAATAACAGTAGGCCTAAAAAGAAAGAAACTATTTTTTGAATTTTTTTATTTTTTTTTATAAATAATTAGATTTGGTTTCACCGGGAAACTTCCGCCAGTAATCACTCAAATAATTTTTTAATTTTTATGATAAAGGAAAAAAAAAGAACATGATGTGTGCAACACATTAAGACACCCCCTAACTAAAACGTTGCATTGTCCTCAATGTAAATTAAGAACAATAATAAATTCATGTTATGAAGAGATGTTATGGGGCAGTCCCCAGATATCAAGTTCAATTATCCTGAAAAAAAATTAGTAATAGAAAATAAATAAAGAAAGAAAATTTTATTTTTTTTAAAAAGATATATACAAAAACAAATATTGTCTTCAACTTTACCATAAACTAGAAGACGGAATTTTTTGGGGTCCACCCAGAAAACATGTTGACTTTGTGGGATTAATGGTGGACTCCCATAATTTTTCGTGCCTCTCGAAAAGTAAGAGTTTCGTTTATGCAACGGGGGGCATGAATTGAGCGAAAAAATTGAACCATCACAATTTTTTGAATAAAAATATTTTTGAGTGATGGGTGGTTTGGATTTCACGGGGGACAAGTACAGCTCGATTCCAAGGAAATCAAAATTTTTTTCAAAAGATTTTTCGATTGGAATAGGTGGTGGGGAACGATTAAATGAAAATCCCACCGTGGATATCAATTCGACTAAGCATTCGTTGACAAGAATCGGGTCAAAGTAATCGAGACTTTCATCCGATTCTTGCGGTACTTGTAATGGTTCGATAATGGTAAATAAAAATGGCGAAGATAAAAATTCAACGTCAATAAATTCATTATTAATAAGAGTGGGTTGAATTTTATCCTTTATATTTTCATTTTCCATTATCAATTGGGTGAGACGAGAAATGGTTTGTTTAAAAGTAGAAATTTCTTCAAAATTTTTGGATTTCTCATTTAGTTCAAAACATTCTTCGTCTTCTAAGTTATTAAGAGGAAAATTATTACTGGACTCAAATAACACATCTAATTCTTTTTCTCAGTAATAATTTTCTTCACGATAATAATTATCAAATTCTTCATTTTCTTGATTTTGCAAATACGCACCAAAAGAATTTGGCGGTAGTGCAACTTCACCAAAAAGAAAATTTTAAGAAGTATTATCGTAACTATTATCAAAATTATTAGAATAACAATTGTAAGAATTATTGTTATAATAGTTCATAGAAATATTATCACAATAGTTATTAATACTATTATTATTATAATAATATTGAAGAATTTTTTCATTCGAATAATTTTCATATGTCCCCAAACCATTATCAAGCTTATTTAAATACTCACCGAAAGTTATTTGGCAATTTTCATTTTTTTCATTTTGCAAGTATTCGTCGAAAGACATAGGTTTAGGAGAGATTTGAAAATTATTTTTATGACAAAACTCTGCACCCATAATACCGTTAGAATGACAAAATATACTAGGAAAAGACATATTTATCTCGAGTGATTCGTAGATGAAATTTCCAAAAAGTTATGAGCGACCGAGCGATTGATAGTCCTTGAAGCTTAGTTGTACATGACCAATACAAATAGTAAAAAAAAATATGTACAAAGAAATAAATAAATCAAAGTTTAAAACAAAAGACTCCCCGGTAACGACGCCATTTTGATTAAGCGAAAACCGAGCGCGTGTGAAGCGCTTGTCGTTGTAAACGATTTTCGACCCAATGCAAGAAACCTAAACTTTAACTACACATGTTTTATATGTATAGCGGCAAGTTCGGGTATCGAATCCATAGGGAATGATGTTTAAATACTTTAATTAATTTATTACTTCAAAAAAAAGTGTAAAAGATGATGGGAGAGTTGAAAGAATTATATACAAGTATGTAAACTATGTTAAAAGAAGTAACCAAAAGTTAGAATTACCTTCGACGCTTCGACGCGTATTGCATAAATGATTACATAGATAAAATTCGAATCAAACATGATTAATACACTTTTTTAACAATTATTAAGTTCGGAATGTCACTTCCCGAATGTTATAAAAGTTCGCTAAGAGTTTGGTGTCAAAGATAGTCCCGAAACCGCACTTTTGGTATTAGATATGATGTATATTTTCTATACAACGTTAAAGTCCCTCGGTATGATCTCGGTACTAATCAATACATCAAGATCCAGTCTTAAACTATCATATCATAACAAAGCAACTACACATCTGAAACGCGCCCAAAAATTACAACTTATATTATTTAAGGAAAAACAATTCAAACTAATTAACTGTGCTTTCTGTGTGTGAGAAGAATTGAACTAAGAGACGAAGTGTACTGATTTTAAAGCATGAGAAATAAATATAAGAGCATGTAAAAAGTTTTATAAGAATACGTGAAGAAACGGAGGAAATTTAGAGAAGAAACTTGCATTAATTTGATAAAGAAATTACAAAAAAAAGGAAAAAACTAAATTACACTACTCCTAAAGATGAAACTACACTGAAATGATGAGCATGATGGTGTATCAAGGTCCTCTTTTTTGGTTTGTAGGTGAGGGGATTTAAATAGGGGGAATAAGGGCTTTGGGGTATTTTTTGTATTTTACAACATTTTATTCTTTTAATAAACTAATAAAAACATTTTATGGGTGGGAATTAATTAAATATGGATGGTTGGATGATGAATAATAGAGGTATGGGATAAAATAAAATAAAGGGTTTCTTTTTAGAAAAGAAATGAAAAAGAAATGAGAAGAAAAGGTGAATTATTGAAGAAAATATAAAGAAATAAGGATTATGGGGTAAAAATGTAAATAACTAAAATCTGGGTACTATAGCGCGTACTGTACCAAATGCCACGTGTTACTCCAGGATGGTGCCATGTGGCGCAATCAGATTTAATGTTGAATGTCTCTCTTTTAGTCCATTAAATACATTTAAACCCCCAAAACTTCATAACTTCTTCATACGACCTCAAAATGACGAAACGCAAAAACCCACGTGACCCTCCTTCCAAGGCCGATAATATTTTCATGATGTTTGGGTCACGGGTGTTGACTTCGGGCATTGACGTGGGGCTTTGACTTTGACTTTCTTTCGAATTCAATCTTTGCTTGGCCATAACTTCTTCATTTCAACTCCGATTGTTACGCCGTTTGAACCCATGTGTCACTTGATTCAAGGCCTTCAATTTATATGCTTGGTCCGGGTCCAAAATGAGTCATCTGAATTTACCATTTTCCCCCTGAAGGTGCATTTGCGTCCGTTCTTCATCCGAAATGCATCCAATCTTCATCGTTAGCATCAAAAACCTTGTAAATACTCAAATAAACCTTGCGCAAGCAATTAACGATGAATAATTGAGGTTATACAGTAAATGAGTATAAAGTGTGAGTTTAACGAGCCTCAGACTACTTTATTGTGCGAAAAGAAATGGAATAAAATGCAATATTTAGCACGAATCACATTCCATCCTTCAACATTCCATTTCTTTGTCTCCCTATTGGGCTATAAATACTCGTAGTTGTTGTTATATGCAAACTCCACCAAAGGCAAGTACTGATCCCAATTCCCTTTAAAGTCTAATATGCACATTCATAGCATATCCTCCAACATCAAGCTCATCTTCTCAGTTTGCTCATCGATTAGGATGATATGAGGTACTCAACCTCAACTCTTCCCTTAAAGTCTGCTGAAAGCTCCTCCAGAAATGGTTCACAAATTTCATGTCTCTGTCTAATACAATATTGAGCGGTACCCCGTGTAATTTCATAATCTCTGCGAGAAAAGGCCTAGCGTACAACTCTGAACTGTAATCTGTCCGGACCAGTAAAAACTGAGCCACATTTGTCAATTTATCAACGATCGCCCAAATGGAATCATGCCCCCTCTGTGATGTAGGTAACCTAGGGATGAAGTCCATGGAGGTGCTCTTCCATTTTCACATCGGGATCTCCAAAGGCTTCAACACACCCACAGGATCCTGATGGTCCGCCTTCACCAGAGTTATTTTTTTACGCATGTGTTCATCTATTTTGGTTTTTATTTGGGCCCTTAGATGCCCCTAGACTTTTACATCTTTACCCTTATAGTAGTGGGATTTAAGTAAAACAACTCTCCTTTAAAAAGAGGTGTTTTTTTTAAAAAAAATTAGAGATTTTATTTTGCAAAACATGGGGGAAACTCGACCAAAATTTCTTTTGATCTTTTCTCTCTATATTTTAGAGTCTTGTTTCCTTTTCTTTGAGAGTTTAACTTACCTATTATACTTGATACGACATTTCTGAGTTCACCATACACTTGTGAGGGTTCTGTGTTTCTCTTCCATTTAAAATCGTGTAGTTTGGGTTCCCTTCCAAGATCTATGTTTAGAGATTTTCGTGTTGGAACCATAATACATAGTTTTGTTTGAGGCTTCGATCTACTTGGGGAGGCTGATTTTTTTCCTAATCTTGAAGTTGTTTGTGTTCTTTAAGGAGACTGTTTATTTATCAATTTGCCTCTTAGTGTATGTTTATTTTTTTAAAAATGGGTTTCTCTCTCTCTCTCTCTATATATATATATATATATATATATATATATATACTACTATTTATATTTATAATGTTTTTGCTTAAAATATATTTGCATGTTTAGATCTCCTTGCATGTCGTAAAACCTTAAGTAGACTTAGATATAAGTTGAGTTTCTTTTATTTAAAGTGTTTTTGGTTCGATTTGAGTAACCTATAGTATTCTAAAGCAAACACTGTGTTGTGTTGTTCGAATCGGACTAGCAGTTGATTGTGTATAAGCTATTTTGGGGTAAATTGGTTTTAAATCTCATTTGTTGAAATTGTGATATGACCTTATTTTTGTTTGTGAGGTTATTATATTTAAAACTAATTTCGGTTAATTTGTTAAGAGATTAAGTCTAATCAATTTTTTTTATCTACTTATATTTGTTTATATCCTCTAAGTTCAACATTTTTGTTGTGTTCATTTTAATCTGTGCATGAGTTTTTAATCAAAACCTTATTATTGTTGTTAGTGTATACGACTTCACTAATTCACTAGTGTTGGGGGGTGTATGAATTCTAAGTTGTCACTGCCTTGGTGTTATTGGGCTGCTGATTTTCAGTCTGCGGTATTGTATTTAGACTAGGCTTGTTGAACTGGTTGTATGTGCTTAGTTTAAATTCTTGCGGACTTATGAGCCTATAATATGTAATTAATAATTGGTGAAGTGGACTTGGGTGCGTGTGTTGTCCTGGTACTAATGGACACGAGGTTTTTCACATGTTGGTTTCCTCGAGAATAAATACTGTGTCCTCTTCTAATTCTCATCATCCCATTCTAATTTATTTTTATTTGTGGAACATTATCACAAATCCCTTTGAATGTATGTGTGTGTGTGTGTTATAGTTTCAATCAATTTTTAAAACTGGTTTTATTAAAGAGTTAAAAGAGTTTTTCTTAATAACTTAAACACTTTAGTGTGCTAGGTTATTTCAAGTGGTATCGGAGCTTCAGGATTCACTTTTTAAAAGTTTTATTCCGTTAAGATACTGAACTCGTTTGTTTTTAAAATAATCTTTTATTATGAGTGATCATAATGGCTCTTGCATATGTCCTCCCCTCTTCGATGGTGACAGCTTCGCTTACTGGAAAGTAAGAATGTTGCACACTTTCAACACTTGGGAGATGATGTATGGGAGATGGTTGAAACTGGTTTTTCTGTTTCTACTCATTTAGTTGGTGATGGTGACGCTCAAATGTTTGCTAGAAAACCTCGTTCAGAATGGATTAAAGAGGAAATGTTAAGCTCACAGTATAACAACAAAGGTAGAAATGCTATTTTTCAAGCGATGGGTGAAACTGAATTTAAAAGAATTTCAGCTTGCACCACATCTAAAGAGGCTTGAAACATTTTAATGAGAACTCCTGAAGGAGATTTTAGGGTTAAAAGGGCTAAGTCACAAATTCTAGTTAGACTTTATGATTCTCTTTATATGAAAGATAATGAAAGATTTGATGATTTTTACTTTAAATTGTAAGACATTATTAATCAATCACATACTAATGATATTGTGTTTACTGGTTCTGAAATATGTGATAAAATCATTAGGTCACTTCCTAAGAGTTTTGATTTAATAATTCATGCTATGGGTGAAAATATATATAATACTTATACCTCTCGTCTTTTGTTTAGTAAACTTAAAACATTTGAACTTCAAAATAATTTAAGACTTAAACAAAGAGGTAAAGCACCTGCTCACACTGAAACTCAAAATGTGTTGAATTTTAGGTCCAGTGATAACATTCTAGACTTTGTATCCTCCTTAACTAATTTGAATGAATTTGAAAACAACGTAGATTCTTTAAATAATGAAATTTCCCTTATGATTAAACACTTTAAAAAATTTGTTAAGTTTAGGAATAAGTTTTCTTCAAATGAAGGTCAACCTAACTATTCAAATAGACCTCATGAAAAATACTTTGAAAAGAATTTTTTTGAAAAATCAGAACCTAAGAAGGATTTAAGCCACATTCAATGCAAAAAATGCAATGAATATGGACATTATGCTAACAAATATTTTTCTAAAACTAAATGAGAACCTTCTAATAAAGCACATTTATCTAAAAATTGGGATGATAGTTATGATACCGATAATGAGGAATACTAATCTTATGGCTTTCACATTTATTTGTACTATTAAGTCTGGGGACATTTTTGATAATCTATTAACACTTTCTGATGATTCTGATTTTTTTGTAGACGATTGTGAGTTAAACTTTATCAATTTGTCTCATATCTATCCTGTCCAAAATAACCTTAATGTCACAACTTCTTTATTAGATATTGGTAATATTTATAGTGATTTTGATGATTCTGATCCTTTAGAGGATTCTGCCATTGTAGAAGGGTGTGTGAGTAATAATTATGTTGACTGCACACTTGATGACAACACACACTTTGGCAAAATTAACTCTAGGTTATTGGAAAAAATTGATGTGTTGAATAATCAAATTAAACTAATAACTGATAAATATACCTTTCATGTTGAAGAACTTGAAAATGATGTTTTAGTACTTGAGAGAAGGGTTGTTGTGTTAATTGAAATTAACCACTCTCTTAAAATTAAACAAAAGGATGTTCTCAATAAATATGATGAATCCCAAAAAGAACTTGATGACACTTTGAGAAAGTTACATGCGTATTCAAACTCTATTATAGTTGTCAAATTTTAAATAAATATGATTATCTTGTGCCTTTAAAAGGAATTGGATTTGTTGGTGGGAATTTTAGTGAAACTAATTTCGTTAACTTTAAAGAACAATTCCCTGATTCAACTAAATTTAAGATGAGCTTTAAACATGTTAAAAATGAGGATTGTGCTACTGCTTTTGTTAAGCCGGTGTTTGTTTGTAGCTTATGTCATAAAAAAGACAGCTAGAAAATTTGTGTTTTAAGAAATTAGAATAAAATAAAACTGACGTAGGCAAAGTTATGAAGTCTAAAACTGATAGAAATAACTAAACTGCCAAACCTATTTTTCAGTGTGGATTTTTTTTCTAAGAAAGGCCATTTGGAACCGTTTTGTTTCAAAAAGGAAAAATTGAATAATGATAATGTTGTGTTTAAACATTCTACCCCCCCCCCCCCCCCCCCCCAAACCAATTCATCAAAAATTTTACCATTGCAAGTTTTGTAATAAAAATGGTCATTTGATAGATTTTTGCTATAAAAGGTTGTATGCTACTAAATATGTTAACAAACCAAGTCTATTTTATGGTAAAACTGAATTAGTTAAGAAGCCTATTCTGTCTAACCAATAGCCTCTAAAAACTGAAACTAAATTTTTGAAAACCAAGGTTGTTTGGGTTGGTAAGGCTGAATCAAGTGGCACAATAAGATGTAACGTTGTTTTATCAGTATCAAATGCTCACGGTAAAAACTCTCAATAGTACTTAGATTATGGGTGCTCTAGAGATATGATAGGGGATAAATCCAAATTCACCACTTTAAAATCTTTTATTAGTGTAACTGTGACTTTGGGTGATGGAAAGACGTCCCACATAATAGGTTAAGGGTCAGTTTCTGACAACTCGCTTAAAATAATAACAGGTGGCCAGCCCTATACTACCTTAAATCAGGAATCTCAGATGGCTCAGTCTCAACATCAACAAACTATACAACAACATATAAGGCTAACTACCCGAAATCATATAGGCAAGATGTTAAAATTAAATAAAACATACCACGAACAACAAACCAACACTATAGAACTACTAACAAAGGTAAAAATGCTCACAAGCACCATGATAAATGAAGTTCAAGAATAAAATGAAAAGAGTACAGACAAGGAAGTATACCCGAATAAGCTGTTGGGTCACAGACAGTACAACGTCATAAATAAGAAATATAAACATCTATAAATGTCTCTAGGGTATAAACCCGAGGTACAACATGAATCCTACCTAGATTTTCAAAAGAAATAGGAAGCGACTACAATCTAAAACCCGCCACAGTCCGCAACTGCTACGGCTCCCAAGACTCTGGATAGAAAAGCATCCGGTATCCATGCGGTAGGACACCTATAGTAATATATACATACATATAGCAGGAGAAAGATATAAGCGGGTCAGAGCCCGAGGTGTAAAAATATTTAGCAAGTGTGTTAATCGTGAATAATAAATATCAATGCACTTATTTCATAATTAAAGTGTAGTCGCACTCTCGTGAAACCCCAATCTCACCTCTCATCTAAAAGCACACACCTATTCGCGTCCTAGAATCTTAATTAAGTTACCCCACCCATAAGGACAATCTACCTTATAATAGGCACGGCCTACACCCGCAAGACCTGCCATTCTAACATAACCCAAGAATCCTTCCCCTTCTAATCACACTTAATTATATACACACATATATACCTGAATAGGCTTAAATGATTCCGATTTATACTTGATTAGTTATCCATTTTATTACTTCACATATTAACATTAAACTTAAAATTTAGAGTTTATTCTTTAAATAACATGCCCAATTTAATAAGGACATAACTTCTCTCCACTCTCAACCTTGCACTACGTTTCGTGCGTGGGACGTCTCGCAAAGCGAAATCCAAACAAAGACCCCCCCCCCCCCGATACACTACTCCTTGACAACGCCGATCGTAGGGATCCATTATGTCATCCACACAATTATTTATACAACTACATACAAGTACAAAGGACAAAACTTCTCTCTATTCTCAACATGGCACTGCGTTTCGTGCGTGGGGCATCTCGCAAAGCGAAATCCAAACAAGGAACCCCCCCTGATAGACTACTCCTTAACCATGTTGATCGTAGGGATCCTTAATGTCATCTCCACAATCATACTACTGATACATACAAGTACCAAGGACAAAGATTCTCACTATTCTCAACATTGCACTGCGTTTCGTGCGTGGGGCGTCTCGCAAAGCGAAATCCAAACAAGGAACCCTGATACACTACTCCTTGATAATGTTGATTGTAGGGATCCATTATGTCATCCACACAATTTCTATTTCTTTAACTTCTCAAATTTGGATTACTACCTAAGAGTAACCTCAAAATCTCCACTAAATCCTTGGGTTGATATAACCGAAATTTTCCTTAAATGCGATACATCAACCCCCAACATCTGGTACACCATAATCACCCAAGATGTACACAATTGAAATTTCATATCCATTCACCTATAGGATATATATATATATATATATATATTCTAAACATATATATATACAACCATTCATTCCCATAGCCAAATGTACATACTATATATAATGTACAATGGCCATTCACGTAATACACCCGGCTATATACTACCGCTATAATGCACCATGCTATCATCTTCCAGGGAATCACTCATATACCATCCCGGGGACCACGGTCAGACTCAATATCACCGACATTGGGGCCGACACACACACGACGTCCGGAAAGCGGTCATAGTTCCTAACCGGTCAATGAGACGAAACATACCCACCACGTCTCACCCCCCCAAAAAATGTAAATCACATAATAACACAATGGACGCTATGACCTGGGGAATATCCACACTCTGCTCCTCGAGCCAGGGTCACCCTCATCGCGCAACTTCCCAATGATAGCATGTGCGGGGTATGCTTAACAATACAAGTATATATTTCATTCACATACATAATATATATACATCCATATGATTACGTCATATAATTAAACCTTCATATACGATTTAGATATTCACGCATGAGTATACACATATATTCATATCTATACAAAAATATATATATATATCCACATATATATACACACTATCTCTTATCCGTATGTATAAAATTTATAAACTCGGCTATAAGTATACATAATCCTCAATATACTGGCCGTCGTCCCAAACACATTAACTTACCTCAATAAATTAATGCTCTTCCTCGCTTGAAGTATATACATCCATATCTCCTATGATATAAATAATCTTCCAACATAGATATATCTCCAACATTAAGGTTCTCTCCCAAAGTTTTGTGTAAGAAACAATCACTACATATTTCATCTATATCCGAAAGTACATCAATATCTCTAGTACTAGTTTCGACTATTGGTATGCACATAACTAATAGTCTATAAACGTCAAGCTCAATCTTAAATTCATCCCATGATCCCATCACTTAGGGAAATACCATACTGATATATAATCACTATCCCGACTACGGTTCAATTACTCCTATGAACGCCTAAATCTTATTGCGCTTGCAATCTATTCCTTAAGTTAAACATTACTAAGGATACGTGACCTCTACCTCTCTTCGATCCCGAACCACATATTAAATAAAATCCTATCACTATAAGGATTCGACAGAAATATCGGCCTACAATTCCATGCCATACTCTCACAACTCTTTCAAAGGGTCCTCAACCTTACGTCATATCTAGGCTCACCTACGACCTCTAAATCGAGCTCCCGTTCTCCATGAGATTCCCCACTACTCTAGTATTACAATCTCCAATATGCACATATATTCATCTCCCAATTACTTTTATGTGTCCCCACCATCATAACATATAAGAAACTTTTTAGAAATCTTCAAATCATAACCCCTTCATCAATTTATAATGTTCCATGTCGATGAGCCCAAGAGAATATGAGTAAAATTCTCCCTAGGAAAAATTATGCAAAATTACCCTGTTTCCAAATCGATTAGGCCCCTCCGAATCAATTCGGTCCTAACTACGAATCGATTCAGCCCATCCGAATCGATTCGGCCCAACTATACCTGTAAGTCTGCTATATACCCAATCGATTCGCTAGGGGCAAATTTATTCTGCCCCAAAGACCTGATGCTTCTGCAACCTGGAGAATCGATTCGCTAGGGCCGAATTGATTCAGCCAGTACAGAAAGCCACGAAATGGGGCTATTTTCTCTAATCCCAAATTTCCCAAAATTTAGTTTATACTACTTCCAACCATCAAACACTAACCCAATCATGTTCCCAACACCATAATCCATCCTATATCTAGTCTCATCAAGTTTTACTCCCTTAAACCCATGTGTAAACATCAATTTCAAGATTGAAACCAAAATTTAGGTTTTGATAAATATACCCAAAATCCAATTCTTTTATCCACAAATTATGAAATGAAATACACTAAGGAAGTATTTAGTAAGATTAAACACTTGCCTCGAAGTTGTAGAGGTTGAATCATCCTCGTGATCGCGTTTGGGTCGGAATCTCCAATCTTTTCCTCTCTCTCTATCTTCTTTTCTTCTTCCTTTTTCTCTTTCTTTCTCTGTCTCTCTTTCTCTCAAATGAGAAGGCTTGATCCGTAATCTTATTAAACCTTTAAAACAATAATCCCTGTTTTAAAAGGTAATACACACTTTAAATGACTCGTTTACTCCAATTCGAGGAAACTAACTTAAAAATTATTTCAGAACCGAAATAAAACCTAAGGACGGTCATTTTGACTATCTCAACCCATACGGAACCAGTGGTACACTCAAAATTAACATTCAGAATACTTTGTAACGTCCTCTATTTTTGGACTTCAAGTTCCAAATTTTAAAATTCTCCAATTTAAATAAATTTTATTTCTCCCAAAAATTTAATTTCTCAATCCCAAAGTCACGGGTTGTTACATACTTCCCCCCTTATAAAAATTTCGTTCGCAAAATTTAAGATATGCCTAGGACTTCAATCTCATCTAGTCCTTACATCTACCCTCTAGATCACTACACCGATCCTTTCCAGTTCTCCCATTGAGCCGTACAAACGTTTAAAATCATACTAGCTACCCAGGGCGCCCATACACCCCGTACTCGAGATCAACTCGAAAAAAACATAACCCGGTTCCACTATCCTCAAGTCGTAATATAACTCTCAACAATTTCTATAGTAACATGATACGTATGTATACAAGTTTGAAATTCCCAATGGTTGAACTCTTCTCAATTCCTGACACTAGCTACTTTCATGCGGGGGAGGTCTCGCAAGCGAAATCCAAACAAGGAACCCTCCCAATACACTACTACGTAGCTATGTCGGGGATTGAGATCAGTTGAACCAGGGTTAAGGTTTTATAAAATATTTTCAATTTATAGATATTGCCCGAAGGCCTATATAACAATACAACATAAAATAATTCCGTGTTTTTCGACACGCTAATCATACCGTTGGTCACATAATAAATCGGGTTCACTTAAGGAAAAATACAAAATAAGCCCCTTATAAATTATGGTATGGAAAGTAACCAAATCTGAAATATTTTAGGGTGTTTGGTAGTGAATGTTTTGTGTGTAAGGATCGTGAACATTTATCCAAATTTGATACTAGAGGTGATAGGGTTGTTTTTCTAGGATACTCCCAAAATAATCGTGCTTATGGAGTTTATAATCTAGAAAATAAGACTATAATAGAATCTATCAATGTTATTATAAATGATTGTTTTGCCCCTCTAGTAGAAGATAGCCCGAAATCACTACCGTTGAAAATAGCTCTTTGAATGACTTACCAAAATAATCAATGGATAGTGACTCTAACTCGCTTCCACTGGAAGATCTTAATGTTCCGTATTGCATTAGGGCTAGTCACCCTAGGAACAATATTTTAGGTAATGTTAGACAACCAATCAAAATTAGAGCTCAAACGCTAAATGCTTTAATGTCTTCCTTTTTTCTCTAATCGAACCTAAAAATATAAAAGATGCCTTTATTGATGAATCTTAGTTACTTGTTATGCAAGAAGAGTTAGGTCAATTTAAGTTACATAATGTTTGGTTTTTAGTTCCTCGTCCTACTCATACTAGTATTATAGGAACTAAGTGGATATTTAAAAATAAATGTGATGAAACAGGGAATGTCTTACGTAATAAAGATAGACTAGTAGATCAAGGTTACTCCCAAATTGATGGGATAGATGTTCATGAAACTTTTGCTCCAGTTGCTAGGATAGAGTCTATTAGACTTTTGCTTGTCATTTCATGTCATTAAAATTTAAACTATATCAAATGGATGTCAAATTTGCTTTTTTAAATGGGCTTCTAAATGAAGAATTCTACATTGAACAATCAAAAGGTTTTGTTGACCCTTTTCTTCCCGATTATGTGTTTAATTTAAAGAAATCTATTTATGGGCTCAAACAAGCCCCTCGTGCTTGGTATGAGCGCCTTTTTACATTTCTCATGACCAAAGGTTTTAATCGAGGGGATTAGACCTAACAATGTTTGTCAAAAGAAGCACGAATTGTTTACTTATTGCACAAGTTTATGTGGATAATATTATTTTTGGGTCTATATCTCCTCAAGTGGCTGAAATTTTTTCTAACATAATATAATTTGAATTTCAAATCTCTATGATGGATGAGTTGCAATTTTTCTTTGGTTTGCAAGTATCTCAAAAATCAGACTGCATTTTTATATCTCAAACTAAATACACAATTGAATTAGTTAAACGGTTTGGGTCAATAAATGCAAAAACATCTAGGACTCCTATGAGATCCTCTAGTAAACTTTCTAAAGATTTATGAGGTAAAAAGGTTAAAGTTACTCTATATCATAGTAGGATAGGTAGCCTTCTTTATTTAATAGATAGTAGACCCGACATAATGCATATTTTTTGTGTGTGTGTGTGCTAGATACCAATGTGAACCTAAAGAATCGCATTTACTTGCTGTTAAATGCATATTAAAATATGTTAGTGGGACTTTAAACTTTGGTATAATGTACATTGTTGACACTAATTCTAAAATAATTGGGTATGCGGATATCGATTGGGCTGGTTGTCTCGATGAGAGTAAAAGAACCTATGGTGGTTATTTTTACTTAGGTAATAACCTCGTCTCTTGGTCATCTAAAAAGTAAAATTGTGTATCTCTTTCTTTTGTCGAAGCCGAATACATAATTGCTGGTAGCTGTAGTACTTAGCTTTTGTGGATCAAACAAATGTTAAATGAATATAGTATAATAGAACCAGCTGTCCTTATTTTGTGTGATAATCAAAGTGCCATTAGTATTTCAAAAAATTTAGTGTTTTATTCATGCACAAAGCAAATAAAAATGCTTGAACACTTTATTAGGGAATTAATTGAGACAAAGAAAATTTGCATTGAATATCTTAATACTAAAGATCAATTAGCTGATTTATTTACCAAACCTCTAGACAATCATAGATTTGAAACACTCCGAATGCCTATTGGTGTTCGTCCCTTTCCAAATTAGATTCTTGTTAGGTTTGTTTGTAAGTACTTTTTATCCATATTATCTTTTGTACTAGGTTTGTTTTTTAGTTTCTTCCCTACCCTTTGCCCCTTTGAGACAAACAGGGGGAGAATTTGAGACTCTTGGAGTTTGTATTCTTGTACTTGCATTTTTTAAAGTCTATTAGGAATTCTTATTGATTAGTTGAGTTATGTACTCTTCTATTTTTAGGACTCTTGTTGTTAGTTGAGTTATGTACTCTTCTATTTTTAGGACTCATGTTGTTAGTTGAATCATGCACTCTTTTATTTTAAGGACTCATGTTGTTAGTTGAGTTATGTAATTCGTGTGGTTTATTCTTTTTGAGTCTCTACTTAGTTCGTCTCAAAATTGGCCAAAGGGGGGGATTTAAATTTTACCATCTTTATTGGCTCAATTTTGAGACAAATATCTTTTTGGTATCCATTTATGATTACTACTTTTTTCTTCTTTTTCAAAATCTAATTTTATAAACCTTAAATCATAATTTCTTAATTTGATATAATATATAATGTATTTTTGATAAAATTCTTTTAAAGTTTATTTTTATCTTAATTAATTTCTATATTCTGATTTATGAGGTTTAATTTCTTCCTAAAATTTTTAAATTATTTTTTATGCTTTTACATATTTTTCTGGAATTTTTTAAGTGATAAAATGTTATTTGATTAAACATTTGGAATTGTTTAATTTAACGCTTTTATCAAACAACAAAAGGCAACGTTTTATCCCTTTGGACTCGATCCAAGTGATGGTTGTTCAGCCAATGGGAGTGAGGCGTTCCGTGCACGTGTTGACCAAGCGTGTGTGTTGTCATATGTCCAATCTCTCGACTGTTTTGTTCCCCGTCGTTTTACGTTTCCGTCCTTATTATAGCGTTGTTTTTTACGCATGTGTCCCTCTATTTTGGTTTCCAAGTGTTCTTTACTTCTCTTTGAGAGTTTAACTTAATTCTTCTAATTGATACACCATTTGATATACTTGTGGGAGTTCTATGTTTCTCTTTCGTTTGAAACCGTGCATTTTGGGTTTCATTCCAAGATTTATGGTTAGATATTTTCGTGTTGGAAGCATAATACATCATTTTGTTTGAGGCTTGGGGAGGCTGATTTTGTTCCTAGTATTGAAGTTGTTGGTGTTCTTTAACCAGACTGTTTATTTATAAATTTGTCTCTCAGTGTGTAAGTTTCATTTTTTAAATACGTATATATATATATATATATATATATATATATATACTGCTATTTATATTTATAAGTTTTTTTGTTTAAATTCTATTTGCATGTTTAGATCTCCTTGCATGTCGTAAAACCTTAAGTAGACTTAGATCTAAACTGATTTTTTCTGTTCAATTTTTTGTTTGATTTGAGTAACCTATAGTATTCTAAATCAAACACTATGTTGTGTTGTGTTGTGTTGTTAAAATCGGACTTAGCAGTTAATTGTGAATAAGCTGTTTTGGGGCAATTTGGTTTTAAATCTGGCTTGCAGAAATGGTGGTATAACCTTATGTTTGTTTGTGAGGTTATTATATTTAAAACTGATTTAGGTTAATTTGTTAAGAGATTAAATCTAATCTATTTTTTTTTGTTTATCCTACTTATACATATTTATATCCTCTAAGTTGAACATTTTTGTTGTGTTCATTTTTAATAGTTGGATTTAATCCTCGTGTGAGTTTTTAATAAAAACCTTATTATATTATTTCTAGTGTTTACAACTTCACGGATTCACTAGTGTTGTCTGTGGGGTTATGTGAGTTCCAACTTGTCACTGCCTTAGTGTTATTGGGTTGTTGCTTATCAGTCACTGGGGGTGTATTTAGGCTAAGCTTGATGTACTGGTTATATGTGCTTAGTTTAAATTCTTGAACACTTGTGAGACTGTAATTTGTAATTAATAATTGGTAGTAGATGACTTGGGTGCGTGTGTGGTCCTGGTACTAATGGACAAGGGATTTTACACTTGTTGGTTTCCTCGAGAACAAATATTATTTCTTTTTCTACATCTCCTCATCCTATTCTAATTTATTTTTATTTTTGCAACATCATCACAAATCCCTTATATTTGTGTGTGTGTGTGTTACAGTTTCAATCAATTTTTAAAACTGGTTTCATCAAAGAGTTAAAAGAGTTTTCCTTAATAACTAAAACATTTTAGTGTGTTAGGTTATTTCAGGACCGTCTATCTTTGAGAACCCTAGAATGAACTGACGGTAGTACCCGGCTAATCCTAGAAAGCTATGCACCTCGGTGGGTGTAGTGGGATGTCCCCACTCCATCACTGCAAAAACCTTCCTCAGGTTCACTAATGTTCCCCTCTCAGATACGATGTGGCCCAAGAACTGCACCTCTTGTAACCAAAAACAATATTTATCGAACTTAGCATACAATCGGTGGTATTGTAATGTTTGTAAGGCTACTTGCAAATACTGTTCGTGCTCCTCTACCGTCTGAGAATAAATCAGGATGTCATTAATAAACACTATGATGAACTGATCTATAAAATCCCTGAATACACAATCCATCAAATCAATAAACACCGTTGGTGAGTTATTTAGCCCAAAAGGCATAATAAAAAACTCATATGACATGTATCTCGTAAGAAACACCATCTTTCAGATATCATGTTCCCGGACCCTCAACTGATGATAACCCGATCTCAAATCGATCTTAGAAAAATGCATAGCACCTCTCAGCTGGTCAAATAAATCATATATATGTGGTAACAGATATTTATTTCATATGGTGACTTTGTTCAACTCCCTATTGTTGATACAAAGTTGCAAGGATCCATGCTTCTTCTTGAAGAACAAAACTAGAGCATCCCATGATGAATTAATGCTCCAAATGAATCCATATCCAAACTACTACTCAATCTATTCCCGAAGCTCCCTCATCTCTAGAGGAATCATCCAATACGGTATAAAGGAAATAAGTCCCATGCCAAGAATCAAATTAATCATGAAGTCAATCTCGATGCTAAGTGGAAACCTTGTGATCTCTCCCAATACATCAGAAAACTCTTAACTACTCAGATGGAATCTAGAGGCACTATGAACTCCGCAGAAGTCTCCTCCTCAACATGGTATAAGTACATCCTCGACCCACCCGTGGGGTGCGACATCGTAATTAGGTACATCTCCTATCTCGGAATGGCAAAGACGATGGACTTACCATAACAGTCAACACATGCTTGTCACACCCCACTTAATTCTGGCGTTGGCCGCCGCCAAAATCAAGTCGGGCATGAACTAAATAAAAGACCATTCTTAGCATGAGACAAATATAAGACATAATAAAATTCAATCCATGTATATTTGATCAATTCC
The DNA here is from genome assembly GCA_949130495.1 of Sambucus nigra. NCBI lineage: Eukaryota > Viridiplantae > Streptophyta > Magnoliopsida > Dipsacales > Adoxaceae > Sambucus > Sambucus nigra. The sequence continues at coordinate 42,978,309 of OX422210.1, read as the reverse complement.
AAATGATAATAACAACTGAACGATAAAAGATCCATCACATGCTAAAACTTCAAATAAATTCAATCTCCAAAAATGATTTAATTGAAACTGAGTAATAATCAACTGTGAATAATCCAACTGAAATCCTCTAATAACTTTGGAACCGAATGGCCCAATAAAGTCCAAATGAAGTCTCAAATGAAATATGACTAAAAGGAAGTCTAACTAAATATGGCGATAAACGAATAACTCCAGTTGCACCTCCGAACAATATCCACTAAATCCTATGCAGCTACTCCAGCACTAAAACCTAAAAAAGTTAGCCAATGCACGAGGTCAAAGCCCCAAGCATAAATACACACTACTCCCCTCAAATAGGGTCCGTGAACCCAGAAAATAACATTATACGCAATAAATATCACAATAGAGCATTTTCATTTAGAATATAATTAAACGCGAGCAAGATAAATTACTAACCACCCCTAAAGATTCTGATAAAGACACACCAATATCATTTTAATTATCCACAGCCCCAAAACGTTAATTTAATTAAATTAACCCAAATTGTCACTATTTTTCAATCCTTACTTTAATTAAGTATAAGGGTCCTCCCGCCTTGGGTAATTTCTCCAACAAGATACGCATTCCCTCGTCAAAATGCCAGCTGATTCGTTTAAACTGTCGACCCCTACTGATTGACGAGGTTCAACACACGACACGTAATAAAATGCCGGCTGGCCCGTTTAAACTGTCAGCACTCGTTGATTATGTCGCCAATGTATTTTAATACTTGTTTTATCATCTGAGGTATTAATTCTAAATTTATCAATTTCATAATTAACAAATTATCCCATTCTTTTAATCGATGTGAGATCCTCAAAATATCCCTTAGTCCCATACCTAAGGGTTCCCAAGTCACCAATACATCCTACCCTATGTATAGGATGAATTTCTAACATAAATTTCGGCCTAGTCTCATGCCCAGGCTAGTGTAACGACGATAAAGTATCAAAAATCAGTCCACCCCTACATAATAAAGTCGTATAATTTACCCTCACTAGTCTCATACCTAGAAGGCTTAAATCATCAAAAGTCCTACCCACTAGTCCCATACCTAGAAGGCATTCTAAAATATAGGGAGAGCAAAAATACGCAATAACCCATCGTCACAATGGTAATTTAATAATATCAACAAGTCACACAAATAAGCATAATTAATCAGCGTATAAAACTCCGCATAATAGTCCAATTCAATTAAATCTTAATTTAATTATCACATCGTCATAAACGCCCAATTAATCTCATTTAATTATTCTAAATTAAATACACCGAGATTTCATCATTAATACATCATATTTCCAATTTCATTATCTCTACACAATTTACATGAGTCATACGTCCCCAAAATTCATTTAATTCAAAACCAAGGTTTTTCCACATGCAACTTATACCAATAAAACCCAAAATCTACTCCTCAATCCTACGTACCCAATGGTTATGAATATTATTTAGATTAAAATCTTTAATAAAAATAGTTCCATAATTCGTGTCTACTTTCTAAATTAAGTTACTAATTATTTTTAATCAAAAACATATGATTAAGGGTTTAAGCGACACTTAAAACGCATAATACTAAAGGAAAAGAATAGAGTATTCATGCCTGAATAAAATTTGAGGAAGAAACCTGATCTTGAAGATGTATTCTTCTCAAAAAGTTGACAAAGATCCGTTCTTGACGCATCTTGAGAAAACCCAATTAATCTTGACAAATCTAGAGTTGAAACTTTGAAGAAAATTGGGGCAAAGGTTTGTAGATGGAAGAGAAATATTTTTGAGAAATCTTCTTGATAAAGAATTGTGAAAAAAGTGAATTGTAAGACCCAACCACGGATTAGTTTTAATTTATAATGATTATGAGTCATAACACTAATAGAATTCTATTTACACTAAAAAAAAATCGCCCCGTTAGTCACGGTCCAGGACCGTGACAAATGTTTTTTTATTTATTTTTATTTTGACTCCGATTTCAATTTCGATTAAAATCCAACCTTTCAATATTAAAACTCACATTTTAAATTCCTAAAAATAATTAAATTAATCAAATAAAATATGATATAAAACTGCGGGGTGTTACAATGCTTCATATGTAGCTAGCCAATCCATCCCTAATATGACAGCGTACCCGTACATATCTAGTACTAATAAGTCTACCACAAATACAAGTCTTCCAATCTCAACCCATATACCTCGACATACCGAATGTATGGGTGCCCCTCTACCCCCAGGTGAATCTATATGTAGTATAATATCAGAAGCAAAGTTTATCATCTCAGTCTCTCGTGAAAAACTAGTGCTAACGAATGAATTAGATGCACCCATGTCAAATAAAATACGATCCATATGTCCAAAGGTAGTGAACCTACCCTCTACTGCCTGAACTGGAACTGGTCCCTCGACAGGTTCAATGTGGTACACACTACACCAAAATTGAGTTTTTATCCAGAGTTGTCACGATAAAAAAATGTGACGATAAAACACACATTTGTTGTCACGGTTAATGACCGTGACATGATCAGGACAACAACTTATCACGTTCGCATCACGATCATTCACCGTGACAACAAAGTTATCACGATCGTGTCACGGACGTTGACCATGAAAAGATTACTTGTCATTGCCAACAAAAAGGGATATGGCATTGGGATACTTCTGATCGCCCCAGATGACTCCCACACTCCCATCGCCATTAAATTGGATTTCCCTTGCACCAACAACATGACGGAATACCAGGCATGCACAGTAGGCCTCAAAGTTGGTCTCAAGAAAGGTATTCAATACCTTGATGTCTACGGGGATTCTGCCCTCATCATCGGTCAACTGCTCAGAAAGTGGAAAGTCAAGGACGAAAAGCTACAACCCTTCCATGCCCACTTAGAAGAGTTAGCCTCCCGATTCCGAGATATCACCTTCCATTACCTACCTTGAACAAAGAATAACCTAGCCGATGATCACGCTACCTTAGCCTCCATGGTCGACATGCCCGAAGGAATAACAATGACCCCCTTCCTAGTTCAAAATCAAGACAAACCAACCCACTGCTACCATATTGAGCATGTCTCCGTTGAAGATCCTGAACTAGTCGATTGCTGGTACTATGACATCTGGTGCCTCCTCAAACATGGTAGGTATCCAGAGGGTTCCAATAAGAAATATTTAAAGACCCTCTAAAGACTGGCCGCCCAGTACATTATCTGTTATAAAGCTCTACTCAAGAGGAACTTCGATGGAACTCATCTACACTCTATCGCAGGGACTGAGATTGAGAAAATAATATAGAAAATCCACAGTGGGGAATGCGGTCCCCACATGAACGGTCACATGCTTGCCAAGAAGATCATCCGATGGGCTACTACTGGACCACCATGACCCAAGACTGCACCGCCTATGTCCGGAGATGCCGCAAATGCCAATAGTTCTCCAATCTTCAACACCTGCCCCCGTGAGAATTATACAACATGACCTCTCCCTGGCCGTTCTCCACCTAGGGTATCGACATCATAGGGAAGGTTACGCCAAAGGCTTCAAACGGATATGAGTTCATCCTAGTTACCATTGATTACTTCACCAAATGGGTCGAAGCTGAGTCATGCGCAGTGTTGAACGCCAAGAAAGTGGCCAAATTCCTCAAGAACAATATCATCTGCCGATATGGGGTCCCGCACGGCTAGTGTCAGATAACAGGTTGCATTTTGAAGCCGAAGTCACAGAAGTAGTCCACGAGTATGGGATTCAGAGACACAAATCCTCTCCCTACCGATCTCAAATCAATGGTGCAGTTGAAGCGACCAACAAAAACCTCAAAGCGATCATCACCAAGATGACCAAAAGTTATAGGGATTGGGCCGATCGGATCCCGTACGCCGTCTGGGGCTATCATACCTCAATTCGAACCTCTACTGGGGCTACCCCTTACTCCGGATCTATGGCATGGAAGCAGTCCTACCTGTGGAGATGGAAATACCCTCGCTACGCGCTATGCTCGAAAGCAAAGTTAGCAAAGAAGACTGGTGCCAAAGCCGTCTTGATGAGCTAGCCCTCCTAGATGAAAGAAGATTGAAAGATTTTTACCACGTACAGGGGTACCATAACCGAATAGCACTATCATTCAACAAAAGAGTTAAGGACCGCAGTGTCCGGGAGGGGATTTAGCCCTCAAAGAGATAATAGAACCCATCTAGGACCCCAGAGGGAAATTCAAGACCAATTGGAGCGGCCCCTACATTGTGAAGAAAATCTTATCCGGCAATGCCGCCATGCTCACAGACCTAGATGGGGAAGAGATGTCTCGTCCAGTCAACCTGGACCGTCTCAAGAAATTCTAACCCTAGTCCGAAATCTCAGCGCGCTACGACTCTTCTCATCCTCCTTCTATTCTAAAAAAAAACTCTCTTCATTTCCCTCTACCCAGAACTATGTGGGCCTGATCCTATGCAAAAAACTATTTTCAAACAGATAAAAAACTTTTCAAAAACCCAGAGGTACGTAGGCAGCTCATACACCTCACATGAGTGCGACCCTTTCTTTTTCACAAAATACTATTCTTTTACCTCCGAGAACGGCGGTTCATTCTAAAGAATACTTTAACAAAATGATTATGTATGCCTTAGCAATCAGTATAGATAATTCAAAATACAAAACTCATCGAAAGGCACAGCTGGATGATCAAAAACTTGTTTATTTTATTAATAAGAAATTACAGTATGGATTATATAAGAAAAGGAACGGATAACTCCCTTGCCCCTACTACCATAAAAAGACAAATAAAATCCCCGCATCTATTACACAAATAAATTCTCTAAGAGTCCTACCCACAGCTACCAGAGAAGCCTGCAACCTCATCATCTACATCTTGAGGTCCCCAAGTTCCCCTGCCTGAATAGATTGTCGTAAACACTCCATGGACTGATGAGCCAGAACCATATTCGAAAAGACCACAACACCCCCTTCCATGGTGTTAGATAAAACAAACCATCTTTGTCCAGTCTCCACTGCCAACATCTTGCTGACTACTTTCCTCCATAACCACTTCATATAATCTTTGGGGAAATGCCAAACTCTCCCGACAGACTGAGTGGGACGGGTCGATGAATGCCGATTCTCCCATAGAGATCCAAGCAATAGATGCAGGCGCTCAGTCAAATATTCTATCGAAAAGATATTTGAGGTCTGAGGTGGTACAACCCGTGCCCAGCTAAATTGGCGCAAAAGCCGCCAAGGGAAATAAAAGGAGGTCTACTTGAGACCAGCCAACCGCATATATGAATACTCTCTTAGCTCCAGAACAGGCTGCAACTACCCCCACCAAGGCACTGACCAATACAAACCATGAGCCCCATGCTCCACAAGCCAATGCTCCTAGTTCTCAACATACAGGCCGACGCTGATGAGGTGACATGAAAAGAAGTTGGATACAGCCGACAAGGGATATTCTGGAGGAGTCACCAAATGGAATCTTTCAGACAACCACATGAACAGCATCATGGGGCTACCCCTTAAAAAGTCCGAACGACCTTCTCTCCAGGCATCAAGGCCATTCAGGGTCTCCGCCAGTATCACCGCCGCAGGATTGCGACGGTATGACATCCATGAATTAATGGTTATAAGTTGCGGGTCCACCTATAATTCTCCAGTCACCATCAATAATTTTGAAACTAGGCCCAGAGCAACGACTCCAGCATCACCTACGTTCCGCGAATGCACGGACTGCAGCACCGTCGGGAGGGAGATCATTCCTCTAGCAACTAATGATCTGGACGTCGAAGGCAAAATATGAAGAAGCCCGGCCAATAAATCCCTGGGAGAACAGAAAAATTTGGGTAAAGAGGCAGCAACACTGGGATTTACACCCAGCATGGAAGACAACTCCTCATAGGTGGGACAAACTTAATCCAACCCAAAGCGGAATACATGGTCTTCGGGATACCAGAATTATACCGTCGCCATCAACACGTTCCACTCAACAGACCGATTGCGACACAAGGAGACTCAACGCATGTTGAAAGCATCGTAGTCGACATTATAAGAGCACATTGCTTCCAAGGCTTCGAGGTAGTTAGCAAACTCAAAGATACCAGGGAGAGCCATCTTGCAAGGCTAAGAAATAATGGGCAAGTAGGTGAAAATGCAACGGTGTGATGAAAACACTCCACGCTTCCCCATTTTTATACTTGAGAACCCTCACAAAAGACATAATCCATGCAGAAATCGGAAGGAATCCTACCCCACAGGGTACCATAGGCTGAAGAGGGTACCGATCAACGCTTTGAATTGATGGGACTGGACTGAACTGCCAATAGGTAGGTCAGGGTGCTTGCCGATCGGCAACCCCCATTTTAGAAATTTCCCTCTTTTCCACTTTTTTCAAATCAGAAAACTCAATAAAAATAAATTGATATTCTCAATAGAATTTCAAAATCCCTTTTCTCCTTAGATAATTTACCTTTTTAATAAAAAAAATTTCTTTCAAAATATTACAAAAATATTCCTTTTTACGGTCTCAGCAGAAAAGTAAAAACCGCGTGTGCATGCATTCATCATTAAATAAAAGATAATAAAAAAACTCCATTACATTTCATCTATTTTTGTTCTGTGTTACATAAATTTTGCAGAAAATAAAAAGGAAAAAGCAAAAACAACGGGACTCAGCCCGAACCCACATTCTCATTCTCTCTCTCTCACTAAGAGCTTCCACCCTTGCGATGTGCTCTCTTTCTCCTGCGGCGAGACGATGCGCCACCACTACCCGAGCCAGAGTCCTCTCCGAACTAGACAGAAGGCACCAATCAAGAAGGAACAAGATTCGCGTCCCAAATATGGGCATTCGTCGAAGATATCCAGTCTTTGATGTCCCTTAGCCAAGTGGTCGACACCCGGACTTGCTGCAAGGAAAGGCAAAATTAGTATTATAGTAGAGATGACCAAAACAGAAAAGAAAAGAAGAACAGAAAGGCATACCGCAGGTCGGAGGACCTCCTCTGTCAAACCCAACTCCTCCAGATCCATCGCATGAGGACGGTGCAACATAGGCACTATCCCTCCATCAGCCCGTCAAATGTTGTACGAGGGGGTATGCAACAGCACAAAAGGAACCTCTAAAGTCATCGTCGTCGCCACAGATGCTGTCGGACCACCACCGCTATGGGAAGATCCCACTGCCTGACTCGAACCCGCAGGAGAGAAAGGCAGGGCATGATATATGCTGGGCGCCATCAACTATCTTGTCACAAAGTCCATATAATCATACGGCATAGCCGTATCGGTGTATAACAAGTAGGACTCGCCGATCATCGCTGTAATCCTCTCATCCTTCGACAGTAGTCGCTCCCGCCTCATAGACGTAGGAGGCTTCACAGGAGGCACCACCACCTCCTCCTCAGCAATCTGACGAACCACCCACTCCTCGAGATACCAAGAATGATCGAACTCATGCTCCAGCAAATGCCTTATCCGCGCATTCACCCCAATCGCCCTCGCATCCTGAATGGCTGTCGTCCAGGGATAAAAGGTCACCTGAAAATCTCCAAGCAAGCATAAATCAATTCAAGATCAGAAGGTGCAAAAAACCAAGACTGAAATGGAAAGAGTCTTACCCTACCACTGGTCAGGTCATTCAAGACCTGACGTAGCGCCTCCAGAGAGAGAGATCCCTTCGACTGCTGATTAGCCTTATGCCATTGATACAATCGATAGAAGTCCCCAATAGTGTCGTCCTTCAAAGCGATCAGCGGGGTATTGCACCCAATCACCTCATAGAACCATGTCTGAATTCACAAAACAAAAGAGACGCATAAGGAAAATGCAAATGCATGAAAGGAAAAAGTGAATGCATGAAAAGAAATGCGCAAACTAAAGAATACCTTAAGAAGGTACGTGACTCCAGTAAAGGTCTGCCGGCAGCACCGGCTGAATGCATCAGAGAAGTATAAAGGGTCGCCAAAGTCAAACTCCCCCAATCATAGAAAGGGATGTTCGAAAAACATCCTTAGTTACGGTAAGAACCACAAATGGACGACGTCACAGCTCGATGCCACCATGAAACCTCCCAACACCAATAAATGAATAATCGGGCCATCTGCCTCACTTGCAACCCGTCCTCAACATCAATCACCCTGCTCAGCAGAACATCCTTCAACAGGGACATCCGGATAGAATCCCCAGAAACTATCCTCCCTACATCACCAAGTGCCGCACGCACTGCCTCCGGTCTCACCCATAAAGAGCGATCCACATCTATCTGCACTCCATCATAATCCAGCCCCAACAGCTGCTGCACGTCTATAGGAGTCACTGTCATCTCCCCAAAGCCGAAATGGAAGGTGTGGGTAGTATCCCACCACCTCTCCTAAAGCGCACAGGGCCGCTGTCGAACGAGGTGTCTCATCCAGCACCAATGCTAACCTCCCAAAACCCGCTGATGATACCACCCAATGCACCACAGGTGGGAGATGCTCCCAGACATCCCTGAGCCCCATCGTCCCGCGGGCGCGCATGTTCTTCAAAGAAATATCAGACTGGAAAAAAGGAAAAGTCTCATCAAAAGTCAAGAAAGAAATAAAAATCACCAAAAAAGAAAGGAATGCCAAAGGTCGGGTTACTTACATAACCGTCGGGATTCACTCTCGAAGAGCGATGATGCGATGGCTCCCGCAGTAAGGTTCGCTCATCCGCAACAGGCTCAAACGCATCAAAGCAGTTCGCATTCCCCAAAGTAAGAGGCGCCCTGGCCCTCCAATCCACATTCGCACAGTCATCAACGGTCAACCACTCCCGATGGACTGCAGTGCTCACAAAAGTATCCATTTTTTGAAGATTGGAATGCTAGAACGATTTGTAGAGAAATCGCAGAAAGAGAAAAGGAAAAGAAGCTGTGAAAAAATAAAGGGATTCGCCCCCTTTATATAGGATGCCATACCGATTGGCACTGACTCCTTCCCTTCTCGAGGTAGTCCAAAAGTCTGTGCCACTGCCGAATGGCACCCTTCATACCATGCCGACCGGCACCCCCCTTAAATTTCGTATAGAAATTCCCAGAAAATACCAGAAAGCCCAAAAAAATCCTCGGAAAATTCCTCAAAATCCCAGGATGGATTTAGAACATTTTCACCAAGTAAACTTTGCATTCCCTCAAATGGAACCCCTCTTTTCCAGCAAAGTCCTCAGAAAAACCAAGTGAATCTCCTCCCGACAAAGCTGCGGAGGATCTCTAAGGACCGCCTGATCACTTCCCCAGCGGAATTTTTTACAGCACCAAAATAGGTTGTTCCCCCCTACGAAGTCTCCTAGAGAAACAAAGCTTCCCCAACTATCAGCTCCCCAGCTCAGATCAAAATCACAAGGCACTTTCTCCAGCAGAATCAAAATTCACTCTTAGGTCAGAATTGACCTCGGTCTTGGATCGTCACCTGAGTTAGGTCAGAATTGACCTTGGTCCTCGTCCATCACCACTCTTAGGTCAGAATTGACCTCGATCTTGGATCGTCACCTGAGTTAGGTTAGAATTGACCTCGATCCTCGATCGTCAGCACTTTTGGGTCAGAATTGACCTCGGTCTTGGATCGTCACCGGAGTTAGGTCATAATTGACCTCGGTTCTTGGTCATCACCACTCTTAGGTCAGAATTGACCTCGGTCTTGGATCGTCACCTGAGTTAGGTCAGAATTAACCTCGGTCCTCGGTCATCACCACTCTTACACCTGACCTTGATCTTGGGTCATCACCTGAGTTAGGTCATAATTGAACTCTGTCCTCAATCGTCACCACTCTTAGGCCAGAATTGACCTCGGTCTTGGATCGTCACCTAAGTTAGGTCAGAATTAACCTCGGTCCTCGATCGTCACCATTTTTAGGTCAGAATTGACCTCGGTTATTAGATCTTCACCCTAAGCCCGCAGATTTAGCTTTGAACCGCAGAATTGGTCATCCCCCAGCACCACTTTAGGTCCTTAGAATCAACCTAAACGTTTGATCATCAGTCCATCCCCAGCATACCCCTTAGGTCCTCAGAATCGACCTCGACCCTCTAAATCGGTCGTACTCCCTCAAAAACATCATGTGGTGTCTATTCAACGAGTATCATTTATTCCAAACTCACCCATCGAGGGGCTATGTAGATACCCCATTTCGTTACCCCTAACTCTCCTTAGGTCCCTAGTACCTCCCTTCATCACTACAAACCCAGGTCATACCTCGAGTACTGACCTAGAAGCCATTGGGCACTCCCCGGCTCAGTATGACCAAAAATTCAAACTCTTCATCTTGACTGAGACTGAATGAATCTTCGAAGGGTACTAAATACCCTTTCTAACGGTCCATCCCGTGCCCGATTCTGACTTACCATGCGGACGAACGATCCGTTTGCATCCAAAACTTAGCCCAGAGGCCATCGAGCGCTCTCGGGCTCTGTTTGACCTAAGTCAACTCTTTAGCTCGACCGAGGCTAAATGAATCTTTGAAGGGCACTGAATACCCTTTCCAACGGTCCATCCCGTGCGCGATTCTCACTTACCATGCGGACGAACGATCCGTTTGACTCCAAGAGGTCACTGAATGCTTCCAGGTTCCGGTTGACCAAAGTTAACTCCCTAAATCGGGACAAACTCTTTGGAATGTCGAAGTACATCTACTAAAAGTTCCAATGGTTCACCCCGTGTGCGATTTGGACTTACCATGCGGACAAACGATCCGTTTGCGTCCGAATAATTCTCCGTCCAATGGACCGACAAATACTTCCAAGACATATTTGACCCAAAGTCAACTCCCGAACCCGAGAGCGATCCAAAGGACTTTCAACGGTCTCTGAATTACTTTCCAATGGTTTGCCCCGTGCGCTATTCTTACCAACGGTTTGCCCTCGGCAGCCGATTTCCCGAAAAGGCTTGAAACACACTACCAAATGGCAGGTTCCAAAAACTGCCTATCGGTAGGTGTCGATAGGCAGGATCAGGTCTATGCCGATCGACAGTTACCTAAGGAGGCCTTCACCTCATTTGCAAGGGGAGCCCAGATCTGATAAAAATCACTCTCATCGAATCCCTGAAACCTCTCTCGAAGGCAGCGTGATTTCAACATCCAAATCCCTTTTTTACTTCCACTTGCAAGGGTTGCTCTCCAACATTCAAGATCAAGCTCAAGGTCTCCAAAAAGGTCCATTTTTCTCAACTTTCTCTTAAATTCTCAATAACTTGTTTTATTACTTAGCACTTTCATTATCTCATCTCACACATCCTAATATACTTTTTATTTAGTATTATTGCACAACTCTTATTTTATAAATAAAACCCAAAAATAAGAAAAAGAGGGTTTGCTCATAAATTCCAAATAGGGATTCTCATACTTTTCTCACAACTAAAACACTTTTTCTACACACATACACACTCACAAATAAGAGATCCCCCATTTGGATTTATGGGATAAACCCCACCCCTCGTTTTGTATGCGAACTACGTGGACTTTGATGGCTTTATAGGCTAGGTAGGCGTCTCGGGGTAAAACCCCAGACTCGAGTCCTATTCTCACTTTCTCTCTCATTTTTTATGTTCTCTAAACCCAATTTTCTTATATTCTACATACTTGCTCTTGGTGACGTATTACCCCACATGTGTTATCATTCCATTATAACGATCAACGTAAGGGTAATCACGTAAATTTTACTTTCTAATATTATTCTTATATCTTCCTATGGATGACTCGCTTTATCTCTTCCATGATACAAGTCGAGGATTCCTATCTCCATTATATATATACACATGCACACATATCACCAGGAAAAATAAAGGAAAATAGCAAATATCCATGGGAGACCCAAAGGGTGGAATGGGTGCTTAACACCTTCCCATTTCATAACTAAGCCTCCGAACCCTTCTCGAATCATTTTGGTTTCGCATGCACCAGTATGTCTTTGGATGCCATCCTTCGGGATGGCTTCCCCTTTTTCTTTTGACTGTTTTGAGTAAAATAGACTGACGACTCTAAATCTCTTTACATTCTTACACCTCATCTCAAACGACGCCGGCCGAAGCGCTCCCGAGAGGGATGCGCAAGACCCGAGGATCCTTTCCTCCGCGCTCCCGCCCGCGGGCAAGGATCGGGGATGGCCACACCTTTAACATAAGTATTAGCTATTCGGTCAGTCCCCCACCCACTCTTTGTATTGTGGAAAATCCATTTAATAATCTTCAAATTACAGCCCTGTGTTAACATGATAAAATAAATATCATGTTGCATAGTAAAGCACTAATATAGTCAATAACGCACCAATCAATCAAACTATGCAATAACTTAAATACAAGAACACGCCAATTAACGATACTACAAAACCACTTAAACTCGAATTAAATAAATTTTTCTACTGATATTATTATAGCATAAGAAAAATGTTACTACATCTAAATCAAGTGATAAACTAGCCAAGTGGTAACAGAGTCTACATAATTTTTCAAAAAAATTCCCTTCTCCACTGTTGATATGCGCTGGAATAGTTTCACAACCCTCATATACTGTATCAACCATGCTCTGACACTTACCCTCTTGCAAAGGTCGATTATGTACTAATGTTCCCATGACAGTGGTCATAAGCGTGCAGATCCCAACGACAAATTTACCGCTCAAGTCATGTATATATTATTTCTCGCCAGAGTCACCGTGGGTTGTTGTCGATGATCCAAGACCTGTACCAAGCTGAGGCACTGAGAAAGGGATTATTTAAGGAACTCGAATGTGGGGGGGTATGGAGAATGAGGAAAATTTTGAAGAATCCCTGGCATTTGTGGAGGGAAATTGGGATGCATTGGGGGCTGCAGGGGCATACGACCAACTAAAAGGGACACAATCTGTGCAAGTTTATCATTGACACCTCCCAATTCATTTCGAAGCCCCACTATATCCCCTTCAGTCTTAGATTAACGATCATCACTGGACGCAAAACGCTTATTAATAGAAGAAAGCTTGTCCACGAGAGGTGCGGTGTGTTTGAATCTTATTTTTGACAAATGCGACCCCAAACCTCTCCCTCCCTCTTTGGTCATTTCCAAAGGTTTGTGTGATGGAATCATTATCAGAATCCTCGATCGGGCTTGAATATGACTGACTACTGATAGACTTTATTGATTCTAGAGTCTTGGCCAAGTGATGAGGGAATCTATTATATTTGTCCTGTCTAGCATGCACATACAAGTTGGCCCTATTCGGTGTATTTACTTCATCCGAGGTACCTTTCGTTACGGTCATCCACTCATTCTTCAAATCTTCATAAGATGTCGAGCCAAGTTGATGGACATTAGGTTTTTTGGCCCTATTCTCCTTGTTTTTCTCCCTTTGCAGCATTTTGGAGTCATTCGCCTCATTCTGCAAAAAATAATTCGATTGAGGGACTGACTTCTCAACGGTCAAGGGGACTTTGTCTTTGAGCGCCAAAATGTCAGAGCTTGATGCTACCTTAAGGAAGTGCTTATGCCTAAGGTTTCTCCGATATGTTCATATTTGTTCAGCAACCCGAAAAAGCACCTTATTTTTTGAGTTGGAGGAAAATGAAAATCGTTTGCTGAGTTGCTCATAGATGTCATCTTTAATAGCTTTATCTACGAGGTTCCAATTGTCATCTCCTCCCACTCCCACATTCATTTTTACCAAGGACAAACACTGGGCTTTAAACTATTAAAAGTGATTCTTATCCCCCATGGGGTTATTTCCCAAAAGAGAGAACCCAATGGGCTTCTTCTCAATTGACTCGACAAATTCAGGAGCGTTGGGCGTGTCTGTTGGATTAGTGGGAGGAGTACCTTACCTACTTTAACTCGAAGTAGGGGATTGAACAATTTGTGGAGTATGGGAGTGAACAATTAGTGGAGTTGAGTGTTGCTCATAAATTGATGATGAGAATTCTCCTTGTGTTTGTTGGTTGCTGTTGGTTGGAGCGTTGGTTCCATTACCACCCGACATTATCAATAAAAATAATAAATGTTAAATGTGTATCTATAATAATAGATGCATAATTTCAAAGTTCAATATGAAAATATAAATAACAAAATAAATTTTTTAAACTTATATTATAATCTATATATTCATGGTAAGACTTTAATAAAAATTCAATGTGTCTGATCTCCATCCATTATGGATTTGTGTTTAAAAACCTATGCATTTTTGTACATGGACAATTAGGAGGAAGCATATCTATAATGGATGCATAGATGTCGATGACATGAACTCGAAATCTCATCCTCTTCAGCCTATTGACAAGATCGAGTTTGACGTGAAAATGTATGAGACATCACAGTCTTCGTCAATGCTCTTTGTACATAATTCAATCCATAATGGGTGAATTTTTTTCGGCCACAGCGTAAGCAAGGTCAGTGATCTATCGCGATTATGTACGCAATATATATATATATATATATATATATATATATATATATATATATATATATATATATATATATATATATATATATATTGTACGGCTTCATCCCAACATTGTGACAGGGAAAACCGAATATGATCGAGCAAGTACTCTTGCTGGAAATGAACTCCATGATTTACAAGGTAGTTAAATTGTTCAATCTTCCTATTCCCATACCAATAAACTGGAGTACCCACTTTATGAGGATCACTAATGAAAAAGGTACGAGTACGGACCAATTGTAACCTTTCGTACTCTTGTTGCCATTGATTATCATCGTGACTCATTTTCCTGAAAATAATGAATGAGGGCGTGCATATGATTCCTATAAATAATGGCTCTAATGAATCATTAACTAGTTATTGTGTACGAGGGCGTGGATATGATTCCAATAAATAATGGCTCTGATGAATCATCAATCGTTAATTTATTATGTTTTGAATACCTAATTTTGTCATTTAACCCAACAATCCCTAAAATTAACCCTTATGTTTGGTATTTTTTTTAATGGTCCGGTATTTTTTTAATGGAGAGGTATTTTTTATATTTCAGACCCAAACTTAAACCAACAATATCCATAAAATTAAAATTTGCCATAGTTTGAAAATTTAACCAACAATATCCATTAAATTAAAATTTTTCCTAGTTTGAAACTTAAACCAACATTAATCACATGTATGTATTTTTTTCTAGAATACAGGCATAATACACAATGATAATTTATACACACCTACGTACACAATACACACACAAAAAAATACACACACGTATACACATACACACACAGAAGTACAAACACAAAATGAAATAAATAACAAGGGTTTGGAAATACACACACACAATGAAATAATTAATCAGGGTTTGAGATTATATACACACGTATACACACACACACAGAAATACACACACATATACACACAAAAATACACACACACATATATATACACACAGAGAGAAATACATGCACAGAGTGAAATAAATAACAATGAAATAACTAGGGTTTGGATTACCTTTGAGCTTGGGAGAATAAGAGAGCTTGAGATTGAGGGAAATGAAATCGCTGGAGAGAGGGAGGGATATCACTGAAGAGAGGGAGGAAAAAGTGTTTAGAAGTTGTCAAGGGAAATGAAAACTTGTTTTGTATTTTTTAAGTATAAAGACCATGGTCACGGCTTAGGGTCGTGACCCCTTTATTTTTAACACGTCAGTGTGGAAACAAGACCATGGTCATGGTCAAAATCTGTAACTCCATCCTTAGAATGGTTATAGTCCTAAGTTGTGACCATAGTGGTGTGTATTTGGGCCCCTGGTCATACTTATAAGTCGTGACCCCATGCATGACCACACTTAGTGGGAAACTTGGCGCCATAATGGTCACGGATGGGTCACGGTTGTCATCCGTGACCCATGCGAGTCACAGTTAAGGGCCATGACCACCTACAAGTCGATCTATGACCACACTGGGTCTCGGAATTGATCACGCTCATTTTTCATGTAGTCACAACATTGGGTCATGACCAACCGGTCACGGTTCTTGGCCGTGACCCCATTTCCTTGACCATTTTTTATTTTTGGTGTAGTGGCAAGGATGTCATTAGAATGACCCCTTACAGTCGTTCACATGACCCTTGACCCATAATTATTTTTATTAAATTCTTGGACCACAATTCTCTCAGAATTATCTTTACTCCTTATCATATATAATTCAATTGAATTGATGGAACACTTCACTACATATGAGAATTGATTTCTTCAAAGAAAAAGAGTTAAGTGAAATATTCTATATGTGAGTTTTTAGGGAGTTTAGTTGAAGATCAATGGGTTATCACGTATTGAAAATGTCTCGTAATAGCATTACATAGTTTTGGGTGTTATTTGCGTGAAAATCATTTAGACTTTGATTTGTTGATTCGTTTGAGTCGATATCATATGAATTCAACATTTTTACACCCAAGGATGATTTTGAGCTCATTCGTTAAGAGTATCCAAAATTCATCGTGCACGTATGTTATGATTGTTTAAGTTGATTTTCCTATCGAATTCGTTCACACACATTCATTTATGCTTTCATGACTTGGTTATCTTAGTGTTAGTTCATGGTGTGTATTATTTGCATATTTTTCTACTTGAAAAAATTCAAAAATATTTGTTTATCGTTTTGTGACACTCTCAGTATTTATTTCTTATATTTATTTTTCTTGTCTATTTCGGACATCATAAAAAGGGGGGAACGAATTATGGTGAAGTGGGAGTTTGATATTTTGCTTATGCTTATTCTTATCATTTTATTTCAAACATTTGCGTGTCACAAGTATTTGCTTTTTTGTCTCATGTGTGTAGGTTCATTTGAAGATCATATTCATTATAGACTCGATGAAGACAAAGAAATTTGGAGATTTAAAGATTTTGACGATTTGAAGATTTTGAAGACTTATGTATTTTGATATCATTCCATTTGGGGGTTTCGGAGGGGATTAGAATATTGTATATATTAGGATTTTTTTAGTTGAATAATTTGAATTTTTATGTATGTATCGGGATATCCGTATGGGGAGATTTCTAAGGGCATATTTTTTACATTGCCCTTAGAATCTAGGACTTCTCCATGGCGTTCTAGATTACATTAGATATGGCGCATCCCTCTACAGTGGTCACGTCTTTTAGATCATCCACGATGTCAATAATTTGAATATGTGGCAACATGCATCATCAACATACACCACTCATCGATAACATGCTCCACATATATCTTCAACCATTCTCCAAGACTCCACGTTCATTATGGTATATTTTATGTTTGGAGTTATTTGTTTTTCATAAAAGTATTTGGGATAATTTTACTTTGTTTTTTTTCAAAACGAGGTTGGAATTTATTTAAAAGTCAATTTTCACCAGATGTTGTTCAAATGAGATGCACATCTCATTCGAATGATCCAACTATGTCATTTGGAGGGTCATTTGATGGCCTACGTCAAACGAGCACGTACTGTTTTAGTTTTCTTAGATCGTTAGATGGTCGTTCAAAGCTCGCTGCTAACGAGATTCATATCTCACTCGAATGAAACTTTGAACTCGTTCGAACGACTTTAACATTGCCTCGATTTTTATGTTCTCCTATAAAAAACTTCTCACTGTATGTATTTTTTAAGACTTTTAAAACTATGATTTCTGCAGAGCTGCTGCACAAAAGTATCACCTTTTAAATGCCAAAATTACTTTTGATTCACACCTCCCATTTATTTGTGAATCACTTTAAAACCCTCACACACAATTCCATACTAGTGTGAGTTGACATTTATTTAAATATGTTTAGGTCGTTGAACTATAGCGCACTCTCACCTTCAAACCGAGGTCAATGAGATACAGTGTCATCAGAACCAGATTCTAGAAGAACCCTAGGTTCCCTTTCCTCATGCCTTGGGTCCACCCGCTCCCGACCAGGATTAGGTCCAAGAGGATTATCAGCATGCTCTGTGCACCCCTCCTACCAATGGACCATCGCCATATCAGCTCCCTATTTAGAACCTTGCCCAGCAAGGGGTTAACCTACCAATACCCACATATCCTAAGAAAGAGGAACTGAACAAGGTCAAGAAAGACCTGAAGCTATTGTCGAAGAAGTTTAGCCAAGTCAAGATATTTGGGAACTACATGGACTGCACCCATAAGTCTCCCAATCCCAAAGACAAACTTCTAGAGACGTTAAAGATGCCAGACATCGAGAAGTTTGGGAGAAATAAACCCCCAATTATTCACCTTTAAAGCTATCACCGTGCCACGATTCTCTTTGGCTCCTCTAGAGAGATAATGGCCGCCGAAATGTTCCTGAAGACCTTGAAAGAGATCATCCTTTATTTGTTTCCATCCTTTGAAGAATATAGAATCCGTAGTTGGGAGGATGTCGCTCAAGAATTCATGTCACAGTACAAGTGAAATAGGGAGCTAGAGGTTACACGCTGAGATCTAGAGCTCCTGAAGAAGAACCCTGGGGGAAATAGTTATTAGCTTCATATGAAGGTGGAGAGAGAAAGTTGCTACCAAGAACAATAGAACCTTCGAGAAAGAACAAGTGAGTATCGTGAATAAGAACTTCTTACATTTTATCTGAGCATCCATAGGAGGATAGTACTACCCACATTATCGATCCATTTGAGTGGATAGTGTAGAAATTAAGGAAGACGTTGCAAAAGTCAAATTTGAGCAGAAGAAAGTGACCGGACAGTTCACTCCCCAAAAGTATGAGAAGCCCGCCAGTGCTACAGTCTCAACCATCAATAATATTTCCCATCCTGCTACCTCTTAGGCAACGGAAAGTCACCCCAACCTAACCAAGAAAGAATACATAGAGCTCTATACTCCCCAGTTCAAAGTCTACCAGGCCAATCTCATTAAACCCTTAGACCCTCGCCCACAACTAAATCCACCCCCTAAAACCTCTAAAGTCGATGCCTGTTGTGATATCCATCAGTCTACTGGCTATACTACTGACAATAAGAATTTTTCTATCATTGTCCCTAAATTCTAGGACTTGCCCATAGGTTACTAGTTTACTTTAGATATGGAATATCTCACTAGATCGATTGTGGTATAACACATCTTCACAATCATTTACGACGTCAACAATCTGAATAACTGGCAATGTGCATCTCCAATGTGCACCACGCATGCTCATTGTGCTCCACGTACATCTTCCACCTTTCTCCACAACTCCACGTTTTTTATGGTACATTTTATGTTTGAAGTTCTTTTTTTTTCATAAATGTATTTAGAATAATTTTACTTTAGTTTATTTTTTAAAATGAGGATGGATTGTATTTTAAAAATAAATTTTCTGCCAGTTAACCTTCAAACGAGATGAACATCTCGTTCAAATGATCCAACAATGTCATTCGAAATGTCGTTTGATGGCATACATCGAACATTCTTCAAACTAGGGCTTAATGTTTTGGTTTTAGATAGGTCGTTAGAAGATCTTTCGAAGCAAGCTTCTCATGAGCTTTATATCTCGTTTGAACGATGCTTCGTTTCATTCAAATGACTTTCACACTGCGTTGATTTTCGTGTTCGCCTATAAAAACTTGCTTCCTATAGGTATTTTGCAAAACTTTTAAAACCTCATTTTCTGCAAAGCTGGTGCACAAAAGTCTCACTTTTGAAAGGCCAAAACATCATATTATTCACACCTCCCATATATATTTTGAGAAATACTTTGAAACCCTCACACACAATTCCATGCCGGAGTTTATCTTATGAAGAAAGTGTCTCCACTATTGATCTTGTGGTTCTCGTGGGAACCACTGTAGAAGGAAGACAAAGGGTCACCTGCGGCAGATTCATCAAAAAATATTGTCTATATTTCTCTATTATATTTGTAAGTTGCGATTTGCATATTATAGTGAAATAGAAAATGTTTTACCCCAAAGGGGATTTTTCATGAAATTCTTTCTTACTTGTCTTTTGATTGCATGCTTACATGTTTTACTATTTTTAATCACATAGTTGCATGATCTAGGGTTTAAAGGATTTAAAAACTGGTGTGAGATGACATTTAATTAAATAAATTTGGGCCTTTGAACTATAGCGCACTCTCTAATTGGTATCAGAGCCATTTACACAACTTTACCGTGTAATTGATTTTTCGCAAAAAAATTATTTATATCAATTTTCAGAAAATTTGATTTTGAAATACCTGAGCCCAAAGGGATAACTTATGTAATAGAATGCCATTTTTTATGGATCTAATTATGCTTATTAGAAAGTGAGAATGAGATCCACAATAAAAGCAATTGATGAAAGAGTCTAGATTATTTGTGAAAGAGGGTGGACACCACCCACTATAGTGGTGAGTAATGAAATTAACCCTAAACCTGTGTGTTTGTGGGCTGAAGAAGAATTTAAATGGAGTAATTTTAATTCAAGAGTTCTTAGTGTTATTACTGAAGCCGTCACACCCGACGAGTTTCGGTGTATTTTGACGTGGACCATGTTAAAAGAGGCATGGGATATCCTGCAGCTTACACATGAGGGTACAAATGCGGTTAAAGCATCTAAATTGCACAACTTGACACATAGTTTGACACCATAAATATTCTTGAGTTCCAGAGCCTTCATTAATTTTAGGCTCGCATGTAGGATATTGTTAATTTGAGTTTTAATCTTGGTGAAAGAATTCTAAAATTAGAGTAGTAAAAAAGATTTTAAGATCACTCGCTGCCCGTTTTATCCATAAAATCA
This sequence comes from Sambucus nigra, assembly GCA_949130495.1. NCBI lineage: Eukaryota > Viridiplantae > Streptophyta > Magnoliopsida > Dipsacales > Adoxaceae > Sambucus > Sambucus nigra. Next base: position 42,957,644 of record OX422210.1, on the reverse strand, counting down.
TTGTGCTTAATTCTTTAGGTATGTTAGATTCCCTTAGGTAGAAGAACTCGTATGGGACCTTCAAACTTATGAAATCGACATGTTTCCTAAAACTGTAAAACCAAAAGAGAAAGGGATCGCACTAAAGGCCCAATTTAGAAAGAGAGAGGAGGTGTCTAGAAAGAGAAAGGAAGTGTCTTTCGATTCTGAGTACGACTTAGAATTAGATAATTTGGCCTTTATTCATAAGAATATTTATAAATTTCTCAAACAAGTAATGGCACATCTAAAGATAAAAAAGAGTTTGAGAAAAATAAAACTGGGAAGAAATTTAAAAAAGATAAGGACTCCCCAAAGGGAGATTAAGATAGGTGTTACGAGTGTGATGGGAGAGGTCACAAGGTGTATGAGTGCCCCACCAGGTTAAAGCATCAATGCAAAGGCAAAGCCACCTTAAATTCCACCCTTAGCGATGATAGCGAGGTCGAGTCGGTGGATTCAGGAGAAGAATCACCACATGAATGTAACATCACTGCATGAATGGCCAGTCATGTGAGTACGTCAAATGGACCTCGTGACGATGAGGAAGATACTTCACATGGATACCTCGATAGTGAGATCGACGAGAGTGAGGATGAGGGTGCAACAAGTGAGATCAAGAGTGAACTACATTGTGAGTACGCTGAGTTATACGTCAAGTCCTTTAAAATGAAAAAGCAAAATAAAGGGTTAGAAACTAGGATCATTGTGCTAGAGAAGGGGTTAGGAGAGACTAAAGAGAGAGAGTCGTATGATAGAGTGTCTTTGAGAGAGAGAGAGAGAGAGATAGAGAGAGAGGGGGGGGGGAGTTTTGAGAAAGAGAGAGAGGACTTTACCAAATAAGTGGCTAATCTTGTGGGTGAGCTCCTTACATTCGTGGAGACTCAAGAGAAACTTATAGCCCTTGTTACCCGACTCGAAAAAGATCTCAAGAGATCTCGTGAGGTCAAGGTAAAGATTGAGGACACATCTAAGAAGATGGGAAAGATGTTACTCGGCCCCGCTTTAGGGTTTGGTGAGAGGAAAGTAATAGGCTTTGATGATGCTTCCACGTCTCATATCACATCGGAATCGGTTCCTGAATTCGCTGTGGATCCTTATGGACCTCAACCAAAACTCCAAAGAAATGTTCAGCCAATAAAATCAAACTAAGGTAGGCCTAAGACTATTTATTTCTACACTTATTACAAGAGAAAAGTCCACCTAAGGGAGTTTTGCTATAGTTTAGGTTGGACTCGATGTACACATACTTCGTCACACCACTTTAGCAATTTTTCTAGCCAAAGAGAGTAGGTTGAGTGTCTAGTCGCCACGTCTCATTAATTGATGGACGATTTCTAATGGATGTTTTTTCCGTTAGTGGATACTTCTAAAATCCCGACTAGAACCAACAATGACAAGGATAAACAAAAGGTCACCAGTGCATGGATGCCTAAACATGAAGAGAAAACCCTTGTTTTTCATGTTGCTCTTAAGGCTCATAATACCTCCTAGTGGTATTTTGATAGTGGTTTGCTCCAGGAATATGAATGGTGATGTCTTATTTTTTACCAACCTTAAGGTTCGTAAGGACGGTAAAGTCACCTTCGGAGATGGGAGTATCTAGCATTATAGGATGTGGTATAATATAAATGCCCATATTTTCTAAGCTAGATAATGTTTTGTACGTCAAAGGTTTGAAAACAAACCTTATTAGCATTAGCCAGTTGTGTGACACAGACTTTGTTGTAAAGTTTGATTAGAACTAATGTAACATTTTTTATCAAGCCGGTAAACATTTATTATAATGGGTGAGGATATAGGATAATTGTTTTGGAATTGTGCCCAATTCCTCATTTGTGTGCAATAGCGCCACGATCTCTTATGTGGATTTATGGCATCAATGTTTAGGTCACATTAATTTTAGAGAGTTGGCGCGTTTAGCTAAGAAATACCTAGTACGTGGCTTACTGTCACTTGGAAATCCAACTTCCATGATTTGTGGCCCTTGCCAGCGGGGAAAATAAGTCTAGAGCCCCCATCAGAAGTTAAAATTCATAACCACTGCACTTATGCTTGAGTTGATACATATGGATCTTATGGGTTCTACTCACACTGAGAGTTTGGGTGATAAGAGGTATATCCTCGTGATGGTAGATGACTTCTCTCGTTATTCGATACTTGGTTTCCTGATAGTGAAATCCAATATTGTAGAGTTTATTACAACCAAGTTTCATGTCCTGCAAAATCAACATGGAGCCACCATAAATAGGATGCGTAGTGACAACGACACATAATTTAAAGAAGTAAAAGTGGATAGTTATCATGATGGCCTTAGAATTAAATACAAAATTTTGACCCTGAAAAATCCTCAACAAAATGGGATTATTAATAGGAAGAATCGAATGATTCAAGAGATGGATTGATCCATGCTTCTTAGTCGTAGAGTGACTAAACGGTTTTGGGCAGAGTTGGTGTCTACCGTATGCCACACGGTGAATAGGGTATATCTTCGTCCACACACATTTTAGACATTATATGAGTTATGGACAAGGAAGAAAACCAACCTTTCATATTTCCGTATCTTTGGGAGTAAATGCTACATCCTGAGGGATAAAGAGCAATTAGGAAAGTTAGACTCCCAGAGTGGCAAGGGAATTCTATTAGGATATTCACCGACGATCAGAGGTTATCAATTTTTAACCGAAATAACTCTAAGGTTATGGAATCAATAAATGTCACTGTCAAAGATGACGAGCAACTGGCATTTGTTGATACTAATCCTTTGTGTGAGGATGATGCACTCCTTTGTGATAATCCCATTATTCCTCACACACTTAGGGTGAACCTTACTCCGAATTTAGGGCACACACCTATTTGGGTTCACAAGAGTCATGAGCCTCCTGCCATTTTAGGAGATCCTAGTTTAGGTGTAAAGACGCGTGCTCAGCTTGAGAACGTTGCTAGCTATATGTGCTACACGTCCAGAGTCAATCCCAAGAGCATTAAAGAAGAACTCAAAGAAACACTGAATATTCATTATATAATATGAGTTGCTTTTATTTAGAAAGAATGATGTCTGGAAACTTATCCCCTGACCTAGTGAGACAAATGTGATTGGTACTAAGTGGATCTTTAAGAATTAGATGGATAAGAATGGTACCATTATCTGTAATAAGTCTAGTTTGTTCGCTCAAGGCTTCACATAGATTGAGGGTGTAGACTTTGAGGAGACATTCGCTCCTATTATGAGGCTTGAGTACGTTCGCTTACTACTCACTATCACATGTCATCTAGGCTTCAAGTTATATCAGATCGATATCAGGAGTGCCTTTCTGAATGATATTCTATAGGAGGATTTTTATGTGGAGTAACCGAACGGGTTTGAAGACCCTAAGCACCCTGAACACGTCTACTATCTAAGGAAAGCCTCGTATGGTTTGTAGAAATCACCCCGCGCCTGATACGAAAGGTTCATTTTCTATCTCTTAGCCCGTGGCTTCAAGAGAAGGGAAGGGGATAAGATGTTATTTATTAGAAGAGGAAAAGGTGTTATTTTGGTTGACCAAGACTATGTCGACGACATAGTATTTGGATCTATGTGCTCCCACTATGCTCATGACTTTGAGGAGGATATGCATAGTGAGTTCGAGATGAGCATGGTTGGTAAGCTTACGTTCTTTCTTAGTCTCCAGGTTCGTTAGCTAAAGGATGGTATGTTCATCTCCCAATCCAAGTATGCAAGAGACCTCGTGAAGAAGTTTGGGTTAGACTCCGCTAAGCACTTACGCACCCCTATGAGTACTTTTACCAAGCTTAGCAAGGACATTGCAGACACGGATGTAGAGCAAACCTTATATTGGAGTATGATAACTAGTCTTCTTTACTTAACTGATAGTCATCCCAACATATCCTTTAGTGTTAGAGCCTGTGCGCGTTATCAGGTATCCCCGAAAGAGTCACACTTTCTTGCTCTTAAACGTATTATCAAATACGTGAGTGGGAATCTCTCATACGACATTTGGTATTCCTTTGATATTGATGACCGTTTATCTTCCTATTTGGATGTCGATTGGGCTTGGGATGTAGGAGCCCTTTGGGTGGGTGTTTCTAATTTTGTATTGCTCTTGTCTTTTGGTTAAGCAAGAAGAAGAACTCCATTTTTGCCCACTACGGTGATTGAGTACATCGTCATCTATAAATGTTGCACGTAACTCTTGTGGATGAACGAAATAATGGAGAATTATAGGACTTTATGGGGAACCATGACTATTTCTTGTGATAACACGAGTGCGATTCACATATCCCAAAATCCAGTCTAGCATTCGCACACGAAGCATATTAGGATACGTGAGCATTTTATTCGAGACATAGTAGAGGAGAAGGTTGTGTCCTTGAGCTTTATGACCACCGACCTCCAGTTAGCCGATATTTTCACGGAACCTTTAGATGCCCTTAGATTCAAGAGTGTTAGGAAGCCTTTAGGTATCTGCACAGTTGACGGAGGGTTGGTTACTTTATCTAGTATAGGATGATTTTTCATGTTCATATTCTTGATTTCTATTGCTAGATTGTATTTTTGTATTATACTTGTATTATTTTTTCTTTTTCATATTTTAGAAAATCCAAAAATATTATTGATTTTTAAGAAAAAAATAAAAATAAAAAAAGATTTTTGTTTTTTTAAGAAAAGAGAAAAATTCAAAAATATTTTCGGTCTTTAAGAAAAATAAAAAATCAAAAAGATTTTCTTTTTATAATTTTTTTGAAAAATGCAAAAAGATTTTTGTATTTTATCACCATATCATTTCATTATCCACGTGAATTTTTTATAGTGTTTTGAGACATAAGTTCATTTCATTATTGTGCCTCATAATATATTGGAGTCATTGAGATCTGATTAGAGATTAATTTCTACATGTTTGACTCGTTATCTCATTTAATGCACACATGCACGAATTTGTTTGAGTATTGCACTTGTCTGTCACATGTTGGTCAGGATGTTTTCATCTCAATATTGCTATTAAAATGAACCAAATGCAATAAAACATGATAACGAAAGTAGTGCTTGTAAGAACTATTGCCTGGATTGAAAAAATTGAAAATTATATCTCCGATAAATGTGTTAATTTAAAAGCAAAGGAATCATGCTTCAAAAGTAAAAAAATATCTTTGCATGAATAACCACCATTTGCAAAAAGAAAAGAGCCTAAAGAATAAAGGCACATAAAAGAAAAAATATAAAGTACCAGGCCAAATTCAAAGAACATTGGTGCTTCTACATATGAGCATTGATTTCTTCAAAACAAAGGAGTTGGGAAAAACATTCTATATGTGAGTTTTGGGGGAGTTTAGACGAAGATCCATGGGTTCTCACGTCTTGAAAAAGTTTTGTAAAATCATTACATAGTTTTGGGCATTACTGGTCTGAAAATAATTTTAGACTTTGATTTGTTGATTAGACTGAGTCGATATCATATGAATTCAGCATTTTTACACCTAAGAATGACTTTGAGTTCATTCATTAGGAGTATCCAAAATTCATCATGCAGTTATGACTGTTTGAGTTGATTTTTTTATCGAATTTGATCACACCCATTCATTTACACTTTCACAACTTGGTTATCTTAGTGTTAGTTCATGGTGTGTACTATCTTTTTATTTTTATACTTGAGAAAAAAAATCAAAAATTCAAAAATAGTTGTTTATTGTTTTGTGACACACTCCGGTTTATTGCCTATGTTTCTTTTCCTTGTCCATTTTGGACATCATAGAAAGGGCGAGAACAAATTATGGGGGAGTGGGAGTTTGATTATGCTTACACGTACTTATCATTTTATTTCAAACTTTTGCACGTCACGGGTATTTATTTATCTGTCTCATGTGTGCAGGTTCATTTGAAGACCACATTCATAATACACTCCATGAAGACAAAAGAATTTAGAGATTTGAAGATTTTGAAGATATGAAAATTTTCAAGACTTATGTATCTTGATATGATTCCATTTGTGGGTTTTAGTAGGGTATTAGAATATTGTATATCTTAGGATTTTTGGATGCATAATTTGTATTTTTTATGTATATACCGGCATAGCCATAAGGGGAGATTTGTAAGGGCATTTTTCTATCATTGCCCCTAGAATCTAGGACTTGTCTGTAGGTTTCTAGGTTACTTTAGATATGGCATATCCTGCTACATTGGTTATGGTATAGAACATCTTCACAATCATCCACGACGTCAATAATTTGAATATCTGGCAACGTGCATATCCAATGTGCACCACTCATCTTCATTGTGCTCCACATACATCTTCAACCATTCTCCACAACTCCACGTTCTCTAGGGTACATTTTATGTTTGGAGTTCTTTTTTTTCATAAATGTATTTGGTAGAATTTTACTTTATTTTATTTTTTAAAATGAGGCTGGACTTTATTTTAAAAATAAAATTTTCGCTAGGTGTCGTTCAAACGAGATGCACAACTCGTTCGAATGATCCAGTAATGTCGTTCGAAGGGTCATTTAATGGCCACATCGAACATGCTTCAAATGAGGTCTTACTATTTTTTTAGTCAGATCGTTAGAAGGTTATCGAAGAAAGCTTCTAACTAGATGCATATCTTATTCTAATGATGCTTCGTTCTTGTTCGAACGACTTTAACGCCGACACAATTTTCGTGTTCACCTATAAAAACTTGCTTCATGTTGGTATTTTGTAAGAGTTTTAAAACCTCATTTTTTACAGAGTTGCAGCACAAAAGTCTCACTTTTAAAAGGCTAAAACACTTTTTGATTCACTACTCCCTTATATCTTTTATAAATCACTTTGAGATCCTCACACACAATTCCATACTAGAGTTTCTCTTCTGGTGAAGGTGTCTCCACTACTGTTCTTGTGGTTCTCGTGGGAACCATTGCTGAAGGAAGACGAAGGGTCACCTTCAAGAGATTCTTCTGAAAATGTTGCCTTTATTTCTTTATTGTATTTCTAAGTTGCAATTTGCATACTATAGTGAAATAGAAAAGGTTTTGCCCCAAACGAGAGTTTTCTCAAAATTTGTCTTGATTGTCTTTTGATTGTATGCGTACATGTTTTACTACTTTCAATCACATAGTTGCATGATCTAGGGTTTAAAGGATTTAAAAACTGGCATGAGTTGACATTTAATTAAATAATTTTGCGCCTTTGAACTATAGAGCACTCTCACTGACCATTGCTTCCACCTTCGAAATGTGATCTAAGGTTTAACTGATCGAGGTATCATCAGCCCACTGGACAATAATAAACCCAACACCATTGATAACCCACTTCCAACCCACGCAAATTCTATCTTTCTAGAGAATGACCCATAATTTGATCCATCCGCACAAATTGTGCCTAATAAAGCACCCATCATACCCGTAATTGCACCCAAACTGCTCAAAGTTTATCCGTATTCCCTCCTACACCCTACCTGCTTCACCAACCAACCTTTTATCACTCCTCACAAGGGCTTGCATTTTCATCCGTACTCGATCTGAAGGGAAGGATATGGAGTTACCTGTTGTGTTGAAATAACTCTGGGAGTTAGGGCTGAAATTGCTCGCAGAGATGACTGTTGATTGTCATAAATTCAATTGCTTGTTCATGAAAGCCCAAAAATGGACTCGGGATTCAGATGATTGGTTGATACCCATTGTTTATATCAGTCTAGATGACATAGTATAGATTACAGCTGATTCGTTTTGACAAATAAGTGAAATTTGCAGTATTTATGAGCTACTCACCACTTTTAAGCTTCAGGGATGGTTGGTCCCTTCACTACTACACCTCCCCGATGAGTGTTAAGATTTGTACAATGAAGCCATCGAGGTTGTTGAATGTATCGATTTTTCTTGGTAAGAGGACATAGCCATCACCGAATGGGGAGACAACTTTTACAGCTTAGATGATGAACCTAATCGGGATAAAAAAAACAGTTTAGTTGCTTGCCTGTGCGGAATGACAGTTATCGAGGATTTTGAGGAAAGTGGTTTCGAGGACTCATTCAACTTGTAGACACTATAGTTTAGTCTCTACATGATCCACTCAGAGGTCGCTCCGTCGAACCCGTCTACTTAAATCAGAGTTATTGACGCGACTGAAAATGTGTCTCAGAAATGCGTTCACTCTAGGCTCAAGTGTAAGACTGTCGTTTTAGTAATAATCCGACAAGTTGGGTATCGAATCCATAGGGAAGAAGGACAACGGAGTTGTGACGACGGGACGAGACAGAGAAATCCTAACTTTAACTCTAAAAAGGAAAGGAAAAAATGATTGGTTTTGAGATTGATTACAGCTAAATGCGATAATGCAAATTGGCAAAAATGCAACTAAATTAATCTACCGAAATGGAGAATGACTGATGATTTCAAAAAACTTTTTATTTTAACTAATGAGAAAAATAGGATGGAAAGACAATCACCCAACCCTAGTGTAGTGCGGTGATAATGTTAATCATAAATTTACCCGATTGATCAGACCCGGAATTTAGTACTCCCAAGCATTATGTATACGAGGTTCAAGCCCGCGCCATACCTAATCTGAGGATGAGTAAATCGGTATCGCGATAATGACACTCAAGTTGTACTATAAATCATCACGAGTACCCCAATGTAAACGAGATATAAATATCCATAATTATTATGTAATTACACAATACGATCTGTAGAGGGGGCTTGAAGGTAATCTTGACATTAGGGACAAATCCCCAGTTAGCAACAGTGTTTTGGGATTATGCAACCGAGGTAGCTCAAGCGTGGCAACTCAGCAAGGTAGCTCGGCGTAGCAGCTTATATTTTAGCTTGTTGTATTAGTCATAATGTATCTTTGTTTATATTGACTGTAAGCTATAACGTTTGCAATGATGTAACGATAATAACAAAAGAGTTTGTATGAGGTCAAACGGTACTTGCGAGAGACCAGGCTTGGCAGGGCCTGGGAGAGCTTTCATGCTCTATCGAATGACCTCACCGTGGGAACTTTAGAGGGACTTGGTTTGGAGGATTGAGAAGTAAGGCACTGTTGGGGCTTGTACTGACCATCTTAGATACACCTGGTAAAACACCAAAGGACCTTGACCGTGGAACCTCAAGCGGAGCAGCTTGGAGTTCCATCGGGCGTTGAGTTATGAACCAAGCAACCCTCTACTTAAATGTCACATCTACTGTAGGTGATGTCACTAGCCAGCTAAAGAAATGTCAGGTCTGCACTTGAGTAAGCCACCGTGGTATTTGGGGCTGTCAGGCAGTTGGTGAGCCACCTCTGCGGCAACAGCCCCCTGACACACAGTGGTTAGGCAAAAGGCATGTCTTGGCATTTAATGTTTATGACGTGGAGACAACTAGTGCATCAGGCATTTAATGCTGTGACATAAAGTATGAGGGATGTCTTTCATAGTTTTAATGACTGAGTTGCCTCGGGGGTAGTGTGTGTGTGTGTGTGGGGGGGGGGGGGGGGGCTATTTAAGGACCCCAACCACCTTTGAGGAGGAGAGAGACTTTTTGAGAGAGTTCTGAAGTTATTGCAAAACCAGAGAGCTTACTCACTTACCATTGTCATTTATTATAAGATTTTAGTACTTGACAGAGATCCTTGAGGGTTGTTTGGTGTGTTTCTACCTGCCTATCAAGGTGTATCTAGGATGTTTACTTCTCTCTCCCTCTAGCTAAACCACTTCTAAAGTTCATTATTATTCCCTGAGTTATACACGAGAGACTTTGTGAGTTTAAGCTGAGTCTATCTTCATTGGGTTCATGTTTATGTGTCCTGTCATTAATCCAAAGCTTTGGCCAATTAGCTTGTCATTACCATACTCAATAGGGGTCACGCCTCCATATATAATCTAAAGTACCCTCCTACATTTGGCGACTCTGCTGGGGAGGCATCCTTCTAGATAAGGAGTATGACGCAAGATAATGCTACTCGGAGACTCAACTTCGATGACATTCAGCATAATGAAGAACAGGCTGTGAGAGAGCTAGAGGCCCTAGGAGATGGGGCTCCTCGATTAGAGGTACCTCTGGCGCCAGCAACGATAGGCATCTCAGGGGTGGCCCAACCTCCTGTGATCACGGGGTTGGGACCCGTTCAGATTGCCCTCCTCATGAGAAAGTTTCACGAGTTCTTGCAAACTCCGGTGGCTTCAACTATGCTGGGAGGGTTAGAGGCTAACGCTTTCGTAACACCAGGAGTCTCCCCAACGGTCCCACCAGGGGCAGGTGTTACAGGATCGGTCCCAGCAAGTGTACCCTCTGTTGTGAATCCAGCTGTGGGTACCTCAGGAGTTTCAACGGCTCCACCGGTAACGTTCGTACTGATTACAATGAGCACTCGGCCCTCTGCCCCATCGCTGGTGGCCCCAGTAGCCTCGTCCATGGAAGAAATGAGAAAAGAGATGCAGAAGGAGATGCTGAAGTTCATGCAGGCTTCCTCGCAGGTTGTGGGTGAGGTTCCTTCGGTCTACGATGACTTTCGAACACCTTACCCCCAGGAATACAACGACGAGCCCTACCCGAAGGACTATATTCCCCCTACCTTTGAAAAATACTCAGGGAAGGGTGGGAACCCGAAGGAACACATTAAGCATTTCGTTGAACATTTAGGAGCGCATTGCAATGACAAAAAGCTTAGATTAAGGGAGTTCTCCAAATCCCTGACTGATAAAGCATACACTTGGTACTCACATTTGCCCCCCAATAGTGTCTCTACATGGGAGGAGATGCATGTATTGTTCGTCCAGAAGTTCTTCTTGGCAGAAGATGAGTTCACCCTAACCCAACTTGGCAGGGAGAGGCAAAGGCCAGGAGAAGAGGTAGTGGCCTATATTCGAAGGTTTAGGGAAAGGTCCCTCGATGTAAGGGAAGAAGCTAAGGAGGCCAGGTTACTACAGATCTGTGCTGAGGGATTACTTCCTGAGTATATCTGTCACCTAATCAATGAGACACGCGAGGGAACATTTTCAGCATTCTTAAAATCGGCAAGAAATATCTCTTTGGTGGTGAGACCTAGCCCGGTAGTAGCTCCCATGGTGTTCAGGCAGCCGATACAACCCATTGGAGGAAGGTCTCAGGCCCCACGGGTGGGATATATCGAGAGGGAAGATGGGGGCAAGGCCCAGAGGAAGGACAACAAAAGAAAGTTCGGAAGAGATAGAGAAGACCCGCCACTGTTACCTTGTACGGTGGAGGAGGCTGTGAGTTGCTATAACGCAATGGTCCAAGGCGGAACGGTTTACGAACCAAAGGGTGTTCCGGTGGAAGAGCCCGACGCAACAACTAGGGCTGACCCCAAATATTGTCAGGTTCATTGAAAGGTCCAGCATCCAACAGAAAGCTGCTTCACGCTGCGAAGGATCATCGATAAGTACATGAAGGCGGGGACATTGCAAATTCCCCCTCATAACGTTAACAATAACCCACTCCCGGCACATGGGGCCAATCTGGTAACGGCCTATGATAAGGAAGCAGAATGGGAGGGGGGAGAGGCAACGACGAAGGAGTTCGATGAGGCACTGGAGCATTGCACTAGGGGAATGGCAAACGTAGTTCTAGCTCATGATGAAGCAAGTGCTAGGGACGTAGAAGATGCCTACAGCGTGGAGGGTGAGGAAACGGATCCAGTTGTAGAATATAGCGCAGTTTCAAAATCTCCAAAGTTCACTTGGTTCTTCGACCAAGTGGGAATCCCAAAAGAGAGCAGAATGGAGATAACTCAGGCGATCTTAGATATTGCAAGGAGAAATGCAGTCCCCTCGATAAGATGGAGGGGACCCATGGCTAGGCTGGTAAAGAAGTTCCTATCAGAGGTAACGTTCAGCTATGCGGATAGAGCTGTAAGGTTCCCCCATAATAGGCCTCTGTATGTAACCGCTAGTGTTAACGGGGTTAGCTTTGCAAGAACTCTTATGGATGGGGGTGCTTCCATCAATATTATGCCAATCAACTCCTCCCAAGCGGTCAATATTCCTGAAGAAAGGTTGGTTCCCATGCCCTTGGTAATCTCGGTCTACGATAATCAATCTTCCAAATCCATCGGGTATGTAAACGCGGGGATAGTAATGGGAAATCTGGGTTCCCATATCAAGTTCCATGTAATAGAAAGCGTAACTTCCTATCATTTGTTAATAGGAAGAGTATGGATGCACAACCAAGGGTTAGTTCCCTCAACGTACCATCAATGTGCTAAGGCGAATATCAAGGGGACAGAAGTGACTATTAGGGCAACTAAGAGGCCTTTCGCTATCGAAGAAGCACACTTGGTGGATGCAGCCTTTTATACAGAGCTCGAAGAGGATGTGCGGGTTCTAACAAGAAGAATGGGGGGAACATGGGTCCCCTCGATTAGAGAAAGAATGGGACCTTTAAATGAGAGTGGCGAAGGGGGGAGGATCGAGGAAACATACGGGCGGTCCCTCGACCCCAGAACATCTCGAAACAGCTCAAAGAAAAGATGAGGCCTAGGACAGGCCCAGGCGAGCATGAGGTCCAACGACAAAGCGTGTTAAGTCATTTTTCATTGGAAAGAATCGCTGAGGCTTCCCGAGAAAGGAAGAGAAAGGCCGTAGCAACAGCTACCAACAGGCAATGCAAGAAAATTGTCACTGAAGAGGGAAAAGTGGTGTACCGCTTATAATGGTGTGAACGGGCGGTCGAAAAGACTAACAATGAGGTTGACCCGATATATGAGTGTTTTTTAGTAGATCAACAGGGGCAGTGTATGGTGATAGACAACTCCAACATACAAGAGTTCGTAGAAGATGTCGCCGAAGAACCAGACTACATGGCAGACCAACCAAGGCCCCAAGCACAAGAGTTGGAGCAGCTAAACCTAGTAGGTGAAGGGGAAGATCCAAGGCCTATCTTTATCTGGAAAGATCTTGTTAAGGAGAAACAAGAAGCCTTGGTTGACCTAATTCGGGAGTTCATAGATGTCTTCGCATGGAAGTACACTAAAATGGAAGGGCTGGATGAGGAAGTGAGATGCCACAAGTTGAACGTGATGCCTTCGGCTATTCCGGTGAAGCAGGCAACAAGAACTTACAAGCCTGAAATAGATTTAAAGATTAAAGAAGAGGTCCAACGCTTATTGGCAGAAGGATTTATCAAGCCCATACAACATCCCCTCTGGCTATCCAGTATTGTGCCAGTGGGGAAGAAAGAAAAAAACCAAATAAGGATTTGCGCGGACTTCAGAGACTTGAATAGGGATTGCCCCAAGGATGAGTTTCCCCTACCCTCCATTGACAGTTTGATAGATGCCACGGCTGGTCATGAGATGTATAGCTTCATGGATGGATATGTGGGATACAACCAGATCAAGATGGACCCCTCTAACGCAGAGAAAACAACATTCAGAATGCCGTTGGGCAACTTCATGTACAAGGTAATGCCGTTTGGACTCAAGAACGCCGGGGCTACGTACCAAAGAATAATGATGGCCATTTTTCACGACTTCTTCCACAAATTTGTGGAATTCTACGTAGACGACTTGGTCATCAAATCAAAGAAGGAGGAGTCCCATTTGAACGACTTAAGGAAGGTGTTTGCTCGGTGTAGGAGGTACAAGTTAAGGATAAACCCGTTAAAGTGTGTCTTCGGAGTAACAAGTGGTAAGTTCTTAGGCTTCGTGGTTAACCGACAAGGGGTACAGATGGACCAGGATAAACAGCGGGCAATCTTGGAGATGCCATGTCCAAGAACGGCGAAGGAGCTGAAAAGTTTTCTCGGTAAAGTCTCCTACCTCAGGAGATTTATGCCTGGATTGGCCGAAATAACACACCCACTGATGCATCTGCTGCGAAGGAACACGAAATTCAGATGGGAAGAGGCTCACCAGAAGTCCCTGGTTGGGTTGAAGAAGCTGCTCGTATCACCACAAATCATGGTTCCTCCCCAGGCGGGAGCTCCGTTGCAGCTATACCTTACATCCACCACGAGGTCTGTTGGAGCTCTGCTGGCACAAGAAGTAGACGGGCAAGAATGGCCGGTTTACTACCTCAGAAGAATTATACATGGGCCAGAAATAAGATATACTAGCTTAGAAAGGCATTGTTTAGCCTTGGTCTTTGTAGCACAAAAACTTAGGCATTATATGCTGTCTTTTACCATTCATATTGTAACTAGGTGTGACCCAATTAGGTATTTACTCGCAAAGACTATATTGATTGGCAGGGCAGCTAGATGGTTCCTTATTCTCTCTGAATACGACTGAAAATGTGTGGTCCCTCGCACAATCAAAAGCCAGGCGTATGCCGACCTATTGGCCATCTTCCCTTCAGGAACCTTCAAGCCACCTAGGGAAGACATTCCAAGAGATGATTTGCAGGTCAATTACCTGGATGCAACCGAGGAGGAATGGACGATGCAGTTTGATGGATCTTCGGCAGAAAAGAAGGGAGGAGAAGGGGTTGTTCTTTCAAAAGGGATGGAAGAGATTTGCCTTTCCTACAAACTAGATTTACCTTGCTCTAATAACGAGGCAGAATACGAGGTGTTGGTACTAGGGCTTCTAGAGGCTCTTCGGAGGGGAATTCGTTCACTCTGCATTAAAGGTGACTCGAACTTAGTAATACAGCAGGTAAATGGAGAATATGTGTTGAAACACATGAGCCTGGCGCCCTATAGAACAATCATTCAAAGGCTCCTTAACCAGTTCCATCGGACCAAGATCAAAAGACATCCCAGAACGATGAACAGCCATCCAGACGCCTATGCCACTATTGCCCAGAAGATGATAATGAAAACCAATGAGACTACAATTGTGATCCAACGAAGAACAGCTCCTTTGGTAGTACAGTTAATACTATCGATGGAGGAGGAGGTGGGCTGGAGAAGAGATATTAAGAAGCAACTGGAGTCTGGTGAGGGGGCGATGCGGCTAGGAGAGTTGGCCCAATATTTTACATGCCAGGGAAATCTCTATTTCAGAAATACAGGAGGATGGTTGTCAAGATGCGTCAGCCCAGAGGAGGCCGAGCAAATATTAAGGAAAACGCATGAGGAGCACTGCGAAACGACTGAGATACCCCTATATAGGAGAATTCAAAAGGAGGGGTATTTCTGGCCTAGAATGAAGCAAGATGCGGCAGAGCTACAATGGAAATGCAACAAGTGTCAGCTATTCCTCGAAGCAGCTGAGTGCCATTTTATTGAAGCTCAAACAGACTGGAGGCAGCCCTACATCGACTTCATTCAGGAGGGGGTTGTCCCAACGGAGAAAACAGATGCAATGGGTCTGAGTCGAAGGGCTCCAAGGTTCTACGTCCAGGAGGGGCAGCTTTATCGAAAGGGGTACTTTAACAGGCCCTTGTGATGTGTCACGAGGGAAGAAGCAGTGGAGGTCCTCAAACAAGCGCACGATCCAGCACATATAGGAGGTGCCAAGCTGTATGATTAGTTGATGACATTGGGGTATTATTGGCTAATAATGGAGAAAGACTCGGTAGAGTTTGTTCGAAAATACAAGGCTTGCCAACTTCATGGGAATATGATCCATGCCCCATCGGCAGACTTGCACTCTCTATCAACGCCCTATCCATTTCATACTTGGGCGTTCGACCTAGTAGGGGCAATCCACCCCTCTTCGAGAGGCAAGATATGGATACTTGTAGCAATAGAATGTTTCACAAAATGGGCCGAGGTAATACCACTCAAATGGGCAACGGCTGGGGTGGTGAGCAACTTCATCAGAGAATACATCATTTGTCGTTTTGGGATCCCAAAAGTAATTCTCTCGAATAATGGGACCCCCTTCGTCAATTCTGAAGTAACAATGCTCACGGACAAGTACTCCATCGTTCATCACACTTCAACGGTGGCATACTCAAAGGGAAATGGTCAAGCTGAAGCAACTAACAAAACCCAGATTAATATTTTGGCCAAAATGATGGAAGACTTTCCAGGGGCGTGGGATGACAAGATACTAGCTGTCTTGTGGGCCTATCGAACAACCAAGAGAAAACCCACAGGATACACGCCGTTCTCTCTTGTTTATGGTGCTGAGGAAATCCTCCCGGTAGAATTGGAAGTTCCCTCTGCTCGTTACGCCTTGAGAAGTAGCATGCTCCCTCATAGTAGACATGTACAGCTGGAAGCGTTGGATGAGCACAAAGATAACTCGATGCAACAATTTCAAATATATACGAAAAAACTCTCCAGGGCATATGACAACTTG
Source organism: Sambucus nigra (assembly GCA_949130495.1). Lineage (NCBI taxonomy): Eukaryota > Viridiplantae > Streptophyta > Magnoliopsida > Dipsacales > Adoxaceae > Sambucus > Sambucus nigra. The sequence goes on along the minus strand of OX422210.1, from coordinate 42,941,455 downwards.
GTGAGACCAAGGAAGTTCGTGGAAGGAGACCTCGTATTGAAAGCGGCAGTGAAGCACATCAGGGGACTTCCTCTACCAAAGTTCACAACCAACTCGGAGGGACCTTTCGTTGTGAAGGAAGCTCATGACTCAGGTTATTGCTTAATTTCGAAGTTAGAAGAAGACAAGCCATTTAAGATTAATAATAAGTGGCTGAAGGTTTATCATATGTAAACAACCAAGTTTGAACTGATGTTATGGCTAGCTATCGTTATAAATATACAAGTTTTGGGTGACATTTTTTTAGCATAATGGAAGAATTGTAGAAATACAAAACTCTATAGCACACAACAACAGTCACAACATGTGAAGGGATTGAAAAGTGTATGTTCTTCATTCATAAACAATAGAGCATTACAAAATTTCTTTTGGGAGCTATTGCCCAAGAATTACATAGATAAAAGCAGTAAAGGATCTGTACACAAGAAGTAACTAGTCTAAAAGAAAAGATAAATCTGAGGAAGAGAAAAAATCTCCAGGAAGGCCCGAAGAAGCTGCTGTGAAAGACCGTTGGGCGTTAATAGAAACTTCCAGCCTCGTTTGCACTTATGTGCTTTCGATGAGGAGTCTCTCACGCTTCAGTTTGACCAGGCACAAAGCTTCTTAGGCGTCCTTTACCTCTTGATCCACCGCTTCCAAAAGGGGTGCCAATGCGACCAACCTCGCTTCCTCAGCTTCCTGGTCCTCCTGGTGCTTTCGTAACACTTCCCTCTGGCCGATCAGTTGCTGGTTCTTCAAAGTCTTCAGATACGATATAAGCCAGTCAAAACGGAAACCATCACGTCCCAACTCCTTCAGAAAACCCAGAAATTGGTTAAGAAGGGATCTGGTAATACTTGTTGTAGGGGTACTGGAAATTTCAGCAACAACGATCGCCATGCCTTGCAGTCTGTGACTCATCACATGAATATTGGAGCGCAGGCAATCTGGTGTGAAGGTCTCAGGGTGGCGGTTCACCAGTTGCTCGATCACCAAGCGATGGTTGACAGGCATTTAAGGAGACTGCCGAAGCACCATCAGGCGGAACGTATGAGGAGCCAGGTCGGGAAGAGGCAGTTCGCACCCAGACTCACTCTCGGCTGCAGCACCAGTCGTAGAACCTTGATCATCATGAATAGAATTTTTCGAAACATCAGGTTCTCAAAAGGGCGAGCCTACAGGTGAGAGAACTCGGGGCGAATTTTCCCGAGCAACCTGAAAAGAAGTAGCCCACATGATGAAATTATGAATAAAAAAAAACTTAACAAGTGTTTTCGTTGTTAAGTCGCCGTTATAAGGTGGAGTTTATGAAAAAAAATCTTAACAAGCGCTTTCGTTGTTAAGTCACCGTTATAAGGTGGAGTTTATGAAAAAACTTAACAAGTGTTTTCATTGTTAAGTCACCGTTATAGGGTGGAGTTTATGAAAAAACTTAACAAGCGCTTTCGTTGTTAAGTCACCGTTATAAGGTGGCGTTTATGAAAAAACTTAACAAGTGTTTTCGTTGTTAAGTTACCGTTATAAGGTGGAGTTTATGAAAAAAACTTAACAAGTGTTTTCGTTGTTAAGTCAACGTTGTAAGGTGGAGTTTATGAAAAAAACTTAACAAGTGTTTTCATTGTTAAGTCATCGTTATAAGATGAAGTTTAAGAAAAATCTTATTAAAAATCATAAGATGGAGATTACGGAAAATCTTAACAAAAGTTAGAAAGAAAAATATACCTAAGTCACAACAGGGGCATATGAGGCAGCCACAGGGACAGGAACCGTTGGGGGAGAGATTACTACCCCAGAAGCCATAACGGGGTCCCTGGACGCAGAAGCCTCCACGCTTGGCAAAACTCTTGGCAAAACTCTATCACCCGTATAGGGCACAAGGGCCAGCATACGGGGTTAATCATGCAAAGACACTGAGCCCTCAAACAAAGCCACATCAGGAGGGGGCGTAAACGCACCAACCTAGGCCCTCACTGCAGGAGTTGGTGCAAGATCAGGAGAAAACTGTGCACAAAGCCAAGTGTTAGAAAAGAAGAATGGGCACAAAAAATATGAAGAAATACTTCTAAGTGTTACTTACCTCAGTTATGATACTAAAAAGAGGAATGGAAGTCAGGGGTCTCATCAGCGTCATCGGAAGAAGAACGCTCGCCAACAATGAAGATACTTCAACCTGGGGTACCTGAAACATATCAGAATTCAGCAAGCCAAATAAGAAAGGAGTGGGACCGAAAAGACTATAACAAACATACTATAGAGGAAATCATACCTCGGGCTCACTCTCCCCAATAAGAACAACGGGGAGAGGAACCTCAGGTGAGGCCTGTAGATCAGAAGGGGCCGAGGGTGCTATCTCGGATTGTTTATTCCGGGTGGTGTTACCACTTCAGGAGAGGAATCACCTCCCCCAATGACCTCCCTTACACGTTGATTGCCAGCACGTCGAGAATAGGTAAGCCCCGTCATGGGAGAACGGGGAGGAGTCATATCGGTACGAGGTGCACCGAAGCGTCCCCCCACAAAAGGTCTTACGGGAGGGCTAGAGGGGTCTGGTCTTTCTATTTTAATTCCCTGCACCACATTTGTCAAAAAAAAAAGAAAAGAGAAGGAAAATATATGTATAAGTAAAGACAGTCCTCCTTAAGGAAAAGGGAGATAATAACTAAATCAGGCATACATACCTCTGGTTCAGAAGGAGAGTGAGAAGGCACGACCACGGGTGAAGAAGGAGGAGTAACAGCAACAGATGGGGCAGGAGTGGAATGCACCTCAGGTGCCCGTTTCTTCTGGGACTTGGTGCCCAGAGTCTTCTTCCTTGATCCTGCTGCGCCAGTACTGCCCCTTTCAGGAACCCTGGAGCCGTTCCTCCTTCTGGACATTGGCTCTGAAGGATCCACCACCACCGTGGGGAAAGCAATGGAGGAAGGGACAACGACTGCATGTCGTTGATACTCGGCATTTATTCGGTTTAGTTCTGCTTGGGCCTCCCTCCTTACACGCTCAGCCATCTCAGCAGGCATGGGAGGTGGAACAGAGGCTATGGGAAGAGCCGCCACGGGAGTTTGGGGCTTCTGGGACTTCGGCTTGGATGACCCACTCTTGGCTATTTTTTCCCTCTTGGCAGGTGGTGGAGAAGCCCCCTCATGGGTAGTAGCTGCAGTAGAGGGGGCATCCTTCTTTGGAACAGCAGGAGTCCTCGGCCTTGGCGTTGCAACTGGTACCATGTGGCAAAGTGGGGGAAGCTCGGTAGGAGGTACTTTGTGGGTTGAACTTAGGGGGAATTCTATCCCAAGCATAGAGTTGCCTTTTAGCCCCAACTCCAGGGCAGAAAATGAAGAAACGGGAGGGTACACCGGCTCTCCCTCAACGAACTTAGCAATTTCAGCTAGTTATTTCGGCCAATACTTCGTGGCAAACAAAGGGGTCACATCCCCATGTCTAGTAATACTGGGAATGGTGACATGCCCAGCCATTGTTGAACATATACCCCACACAGCAGTTGAAGAAAACAAGGAGCATGACTCGCCAAAGGATACCTTGGGGTTTGACGACTGAAACACTGGACGTGGCACCCCCTGGTCAAACCCAAACTGACGGCTTCATCGGTTGGGATTATAATTCTCGCTCGTGTATCCCCACTCGGTGTAGGAGGGCAGATATCCAGGAGAAAGCAGAAGAACCACGGCAAACGAGGGATCCTCAATGTCGGGAGAAGGCTCCTGTATCAATCTGGCATCATGATGAAAGAATTCACAAGTGTGATAAAAGGCCTCTTCCTGATAGGGCCTCATAACGAAATTCTCGAAACGGTCAATCACAGAAATCAACTCCTTTCAGCTTTATCTCTTATGATAAGTGAAAGACCGAGGAGGCAATATTGCTTCACCCGAAGGAGGACTATTGGGCTTGGCCGCTACGACAGGAAAGCGGAAGTAGAGAAAGCTGGTCAGAAGAACGCTGTTGGCAAAATTGGCCAAGTTATAATGACCAATAGAGCGTTCCATGTCAAATAAAGCCTTATCCAACCAGGTGTACAGGGATCCCAAGGCAATTGCTGCCAGGGGAAACTTTATGCCTCGAGCTAAGTGAAGGGACAGGTTGATAAGGTCTCTTCGGGGCTGGTCGTTGGGCTTCCCGTCAGAAGGAAACGGGACAAAATTACAAGAATGTAAGCGGGAAGCTCCAACGGCGTACCTTGACCAGGGGCAGTTAATGAAGAACTGCCTTCACTAGAACTCTTGAATAAATAATTGATCAAGGGAGAAAAAGTGGCCTTGTTGGAAGAACCGATGCAGCTTCGGCATATGCGATCCAACTCCAAACGATCCGCAGTCTCTTGAGCATCAAGAGCCTCATCGGTGTAAGGCTCATGGACTGTTGGATCGAGGCCTAGGAGCTCACACACGTCCTCCAGAGTAATGGTAAACTCGCCCCATGCAGCGATGAACGTATGAGTATCCACGTTCCATCGAGAGACCAGGACAGGAAGGGCAGCGTTGTTCTTTGATAGAGTAAACTCACCAAACCATCTCGCCCGTTGCAGCCCGATCTTAGTAAGGACATCAGCATAGGAACTCTGCATGTGAGAGTTCCAGGCAACAAAGTGCGCGGGGGATCCCCCGGGTGCTTCGAAATCAATATGGGACCATGGTAAGTCCCCTCGCTCCAAGTGAAATCTGAGAGTTCCTTCTGGGGGCAGAAATCCCCACTTAGATAATTGTTCGTCCTCATCACCCAACAGGAGGGCGTAAAACTTGGAGGAAAAACAAACAGCCTTACAGGCAACAGCAAAGCCATCACCCTCCCCAAAAATGGGAGAGCGACGGTAAAACCTCAGCTGTTCCTGGCGAGCAGCACCCAGGGCGGAGGCAGCGGTGGTGGTGGCAGACGGAACACTGGTGGCAGACACGGTGGGGTTGCTTGAAGACGCCATGGAAAATAATGAAACCGTAACAGAGAAAGCTTCGAGAAAAAAAGGGATTGAGAGCGAGAATGGAGAAGCACGATCACAAGTGATGGTATGGAAGATGAAGAACAAAGATCTTGCAACAATGGAGTCTCTCTCTCTCTTTCTAAAAAAGAAACGCCAGTCTGAAGAAGATAATAACGGAGTAAGAAGAAAACAAAGGAGAAGGTTCAAAGTATTTTGAAAATGGCTGTTTGAAAATCTCGAGTTTTGGCGTTTAGATTTCCCAACCCTCACACGTGCACGGCCGCATATAATCATTTCATATGAACATGTGGCACCTTGGGAAGTGCTTTGACAGTTGAGAGGACTGTGCCACCTCATTAATGAAGTGACGTCTGGAGAACACTAATCGTTGCCTTCCTATACAAGCTTGAGTTTTGGCGCCAATAAAATTTCTTGTCAGACTTATCCCTTCAAGCCCCAACGAAGAAGATGTCCCAACGGTTAAAGGAAAAAGGCCTGAATATTTTCACACAAAGAAACGTCCATCGGTTTGAGACATTTCATGTAGACATTTCTTGTTCCAACAAATCCCTCCACGAGGGGGAAAATGTAGAGGGGGCTTGAAGGTAATCTTGACATTAGGGACAAATCCCCAGTTAGCAACAGTGTTTTGGGATTATGCAACCGAGGTAGCTCAAGCGTGGCAACTCAGCAAGGTAGCTCGATGTAGGAGCTCATATTTTAGCTTGTTGTATTAGTCATATTATATCTTTGTTTATATTGACTATAAGCTATAACGGTTGCAATGACGTAATGATAATAACAAAAGAGTTTGTATGAGGTCAAACGGTACTTGCGAGAGACCAGGCTTGGCAGGGCCTGGGAGAGCTTTCATGCTCTATCGAATGACCTCATCGTGGGAACTTTAGAGGGACTTGGTTTGGAGGATTGAGAAGTAAGGCACCGTTGGGGCTTGTCCTGACCATCTTAGATACACCTGGTAAAACACCAAAGGACCTTGATCTTGGAACCTCACGCGGAGCAGCTTGGAGTTCCATCGGACGTTGAGTTATGAACCAAGCAGCCCTCTACTTAAATGTCACATCTACTGTAGGTGATGTCACTAGCCAGCTAAACAAATGCCAGGTCTTTACTTGAGTAGGCCACCGTGGTATTTGGGGCTGTTAGGCAGTTGGTGAGCCACCTCTGCGATAACAGTCCCCTGACACACAGTGGTTAGGCAAAATGCATGTCTTGGCATTTAATGTTTATGACGTGGAGACAACTAGCGCATCAGGCATTTAATGCTGTGACATAAAGTATGAGGGATGTCTTTCATAGTTTTAATGACTGAGTTGCCTCGGGGGTAGTGTGTGTGTGTGGGGGGGGGGGGGGGGCTATTTAAGGACCCCAACCACCTTTGAGGAGGAGAGAGACTTTTTGAGAGAGTTCTGAAGTTATTGCAAAACCAGAGAGCTTACTCACTTACCATTGTTGAGAGGGTAGCTACAGCGGAAATATTGCGACTTCTCAAATAAAATCCAGTTTTTAATTAAACCTAAATTTTAGTTAAACCCTAAGACATGCATCTAGATGATTTATAAAATATAGCATGCAGGATTGAAAAACGTATGTGCTCGCGTTCAAATGATCAAGTTATATATTAAACACCTTTTAACCCAAACAAACCCTAAACATGCAACTAGGTGTGGTTGAAACAATATGAAATCATGCAAGAGTTATTCAAACACACATGATTAAGGAAAAATCCCCCACAGGGGCAAAACCATTTATTTTCACTATAATTTGTAAGAAAACGGCTTACAATCGGATTACAATGAAAATACAAGTTGACTAAGAATTACCCTCGGGTATCGGATTCTGTAGTCGCGGCTGGAATTATCCCTTTCTAGTAGGGCTGCAATGGAGAAGAAGAACGGTCTCCTCCACAAGGGTTGAACTGCAAAAACTGCGTTCCTGGGTTACCAAAAGGATTCACAAATGTATGGAATTTGTGTGAATCAAAATACCTAGAGTATTGGTACTCAATAGGTGAAGACTTAGGGCTTTCTCTGCTCTGAAAATCGTGTGTAGAAGTCTTGGAAAAACCACTTCCCGTAGTGGGATTAAATAGGAGAACTTGAGCCCTAAAATTCGGAACATGATCTGAACACGATCTGTTTGAAATTATCCTCGTCGGATCGGTCCGGTATCGTTAGGCGGATCGGTCCGATGACATCGGATTGGTTCCTTTTTAAATGCGGATCAATCCGGTTGGCGTCGGATCGGTTCGGCTTTTTAGCTTCATCGGTTCGCTATGGATCCGGGGTACACTGGCCTCACCTCAGCAGGCGGATCGGTCCGGTCTCTTTAGGTGGATCGGTCCGTATGAACCGGATCGGTTCTTTTATCTGGGCCGGATCTGTCCGGTCCTCAGAAACCAGATTCCTTCCAGGAATTCTCTCCATCTTCAAAGGGCCATATCTTCTTCACCGTAGCTCGGAATGGGATGCCGTTTCTTCCAGTATCTTTGTTGTGGCAAGATCTTCAACTTTCCAGTTGACCAATCCTTCGGACGGTAGATGTACAATTACCAAATTGCCCTTGATCTTCCATATCGTGACTTCTTTCATTGATTTGACTTCTCTTGCTTACCACTAGCATATAGTCCCTAAAAGCATGGTACGTGAAGTCGTTGAGGACGATGTGGGACACATGATGGAGGTGTTGGATGCTTGATTCTCGGAATTCGGATTGGGGCAGTCATATGTGATCGTGTAGAGACGTGCCAAATGTAGCGGTGTACGACATAAAAAAATGTAAAATGTTGGACATGAGAAAAATGTCCTTACAATTGTCATTTATTATAAGCTTTTAGTACTTGACAGGGATCCTTGAGGGTTGTTTGGTATGTTTCTACCTGCCTATCAAGGTGTATCTAGGATGTTTACTTCTCTCTCCCTCTAGCTAAACCACTTCTAAAGTTCATTATTATTCCCTGAGTTATACACGAGAGACTTTGTGAGTTTAAGCTGAGTCTATCTTCATTGGGTTCATGTTTATGTGTCCTGTCATTAATCCAAAGCTTTGGCCAATTAGCTTGTTATTACCATACTCAATAGGGGTCACGCCTCCATATATAATCTAAAGTACCCTCCTACACGATCAAAGTCAATCGTTAAATTCATCGGATTAATGTTATACACATGCACTAACACATTAGGTTGGGTTTATGCATTCCAACCTTTTAAACCTAGCCGTACATGTTAAACTGAACGATGCATGAAATATTAATGTTGCATGCAAACAAACTCATGATAACACTAGATCAATATACGTAACGAAGTACTATGAACGCAGAAATTCATTCAAATCATACAGAAAAATTACCATGCAAGATAACTAATTATTATAAAAAGAAAGCGTGAAGTATAACTTGAAAGAAAACCCAGAAATGTCTTGTTCTTGTAGCAATTAATCAAAGTAATTTTCCTAGATGTTTTTCTTCCTTTTTCTCTATCAAAAACTACACAAAATTATCTCAAACGACTGTTCTTACTTTCCTACCTACGTTCCCTACTCTATTTTTAGAGTTTTTAACCTAATAGGATTCTTGGGAGCCAATCAGAATGGAGGAGAAATTTCGCTCATCAGGCCCCCCGAACCGGTTCGCATGTACCCCGAACCAGTTCGCCCCCCAAACCGGTTTGCCCTTGGGTTCGCGAATGCTTGCTGGTTTGGGGTGCTTATTCAATACTTATAATTTTTTTTGCTTTCTTTCCTTTCTTCCTTGGATTTTTCTCCAACTTCAACTGGTCATAACTCATCAACCGTAGCTCAGATTTGGGTGTCGTTTCTTCCAGTGTTCTCGTTGTTCCGAGCTCTTCAAATTTCCAGTTGACTCCTCCTTCTGGATCTGGCTCCAAAATTACCAAAATTCCCTTGAACTTTCCTTCTTAGCTTTTCTTTCATTGTCTCGCTTTCTCTTTTGCGCTGCTTGCATAATTACCCTATAAAACCAATAAGAGAAGCAAGAAACACGAAATACTTGCCAAAGAAGATTAGTAGCATGAATGTGCGTCAAATCCATATAGGTTACATTACTCGGGTTCACAAATGCACGGAAATTAGGGGAATAAATATACAATATTTATGTCCAATCAAACCCCCCTAACTTAGAACTTTGTGCGTCCCGAGCAATGTAAAAGAATCTTAGTAAGGCTTAACTCTTGAAAATCACATTTTATTGGGATAGAATGCCTTTTTCGCGGGCAAGCGATTGCATTTAGCGTATGCAACGAGCCTTTAAACCCCTAGGTCACCTTAGTAGGACGAGTTGTGTCTCGTGAGGGTTTGCAGTGAATATACCCACAAAATTCGTTATTGACACAAAGAAACTTCAAAACATGCAAAAATTGAGCAATTTAAACTTTTCCAGAAAATAGTCATCATCAAGTCATATGTACAAGTCTCATAGTGCGTGTGTGCGAAGCCGAAAATATAACCGCCAAATTCCACTGATTGATCATTACGTTACTTATTCGAAAATTCGTTTTGATTTCAATTTCTCACGGAACGCTCTCACAAACGAATCTCTCAGATTATGGATATTCTTTCGGCATGCGTGATATGAAGAGTAAATGTAATGGAAGCAAATTCACGCCTGCAATTAGAAAGACGGAAACTTTATGGTGAAAGGATCTCATCAACGAATTACAATTTAAAAAAAAACGGGAACATTGCCTCTATTTTGCGCACTTAACCTCTTATATTATCTTTTGGTGTCTTAACTCTCCACGCGGTAATCAATTTTCGCAATTTGGACTCGGTTAGGACTTTTTCGGGTTGAAGGTTGCATTGGGTAAAATGAAGGAGGTATGGAAGGTTGGAATTGGAAAAGTCATTAATGATGTGCAATTGTGCTTTTTCCGGGCTATTGCTCATTTTTTCTTCTTTTTCTATTTTTTTCATTTCTTTTCTTGTTGTTTTTGTTGACCATGCTATTTTGTTTCTTGCCCCTTTATATGCACTTTTTGGACTTAAAATCTGAATTTTTCATTTTTCACAATTCCGACTATTTTGGGTTTTTCGGGTTGTCAAACGAAAGGAAAAATTATTCGGCTCAATTTGGGTTACAAAGGGTGATTTTTCGCAACTTTTTTTCTGGCCAAAATTTTGGTTGACAAACGAGGGCCTACTTCATTGTCCAAAATGCCAATTGCGTTACCATATGCGTTTCGAGGTGAATTTCAGTTTAGAGGCAAATTTGGCACGTTTTTCAAGGCAATATTGCACACATTTTTATTTTTTTTAAAACCGATCAAAATGAAAGGATTGAGATCCTTGACAACTTATTAAGTGCTAAAAAGAACTTTGAGTTAACAATTAACTCGAATTGATTTAAAAATTCGCAAAACGTGATAGGCTCGAATCTCACCGGGGTTGTTAATCTCCACATTCGTTCGTTAAGCCGTCAATTTTCGCTCAATTTCCATATTTGGTCAATTTCGGCTTTGTGTATGTTGGATGTTTACAATTTGAGATTCCACTTCGACTTTTGATGATATTTTTGAAAAATTTGAATTCCAATTTTTACATATTTTGAACAAAAATATTTTTGGATTTTTCAAAATTTTATGATTTTTTTGGAAATTTTTGGGCATTTTTGAAAATTTGTGTAGTTTTAGAAATACGCACTTGTGACCCCCCCTAACTTAGACTTTTGCATTGTCATCAAGCAAAAAAGGATGAAAATCTAACTCAAAGCGAATAATAAGTGCGGAAAAATAAAACAAACAAATATGAAAAATGCAAGATTGTATAATAACAATGGGGAAATTTGTGTTACATAAGAAATCGGATAGCAACTGTGAGCAAAGTTAAATCACTACAAAAACTAACATCCACACCAAAATATAAAAACATGAATGGGTTCATGGTAGAGGTGGATGTGAGGGCCCGGGTGCATTGGGATCATACGGGTCATAAAAGAAGGGGGGCGGAGGTCCGCCGAAGTTGAGTTGGTGAAGGTGGATTTGGAGTTGGTACATCATCCGGGTGTCCCTTCGGTAAGCCGCTTGATCTTGATTATATTGGTTGATGAACCCGTTGAGGCGGGACTCAACGGTCGAAAGGCGACGCTCGAAGTTTGCCCCCGGGGGATCGAAATCGGAATCCTCCTCATCATCCTCAAACTCTTCCTCGTCGACGTCCATCATCGTGGCATCATAAGCTTCATCGTCTGCATCCTCGTGGAGAATGGGACGGTCGGGATGAGCGACTCGCATTTGGCGTTCGCTCCGAATGGTGTACGTGCCTCCAATGGGGGGGGGGGGGGGAAGTTGAATTTGTTCCCCGGGTCATCGATGCCGGCTACCATTAAGAGCTCCGTAATGAAACGGGCGTAAGGGAGTGCAGTTTTTCCCCATTCATCGTAAGCGGCATGGAGGATGTCCGCGTAGAAAAGCTGGGCAAGATTGATGGTGCTCTCGGGGTCCAAAAAGTAGTAGAGGAAATTGGCGTGACGTAACCGGACCACTGAGTCATTGGTGGTTTGGTGAATGGCGCCACAAGCAATGAGGTGCGTGAAGCGCACCGTAGCGGCCAAACCACCAATGGGAAAAGATTCGCGCACCCATTCCTCCCCGGGTTCCATGCGAGCAATGCATTCATCTTTGGTGTGGGTGGTACCATTGTTAGGATATTGGAAAGGCATGGGGAGGATCATCCCTTTAGCACGAATTTTGCGTGCTATGATGGCCGCCGAAAATGGAATGGTGATACCGTTAAGGTATGCCTCATGAAGCGTAGAGGATTTGTGAACCAAGGTCGCATAAAACTGGTGAATGGCGGTGTCAAACACGTTAGTGCTCGTTGGGGCGAGGAAAGAGCACCACCCGCGGCGATCAAATAGGGCGGTGATATCGCCCGAAAGTTGGTCCCAATTAACGAAACGTTCTATGTGGATGGGGCGCATAGCCGAGAAGTATTGCTTGGCCCAATGACGTTCTTGAATGCTTCGAAAACCCCCCTTACCCTCGTCATCAAGGATGGTGGTATCATCATATTTCTTGGGGCGGAGATTGGTGCGGCGAGGACGCGGCATGTTGAAGGAAAGAGAGAGTGAGAGGGGAAAGGATATGGTGGAGAAGAGAGTGAGGGAAATTTTTGGTATGAGAAATGGAGGAGGGGTGGGTTGGTATTTATAGGTGTGGAGGGGTGGGTTTTTGGTGGGAAATGGGAATGGGTGGGAAGGAAATAAGGGAGGGAGTGAATTAGGATGAAATTGGGAAGGGGGAAAGAGTTTGGAGGGAGTAAAAACGAATGGGGAAGAATGGGGGGAAGAATGGAGGGAAGGGAAATGAATTTGGAATTGGGGGGGGGGGGGGGGGGGATGAACTTGCCAGGTACCCCGAAGCGGTTCGGAGGTACCGTGAACCGGTTCACCCCCCGAACCGGTTCTGGATGGGGTTCGGGGTAGCAGGCTAGATCGGATGCTAGAATTCTCTCTTCTCTCCGATTCAAGGCATTATTTCATCCTCTAAATTGTGCGTAAGGCCCCTAAAAACGTTCTAGACCCTCGGGCTCCCTAAAAATTCTTCGAACTCAACCTCGGATTGCGTACTAGCTCCCTCGAAGTGCGTGATAATCGATCTCTTTAATGACTCATGCTCCTGAATCCTAACTAACTTATTCACACACGACTACTATACACACAAATTCACCCCATATGCGTCGGGGGTGCGACGACCTCACTTTCTCAGCTCAATTGACCCCGTAAACGGGATCCGACAACCAAATTGTGTCGACCTCTTCTGCACACGCCTCTAGATATTGCTTTAGGCGTTGTCCATTTACTTTGAACGTATTTTCCCCTTTTAAATCGTCTAGTTCAACAGCTCCATGGGGGAAAACGTTCTTCACGACGAACGGGCCAGACCATCGTGACCGCAACTTGCTCAGAAAGAGGTGAAGCCGAGAGTTGTAGAGAAGAACATTTTGTCCGGGAAGAAACTCTTTTCGTCAAATGATGCTATCATTTGCGAGTTTCATCCTCTCTTTTGAAATTTTGGCATTGTCATACGCATCATTGCGTAGTTCTTCTAACTCATTCAATTGAAGCTTGCAGGCTTCACCGGCCTTGTCCAAGTCATAGTTTAATTGCTTAATTGCCCAATACGCTTTGTGTTCGAGCTCCACGGGAAGATGGCAAGGTTTTCCATACACAAAACGGAAAGGGGACATGCCAAGTTGGTTATTAAATGCGGTACGATAGGCCCATAGTGCATCGGTCAATCTAAGGGACCAATCTTTTCGGGTAGGATTAACGGTCTTTAGAAGAATTTTCTTGATCTCCCGATTTGCTAGCTCGGCCTGCCCATTCGTTTGTGGGTGATATGTCGTCCCACCTTATGGACGACACCATACTTTCTCATGAGCTTCTCGAATGGCCTATTGCAAAAGTGTGTGCCATTATCGCTAATTATCGCTTTCGGAGCACCGAAGCGGGAAAGTATATGTTCCTGCGGGAACTTTATCACCACTTTGTTGTCATTGGTCTTGGTAGCTATAGCTTCCACCCATTTAGAAACATAGTCTACTACGACTAGGATGTATAGGAAACCAAAGGACGGGGGAAAATGACCCATAAAGTCAATACCTCAACAGTCAAATATCTCAATGATGAGTATAGGGGTAAGAGGCATCATGTCTCGTCGAGTGATGGCTCCCATCCGTTGACACCTGTTGCATGACTTGCAAGAGTCATTCGCATCCTGGAAGATTGTGGGCCAATAGAGGCCGCATTGCAGAATCTTAGCGGCCGTCTTTTTCGTCGAGAAGTGGCCCCCGCATGCTTCCGAATGACAAAACTGGATGACTTTCGGGATCTTTTCATCCGGTACACATCGTCGGATAATTTGGTCGACACAATATTTAAAGAGGAAGGGATCATCGTAAAAGAATATGCACGACCAATTAAGAAACCTCTTCTTATCTTGTGGTGTCCAATCGGGAGGGATGGCTCCCGTGACAAGATAGTTCACTATGTCCGCAAACCAGGGATACGAAGAAGTAGCAAACAGTTGCTCATCCGAAAAGTGCTCGTCTATGGGTATGGGATCACTAGGTACGTCGAACGAAAGCCGAGATAAATGGTCGGTAACGAGGTTTTCTACTCCTTTCTTATCTTTGATAGAGATATTGAACTCTTGTAGGAGTAGGATCCACCTTATGAGGCGCGACTTGGTGTATTTCTTCGCAAGTAGATACTTTAAAGCCGCGTGGTCGGTGAAAACAGTAATAGGAGGACCAATGAGATAGGAACGGAACTTATCGAGGGCAAAGACTACCGCTAGCAACTCCTTCTCCGTGGTAGAGTAGTTGAGTTGAGGTCCGGCAAGAGTCCGACTAGCGTAGTAGATAGCATGAGCTTGCTTATCTTTATATTGGCCCAAAACAGCCCCGATAGCGTAATCGCTTGCGTCACGCATAAGTTTGAATGGTAAGGACCAATTCGGAACTTGCATGATGGGAGCGGACATGAGCATGTTCTTCAACTTATCAAAGGAGCTTTGGCATGCCTCTGTCCACTCAAACGGGTTGTCCTTCATGAGTAGGTTGCTTAAGGGCCTAGCGATGGCGCTAAAGTGCTTCATGAACCTTTGATAAAACCCCGCGTGGCCCAAGAAGGAGCGCACGTCTTTCAGCGATTTCGGTGGGGGAAGATCAGCTATGACATCTATCTTAGCCCTATCAACCTCTATTCCGTTGAATGAAACAATGTGGCCAAGAACTATTCCCTCGGTGACCATGAAATGGCACTTTTCCCAATTCAACACTAAGTTCTTTTCCACGCATCGGGTGAGTACTTTTTCCATCTTGTCTAAATAATGATCGAAAGAGGTGTCAAAAACGCTGAAATCGTCCATGAACACTTCGAGTCCTCTCTCGACCATGTCGCTAAATAAGCTCAACATGCACCTTTGAAAAGTAGCAGGCGCATTACACAAGCCAAATGGCATACGTTTGTAGGCAAACATACCAAAAGGGCAAGTGAAAGTCGTCTTCTCTTGATCAAGTACATCTACCTCAATTTGGTTATATCCGGAATAACCATCAAGGAAGCAATAATAAGGGTGGCCCGCAACTCTCTCAAGCATTTGATCAATGAATGGCAAGGGGAAATGGTCCTTCCTAGTTCCCGCATTGAGTTTTCGGTAGTCAATGCAAATGCGCCATCCGGTGGTGGTGCGTTGGGGAACAAGCTCTCCCTTAGCATTCTCAATCACAGTCATACCCGACTTCTTCGGGACGACTTGAAAAGGGCTCACCTATTTGCTATCCGAGATTGGGTAGATAATCCTGGCATCCAATAATTTGATGATCTCGGTTCTCATAACTTTTTTCATGTTGGGTTTCAGTCTTCTTTGCATTTCTCTAGAGGGCTTAACATCCTCTTAGAGATGGATCTTGTGAGTGAAAATTAAAGGACTTATCCCCTTCAAATCAGCGATGCACCAACCAAAGGCACCTTGGTGCTTCCTCAAAATTTTCAATAATTTGACCTCCTGCCCTTCATCTAGGCTAGAGGAGATAACAATAGAAAATATCTCATCCTCTCCTAGATATGCATATTTAATATGGGAGGGGAGTTTCTTTAATTCGAGGATTGGAAGTTTTTCACTGGAGGGAGCCATGTGTGTATCCCTCGGAGGTAATTCTTCGAATCTAGAAACCCAATTAACCTCTCTCACGTCCTCTTCCGACGTACTCTCATCGAGCAATTCTCTCAATTCTTCAACCTCCCTCTCGAAGGCGGTGTACGTCCCCTCACACTCATATCTCGTTGCTAAACAGGACTCTAAAGCGTCGCCACATAAATTTTCGTCAAAGTACTCTTCTACTACCTCGTCGATGAGGCTCACCGCGTGAAGATCATCTTCCTCCCCTGCATTTTGGGCTATGTGGAAGATGTTAGTATCCAAGGTCATGTTCCCAAAAGTGAGTTGCATTCGCCCATTCCTTGTATTGATGATTGCATTAGTCGTAGCCAAGAAAGGGCGCCCAAGGATGATGGGAACATGATTGCTCGAGTTGAAGGAGGTCTCCGTGTCCCAAATGACAAAATCTACCGGGAAGTAGAAAGTGTCAACTTGGACAATCACGTCCTCGACTATGCCTCGTGGAATCTTCATTGATCGATCTGCTAATTGGAGAGTGACCTTTGTGGGCTTGAGGTCGCCCAAATCAAGTTGCCTATAAATGGAGTAAGGGAGTATGTTTACACTTGCCCCCAAGTCAAGTAAGGCTTTCTCAATTCTATTTTCTCCAATGATGCAGGATATAGTGGGTGCACCGGGATCTTTGAATTTAGGCGGGAGATCATTTAGTAGAATGGAGCTCACGTTCTGGGCTAGAAAGACATTCTTTTTTACCTTCATCTTCCTTTTTACTGTCAACAAATCTTTGATAACTTTGCCATAAGATGGAATTTGTTTGATGGCATCAAGAAAGGGTAAATTCAGCTTTACTTGCTTAAGTACTTCTAGCACTTCATCACGTGGATTCCCCTTTTGAGCGGGAATCAATCTTCGAGGAAATGGTGCTGCGGAGGGTGATTTCACTACCACCTCTGGCTCCCTAGCGTCTTCCTTGTCACTCTCGTTCAAGGGGACATCTTCATCCTCTTTCGTGCTGGGCGAAATCTCCTTGTCTTTTGTTGTATCATGTGGAGGAGGTGATAAATCAACGACTCTCCCACTACGAAGAGTGGTTACGGCTTAACATTGCTCCTGATGTTCAGTGGAGGTGGAGCTAACACTAGTTTGACCTAGGGGAGGTCGTTGGCCTTGGGCAGGAAATTTACCTTTCTCTTGAACACTCAACGAGGATTGTATTTTTGACAGATTCACATTTATGTCGCCAATCAGACGATCATATTTGGCATTGGTTGTGGTCTGGCTTGCGATGAATTGATTCATGGTATCCTCGAGAGTTCTCCGCTGTGGCGGGATATAATTTTCGTGAGGTGGTGGTGCTTGCACATGTCCTTGCATGTGTGGAGCTTATTGAAATTGTTATGGTGGAGGAGGGGCAACATGCTAAGGAGGGTTCATTGTGGCATGTTGTTGCCCCTCCTCCACCATAACAATTTCAATAAGCTCCACACATGTAAGGACATGTGTGGCATGTTGTTTCCCGTAGCTAAAACCGGGATGATTTTTCCACGAAGGGTTGTATGAATTCCCGTGCGGGGCACCGAAATTACCCTTAAAGCCTCCTATACCACTAACTTGCTCCTGCAACATTACTTTATAGGCGGGTATCGTAGGGCATTCCTCAGTTGAATGTCCAGCCTCACAAATCGCACACAACTTCACGACAGGGTTCGGAATGGGTCCAGCTGGTCCTTTTCCATATATCTCGCATAGGTCTCGAAATCCTATCTCAAGAGTCTCCAATCGGCTATCCGTCATAGAATTCTTATCTACGTGGAATAGGCCGGACGCCGATGGAGCAGTGTTCGCTTGTCTATTTCGATTTTGAGTATTGGTATCAGAAGTGTCCCAGGATTGGGTAGTCTCAGCGACATGCCTCATGTGAAGATCAGTATCGTGGGCATCTAGATCGACAAACGGACCGCTTCCCATAGTTTCAACATGTTTTTTGGAGTTAAGATTCAACCCATTATAGATGAAAGAGATGATTTGCGATGGATCAAATCCATGATGGGGGCATGAAGCAACTAACTCGTTGAAACGTTCATAACATCGATGGAATGGCTCATTTTCATATTGCCTGAACGCTTGAATTTGAGCCTTTATATAGATTGTTCGATGTGGTGGGAAGAATTTCTTGAGAAGTTTCGACTGTAGCTCATTCCATGATGGAATCGAGCTTGGAGGTAAAGACCATAGCCAGGCCTTAGCTTTATCTTTGAGCGAGAAAGGGAAGAGTTTGAGACAGATTACCTCTTGTGTGCAGGTTTGATCATTTAGAGTATCACACACGTCCTCAAATTCCCTAATGTGGAGGTATGGCTTTTCAGAATCCATACCGTGGTAATGCGGTAGCATCTGGACCATTCCATTTTTGAAACGGAACTGCCCGACATTATACGGGAGTATAATGCATCCCGGAGTGACAGTGTGCTCGAGATATAAGAATTCTCTCAACGGGCGGTACGGAGGCTCTTACTCACCGGCGGGTGCACTGCCGTGTTGTGACATCTCTCCTTCACTTATTGACTCGGTGTTCTCACTGGGCGTGCTCGAAGTGTGACCTAAGAAAGGGAAGGGAGTGTTATCGGAGATTAAGTGCGACGGTGTGGGAGGTGGGATCCAGAACTGTGGGGCGTTTGGAGTGTGGGGACTATTAGGATTATACTCAACAAGTGGATTTTTGTGAATACTGGTTGGAGTATTATGGGGTGTGGGAGTGGTTTCAGAATTTTGCATTAACGCTTAGGAGAGAAGATGGTGAATCTTTTTTTTTGTGTGTGTTTTTTTTATGTTTTTTTTTTGGGATTTTTGAAATTTTTGGTCAAAGCTTTGAATTGACTCGATCTAATCCTAAGTCTACCTAATTCCCCGGCAACGGCGCCAAAAACTTGACGCGACTGAAAATGTGTCTCAGAAATGCGTTCACTCTAGGCTCAAGTGTAAGCCTGTCGCTCAAGTAATAATCCGACAAGTCGGGTATCGAATCCACAGGGAAGAAGGACAACGGAGTTGTGACGACGGGACGAGACGGAGAAATCCTAACTTTAAATCTAAAAAGGAAAGGAAAAATGATTGGTTTTGAGATTGATTACAACTAAATTCGATAATGCAAATGGGCAAAAATGCAACTAAATTAATCTACCGAAATGGAGAATGAATGATGATTTCAAAAAACCTTTTTATTTTAACTAATGAGAAAAATAGGATGGAAAGACAATCCCCCAACCCTAGTGTAGTGCGGTGATAATGTTAATCATAAATTTATCTGATTGATCAGACCCGGAATTTAGTATTCCCAAGCATTATGTATACGAGGTTCAAGCCCGCGTCATACCTAATCTGAGGATGAGTAAATCGGTATCACGATAATGACACTCAAGTTGTACTCTAAATCATCACGAGTACCCCAAGGTAAACGAGATATAAAGATCCACAATTATTATGTAATTACACAATACGATCAAAGTCAATCGTTAAATTGATCGGATTAACGTTATACACATGCACTAACACATTAGGTTGGGTTCATGCATTCCAACCTTTTAAACCTAGCCGAACATGTTAAACTGAACGATGCATGAAATATTAACGTTGCATGCAAACAAACTCATGATAACACTAGATCAATATACGTAACGAAGTACTATGAACGCATAAATTCATTCAAATCATACAGAAAAATTACCATGCAAGATAACTAATTATTATAAAAAGAAAGCATGATGTATAACTTGAAAGCAAACCCGGAAATGTCTTGTTCTTGTAGCAATTAATCAAAGTAATGTTCCTAGATGTTTTGCTCCCTTTTTCTCTATCAAAAACTACTCAAAATTATCTCAAACGGTTGTTCTTACTTTCCTACCTACGTTCCCTACTCTATTTTTAGAGTTTTTAACCTAATAGGATTCTTGGGAGCCAATCAGAATGGAGGAGAAATTTCGCCCATCAGGCCCCCCGAACCGGTTCACATGTACCCCGAACCGGTTCGCCCCCCAAAAAGGTTCGCCCTTGGGTTCACGAATGCTTGCTGGTTTGGGGTGCTTATTCAACACTTAGAATTTTTTTTGCTTTCTTTCCTTTCTTCCTTGGATTTTTCTCCAACTTCAACTGGTCATACCTCATCAACCGTAGCTCGGATTTGGGTGTCGTTTCTTCCAGTGTTTTCGTTGTTCCAAGATATTCAACTTTCCAGTTGACTCCTCCTTCTGGATCTGGCTGCAAAATTACCAAAATGCCCTTGAACTTGCCTTCTTAGCTTTTCTTTCATTGTCTCGCTTTCTCTTTTGCGCTGCTTGCATAATTAACCTGTAAAACCAATAAGAGAAGCAAGAAACACGAAATACTTGCCAAAGAAGATTAGTAGCATGAATGTGCGTCAAATCCATATAGGTTACATTAATCGGGTTCACAAATGCACGAAAATTAGGGGAATAAATATACAATATTTATGTCCAATCATATATTGACATGCCTCTCCTCAACTTGAATGTCGTGCATGTCCAACCCAAGAAGATTCAATCTGACACTGTTATCTACCCTATCCAAATATTTTCATCTGATGTGTTTTTCCCTTTTTTAATATCAATGTAACTGAGACCTCTTTTTACGAGCTTCTCAATGCTGTTTGTTGATACAAAAATTAGTCAGCTGACATAGACTAATTATATGGAGACACGCGTCATCCAACGTGGCACATGTTCAAGTACAGAATTACTCAATGTACCGAGCTACTCAGAGTACCGAGCTACTTAGAGTATCGAGTTACTCAGCGTACCGGACAACTTATTGAGAAGACCATACGACCAGATAGATTCAATGTTTATTATATTACAGTCATTCCTCACCATGTACAGATGTATATGCCTATTCAATAAAGAAACACTATCTCTTCACATTGGCAGCCCAAGGGCTATAAATACTATGTAATACCCTCATGGCAGGGTAAGCAAACCAAGCAATCATAATTGAGATTAAAGCAAGACACCCAATAATACAAAACAGTGGATGTAGGCTATTTTCTTTAAGGCTGAACCACATTAAAAACCTCTTGTCTTATTTCTTTACTCATATTTATCTGTGATTAATTAATTAGATAAATCTAGTTTTTTCCATCAACAGATTGGCGTCGTCTGTGGGAACTACTATACATAGCGTTTTTCCCCAAAAAAACTCATCATAAATGGCTGATATCCCAGAATCTAGCAATGAGAATAATGAGGGGATTCCTCCTAACCTTTATGCCCCTCCAAATGCAATTGATATAACAGGAATCTCGACAAGCTTAGCGAGGGGACAAGAAGCTATGCAGGAAACTATGCACCAGTTCATTCAGACTATTAAAAATGGAGCATTTGCCCAGACAGGCCAATAAAGCGTCCAAAGAAGCATGCATTCACCATCTTCACGACAATCATGATTTATGTCATGATCTAGACATACTGAATTCCATTATTCGAGGAATTTAAGTGATCCATCCTATCATCCCGCTTTTACTTCTCCTATAAGAATTTTGGATTCTCAAGAAAATATCACTCTAACTCCAGAGAGACCAAATGATTTGGAAAGGTTGGACAAAGCCTCTCCCTTCGACCGTTAGGGCCCTAAGGGGAACAAAAATCCTCCTCGATTTGCATCAAGAAATTCTCCACAGCTAAATGATTTGAGGGAAGGCTCAGGCCAATCATATCCAAACCCAAGACCTGCAGCTCGCAAAGAAAGATCCTAAGAGGAGAATTCTACGCGATCTGTTGCTCAGGCAAACATAAATAAATCAGGGGCTAGAAATGATGCATAGAAAGGATATATTCAGAGGTTGGAAGACAGATTAGGAGAGATGGTTAAGGATAATAACCCTCTCCAACGAACCTATATTAAGGGATCTCCATTTGTAGAAATGATTGTGGATTTTCCCACACCAGCAAAGTTCAAGGCTCATGTGGTCACACCGAAGTACGATGAAAAAACTGATCCTATTCTTCACATGGAGCAATACCAAGATGCAAAAGATATTTACGCAGTCCCAGATGAAATGAGGTGCAGGGCGTTCTCAGGAACCATTACCGAATATGATCAGATATGGTACAACAGCCTTCCACGGGGGAATATTGCAACCTTCCATCAACTGGCAGAGCTCTTTATAGGAAATTTCTATTTTAGTGAAAAGCCAATTAAAAGAGTAGCACATTTGTTGAGTGTTAGGCAGAAAGTAGGTGAAAGTACCAGAGATTACATCACTCGTTTCAACAATAAGAAATTGGAGGTTATAGACTATGAGGAGAAGACAACTATCACAGCTCTCGTGAGTGGTATTTTACCAGACAAGATGTATTACACCTTGGCCAAGGATACCCCCAAATCCATGGCTGAATTGATGGCAAAAGTAGCCAAATTATGAATATCGAGGAGGCTATGACTACGAAGAAGAATGCTGGGGCAAAGGTGGAGGCTAAAGCTGAAAGCAAGTCGGAGAATAAAGATCAGAAGAATAACGGTGGGAGTAAGCACTCGAAAGGCAAAGAAATATTGGATCACTTAAGGAAGTATACAAATTATACTCCCTTAAAGGAAGATATAAACCACATTTTAGATTAAATTAAGAACAACAAGGAACTGAATTGGCCAGAAAAGGTAAAGATAGCCCCTGAAAGGAGGGACAAATCCAGATAATATGAGTTCTATAAAGATCATAGTCACACGACCAAGCAGTCTGTATCTCTCCAAAACAAGATAGAGGCGCTCATTAGATGAGAAAAGTTGAACAGGTTTGTTGATCGGCAGAGCGGTGGAAGGACCAATAGCAGAGCTCTGCAGAGGTACAAATCTCTTTGCCGACCAAGAAAAGATAAGGAAAGGGACCATAAAGATGATCCTGATCTTCCAAAAAGGCCAGTACAACCTGAGCGTGAGGTATTTTCGATTTTTTTCGGTTCATTTGATTGTAATATGATTACAAGTGGGGACTCAGGAGGGGGGATCATACCGCTGAAAGGAAAGATTACGTCAATGAGACTCAAGCTTGTTCCTATATACAGTGAATAAATCTAGTAGAAGAAGATCGCCCAAGGAAGGTAAAAAAAGATAAGCTACTCATTGGCTTTTCTAAAAATGATTTGGAAGATGTTTTGTATACTCATGATGATTTTCTGGTGATCAAAATGAGAATGAAGGATGTAATCATTTCCAGAGTGCTGGTGGATGATGATAGCTCGACAGATATCATGTTTTACCCTTATTTCCATAGTTTGAACTTGAAACTTGGTCAGTTGGAACCGTATCATACCCCCCTCATTGGGTTTTATAGAGAAAAAGTTTTTCCACTTAGAACGATTAAGTTACACATGTTGATTGGTACTTGGACAGTTAGCAGAATAGAAAAGGTGCATTTCTTTATAATGGACAAGAATGTCCAGTCATCTTACAATATAATCATGGGCATAGTAGGCCTAAAAAATTTTGAAGTAGTTTCATCCACTGTACATCAATGTTTAAATTTCTCGACCAACTTTGGGGTTGGAATTGTAAAGGGAAATCAAAAAGTAGCTTGGGAATGCTACTACTCATCTTCCGAGAAAGAGGAATTGGAGGACGCTAGGAAGAAGACAACCAATTATCAAGTGGATGAATCTGATGAGACTGCTATTGAAACCTTAGACCCAAGAGATGAAATGGAAATAGTTAAAGTCCAAGTCATGGAGACAACATAAAGTATTATTCTGGATGACGAGCAACCAGAAATAACAACTTAGATTGGTTCTTCACTAGATCCAATACTAAAGCAGGAGCTGGTAGAATTTTTTAAGCAAAGAAAATAGGTATTTGCATGGAGTCACGAGGATATGCCGAGGATAAACCCAACTTTCTTATGCCACAAGCTCAATGTCAATAAGGAGATCAAATTAGTGAAGTAAAGGAGGAGAGTCTTTAGTCCGAAGAAGAACCAGGCTATTCAAGAAGAAGTGGAAAATCTGCAAAAGCCTTCTTTCATCGAAGACGTGAAATATCCAGATTGGTTGGCATGGAGAAAAAAGAAGAATAATAAGTAGAGAATGTGCTTGGACTTCACGGATCTGAATAAAGATTTCCCAAAAGATCATTTTCCTCTTCCCAGAATAGATCAGCTAGTGGATGCAACTTAAGGGCATGAGGTGCTAAGCTTCATGGATGCCTATTCTGGATATAATCAAATTAAAATGAAGCCAAAAGACGGGGAAAGTCCCTCTTTCATTACCCCCCGAGAAATATATTTTTATGATGTTATGCCTTTTGGTCTTAAAAATACAGATGACTCCGATCAACAAGGGGCCAATATAAAGCAACTCAAGGATACTAGAGGATCAACAGAAATGACATTATCTATGAGCCACAATCCTCTCTCAAAGGACAGGCCGTGACAGATTTCATTACTGAGTTTACTTACTCAAATGACTCCGATCAACAAGGGTATAATACAAAGCAACTCAAGGATACTAAAGGAATAAGACAAAATATTCCCAATTAACTCCCAGCAACAGAATTTCCAGAAGGGATGGCAACCGATTAACCAGAATCCTCTAGTAAAGTACAAGAGTTGAAAAAGAAGTATGAAGAAAGGAAGGACAAGATATTCCATCAAGGTATTCTGTCAGACCAAGGGTTTGATGATAATATTCCTATATAGAATTTATATGTTGATGGTTTTTCATATGCAACAAGTTACGACGTTGGAATTATTCTCAATAGTTCGGATGGGATAAACATTGAATATGCTATGAGTTTCCAATTCTAAGCTTCCAATAATGAATCTGAGTATGAAGTTGTGATCATGGGACTCAACTTAGCTGAATGATTGAATGAAGAACAAGTTGTGGTCTTCACTGATTCACAATTAGTGGTTAATCAGATGCTAAGTCTTTATGCAGCAAAATGGGAGTTCGTGTCAAGATACTTAACCAAGGCTTTCGAGATTATAGAAAATTTGGCAGTTGTTCAAGTGATTATAATACCTAGACTGGAGAATGCAAGGGCAGATGCACTTGCTCGTTTAACCTCAGATACTCACACCATGCTACGAAGAACAATCTTCATTGAAATACTTGTAAGCAGAAGTATTGATGAAGACCTAATGGCGAATTTTATTGCCTTGGATATGGGCCCATTTTGGATGGATCCTATCAGGGCTTATATTGAAGAAGGTAGTTTACCAGTTAACCTACTTGCAGCCAAAAGGTTGAAGTATAAGGCTGCCAGATATGTTTTAAATAATGGACATCTGTACAAGAGAGGCTTGAGAGATGGTTTACAGAGGTGTGTTCATCCAGCAGAAGTCAGTGACCTAATAAAAGAAATTCATTAAGGATATTGTGGGGCTCATATAGCAGGAAGAACTCTACTACAGAGAATGATTATGCAAGGATACTACTGGCCAATAATGCGCGCTGATTGTACGGCTTATGCTAAAAAATGTGACAAGTGTCAACGATTTTCTACTATACGAAGAATTCCTCAGGCGCTGCCAACACCAATCACTTCACCTTGGCCATTTTCTATGTGGGGGATAGATTTAGTTGGGCCTCTGCCAACTACAAGAGGACGATTCAAATATTTGGTGGTAGTTGTTAATTACTTCACAGAGTGGGAGAAATATGAACCTCTCATCGATATGGCCTATAAAAGGATTTATCAATTCATTTGGAAGAATATTATTTACAGATATGGTCTGCCCCATGCCTTTATCACTGATCATGGTACCCAATTTGACAATAATGAGTTCGCAGTGTACTGTCTACAATCCAACATTCAAAAAGTCCATTCTGCTCCAGGTCATCCCCAAAGTAATGGGTAAACAGATGTGTCGAATAGCACTCTACTTAATGGGTTAAAGAAGAGATTAGATGATGAAAAAAGGAATTGGATCAACAAGTTTCACTCAGTGTTATGGGCTTACCGAACAACTCCCTAAATAGATATTGGAGAAACCCCTTACATGTTGTCTTTGGGGAGTGAAGCAGTGATACCTACTGAACTAGGATTACCTACTCATAGGGTACTCAATTTTAATTCTCCGATGAGTGATTTGATGAGACGTTTGGATTTGGACATGCTCGAAGAAGTCAGAGAAGATGCAACAATCCGAAATGCAGCCTATCAACTAAGGACTGCTATGTTTTACAATAAAAGGGTCAAGAAATGTGATCTAAAGGAAAGCGATTACGTGATCAAGAAGGTAATTCAAAATCACAATAAGTTGGAGGCAAATTAGCGTGGGCCCTATCGTATCATAACTATTGTTCGACCTGGCACTTACAGAATAGAAACTCTTGAAGGGGAAGAATTCAAAAATTCTTGGAATGCATAGCACCTGCAAAAGTACTACCAGTAATGTAATAACCAATGTACACAATTATTTTAGTATGAATGAAAACGATGATTTCCCCATTCGTGTTTTTTTCAAAGTACTAGTGCTACACACTACACTTAACAAACTTTGTAGTATGCAAGATTTGAAAACACGCACAACAACCACCAACTAAAAGTTGGTCGGCATCAATAACCACCAACTAAAAGTTGGTCGGTATCAGTAACCACCAATAAAATGTTGGTCGTCATCAACATAAACACCAACAATGTTGGTAAAAAAATCGAGCAAGGCAAGTTTTGCTTGATTATGGGTGACCCAAGAGGCATTTAAATTAGTCAATAAGTTGGGTAAAATATCCACTGCCTAGGAACCAGGGCAATTATTTTTTTAAATGATTGTTATAACTAAGAAAGAACATGGGATAAACATTCCATTGTTTAGGCACTTATGGCTGATAAGTCACTACAACTAGAAAAACATATGGGGAAAAAGTTCCATCATCTAGGCAATCAAATAAAAAAGGGCAAAATATCCATTCGCATATATATGCTCAATGACTGAAAAGTAACCCATTATTATTATAAGTAAAGTACTAATATTGTTGATGTCATGTTATGAACAAAGATTGACAGAATAAACATTTATTTCCGAGGAAACAAAATTACAAGAAGATGATTTTTCTTTATTTACACAATTACTAACAAAATACAAATAGCATATTCTATTGGTTTCTTTCCTTCAGATTTTGATACAGGATCCATTCCAGTTGGAGGGTCATCTAAAGCATAAGAAGAATTGATAAAGTTAAAGTTCTGTAGCATTCTGGTGTTGCTTGAACTTGGTCGATTTAATAAATGACGAGGTCGAGATATCTCAAAGTCTTTATAAAGGCAATAATCACCTAGGTACTTAGAAATAAAATAGTGAGGAATGGAGTTAACTAGAATCCAATTAATGTCTAACTGGAATGGTTGTATTGGAAGATCAAGTAGTCTAGGGTCGTACCAATCCCACAGTTCAGTTCCTTGCTCAACTTTTATTACAATTAAAGCATTTAGCCATCCCTATATGCACCCTTCATTGTTTGATTGTTTCAATCTGGCATCAAGATGATATAAAGAATCATTGTATCCCTCCATCCAAAACTCTCTGAGCTTCTTGTGAAACTGATAAGTTAATCCTTCAACATGTTGATGAAGTCTTTTTAGCACACTTTCTTTATTCTGCAACGTAGAACTGTGATTAGATAATTACTTTGTAAGAGTTTGAATTATCTAGGACATCTCTATGAGAGCTTGATTTTTTGTTTTCAGTTGAGCACCTTGATTTTTTAAGACTTGATGAGTTCTAGTCTCTTCAATGCTACTCCGACCATCTCTTGTTCTACCCCAAAAAGTGGATGCAGATCTAACTCTTTTCAAATTTTCCAACTCTTCCCTTAATGAAGCATTTTCAATCTCCAAAAAGGAAATACATTCATCATTAACTGGGATTATAGCTCCAGAGGAAGAAGAAGATTTTAGCTGTCTCAATTATTCTCTCAAAGCGTTATTTTCCTCCTCTAGCAATTGGGCAATGTTTATATGCTCCTCAATCTCAAAATTCATCCCTCTCTCTCTTATTATGGGCAGAAATAAAATTTTCATAACCCCGATCAGCACTCAACTATTGGTACTACCTCTCATAACCTTCATGAATATGATTAGTGACTTCCTTATGTTGAAGTTGAAGTTCTTCAATCATTTCGTAGTAAGCTACGTTATTCATTACTGCACGATCAAGTAAGCATTTCAAATACTAGTAAGCCTCAATTCCTCATTCAGAGGCATTAGGATCAAGAATGTCAATTATTTTTGCTTCAGTAAAATCTGCACGACCAACTTTGAAGTAGTCTGTACATTTCCTCATCAACTCTGTATCATGAGCTGATAATAGTTCCATCCTGGCAATAAACTAACAAGGAAAAGTCAAAACAGATTAACAAAAGCACAGCTATATTGAACAGAATAGGAGAAATTCAGATAAGTAATAACTCAATTTTATTAATCATAATAGATGAGAGTACAACCTGAGGTACAAAACAAAAGAAAAACAGAGGAAAGAAAAAAATTATAGAATAATTCTACACCTTCTCCTTATCCCCCACTGTATCCTCAACTGATTTTGAAGAAGGAGTTGGTTGCTGAAGTTGCTCGAAAGGAAGTTGACGTACTTTGGAAGAAGTTATTGTCTGCCAGCTTGCTCGAAAAATTGAGGGATAGTGGTAGCAGTTGTTTGTTCCACCACCATCAAAGAAGATTCATCAGACCCGACTTCATCTTCATCTTTCTCTCCAATGGTAGGAGGAGGGCCATGTACATATTTCTGAAATAATTCAGAGTCGTTAATAACGTTCAACTCTTTCAACGTTACAACCCATCCATCCCTGAAGAATTTTAAAATTGCATACTCCATTTGAGCAGAGACAGCAGTTAGAGCTTTGTTCCACCCTTTGTCCTAGCCGGAGCTAAAGGATTTTTTTACAACAGACATCCTCTTCATCCTTTCTGAGGAAGCATTCTCCCTAAGCAGATCTTCAACATATTTTACCTTATGTTCAAGATCTTTCTTATGTCGTTCAGCCTCTTCAAGCTTGCCCTCAGTTTCCTCCTTGCTAGTAATGGCAACCTTTAATTTCTCCTCTACCTCCTTTGCAGCGTCCACAACTTTTTACTGAGCTGTCTCAATATCCTTGAGTTTATTCTCCCATAAAGTTTTGTCATCTTCATATTTTTGTCAGGAATCCTCCAAAGATTTTGATAACCCAACAAGGGCTTCTTCTACTTCACTGTAAGAGGAGGAAGCTTTGATAGCTTCATCCTTCTCCAAGTTATTATTGAAGTACACTAAAAACTGCAAGACGAAGAGAAACTCAAGTTAGTATATGAATATTGAAACAAGAAATGGAATATCAAGGTAAAATATTAACACTTACTGATGCAAAGTGTTAGGCTTCCAAATCAGAGACTTTTCCCCGAGGGGTAGAGGTCTCAACAGCTCTATGATTAGGAAGATTTCTAGAATAGATCAATTTCCTGGAAAAACAGGAGTAATGAATGCTGGAGGACCAGCACTCAATGAAGGTAATTTAACCCCAGCAGGTTGAGCAGCAACATCAATGGTCTTTTTATCAAGACCCCTTCTCAATCTTTTCAAAGGTGAAGCCTCTTCAATCAAAGGTGTTGCCTCTTTTTAAATAACAAGGGGCTTCTTGGTGACCTCATTAATAGGTGTAATTTCTCCCCCAGATGGAGCAACATCCTTTTTCTTAGTCCCTTCAGTTGGGACATCTTCTCTGTTCTTTTTGGCCCTGTCAGTACCAGGGATAATCTTGGCAAAGAGATTAGGCATTCTCCTCTTCTTTGTCATCAAAAAGGCGATAGCAATACTAAAATCAGAGGAAGATTCTTCAACAATTGAAGAAGATGCTGGAGCCTGCTCAAGATCAATCACCAAAGGAGGAGCAGTAAGCCAAGCAATAAAAGAGGAAGTGGTGTTCCTATATTTCAACAAATAGGAAGTAGATCTCACGTACTCCTTAGCAACTGATTGATGCAAATACAAGATAAACTTTAAATCTTTTATATTAATATCACTCTCTTTTGGGCGTTTTCTTTTATTATCATCTGCAAATTAAAATTGAAGACAGCAAAAGTTAGTGAAACATTTTATCAAACAAAAATAGAGCTAGTTTAAAAAATAAAGAACAACATATCCCATTGCCATAAGGAGGACATCTGGAACCTTGGTACACGTCATTCCCATTTAATGGGGGGTGTTGCCAATTTTTCATCATAACCCCATATTCAAAATAACATCCATGATATCTTATCGGTATCAACAATATATAAAATGAGGGTACGAAGATGATGATTGAAGATAAAATTATGATCACATCAAACACATAAGAGAGAAAGGTTTTTAATGTGGTTTGAATATAAGGAAAAGCCTACGTCCACTATTTTTTTATTCCCAGGGGGCTACAATAGCACAATATGGTGTAGAGAGAGAGAGATGTATAGAGACTTGCTTTCTTGTTCAGATTGTGTAGCATGTTCAGGTTGTCCCTTTGGCTAAGGGAAGTCATGTATTTTAGTGATGGGAGTCCAAGAGATGGAATGTCTTTATATATTCAGACATTTACCTCTATATACAATGAATATAATCGTTGGTCTTCATGGGTTCCATGACCGTTGGTGAGTCTTCTTCTACTAGCTTTTGATATTCTGGATGGTTTGTCTTCCTTGAGTTGGTTGGTATGCTGACCAACTCCCCTCTGGTGTCGACCAACTCTCCTCGGGTGCCGAGTAAGTCTCCTCGGGTGTCTATCAAGTATGAATATTTATACGTAGGATAACAGGTGTCCTTTTCTGACTGGTCCACGTAGATGGAGAATTTTTTTTCGTTACCACATTGCTACTACATTTTTTAGCCCAAAGGGCATTAGATTGTAGCAATAAGTTCCTCGGTTGGTGATGAGGGTTTTACTTTCCCTATATTCATGTTTCATCTTTATCTGGTTATAACCAAAATAGGAATCCATAATGCTTAAAAGCTCATGCCTCGATGTAGCATCCACCAATTGATCAATTCTAGGCAAGGGAATATAATCCTTTGGGCAAGCTTTATTTAAATCATTGAAATCTACACACAACCTCCATTTATCATTCTTTTTCTTGATCATTACAACGTTGGCCAACTAGGATGGATACTTCACATCTTTAAAAAATCGGTCCTTTTGAAGCTTTTCCACTTCTTCCTGAATAGCTTAATTTTTCTCTAGACTAAATACCCTACATCTCTGCTTGATCGGCTTGGCATCCTTACTAATATTGAGCTCATAACAGAGTAAATTGGGATATATCCCAGGCATATCCTCATGGCTCCAAGCAAAAACATTTCTCCATTGCCGTAGGAATATAATTAATTCATGCTTAAGGACGAGATCCAGTGTTGAGTCGATCTGCGTGGTTCTTACTGGCTTGTCTTCATCCAGGATAATGCTTTCAGTTGTTTCCACAATCTGTCCCTTCACCAATTTTGTTTCATCTTGTGGGTCTAAGGTTTCAACTTCAGATTCACAGTTAGGCTCATTAGTATCCACCTAGTAAGTTATAGTCTTCTTCTTCAATTCAATCAGGTCTTGTTGCTCAGCTCGGGATTAGTAACATTCTCTAGACACCTTTTAGTCGCCTTTCACAACACCTACCCCCAAGGGAGTTGTAAACTTCAAGCATTGATGAACTGTTGACGGTGTTGCTTCAAACTTGTTCAACCCTACCCTACCGGGGATCACATTATAGGTAGATTGAATGTGTTTATCCATAACGAAGAAGCGTATTTTCTCTGTACGAATTGCTGGCCGATCGTTATAACGGATAAATTTTTTCATAAGAAAATCCCATTAATGGTTTGTGATAGGTTCTAGTTGGCTAAGCTTCAAGTCCAAACTCTTAAAGCAAGGATAAAACATAATATCGGCTGAACTCCCATTTTTAATCAAAACTCTGGCAATGATAATATCCTGGATTCTGATTTGACAACCAACGGATCATTATGGGGATAAAGTACCCCAAAGAGATCATTTTTAGATAATCTTATCACTATCTTATCTTTACAATATCCTAGATTCTGAATTTGGCAACCAATGGATCATCATGGGGATAAAGGACCCCATAGAGATCATTTTTAGAGAAGTCGATCACTAATTTATCTTTGTTAACCTTCTTTGGTTGATCATCATTGTTCATATTAATTCTCTGGATAGAAGGGCAGGCCTGGGCTTCATTTAAATAAGCTTTACTTTCGACAGTGTGATCGACTCCTCCTGCATCACCACCTGTAATCACATGACAATTAAATGAACTAAAACTGATCATAGATACCTCACGTTTTGGTTGCTTAGGCTTCTTTGGCAAGTCTGGATCATCTTTATAATCAGCTTAGTGATTTCTTAACCTATTATCTCTAGACTTGCATAGATAATTGACCTTTTTCTAGGTTCTCTGCTATCACGTCGATCCATAAATTTATTGAGTTTTCCTCGGTAGATGAGGGATTCTATCTCATTTTGCAAAGCGACGTAGTTTTTCGTTGTATGACTATGATCCTTATGGAATTCATAATATTTGGATCTATCCCTCTTGCTAGGGAGTGCCCTAAACTTCTCAAGCCATCGAAAATCCTTATTATGCTTGATTTCCTCTAGGATATGGTGAATGCTAACACTTAATGGAGTATATGTTCCATATTTTTTAAGCTTATCCTCTTTATTTGGCTTCTTCTCCTGCTTCTCTTTTTGCTCCTTCTTCTCAGGCTTCGTGGCTGGACTCTATTTTGCGATCATCTCTTCTTTGGCATTCATTATTTTTCCTGCTTTTGTCATGAGTTCAGCCATAGGTTTAGGAGGATCTTTAGCCAGAGTATAATATAGTTTCTCAAGAAGCAAGCCACTCATAAGTGTAGTGATGGATGTTTTCTCCTCATAATCAATCACCTCCAATTTCTCATTATTAAAACGCGTAATGTATTCCCTAGTACTTTCCCCCACTTGCTACCTTACACTTAAAAAATGAGATACTATTTTCAGTGGCTTAGCTCCAAAATAGAATTTTCTAATTAATAGCTCGATAAGCTGATTGAAGTTGGAAATTTGTCCTCGAGGCAGGTAATTATACCATATTTGGGCTAAGCCCGTAATGGTACTTGAAAATGCTCTACACCTCATTTCATCAGGAAGTGAATAAATAGCATCTTCAGCTTGGTATTGATCGATATGGAAAATTGGATCGATTTTACCATCATATTTGGGAGTAACCACAGGAGCTTTAAATTTAGATGGAGTAGGAAAATCCACGATTTCCTAAATAAAAGAAGATCCTTTAACGAAGCTCTGTTGTAATTAATTTTTTTCCTTCTCCATATCCCCTAGCCAATCTTCCAACCGTTAGAATGATCCTTTCCATGAAGGATTACTAGAATCAGATCTTTGCGAAGCAGCTCGAATGTTCCGACCATGTGTCTGCATTGAACTCTCCTCTGAGAGGTCTACTCAGACCATACAGATCGTCGAATGCTTGATCTTGATCTGACTAAGGCCTCATGTTGGTCGGCTGGATGTTGATTGGTCTTGAATAATGCCCTAGGAGGGTTTCTATTTTCTCAGGGTCTTAAACGGTAAAAGGGTGAAGCTCGGCTTAGCCTTTCCAAGACTATTGGACTTTTAGGAGAAAAATAATGAATATCATAGGGCTTCGTAGACCTGAGTGATAAACTTGCTCCTGGACAATAAGACGTATCTCATAAAGATCTAGAATAGCTATGTCTGATGGATCTTAGAGGTGGAGGCAACATTTCTCTTCTAGATGAGGGAGACATTTATAGTGACTGAGCTAATTGCCTCATCATTTCCTGCGTGACTGCTTGTCCTCTAGCAATACTAGCATAGATTCCAGTTAAGTCTGTCTCAATAGGTTAAGAAGATGGAACATGGGGATTACCTTCATTCTCGGCATTGGACTCAGGATCATTCATCTTATCTTAAACAAAGGTATATGAGAGTGAGAACGGAACTTAGAAACACGTTCCCATAGATGACGCCAATATGTTAATATAAAAAACTCGACTTGATCTTATTTTATAATCACAGATAAAGTATGTAATTGTAATGGTAAATAAAGAGATAGTTTTTAAAGTGGTTCAAGTATGTAAGAAATCTTACATCCACTGTTGTTTTATTCATTTAAGAGGTTATAGAAATCTAGGTACTCTTGTAAATAAGAATATCCCAGAATTT
The DNA here is from genome assembly GCA_949130495.1 of Sambucus nigra. Taxonomy (NCBI): domain Eukaryota; kingdom Viridiplantae; phylum Streptophyta; class Magnoliopsida; order Dipsacales; family Adoxaceae; genus Sambucus; species Sambucus nigra. Next base: position 42,907,637 of record OX422210.1, on the reverse strand, counting down.
GTTCCACCGTGTCCTTGATGAAAGGGATACAACGTATTTATAATGACCCAGAAGTCAAGGGGCAAAATGTTAAGGGATGGAATGACTTTATGCATTTAAGAATTTACATCCTTACATAATGAATATGACGATTGGTTATATAAACCACGTGTAGTATGACCCTTGGTATGATGACTCTTCATTGGTCTTATTGGTCGGTCTTCCTTATATTGGTCGGCATTCCATGTGTTGATCGACAAAGTTATTATCTACTGACTAGGATTTTGGCTTATGTAGGAGGACACGTGTTCACTTCTGATTGGTCCACATAGGTGGATAATCTTTGGCATCAACAACATTGAAGAATCCCAAAAGAAAATATTCATTTTTATTCTAGTTAAAAATTAACCGAGTATGAAGTCAACTACATTGCTTTGGAGAAAGCATGCACTGCCCTAGTCTAGGTCGCACAGAAGTTGCAACATTACATGCTTGACTTCCCCATCAGACTAGTATCCCGTATTGATCCCATCAAGTACTTGCTATAAAATCTCTCTATGTCCATCCAAATTTCCCGATGGTTAATCTTGCTAGACGAGTTCAATATTGTGTACGTTATGTAGAAAGTAATGAAAGGGAGATCCATCTTTGACTACCTCGTTGATTACCCCATGGAATAAGCTCATGTTCTCGGATGAAGATATTCCCTGCACCTCTCAGGAAGAGCTTCGATGGAAAATGTTCTTTGACAAGCTGCCAACAAGAAAGGATACGACATTGGGATACTTCTGATCACCCCTAATGATTCTCACACCCCAACTTCCATCAACCCAGACTTCCCCTTCACCAACAACACGGTCGAGTATGAGGCATGCACTATAGGCCTCAATATCTCCCTCCAAAAAGGAATCTAGCACCTAGATTTCTACGAAGACTTTGCCCTTATTATCATCAAAATTCTAAAAAAATGGAAAGTCAAAGATGAAAAACTCCTACCCTTTCATGCTCACCTAGAAGAACTGGCCTCCTAGTTTAATGATGTCACCTTCCACTACTTGCCTCATGTAAGGAACAACCTAGATGATGCCCTTTATACCTTGTCATCCATGGTTGACATGCCTGAGGGAATAACAACAGACACTTTCCTAATTTATAAACAAGTTAAGCCTACTCACTGTTACCACATTGAACTCATTCCCATAGAGGATTCTGATATGGCCAGTTATGGTACTATGACATTTGGTGTCTCATCAAACATGGTAGGTATCCCCAAGATGCCAATAAGAAAGACCATGCGAGCATTTGCAAATTATCAGCTCAATATATCATTTGTGATAAAGAACTGTTCAAGAGAAACTTTATTGGAACCCACTTACACTCATTGCAGGGGCTAATCTTGAATAACTAATGCGAAAGATCCATAGTGTGGAATGCCAGCCCACATTAACAGTCATATGATTTCTAAAACTATCATCCTTCAAAGGTATTATTTGACCATCATGGTTCAACATTGTAGTACCTATGTCCGAAGATGCCTCAAATTCTAATAGTTTGCTAATATCCAATACTTGCCTCCCCGTGAGCAGTACAATATGACCTCCCCTTGGTCTTTATCCAATTGGGGCACCGGCATCATAAGGAAAGTCACTCCCAAAACTTCAAACTGTCACGAATTCATTATGGTCTCTATTGATTACCTCACTAAATGGGTCAAAGTCGAGTCATACATGGTGATGAATGCTAAAAAAAGTGGTTAAGTTTTTTTAGAAAGAACATCATTTGCCGATACGAAGTTCTTCACGAGTTAGTGTCAAATAATGGGCTCCATTTTAAATCTAAGGTCCTAAAACCAGTCGACGGATACAGGATTCAGAGATAAAAATTGTCTCCTTACCGACCCCACACTAATGGTGTCGTCGAAGCTGCAATAAAAGTCTCAAGACCATAATCAACAATATGACTAAGAGTTACAATGATTAGGCCGATCGGATCCCTTATTCCCTTTGGGGCTACCTCACTTCAATAAGAACACCTACTAGGGTTACCCCTTATTCTCTAGTGTACGACATGGAAGAAGTCCTAAACGTTGAACTGGAAATAACTTCGCTCTACATCCCACTCGAAAGCAAAGTTGATGAAGAAGAATGGCATCAGTGCCACTTTGATGAATTATCACTCTTGGATGAAAAGAGATTGAAAACTTTATACCATATACAGGGATACCATCGCCGGATAGTGCGATCGTTCAAATATAAAGTCAAGGATCGTGGTGTCTAGGAAGGAGACATTACCCTCAAAGAGATAATAAAACTTGTATGGGACCCTATAGGGAAATCCAAGCCTAATTGGAGAGGCCCCTACATCGTGAAGAAGATTCTTTCAGGAGGCACCACTATGCTCATAGACCTTTATGGAGAAGAGATGGAACGTCCAGTCAACCTGAACAATCTCAAGAAACTTTACCCTTAGTCCGAAATCTCAGTGTGCTATGACTCTTCTCACCCCCTTCTATTCTAAAAAAAGTCTTCATTTCCCCTACCCAGAACTAGGTGGGACATGATCCTCTCAAAAAACATTTCCTTTTCAAAATGAAACTCTTGAGAATTTTTAAAAATCCCATAGGTATGTAGTTAGCCCATACTCCATACATGAGTCCGGTCCCTTTCTTTTTTACAAATGTTATTCTTTTCTAGCGGTGATTCATTTTATCATTTACATCAACAAAAGGATTATGTATGCCTTATATATTACTATAGATAATTCAAATACAAAACTCATCAAGAGACACAATAAAATGTGTTCAAAATTAACTTTTATTTCTGATTAAGGATAATGGCAATTTTACACGAAGTATCAACAAAGGGAGTCAAACCAACCACCCCTCTCTGATGACCAAACTGTTCTTAAAAAAATATATCCCTAACCAAACTATATAAAATTATCCCAAATCCCAGATACAAAAGCACCCAATTACCATAGTTTCAAATAAATCATCAAAGCTTCACAAGACATTGCTTTCAACTCCCGAATGGCTCTACCCCATTATCATTACCATCCTCTGGAGGTCATGAAGTTTCCCGCACCTAATAGGCATTTCGAATATGCTTTAAGGAGAGGTACGCCCTGACAAACCTAGACAAAACCACAACACTATCTTCTATGGTGTTGAAAGCCATAAACAACCTCTGACTAGTCTCTTCTTCCAGGACCTTTTCTACAACCTACTTCCATAACCATTTTAGGTAGTCTCTGAATACATGCCAGGCCCCTTCCACGGATTATGACGGATGGATAGATGGCCCTTGGTTTTTCCACAAAAAGCCCAGCATCATCCCTAGAAATTTAGCCAAATCCTCCACCAAGAAAAAAAATTATTATACAAGGGGGCACGAATTGTTCCCACCCGACTTGACGCAAGATCCGCCAAGGGAACCAACTATACATATCAATATTATCCAAGCTACAATATAGAAAGTAAACCCCCCACCATGGCACGAAATAGATAAAACACCGGGATCTATGCTCCACAATCCAGTTTTCCCAACTCTCCACAGATGGGCCGAAGTTGAAGAAAGGCCAGACAAAGAAATTGGGCATAACAGCCAAAGGGTGCTCATGAAGGGTCACTCTACAAGCCACATAAATAGCATTGCAGAGCTCCCCATCAAAAAGTCAAAATGACCCTCCTTCTAAGCATCCAGGACGTTTATGGTCTCAGCCATCACCAGCGTTGCAGGATTATGGAGGTAAGACATCCAAGCCGTTATTACAGTAACCTGGGCATCCGTAGTCAAGTCCCTCATCACTAATAATAACCTCGCAATAAGGCCTAAGGCAACAACCCCAACAAAGATGACATCCTCAAAACCCCTCAGATGCATTGAGTATATAAGTTCCTAAATATAAAGGGCCCCTTCAATAACCAATGGATGGAAAAGTATGAATTAAATCCAGTAGGAAAACTTGGGGAGAACGAGAAAAATTAGGCATAGTAGCTGCTACACCCCTAATATGGCCAAAAACTCCCCATAAGTGGGACAAACCACTTCTAGGAAAAAGTGAAAGACACGATCTTTAGGATACTAGAACTGCAATACTACTTCCAATAGGTTCGAGACTATAGCGCGATTATGCCACAAAGAAATCGGGTGCAAGTTAAAAGCATCGTATTCTACATTATACAATCACATGTTCTTCATATCGTCAAGGTATGAATCAAATCCTTCATGCATGGGAAAAGCCATTTGAAAATGAGGAATATTAATGAAGAAAGAAGAATGTGGGTATTGGTGGAGAAAACCTATCCCGCACACCCCCTTTTATACATGATATATTTGGCTAAAGATGAGAGCCTTAGAAACCCGAGTAAAATCCAACCCCACCAGAGTACTATGATGTGCAGGAACGTATAATCAAAGCCTAGGGATGATTTGACTTTACCCCAGACCAATAGGCAGGTCAAGGGGTTTGCCTATTAGCAACCCCCATATTTTGGAAAATTCCATCTTTCCACTTTTATCAACATCAATTTCAGAAAAATCCTCATTTTGAAAAATTACCCCCGGGTTATTTAATCAGTTCTTTATCTCAATAAAATCAATTCATACTCAAAATCCTTTTCCCTGAGTTAATAACTTTTACTCCTTTTAATAATAATCTTGTTGCCTTTTCATTTCCATACTATCTCTACCTTTCCATAAAAAATCTCAGTAGAAAATTAGAAAAGTGCATATGGAATAAGTCACTAAATCAAGAAAAAGGCCAAAAGTAAAATGCATGTTTCTTAGTATATATTGATCCATTGAGTTACACTTTGCAGATAAGAAAAATAGAAAAACAACGGCACTCTGCTCGAACCCACAATATCTTTCTCTATCTCTCAACCCCACGGCGGACGCATTTTCCCCTACGACGAGCAGTAGATCTTCCACTCCCAGAACCCGAGCCCTCATCGAAAGTGGAAAGCGGCATAAAACATGAAGAAGCCGAGATATTAATGGAGGATATCCAATACTTGATATCCCTCATCCATGTGTTAGACACCCGAGCATACTCCAAGCAAAAGGCAAATTAGTCAAGAAGAAAAAGAAAGACAATAAAACAAGAAGAGAAAAAAAAGGACATACCTCAGGCCGAAGGTCATCATCCCTAAGCCTTGTCAATCTAGACACTGATGCGTGAGGGTGATGCGGAATGCTAAGTGACTCCCCGCTACTCAATCGAAAGTTATAGGAAGGGGCGTAAATCGCTGATGACGTGCCATCACCTACAATGTTGTTCTATCCCACTGGTGCACTAGTCCCCCTGCTTGAAGCCTTAAGAGGTGGAGGCATGTTCTCCACTTCACAAATATAGGAGGGCATCCGATAACTCATCACAAATCTAGATATTCATAGCTTTTTATCGTATATGTATAGAGCGCTTAGGGCTCTCTGATCATCTTCGTCACTCGAGAATCATCCGACATCTCCATCATTCGCCTCATGTACATAGGGGGCACCGGTTATGGGACTGTCACCTCATTCTCCACGATTTGCCTAACCACCCTCTCCCCTAGATACCAGACGTACCCAAACTCATGTACGATCAACCACTGCATCTGTGCATGTAGGCCCGTCACCCCCGTATCACACGGAGTCTCCCCTCAGAGGTATAAAGTCACATGCAATTCCAAAGATAGACTTAGTATATACTCAGGAAATGAAGATGCCAAAGGACTTAGAAGAGACAAAAAATAACCCGAGCACTCTGCTGGGCATTTAGATCCCGTCGTACATACACAAAGGACAAACCCTGATTTGACATCTAGTTGGACTTCCATCACTAGAATATTCGGTAAAAGTCCCCTAAGATCTTAACCTTTAGGGATACTAACACTGCATTACAACCGATTGCCTCATAGAACCACGTCTGCAAAAGACAGGAATCAGCAAAAAAATGAACTAAAGAAGAATGAAAGGAAATGCATAAAAAGGAAAATGAATTAAAGATTACCTCCAGAAGATACGTGGCCCCTGTAAAAGTCTTCCAGCAACACTAGCTAAAAACATTCAAGGAAGAATAAAGGGACGCCAAGGTCAAGCTCCCCAAATCATACATCCGGACATCCAAATTTTTTTATAAATACGACTAGAACTAGAGATAGATGATGTCGCCACTCATCGCCACCAAGAAGCCACCCAATAAAAGCAAAATAAACAAATGGGCCTTCTGCCTCACCTGCCACCCGTCACTCACATCCACCCTTCCCTTCAAAAGACTATCCCTTAAAGCAAAATATGGATCAAATCCCTAGAAATGGTCCTACCCACATCAACCAAAGATGCCTGTACCATCTCTGGAATCACCCTTAGTGTGAGGTCCACCACCATCTGGGACCCCACACATTCAACCCCTGTTAGCTGCTAAACATATTTGGGAGTCACCGTCATCTCCCTAAAGCCAAGATGGAAAGTGTGGGTAGTGTCCCACCACCTCTCTCCGAGATCATAAAAATCGTGGTAGAATGTAGTGTCTCATCCAAATTCGGTAAAACAACTAAAAACTCGCATACGAGATCATCCAGCATACTGCACCAGGGAGCTTCTCCTAAACCTCTTTCAACCTCATCGTCCCCCAAGATTGGATAGCCAAAGGAGCAATGTTAGTTAGAAAAAGAAAAATAAGAATAACCCTTCATTAGAATAAAATAAGAAAGAGAAAAATAAAATGGAATATCAAAAGTCACTGCACTACATATCCATTAGGGTTCCTCACCCTAGACGAACGGTGATATGCCAGATCGCGAAGAAGAGTACGCGCATCAGCCACAGGCTCAAACAGATCAAAGTCATTTCCGTTGGCCAAAGAAAGAGGCACCCTAGACCGCCACTCCAGGCCAGCCCAGTCATCGTCAACCAACCATGCGTTGTTATACACCTCACTTAAACTCGCCATTTGAAATCTTAAAGCTAAAAGGACTTAGGAACGATTTTTAGAGAAATAAAACAAGAGATTCTAACACTTGAAGATGTGAAAATGGGGAGGATTCTCCCCCTTTTTATAGAAGTCTAAGAGGACTTCCGATCGGTAGTCCCCCTAACTATGCCGGTCGACAGTTGTCTTTTACCGATTGGCAACCCCCAGGACTGCCTATCGACACCCCCTCCAAATTTTGTACAAAAAATGTCAAAGAAATCCAGAAAAATCTCAAAACAATTTCCCTAAAAATTCCAAAAAACTCAGAAAAATATGGAACCTCATTTTCCTTAATAAAATCACTTTTGGAGCACTAAAGCCCCTTACAATACTCTCATAATCCCTAGTAGGATTAATCTTATGCTTTTATCCCCAGTAGGATTGAGCTTGTAAACCTATCCTCAATATGTTCCACAAGCAAAACCAACGATGCGTCCGCATCCAAGTATACTATTCCCCAACCTAAACATACCCCAATGGAATTTTAAGACAACATGATCCCCAACTGGATATATCAAAGATAAGTCCTCCCTCAGTGGAGTCTGAAAATAACACAATCCCTGGTAGAACCACAGATTCATCTTCACCCCCAAGATAATTTAAAATTCCATAGGAGGGTAACTCACCACATTACAACTTAAGGTCCTCAGAATTGACCATGGCTCTCAGAATTGGTCGTCATAACTTAAGGTCCGCAGAATTAACCTCAGCCCTCAGAACCGATCATCACAACTATAGGTCCTAAAAATTGACCTCGGCCCTCAGAATTGGTCGCTATAACTTAAGGTCCTCAGAATTGATCCCAACCTTCAAAATATATCATCCTCGTCTCTTTAGGTCCTTAGAATCGGCATCGACCACTAAATCGATCATCCTCGTCTCTTTAAGTCCTCAAAACTGACCTCGACTCGCTGAATCGGTCATCTTCGTCTCTTTAGGTCCTCAAAACTGGCCTCGACCCGTTAAATTGGTCATCCGCATCTCTTTAGATCCTTAGAACTGACCTCGAGCCATAGATTGGTCATCCCAATTTAAGCTCCGCAGAATTGACCTCGGCCCTCAAAATCGATCGTCATAACCTAGGTCCTCAGAATTAACCTCAACCCTCAAAATCGATCATCATAACTTTAGGTCCTCAAATTAACCTCGACGCTCAGAATTTGTCGTTATAACTTTAGGTCCTTAGAATTAACCTCGACTCTCAAAATTGTTCGCTGCAACTGTAAGTCCTCAGAATCGACCTCGACCCTCAGAATCAGTCTTCACAACTTTAGGTCCTCATAATTGACCTCGAACCTTAGAATTGGTCGTTACAACTTTAGGTATTACAAATTAACATCGGCCGAAGAATCAATTGTCACCATTTCAAGTCCTTACGATTAACCTCGTCCCTCAGAATTGGTCATCATAAGCACAACTTTAGAAATAACCTTGACCCACTGAATTGGTCTTTTTAGTCCCTTAAAACCAATCTTAACACATCTTTCAATCGCTGAATCGGTCATCCTCATCTTTTTATGTCCTCAGAATTGACCTCGACCCGCTGAATCGGTCAACCTTAACCTGTAGGTCCTAAAAATCGACCTACAAAATTACTTTTCGAATGTCGATATGGTGTCTATCATTCGATGGCCTTTAATTGTTCCAAGCTCGCCCTTTGAGGCGATCTTTTTAGACACCCCATATTAGGACCCTCCTAATCACGTCCTTAGGTCTCTATCACTCACTCATTCACCGTAAACTCTAGGTCATACCCCGAGCCTCGTTCTAGAGGCCATTGGGTGCTCTCGATACCCATTTCAATTTCAATCACTTCCTAACCTGAGAGGAAGATGAATGAATATTTGAAGGGATATGAATCCTATTTCAAATCATACACCCCACATGTGTATAGTACATAAGGTTCAGACAAACAGTCCATCTTATCTCAAAAATTAATTCAGAGGCCATCGAGTGATCCCTTTCTCTATTTGACTCCCGTCAAATCTTTAGCTCAAAAATATCTGAATGAATACCCTTTTCAATGGTCCAACCCATTCACAAATCATCCTTACAGTATAGAAGAATGACCCATTTTACTCCAAAGGGCACCGGGGGCTTCCGGGCCCTATTTGACAAAGGTCAAATCTCCGAACCGAATGAAGCTTGATGAAATCTCAAAGAAAGCCAAATATCATTTCCAACAGTCCATCACGTTCACATATTAGCCTTACGGTTCGGACGAACAATCTGTTTTCCTCCAAGAATTCCCTATTTAGTGACCAACAAGAACTTTCGGGCCCCGTTTGACGTCAGTCAACTTCTTAACCTAAGAGTGGCTCAATGGATTCTTTAAGGTCTTTGAATACCCTTTCCAATGCTCTATCCTGTGCATAATTCTGACTTACATTTCACATTTTACAATAATCTTTCCAAAAAAACTGCCTTAGACAACCAATTTCAAACCCCACACCCTACCTATTGGCAGTGTGTCTAGGGTTCTACACAGATAGGAAAGTCTAGGACCGTGCGGATCGGCACCCCCTTGGACCTATAAATAGATCCTATGACCTCACTTTTAAAAGTACCCCTGAACATCCCTCTCAGTAATTTAGAGGGAATTTCCTCGAATTCAAAGTTGCTCTTTCCTTAAAGGCTCGTATCCCACATTCCTTCCATCATTTTCATACTCTTTTGAGAAAATTACCACCCACCTCCTCAAACCACCATCACTTCATCTTGAGATCAATGCATCTACAAGAAAGATCTACTTCAAGTCTTCATAGGGAGGTCCATTTCTTCTTCTTTGTCTTTAAATTATTTTAATTTTGCATTAGTTACTTCATTTTGCTTTAGTACTTTACTTCACTACATCACACATCGTAATTCCAAACTTTGTTATTATTAGTATTCTCACATACTTTATTTTCAAACATTAATAAAGTCACCGATTGGATTTATGGGTTAAACCCCACCTCATATTGTCTTCGAACTACGTGTACTTTAATGCCCCCGGTCTACGTAGGCGTCTTGGGTAAATCTCTTAACTCGAGTCCTGCATCATATAGTTGTTATTTTATTTTCATCATATATACATTTTACATGTTTGATTGCTTGTGTCTTGTCTGATATACGCAATTGTTCTTTCATAACGATTTTTGAATTGATAAACACTTACAACATATTTTTTATTACTATTTTGGGAACACTCCTAAGGATGACCTCGCTCCGCCTTTATCCATGATGCGAGTCGAGAGATTCCATCCTCCATTTATATTATGCACACAATCACACATCACATATTTCTACAGGAGAAGATTAACACATGCCAATAGAGACCGAAAGGGCGGGATGGGTGCCTAACACCTCTCTTTTTCGTAACTTAGTCCCTGAACCCTTGAACTACTTGGTTTCGAAGCATCAATATTGTCCTTGATACCATTCTCTCGAGGAGACAACATTTCTTTTGCATGTTTTGTGTAAAATAGGCTGGGGACTCTATCTCTACATATCACCCCACAATGATGATGGCCAAGCGCCCCGATAAGGATGTAATCCCGCCCGCACGTCAAAAAAAGGGACGAAATAGGGGATCCACCTTCAAAGCCTCGACCCCTCGAGATGGACACACCAAGTAAGAATCCTAAATTGAAGAACTTCAAGCATAAGAATACTCCAGCTGGGAATGAAACTGAGACAAGAAAGGCATGGTCTAGGAGTTTAATTTTATTTGACTTACCTTATTGGAAGAGTAACTCGATGCGTCATGTATCAAATGTGATGCATGCAGAGAAAAATTTCGCTGAACATATTGTGGGCACATGCTTTAGGGGGACTCATTTGAATGATGGATAAAATGCACTAAAATACCTTAAATCGTTAAAACTTAAGCCAGAACTATGGTTGATAGAATATACTAGGGGAAGGACAATAATTTCCCCTGATGCATTTACTTTGACAAGTTAGGAAAGAAATGTGCTTTTAGACACAATATATAATTTAAAGGTTCCATATAATTTTCCATCCAACTTGTAAAGGATTGTAAATTATGCTACCCGTGATTTACATAAGTGTAAGCCCCACGATTAGCATGTGATCATGTACTTGGTTCCTCTATTGTTTAAGAACTGTTTCTCCGAGCATAAGGATTTGAGGAGGGACATTATGAAAATTAGAATCTACTTCACACTTTTATGCGAGAAGATAATCAACCGAGAGCACATAGTGGACACAAAAGCAACTATAACCAAAGCAATTTATGTGTTGGAGGATTACTTTTCCCCATTATATTTTGACATAAGTGTTCAGTTGTTGGTACAACTATGCGACGGGGAACTTCTTTGCGACTCAATTAGATAACGGTGGATCTATCCATTTGAAAAATTAATGAAAGTTTTCAAAGATTATGTCAAGAATACGCGATATATTTAAGGATCAATTGTATAGGAATACATAACTGTGGAGTCATCAATCTATACTCAGGAATATACGCTTGACTCATGCAACGTGGATAACAGTGATGAGTTCGTTGATGAGGATGGTCAGGTGATGGGAAAGAGAGTGAAATTAAAGAGATTACAACATGAATAAGTAGCTCATTATTTTTTTGTTACACATGAAGATGTAGAAGAATGGAAAACGTAAGTTTATATTATTTTAAATTTTATTCTATTTTGTTTTTTATACATGATCAATTTCGTAATACGTTTGTCACGATCAATGCTGGAAATATGATGCATGTGGGGACAATAAAAGATGAAAAATGATGGTAGTCTCAGACAACGAGTTTATGTTGTGGGTGTCACGCGAGGTAATTATAATGAGAATGTCTCTTATTAAATATCACATTATAAGAAAGCTTTAAAATTACCCTAATTAATTTATCAATAATCTCAGCTCTGCTCTTAAAGACGGATGATGTGACATCAAGCCTTGCTCGTCTAGCCACTGAACCCTTGTTAATGGTACACAAATACAAAAAGGTATCAATTGAACGGTTACGTATTTGGTTCAAGGGTGTACGAGGAAAATACAAATGTATAGAACTCGGGCATTTCATGCAAGGCTCTTACTTATTTTCGAGCGAGCGCGAAAGATAAAAATTTAGTTGAAGCATATGACTTGTTGTGGTGTCATTCGATATATATTTAAATTGGAATATATAATCTTCAAAGAGGTTGTGTTTTACTGAGATAGGGTAAGATCCAAGGATGAAAATTATTGTAAAGTTGATCCTGGTATCAATTTAATCATGGTTGGCTTGTCCAAGTTGAAGAGCAACGATCAGGTGAGTGTTGAGCCATTTGTTTGTGATTTTCAAAAGGTCAAGAAAGTATTTTACTTAGCGTATATCAACAACGAACCATTGTCAATCATCCTCCACGCGCAAAAGCGTTTAACTGGTAATGTGGATGACTTAGTTGCTCATACTGAATATCAATCCATCTTAGATGATAACCCAAATTTGAAATAATTTTTAGATTTGTAATAAGTATTCTAATTATTTGATACAATTTTTAGATTTGTAATAACCAGTAGCATGCATTCTTCTAGTTCTTTATTATTATCGGACGACAGTTTAATGCTTTTAATTCATTTGGACTTGATCAGTTTCTGTGGATTTGAATCAAAATTAGTTTTTTAGTTCGTGAATATGTTAATTTGGATTTTAATCAATTTAACCATTAATTCAAAGTCCGTGAAATGACTCGAATTTGAAACACGGCTTAGTTTGGTTTATGATACGGATTTGTATTATTCTAATGTCGTTAACTTGTATTCTTCTAGTGCTTTGTTATTATCAGATGACAGTTTAATATTTTTATTCATTTTGATTTGATCATTTTCTCGTATAAAAGTTTCTACTAAAAACAATAATTTTTACAAAAAATATCGTTATCAGGGCGACAGGGTAGTGGAGGTGAGGAAGGCTCGTCTTCCACTAGGCCCCCAAAATGGAGAAAATTAGGGTCCCTCGACGAGAACAAGACGACCTTACAAGATAGGGTCCTAGAGTTGCTCAAGACGATTGTCGGCCCCGAATATACGGATTGGAGGAAGGTGTCCTATGAGATCAAGATGGCCACCTGGGGGGCATTACAGGCAGTTACTCACTTTATTTTTATTTTGTATTTAAATTTTATTATATTCTCACTTTTTATTTTTTGTATTTGTTTAACAGGAACAATTTGACTTGCCCCCACATGTCTGTGACACCACGTTTGAACAATTGAGAGATCAATACAAAATGTGGAAGAAAAATATGCGCGCACAGTACTTCGGCCAGGACCGAGAGTCCATCTTGAGTCTTAGGGACATGGTACCGCCGAAGGATGCAATCTCATTAGTAAGCTGGAAGCAATTTATTGACAATGAGATCTCGGATAAGCATTTGTCCTCTCATCAATAGGGGATGGAAAATCGGGCAACAAAGGTTAACTTTCACTACTCCGGGTGTAAGTCTTACGCCGAGGTGGAGCACAAGAAGGTAAATTTTTTATTTTCTTTCATTTTACTTTTATGTTATTCTAATTTAGCATTATTTTGCATTAGTTACTAATTTTGCATTATCTTATTTCAGGAGACAGGGAGTGGCACTGGGGTTAGGCCACATAGTCCCGATGCCTATATGGCAATTCGAACAAAGAAGGTGTCCCCGAGTGTGGAAACTGCAATTGTAAGTTATAAATATATCTTATAAGTTTTTTTAATTACGTTATAATTGTTCTATTAACTTATCTAATCGTATATCTTTTTGTCCATAGCTAGGGGGTTGAGGGACATGGACACACACCCGGGTACTTTAGTGCATCCACGTTCATTGAAACCAATTGAGGCAAGAGTTCACATCATGCATATTGTGCCCAGAAAAGAGAATGACCCTTGTGGTTAGATGATGCACTAAAGCACTGTTCTAAAAAACCCGCCTAGGCTCCGCCTAGGCACGCCTAGGCTTAAGGCTTGGGAGAAACGCCTCGCCTTACGCTTTTCACGCCTTATTCTTGGTAAAACCCTTAAGACGCACTTTTTTCTAAAAACAACAATGATTTAGTGAAACGATGTCGCCTTTTAAAGAATTTGTTTACAAACCGGACCATTATCTCATCCAAAATAATCAAATAGTATTTTAATTTGCATATATTCAGACATATTTTTATGATTTGTGCAATTTTTGTATTTTAATAGCCTTGTTATGGTTAAAAAATATTAAAATATATTAAGAAGCCCTAAACGCCTTTTCACGCCTTTTTACGCCTAGGCCCGCCTAGGCTTCTAAGGCTTAAGGCTTGGCCTCCACGCCTCAATCACGCCCCGCGTTTTTTAGAACCTTGCACTAAAGTGATTGGAATATTGTGGGTTGTCTCAATTGTTTTGTAGTGTAGCCTACCTTCCTCCTTCGACTTGTTGAAAACCTTATCCAATAACAATTATTTGTAATAATTTTACTTGTATTTTTTCGTTATGAATATTGAATATTTTTTTTATTATTGTTTAATAATGATTGAATTAATTTGTATGAATTTATATTTTATGAATGGGTGAATGTTTCTTGAGATATATATTGATGTAACAGGTTAAAAATACTGCTTGGTAGTGGCAATGGCCATACTACCCAATATGTTTTTTTAAATCTTCTCAGTATTATCACGGACTTTGACCGTGACAAATTCGTGATAAAGGCAAACTTTTTAAATACTTTGACCATGATATGCAAATAATTATCACCGACTTGCCATGGTCAAATTCCGTGATAATGTTCTCTTTATTACGGACTTGTCATGATCAAAGTCTGTGATAAGTAAAATCATGTCACGAACTTTGACCATGATAAATCCGTGACAATGAAGTTGTCACTCTAAAACTTGTCACGTTTTTTTTACCATGACAAGTTTTCCTTGTCAAGTTTTTTTATGTGATAATTTGCCAGTTTGGGTGTAGTGGCACTCGTCCGCACTACAACTGTGGTGGCAGTCCCTGAGATGGGGCAGTTGGTGCTGGAATGGTTGGTGCTGCAACTCATGGAGCTGATAACTGTTGGCACTGGCCCTGCGGCATCGGATATCCTCTCTAACCACCCTTCTCCTGAGGTGCCTGATTACCCCGAGGACCCTGCCTCAACGTATTGCCCCTCTCACCACAAGTATAACAGTTTTCGTTTCATTTTCATTATATATATATATATATATATATATATATATATATATATATATATATATATATATATATATATATATATATATATATATATATATATAAAGGAGTAAGGGTGTTTTCACTATTCCATAAGTTTATAAGATGATTGACGATTGAGATTGAAGCTAGCAATGCAATGATCATACGGTTCAAAATATTTTATTGAAAGCTTACTGTGACACACTGACATAGCTTTAACAGCTCATACAAAATGGAAGGGACAAGACTAGGTTGTCAAAAGGTAACTGTTGCGTAGCTCGAGAAGGATGGAAAAGGGTTCTTTACCTCCATATCTCTATCCGAACTTCTTTATGTAAAAGCCCAAACCCAGCTCCCTCTCTCTCTCTAAACTTCTCTCCACTAAAACACTACACCTTTGAATAAAGATCTGCTGGAGGTTTTATTCGAGATGGAGATCTGCTGGAGATTGTTAGAGATAGAAATAGTGGAGGATCTGTGTTTGGTATTTTTTTTATTTGGTAATTTCTTCAATGTTTGAATATTTTTTAAAACTTGGTTTTGTTAAAGCCCATCCGGGCTTCATCTCCTCTTTATTTCATTTAGAGAATCATCTATCCTTTTCTTCAACAGGAAAAACATAGAAAAAATAGCCATATCAGAGAGCAAGGCCATATCAGAGAGCAAGGTCAGATCAAAGAGGAAAAAAAAATATCGGAGAGGAAAAACATAAATAGGAGAGTTGTATATTGCGTGATCGGCATTTGGAAAACAGGTTTTGTATCTATCTTACTTATGTGCACAAAACCAATTGTGCAGAACTTGATTCCATGCCAGTTCATTTCCAGTACAGTGGATAAATTTAATGTGCCATGCTTGATAGTTGAGAAATAACATCTTACGGTCAAAACTGATTGTACCACTCTGACCATTTGTACCCACTAAAAGCATAAGACTTGAAATCTCCAGTGCTCTGAGTTGAACACGTAGGGAGAACCAATGCTATCTCTCTCTCTCTCTCTCTCCTTACAACACTCTCTTGGTGCATTTGCAGGTTTTGATCAATAAAGATTTTGATGGAGTTCATACCTTAAAGTATTTGAGGTAATTAATATTTGTTATTTTGTTGGTAATAGGATGCCTATATCCCTCTTCATTTTACCCGTGTTTACCTATGTTGTAGATCTAAGAACGCAAAGGATTTTGAGACTGTATAAAACCCTCACTCAATTTTCTTGGTTTCCAAAGGATTTTGAGATTTGTTTTCAATGTTTACGTTTCTATCTATAATGGTAGCTAATTTTATTTTTTCTAACTGTAGATTTTGCAGTAGCTTTGGCTATATCTCCATAGCTTTTGGGTTTTACGCTTTATGGGAGACAACAGGGGAAGATCTCCTCTTTCAAGTTCCTTTTCTTTTTTATTTTTCCTGAATCGATTTTAAGTTTCTATATTTATGTATTTTAAATTTGTATCCCCTATTAAGTTTTGTCTTATTTGTTAGTAGAAAGACAAGAATATGGGTTTTCTGCTATCTTCCTCTCCAAAGAACTCAATTATTGAAAACTATTATGGCGGTGAAGGAGAAGCAGAGAGGGGATGTGATGAGGCCTTGGTCAATGTGGTGGGTGACATTGAACCAGGTGGTGGTGAGATTCAACAACGATGCTTCCACCATTCGGAGATTAAACTGGGTGGTCGTGGGATTTAACGGACTAAACTGGGTTGTGGATTCAACACCCATTTTGAAATCGGGTATTCAACTGGATGGTGGTGGGATTCAACTGGAGATATTATGAAATGGCATCATTTTCTTATATTGTCATTTTTTTTGTTATTATTAAATGGACCTACTATGTATTTTTATGACTTATTTTAAGAGTGGAAAATTTGTACATAACGGTAGAACATATAGGAAAATGGATCTTGAAAAACAGAAGAACCCAATTCTTGAGATGATGGACGCCAAATGGAAAATTAGAGAGGTTTAAGGAGCCCGTTATTCTGAAGTAGGACATGGACACGACTCTTAGTTGAAGTATGAAATTGCTAAGACTCAACAACAAATGTTAACTCGAGAGACGAGATGGAATTAACTTCGTTCTTATTTTTGATTGAATTTTAATTCTTGGTACTAGGTGCCACACGTGAAGTATTCTTAAATTTTGCTTAAATGTTAGTGGTTTGGGTTATTTTACTCGAATAAGGATTATGTTTTTATTTAGTGTGAACATAGAATATCGCTTAAATGTTAATGGTTTAATCTTTTACATGATCTCTCAAAGAATATCATGGTTCATAGTGGTCTGTTGATTTATATTTTTTTAGTGTCAGCTGTGAGTAAATTGAGAGGTGGAATTTGTCACATACCACATTCAGTGCTTCTAGATGTCATCTCATATATCATATGCTGCAATTTATCATATTCCTCCCACATGGATTTAAATTTAATGTTTTATTCATCATATGTTATACAGAGAAACTATAAAGTGATGTTATTTCATTGGTGGTCTATGTGGTTGTTGCTAAAGTTGACTAGATGTAATTATAAAATATTTTACGTGTATGAAAAATTGGTGTTGGATGAAGAACACTATAAAAAATAGACGAACTCTTAGGGTGATTGATAAGTTTAATTTTAATGTACATTCTTATTTGTGTCAATTGAGAGTGAAGGGGGAATTTTTTTCCTTTTTCATTTTGTTACAAAGTAGACTTTTAATATTGAAAAATAAATAAATATGGAATGACTCCCATTCCCCCACTTTCCAATGTTCCCACGACATTTTCCATTACAAGTTTTCAATTTATTTTTTCATCAAAATATCGACAATTATTTTTAAAAAAGAGAAAATTTATAGTATTTTTTAAAAAATCTAACTATTTTGTACTGAAATTAAATCACATTGACCATTATTTTTTTAGGATAATATTAGTTTTCCCGAATATCGCAGTTATTCCCATGTCAGTGCTATATTTTGTCTAATCGTAGCACTCTTATCCTGCATGTGCTTCATAAGGTATATACATGACATAAAACTTTCAGGAACTATCAGCGTGCCATCGACACGGGCATGTACTAGAATGAGCATTTGAGAAAATAGTGTAGGTATGTATCCGAATGTTATTGTGAAGTTAAGCTGGTTTTCGAAGAGAATGGGTTAAATTCTAGACTCACATCACATAGAGATGTTTAAACATATGTTCTTTATTTGAGTAATTCAGAATTCGGACATTAGTTTGCGGATATACTCTCTTTTAGTACACTCTATAACAAAAATTGGAGTTAAAATGGAGATATGAATCGTTGACATTTAATGTCTATGTTGATACCAAAATTAATATGCTGATGTGGACGAATAGTATGAAGACACGTGTCAATCTACGTGGCACAATAACAGCGAGGAAGATCATTTACTGAACAACCATGGTTGGTACCGAGCAACGAGAATACACCGAGGAGCTCTATCATGCCGAGGAACTCCATCCGAGGAACTCTTTCATCCCGAGATACTCTAAGCACTCCGAGGAACTCTTGATCAACGAGCAACTAAGGCGGTCCGAACTGCACCTCGGCCGTGTCATCAATTATCAGACGGACAACTGTTCAACTATTCATTAGATTCTTGACGCACACGCCGCATTAAATGTATTACCCATTCATATGTATATCATTTAATGTATTGGACCTTTCATGTACAGCCTTGAGGCTATAAATACCTTGTATCAATCCCATAGAAAGGGGACCGGAATTTCTTGAGAAAACTTGTAATCAAGAATTCCACAAACACTCAGTAATAACATAACAGTGGACGTAGGCTTTATTCCTAGCCGAACCACTTTAAAAATCTTTGTCTTATTTATTTATCTGTGATTGAAGAATTAGAGTGATCTAGTTTTTTACATCAACAGATTGGCGCCGTCTGTGGGAAACGACTGTTGTTATCGTTTTTCATAAAAATCATTTGTCACCAATGGCAGATAATCCAGAATCCAGTAATCGAAATGCTAGAAATACTGGAAATCTTCCAAATCCATCTGCATCTCCAGATCTGGCCGGAATTATGATGAATCTGGCTCAGGGACAAACCGCCATGCAAGAATCTATGAGGCAACTCCTTCAAACTCTTCAAGGCGGTGTACCTACTCATTCAGGGCAAAGGACTGATCATGGGCAATCACGATCCAGACGTATTGGGTCATATCGCAATGGGGAATCCAATGATTCTTCTTATCAACCTGGGCGAACTTCATCAATACGGGCTTCGGATACAGATCAACGTATCACTCTCTCTCCGGAGAGAACTAGCGCTTTGGAGAGGTTAAGTAGAGTATCTCCTTTTAGTCGGTTAGGACCAAGGAGGAACATGAATCCACCTAGGGCTCAATCAAGAAGTTTTCGACCGCCGTCAGGATTAAGAGAAGGATCTGCGCAATCGCGACCAACCACTCGTCGAGATAAATCTCAGGAAGCTACGTCAGAGCAATCAGTTGCTCGGACTAAACGGCCCGAGGAAGGAAATGAAGCATGGAAAGGTTCCATTCAACGATTGGAGGATAGACTGGGAGAAATGGCTAAGGCAAGGAACCCCTTACAGAGAACTTTTGTTCAAGGGACACCTTTTGTGCAAGCCATTGTGGATTTCCCTACACCGTCGAAATTCAAAGCACCTGTAGTGACCCCCAAGTACGATGGAAAGACAGATCCCGTACTTCATATAGAACAGTATCAAGCTGCTGCAGATATCTATGCTGTCCCCGACGAGATGAGGTGTAGAGCATTCTCGGGAACTCTTACCGGATCTGCACAGATATGGTACAATAATCTTCCTCGGGGTAAGATTTCAACTTTTGTTCAGTTAGCCGAGCTGTTTATTGGTAATTTTTGTTTTGGAGCAAAACCAGTAAAGCGAGTAGCGCACTTATTAAGTGTTAGACAAAAATCAGGAGAAAGTACTAGAGATTACATAACTCGTTTCAATAACGAGAAATTGGAAGTCATAGATTATGAAGAAAAGACAGCAATCACTGCTTTGATGAGTGGTTTGCTGCCTAACAAGCTATACTATACTCTGGCCAAAGATCCGCCTAAAAATATGTCGGAATTGATGGCAAAGGCGGCCAAAATCATGAATGCCGAGGAGGCTATGACTGCGAAGAAAAATATGGATAAAGAAGTTAAAGTGGAGGTCGACAACTCTAAGAAGAAAGATCAGAAAGGTAATGGTGGTGACAAATATTCCAGGAATAACAGGATAAAGTTGGAAGCCCTAAAGAAGTATGATAATTATACTCCATTGAAAATGGGTATTAATCATGTTTTAGAAGAGATCAGGAATAACGAGGAAATCAAATGGCCAGAGAAACTGAAGACAGATCCAGACATGAGGAATAAGACCAAATATTGCGAGTTTCACAAAGATCATGGCCATATGACCAAAAATTGTATAGCCCTTCAGAACGAGATTGAAACACTCATTCTAAGAGGAAAATTATCAAAGTATGTAGATCGCAGAGGTGAGAGGACAAATGAGGACAGAATTAGAAAGAGATCTAGATCTCCTCGTCGTGCAGAGGAGAAAAAGAGGAGGGACCATGAAGAGGATCCAGATGATGACCCCGATCTTCCCAAGAAGCCAAGAAAACCTGAACGAGAGGTATTTTCCATACGTTTTGGATCATTTCGTTGTAACGTTATTACAGGGGGAGATGCAGGAGGAGGAGACCTTACTGCAGAAAGAAAAGCTTATCTCGGAGAGGCTCAAGCTTGTTCATATATTCAGCGAATAAACCTGGCTGAGGATGATCGTCCTCGGAAGGTAAATAAAGAGAAGCTAGTGATTGGTTTTTCAAAAAACGACCTGGCAGGTGTTCTTTACCCTCATGATGATCCTTTGGTGATCAAAATGAGAATGAAGGACGTGATCATTTCAAGGGTGTTGGTAGACAATGGTAGTTCAGCAGACATCATGTACTATTCATGCTTTGATAGCCTGAATTTGAAATTATCTCAATTGGAACCTTATCACAGACCCCTTCTGGGTTTTGCTGGCGAGAAAGTTTTTCCACTTGGGACGATCAAGTTGGATATATTCATTGGAACCTGGCCTGTCTGTCGAACAGAAAGAATACGATTCTTTGTGATGGATAAGAATGTGCAATCGGCCTACAACATCATCATGGGAAGAGTTGGATTGAAGAAGTTCGAAGCCGTTCCTTCAACAGTACATCAATGTTTGAAATTCCCAACAAATTTCGGAGTTGGAGTGGTGAAAGGTGATCAAAAAGTAGCTCGGGAATGCTATTATTCGTCGGCCGAACAAGAAGAACTAGAAGGATCGATGAAAAAGACTACTACTTACCAGGTGGAGGAAGGTACCGAAATTGAAACTCTTGATCCCAGGGATGAATCTCAACTTGTAAAAGGACAGGTGATGGAATCTACAGAAAATGTTATTCTGGACGACGAGCATCCTGAACGAATAACCCAGATAGGTTCATCGTTGGATATGTCAATAAAAGAGGAGTTGATAACTTTCTTGAAGAATAGGAAAAATACTTTTGCTTGGAGTCATGAAGACATGCCAGGAATAGATCCAAACTTCTTATGTCATGAACTCAATGTGAATAAGGAGATTAAACCTGTAAAGCAGAGAAGAAGGGTGTTTAGTCCCGAGAAGAATCAAGCCATACAAGAGGAAGTCGAGAAACTCCAGAAAGCTCAATTCATTGAAGATGTAAAATATCCAGATTGGTTGGCAAATGTGGTAATGGTAAAGAAGAAAAACAATAAATGGAGAATGTGTGTTGATTTTACTGATCTCAACAAGGCATGTCCAAAAGATCATTTTCCATTGCCCAGAATTGATCAACTAGTGGATGCTACCTCGGGACACGAGCTACTCAGCTTCATGGATGCTTATTCTGGCTACAACCAGATCAAAATGAAACCTGAAGACAGGGAAAGTACTTCTTTTATTACCCCTAGGGGAACTTATTGTTATAATGTTATGCCTTTTGGTTTAAAAAATGCAGGTGCAACATATCAGCGGTTGATGAACAAGGTTTTTACCGAACAAATCAGCCGCAACATGGAGGTCTATGTCGATGACATGCTCACTAAAAGCAAGAAAGCTGCTGATCATTTGATTGACTTGAGTCAAACTTTTGATCAATTGGATAAATACCAAATGAAGCTTAACCCGACGAAGTGCACTTTTGGAGTACGAGAAGGAATGTTCCTCGGATACATCGTCAACCAGCGAGGTATTGAGGCAAATCCAGATAAGATCAAAGCTCTTCTAGGGCTGCGATCTCCGACGACGAAGAAAGAAGTGCAGAGTCTTACCGGACGAGTTGCAGCGCTCAACAGATTTGTATCTCGAGCAACTGATAAATGCATACCATTCTTCAAAACACTTCGAAAAACCTTTGAATGGAATGAGGAATGTGAAAAAGCTTTTCAAGACTTGAAGAAATATTTGGGAGCACCCCCACTGTTGTCAAGACCAATAACAGGAGAAAAGTTGTATTTGTATTTGGCAGTATCAGAGAACGCAGTCAGTTCAGCGTTGATCAGATTGGAGAATGGAGTCCAGAAGCCAATTTATTACACAAGTAAGGCTTTCCGAGGTGCAGAAATCAGGTACCCAAGGCTAGAAAAATTGGCATTGGCACTAATTGAAGCAAGCAGAAGAATGAGGCCATATTTCCAAGCCCATACCATCATTGTTTATACTGATATGCCATTGAGACAAGCCCTCCATAAGCCAGAAAAATCAGGGAGACTGATGTACTGGGCAGTAGAACTTGGTGAATATGATATTGTGTATGAGCCCAGATCATCATTCAAGGGGCAAGCTGTAGCAGATTTTATAGCAGAGTTCACGTACCCTGATACCCCCGAGGAGCAAAAGGTGCCTGCTGATCTACCTGTGGACGATACAGGATCAACAGAAACATTTGCTGACCTACCTGTGGACGATACAGGATCAGCAGAAATAGGTCCAAACCAGCCAAGGTTGGTAAAAGGACTTGTGGATGTAGAGAAATCATTATATTCAAACTCAGACCAGCCACGGTTGGTAAAAGAGTACGAGCAGATGACTGACGAGGAGCGAAAGATACCGGGGGATGATGGAAGAAAACATCAGATATTTTATCGAGGAACTCTGACAGATAAGAAATTTGAAGACGAAATACCTACATGGAGATTATATGTAGACGGATCATCCTGCACAGCTGGTTGTGGAGCAGGAATTGTTTTAATCACTCCAGACGAGATTGACATGGAATATGCTTTGCGATTCCAATTCAAAGCCTCTAACAATGAAGCGGAGTATGAGGCCATGATAGCAGGTCTTAATCTAGCAAAGACCATGGAAGCACAACAAGTGATGGTATTCAGTGATTCTCAATTAATTGTGTATCAGATGATGGGAATGTATGCGGTTAAAGGAGATTTAATGATCAAATATCATGCAAAGGTGATGAAATTGTTGACAGAATTTGAGGCCATTCAATTGGTGAGAATACCAAGGATGGAGAATGTACAGGCAGACGCACTGGCCCGACTAGCATCAGCTACTCGTACCGAGATGCGAAGAACCATACCGATTGAAATATTAGAAGGTCGGAGCATAGATGAAGATCTGACAACGAATGTGATTACCCTTGATTTAGGACCATCTTGGATGGATCCAATCAGGAAATATGTTGAAGAGGGTGAATTGCCGGAGGACAAACTCGCTGCCAAGAAACTGAAGTATAAAGCTGCTCGGTATGTATTAACTAATGGTATTTTGTATAGACGAGGAATTATGGCAGGTTTGCAGAGATGTGTACATCCCACCGAGGTGAAAGAATTGATTGAAGAAATCCATGAAGGATCTTGTGGAACTCATGTAGCAGGTCGAACACTTTTACAAAGAGTGATGACACAGGGATATTACTGGCCGACAATGAGGGCTGATTGTATAGCCTATGCCAAGAAATGTGACAAGTGCCAACGTTTTTCCTCCATCCGACGAACTCCACAAGCATTGCTAACACCAATAACTTCCCCTTGGCCATTTGCCATGTGGGGAATTGATTTGGTTGGACCACTGCCGACCACCCGAGGAAGATTCAAGTATCTCGTAGTTGCAGTGGACTATTTTACTAAGTGGGTGGAAGCTGAGCCTCTTATCAATATGACGTACGAGAAAGTATACCAGTTTGTATGGAAGAATATCATTTGTCGATATGGTCTCCCTCATGCTTTCATCACAGATCATGGAACACAATTTGATAATGAAGAATTTGCTGCCTATTGTCATCAGTCGAACGTTTTGAAGTTTCATTCAGCACCAGGCCATCCCCAAAGCAATGGACAGACTGAAGTGACGAACAGAACATTACTGAATGGGTTGAAAAAGAGGCTAAGTGAAGCTAAAGCAAATTGGATTAATGAGCTCCAATCAGTATTATGGGCCTACCGAACAACTCCCCGAGCAGCAACTGGAGAATCACCATATATGCTAGCATTTGGAAGTGAGGCTGTGATACCGGCCGAATTGGGCCTCCCAACGCATAGAGTGCTGAATTTCAACTCTCCGATCAGTGACTTGATGAGAAGAATGGATTTGGACATGCTCGAAGAAGTAAGAGAAGAGGCAGCCATTAGGAATGCTGCTTATCAACAACGAACAGCTCTGTTCTACAACAAAAGGGTGAAGAAATGCGATTTGAAGGAGGGTGATTATGTGCTGAAGAAAGTCATTCAGAAACAGAATAAACTGGAAGCAAACTGGCATGGACCTTACCGAGTTACAGAGGTTGTTCGACCTGGAACCTACAGAATAGCAACTCTAGAAGGAGAAGAATTTCAGAATGCATGGAATGCTGAACACCTGCGAAAGTATTATCAGTAATGTAAAATGTAAAGCATTTCCTTCATTATGAATAAAACGAGGATGGTTCACCATTTTCTTTCTGTTGAAAGTTTTTCGGGGAATACTAGCGTTGAACACTACACTGCTTGACAAGAAGAAGACTGCTCTACGGAGTCATGCTCTACGGAGTCAAGCTCTACGGAGCAAAAGTGCTATAAGTAGCCAACCTCCTTTGGTTAGGAGGATAAGCTCTCCGGAGCGCTCTACGGAGCAAAAGTGCTATAAGTAGCCAACATCCTTTGGTTAGGAGGATAAGCTCTCCGGAGCGCTCTACGGAGCAAAAGTGCTATAAGTAGCCAACCTCCTTTGGTTAGGAGGATAAGCTCTACGGAGCGCTCTACGGAGCAAAAGTGCTATAAGTAGCCAACCTCCTTTGGTTAGGAGGACATGCTCCAAGGAGCCAAAAAGTTCGAAAGAACCCTACTACTCCTTTGATTAGGAAGTGTAGACCAGCATGATCAACTACGGTTGGTAAGACTTTATATACTCTCGCATTACAGCTTATGTTGGTCGGGAGGTAACATTATTACAAAAAGTTCTTTAAAGAACAAAATATTCCAAACTGTACCAAGTATGGTTGGTCGGGGATAAAAACCCACTAACTGTAGTCGGTCGACGAGGATAAATGTATTGACCTTAGTTGGTCGGACACATGTTTATATTTGAAAATTGAACCAAGTATGGTTGGTCGGGGATAGAAACCCATCAACTGTGGTTGGTCGACAAACATTATTTATCCACCTTGGTTGGTTGGAAACAATTTTGAACAATTTATGCTTGTTATAAATTCTAAGTTGGTTGATGAATCATATAATTTGCAAACAGAAAAATAGCTATTGGCAAAACAGAAAATGAAATTCTTTCATTAAGATAAAAATGTATTACATGTTACATGTATGTGCTAACTATTACATTAAAGATTCCTACTCTATTGGTTTCTTTCCTTTGTCCTTTGAGACAGGTTCCTCGCCAGCAGGAGGATCCTCTAGACAAAGAGGAGAATTAATAAAGTTCATGTCCTTCAGCATTCTGACATTCATTATTGTAGGAGTGTCCAACAGGTGCTCAGGACGAGATACTTCAACTTGAGAATGAAGGTTATAATCACCAAGATATTTAGAGATCAAACTCCGAGGAATGGAGCGAGCAGGAATCCATGCCATATCCAATTTATAGGGAGGAACAGGCAAGTCTAGCAATCCAGGAGCATGATAATCCCATAAATAATGACCTTGTTCCAATTTTAATACACCCAGGGCGTTCAACCATCCCTGCTTATAACCTTCGTTGTTAGCATTTTCAAGGCGATCATCCAAATGGTAAAGAGCTTCATTATAGCCTGCATTCCAGAACTCCCGAGGCTGTTTATGGAATTGGAAAGTTAATCTATCTACTTGCTCGAGAAAGTTCTTGATAAGAGCATCTTTATTATTCAGATCAGACTTCATCGCAGCCAATTGATCCTCTAAAGATAAATTTTTCTTAGACAAATCAGACAGAGCACGATCCTTAACATTTAGTTGGAATGCTTGAGTTTCCAGAGTAGATTGGGTGCGAGATTCTTCAACACTACGGCTAAGAACTCTTGATCGGCTCCGAGAAGCAATTGGAGAACTTTGTTCCTCGACGATTCTTCCTCGTCCCCGAGAACTCCTTCCTCGTCCCCGAGCAGTCACAGGAATAATAGACTTTTTCAAGTCATTCAACTCTTGCCTTAGTTTGGCGTTTTCAACCTCTAGAAACGAAAAACCTTCATCAGTAACTGGTACTAATGCAGTGGAAGAGGAGGCAACGGATTCATATTGAGCCAATCTTTTCTGCAGACTATTATTTTCTTGTTCCAGGATCTCGGCAATTTGTCGGCAGGCTTCAACTTCACCTTTTAGGGTCCTTTCCCTAATGTCATATGCAGCAATGATCTTTTTATGACCTGTATCAGAGGAAAGTTGTTGATATCTATTTTCATATTCCTCGTGTAATGAAGCCATCGATTCATTGTGCTGGCCTTGGAGATCCTCTAAGGAACAATGCAACTCTTCAATCAAGTCATAATAAGCGACATTGTTAGCTACAGCTCGGTCGAGTAAACTTTTCAAATACCGATAAGCCTCAGTCGCCTGTTCTGAAGCATCATGACCAAGAATGTCAGCAATTTCAGAAGAACTAAGGTCTGTATGACCAGCCCTATAGTATTGGTGACATTGCTGCATCAGCTCGGTATCATGAGAAGAGATTAGTTCCATTCTAGCAACAAACTAAAGACAAGAAAAAGACAACAATCAACAAAGAATCATCAATAACGGCGATGAGTAAAGAGGTATTTTATTAGATCATAAAAGGATTACAGTGTTCGATTACAAATGATAAAAGATAAGAATGATACCGAACAACTTCACACCTTTTCCTTGTCTCCCAAGACTTTCTCGGGAGGCTGGGACGAGGAGCTCGGTTGCTCGGTGATAACTACAGCTTGATCGGTAGAAGTCTTCTCGGGAGGAGGAGGCATGGAGGAAATGTCCTCGGTGGCAGATGGTTGAGAGGCAGAAATTTGATCGCCCATAGCCATGGAAGATTCATCTGAAGCAGGTTCATCTTCTTCTTCTTCCACAATTGGTGGAGGAGGACCAGGGAGATGCCGTTGGAATAGCTCAGAATCATCTTTGACTTTTAGCTCTTGCAGAGCAGCTACCCAACCATCATAGAAGTATTTCAACTCCCCATATTGGACTTGGGACGTCATTGCAGCTATCCCTCTCTCCCATCCTTTCTCCCAACCAACACTGAAATGTTTCTTGATTGCAACTTTTCTCCTCGATTTCTCCGAGGAAAGCTTCACCTCCAGTTCCTCTTTCTTAACTTTAATATCTCGCAGAGTAGATATTTCTTCTTCTGCCTTCTTCAATTTATCATCAGATTCCTGATGTTTAACTTCCAGATCTTTAATTTTCTCCTCCAAATTCTTGGAGGTTTCAGCCATCTTCATCTTATCGGCCTCAGCCACAGCCAATTTTTTCTCCCAAACAGTTTTCTCCTCGATGTACTGTTGGTGAGATTCCTTGACAGATTGGGTTAAACCCAACAAAGCATCGTCAACATCGGACGAGGAAGTGGAAGCTTTAATAGCTTGATCTTTCTTCACGATGGTATTGAAACAGTTCACCAGCTGAAAGATAAGAAAAACAATAGAGTCAACACAAATACAAGAGTTCAGGAAAAAGAAAAGAAAGACCAAAGGTATGAGAAATTTACTGAAGAAAGATGGCGAGCAGCTAGGGATGTCAGTGTATCCCTAGGAATCTTTTCATCAACCCCGAGAACCTCGGGTATAACTGAGCTCGTTGAAGAGCTCGGAAGAATGATTTTTGAAATACTACTACCACCAGCGGGTAGAGAAGATGCAGTTCCAGCAAGATTAACCGAGGATGATTTCCTCAATCTCTTCAAAGGAGGGTCAGCAGCATCAACCAAGGAAGAGGTCTTGGTTGGAGAGATTGTAATTACATCAGCACTAGCATTTTTCTTGCTCGGGGCCACTGGGGGCTTCTCGGCAAATTTGGATGAACTGGCATCTACTTTTTTAGTCCCCTCTGGGACATCAATTTTGCTTTTCTGTGCTCCAACAGCAGAAGAAATTTCACTAAATAGAGCAGGAGGAGCTCTTTTCTTGCCCATTCTCTGAGATAGGGGAATATGAGAATCTGAAGATGAACTTTCTGGTGTTGAGGCTGGTTCAACAGGGCGAGCAGTATAAGAGGTTGTGTAGCTCTTATACTGCAGCAAATATGATGCAGATCTAATATGCTCGTCTGCAATCGTCTTATGCAAATTCCAGATAAGTTTTAAATGCTTGATATTCACTTCCGACTCTTTTGGAGTTTTTCTTTTGCTATCAACTGCAAACAAATACATAATAGAATATCAGTCATACATTTTGTCAAACACGATGAAAGCATAATTTCATAAGTAAAATAAAACGAAAAATAAACCTATCCCATTGCCGTATGGGGGACATCTGGGACCGTTGTATACTTCATTCCCAGATAAAGGCGCATGTTGCCAATTTTTTATGACCAACCCATGCTCAAAATAATCTCTATTTGAATCAGGGAGGTTAACTACAAGGGCTCTATTTAAAAACCTAGTTTTTAAATAATAAATATTATCTAAAGTGGCCCATTTATAGCAGTACATGATTTCTGGGATCCCTATACGAGTCCCATGAGTTAGATTTAACTTGTGCACCCCGTTAATTATTCTCCATGAATTGGGGGCTATTTTTGCAGGAACAAGATCAAAATATTGACAAAACTCAAGACATAATGGATTTGGGGGAAAAGAAAAACCACATTCAGCAATGAAAAGACTGGGGAACCAATGTCCCTCAGCCAATCGAAAGTAATCTAAAGGCTCAGAAAGAACCTCTAGAGTTACCCAAGAAGGAATGGAAAAGTCAGAACGAAATTTCTCAGCAGATTCAACAATATAAACCATATTGAATAAAAGAGATGCAGAAGAAAAGAAGAAGATCTTACAGAAAGAAAGGAGATATGTTGACAACGAACGGAAACAATGATGAACACACAAGAGAGAGGAAGAGAATAGAAAACTTGAATGCAGAAAAATGGAAAGTGTAGACGACGGTATGGTTACCAAAGGAGTTTAAATACTTTGCATTGGGAAGCGGCGAAAGAAATGATTACTAAAAAGAAACTACTGAACTTCCGGCGGCTAAAAAGACAAAAGTTGCACGAAGATCGAAGCGCTTGTAAAAAAGGCGGAAACTGCGAAATGAGAAGGAAATTTAAATACAATGCTCCTAAAACCCAGGAAGGTCATTTAATATTACCATATACCGAGAAAGAATGTCCCATACTCCTCAAAGTTCGAAATATGAAACATTGGGGGCTTCTGTTGATACCAAAATTAATATGCTGATGTGGACGAATAGTATGAAGACACGTGTCAATCTACGTGGCACAATAACAGCGAGGAAGATCATTTACTGAACAACCATGGTTGGTACCGAGCAACGAGAATACACCGAGGAGCTCTATCATGCCGAGGAACTCCATCCGAGGAACTCTTTCATCCCGAGATACTCTAAGCACTCCGAGGAACTCTTGATCAACGAGCAACTAAGGCGGTCCGAACTGCACCTCGGCCGTGTCATCAATTATCAGACGGACAACTGTTCAACTATTCATTAGATTCTTGACGCACACGCCGCATTAAATGTATTACCCATTCATATGTATATCATTTAATGTATTGGACCTTTCATGTACAGCCTTGAGGCTATAAATACCTTGTATCAATCCCATAGAAAGGGGACCGGAATTTCTTGAGAAAACTTGTAATCAAGAATTCCACAAACACTCAGTAATAACATAACAGTGGACGTAGGCTTTATTCCTAGCCGAACCACTTTAAAAATCTTTGTCTTATTTATTTATCTGTGATTGAAGAATTAGAGTGATCTAGTTTTTTACATCAACAGTCTATTAAGCCCCCAGTTCTTTCAGTTTGATTCTTTTTTCACAAGAATTTAATTTTTTTTAAGTGCTTACTTTTGACTTTTGGTTCAAATGCAGGGCTAAAGTACTCACTAATTGAAGGAGAACAAGTGAAAGGATGAGTAAAATCATTAGTCTAAAATAATGGTTCAATATGTTGGAAGGGGGCATTATGAAGGTCACGATGAAGTATTTGTTAGAGGAATTTAAACTTTAGAAGAAGGGTTAAATAAGTCGTTTCGCGATTATGTACTTTGGAAATTTTTAGCGTGCTTTCAGGCACGGGCATACCCTAGTATATATATGTATATAAATATATAATAATGCTCTTATGCGGACCAGTCCGCATTTTAAAAATGTGGACCGGACATGTGTCACCTAACAGTGCGCCTAGAAATTATCGCCTAAATTATAGGCACACTCTCTCTCTTTTCTGGGCTCACCACCAAGTAACACTTGTCCGGTCCGCACACTTAAAATACGGACTGGTCCGCACACGAGCAGGATTGTATATATATATGCGACACTAAGGCATCCACCAATAATTTCCTGTTCGTGCCTTATCGATAAGTCCAGAGGAGTCTCCTATCCAACACGAACAACACAATACATATACAGTCGAGGCAGTACCTACGTAGTACACCATTACATGGCTCATACCTAGAGGTGTCACATGGATCCCAGCATCAACACTTATCTCTCATAAGTGGTGCTGCTATAGAGTACCTAAGATATGACCTACACTACTCCTAGTCCACTTATGCCGACGTGTGCTACGGTCCAGAACGCACTTACCCCGGCTGATAGGATAGTCCACGAACATAGTTATGTCCACACAAAAACATAGTTACATATTACAAAAATTAAAGGTAATTATCCAAATAATTACTCCCTAGCTGCCCCGTAAGGATTATTAATACACCAATATACACCCTCGGCCAGGCCGAGGGTGTCCCCATCTCAGACGAGGGTTCAAGGCCAGGATGAGGGTCCAACTATACCACGGTTCCATCGTAGGAATGGATAAGCCGACCCCTCATCATAGAGTAAATGACAGCTCAAGGGGTCGACCCCTCATCCTAGAGAATGACGAGACCTCATGGGGTTGACCCTTCATATTAAGCCAGACGACCCTATGAGGGGACGACAGTACGAGGCCCATATCCATCCAGGATCGCTGACAGCAGGAACCTTACCCTCGGCCTAACATCATAAGCCGAGGGTGACATCATCACAACGCGTGATCTAGGAGACGCGTGGGACAGTGCGTGTGGGACTCATATAGCACGTGGGCTAGACCGTTATATCAATATCATCCCCTCACGTGAGGAAATATTATATCATCATTCACAAGTGGCACATCCAGGTGTCAGCAGGGAATTGGCTAGATCATTATTCACATGCTCAATGCATGCTTGGGGGGTACACTACACCACTCAAGCCCTATATATACTTGTCATCTTCAACCTTGTAAAGGGATCGATAATTGTAACCCTAGCTAAAACTCTGCTTATACACACAGTAAAGTGAGAGTGAGCTTATGATCATTGTATCCAAGGTTATTAGTGCCCATATTTAGTGGATCACACACTCACAGTGGATATAGGCATGATTGGCTGAACCACTATACATCCTTGTCTTCATTCCTCTTATACCCACCCCCTTCTATATACTTATACATATACAACTCTATTGCTTCCACTGTTATTACTGTTTGAGCTCATCATCTCTTATCTGGTGGTGCTAAATCTTAGCATCATCAGTTTGGTGTTGTCTGTGGAAACGAGAAGATATCTCTTCCTTTATACAGCTTGACCTCACCAAAAACTATGGTGGTGAACCAGTTCTCCCCATTCGTGTGGAGCTCTTTCACCATTGAAAGAGGCCCATTAAGGTTCTCAAGCTCATCAGTCTTTTGATCATTCATCTCTTCGTAACTCAAACATATGGCACCGAAGATACCACCACCACCTCCTCCACTGGATAGTAGAGTAGGACCTAGCTCCAGTCATGCACCACCTCAGTCTGAGATGGCTGATGTGGCGGTCGCCCTGAAGTCTTTAGCAGCGAGCCAACAGATTATGCAGGAGCAATTTACAGCTCTTAGCCAAAACATACTGAGACCACCCAGAATCTCACCTAAAATGATTACTCCGACAACATCTCCAGGGAAGCATGAGGCCAGGGGACCACCCCAAGCACCATGCAAAGACTTGCCACCTCCATAATGGCGGAGGGATGTTGCTGATCCCCGACGTCTACACTTGGGGAGGCAAGGAAACCCTTGACCAGTGGACAGATACGATGATGTGGAGGTGGAAGAGGCCCTGGTCGATTGTTGAGAGCCATATGAGGTCTCCAACAATATTGTACGACCTATCTAGGAAAGAAAAAGGAAGTGCAGGGGTCAAAATTCAGACGATCGCCCGAGAGGATCAACTTTTGATCGTTTGAGCAAAGGGTCAACCTTTGATAGGCTGGGCTCAATAAATGACCCGAGGGAAAGATTATCCAAATTGAGGAGTATTATGAGGTCCAGAAGGGAGGCAGTATATGGCCGACCCCATGGACGAGAAGACGGTCAGGGAGAAGTAAGCATCCGATACAGACCTGCAGCAACAGAACCCTCTGTTCACCTCAAAGAGGCGATAGGGAATAACATCATCCAAGCCGACCCTACGAGGCCCTAGAATGACTCAATCCAAAGTCTGGAGGATAAAATTGGTGATATCCTGAAAAACAGGGATCCCCTTCAAAGAGGATACTCGATAGGCTCACCTTTTATGGCGAAGATAGTTAACTTCCCAATGCCATCCAAGTTTAAGCCACCTGTGGTCACCCCAAGGTATGACGGGAGTACCCACCCTGTCCATCATATTGAGATGTACCAATCAGCGGCAGACATATACTCCATCTCAGATGAGATGAGGTGTCATGCCTTTTTCGTCACTCTCACTGGGGTCGCATATTTCTGGTATATGTCTCTTCCAAAGAACTCTATTGAAAGCTTTAAGCAGTTAGCAGACCTATTTATCCATAACGTTTTCTTTGGAGTGAGGCCACAAAATAAGACCACACATATGCTTTGTGTTAAGCAGGGTAATAACGAGAGCCTAAGAGACTACATAGACAGATTTAACAAAGATAAGTTAAAGGTCGAAGATTACGAGGAGAGTATAGCCATGACAGCCCTCATTGGAGGACTCTAGAAGGGGAAGCTATTATGGAAACTTGTGGAAGACCCCCTAAAGACGATATCTGAATTGCTGGTAATAGCGAGAAAGGTGATGAACGCCGAACAGGCGATGGTCAAAAAGTATGAAGATGAAAAAGGAGGCACTAGTGGGGGTAAGTACCAGACAAAGAATAAAGAGGGGAAGAAGAGGCTAGCGAATGACAAATTCGCTGATTACACCCCTCTAACGGTCAGCTGCGAACACATTCTGAATGAGATAAAGAGCGAACGATCCTTGAAGTGGTCTGAGAAGTTGAGGGCAACCCCTCACAAGAGGAACAAAAACCTGTGGTGTGAATTTCACTAAGACCATGGCTATGTGACCGACAAGTGTTTTTCTCTGAAAGATGAAATTGAAAAAATGTTAAAAGAAGGGAAGTTAAGGAAATACGTTGACAAGGGTGCCTTCAAAAGGGGCCAAGGCGAAAACCCAAGGAAGAAGAGGGGTGATACATGCAGAGAAGATTATCCAAATAGAATGATGAGGACGACCCTGACCTCCCACCGAGAGACGACTAGGGCCCTGTGAAAAAGACTCAATATGATCTCATTCAGTGCTGGGATGATCTCTGGAGGACTAGCAGGAGGGGGATCAGAGGTTGCCGATAGGAAGGCCCATGTAGCTGAAGCCAAGGCAGTGATAAAAGTTATGCATTCAACCTCTATTGAGACCAAGTCAGAGAAGAGGAAGAAAGTCGATATGGATACTCTAATAGTGGGACTCTCAAGAATGGATTTCAAGGGCCTCTTAACCCCACATAATGACCCTCTCGTCATCACTACCAGGGTACACGGATGTGAGGTGTCAAGGATATTGGTAGATGAGGGTAGTTTTGCAGATGTGATGTTATGGTCGTGCTTTAAGGACTTAAAACTCAGCCGTGCTAGGTTTATCCCATACCATCACCCCTTGATTGGTTTCAGTGGGTAAAAAGTTCATCCCCTAGGAATGTATGAGGTTAATGTTAGAATGGGGGATGAGTGGTCGAGATGTCTTAGAAATAAGGTCAACTTCTTCGTGATGGATGAACACGTCTTCTCAGCCTACAACATTATACTGGGGCGAGTGGACCTCAAAGAAGTCGAGGTCGTGCCCTCCACGGTTCATCAGATGATAAAATTCCCAACCCCTTATGGGGTAGGGGAAGTTCAGGGAGATTAGACAACGACACGGGAATGTTACTTCAGCTCTGCCAAAGAAAGAGAGGCGCACAAGAAGGCAATAACTACGTACAATATTAATACCCTCGACCCAGGGATTAAACAAAACTGAAGAAAGAAGAAGCCGTAGAAGAGTTAGGATTCGTCATCCTCAATGAGGATGAACCGGACAAAACCTTCCAAATTAGAAAAGCTCTAAAGACAAGCATAAAAGAAGACCTCATCAAGCTGCTAAGAAGAAGACATGACGTCTTTGGATAGAGTCATGCAGATATGCTGGGGATCGACCCCGAAATCATGAGCCACAAGCTCAACGTGGTAAATAGAATAAAGCCGATAAAGCAGAAGAGGAGAATCTATTCTCAAGAAAATATGAAGTCATAAGGGACGAGGTCAAGAAGATATATGTTGAGTTTATCAGGGAGGTCATCTATCCCGAATGGCTGTCTAACGCAGTCATAGTCCCAAAAGCCAACGGGAAATGGAGGATGTGTGTAGACTTCACCGACCTCAACAAACATTGTCCCAAAGACAATTTCCCTCCCCCCCGCATTGATCAGATGGTAGATGCTACTACAGGATATGATCTAATGAGCTTCATGGATGCCTATTCAGGTTACAACCAGATCTTCATGGGCCCTGAGGACTCAGAAAAAATGGATTTCATTACCGACAAAGGGACATACTGTTATAGGGTCATGCCCTTTGGCCTAAAGAATGCGGGGGAAACGTATCAGCACCTTGTGAATAAAATGTTCGAAGACCAAATCGGGAATTCCATGGAGGTCTATGTAGATGACATGCTGACCAAGAGTTTGAAGGTCGAGGATCATGTGGTTGACCTCAAGAGGACCTTTAACACGATGGACAAGTACTAGATGAAGCTCAACTCATCCTAATGTGTCTTCAGGGTGGGAGAAGGCAAGTTCTTGGGGTTCATCATCAATAAAAGAAGCATTGAGGCCAATCCTGAGAAGATAAATGCTCTATTAGAAATGAAGACCCCCAAGACCATTAAAGACGTTCAGAGGCTCACAGGACGAGTGGTTTCCTTAAATAGGTCCGTATCCAGAGCCACAGATAAGTGTTTACCATTGTTTAAAATACTCAGAAAGGCCTTCGAATGGAATGAAGAGTGTGATAAGGCTTTTCGAGAATTGAAGTCATACCTGGGGTCTCCTTTGTTTTTATCACGTCCGGTACAGGGCGAAATATTATATATGTACCCCGTCGTCATACAGTCAGCCATCAGCGCAGCCTTTGTGAGAGAAGAAGACGAAGTGCAGAAGCCTGTGTATTTCAACAGTAAGGCACTCCAAGGGGAAGAATAAAAATACCCTAGGATGGAGAAGTTAGCCTATGCCCAGATCCATGCATCAAAAAAGATGAAGCCATACTTCCAGTCCCATACAATGGTCATCCTCACTGACTCTCCTCTTACGCAAGTCGTACACAAGCCAGAAAAATTGAGGA
This sequence comes from Sambucus nigra, assembly GCA_949130495.1. Classification (NCBI taxonomy): domain Eukaryota; kingdom Viridiplantae; phylum Streptophyta; class Magnoliopsida; order Dipsacales; family Adoxaceae; genus Sambucus; species Sambucus nigra. The sequence goes on along the minus strand of OX422210.1, from coordinate 42,871,257 downwards.
GGCTAATGGCCTGGACTATAGAGCTGGGAGAGTTCGACATTGTATATCAACCTAGGGTGGCCATTAAGGGGCAAGCATTAGCGGATTTCGTGGATGAATTTTCTTAGGAATAGGATAAGTCTGAAGATGAGAACCTCGAGAAAGTAGGTACCCAGGAAGGCAGAATTATTGACCCATCCACAGATAAGGCTGAGACAAGCACTGCTAGAGAAAACTTTTTCAAAAATGATGAGGGAAGATACCTCTTTAGACAGGGATCCCTCACAGAGGGAAATTTCTCAGAACATTCGTGTGGAACCTCTTCGTTGAAGGGTCCTCTTACAAAAGTGGAAGTGGGATGGATTAATAGTAACAACGCCTGATGGCACAGACATAGAGTACGCCCAGAGGTTCAACTTCAAAGCTTCCAACAACGAGTCTGAATATGAGGCCCTAATAGCAGGCCTCTCCTTGGCTAAGTCTCTTAGTATTGGTCATATCTTAGTCCATAGTGATTCAATATTGGTAGTGAATCAGATACTAGGAGCATACGAGGCTAAAGATGTTAGAATGGACAAATATCTTAAAAGAGTTAAGTCACTATTAAAGAGCTTCAAAGAAGTAAAGTTGAAGAGGATACCTAGGCTCGATAATGGCCGAGCCGATTCGCTTACTAGGCTGGCCTCAGCAACTAGGACACACATCAGGAGGACAGTCCCAGTGGAAATTTTTCTTCGACCAATGATTGAAGAGGAAGAGGGAACACTTAGCTCCTACTTAAATATTACCATGGAATCTTCGTGGATCGACCCCCTAGTCAGATATATCAAAGAGGGGGAGATTACATAAGTAAAATAAGAAAGGAAGAAGTTGAGATACAGAGAAGTAAAATTCACTGTCATTAGAGACACCTTGTACAAAAAGGGGTCCTTGCTCCCCTTGCTCAAATGTGTGCACCCATCTCAAGTCCCACATATCTTACAAGATGTGCACGAGGGGTCTTGTTCAAGCCATATTTGGGGTAGGTTGTTAGCAAAAAGGGTAGTCACCCAGGGATATTGGTGGCCGACCTTGGGGAAGGATGCGACGTCTTATGTAAAGAAGTGTGATAAATGTCAAAGGTTTTCCACCATACCCCACCATACCCATGAGCCTCTCACCTCCATCATGTCCCCATGGCCATTCACAGTATGGGGAATTGATCTAGTAGGACCCTTGCCTAGGCTATCAATAACTATCGATACTTGATCGTAGCAATTGACTATTTCTCAAAATGGGTGTAGGCGGAGCCGATGGTGACGATCACCGAGCAGAAGACCTTCCAGTTCATCTGGAAAAACATTATATACAGATATAGTCTCCCCAACACCCTCATCTCAGATAACGAAACTCAATTCAAGAATGCATCCCTGGAGAAATACTGCGAAAGAGTGGGTGTTAAATAATTCTTCTCTACCCCAAGCCGACCTCAGGCTAATGAGCAAACTGAGGTCACAAATAGAACAATCCTAGATAGGATCAAGAAAAACTTGAGGAGGCAAAAGGAAGATGGATGGAGGAACTATACGCTGTACTGTGGGCCTACAGGATGACGGCTAAGACTCCTATCGGGGAAACCTCGTTCATACTGGCGTATGGCTCAGAAGTCGTCATCCCCACCGAGATTGGGTTTCCTACTCACAGAGTCCAAATGTATGGCCCCCAGAGAAATGTGGAAGAAAGGAGACTTGACCTAGACTTGATTGAGGAGATAAGGGAAGACGCTGAGATGAGGCAAGCAGCCTATCAGTAAAGGACTGCCAAGTTTTACAACCAAAGGGTGAAGCAAAGGCCAATCGCTGTGGGGGACCTAGTCCTCAAAAAGACATGGAAGAAACCCAACAAGCTCCACCCAAATTGGCATGGACCTTATAGGTCATTGATGAAGTTGTCCTTGGAACCTACAGACAAGAGAACCTTGAAGGGGAACCCTTTTCCAACCCATGGAATGCAGATCATTTGAAGAAATACTATCAATAATGTTGTAATGTCCTATCGAACCACAGTTGTAATGAATGTGTTGCTCCAACAGAATACTTGATGTTAATAAGAATATTATATTGACCCCTCATCTTGTTTGTTAATTTTAGTATGATTGGGATAATTCTTGATAAATCCCCTCGGCTAAGATGAGGGTGAATGGTAGGGACGACCCTCCATTCACTCTCAAGAAAGACGAGGGGGGACTTTAAAACATCATTAATTTGGTGGAAGCCACCCTCAGCTATGATGAAAGTGAACGACAGGGATGACCCTCCATTCACTCTCAAGAAAGATGAGGGGGGACTTATATTCTAAAACATCATTAATTTGGTGAATGCTACCCTTGGCTAGGATGAGGGTGAATGGCAGGGATGACCCTCCATTTACTCTCAAGAAAGACGAGGGGGACTTATACTTTAAATCATCATTAATTGGGTGGAAGACACCCTCGGATAAGATGAGGGTGAATGGTAGGGACGACCCTACATTCACTCTCAAGAAAGACGAGGGGGAACTTATATTTTAAAACATCATTAATTTGGTGGAAGCCACCCTCGGCTATGATGAGGGTGAATGGCAGGGACGAACCTCCATTCACTCTCAAGAAAGACGAGGGGGGAGATATTTTAAAACGTCATTAATTTGGTGAATGCCACCCTCGGTTAGGATGAGGGTGAATGGCAGGGACGACCCTACATTCACTCTCAAGAAATATGGGGGGGGGGGGGGGACTTATATTTTAAAACATCATTAATTTGGTGGAAGCCACCCTTGGATATGATGAGGATGAATGGCAGGGACGACCCTCCATTCACTCTCAAGAAAGATGAGGGGGACATATTTTAAAACATCATTAATTTGGTGAATGTCACCCTCATCTAGGATGAGGGTGAATGGTAGGGACGACCCTCCATTCACTCTCAAGAAAGACGAGGGGGAACTTTAAAACATCATTAATTTGGTGGAATCCACCCTCGGCTAGGATGAGGGTAAATGGCAAGGACGACCCTCCATTCACTCTCAAGAAAGACGAGGGGGGACTTGGACTTTAAAACATCATTAATTTAGTGGATGCCACCCTCGGCTATGATGATGAAACCTTCATTCACTCTCAAGAAAGACGAGGGGGGACTGGCATTTTAAAACATCTTAATTTGGTGGAAACCACACCCTCAGCTATGATGAGGGTTAATGGTAAGGACGACCCTCCATTCACTCTCAAGAAAGACGAGGGAGGACGTGGAAGATGGTTAACATAAATATCATAGCCAAGACAAGTCGTAAAATAGGAAAATATAGGAGACAAGAAGAGAGAAATTCCATTATAAAATGAAGTGTTACAAATATTCCTCCAAAAGAAAATTCAATACAAAAACTTTACAAATAGAGGGTATGGGCCACAAGCAGCCACCCTATTGAGCAATATCTTAAGGCAGTGCTTCAACATCAACCAGAGGAGTCTCTTCGATGACCAAAATAGGTTGATCCTCAGATGTGCCGGTACCTTCGACATGCACTTGAGACTCTACATGGGCTAAAGCCTCATCTATAAGGGGGTCTTCCATCCCCACTGCCTCAAGAGTTGGACTGATAGATGACACGGCATCAGCAAATTTTAAGACGACCCACCGACAGGTCGTCCTAACCCCTCTCTCTAGGTACTCAAGGTCGAAGCCTTGGAATTCATCGGAGAGCTGGTAAGCCTTCACAACATCAATATCGGCCTTCTTCACTGCCTCAGTGAGTTCATCCTTGAATTGGACCCCCTGATTGGTTAAGGCCTCTTCCTTTGCTTTGATAAAGGTGTCCTTTACCTTCAGGTCAGCATCATGATGCTTCACCAGCTCATCCAAGACCTTTGTATCCTCTGTCCTTGCACTCTCCAGCTCAACCCTAGCAGTCTCCAGCTCGATCTTCAAGTTAGCCTCATGCTGAATAGCTATCTCGGCCTCATGGAACTTTTATTAGTTTATAGCCATCCACTTCATGGCAGAGGTAAAGGCGCAGACAGACTGCACAAAGACAAGCATATAATAAAGGGTCGAGGGAACAGTTGATAAAATAGTGAATCAAAAAATAATTTGAAAGAAATACCTGATCCAGTGTATGCAGACCGTAGTCGTAAACTTTGGTCGGGGGCATCTTTGATAGAAATTTATAATCTGCGGCCGAGGGTGCAGAAAACATTGAGGCTTTGGTTGCCCCCAAGTTGGCAATGAGGGAGGAGGGTTCAGACTTCAGGAAAGTAAGATTCTGAGACTAGTAGGAACCTATGCTGGTAGAGGAGTTGGTCCCCTCAATGTGTGCTCATGGTACCTCTACCCTCGCCCTCATCCGTGAGTCAGGTCGAGAGCCCCCAGGACTTCAGGCTCCTTCTGTTTGCAACTGTCGGTGGTCAGCTGCACCTGTGTCGCACCACGACCTTTGTCTTTATCAAAGGCTGCTAAGGCTCTTTATCTTTCTTTTTTCCTAGGCCAAACATTAAACTGGGGTCAGTCATCTCCCAAAGTTGATTAGAGACGTTTGTAGGCCGACCTGAAAAAGAGACGATACATCAGAAATAAATAGTAGCAAAGAGGAAACACGAGAAAAATAAAATAAAGAAAATATTAACTCACATAATTCTATCAAGGGACCGACCCTCAGACCAACTTCTTTGAGGAAACGAGGGGTCATCAAATCTGTAAGGACATTTTTCTCATGTCCAACATGTTACATTTGTGTATGTCGTACGCCGCTACATTTGGCATGTCACCTCACGATCTCACATGACGGCCTCTATCCGAATTCCGAGAATCAAGCATTCAACATCTCCATTAATGTGTCCCACATCTGCCTCAACGACTTCACGTTCCAAGATTTTAGGGACCTAATGCAAGTGGTACGCAAGGGAAGTCAAAACAGTGAAAAAAGGCACGATAGGAGAGTTCAAGGGCATTTTCCTAATTTCACATCCATAGTCCGGAGGTCTGGTCAACTGGAAAGTTGAAGAGCTCGCCTCAACGAAGATACTGGAAGAAACGGCACCTCAATCCGAGCTACGGTGAAGGAGTTATGACCTTTTGAAGTTGGAGAAAATTCCTTGAAGAATGCTGTTTTCTTTTTAACCCCATACCAGAATGGTACCCCAAACCGCATGGGGAACCGGTTCGGGGTACCTGACGCTGCAAAAGTCCCCAAGTTTTAAAACTCTTTTGGTTTCCTTAAAAAAGCCAACTTCGGGGGAGTTATTTTGCAAGACTTTAGAAGATGTTTTTGAGAGTCCAAATACATCTAGTCTTCATATTTTTGAGTCCCAAGACTCATGTTTTGATTCAAACATCCTTGACAAATATTTGTGAATCCTTTTGCAACCCAAGAACACAACTTTGGTTTGTTCAACCCTTGTGGAGAAGCCGTTCTCTTCTTCATTGCTGCCCTCCTGGAAAGGGAAAATTCCAGCCGACAAACTTGTGGAGAAGCCGTTTCTCTTCTTCATTGCAGCCCTCCTGGAAAGGGATATTTCCAGCCGCGACTACAGAATCCGATACCCGAGGGTAATTCTTAGTCAACTTGTATTTTCATTGTAATCCGATTGTAAGTCGTTTTCTTACAAATTATAGTGAAAATAAATGGTTTTGTCCCTGTGGGGGATTTTTCCTTAATTGCATGTGTTTGAATGTTCTTGCGTAGATTATCAATTTATTCAATCACATACTGCTGCATGTTTAGGGTTTGTTTGTGTTAAAAGGGTTTTATATATAATTTGATCATTTGAACGCGAGCACACACGTCTTCAATTTGTTTTATCCTGCATGCTATATTTTATTTGATAAATCATCTAGATGCATGTCTTAGGGTTTAACTAAATTTGGGTTTAATTAAAATTGGTTTTTTATTTGAGAAGTCGCAATATTTCCGCTGTAGCTGCACTCTCAAATTGGTATCAGAGCCTGTTGCACTAATTTATTGTGATTTGATTCTGATTTTGCAGAAAAATGGCTTTTGATGGTTTTGATGATCTTCGATGTCAAATTTTTGAAAAAATTAATTGGAAAATTCACACGAACTCTTGCTTTAAATCTTCTGTTAAAAACGAATCTGAGAAGTGTCCTTGTTGTGAGGGTGTTGGTCACACGTTACATGAGTGTACCACAAATTTAAAGAAGAAATTGAATAAACCGATTTCTCATGTTTCTACCCTTAGTGATTGTGATCCGGAAGAAGAAGTTTTTTATGCTTCTAGGCGAGAGTTTCCCATCCATGTGATTAGTGATTATAGTGAAGGTGATGGGAGTGTGGATGAAAGTGAGGAGGAAAGTGTAGATGAGCATGACTTGCAAACTGCTTTCAATGAACTTTATGCTGAAACTTTGAAAACAAAGAAAGAAAATTTGAAATTGAAAGCTCAGTTGAAAGAGTGTGCCATAAAAAATAATGATTTTTTAGTTGAAGAACTTAGGGCTCATGTGAAAATTTTGAAAGAGAAGCTTGAGTACGTCGAGGGTGAGAGAGATAGTCTTAGAGGGTTGATGGAGACTATGAAAAAAGAGCTTTTAGAGTTTGAGGATTCTAAACGAGTACTTGAATCTAGGATAGGTGAACTTGAGGTGAAATTGAAAGATTCAAGTAAAGTGAAATTTGATTTGGAGTCTAGGTCTGAAAAACATGATAAGATTTTAGGCACAGTCGAGATCAAAACGGATAGGGGTGGGATTGGTCTTGAAAAATATGTTGCACCCATTCCCACACGTGTGAGATAGCCTCCTAGGTTTGTTAAGAAAGAGGCACCTAAAGTTGTTAGGAAAGCACCCCGTAAGAACATTGTGAGAGAACCTTCTAGGATCATTAGGAGAGACCCACCTAGGCAAATTCGGAAAGAGCAACCGATAAATTTGAGGAGAGGGCCACCTTTAGGTAACACACACCGCCCGATTTACACTTGCACACATTGCGATAGGCAAGGTCATCTTAGGCGATTTTGTTACAAGCTTTTAAATGGACCTAGGAAGGTTAATGAAAGAATAAATTCGATTCCCAAAACCCCCACACTTTGTTACACATCAATTTGGGTTAGAAAATCGGATTTAGAGGCTTATGGTTTATTTGTCCACGATTCCCGTTTGCTTGCACGTGATTCACCCCATGTGAAATCTTTTGGCTGATTGTGATTGCATGTTTGTCATACACTAGTTGTGGTTTCATGATATATTTTTACTAGTGTGATGACTTGTACTTTTTGTATAAATTCTTGTTTTTGAATTTTTTTGAAAAAAATACAAAAAGATTTTATTTTGATAAAATTTTGAGAAAATCCAAAAAGATTTTTGTATTGCACTGTTTATGGATGAACACTTTGGATGACCAAGTCACAACATCATTCCATTTTTTTCATGTGACTATTTGATAGTGTTTTGAGATAATAGGTCAATTCATCCTTGTGCTTTATAATGTTTGGAGTCATTAAGATGTAATTAAGTGTTACTTCCTACATGTTTGACTCATGTTTCCTTTATTGCACACATGCACGGATTTGTTTGATTATTGTGCTTGTCTTATCACATGTTGGTTGGGTGTTTTCATCTCAATCCTGTCTTTAAAACAAACCAAGTGCGATAATTTTTTATAAGGAAATTGTGCATATAAAAACCGTGTTGTGAGTTTGTGTGCTTTGTTTGAATAACGGGGAGGGACTGCGAAAGGTAATTATCTATCCTTTGCGCAAAAGCCACCGTTAAAAAGGACCTAAAAAATTGAGGAATTTTATTATCCGAGGTCCAAAGAGGTTAAAAGAGCCCGAAAAAATTGAAAGGCAATAAAAAGATATTCATGCCAAAAAGGGGCCATTTAGGTTTTTGCACCAATTCTCCAAAGTTTGAGAATTTAGATTACCTCTAAAAGAATATATATATGAGGGAGTTTGGTTGGAGAATTAAAACGGGTTTGCAGGTCCTTGAAATTTTTGAAAATGCGCTATATAGTTTTGGACGTTATTGGTGTGAAAATCATTTGACTTTGATTTGTTGATTTGCATAAAACGATGTCATCTAAATTCAACAAACGTTTACACTTAAGGATACCTTTGATGTTCATTTGTTAGGAGTACACGTATGCATCGTGCACATATGATTGATTGAGTTGATTTACCTATCGAATGTGTTCACATCCATTCATTCCATTTCCATGACTTGGTTGTTTGAGTTTAAATCCATGGTGTGATTTTTGTTTCATATTAGTATCTTATTTTTGTATGAAAAATTTGAAAAATTCAAAAATAGTTTGAGAATATTTGTTTGAGCATCTCCTTGCAAGAGAACGATTACCATATTATTTGATGCACTGTTTTGTATACCGTGACACCCCGATTTTGCTTATTTGATTCATTCTTCTCATCTGTCTATTTGGGGACATCATAAAAAGGGGGAGAGAGAATTATCATATTATGGGGGAGTTTGAATTTTGGGGGAGTTTTTGAGATGTTGCTTATGTTTTTATCATATATTGATATCCCTGTTATCTCATTTCAAACTCGATATGTCACGTGGTATTTGCTTTGTCTCATGTGTGTAGGTATGAAGATTGAAGATCTATATGTTGCACACCCTGATGAGAAAAGATTTGAGATTCCTGAAGATTTGAATAACAAATTAAATTGACTATTCATTTGTACCTTTTCCAGTTTTGGGTTCATGGGAGGGTAGATTTGTATAGGCAATTTCATATTTGATAATTCGAATTTTTTATGTATGTACCGGCATAGACATAGGGGGAGATTTGTAAGGACATTTTTCTCATGTCCAATATGTTACATTTGTGTATGTCGTACGCCGCTACATTTGGCACATCACCTCACGATCTCACATGACGGCCTCTATCCGAATTTCGGGAATCAAGCATTCAACATCTCCATTAATGTGTCCCACATCTGCCTCAATGACTTCACGTTCCAAGATTTTAGGGACTTAATGCAAGTGGTACGCAAGGGAAGTCAAAACAGTGAAAAAAAGGCACGATAGGAGATTTCAAGGTCATTTTCGTAATTTCACATCCATAGTCCGGAGGTCTGGTCAACTGGAAAGTTGAAGAGATCGCCGTAACGAAGATACTGGAAGAAACGTCACCTCAATCCGAGCTACGGTGAAGGAGTTATGACCTTTTGAAGTTGGAGAAAATTCCTTGAAGAATGCTATTTTCTTTTAACCCCATACCAGAATGGTACCCCAAACCGCATGGGGAACCGGTTCGGAGGGGGGGGGGACCGGTTCGGGGTACCCCAGAACCGGTTCGGGGTACCTGACGCTGCAAAAGTCCCCAAGTTTTAAAACTCTTTTGGTTTCCTTAAAAAAGCCAACTTCGGGGGAGTTGTTTTGCAAGACTTTAGAAGACGTTTTTGAGAGTCCAAATACATCTAGTCTTCATATTTTTGAGTCCCAAGACTCATGTTTTCATTCACACATCCTTGCCAAATATTTGTGAATCCTTTTGCAACCCAAGAACACAACTTTGGTTTGTTCAACCCTTGTGGAGAAGACGTTCTCTTCTTCATTGTTGCCCTCCTGGAAAGGGAAAATTCTAGCCGACAAACTTGTGGAGAAGCCGTTTCTCTTCTTCATTGCAGCCCTCCTGGAAAGGGATATTTCCAGCCGCGACTACAGAATCCGATACCCGAGGGTAATTCTTAGTCAACTTGTATTTTCATTGTAATCCGATTGTAAGCCGTTTTCTTACAAATTATAGTGAAAATAAATGGTTTTGCCCCTGTGGGGGATTTTTCCTTAATTGCATGTGTTTGAATGTTCTTGCGTAGATTATCAATTTATTCAATCACATACTGCTGCATGTTTAGGGTTTGTTTGTGTTAAAAGGGTTTTATATATAATTTGATCATTTGAACGCGAGCACACACGTCTTCAATTTGTTTTATCCTGCATGCTATATTTTATTTGATAAATCATCTAGATGCATGTCTTAGGGTTTAACTAAAATTTAGGTTTAATTAAAATTGGTTTTTTATTTGAGAAGTCGCAATATTTCCACTGTAGCTGCACTCTCAAAGTCTTCAAATTTGGAAAGTTCACCCTCTCTCCCTTGTTCCCTCAGATAATCAACGATGTCCCTCTCATCCAGGCTGAGTCCGAGGTCTGATCGTGCTTTCATTGAAGGGTTTGACCATGACCTTGGAACCCTCGGACTGTCTTTTAAAGGTTTTACCCCAGCTGGGAATTCCCAATCCCCAGAGATGAAGAAAAACCTCTTCTTCCAATTATAGTTGGAACTGACCACATGACATTCAAAGACAACATTACCCCACAGCCATCTCAACAACATCGATGACTAATGGATGGGGGGTGATTGATATACCAATATACACCCTCAGCCACGCCGAGGGTGTCCCCATCTCAGACGAGGGCTCAAGTCCAGGACAAGGGTCCAACTATACCATGGTTCCATCGTAGGAAGGGTTTGGCTAAGTCGACCCCTCATCATAGAGAAGACGACACCTTAAGGGGCCAACCCCTCATCCTAGAGAATGATGACACCTCATGGAGCCGACCCTTCATATCAAGCCAGACGACCTTGTGAGGGGACGACAGTACGAGGCCCACATCCATCCAGGATCGCTACCAATAAGAACCTTACCCTTGGCCTAACATAATAAGCCGAGGGTGACATCATCACAGCTCGTGATCTGGGAGACGCATGGGATAGAGCACGTGGGACTCATATAGCACGTGGGTTAGACTGTTATAACAATATCATCCCCTCACGTGAGGGAATATTATGTCATCATTAATCATAAGTGGCACATCCAGATGTCAACAGGGAATTGGATAGATCGTTATTCACATGCTCAATGCATGCTTGGGGGGTACACTACACCACCCAAGCCCTATATATACTTGTCATCTTCAACCTTGTAAAGGGATCGATAATTGTAACCCTAGCTAAAACTCTTCTTATACACGCAGTAAAGTGAGAGTGAGCATATGAGCATTGTATCCAAGGCCATTAGTGCCCATATTTATTGGATCACACACTCACAGTGGATGTACGCCTGATTGGCTGAACCACTATATATCATTGTCTTCATTCCTTTTATACTCACCCCCTTTTATATACTTATACATATACAACTATATTGTTGCCACTGTTATTACTGTTTGAGCTCATCATCTCTTATCTGGTAGTGTTGAATCTTAGCATCATCAATTAGTTTAATTATACTTAGTTAATAATTAAGAACCATGTAAATTATTAACCTCCTTTTCTTTATAAAATACAATTAACCATCTAGTTAATTTAGCTTTCCCTTTTATTAGTAACATCACGTTTTCATTTTTAATAAATTCCACGGTTATTCGTAAACGGTCCCACCAACTTGTATGAACACCTAAAAATCCTCTAGATACAACCATGGGCCATACGTCATATCCCCCTAGAGGTTCGATTTAGGGTTTGCCCTTGGACAACTGCAAAATTTCCCCAGAATATTTCAAGAACAGGAATTTCACTCTTTCACTCAAACTTAATTCCAACAGTTTGACCCTTAATATAATTAATCAAACAAGTCCCCATGACTTTGTTTACCCTCTTAGGATAATTTATTACATGTTTTAATATCTAATTCAAGTCCGAAATCCCAAGATTTCAAGCTATTGATATGTTCATACCAAATCAGATTTATATCTATAAATCCCCTAAGTTTCTACCATATGCAAGGGTTGTAATTAACACAAATCTTAGATCTTTAACATGGATGAAAGTCATGTACATATGAATCACGATGACAATTACAACAAGGTTCCCAAGACATGATTTTTCAATCATTTAAGCCCTTATTAATTACCATCCTAAATTTTAGATTTCTTAATTTATTATCCTATTCAAATCCTCTATAAACATGATCATAATATCACCATAAATCCCTACCAACTCCATAATTTATACATGGGAGATAAAGCACAATAACTTAAGAAATGGTTTGGATTAATAAAGTTAGCAAGAAAATTCTTGCCTTAATTATTGGATGATTTCTTAATTGATTTCTTGGATTTCTTCTTGAATCTTTCTCTCCCAATTCTCCTACTATTGTTCTTACCTATTTCTTCCCAAAATGTGTTTTAGGGTTCTTGGATAAAAATGATAGGGAGTTATTAAACTCACAATTAATATAATTAAGACTGAAATCCCGAGTTGAGCCTTAGGCCTAAACTTTGGACTCCCAGATAAGACCAAATACATAATTCAACTAGCCTCAAAACCTCCTAACTCATATATATATATATACCATGGGACCAAATATTTTTATTAAACAAGTATATTTTTCAATTGTGTCACACACCATATTTCATTTATTCAATCCAAATGCAATTATTTTGTACCGAAATTATATAACATGCAAAGTTAAACTCACATAGCATGAAATAATAATTAATTCATTCATTCTCAACCTAATTAATTAAATTCACTGATTTAATTCAATTCCTATAATTTTTATCTTATTCTAAAAATACGGGGTATTACAAATAATTTCATCATTTGCATAATTATTATGGTGTTGGTTAAATAAATTCGTTGTTAGAAAAAATCTTTTTTCAGAAGAGAAAAATTAATACAGATACTCTTACAAAAAATTTAGGAAATATATCCTTATTTTTAGTTTAGATACCCTTATTCTAGGGTAGTAAGTTTATGTAAGCTAGGTGTCATGAATGCTTCTTGGATAATCGTGGAAAAGCCTTAGGGATGGTTGAATTGCATGTTGGTTGGGAGAGGACACTATTTGATTGGGAATGGTTCCAAGTATGGGCATGCAAGATTTAATGTTGGTAGTATCTTCGGAGCTCCAGCATATCGACTTGGTTAAGTTCATGGAGCTTGATATGACCAAGTGTAACCTCGTCTCAGGACGAGGGACGTAAGGAGATGATTTTTCTAAGGACCTCACCTAGGTCATTTCCAAGACTCGTCCATACTGGTGTCGGCCTCATCATCTACAAACTCGTCCATCCCATAGGCCGAGACCCCAGGGTGTCATTTCATGAGTAACGACATTTCTCACCCTCTTTACCATCCCACACCAGGGAATGATCAATATAACCCTCATCGGCCTGATGCCTTCGGTCGAGACCACACTTGTCATTTATTAGCATAAAGTCAGGCACTACATCATCAACCTCGTACTCGGCCAGGTTGAGACATCTGTAGACGAAATCTACAGTACGAGCAGTAGAAGGTTCCAAAGTGGCATGTCCCATGTGGACAATTATGTTATAACTACATTATCCCCTCACTTGAGGGAATATGGCATCATCATTAGTTACATGTGCTATGGACAGTTGTCATAATCCTATTGGGAGCCTTTATCGTCACATGCCTACTGCATGCTTAGGGGGTGCGTTACACCCCCTAAGCACTATAAATACTTGCCTTCTACCTCATGTAAAGGGATCACATATTAGAAACCCTGCTGAAACTCTGTCAGATTGACTATAAGAGAGAGAAAGCTTGAGTCCATGTATCCATGGCCACTAGAGCCCATATTTAGTGGCTTTCACACACTCACGCAGTGGACGTAGGCCCTTCAAAGGCTGAACCACTTATATCTGGTGTCTTCATCCTCTTTGCCTCATCTCTTCTTACTGTTATATTACTTATTTTTTACCATTATTATACCTGTTTAAGCTCACTATTACTTTGACCCGGGGGTGTTATTTTTGGTATCATCAATCTGGTGTCGTCTGTAGGAACGAGGATTAGCATCTCTTCCCTTCTCTAGCTTATACTCACTGGAGTCTCTGGTAGTGAACCAATCATCCCCTCTTGTGGAGTTGTTTCACCATTAAAAGAGTTCTTATTGGGCGTTTAAGATTCTACTCTCCAGTTTATAGCTCATCCATCAGATTTGAAACATGGCATCAAAATTTCCACCTCCAGTTGGTGGACCTAGCTCTATCCACTACCCTCCTCAATCAGAAATGGCTAAGGTGGTGGCGGCATTAAAATCATTAGTGGCTAGCCAACAGGCGATACAGGAGAAACTAACCGCCTTCAGGAAAAATGTATTGGTGAGACCCTTAGGGATAATGGTGGAGATTATTACTCCGATATCCATGGAGCAGCATCTGGATGCCAGGGGACCACCCCAAGTTCAGCACAAGTAGTTTCCACCTCGTCAACGGCGGAGAAAAGTTGCTAACCATAGGCATCTACGCTTGGGGAGGCAAAGTCAACACTACCCAGAGGATAGGTATGATTACTATGAGGCTGAAGATGCTCAGGCTGAATGGTGGGAGCCATATGAAATATCAAGAAATATTGTACGCCTCATTCAAGTTCACCGGGGACACAGTAAGAGTCCTTGTTAGGATGATCAACCAAGGGGTTCATCCTTCGATCGACTAAGCAGAGGGTCGGCCTTTGAAAGGCTCATTCAAGTGGGTGATCTCAGAGATCAGTTATTTAGGTTCAGGAGTATTGTTGGATCCAGAAGAGAATGAGTAGGGTCTTGGCCCCCATGCGATCGAGAAGAGGAGCTGGTAGAAGTGAGAATAAGACAAAGGTCTGTGATAAGGGAACCTTTGGTTCGACCGGCCGAGGTGGCGGGAGACAATATCATCCAAGCTAATGTTATAGCAGCAACCAAGAGGCCCTGGAACGACTCAATCCATAGGTTCCCTTATCACAGGTTTGCATAAGGGGGAGCTACTCTGAAATCTTACTGAAGTAAATGGCCGAGTTATTGGCGATGGTTAGCAAGTTCATGAACGTCAAAGAAGATATGGAAGCAAAGTATGAGGATGAAAAGGGTACTAGCAGTGGGGGCAAGTTCCAAAAAAATAATAAAGATGGAAAGAAGAGATCATCAGATGAAAAGTCTATCGACTACACTCCCCTTATGGTCAGCTGCAAGAATATCTTGAACGAGATCAAGAATGTTCGGTCCCTGAGGTGGATCAAAAATTTAAAAGATCCTCCTCACAAGAGGAATAAAAGTGTATGGTGTGAATTCCCCCAAGACCATGAGCACCTGACCGATAAATGTTTTGCTTTGAAGGATGAAGTAGAAAAGATGCTGAAGGCTGGAAAGTTAAGGAAGTATGTAGACAAGAGTTGTTCAAAGGATGGCTGAGACGACACCCAGAAGAAGAAGAAAAATGACAAGTGTAGATAAGATGCTACAGCCGACCGAGACAATGATGAGTCAAAAGATTATGATGAAGATGACCCTGACCTCCCTTCGAAGTTTTTTTATCCAAAGGATCAGCTCAATGTGATATCTCATGAGGTCAAGATGATCTGCGGGGGGCTTGATGGAGGTGGAAAGGAAGTCGTTGATACAAAAACATATGTAGCAGAGGCAAAGGCTCTCCCGCCTGAGCCTAAGACGGTCAACTCAACTGTAATTCATCCTATTAAAGGTAAGAGAGCCAAGGTTGATATAAATACTTTAGTAGTTGGTTTTTCAAGGATAGATTTCATGGGAATTTTAGCTCCAAATGATGACCCTTTGTCCATCGCTACTCTAGTTTATGGCTATGAGGTTCCAAGGATTTTGGTAGACGGAGGCAGCCCAACTAACGTTATGTTTTGGGATTGTTACAAAGGTCTAGATCTGAGCAAGAAAAGGTTGATTCCATATCACTAACCACTCATCAACTTTGGTGGGGAGAAAGTACAGCCCCTAGGCATATATGAAATGGAAGTAAGAATGAGGAACAACTAATCGAAATGTCGTACAAGGATTATCAGCTTCTTCATCATGGATGAAAACATCTACTCGGCCTCCAATATAATTCTCAAAAGGGTATCCCTCAAGGAATTTATGGTCATGACCTCAACAGTCCACCAGATGATTAAATATCGACCCTATATGGGGTAGGGGAAGTTCAGGGGGACTAAGTTGATGCAGGCGAATGCTACTTTAACTCAGCCGAGGCGAGAGAAGCATACAAAAGGTCCACTGCAACCTACGACATTGATACCTTAGACCCTAGAGACGAAAAAAAGATGAAGAAGGGTGAGGCCGTTGAGGAGGTAGAATCCCTTTTCCTCAATGAGGATGAGCCAGAAAAAAATCCAAATTGGTAATCCCTAAGGAAAGAGGTCAAAGAGGAGCTGGTTAAGCTGTTAAGGAAGAGGCAGAGCATCTTTTCCTGAAGCCATGAAGATATGTCTCACATTAATCCAAAATTTCTTTGCTATAATCTTAATGTGACTGATGATAAGAATCCGATCCGAATGAGAAGAAGAGTCTACTCGCGAGATAGTATAATGACATCAGGGAGGAGATCAAGAAATCGGAGAAGGCTGACTTCATCCGAGAGGTCATTTATCTTGACTGGTTGGCAAACGTTGTTATCATCCCCAAAGCCAATGTAAAATGGAAGATGTGTGTTGACTTTAAGAATCTAAACAAAGCATGCCCGAAAGACAGTTTCCCATTGTTAAGGATTGATCAGATGGTAGATGTTACAGTCGGACATGAATTAATGAGCTTCGTGGATGCCAACTCAGGCTCTAACCAAATATTCATGGATCCATACGATGAAGAGAAGAAAACCTTTATAACCGAAAAGGGGACCTATTTCTAAAAGGTCATGCCCTATGGTTTGAAGAATGTTGGGGACACATACCAAAGGCTGGTCAACAAAATGTTTGAGGACCGAATCAGGAAGACGATGGAAATGTATGTCAATGACATACTAACAAAGAGCCTCAAAACTGACACCCACGTGGACGATCTTGACCTACTTTTGACACGATGGATGAATAAAAGATGAAGCTCAACCCCACCAAGTGTGTATTTGGCATCGGAGCAGGCAAGTTCTTAGGCTTCATTGCGAATCAAAGGGGGATCGAGGACAACCCTGAAAAGATTAAAGCTTTGCTAGAGATGAAGAGTCCCAAAACAATAAAGGATGTGCAGAGACTAACTGGAATAATGGAAGCATTAAACAAGTTTGTGTCTAGATCCACTGACAAATTCCTTCCGTTACTTAAAGTATTGAGAAAATATTTTGAATGGAATGATGAGTGTGATAGAGCCTTTAAAGATTTGAAGTCCTATCTCGGCTCTTAGGTCCTATTATCCAGACCAGTTCAGGGAGAGAAACAATATTTGTATTTATGTTGTCAAATTTCAAATGTTAAAATTATCGCAAGTGATTGAGCTATTGAAATATAGCGGGCGTAAGTACGGGTCGAACCCACAGAGATTTTGTCAATTTGGCCGAAATTCGGGTTCGGAGTTTCGAATCGAGTTTTGGTTCGGGTCAAGGCTTGTTGGAGGTTTCGGGTAATGGGGGAAGAAATGCTAGATGGGTTTGGAGGATTTGGTTTGTGGTGTAGAATGTGGGTCTTGAAATGGTGTTTATAAATGGTTATGGAGGTTTTTGAGAAAATGGTGTTGGATAGTTAATGGGTAAGTCGATTTTGACGTTTATTGTTAATGGAGGTATGAGAGAGAGAACGTGGGATGTGGAAGATGATGTGAGTAGTGATTAGGTGTTGTGTGGTGTATGGGAGTTAGTGTGTGAGTGTGTAGAGTTGTTTGGGTGTATGAGTGGTGTATAGGAGTTAGTGTGTGTATTTAATTTGTACACCTAATAATATTTTACCAAATTAATTATGACTCAAATAAAAATTACAAAAATAATAAAAATAAAAAAATTATTACCTATAAAATAATAAGACACTAAAAAATGAAAATAAATTAATAAAACTAAAAGAATAAATCTAGAAACAATAATAAATAATGACACAAAAAAATGTACAATGAGTCAAATAAATAACTAACACTAAAATAACATGCGCGAATAATGAATACAACAGTCCACAGTAAATATCTCAAATAGCTGAAGACACAAAATGCGCGAATAATGAATACAACAGTCCTAAATATAGGTCTCTACTTCAAAGATAGCTACGAGAAAAACATAATAAGTTGTGCAGATCCTAAGGACTCTAGAACTTGATGCTTTGAAACCACCTGTGACAACCCTGCCAAATTAAATACCGGGTTATCAGTCCATTATATAATTAAGTCAGAATATCTGGTAGGTTCAGATTATGCATCACTGTCGAAAATCTTTATTATTAGAAACTAACCACCTAATATTTAAAAAGGTTGATGTCAAAATTTATTCTTATCAATTAATGCAAACCATTTAAGGAAAATAACTAAATTATTCACCATTCGATTCAATCTCATAAGAAATGAAATAACTGACATAATAAAAGGGAGTTGGAGTAACACTTCCAGCCAAATCAATTACAGTAATCCAACTAAATAAAGTCAACAACTGAGAAGAGTAATGAACTAAATCTCAAATCTATGAATATATAAATAAGAAGGGACGACGTGTCCAATTGATGCAAATAACTCAAAAGTAAGGAATGATAGACTCAGAGGCGTCTACTACCAAAGTCATGTAGCCTCCACAACAGCTACAACTCGTCGAATGAATGGAACTCCTAAGTCTAGTGTCCCTGTGGCTAAGAACCTAAAATAATTTGATAAGAAAGGAGATTTGTAGAAAACGGGTCAGAGCCCGAGATGAAAAGAGTTTAAAAATCAGCAAGTGCTTAAAATGATTTATTAGCACATATATGTTTCATGATAAGTTATTGAACTCCCTTGAGATGCTTACCTCTCATCTAATATGCACGCCTAGCGAATGTTCAAATCCCACAAATTATATTCCCATACTAACTACTCCTTCCTGTCTAATAACCAATCATAGTCCGATATCGTTCCTGAGTATTTCCCTAGCAAAGTATAATACATAGAACCAATCCCTCTTTAGCATAAATAGGCACTTTTAGTTTAATATAATTAAGTGTTCGCTACTTAATTCATTTCCGTTTTCATTAATAACCCACCTACTTAATTCATAGAGTGGATATCATTTCAAGTATATGTATATATATATATATATATATATATATATATATATATATATAATATTACACCCTGAGACGCAGCTGTGGTGCCTGCATACTCTGCTATCTTGTCATGTTGCATCGCTCATTTGCATAAAGGAATAAAGGTTCAATCTCTCGCAAACTATCAAAACAAAACACATATTGGAGGCAAACATACTCCCAAGCCTATGGGCTACACACATACCTACACACCCATATGACCATCATCACTATCGTTCTCACAGATAGTCTGTACCTAGGTTTTATGCTCTAGTGATACCAATCAATATCCGACCTGAAGGCTCCTCAAGGAATGATTGTCCACAACGTGCAACCTCTGCTCGATAGTAAGCGGCGTAGGTATGTTATACACATGATAGTTTATTCGACAAGCATACACGCAACTTAATATATGTCCAATAGGTGTTCTCACAACAAAATTCCTCGAGTTTATAGACAGTATTATCATCTCTACTATTCACATTATTGTAACTGGACTTATCTCTCTAACATATACTTTTTCTCTAAGGCTCCATTACCCCACTATATCACCTTGAATAGTCTCTCTCTCAACTCATTACTAACTAGGGATTTAAGTCATTCGATGATAGTGTAGGTTAATTTCTCTCACTTGGACCAACCTAGAAGGGTTCTAACTTGTCCGGGTAAAAAATAAGCGTTCTGGAATATCGTTAGAAGTCCAGGATTCTCATTCGAACGAGGTCGTTTTAACGAACTTCTCACTTTGAACGAACTCAAAATCTCGTTTAAAAGTCTCATGGGAATTCTCGTTTTAACGACCTGGGCAGGTCTTCGAATGAGAATTTCGAGATTTCCCATGTTCTTCCAAACTTCATTTCTCCAATCCTACCTTCATCCAGATTCGTCTAAAATTCATCCCAACACCTCAATCAATGATTTTAAACTATTTCTAATCATAATAGGTTAATTTCTAACATAATTTCAATGAAAAATCTTTACATTAACATAGGGAATTTAAACTAATACCTCAAATCCCTAAAAGTCCCTTAACATAAACCCACCATAAACAATCATTCAGAATCCCCTAATTATTTTCGTGATTATAACATAAAATTTCCAACTTTATCATTCCTACAATAGGGTTACTCATCTACATGCAAACCTATCTTCAAATTTCGAATTTAGTTGACAATCTAGTCTCAATTCTAAAGTTTCATGGTTATCTCATCAACTAGGGTTAACATGAATCATATATATGCTCAGAATTTTTGCAAGATAAACACTTTCCTTTTTGTGAACCTCTAAATCGTTAAACGAAATTCGTATAAGGATGATCATCTCTTCGTGATCTACGCATTGATGTGATTTCGTGTGGAATGGCTTAATTTCTTAGCCCAAAGCACTATTGAGTTCTCTTTCTTCCTATTGGTTCTCTCCCTATCTCTCATGTAAGTTGGAAACTGATAAATCTCTTATATCCAACGTAAATTCCTAATTTAATTTCTTATTTTCGTCTATTTTAATTCCCAAAAATCCCAAAATACCAAAATACCCCTCTGGGTATCGTTTTGGGCTAAAATGCCCCGGAATCCAAATAAAACACTCAGGTAGTGTTTTCTGACTATTTCAACCTTTTTGGACACACTGGCGCACTCAAAACATCCATACGAGTTACAAAAAATAAATTATCCTATTTATCCCAATAAATTATTACTGACACGACTCACATGCGCCCTGCAACTAAGTGTGTTACAACTGCCGTATTTTTTCACTCCCAGCCAAAATAATATTCTCGCATTCATATATTACTTTACTCTCTAAGTAATATTCAACATAATTATTTTCGATAAATACGAACTCTCATCACGTTAGTAATTATTACAATTAAATCCGAATTAATTATAAATTAATTTTTCTCAATTTAAATCAATTAATCCAAATTCCGTAATTAAAATAAAATTTCACAAAATTACGGGGTATTACATACTTCCCCCCTAATAACAGAATTTCATCCCGAAATTCGAAAGAAGGTTAAATCAAGGTATACCTGGTGGAAATAACTCTGGATGCTTTTCCCGCATGTCTTCCTCATGCTCCCAGGTAAACTCCTCTATATTATGATGTCGCCACTGCACTTGTACTAATGGCACTATCTTTGACCTCAGCTTCCTCTCACTACGGTCCAGAATGGCAACTGGTCCCTCCTCGTAGGAACTATCGGCATATAGATCAATCTCCTCTAAGGCAATATGGGTGTGGGCCAAATCATCCCAAAGATATCTCTTTAGTGACGAAATGTGGAACACATCATGAATCCTATGCAAGTACTCCGGTAATCCAAGTCGATAAGTTACTGGCACAATCCTCTCAATAGTAGGGAATAGCCCAACATACCTCGGTGCCAACTTCCTTTTATTCCCGAACCGCATTACCCCTTCATAGGAGATACTCACAATAGCACCTGATCCCCAACACTAAACTCTATGAAAAAATTTAGCGTCGGTGTAACTATTATGTCGGTCCTGATCAACCCGACTGCTACTCCGTATTAACTCAACCTTAGCTGAGGTGTTCTGAATAACTTCCGGCCCAAGTAATTTTTTATCCTCCACTTTAAGACAACATGCTGGAGAATGACAGGGTCTGCCATACAACGCCTCAAACAGAGCCATGCCAATCGTAAACTGGTAGGAGTTATTATAAGAAAACTCCACCAGTGGGAGGTACTACTCCCATCCCCTCCAAAATCTAGGACACACATCCGCAACATGTCCTCCAACATCTGATTCGTCCACTCTGCCTACTCGTCTGTCTGCGGGTGATAGGCTGAACTAAATCGTAACTCCATACCCATGGCCTACTAGAAACTCTCCCAAAATCTGGACTCAAAAATCTTGTCCCGGTCAGACACAATATCAAGGGGCACCCCGTGGAGTCTCACAATCTCGGTAATGCATATCTGAGCATATTGCCCCGTAGTATAATCTATCCGGACTTGCAAAAAATGAGCCACCTTAGTCAACCGATCCACAATAACCATATGGAATCGTGACCTCTCTATGATGTAGGTATCCCTGTAATGAAATCCATGGAAATGATCTCCCATTTCCATATAAGGATTTATAACGGTTGTAGTATTCCTCCCGGCCTCTGATGGCCTGTCTTCACCAGTTGACAAGTGGCACACCTTGAAAAAAACTCAACGATGTCCCTCTTCATTCCGCTCCACCAATACTGTCGCCTTATATCGTGTTACATCTTATCCTCTTCGGGATGTACCAAAAATCATGAACCGTGCGACTCTTCAATCACCATATGCCGTAACTCCTCCCCCCGCTAGTACTACTAGTCTGCCATTAAAGCGTAAACCACCATTTGAGCTCATGGAGAAAGACTCTACTACCTCGGCTAGAAGCTGGATAATCCAATCATGACAGTAGGAATCCGCTGCCTAAGCCTGTATCACCCTGGTAACTATCTCGGGTGTAACCGTCATCATCGACATGAATAAGTGGGCAACTCCATCCTGATGACCAAGTTCTTTCCATTTCTTCTTCCACACCTCGACCACCTCACCTACAAGCCTACAGCTCAATTCGTCTGCTACCACGTTAGCCTTCCCCGGGTGGTAATGGATGTCAAACTGGTAGTCCTTCACAAATTCAAGCCACCTCTACTGACGCATATTCAGCTCCCGCTGCGTTAACAGATACTGTAGTGACTTGTGATCCGTGAATAGGTGAAATTTCTCCCCTAAGAGATAATGCCTCCATATTCACAATGCAAAGACGACTGTAGCTAACTCCAAGTTGTGGGTGGGGCAATTCCTCTCGTGAGGCTTAAGCTTACGGGAAACATAAGCAATTGCCTTACCCTGCTGTTAAAGCACACCCCCAAGTCCTAACCAGGACGCATCATTGTAGACCAGGTATTCTAACCTGGGCCTGGGTAGTGCTAGAACTGATGCTGAAGTCAACTTGTCCTTTAGCTCGTCAAAGGCCAACTGATAGGCATCATCCCATATAAACGGCACCCCTTTTCGATTCAAGTTTATCAACGGACAGGCTATCTTCGAGAATCCCCGAATAAACCTCATGTAGTATCCTTTCAGCCCTAAGAAACTATTAACCTCAGTCGGGGTAGTGGGTTGTCCCCACTCCCTCACCGCTGACACCTTTCCCGGATCTACGGATATCCCCTCCTCAGAGATTATGTGACCCAAGAATAGAACCTCCCTCAGCCAGAATCCACACTTTTCATACTTTGCATACAACTCGTGCTCACACAGTGTCTGCAAAACCATCTTCAGATGTTCAGCATGCTCCTCCTCAGTCAGTGAATAAATTAGTATGTCATCAATGAAGACGATGACAAATTGATCTAGGTACTCTCTAAACACCCTGTTCATTAAGTCCATGAAAACATCTGGAGCATTCATCAGTCCAAACGGTATCACCTAAAATTCATAAGACCCATATCTCGTCAGGAATGCGATCTTTGATATGCCCTGCTCCCAGATCCGTAGCTAGTTATAGCCCAATCTCAAATCTATCTTTAATAAGAAAGCAGCCCCTCTCAATTGGTCGAACAAGTCATCGATTCGGGGCAACACATACTTATTCCATATCATGACTTTGTTAAACTCTTGATAGTCCACACACAACCTCAACGACCCATCTCTCTTCTATACAAACAACAATGGAGCACCCCAAGGTGAGGTACTCCTACAAATGAATCCCTGTCCCAACAACTGCTCAATCTGGTCCCATAACTCTCTTATCTCAGATAGAGCCATACGGTGGGGCGCTCGATCTATCGGCCGAGTGCTCAGCATCAAGTCTATGATGACATATATCTCTCGTCTATGCAGTAGTCCCGGTATATCCTGAAACACAATAAAAAACTCACAAACTACGAGAATCGAATCAGTGGGAATCACTATATCTCTAGAGGTCTCCTCTTCTATGTAATATAAATGGGTGGATGATCCTCCCTCAGGACGAGTCATTACCACTAGGAACATCTCCTGTCCCAGTATAGCAAAGATGATACTCCTACTAAAATAATCTATCATGGCTCTATAAGAAGTAAGTTAATCCATGTCAATAATGGCGTCATGCTCATGCATATCTAAGACTATCATATCTGTAAATCTCTATACCTACTCCACGACATATAAATAAAATCAATGACCCATTCCCTAGCAGTGAGTCTACACAAGTCACTGTACTCTTTGTTGTGTCTCATAACCTTGTGGCACGTGAAAAACTAGTAGATATAAAGCAGCGTGATGCCCCGCGTCAAACAAAATGTGCCCCATAGTCCCATGGATAGGAAACATACCCTCAACAGCGAGTGGCGCCTGATGGATGTTATAGACACACCCATACTAAAATTTCCCCTGCTACACCGGAGCTGCTGGAATAGCTGGAAAAGTTAGAATCTGTGGCGATGCTAAGAGGGAAGTTGGAAATAACAATCGCTGGGGCTCTTGGCGAGCGCCCTGCTACTTCTACTATTGTGGGGTCTACCCCTCTAGGGACAGGACTGGCGCTTGTGGCCAGTATTGCCACAAGTAAAACACCTACCTGGAAAGTGTCCTGGACCTACTCGCCCTGCTGAAATCACTGCTTGCCTTGTTGGCCCTGCCTAAAACCTCCATGTCCCTGCCTAAAATCTCCATAACGGAACCGCTTAGCAGGATCCCCCTATTGGGAACCCTACTCACCCTGACAGACTTGTCCCTGAGCTTTGGGTGCCCCACCAGTACTACTGCCTCCTGTCAGTCAGTGCTGGTTGAACTCCCTAGCTCATTTTCTTCCCTACTGGTGGAAGCAGTGGTCCTAACAATGTAGTAGGGCAACATTAACCACATCAGAGTAAGTGGCCAATGAAAGATTTCCTAACAAGTGCTGGCGAATCTTCCAAGTCAAACCATCCATGAATCTATGAATCTTCTTTTCCTATGTCAGTATCTCATCTGGAACTAGATTCAGAAGGTCTGTAAACTCCTCTTCATACTCAGCAACTGTCTTTCCTTCCTGCTTGAGGTTTAGTAGCTTCCTCCTCATCTCGGTCTGCACAGCTGAAGGGAAGTACTTGCGGTCAAACCACACCCAAAAATCTTTGATAGTCAACCTCTCTCTCCTACGCAGTGCTGATGGACTCCCAGCACTGTAGCGTTGATCCTACCAACTTAAAGGTAGCCAAAATCTACTTTTTCACCTCGGTGCACTCATACATCCTCAGGTCGCCTTTACCACATCTGAACTCCTCGCGAACTCTGGAGAGTGTGCCTTCTGAAAGGCGTCTCTAACGTGCTCCCATGCAGAAGGGAGAGCATGGGCTGATGCTGGAGCCACTATTGGTGCCTGTGGTGGAGCCTGTTGTACCACGACTAATGCTACGTTAACTACCTCTGCTACAATAGCATCAACTTCTGCAACATTCATCATTCCCTGGGCCACAGCTGTTTGGGGCTCAGGCTGGGCATCCCTATTGGCTCACTACGCACGTCTGGGAGGCATCTGAAATGAGAGAGAAGCTTTATAAGTCCACAGTAAGTATCTCAAATAGCTGACGACGTAAAATGCATGAATAATGAATACAAAAGTCCTAAATATAGGGCTCTACATCAAAGATAGTTACGCGAAAAACATAATAAGTCGTACAGATCCTAAGGACTCTAGATCCTGATGCTCTGATACCATATGTGATAACCCCACCTAATTAAATATCGGGTGATCAGTCCATTATAAAATTAAGTCAGAATATCCGGTAGGTTCAGATTATGCATTACTGTAAAAAAAGTTTATTATTAGAAACTAACCACCTAATATTTAAAAAGGATGATGTCAAAATTTAATCTTATCAATTAATACAAACCATTTAGGGAAAATAACTAAATCATTCACCATTAATCCAATCTCATAAGAAATGAAATAACTGACATAATAAAAAGGAGCTGGAGTAAACACTTCCAATCAAATCAATTATAGTAATCCAACTAAATAAAGTCAACAACTGAGAAGGGTAATGAACTAAATCTCAAATCTCTGAATATATAAATGAGAAGGAACGACATGTTCAATTGATGTAAATAACTCAAAACTAAGGAATGATAGACTCAGAGGCGACTACTACCAAAGTCCTATAACCTCCACAGCAGCTACAGCTCGTCGAATGAATAGAACTCCTAAGACTGGTGTCCCTGTGGCTGAGCACCTAAAATAATTTGATAAGAAAAGAGATTTGCAGAAAATGGATCAGAGCTCGAGTTGAAAACAGTTTAAAAATCAGCAAGTGCTTAAAACGATTTATTAGCACATATATTTTTCATGATAAGTTATTGAACTCCCTTGAGATGTTTACCTCTCATCTAATATGCACGCCTAGCGAATATTCAAATCCCGCAAATTCTATCCCCATACTAACTACTCATTCCTGTCTAATAACCAATCATAGTCCAATGTCGTTCTTGAGTATTTTCCTTGCAAAGTATAATACATAGAACCAATCCCTCTTTAGCATAAATAGACACTTTCAGTTTAATATAATTAAGTGTTACTTAATTCATTTCTGTTTTTATTAATAACCCACATACTTAATTCACACAGTGGATATCATTTCAAGTATATATATATATATATATATATATATATATATATATATATATATATATATATATATAT
This sequence comes from Sambucus nigra, assembly GCA_949130495.1. NCBI lineage: Eukaryota > Viridiplantae > Streptophyta > Magnoliopsida > Dipsacales > Adoxaceae > Sambucus > Sambucus nigra. The sequence goes on along the minus strand of OX422210.1, from coordinate 42,844,678 downwards.
ATATATATATATATATATATATATATATATATATATATATATATATATATATATATACAATATTGCACCCCGAGACACAACTGCGGTGCCTGCATACTCCGCTATCTTGTCCTGTTGCATCGCTCATTTGCACAAAGGACTAAAGGTTCAATCTCTCGCAAACCATCAAAACAAAACACATATATTGGAGGAAAACATAGTCCCAAGCCGATGGGCTACCACATACCTACGCACCCATACGACCTTCATCACTATCATTCTCCACGATAGTCCGTACCTAGGTTCTATGCTCTAGTGATACCGATCAATATCTCACCCGAAGGCTCCTCAATGCATGATTCCACAACGTGCAAGCTCTGCTCGATAGCAAGCAGTGTAAGTATGTTATACGCATAATAGTTTATTCGACAAGCATACACACATCTTAATATATGTACAATAGGTGTTCTCGCAACCCAATTCCTCGAGTTTATAGATACTATTATTATCTCTACTATTCACATTACTGCAACCCTTCGACGTATCTCTCTAAGATACACCTTTTCTCTAAGGATCCATTACCCCACTATATCCCCTTGAATAGTCGCTCTCTCAACTCATTACTAACTAGGTATTTAAGTCATTCGATGATAGTGTAGGTTAATTTCTCTCACTTGGACCAACCTAGAAGGGTTCTAACTTGTCTGGGCCAAAAATAATCATTTTGGAATCTCATTAGAAGTCCAGGATTCTCGTTCGAACGAGATCATTAGAACAAGGTAATTCTAACAAACTTGTCACTTTGAACGAACTCAAAAATCTCGTTAGAAGTCTTATTGGAATTCTCGTTTGAACGAGGTCGTTCGAACGACCTGGGCAGGTCTTCGAACGAAAATTTTGATATTTCCCCTGTTGTTCCAAACTTCGTTTGTCCAATCCTTCCCTCATCCATATTCGTCTAATATTCATCCCAACTCCCCAATCAATGATTCTAAACTATTTCTAATCATAATAGGGTAATTTCTAATATAATTTCAATGACAAATCTTTACATAAACATAGGGAATTTAAACTAATACCTAAAATACCTAAAAGTCCCTTAACATAAACCCACCATAAATAATCATTCGAAATCCCCCAATTAATTCATGATTATAACATAAACAATAGGGTTACTCATCTACATGCAAACCTATCTTCAAATTTCGAATTTAGTTGACAATCTAGTCTCAATTCTATTGTTTCATGGTTATCTCATCAACTAGGGTTAACATCAATCATATGTGCTCAGAATTTTAACAAGATAAACACTTGCCTTTTTGTGAACCTCTGAATCGTTGAATGAAATTGATACGAGGATGATCCTCTCTTTGCGATCTACACGTTGGTGTGATTTTCGGTGGAAGGGCTTGACTTCTAAGCCCAAAGCACTCTTGAGTTCTCCTTCTTCCTTTTAGTTCTCTCCCTCTCTCTCACATAAGTTGGAAACTGGCAACTCTCTTATAACCCATGTACATTCCTCATTTAATTCCTGATTTTTGTCCATTTTAATTCCCAAAAATCCTAAAATACCCCCCCCCCCCCCCGGGTTTCGTTTTGGGCTAAAATGCCCTGGAATCCAAATAAAACGTCCGGGTAGTATTTTCTGACTATTTCGACCCTTCCGGACATACTGGCGCACTCAAAATGTCCATACAAGTTACATAAAAATAAATTATCATTTTTAGCCCAATAAAGTATTACTGACATGACTCACACGCGCGTCCCAACTAAGTGTGTTGCAACTGCCATATTTTTCACTCTCGGCCAAATTAATATTCTCTTATTCATATATTACTTTACTCTTTAAGTAATATTCAACGTAATTAATTTCGATAAATACTAAATCTCTTCACGCTAGTAATTATTACAATTAAATCTCGATTAATTATAAATTAAATTTTCTCTATTTAAATCAATTAATCCAAATTCCGTAATTAAAATAAAATTTCACAAAATGACGGGGTATTACAACTACTACATATAAAATGACACTCTAAATAGTATTTACATAAAATAATTAATCATAGTAAAAATAAAGACACTAAAAATAGAATAAAATAAATTTCATAGCATATAAATAAAATATCACCAAAAACATGTACAGGACTTAAATAAAAATATATAAATACAAAAATAAACACACACATAAGGTGTGGGTATGGGTTGGGCTCGGTTTAGGGGTCGGTTTGGGTTAGGGGTTGGGTTTGACTTCGGGGTTAACTTTTGACTTTCTTTCAATTTTGAATTTTGCACGGTCGTAATTTTTTCGTTTCGACTCCGATTGATACATCGTTTAAACCAAGGCATCCCTTGATTCAAGGCCTTTAATTTCCATGTTTGGTCCGAGTCTGAATTAAGTCAACTGAATTTATAATATTGCCCCTGAAGGTGCGTAAGTGACCTTTTCATGCTCAATTTGCATTCGGACTTCACCGCTTTCTTTTTAAAGCTGTCAATACTCAAAAATAAACTTGCACCAGAGATTAGCAATGGATATAAGATGTGAGCGTGAAGTTCTCAAAATTACATTATCAACCCCATTTATTCTTAAATTTGTATATTTCTTTAAAGTAGCAAAAATGGCTCTAAAAGCTCTTTATTTTTGATAAATTTAGAATAACAATGCTTAGATTCGGGCTTAATTAATACAAAATAATGAACTCATCAATTTAGCAATGTTAGAATTGGCCATTAGTGTCGCTATTGTAAGAGAAGAGGATGGAGTTCAAAAACGAGTGTACTTTAATAGTAAGGCCCTCCAAGCGGCCGAGCAGAGGTACCCTAAAATGGAGAAGCTGGCCTAAGCACTGATCCATGCCTCGAGGAAGTTGAAGCCCTATTTCTAGGCACACATAATGGTGGTCCTCACCGACTCTCCTCTCAGACAAGTCATTCACAAGCCTGAGAATTCAGGATGATTGATTGCTTGGGCAATTGAATTTGGGGAGTTCGACATCATCTAACAGTCGAGAATGGCCATTAAGGGGCAAGCCTTAGCTGACTTTGTAGTCGAGTTCACCTAGGACTAAGCCGACACTAAAGATATTGAAACTAAAGCTTGCGAGCAAGAAAGTAAAGTGTGTCCTCTCCCGATCGAGGCCAAGACGAGTTCAGCAAGAAATAAAGTGTCTGAGAATGAGGAGGAATGGTATCTTTTTAAGAATGGAACCCTGGAAGAGGGTAGTTTTTCGCCAAATGGTACTATGTGGAGCCTCTTTGTTGATGGATCTTCATGTGAGAATGGAAGCGGGGAAGGATTGATAGTGTCAGCGCCAGAAGGGATCAAGATTGAGTATGCATTGTGGTTCAACTTTAAAGCTTCCAATAATGAATCTGAGTATGAGGCCCTCCTAGTAGGTCTCTCCCTTTCTCGGGCACGAAATGTTGGCCAACTCCTTGTTCATAGTGATTCCAGGTTGGTTGTTATTCATATTTTAGGGGCATACAAGGCTAAAGATGACCGAATGGAAAATTACTTGGGAAGGGTTAAGACAACGTTGAAGCATTTTACAAAAGTAAAATTAAAGAGGATACCTTAACTAGAGAATGGCCGAGACAATGCTCTGGCAAGGTTAACTTCATCCACTAGAACTGAAATTAGAAGAATGGTCCCGGTGGAGATTCTCCAAGAGTTGTGAACAATCAGCGTTACTTGATTGTGTCGATCGATTATTTTTCAAAGTGGGTAGAGGTCGAGCCGATAATAATAATCACTAGAGAAGAAGTCCTTCCAATTTATTTGAAAAAATATCATCTGTAGGTAGGGCCTACCCAATACCCTGATTTATGATAATGGGACGCAGTTCAAGAACATCTCTCTGGAGAAATATTATGAACGAGTGGGCAATAATCAATTTTTCTCCACTCCTGGCCGACCCCAGGCCAATGGGCAGACAGAAGTAACGAATAAAATGATCATTGATGGAATAAAAAAGATATTGGAAAATTCCAAAAGGAGATGGATTGAGAAGGTATATGTTGTCCTATGGGTTTATAGGATGACGGGGAGGACTCTTACTGGGGAAACTCCATTTATGTTAGCTTATGGTCAGAGGTAGTAGTGCTGACAGAGGTAGGTCTCCCTACCCACAGGGTTCAGAACGATGACCCAAAAGAAAATGTTACTAAATGAAGACTTGATTTGGACCTTGTGGAAGAAAGGAGAGAAGATGTTGAGGTTAGGAAATCTTCCTACCAGCAAAGGAAAACGAAGTTCTATAATAAGAGCGTAAAAGTGGGCCCAGTGAAGGTAGGAGACTTGGTGTTGAAGACAACATGGCATAAGCCTGACATGCTTCATTTGAATTGATATGGTCTGTACAGACTGGTTTAAGAGGTGGTTTCGGGGACGTATCAATTGGAGATCTGGAAGGAGAGTCATTATCCAACCCATGGAACGCTGACCACCTCAAAAAGTATTACCATTAAGATTTTAGTTTTCCTTATTTCTTTTCCTTCGATCGTAGGTTCAGATGATGAATGAAAAATGAACTAAATTCAATAAAAATATCAATTGTTCTCTCATAATTTTTATATTTGTTTGAATATTTGTTGTTTCTTTTATCAACTCATCTTAAGCTATAAAACATCATTTATGGTGAAACATCCTTAAGTTTCTCTCGATGACACGACAATCCAAACGGGGTTGGCCTCGTCCATGGACTGTCAATAACATCGAGAGGAATTTATTATTAAACATCATTAACTTTGTGGTTATACTCTCTTGGCCGAGACGACAGTGCATGGACGAGACGACACTCATCCATACACTCTTAAAAATGACGAGAGGGGACTTATGATATAACGCCATAATTTGGTGGATTCAAATTTAAAAATCACTTTGTTATGGTTCATTTATGAAACATCATTAACTTGGTGGCTATACTCTCTCGGCTGAGATGAACGGTGCATTGACGAAACGACACCCATTCATACACTCTCAAAACGATGAGATGGGACTTATGATATACCACCATAATTTGGTGGATTCAAATTTAAAAATGACTTTGTTTTGGTTCATTTATTGAACATCATTAGCTTGGTGTTTATACTCTCTCGTTCGAGATGACAATGCATGGACGAGACGACACTTATCCATACACTCTCAAAACGACAAAAGGGGACTTATGGTATAACACCATAATTTGGTGAATTCAAATTTAAAAATCACTTTGTTGTGGTTCATTTATTGAACATCATTAACTTGGTGGTAATACTCTCTCGATCGAGACGACAGTGCATGGACGAGACGACACTCATCCACTCTCAAAACGACGTGAGAGGACTTATGGTATAACACCACAATTTGGTGGATCCAAATTTAAAAATCACTTTGTTTTGGTCCATTTATTAAACATCATTAACTTAATTATTATACTCACTCGATCGAGACGACAATACATGGATGAGACGACACTCATCCATACAATCTCAAAATGACGAGAGGGGACTTATAGTATAACACCATAATTTGGTGGATCCAAATTTAAAAATCACTTAGTTATGGCTCATATTCCTTAGACATCATTAAATTGGTGAAAGCAGGGACAAGCACAACACATAATGATAGAAACAAAAACCTCATTCATTACAAAATGAGATTATAGAAGTTCAGTACAAAGAAAAGTACAAAGCCATGAAATGACGATTGTCATAGCAAAAAGAAAAAATAAAAAAAGTTACAAGAGATCAAAGCTGCAAACTCCCATCACCACCTGCCTGAGTTGCCCCATCAACCCCAACATTAGTAGTCTCGGCCCCATTATCATTAAGGCCCAACTCGGCTACATTTTCATTAGTCTCTGTGACCTCAATAGGGTTGGTCTCCACAGGGTCAGTAGGATTTTCAACCTCGTCCAGGGCAGTTTCAAGGAGGGGATCGTTGAAGTTAAGGCCCAAGAAGTCATTAGGTGATAGAGTCCCGACCTCAGCATGCTTTAAAATGTCTCATCGACCAGCAGTCTTGATGCCCCGTTCGAGGTATTCGAATGCATAGCGTCTAAATTCATCGAAATATTTGAAGGATGTTATCGCTTGCACCTTAGACTTGTCCAAAGAAACTCTAACTGCAGCATCAATTTTGGCATGTTTACTCTTGACCAGGAACTTCAGAGTGTTGGCATGCTCAGCTTTCAGGTTGGTAACCTGATTTGTCACCTCTTGCAGGGCTGACTTATTCGTCTGAAGCTCTTTCGGCAGACTATTCTCCATAATTAATGTGTATCTCCTCTTTTGAATTAAGGGCATCCTCATGTTGATCCAGTCTCCCATACAGTGAAGAAAGGCCTCACTCTGCAAAATAAAGGGGAGACAAGTCAGTAAGAGACATAAGTAAGGAAGACACTATGCACAAAAAGTTTTTGAAAAGTACCTGAATAACCCTATGAATAGAAAATTCAGTCAACACAGAGATGTCCAATGATTGGAGGAAACGCTTGTCAACTTCGGATATGAGAGATTCGATATCATCTATGGATTTCTTGCCATGGCCGATGACATTATCGTCATCAATTTTCAGTTGTGACAGGCGAGTAGCCAGAGCGTCATCCGTCGAGATCAGAATCACCTAGTTAGGACGACCCTACTTTGTGGAACGAGTGGTGGTGGTGTCATCGGCTCAGCCTTTTCTTTTCTTCCCAGCATCTTCAGCTCTGGTGGAACCACCCACAGTAGAATTTTTAGTGTGAGCAACAGAGGGGTTAGTCTTTTTTCCATGCTTGTTGACGAGCTTACTCAAGTTAGGGGACACCATGTTCCAAAGCTCATCCGATATACCTTATGGACGATCTGCAAGAGGTAAACCTCAGAGTTAATAATGTCCAATCACAAAGTATTAGACAATAATCGGTAAGGGTAATTACTTACGTATCTCAGCTAGAGGGTCAACCCCCATACCTATTTGAGATAAATAATAACTTGTCATTAAATGTTCAAACTTCATGAGACGACCATTTTCACCTTGATTACGAAGTTTATTAACCTTTTCAAAGGCATCAGGGTTCAATCTCGGATCAAGTTTGGACGATGCAGAGACTTCGGCCCACATCAGAGGGGTCCTAGGACCAGAGGTCCCACAGGCTTGGTTAGGACCAAATTCCTAAGCCCCAGAGATAAAGAAGTAGTGGGGTTTCCAATTACGGTTTGAAGTTTGGGTGACCAGTAAGACCTTCTTCTCGGACTTCCTAGCTACAAGATGATAGTAACCAGGCTGATTCTTGAAAGACGAAGGTTTATAGTAAGTAAGGAATATGTTAACTAGAAGTCGATTTGATGGACAACCTTCCAAAGGGAAATGAAGCCAAGGATAACCCTCCAGGCATTCGAAGAAAACTGAGAGGGGGAAAGTCTTAGATGAGACAGAATGGCTCGGATCATAGGGTGAATAGGCAGGCAGAAGTCGACCTTAAACATCTGCTCATAGACACATACTTCACCCTCTCGACCATAAAAATGTCTCTCATCCTTAAGAGGGTTTTCTCATGGAGATAGAAGAATCTATGACGTAGAGATGTCTCCAAACCAAGAGGTCGGCTTCAGTTATGATGCTTTTATATTCTTTATCGACAGACATGTCAAGTTCACTCTCCTCACCATTATCTTCTGGTGCCTCGGCCTGAGGATTGGTCGGTTACCACTAGGAAATCTTTATGCAAACTCGTCCCCAATTGCAGCCGAGAGACGAATTGCGTTAATTGGAGGAGGGATCGATACACTAGGCTTAAATATCATAACAGAGTGAGTCGATGTCTCGTCCTCTTGGGAAGACGAGACACTAGAGGAAGCCTCTTCCATATCAAACCCTTTAGCTTGGGATGTAGAATATTGCATGGCTTCCTCGTATGAATCTACACTCTCAGCTAGTAGAGAGGTAGATATAGGGTCATCGACTGATGAGGTCAGCTCGGACATGGGGTCATGAGGCTCAGTAACTTAGGGGTATATGATAGCTAGGGGAGTTGGATAAATAGGACGAATCGGGAAAGCCTTGGCTTGAGGAATCTCGGCTTCCTCAACCTCTACTCTCCTGATTTGTTCAAAACACTTTTCTCTTAGGCAAAACTCCTCGGCTAGCTTATACAACCGCCTTAAGATCAACATGAAGAGAATCAACTTGTGTGAAAACTGAAAAAGGAGAAAATAACTTGCAACTTTGACTCCAATCGACTAAAGATGAAAGGAAGAAAGGTGATTAGTTCTAATGAAGAACACCAAGAACACATCTTTGCAGCTGGCCGTATAAGATGACTGGAGGTCACCGAAAAGGGCCAATAATGGCACATAAACTCTTAAAACTTTCTAATTAAATCCCAACCACCGCTGGTTACCTAAAATAGCCACACGAGTGGAGGATATAGGCCCTAATCCACCAAATACACTTGTCAGAAAACCAATAACCCTCGCCGAAAAAAGTAATTAATTGACTCTACTTAGAACAGTGAAAAGAAACACAGGATAGGTAGAAAGGGGTTACCTGAGAGGGGTGGCAACCGAAAATAACCTAAAGACGGTTGGAAGATGCTTGAAAATGGAAGAAGAAGGCGGTAGAAGGAAGTTTTGGAAACTAAAGAGAGAGAAAGAAATAGCAGGAGTTTTTGGGTAAAGAGGATAGGAAGAATATTTTGAGGTTTAAATATCAGGAAATGAGTATGGACGTTTCCCCAACATACTTCATCATTTGAGGCGCGATATCCAAAGCACTCAGTCGTCGAACCAGTCTAGGGACAAACGTTGCCCAACCAGAACAATGACATGTGTCACCCCTTTATCCATCAATTTACATCCAATCAACAAGTCATAGACGTCGCATCAAAGTCCTCATCAACTCATATGCCTCAGCCTCCTACTCACGCAGAAGACTAAGGGCTGGGGGTTATTGATATGACCAAGTGTAACCTCGTCTTAGGACGAGGGACGTAAGGTCTCGCATCCGAGCTTTATAAGGACCTCACATAGGTAATTTCCAAGACTCATCCAGACTGGTATCGGTCTGATCATCTACAACCTCGGCCATCCAATAGGTCGAGACCCCAGAGGGGTATTTCGTCAATAAGGACATCTCTCGTCCCTTTTACCAGCCGACACCAAGGAATGACTAGTATAACCCGCCTCGTCCTGCTGCCTTCGGTCGAGACCACACTTGTCACTTATCAGCATAAAGTCATTCACTACATCAGCAACCTCGTACTCAATCGGGCCGAGACCTTTGCAAACGACGTCTACAGTACGAGCTGTAGAAGGTTTCAAAGTGGCGTGTCCCATGTGGATAATTCTGTTACAACCATATTATCCCCTCACGTGAGGGAATATGGCATCATAATTAGTTACATGTGCTATGGACAGTTTTCAAAATCCTATTGGAAGCCTTCATCATCACATGCCTACTGCATGCTTAGGGGGTGCATTACACCCCCTAAGCACTATAAATACTTGTCTTCAACCTCATGTAAAGGGATCACATATTAGAAACCTTATGGAAACTTTGTCAAATTGACTGTAAGAGAGATAAAGCTTAAGTATATGTATCCATGGCCATTAGAGCCGATATTTAGTGGATTTCACACACTCAGACTGTGGATATAGGCCATTCAAAGGCTGGACCACTTATATCTGGTGTCTTCTTCTTCTTTGCCTAATCTCTTCTTACTATTGTATTACTTATTTTCTACCATTGTTATACATGTTTGAGCTCACTATTACTCTAACCTGGTGGTGTCATTTTTGGTATCATCAGAGCTTGTCACTAGTCTTGGATTGAACCGCACAAACTAGTCGGGAGTTAGAGTTATTCCCCGGACGAGGCCATGTCAAGATCTATTAGTTTAAGTAAACAAAAAATATTTTTTGTCCTTCTAAATAGTTTTTGTGACTGGTCCCGAATTTTAGAAATAGTGTCTTTAAAGAAATCACATGTTTGAGGTTCTTCGAGGTTGAATTGGGTTATGATATTCAACGTGCTTAGTGTGGACTCAATCACAAAACATTATGGCAATGCCTAAGTCTATGAGGTACCCCAAGGAGAAGATATATACATTCAAATATTGTTTGATTTCACAAGGATCATGGTCACTAGGGTCGGCTTTGGCTATAGGCAAAGCAAGCGGTCACCTAAGGCCCCTGATTAATCGGGGCCCCAAAAAATAAAAATAAAAATTAGGTATAAAAAAAAATATATGTATAAAAAAATTTGGTATAAAAACAATTTTGATATTAAAAAATTAGTTACGAAAAAAAGTTATTATTACCACTTAAAGAGGTCCCCCAAAAAAATAAAACTTGTTCCAGTTAAAATACATTACAGAAGCAAAAGGTGCCAAAATAAAAAGTCTAGAGAAAAATTTATAGTTATAGGTTCAACCAAATAAGTCCAAACTCACTCAATCTAACACTCAGCATACACAACCCACTCACCCACCCACCCACACTTCTTAAACTAATGGCTCTCTCTCCTCTCTTTATTTTCTCATCTCATTGCAAAGCACACTCATCTCACCTCATCATTCTTTCTTCTCTTCTCTCTCTCTCTCCTCACACAAAAAAAAAACACCCGTTTGAAATTTTGGCACCCATCCATGTTCCTCCACCCTCTCCATTTTCGAAAATAACTCTCCCTTTTTTTAAATACCCCCACCCATAAAAACACGTGTTAAAAAATCTTTGGTTTTAAAATATAGGACTTCAATTTTTCAACCCCCCCAAAACTTAGGGTTTTAAAATCTACAGTTTCAAACTTTCAATTTCAGAAAGTTAGGGTAAAAGAGAAAGACGAAGATAAATATTAACACGAATAATTGCGGTAGCGCAAGTTCTTTATACAAATAAATCGGTCTTCCGTGATACTAATGAAAAGATTTATGAAAAGAATAATAGGATTTATTTAAGTTTCATTGAAAAAAATACCGCATTTGATACTTTAATGAACAAATATATTCATCATATTATAGATAAAGAAATTAATTATCACTATCTAGGTCACAACATTAAAAATGAGTTAATGCTCTTATTAACAGATGAGATAAAAAAAAAAAGCAATAGTTCAAATAATTAAAACTCAAAATATTTTTCAATTATTCTTGATTATACACCAGATGTAAGTAAAGAACGACAAATGTCATCATAATATGTTGTGTTATTACTTTGAAAAATTCAATAAAGATAAAAGAATTTTATTTAGGATTTCTAAAGGTGGATAATATATTCGGTGAAGGGCTTTTTAATCAAAATCTGTTATGAATTTTATTTAGGATTTTTGGTCATGTACAAGACTTATAGAATGCATTTTTATCTTCCGCAAAATGGTGGCAAGTTTTAAAGATTTTATTGAAAATGGTTCACACTTAAACCATTATCTCGAACATGCTGAAAAAGTCACGTTGAAAGTATAAAAGAAATTAGATTCCAAATGTCACAAATTAAAGATGCATTGATTGACTAAGTGAATAGTCCCCAATGTGAGGGAAGCACAAAAAGTCTTTGTGATAGCTTGCTAACTAATGTTTTTGGTAATTTTAATTTTATTTTTAGTATGGTTATTTGGTACAATATATTGAATATGGTCAATAAAGTTAACAATCGTTTGCAAACATATGACATGAATATTGATGTTACATTGAATCTTTTAAAAGGTTCTTATTTTGAAACTGAAAGAGAAAAGGGATTTGAATCCACCAATATTATGGCTATAGATATTGCTAAAGAAATGAAAATTGAACCCATATTTCATAAAAAAACATAATATCTATAGGAAAAAGATATTTTGATGAGAATTCTAGTGACGAGATTAGATAAGCATCGGCAAAATCATTTAGAGTCAATTACTTATTACGTGTAACAGATCAATCGCTTATATTACGTAGAACTAGATTTGAACAATTTAAAAAATATGAGGATACTTTTGGATTTTTGTTTGATTTTAAAAAGTTGAAAACTTTAGATGATGATAGTTTAAATAGTTATTATATCAAGATTGAATATTATTTAACACATGACAATAGTTGTAATATTGATGGAAATCAATTCTTTTGTGAATTGAAAATTTTGAAAACATCTTTACCTTAAAAAAAATCGATTGAGGTGTTAGACTACATTAAAAGAATGAATTCTATTTTCTAAAATTCTTGGATTACCTATAGAATAATTTTGACAATACCCGAAGAATCTATAATGTTTATGGCACATCAAATCTCAACCCAACCTGGATGGAGTTCTATCAATATCGAGTTCAAGAAATAATGAATTGTAAGAGACAACATATGTCATTTTCATATGGTTACTCATCATCTGGAAGCTTTCAACGTTAGCATCTATTTTTAGTGTTTGAATATTTGTATCGAATGTTAATTATCCTTTAATTCGAAATTTAAGAGTACTCTTTCATTCGATACAAATATTAAGCTTTCAATGTTAAGCTTTCAACGTTAGCATATATAATAATAAAAAATATGTTTTTTTTTCCTCCCAAGTTTTATTTAATAAAAAATAGTTTTTTCTTTTCTTTTTACTTCCCGTTTTTTATTTATTAAAAAAGTAACAAACTATATATAAAAAAAGTTTTTTACCCCAAAACTATTTATTAAAAACAGTTTTTACATTAAAACAGTTTTTAATTTTTACATTAAAACAATTTTTATATTAAAATAGTTTTTACATTAAAACAATTTTTAATTTTTTACATTAAAACAATTTTTACATTAAAACAGTTTTTACGAAAAAAAACAGTTTTTACATTAAAACAATTTTTATATTAAAATAGTTTTCACATCAAAACAATTTTTAATTTTTTACATTAAAAGAGTTTTTACATTAAAACAAATTTTTACATTAAAACGTTTTTTACGAAAAAATAGCTTTTACATTAAAACGATTTTTTAAAATATTTAAAACAATTTTTAAATTTTTTTAATTATTTAAAACAGTTTTTAAATTGTTTTTTAAATATTAAAAGCGTTTAAGAAGTTAGCAAATTTGTTGGCAAATATTACTCACCCATATAGCAAAGGAAAATTTGCCAACATGTTATGTATATGAGGTGTTGTACATTGGCAAATAGCTTGTAAGCAAATTTTGCTATCAAATATACCAAATTGTAGGCGAATGTCATATTTATCAACTTATTTGCCATTTGTCATGGCAAATAATGCTATCAAACGGACCCATAGTACATAATATATACATGTGAGCGCCGTAAAATCGTACATCGTAAGTCCTAACTCACTCGAGGGGAATTGAAATGTGTGGGTCACTAACGACCAACGCTCAATGGTAGTTTAAAAAATGGTTATATTGAAGTTACCCAAATGTAAGCAAAATAGAGGAGACCATGCTATCGTATCAAAGATTAACTCCATTGATTTTGCATATTTCTATGTATACTTCGTTCAATTCTTTTAGATTTTCATGCGCATTTAACTTGTGTTCCCTCGTTTCTTAATTGCACCACATCGTTTTTTGGTCTGAAGACTTTAGTGAATTTTTTGTAACCTACGAGAGGTAGAGAAGGAATAGAACTCTCGACATTTGGTATTGGCCTCGCGCTCTTATTTTTGTACGAGCGTCGAATCCTACTAAATATTATGTCAAATAAATTAATGGAAAGGGAGAATCAATATCACGAAATTATATATTCTGAAACAAAATGGATAAATTGAAGTACTACCGAAAACACACACACATACATACATATATATAGTCTACAAGTGGTGACCCATGCGATGCACGGCGGGTGTAACGCGTTCGGGATTATTTTATTTAAATATGTAAATTAATATATAATTATTATCGTTATTTCAGAAGAAGATCGAACCATAGCCACGATCATGTAAATATAAGTAATGTGGTGAGTAAAGAGTACGACTAAAAATGAGTAAGAGGAAATAAATGGTAAGAACCATAATATCGTAGAACGAACCATAGTCAGAAAATCCAAGTTAGAAAAAAAAATACATTACAAAGTGAATTTTAAAATGAAGTATTAGCTAAAACTGTCGGGAACTACTTTTTGCAGAAATGAAAGCGATATTCATTTTCTTTGAGCCACTCCAAATATGGATTATCTGCATACTCGTAGTGGGTAAATCCATATTTCCTGAACATAGCCTTCCGAAATTCTCATGTCTTGATGTAAATGCATTTCTTGAGTTGCGGGATGAAAACTGCAATCTGGTATGTCATCGTTAGTGGAGCAGACATTAGTATATTTTAATGAGAAGTAAATATTAATGCACCATATGGCATTACAGATGTTGTAAAATGTGTGCAATTCATACCTCATTCTTCGTGATGGGGAGTTTATCAGTCTATTTTGTAGATTTGGGAATCAAGAAAATAAGTTAGATTTTTCACATTAATGAAATCTAATGGTAAATAAAATATTGCTTCAATATTATTTCACCACACACCTTAGCGGATCGTATATTAACCTTCACCCGTTGATTTTGTAGGAAATGAATGTACAATCAAATTTGAAGTCATTTTTTTACACCCCGCGTATAGAAAAAAGAAGATATGAAAAAACGTAGATAAAAACATTGGTAAGACATTAATTATTTTTAAGAATAATTAATTGATTTTTCAAAATCAAAATTCTAATAAATTTTGATTTCAAGTTCGGAGCATCGTGGGAGATGATATATTACACGGTCATGTTCGGAATCAATGGAGATTAAAGGATAAATAGTATCTGTGATGGCGGAGGTTAACAGACCCGTTGATTTTAAAAAAAATGATCTTATAACTTTGTTTTTTGTCTATTTCATTATTTTTTATAGTAAATCGTATTTTTTATTAACAATGAAGAGAGAGCAATAATTTCCATAGAAAGGACGCCCATTACACAGGCTACACACACGGGGAAATGAGTTGTTTTGCATCAATATATATATATACATATATACATATATATATATATACATATATATATATATATATATACATATATATAATTTCCTATGCAATATAAACTTCAGTTATACATAGGGGTGATAATTTTAGAAACGACACGGAAAGACACGAAGTCGTTTCGTGTCGTGTTCGTGTCTGAACTATGAGTCGGGTCGTGTCGTGTTATCGTGTTGTTTAGGGATGAAATTTAAGAAATTCTGGTATTCGTGTCGTGCTGTGTTGTTTTTTTATTCGGGGCATGTTCGTGTCAACTTAAAAAAAACACGAATTCGTGTCGTGTTCGTGTCCAGAAAAGCCTTGTTGTATCATGTCGTCCCGAAACACGATCCGTTGACCCAAATTGTCACCCCTAGTTATACATCATCAATATATATACTAACATCTCTTACTACACTCTAGGAAATGGGTCTAAGAAATATATGTAAAAAGAAGAAGACGCACGACAGGTGCAACGCTTTCTGACTTATTTTTATTTAAATATGTAAACTAATATATAATTATTAATATACAATGAATTTCAACAAAAAAAAAAAAGAATTTCAGCAGTAGTAAGTTATTTATAGCAAATAAAAATTATTTATTGTAATAATAAAATATAAATGATTTTCCGCTATATAAAATTATTTATAGCATAAAGAAATAATTTCCATCAAATAAAATATGATTTTTAGCAAACACAAAATAATTTTAAAAAAATCCCAAAAAAATAGATAAATATGATTTGCAACAAAAAAAATGATTTTCAGGAATAATAAACTATTTCCATCAATTGAAAATTATTTCCAAGATTTTAAAAAATTTATTTTAAGAAATATATAATTATTTTCAGCATATAGAAATGATGTTCAGCAATTAAAAAATGATTTTCAAATAAAAATTATTTATAGTAATAATAAAATATAAAGGATTTTCACCTATATAAAATTATTTATAGCATAAAGAAATAATTTCCATCAAATAAAATATGATTTTTAGCAAACACAAAATAATTTTAAAAAAATCCCAAAAAATATATATAAAAATTATTTGCAACAAAAAAATGATTTTCAGGAGTTATAAACTATTTCCATCAATTGAAAATTATTTCCAAGATTTAAAAAAATTGATTTTAAGAAATATATAATTATTTTCAGCATATAGAAATAATGTTCAGCAATTAAAAAATGATTTTCAAATGTAATAAATTATTTCCAGCAAAAAATGATTTCAAGCAATTAAATGTACTGATATTTTTTTATATAAACCAATATATATATATATATATATATATATATATATATATATATATATAAAACATTTTTTTATATAGAAACTGTTTATACATATTAAAAAAATTTGTTAAAAATTGTTTATATATAAAAACCGTTTTAACTGTTTTTTCATATATGAAAAGTTTTTATATATATAAACGTTAAAGAATATTTTAAATGTATTTTTATATAAAAAAAATCTGCATTTTTTTCATTTTTTATAAAACAGTTGTTAAAAATAACATTTTTAAAATAGTTAATTATATGCTTTAATAAGAGTTATGAAAAAAAAGTGTTTTAAAAAAATTGTTTTTGAAGTATTTTAAAAATAACATTTTATAACACTTAATTATATTTAAATGTATTTTAAATACACGTTAAAACATTTTTTTAAATAACATATTTATAATTCTACTTTTTTTATTCGAGTTAAACACGTGTTAAATAAAGTTTTTTTATTCCAGTTTTTTTCATTAAAAAAATATTTTAACTAAAAAAAATTTAAATAATGGTTTTTAAAGTCTTTTTTATAAATGGTAATAAAGTATAATTTATCTTAAGAAACCATTACAACATTCAGTTGTCTTGAAGAAAAAGTTTCCACAAACTCAATCCAAAATTCTATTATCTTAGCACCTACCAAATACATCCAATGCAACTCAAATTAAAAGAATACATGTAAAGGGGACGCATGATACATGAAGTAATAAATGGTCCCCGTTATATATCTACTACATAACATATATATAACAGATGTGTTATATCACATATATAACTGAGAGAGAAGAGAAAGGTATCACCTTTAAATACATTTACATAAAGGATAGAAGTAGCAACAGTATTGGATAGGCTTTTCGCAATAAATCTTTTCTAATTCACCATAATACCCTGGAGCATTTCTTCATGGAGGGTCTCAATTCTCTTGAAGGTGATAGGCACTGTCAAGCCAGTTTAAAGACTTTTTCCAACACCGGATATATTATAAGATATCCTACTACATACATATATATCTTATAATATATATATATATATATATATATATATAACACTTAACAACACACTAACACAGAACACCCAAACAGTGGACGTAGAGTGAAAGCCATACGTGTGATTCAAAAAACACTAAACATCCATATATGATTAAAAAAAGTTGTTGTAGGAAAACATATAAAAAACTATTGATGAGAAGCATCTGCATGCATACCTGTTTAAAGGACGTTGTTTTCCTATCTGGGAGGACCTCGTATCTTAGGTTGGAGGTGGTGGGTAGATATGTGTAGAAAGGAGAGAGAGAGAGAGAGAGAGAGAGAGACCGCTTAGGGGCTGCAAATTTGAGAGATGAAATAGAGGGGAGTTGATATTCAAGTTGGCTTCCTAATTGAACGTGTATGGTGAGTGGAAGAAGTGGGTAATGAGGTAACTGCCTAATTTTTGAATGTGTTGTACCCGGCACATAGCAGATGCAGCCACGTATATAATTTTTTTTTTTAAAAACTCAAAAATCTGAGAATTTAGGATTCACCTTTTGGAGTCTTTTCAATGCTCCTACTACATACGTATATATTATAAGATATCTTCGATGGGTGACAAAAAAGAACCATTTTTTAAATGCAAAATACATATATTTATTATGGATTTTAAACATATAAGCGTGCCCATAAAAAAATCAACTCAAAATGGATTGTTTTGGTATTTTAAAGAAACGGGTCAAATATGTGTCAAATTTTAACACTTACACTCACACATATTTGGCTCATTTTTTTCAAATATCAAAACAATTCATTTTTAACTAAATTTTTTTACGGGGGACACTGAAATGTTTAAAACCCATAAAAAATAAAAAGTATTTTTTTGCCTTTAAAAAAGAGGTCTGCTCAAGGCACCCATTTTGGGTGACCCGTCGAAGATCTTCTCTCTCTCTCTCTCTCTAGAGAGAGAGAGAGTCTCACTCCTGTGGGGGATTAGTATGCTGACTCATTATGCTGGATTTTAAAAAATCCAAAATATGCTTTTATTTTTATTTTTTGTGTGGTGTTTAAATATTTCAGGGAACTTGTAAAAAAACACCATACAAGTGTTTTAAGGTGCTTAAAAACTCTCAAATATGGACACATTTTTTAAAATAATAAAAAGAATCATTTTGAGCTGATTTTTTTATAAGTCCCTTGAAATGTTTAAACCTCACAAAAAAAATATGTTTCGTGATTTTTTTTAAATCCTGCATAGGAGTCCCACATAGCTAGTCCCACACTTGATGAGTGGAGAAAAACCATCATAATACCTTTGTATAAAAATAAAGGAAATACACAAAACTGCGGTAATTATTGAGGAATCAAACTGATGAATCACACTATAAAATTATGAGAAAATGTTATAGAACAAAGATTAAGAAATGAATCGACTATTTCGGACAATCAATTTGGATTTATGTCAGATCGATCCACCACGGAAGCTATTTACTTATTAAGACAGTTAATGGATAAATGTAAAAGTAAGAATAAAAATTAATATATGGTCTTTATAAACTTAGAAAATACTTATGATAGAGTACCTAGGGGTATAATTGGGTGGACTTTACGGATGAAAAGAATCCCTATGAGTTATATTAAAGTTATTGAAGATATGTATGATAACACAAAGACTAAAATAAGGACTATATGTGGAGAAAATAATGACTTTACGATTAAAGTAGGTTTATTTCAAGGATCAGCCGTAAGTCCTTATTTATTTATTGTAATTTTGGATGAGATTACTAAGGACATACAAGAAGATGTCTCATGGTGTATGTTGTTTGCGGATGATATAGTTTTAATAGACACTTCAAATGAGGGATTAGTGATGAGAGTAGATACTTTGAGAAAATACTTAGTCTAATAGACTCAAAATCAATAGAAATAAAACAAAATTTATGTAATGTAAATATAATAATAAGGCTTCGAGAAATGTAATGTTAAAAATTGAAGAAAACGTGATAAACCAAACTAATAAATTTCATTATTTGGGTCAATATTACAAAATAAAGCGGATGTTACGAGTAGAATATCAACTGGTTGGATGAATTGGATACAAGCGAGTGAGGTGTTATGCGATAAGAGGATAACTGATAAATTAAAAGAAAAATTTTATAGAACAGTTGTTAGGCCAGCGACCATATATAGAGAGGGGTGTTGGGTGTTAAAGAAAAAAACATTAACAAAGTCTCCATATTTATGAGATGAGGATGCTCCGGTGGATGATAGAAATTACTAGAAAGGATAAAATTAAACCAATACGCAAGACAAAAGTTAGGAGTAGCTCCCATTAGTAGTAAATTAAGAGAAGGTAGACTTACGTGGTACGGACATGTGTTGCATAGACCAGTAAATGCCCCTATAATAAGAGGAAGATTGTTGAAAATAGAGGGTAAAAGAAAAAGAGGTCGCCCTAAACTATCGTGGGAGTAAATTATTAGAAGAGATCGCAATGAATTAAACTTGAATAATAATATTGCATATAATAGATTAGAATGGAAAATGAGAATCCTTGTGGCCGACCACATATGATGAGATTAAGGCAAGGATGATATATATATATATATATATATATATATATATATATATATATATATATATATATATATATATATATATATAGCATCTTTTTTGGATGGCCAGATCAAGTAGGATTAGATCAAAATTGGATGGAAATTTTTTTACAAAAGACAGTTCATTTTTTGACTCATTCTCCAGGTCAAGTGACTGTTGCGGCTTATATTTGTTTGTTAACTTGGTCTTACATGAGTTTCATCTCCAAATTCCTCTAAAAAAATCTATTTAATTTTGTTTACCGCTTGTAAGAGTCCGCCCTACTCAAGTAAAAGCCCTACTTAAGTCAGTCTATATTGGATCGTTCAAGAGTTCGTAATTTTTCATAGTTTGGAAGTTTTTCTTTCATTCACCTCAAATCATTAGCGCTTGTAAGAGCCACCCTGGAAAGACCTTTTCTCCTAATTGTTTATAAATACACGCAGGCTCTTGTAAGGTCCTTAAATACGCTGTTATTTATTTAAAACAACAAAAATAATTATATTGAGCTAACTTATTTTTTGTGGAATTTAAACATTCCAGGAAACCCACAAAAAAATTATAAGCAAAAAATCCATTGTTTTTCTATTTTAAAAAATCAGTCAATTTATTTTAGTTTTTAAGGTGCTAAAAATTAACATATATTTGATTGATTTAAAAAAAATATCTTTTAAATAAAAAAAAGTGTTATGAAAAAAAGGTTGTGTGCATTGAGAGATACTGTATCATAAAAACTTTTATCTCAGCAAAATTTCATGTTATAGAAAACCTTTTACATAGATTCACGTCATGTATGTTTTAACACAAATTATTCAAATGACACTATATTTTAAGAGTATTTAATTTTAAACTTCGTAGAAAAAATCAATGTCAATTTTGAAATTTTAAAATTCTAGAATTACCTACACTTGAGATATATCCACATATTTTAATTTTCGTACTAAACACACGCATACACAATATATATCAAGGTTCTAAAACGCGCAAGGCGTGGTCAAGGCATAGAGGTCAAGCCTCAAGCCTTAGGAATCTAAGCGTAAAATGGCATTTTTCTTTTTTTTATTATTTTAATTATTCTAAGGCTAATATAGTAATAAAATAATAGATACTTTGAATTTTGAAAATATATCCGTATGTTTGGTAGCCATCTTTCTCATATTTATGCTCCATAATCAATATATAAAATGTATTTTGATTGTTTTGGACAAAATATTGGTCCGATTGGTAAAAAAAACTCTTTAAACAGCGATATCATTTCACTAAGGCATCTTTGTTTAAAAAAAACAAGTGCGCCTTAAACCTTTTACCAAGAATAAGGCGTATGGGATGCGTTTTCCTTAAGCCTTAAGTCTAGACGAGCCTTTTAGAACACACACACACACACATATATATATATATACTAGCGGATGCCCGTGCCGAGGGCACGGCAATAAATTTGCTCTCGTGATAAAACCCAACCAATAATAACCCGCCTTTTAAAAAAAATACTTTTAAAAAACTTTAAAAAAAATTAAAAATATAAAAAAAATATTTAAAAAAATTATATTTTTTAAAAAATATTTTAATAAAAAGAATAATAAAATAATAATGTATGTATGTATGCATGCATACATGTATGTGTATGCATGCAAGCATGCAACACATAAAATGCTATGCATGTTTATCATGCATGAGTTACTATTCATAACACCATTGTCCCATATTATATAGATATATATAGACACACACACACACACACATATACATACATCAAGATATTATACTTTAAAAGTTTTATATATAATTAGGGAATTGGTTAGTATTTTAGGTCATCTCCAATGGCCACGTCTAACAAATAGAGAAATAAAAAATTATCAAAAAAAAAATTCTAGTGTGATTTCATTCTCTATCCATTAATTACGTGATGAGGTCAAGATATAAAAATTCTAAAAACAATTTCTACATTTAGAAATTTTTATGGAGATTTCTATGACAGTCACTAAAATGATCCACACATTATCTAGAGATATTCTATTAGTGACACATAAGCTAAATCCGTTTGGAAGAAACACCATTAGCGATACTTGTTTTCATTTTTTTCTATTATTATAAAAAATGTCCACTCATTTAGAAATTATCTAAAAATAAATCGACACATAAAATTCAAAGTGTTTTAAAACAACTACTATTGAAGATAAATTTATACACTTGTTTTTGCTATGTTTTACTGACCCGAATTTCACGTGGAGAGTTTTGACGAAACAACGGCAAATCATTTTTTAAAATACTATTTGCGTATCGCTATAAATTGAAATAGTGAAAACCCAACATATTGTGAAGATTTAGCTTAAAAAATTGACTACAATGAAAACGGTAGTGGATCCAGGCAGAAATTTTGTCGATTTATGGATTGACATCCGTAACCAATGTAAGCCTAAGTTCGTTGTAGTTAACGGGCTCAAATTTACGTAAATTTGTTTTTGTGAAGATTACTTTGGGCATTTATCCTTTGTGGCTCCCTTTTATAAATAACCTATTTTAGGTCATTAAACCTAAGTTAGCGAGCATCTATTTCATTGTTAATTACTCTTGCATATACATTGAGAGAGATAGTAACCCTTGTCAATTTGATTAAAGAAAGAAAATAATCATTTTCAGTGAACGTGGACAAATTAGTAAACTATATAGAACTTCTCATATGCCTCATATGCTTTGTCGATGTGTAATTTCTCTTTTACTTTCAATACTTTGCATTTGAATTGTATTTCTCTTGACTATCTCTTAAGTTTCGTCATTCTTGAATCTCAGTGTGCATAAATCAACCTATTGAATGAGTATCCCCACTACGCATATGGCGATTCAATTTTCCTACTATAACTGAAATTTTGACATGATATGATATGGTTAGGTTGGGATGTTACACTAAACAAAATGGAATAATAGATAAAATCCATGGACGTGACCCAAAAAATTAAAAATACAATTCACTTGTTTGCTTTCTAACGTTATGCCTTTCTAAAAGGAGAAAAATAATAATAAAAAAAAGTGAAAACTAAAATTCAACTGCGAGCTATGAGAATAAAACTCGACGTGATATTTCATGCCGAGCACTACTATAATTTCCACATCGCCGGAAAGATGCTAATATTTTTTTGGTGAAAGTCTCCAACTCTCTCATTTCGTCTAAATAAATTTGTCGATCTCTGCACTTCATGCTGCAAAAACCTTGATCACCCCTGAACATATCCAAGGGCGGATCCAGGGGTGGGCCCACCAGGGCTGTAGCCCACCCCTCCCAAATTGGAAAAAAAAAATCTGTAGGGTTGAAAGTTGCTAATTTTTACTCCAACTGCATTGTAGTCTAACAAATAATGTTGCTTTAGATTTTTCAAAGCACATGGTGGTCACGTTCACTTATGTGCTACCATTGCAAGGCTTTTCATCTTCATTTTGCCCCATCCTCACGTACCTGTGACAAGTGAGGTACTGCACATGT
Source organism: Sambucus nigra (assembly GCA_949130495.1). Lineage (NCBI taxonomy): Eukaryota > Viridiplantae > Streptophyta > Magnoliopsida > Dipsacales > Adoxaceae > Sambucus > Sambucus nigra. The sequence goes on along the minus strand of OX422210.1, from coordinate 42,821,474 downwards.
TTCATAGCTTCTAAAGTGAAGCCTATTTTTGGCTTTTGCAAATTATAATTGACATTGTTATGCATTTCAAAACATCTCCTAACACCTCGTCAAAATGTTTTAAATGCTTAGATCCATTCAAATGTATAAATATTTAATGCACTTATGAAACTCATATTATTATTATTCTCAATTATGAGCATTTTTTAAAAGTCCTCTACAGCAAAACCTTGGGATGGAAAGCAGAAAATAAATGGACAAAATGTCAGTAAAACGATTTGGACAATTTTTTCTTGAGACGCTCTTAGAGAGTAATATAAAACTTCGTTTTATAGTATCTGTTGCTGAAATAATTAATACCAATGGTAAGAGAAGATTCTAAGATACAACTAATAAGGGAAAGATACTCATGGAGAGCCCTATTCTTTAGTATATTAAGCCTTCAAACATGTCTAAGAGAGAAACAATAATCTTTATCAACAACAGTGCCGTTACTAATTTTAGCCCACTCCTTCGAGGAATCCTAGCTCCGTCCTTGAACATATCAACAAAAAAAATTCATTAACACACTTGTAATTAATAACCACTAAAGCATTTTATTTAAGCTTTGATCTAGCTTGGTAAGATTTCTATTATATTTCCCAAAATAGTTTTATTTACTCCATAGTAAATTATTAAGTATGATAAATTATAACAGTTTTTAAACTTAGGTACCTCTTAATACCTTTATTTATATTAGGGTATATATTAAAAAATTGATGAGATTTTAAGAGTGGTTTAAAATTACAACACAATCCCATTTTGTTAAGTTGTCATCTAATCTATTAGTCCAACCCACTAATATATTTGACCAACCAATAAACTCATTAACCTAACAATTGAACTAATAGAGTAGTTTGAAGAAAAAAATTAACTAAAAGAAATAAACAGTAATTACTAGATTAATGAGGTAAAAAAATTTAGTATATTTTAACTTAACAAGATGGGTTTATTATAAAACTAATCATAAAACGGGAGGATAAATTTACAACCACCTCTTTCAAACACCGACGAAACATTTCGTCACTAAATAAAACTTTTTTACTGAATAAAATTTTAATTTTTTTCTGAATGCCACTTTTAGTGACAATAATTTATATGTACTAAACTGGTGACTTGAACTGCAAAAAAGTACTGTAGTAAATATTATTAAAGGGTCAAACACCCAAAAGTCCCTCAAATATTTTTTAATATGCATTTAGTCTAAGTATTTTATTTTGTACCTTTAACTAATATTCTCTTGTTTTTAAAGGCACCCGCCAGCGGTACAGTGAATGACTTTTTGGAGCAAAATAAAAAGGCTTGAATTAAACGTGTATTAAAAAATATTCGAGAGACTATTTAGTATAATCCCCAATATTAAATGGGTTATCTACATTCAATGTAAGCCATTATCAAAGTATCTAAGTAACAAAAAAAAAAATAATCCAAATTATTGGCGCAATGAAAAAGGAAAAATGGCACAAGAATTTGTTAATTACCTATACATGAAGATATCTTTATCTGGGCTTAAATTCTTGTTGCACAAATGACATGATTTGAGAAAACAAGAATATTCATGAGAGATAAGTCTCCTATTGCCTTGTAAGAAGGGTTTTCTCCACTTCCAAGTAGATTTAGCGACGATATTATTGGAATTTTCTTGCGAAATCTGTATAAGAATCCTCAACCCAACAACCATGTTAGATTTTTTCTTCATCTCATGACCCAACTCATCCATGTTGTGTGCGTTAGAGAGAGACAGATGAGTTTTTTGTGAATCGAAAGAGTGGTAGATATTTAAAGGCAAAAATGTACACAAATAGTAGTAACCACTAACCATATGCATTAATTTAGTAGATGAGTGGAAAAAAGAATAGCCGTGTTTTTTAGGCTAAAGTGCAAGATTATCAACTTTTATCTTTTTTATAAATAACTCCTTGAGTGTTTAACTGACCCTAACTATGTTTTTGGTTGTAAATAATTCGGTGGCGCATTAATACCAAGGTTTTAAATTTCGGTTTGGCCATACGTAACGGAAGCGGTATCGGCATAACGTTATTGGGAGTATCGGAGGCTTGTCAACTGCTGATTTGTCAATAAACCTGTAACGGAGATACATAACCATTTCGGTAGGTTGAAAACCCGTTACGAATCGGCGATACGTAACAATATGAACCGATTTTTAAAATCGTGATTAATACATAAAGCCTCACAAGGAAAAATTAGAGCATTGCAAAATAATATACAAGATTTTGAAGCATCTTCACTCATTGTCAATTGATTTTTAATTGAATGTTCTGATATTAACATCATATAACAGCGGGTTATTCACGGTCCAATTACTAGTTCGAGGAGAGGGGAAATTTCAAGGGTAATAAATCCTCTCTGAACGACATAAAAAATGATGTTATGATGTTTTAAAGTCATAAAAAAAAATTCCCTTGGACAAACTATTGAAAGGCATAAAAAATGATGACTTCTGAAGCCATCAAATTTTTTTTCTTTTTTTGTGATATAGTTCAGCCATGCTCAATTACCCATGTTTACTTGTTATTTTGTTTTGCGTTTTTTTACTTTTTTTCATTAAAATAAAAAAGACAACGAAAGGTCCAAAACATGTTCCAGCGTCTTCTTTGTGGGCCAATTAGCTTTTATGTTTGTGGGACATCAACAAGAAAGTGCTTTGTTTGGATATGAAAAACGTGAAGAATGTGTAGCTGGGGAATTTGTTAAGTAAAGTCTTAGGCCATTTGTGGCCAAGCAAAGATAAGTTGTCGGCCGTTACAGTGGCAGTGACGGATTCAGAAATTTTATTTAGGTGGAGTGGATATTTTGAGTGGTGTTGAAGGTTCGGGAGCGAGAGCTTTTGAGACAAATTTTTTTAGAACTAATTCGAGTTTAATTTGAATTTTATACAAATTTTTAGAGTTACTTTTTTTCTAACAATTTTGTTACCCCCAATAAGTATATACCAAAATGAACAATAAGTTAATAAAATAAGTTAATTTTTAATATTATGTCTAAAAATACATTTGACATTTATTGTAACAAGTGTTCCATCTCAAACCTTATTTTTATTAAAAAAATATTTCTTATCTATCCACCAAAAAATTGGTTTCCATGTTTGCAATCAAACACACGCTAAGTTAATTTAAAATATGCCTAAAAATATATTTCACACTTACTTGGCATAAAAATGCAAAAAATGGTTCAACAAATCTCAAATAATAATAGTTCATCAAATCCCAAATTGCAGCAAAAATAATAGTTCACCCAATCTCAAATTTCAACGAAAAATAATGATTCAGCAGCAAATATATATATCAAATCTATAATCTCAAACATTGGCATAAAAATACACAAAGAACTCAATTTTAGGCAAGGTAGAGGGGAGTACCTTCTAAGGTCGGTGCCGGAGGGAAGCAGGGCGGAGGCAAGCGCCGCAGATGGTTGTGGTTTGTCATGGACTCACGGTGTCACTTGTGGACAGTGGGGGAGGGAGGAGGTTCGTGCATGAGAGAGAGAGGTTCTGTCGTTTTTAACAGGTAAGGTTTATAGGTTTGAAATATTGGTGAGAAATGATCGGTGAGATAGGTTAATGTTTCTTTAAAATAATTACAAAAATTACCCTCAAGTTTGTAAAATAAAAGGAGATTGCCTTTAAATTTAATATTTTACAAAATAACCATAATTTTTTTTTTAATTTGAACTCGGGCGGCTGCCCCAGTTTGGCCTATGGTCCGTCTGCCCCTAGTTGTCTGTCTGTTTTCCAATACTGACACCAATTAACTAATATAATAAGTATTATATATATGTTATCTTACGTGTCTTGCGTGAATTATCTTATAAAAATCTATCCTATTCACAATGATGAGTGTATATATATATGTGTGTGTGTGTGTGTGTGTGTGTGCGCTCTTATGCGAACTGTCCCGCATTTATTCAGTGTGGATCGGAGATATGTCGTCTGGTGGTGAGCCTAGAAATTATCGCATAAATTATAGGCACTCTCTCTCTCTCTTTTCTGTGCTCACCGACAGGTAACACATGTCTGATCCGCAATGTTAAAATGCGAGACAGTCCGCACAATAGCAAGACTGTATATATATATATATATATGTGTGTGTGTGTGTGTGTGTGTGTGTGTGTGTGTGTGTGTGCGTGTGTGATCCGCATAATAACAGGACTGTATATATCATGTGCACACTAAGTTTGCACACGTGCTGACGCATACCAAATTTTTTTAAATATTAAAAAAATAGTTAATTTTTTTATGTGATATTTAAACATTTCAACGGACCCGTATAAAGAAATCAGCTCAAAAAAACTTTTTTTGCTATTTTTAAAAAAGTTCAAACTTTCGCCGCTTTTACGCTACTAAAGTATCACACAAAACAAATCACCTCAAAAATATTTTTTTTTACTATTTTTAAAAAATGATATGCAAACTTAGTGGGCACATGAGTCTCTCTCTCTCTCTCTCTCTCTCTCTCTCTCTCTCTCTCTCTCTCTATATATATATATATATATATATGTGTGTGTGTGTGTGTGTGTGTGTGTGTGTGTGTGGCTACTATACATGCTACGTTGCATGATAAACTAAGTCAACATAATATAAGTAATGACTCACATGTTTCAAATATATGTGAACAAAAAAAATAATAAATAAAAATGAAAACCATTGAATTATAAATTTAAGTGAAAAAGTTTAACAGAACCTAGTTTAAGTGTGTGGGCAATGGTGGACCCAGAATTTGTAGTCAGAGAGTCTAAAGTTTCGAGTACTGCCGGAGTTTTGGGGGAGGGAGCCCCCTGAAACGATATTTTTTAGGACCATTTATAATTTTTACATCAAAATATATATTAATTGAGTGATAAATACTTATTCATGTTGTATTATAATAATTACTCATTCAAATTATATTTTCACGATAAAATATCATAAAACAAAAATTACAGCAAGTAAATATTATAAAATGTAGGAGAATCTCAACAATTAAATTATGGCTATTTAACTTCAACACTTTAAACTAATCTAACAATTTTTTCAAAATTACAATAAACATATTTAATCATTCAATCATTTAAACATGGAAAATTAAACTAACTTAATATTTTACAGTGGAACATTGAACTAAAAAATTCAACCAATTTAGTATTTTATAATGTTGACTTTCAAAGTTTAACCTAATCAATTAATAAAATTATCAAGAAAAAATTGAAATGAAAATATTGAGCTGAATATTGAACTGAAAATAATAAATAATAAAAAATAAATATCGAACTGAAAAAAATTATGTCATTAAAACTTTAAAAGTTACCTATGTTGTTGAGTGAAAGAGGTGATGTCCTTCCAGGGAGAGAGAGGGAGGTCCCCGGTAGGAATGTTATCGTCGGAGGGAGGGAAGGGATGGGGGGTCACCGATGACTTGGGTTGGGTAAAGAAAGGGCACCAATAGCTTAGGCTGGGAGAGAAGAGAGAGGGAGGAAAGAAAGAAATAAAAAATGAAAGTAGTTTTTTTAATGAGTCGTATATGTGATTAGAAGATATATTATTTACAGTTCTGCCCTAAGCTTTTAAAATGATAAAAAAAATTCATTGCCTCTCACTATGAAAAGTTACACAAAGATCCAAAAAAAATTAATGTATATATATCGGAAAAATTTCCGAGATTTGTGGTATGAATGAACAAGAAGTTCACATAAAGCAATGAATTAAAGTTAAGACGATATAACATAAATTTATTCACTCTGAAGTAGTTTTACATATGATTGTACCACCGCAGCAGTGAGTTATATTTTTTTAGTACAAATTATAATATAGAAAATCAAATGGCGTCACTCCTTGCTCCCATCTGGTTTACTCTCTGCCCACACAGTCACATATGCGAACTGATGATCGGTATCTGTCTCTAATAGGGTAGTGATATTATTCTCTTTCTCCGGATTCATCTGGAGGAAAAAATAATTAGCACAAATACGCCAAGCATGTGTTACGAGTTCTATAACAAATAAATATATAGATGAGAGTTGGAGTGTGTATAGAATCAGTGTTTAGCAACTCTAAAGAAATAAAGTTGATAATCCTATACTTATCAGTTTATAAAGAACACTACGGTTCGGGAACTAATAATCCCGTACTTAACAGTTCATTAAGAAAATAAAGTTTGTTACCAGTTCGTTAAGGATCATGTAAAGAAAATAAAGGATTTTTGAACTAATAACCCTATACTTATCCTTTCACTAAGGGTATAGAAATAATTAATCCATCAGCAAAACAAAAATAGTAATAATAATAAGCCCAAAACTTTTGGGAAAAAATAACCGGCTAGCACACAATTAAAGTGACCCTTGATATGGCCAATATAGTCCCTACTGTCACAGATGCATTAACAAGAAGCCGCTACCTGAGCACAGACAAGATGCGGCACCATACATTTATCAGGCTTCGTACCAAGCCAACCTTGGTCAGCATTTTCCGCTTCCTGGCTCAAACAGGTCGTGGCATCTCCTTCAGCACGACCGTTGCCTGGGTTCAAATAGGTCACAGTCCCTACTCTTAGACTTGCCAGCTGATCAGTTTCTAGGAGGATTGATCACTCATCAAACTTATTCATATGTCACTTGTGCCAAGCATGTGCTACCACCATTATGACTCCTATAAATAAAGGGTTCTCACCTTATTATTGGGGGACCGAGAGGAGAATTACCCGGTGAAGCCCGCTTAAATCTCTACACTACCTCTCTATACAAAGCTACACCCACATAAGGGCTTACCAGGCTGCAATTGGCACGTGAACCACCTTGCAGTCCACATTCGGTCTACGCGGATTCACTATACTCATGCATTCTCTTCTCCTCTCTCACTTGTATGCCTCTTATGGCCCATTAATCATGTATTGTACAATGCATATAATGAGAGTACGGCAACAAAGTTGATATAGGCTCATTTTTATAGCCGAATCACTCTATATTTTGTGTTCTTTTCCTTATTGCTTTCTTTACTTTTATTCTACATTTGACACGATGCTTAATAACGACTTGTGTTCGATTTCTCGTATCATCATTTTGGCGCCGTCTGTGGAAAACGAGGTATTACATATGGTTTCCTTTATATTTTTGGGTTTCAAATGCCTTATTCCATCCTTGGGGACTTCCGGGTCACTATCTCTTGGGTAGGGTATTGGTTGTAGAGCTCATATTTTCATATATAAACTCCATAAGAGAGTTTCTCTTTTTCTGAATTTGTTTTTAGGTCTTTTTCTATCACCTTAAATATATTTCATGCACCCCGATGATGTTGCTCTGCCTAGGTAGTGTTGAAAGGCATAAAAGGTTATAGCCTCATAAAGGTGGGTAACCATGGATGAGTTTTATTTACTCAGTTATGCTTTTTTGCACCCATGATCTAGTGTATACTACCATATTTATGATATTTTGTGCACTTTGTGAGTATTTTGCCCTTGGTAGACTCCTAGTAGGCATATTCTGTACATCTTCTATAAGCTAATTTCAGGTTTTGAGCCCAATTTTGGGATCACACCCTTCACTGCCTCATGAAGGATGCGCTCAGGTAGTTTTATTGCCAAAATGCCGTAGCACTCTTAGAGTAATTAGTCTTTACGGCTTCTACTGTTCATCTGGTAAAATTAGACTTCTACAGTCCCCTTAGACTCACTTGTGGGAAATTACCTTTGATACGACAACGACAGTACTTGCATATATACCTCAGGTCGCGGCCACAACAGAATAATCTTGTAGAATTCCATATACTACATCCTTGTTACACGTAATTGGCTTTTTCTGAATTCCTTGGTTTCTCATCATTCTTTGGTTGAACTCAGAATATATAAATATAAAGACTAACACAACAGAAGCCATGGAGGGAACTAGGCCTGTAAACGGGTCAGGTTTGTATCGGGTCTACCTAGATCCATATCCGATCTGGGCTTTTTTTTAGCGGATCGGGTCTTACCCGATTACTCGTCGGGTCTAAAAAAAATTATCCATACCCGGACCCGTTAAGGACCCGAGAAGCCGACCCGAATAGTTGAAATAAAAAAAATGGTTAAAAAATCTAGTTTAAACATAATATATATATATATATATATAGAGAGAGAGAGAGAGAGAGAGAGAGAGAGAGAGAGAGAGAAAGAAAGACTTTGGATCGGGTCCTTAACGGATCGGGTGTGCCTATATCCATATCCGATCCATTTAATTAGTGAATAATCGGGTAACCAGGTAGTCGGGTTCCATAAAAGTGCTCAGACCTGAATTTAATGGATTGGGTTCGGGTCCAAATCCGACCCATTGACAGGCCTAGAGGGAACCTCTAAGATAGGTGTAGAGCAGAGTGAAGAGAGTGCACAGTTGTTGAGTTACATTGATCACCTATATGACTGTCAATCCACACTCCAGGACTAGGTTAACTTCCTAACGCAAAGAGTTTTGACATTGGAGGCCGCGAACTTCACCTCAACACAACAGCAGAAGTCGTAGCCTTCACCTCCATGAAAAAGGTCACAACAACAGAAGCTGCAGTGGCTGCAACTAAGGCTCAAAAGAAGAAGATGGATGAGTCAAAATCAGAAAAAGGATATGAGACCTACACCCATCTGATCTACCACATTGAATACATCCTGGAGATCATCAAGGAAGACAAATTACTCCATGGGCATGAGAAGCTGAGGTCCCTTCCCCACAAGAAAGACCTGACCAAATGGTGCAGTTTCCATAACGATCATGGACAAGACACTAACAGTTGCCACACCTTGAAGAATGAGAAAGAAAGGCTTGTTAGGAAATGACCACTCCAGCGGTTCCTGAAGGATGCTTAGGGGGTGCAGTCGATGCATGAGAATTCGCTTCCCAGATTCCAGCCTTATTTTCTACTTGTTCCCATTTTCCTTTTCTTGAACTCTATTTGTGAAGATCTTTGTAGCTATATATCCTAAACTTCTAATCTGTTAAAGTGTATATATATATATATATATATATATATATATATATATATATGAATGCATGGCTATTCTTAGTCATATATTAATTCTTTCTTTTTTGCTTAAAAATCTAATGAAAGACCTTCATCTTAAACAGATTTCATGGAACTCGATGACCAGTTATCCTTGAGATTATTTATTTATTTCGAGAGGGAGAATCTATTAAAAAGATAGCCTTGATTGGTAGTTTAAGCCCCTCATAATGTGAAGGCATGAGGGGCTCATAATTCCCATTCTTAGCTTTCGGAATGCTTAATTAGTCACGGGGCGGGGCTCATAATGCTCGTTCTTAGCTTTTGAGACTCTTTAATTATCCACAGGGGCTCATAATACTCATTTTTAGCTTTCGGGATGCTTCATTTATCCATAGGGCTCATAATACCCACTCAGGGATGGCTTGATATATATTCGATTATAGCCGTGGGTGGCTTGATACTGAACCCAGCCTAGGGAGGCTTGATAGTTCCCCAAGAAAAGAGAAGACGTCAGATAGATAAGGAGCGCGAGCCAAAGACACATTTGTTTGGTGTTCTGAAAGGTTCTCAATCGCCAACAAATCCAACAATCGCTGCTATCTTCTCTCAAAAGCTCAGCAGATAGGTCTGAATTATGGGTTGCAGACTTTTGTGTCTGCGAAAATAGGAGGCATATTCCAAAATTTTGTAGTCCAACAACCACTGTTGTTATAACTAACTCAAAGAAAAAGTGCTGCAGAAAATTCCTTTTTGGGTCCAAGGACTAAATTATCCGCGGTGTGGGAATTTGCTCCCCAGAATCCACCTATTTAACACTACTACAGCGTACATAAACGATTGACGAGCTTCATCATGCAAACAGCTATAGCCAACATCTAAAGTTTAAAAATTCAAGCGAGCATCAAGGGATAGAAAGTAGTTGCGACGTTCAAGTTCTATTACAAATAAATGCATATTCAACAGAACAGAAAGATATATAGGTGAAAGATTGTCGCAACCTTGTGATTATGGCTGCAACCAGTTCAAGGTTATTTATGGATGGAAATGCTTGTGTCCATCAAATTCTATAGCATTGTAAAGAAAGCTTAAGCTTGGAGCTGCAGCCTTTTATGCCATAATCATTTTTAAGAGACATCCTAAGGAGGTTCTTGTAAAGAGTAAAGTAAAACAAACATTCAAACATTCAAAGAAGTAAAAACGAAGAGCAAAAAATAATATGCAGACAAGTTAAATATTTAGTGGTTACAATGTATTGATTATGGGCTGCAGCTTTTTAAAGTTTCCGTAACCTTGAATGATTACTAGCATATTTAATATTCAGTACTGCAGAGGGTATAGGGAATTACAAAAATGTGATATTCAAATCATAGTACAATAAGTTTAATATTACAAGGACCAGCAGTCACCTATGAGGATGATTTATCTTCCTTATTCTCAGATTCTTCGTTTGTCGCGGTCTCAGTCCTTTCATTATCTGTCGTAGCTGCATCTTCTTATTGCTTCTTAGCCCTCTTATCTGTCGTAGCCTTCAGCTTCGCCACACACTTAGCGTGCTCAGCATCACTTAACTTCCAGGACATAGTTTGCTCTTTTGATTTTGGGAAGTTTTTTACCACCCTATGACTAAATTCCTAGAGGCAGCGGAGGGAAGCCTTAATATTAGTTAAAAATAAGTCCTTGGAGATCTTATAAGCTTCCACAACTTTGTCCGCAGCTTGTTTCAAGGATACAACATGTTTCTCATCTTTCTACTTGATGGCTGCGAAATGATCGTTATCCTTTTGTTGGAGTGCATAAGTAATGCTCTGCTCTAATTGATCATATTTCTGCTAAAGGAGGTTAAGTTTATTCTCAAAAGAGGAGGCTTTCCTGGTAGCCTCCAAAACCTTAGCCTTCATAATCGTAATGGATTTTCAGACTATTTTGAAACTTTGTTTAGCCTTATCTTTTGCCTTAGTAGCAGCCTCCAAATTCATATTGGCGAGTTGAAGTGATGCGACAGATGATTGTTTTCCTGCTTCAAAAGAGGTGGCCCTGGCAGTCTCCAAATCAGTCTTATTAACTGACTTTGCGACCCAATACAACTTGAAGAGGCCTTTATATTTGGCCCTCTGGGACATAACAACGTCTGCAGTCTGAATTTTTTAAGGGTTGGCTAGTATAAAGAAATAAGTAGACAAAAAATAAAATGATGAAGTGTTTACTCACAACAGACTGTGGAGGGTATATTCCTCCAAGTCCAGGTCAATAATGCCGAGAACTTTTTTGATTCTGCTGACCGCCCTAGATGCTGTATCCTATGAAGAATTAGGATCCGGTTACTTCAGTTGAGGTCGCAGAGGACCATCAAGACCCACTATTTCCATGCTCTGGGGAGTTGGCAAAATGGCATTAATTATCACAATGTTCCGTGGAGGAGGAGGAGGAGGAGGAGGAGGAGGAGGAGATCCAGAAGAGAAACATGTATGGGGCTTTAACCACCTTGAAAGTCCTTAGGGGACATTATTCCTGCTACGGTAAGTTGATCAGCTATGTCATCATCAACTTGAATTATCCCTACCACAGCAAGATTATCAGGGGCTGTGACTTTCTCTGCAAGAGGGGTCACTCCCGTCTCGGACGCAGCAGTTTGTAGAAAAAAAGGCTCAACAATGGGTTCAACTGCAGGGGTTATCTCCTTGGGTGCCCTTTTCTCTTCTTTATCTTCTTCTTAGGGGATTTATTAAGGACAGCTGCGTCCTCATCCATTTCAGCAAGCTGGGAAGCCAAATTTCACGGTCAATCTCTTCCCTTGAAAATAATGACAAATTTAAAATATACTTCGCAGCAATATATTATTCGCGGCATCATCAGTAATGTATTAGAAAAAAATAAAGGGAAATTACCTTTATCAGTCATTTTCTTCGGGATATTTTTATTGGTAAAATATCCTTGATTATAAATGTTCACGAAAGTGACCAATACACTAAATCTTTTTTATTTATCACTAAAGCCTACTGCACCCGCAACTCTCTTTTTGGCTTTACTATTCAGCCTTAGATTGTTAAGAGTTGCACACAAGCGTTAATGTCAATATAGGCCGCAGCAGAAATAAAATGAATATTGGAAAAAATTATAAGGCTGCGACGAAAGCAGTATGTTACCTGTTTGGGACGGACGCCCCTATGTCCTCAGCATCCTATATGTTTTCTCTATCATTCTCCTGGGGATGGATTTTCCAACTTTCCCCAGAGATAAAGAAAAATTTGCCTTTCCAGTTTTTAACACTAAAAAGTCTCTCAGTATACAAGTATTCTTTATTATTCCGCAATGTAAAGTAGTAGTACCACGGAAAGTCCACGGAGTTCTCCTTTGGCCTGTAAAAATGGAAGAACTCTGCAGGAGTAATATCCTTGCTAAATTTCTTCAGCCAGAGCACTAAGGCAGAGAGAATGGCCCTCTATCCATGTGGATTTAATTGGGTTAGGGCTAAATTCATTTCACTAAAAATTCTCCTAATTGGGATAGGAATGGGTAGCCGCTGCCCTAAGAGGAAGGCATGCAAAGGAAAGAAAATGCCCTCATTGGGGACTGGGGAACATGATCTTTATTTCAAAAATGGAAGTGTGCAGATTATAGTAAAAGGGAATTCAAAGGTCGCGGTGACCTGGGTGATCCATTCCTTATCCATAATGCACTTGTGTTCTAAGGCCACGGGATCTTTATTCTTGGCTTGGACAGAGGAATAAACTGGAGTGTCTTTAATCTTTAGGGGACAGCCGAAGCCCTAATAGCTGATGCGGCTACCCCTTCAACAGGAGGATTGCTGCTGGAGTTTGTATCCTCCTCCATAACGTCCATAGACTCACTAGTATCCCTATAATTAAAGGATTTCATAGAGTCAGAATCAATGGTGACACAACTGGGAATTTTAAAAGGAAGAACGCCAAAATGAGTCTTCCAGAAGTCGCTCAGAAAATCTAAAGGGTTACAACCCATAGGGCCGCAGCAAAACCTAAAAAGAAGGACTCCGCAGTTAAGTGCTCCAACTATTATGATCAGATAAGACTCTTAGAGACCACAACAGATACTAACAATATAATAAAAGAATGTAAAATGAAAATTTTGAAAAGTAAAGGCTGCAGCCAGTCTGGAGGCTACAGACATCATAGAGATCTAAAAAAAATTAAGGTCACAGACAATTAGTACGAAGATGAAAGATCGCGGCCATGGGGGTTAATGTTGTAGGCGATGGAAACCTTAGGTCTACAACCAGGGGGATTTTTGCAAAGATATAAGTATAGCTGCAGAAAGCTATTGCAAATTCACCATCAGACTACGACCATGGGCAAAATAGGTCAGATGTTTGATTTTGTCTAATGGATTCTAAAGGCTGCATCCAATGGATCTCAAAATCCATGAACTATAAAGAAATACTACAACTCTAAGCTAAAGACTGCAATTGACAGGAATGAAGCACAAGTCATACTACCTGTCGCGAAAAAATTCATAAACTCGTAAGTGATTGAATCACATATCCTAAATGATTGAAAACCCTAATGTTATAAAGTTTTGTCCAAGAACACTAAGAACATATTGTTGATGTTTTTGGCCAAAAATAAAATTCGAAGTGAGGTCAAGGTGTGAATTAAGCCCATAGAATCCAAATCGCTAACCAAAACTTCAGAACAAACACCTAGAACTACCTAAGAATTTATTTTATCAACATCAATACCCAACAATTCTGTCTATCCAAAATCCAAGAATGGTACCCAGTGTGAAAAAAAATTTATACAAAAACCCAGGAATGGTACGCAAGTTTAGAAATCAGGGATTGCAGCAAGAATTTATATATATTATTCCTGTGAGTTTTAATAACAGTGTGAATGGGACGAATGGATTCATAAAATTCATCCAACAGATTCAAATAAGTAAAATTGCAGAAAAGTGGATTATACATTAAAACCAAAAAAGTGGAGGCAAATAAAAGCTTACCTAGAAATCGATGAAAATTGGAGAACCATTGGTTGCTCAGCTTCAACTCCGCCTCAAAATCGCCCTAATCTGCTTTGAACTACCATAGTAGGCTCGTTGAAAAACTCAAGGAAGAAGATAACAAAGCTTCCCTTTCGATTTGCTCTCAAAGGTTTGGGAAAGGTAATAAAGGCCATAGCTAGTTCACATTTATATAATAGGGAACGAGAAGGTGAAGCGTCGCCTTACAATGACTGCAACAACATTTAAAAATGCAATATTTGAGCATTAGTACAGCCGCAGCCCCAACTCGTCACCTCTTGGCACTACGGCTTGGGGGCTTAATGATATGGATAATATAGTCCCTAATGTTGCGGATGCATTAATAAGAAGTCGTTGCCTTGGCATAGACAGGCCACATAACCATACAATTATCAAGCCTCATACCATGACAGCCCTGGTCTGCATTGGCCGCTGGCTGGCTCGGACAGGATGCGATATCTCCTTCAGTACAGTTGTTGCTTGGGTTCAAACAGGTCACAACCCCTACTCTCATAACAGACTTGATAGCTTATCAGTTTTTAGGAGGATTAATCACTCATCAAACTTATCCATGTATCACGTGTGAATAGCACGTGCTACCACCATTATAACTCCTATAAATAGAGGTGTTCACCTCATAATTTGGGGACCGAGAGGAGAATTACCCTATGAAACCCTACTTAAATCTATACACTACCTCATTCTACAGAGCTACACCCACCCGGGGGCTTACCAGGATGTAGTCGACACACGAACTGCCTTGCTGTCCACATTCGATTTACCCGGAACCACTATATTCGTGTATTCTCTTCTCCTCTCTCACTTGTACGCCTCTTATGGCCCATTAATCTTGTATTGTACAATGCATATAATTGGAGTACAGTAACAACGAGGATGTAGGTTCGTTTTTATAGCCTAACCACTCTATATTTTGTGTTCTTTTCCTTGTTGCTTGCATTACTTTTATTATACACTTGACATGATGCTTGAGACCGACTTGTGTCCGATTTCTCGTATCATCAACCCTCATAGGTATGTAGCAATAAATCCAGGCTCTTAATCATCTGAAACCTTTAGGCTAAGTAGAAAGTTTCGTGGAATAATACATCAGTCTACATCCTAGTTAATATTGATGCTTATAATATAATGGCACAAAAAGTGCATGGGCAAACTCAATCAATAAGGAATATGATAACAATTATTAGGTGAGAGGGGTTAAAATTGATTCATAATCAAATTCAAATTCTGATGATAAATTCAAATACTGATGATATGTAATAAAATATGTAGTATGGAAATATTTTAACATGCACATACCAAGAATAAATAGGAGTTATCACATAGCGATATCAATAGCAGTATGCCAAATACGCAAAGTTTACTATTGAAAAGTTAGGAAAAAACCTACTTGCTCCGTATATCGATCGGCTTTATATATCACAAGATGATATCGGGAGGAGCTGGTACTTGATTTTCTGTATACAATGTTTGGGTATATATATATTTGATATTCAGACAGTCAGTTTGTACTAAAATTGTATCTTTCAAATTCCGAGGGATTTAATTGTAAATATTTTGGGACTTTAAAATAGTGGGGATCTTTTTTGAATTTGGGTGCAAGATATTTTTTATCTTAAAATAGTTTGAAGTATTCATAGACAAAATTTGGGGATCAAATTCATAAGTTGAAAAGGCCAGGAGGGATCAATTTGCAATTTGGGAAAAATATTCTTAAGTTCAAACCTCATTTTTCCATAACTCGGGCTAGGTTTATCCAAACATGGCCTTACCTTATACCATTTTAACCAGAAAAATAAAATTAAAATATTGAAAAAAATTACAGAATTTTCTTATTGGCCTCGCGCCCTCGCGCACTAGGTCAAGGTCAAAAAGTTCATCTTCTTCCCCTCGACAGTTGACTTTAGGGTTTTTAATTTTTGACCTTGAATAACTCCTTCATTTCTAAACCATTTGAGATGATTTCTAAACAAACTCAACCTAATTTTTCACAAGGAATCCGAATATATAAGTTTTGTGGATTGAGATACAGTATATCTCAATGTCCAAAATTGTGTTTTTTGAAATTTTGACTTAATATTCATGGATTTTAAGGATGTGGTAGGGATTCTTATAAACATAGTTTGTATTCTGCTATATATAGGAGTAGTTTGGTTTTGATTTAAAAGGTTGAGATGGATTATACATAGAGAATTTCAAATTTTTAGTTTTCTAGTTCAAAACACAATATTAATCGATTCGAGCTTAATAGATACATTCATGGCTTTTTATCATTACACTCGAGTTCCTTAGGTTGTAATGAATTATACATAGCTTCAAATCAAAGTTTGGAGCTTTATATCGAAATTGACCATTGCTGCTCAAGTTTTAATGGTGTAATTTCACATTTTTACTATTCTACATTGTTCTACATATAAAAGCTTGCACATTATGATTGTTCTAAGTATACTAACCACACAAAAAGCAATTGAAATTCAAAGAAATGAAAATAATTCATAAAATTATGGTGTACCTGGTTTGAGTGAAATATCGAGTTTTTGAACTGAAGTTTAAGGTGTGTTTCAACTACTGAGATGGGGGGGGGGGGGTATTTATAGTACATACTCTGGGGATTCGATTGGTGGAATGGGGGGTGGATTTGAGTTGTTTATATGAAATTTTCAAGGTTGGTAAATGGAACTCACATGTGTGTATGGTGTAAACATGTTCTTTTTAACTTCTTGTGTTGATGTGGTGCACTAGGTGGATAGGGAGTTTCCTGAAATTAATAAGATTTTGATTTTTGGTCCTTGGTTGGTCTTATACTTGCATGTATAGCCTTAAAAGTACACTTTTCATAAAGTGTAGGGTACTTTTGTAATTTCAAGAAGTTTCAAAGGTTGAAATTATGATTTTATGTTAGTTGAAGTCTAAGGGATTAATTTGATATGAATTTGAGGTTTATGAGTGAAATATAAGTCAAGTTATGTTACTTTGAAACATTTAAGGGCTATTTTGTAATTACTGAAACTTCAACGGTTTTGGTAAATTTAGTAAAATTGTAGGGTATCACATATAGTTTCTTTCTTTTTAGAGAACTTTTGAATTTGAATACTTTATAAGTGTTAAAACAGTGACTGTAGGTATTTAGGTTTGATTTTGAAAATCCTAGTTATTACATGGCTGCATACCTTCGGAACCACCTAGGTCCGCCCATGTGTGTATGTAATTTAGTCTTATTACATTCCGCCCATATGTGGAATGTTTAAACGGAAGAAATTTAACAAGAGAATTGTTAAACGTTTCTTAAAAAGAAAGCTTAGAATTATTTGACACATTCACAATTAAATCAATACTAAGTTTTTTTTTTTCAAAAGAGTATTCTCATACACTAGACACGAAACAAGGATAATGTATTAAACATTGGAGCGTATGATTCAAAATTAATTGGGTTCGAATTTTATATACAGTGGCATAATACTCTAGATTTTTCTTATGTTACTTTATATCTCAACATATCTCCTCACGTGTGGCATTACTTGAGCCTAACACGTGGACATATTTATATTGAATGACATAGAGCAATTGGTTCGTTGTGTTATGTATAGCCTGCTCTAATACCATTTTAAATATTTGGGCATCCAATTAAAAATCGATTGCTAATGAGTGGAAAGACCCAATAATCTTATATACAGACTTTAATTTTCTCATGTCAGACTTTATGTCCTGTGCCAACGCACCCCTCACATGTGGGGTTACTTGTAACTAACAAGTGGATATATTTATATTGGGTTATGCAGAGCAATTCGACCGTTGGATAATATATAGTCTGCACTCATACCATGTTAAATATTAGACCATCACCCAGTATAAATATGTCAACTTGTAATGCCAGACGTGATGGGGTCGTGTTGAGATATAATTTTCTACACGAAAAAATTAGAGCCTTACACCAGAATATATAAGATCTCAAGCTCAAGTAATGCCACACGTGAGAGGTCATGTTGCGATATTAAGCCGCACATGGGAAAATTAAAGTCGTACACAACAACATATAAGATCTCAGGCTCACTCCACCCATTGTCAAATTATATTGGGTTAGATACTCCAATATTTAACACAATGAACCAATAAACAAATGTATGCTATGTATTGAAAGTGAATAAAATACTAAAAGGAAGAAAATATATCTAAAACTCTATCTATATATACAAACACAAACTGATTTTTTATATTAACAAATCAATTGAGTATATATTCATAGAATGGACAACATGTTTGATTTTGAGATTAAAAAACAACTCAAATTTCTCTTAAATTCTTATTTACTATACGCAGAAATATATTTATTGAAAATCAAATATACACATAGTTTTAAATTTTTCACACACAAAAAGTGATAAAATTATTGATTCAAAATCGATCATTATGTTTCACACAATGTCCTTAAAGAAAAAAATTCCCCCTCTATTATGCCCAATGTGTTTGAACAATCGTCTCTCGTGATATAACAAATTTCATTCTCGAAGTAGAAGTGCTACAATTCTTCGAGAACCGGCGAACGCAACTTTACGATTTGTACTTGAACATTGAGACTTGAACAAATATGGAGAGAGAGAGAGAGAGAGAGAGAGAGAGAGAGAGAGAGAGAGATGGCATGAACTGAATGCATGAAAATGGTGGAGGAAAGGGCTATTTATAAAGTCGCATGTGACTTTTCGCAAGACACCTTTCCAAAAAGACATGTATATTCCATACTCATATCCAAATGACATGTCTCTCTCTTTCGAAACCTTTTAAAACATAAGGACATATCTTTACTTAAGTGTGTCTCCCAGTGGCGGAGCTAGAATTTTACACCCGGCCATGCTAACTTAATAACGATTTTTGGAGATTCGAGGGAAGGAGCCCACGAGCTGAATTTTTTGAAGTTATTTTTCAGTATTTACCAAATAATTACTTAAAAAAATACAAAATAATGTTAATTAACAATTCTATAAATACCTAACAATTAATATTATAAAATTATAATATTTCAGGAATTAATCAGAAATTCACAACGCTACAAATAGGCCCGAAATACAAATATATAACAACTCACTTTTTAGTTTTAGTTTTGCACAAGTTTTAACTAAATATTAGGGACTAAAACCATAATTATACAATCCTAATCAATATAAAAAATAGTTTTCCGTCATCATTTGTCACCGTCGGTGTCATCTTTCACCAAGAAAGTTGGATGTTCTCTTTTTTTAATTAGTTGAGCTGAAAGAAAAAGGCACGATGGTAATTTTTTGGTTTCTTTGTTTGAAAAAACAATAGGGTTTTTTAATAGACAGAGGGTCCAGCCAGGGGTGTGTTGAATGAAAAAGGCCGCTTGGTTAAAATTAAATGGGTTGAATAGTTGTGCTTGATAATTATTTTGGCATAGGCTATTAAATGACAACTGGGTTCGGGTTAATTCAGCAAATTAAATTTTTCACAACTGTTTGGGCTACAGTCTGACCCAACACCCACACAGTTCCGCCCCTCGTCTCTCCATTATAAAGTAGGGGTGACAATTCGGATCAACGGATCATGTTTTGGATCAACACGACACGAAAAGGTTTTTTTAAACACGAACACGATACCACATGAATTCGTATTTTTTTTTAGTTGACACGAACACGACCCGAATAAAAAATAACACGACACGACACAAATACTAGAATTTCTTAAATTTCACGCCTAAAAAATACGATAACACGACACAACTCATAATTAAGACACGAATACGACACGACACGACTTCGTGTCAAAAAAACACGACATGAAATATCGGGTCAATTTTGTGTCGTTTCGTATCATTTTTTTGTGTCGTTTCTAAAATTATCCCCCCTACTATAAAGACACAACTTTTTATTAAGTGTATCTCCACCAAAATTACTTATAAAATAGTAAATAAATATATTTTCACTCATTTGGAATTATTACTCTCACAATTCCAAGACAGAAATATTAAATTTTATATTCGTACAATGGGAATATTTGATCATGCCGCTATCGCCTCTGCTAGGCTAACATGGAACTTTTATGCCCCATTCGCCTCTGCTATGCCTGAAAAATTTATTGGTTTGAAATTTAAGCGTTGGAAACAAAAAATGTAATTTTATCTGAACCTGTTGGAACTCGATCACACATTAGAAGTTAAGGAAGATAATTCTGAAGAGACCGAACCTGCAAAAACTTATGTTAATCAACTTTGGGAAAAATCTGATTTTATGTGCAAAAATCATATTCTGAACAATTTGGATGATGCCATGTATGATATTTATTTTTATGTCCCCGCTGCTAGAGAGTTATGGTTGATGTTAGATAAGAAATATAAAACTGAAGATGCTGGAAGTAAGAAATTTGTTGTTAGTCATTTTCTGGATTTTAAAATGGTTGACGAAAAATCTGTTTTGTCACAATTAGAAGAACTTCAAGTCATTATTCATGAAATTCATGCTGAGGGTATGTCAATTAGTGAGGTTTTTCAAGTTGCATCTGTTATTGAGAAACTTCCCCCTTCCTGGAAAGAATTTAGAAATGGCCTTAAACATAAACGTAAAGATATGACTATGGAAGATCTCACTGTTAGATTTAGAATTGAAGAGGATAATTGCGTTAAGGAAAAAAGAGACGTTGCCACGGCTATGGATGCAAAAGCAAACATTGTTGAAATTAGTGGGGGGACCAAAAATCAGTTTAAGCCAAATAAGTACCACAATAAATTTAAGGGAAAGGGAAAAGCACCAAATAATGCTACGAAACCTAAAGGTGGGATTAAGAAATTCGGGGGAGACTGTTTTGTTTGTGGTAAACCTGGACATCGATCCCAAGACTGCTTCAAAAGGAAAAACAATGAGAATTTCAAAAAACTTAATGGGGGTGCACAAGCTTCAATTGTTGAAATTGATAATTTTTCCGCTGTTATTTCAGAGGCACGCCTGGTTAGCAACATTAAGGACTGGTGGGTGGACACTAGGGCCACCCCACACATCTGTGGAGACAGGAGTTTTTTTTTCCCACTACGAGGTGGTGGGAAGTGATGAAAAGCTCTACATGGGCAATTCTTCAGTAGCTGCTGTTGCTGGAAAAGGGAACGTGGATTTAAAATTCACTTTTGGAAAAGTCCTGACGTTGAACGAGGTGTTGCACGTGCCCGACATTAGAAAAAATTTGGTCTCAGGCTCGCTGTTGAGTAAAAAGGGTTTTAAAATGGTTTTTGAATCTGATCAGTTTGTTTTATCTAAAAATGGGGTGTTTGTGGGAAAGGGTTACATGTGTGAGGGATTATTCAAATTAAATGTAATTGTTGACTCTGTTTTTAATGTAGTTAATTCTCCTGGTTATCTCTCTGATTCCTTATATTTATGGCATAGTAGACTTGGACATGTTAATTTTGCTTCACTTAGAAGATTAATGAATTTAGGAGATATTTCTAAACTGCCTGCAAATGTCGAACACAAATGTGAAATATGTGTTGAATCAAAATTCAAAAGAAAACCTTTTCAAAGTATACAACGCTCTACTGAAATTTTGGGATTAATTCATACCGATTTGTGTGACTTAAAAGGAATTCAAACAAGGGGTGGGACAAAATATTTTATCACCTTTATAGATGATCACACAAAATTCTGTTATGTTTATCTTTTGAGATCTAAGGATGAAGCACTTGAGAAATTCAAACTATATAAAACAGAAGCTGAAAATCAACTAAATCAAAGAATTAAAATTGTGAGATCAGATAGAGGAGGAGAATATTCTGAGCCTTTTAATGATTTTTGTAAAATACATGGCATAATACATCAAACTACGACACCATATCGTCCACAACAAAATGGTGTGACGGAACGTAAAAATCAAACGCTAAAGGATATGGTAAATGCTATGTTAAACAGCTCGGGTCTTCCTCACAATTTATGGGATGAAGCGGTACTTTCAGCTTGTTATATTTTAAACAAAATTACCCCTAAGAAATATGATAAATCTCCTTATGAATTATGGAAAGGAAGAAAGTCTTCATATAAATACTTAAAAGTGTGGGGGTGTTTAGCAAAAGTAGTTCTGCCTCCACCAAAATGAACAAAACTCGGACCTAAAACTGTTGATTGTGTATTTATAGGAAATGCTCAAAACAGTAGTGCATATAGGTTCCTTGTGTTTAAATCAGATGTAGATAGTGTATCTACAAACACAATTATTGAATCTCGTGATGCGGAATTTTTTGAACATATTTTTCCAGATAATCCCACTACTAGACTTGAGGATTCTCCTTCAAACATTTATATGCCATCTAGTAGTAGGCAAGAGAATGATATGGAAATACAGGAACTTAGGAAAAGTAAAAGACGTACAATAGAGAAATCTTTTGGGCCTGATTATATTTCATTTTTGTCCGAGGGGAATCCTCAATCGTATCACGATGCTCTTATCTCTCCCGAAGCACTGTTTTGGAAAGAGGCTGTTAATAGTGAAATAGAATCTATTATGCAAAATCACACTTGGGATTTGGTTAGCTTGCCACCAGGTTGTAAAACCATAGGGTGTAAATGGATTTTTAAAAGAAAAATGAAACCTGATGGATCTATAGAAAAATATAAGCCTAGGTTAGTAGCCAAAGGATATAAACAAAAGGAGGGAATCGATTACTTTGGCACTAATTCTCCGGGTGCGCGAATTACTTCTATTAGAATTCTAATTTCCCTCGCATCCATCTATAAACTTGAAATTCATCAAATGGATGTTAAAACTGCTTTTTTAAATGGGGAATTATAAGAGGAAATTTATATGGATCAACCGGAAGGATTTGTTGTAAAGGGATTAGAAAACAAAGTTTGCAAGCTAGTTAAATCCTTATATGGACTAAAATAAGCCCCTAAGCAGTGGCATGAAAAATTTGATCAAGTAATGATTAATGATGGATTTAAAATAAATGAATGTGATAAATGTGTTTATTTTAAGTGCCATAGAGATGCTTGTGTGATTGTTTGCTTATACGTTGATGATATGTTAATATTTGGATCACATATGAGTATTATAAAAAGCACTAAGAAGATGTTATGTGAACAATTTGATATGAAAGACTTGGGAGTTGCAGATTTTATTTTGGGAATTAAAATAATATGAGATTCTGTGGGAATCAAACTATCACAATCACATTATATAGAAAGTGTGTTAAAGAAATTCAATCAATGTGAATCTACTCCTGTTAGAACTCCTTATGATCCAAATAGTAAACTAAAGAAAAACAAAGGAGAACCTGTGTCACAACTTGAATATTCAAAAATTATTGGTAGCCTAATGTATATTATGAACTTCACCAGACCTGATATTGCATATGCAGTAGGGAGATTGAGTAGATATACTTGTAATCCTAATAATGATCACTAGAATGCACTTATTAGAGTTTTGAGATACTTGAAATTTACTTTGGATTATGCTTTATATTATGTCTCATATCATGCTGTGATTGAAGGTTATACTGATGCTAATTGGATTTCAGACTCAGAGGAATCTAAATCTACAAGTGGATATGTATTTACATTAGGCGGGGCTGCCGTATCGTGGAAATCCTCAAAACAGACATGCATTGCGAGATCAACTATGGAGTCTGAATTCATAGCTTTAGACAAAGCAGGTGAAGAAGCCGAGTGGCTGAGGACATTTCTGGCAGACATTCTAATGTGGCCTAAACCTGTACTTGCGGTACTTATACACTATGATTGCCAAGCGGCAATAGCAAAAGCAAGCAACAAGTCCTACAATGGAAAGTCAAGACATATTCGTCGCAGGCATAACAGTGTGAGACAACTCATATCTAATGGCATTATAACCATTGACTTTGTAAAGTCAAATGATAATTTAGCAGATCCGTTGACTAAAGGTTTGTCAAGAGATGTCATTTACAAAACATCGAGGGGGATGGGCTTAAAGCCTAATAAGTAAAATCATCATGATGGATACCCAACCTATCTGAATGGAGATCCCAGGATATAGGTTCCATGGGAAAACTAATTGTGGATGATTATATGTGAGCGCTACAAAGACTTATCATTGTCTGATCCCTATAATAATAATAATAATAATAATAATAATAATAATAATAATAATAATAATAATAATAATAATAATAATAATAATAATAATAATAGTGCTACCTGTAATGAGAAAGGTTGAGTTAAACTCTTAATGAATCTATGGCTTGGATTTTCAAGCGGGATGTGACAGGACATTCTTGATAGATTCACCTAAGTGAGTGTGGTAGTGGGGCTGCTACCTATGGGAATTGTGGCTGAATTCTCTAGAGCGCTCATGATACTGGGATATAGCTCATGGCCTTAATGAGAAAAACTGTAGAGAACCACAAGTGTATTAAAGTGTCATGTGTGTAGTCTATTGAACTGGTTTACCAAAATAACTGGTCAGTTCAAGATATGTAATTCACTGAATAGTTTGTAAGCTCAATGTACATACACTAAGCAAGGTTCAAGTCCAAAAGACACCTCTGCCTATTAATGACATTTTTATTTCCCAAAACTTTCTTTATTCCTTCTTCTCGTATCTCATTCATGTGGGGGATTGTTGTGTGTGTGTGTGTATAACTATTGGTGTGAATGATATACTCACAATAAGACCTTGTAGACTAGTGGTAACTTTTGAGTCCCCTTTAGGGGAGGTCATGAGTTCAAGTCTCACTAAGGGGATTTAAGAGGATTTGGGGTATTTATACCTAAATAGATATATAATTATTATATTATATATCAAGACTTGGGACTTGGGGACTTGGTCTTGGGTCCTAATAATCAGTTAATTTTAATTTCGTCATTAAATAATTTTATTTAATTCAATTTTAATTAATGTTAAAAAATGTTTTATTTAATTAATTAAAAATTATTTTATGATTAAAATTAAAACACGTTTTTCTTAATTAGCCGTTTGGGAGTGGTTTAGTGGGAGAAGTGGTCACCCACGTTTTGGGGTGAGTGGGTGGTTTCAGCATCCCTTTATATAAGGGATATGCAGATCAGGTTCTAATAACTTTTCAATCTCTCTCTCTCTAAAAAACGTCATTCTTCATACTTCAATTCTGGGCATAATTTCTTGTGATTTTAAAGTCATCCATTGAGTGCTTCAATCGGATGAATTTTGCTGTTGAATCCTGGGGACAGTTATCTGAGGCTCGAAGCATCACTGATTAACATGCGGGCGATATTTCTGTCTTAGGACTGTGTGTCTAACACACACCTCAGCATCCAGATAAGTCGTTCCAATTTATTATTATCTTTTTGGTTTTCCCGTATACGCATATAAAAGTTTCTAAAATTATCCTCCCTACTATAAAGACACAACTTTTTATTAAGCGTATCTCCACCAAAATTAATTATAAAATAGTAAATAAATATATTTTCACTCATTTGGAATTATTACTCTCACAATTCCAACAAATTAAACTCTAGTCATCTTTTTTTTGCACTTAATTTAGCTACAAAAGAGTCATTGTTGTTAAATTTACTTATATTATGTAGTGTCAATGATGATCAAATAATAAAATATATAAAAAAAAAAACTTGACTCTTCATCCTCGAATTCTCTCCTTCATCCCTTCTCCTTATCCAGCATTCTCTTCCTAGTAATGGAGGACTTTATGGACAAACTTCATCAATTGTTTACCCTATGTGTATATTCATTTTACAAAAGATAAATTTCCCATAGCATTATTATTTTTACTATAAATTATTTGGTAAGATGTGGAGAAGAAATTGTTGGAGGTTGTTTTTTATGGCACGTGTTACATAGGTGTAACCTCCACTAATTAAATTTAGGAAATAGTTACCTCACAATGGAAGAGGTTTCACTCAGATATTTTGATATCTTATGCTTAAATACACATTAAAAATTTTAAACACGATAATTTCGAGGGAATAGAGATTTTTGGTGTCTAATTCAAGAGACGTTAAAATATTTTTAATGCATGTAATGTTATATTCTCCGAAATGTATGCGACGAGAGTCGATATATTTTGTGTTATAAATTCGGAATTACAAAATTAAATTGATATGTTAATTTAATAAGGATTGACAAACGGAACCAACGTCCTAGTTTCTTCCACATTTAATATTATCTCTTGTACTTGTTCGTTTATTCCGTTTTTATTTTTATTTTAGAAACTTAATCACTTTTATACACTCGTATGTCTAGTTGTACAGTCAATATTTTATAAAAATTGACAAAATCTATGTGGGTTCGACCCGTACTTACACCTGCTATATTTCCATAGCACGTGCACTTGCGGTAGTTTTATAACAAATAAAATTTGACAACAAGTTTTTGGCGTCGTTGTCGGGGATTTCTGTCGATTTTAAGAATATTGATTTTCGGACTAGTTTTTTTTATAAAAAAAAAATGAAAACTCAGAAAAATTCAAATATTCCAGCAGCTATTTTTTTTTAATTTTAAAAAGAAAAACAGATTTAAAGCAAGATTCTAAAAAACGCTGCGCATGATCAAAGCGTGGAGGCCAAGCCTTAGGCCTTAGAAGCATAGGCGGACCTTAGGCGTAAAAAGACGTGAAAATGCGTTTAGGCGTTCTTAATATATTTTAATATTTTTTAATCATAACAATGCTATTAAAATACTAAAATTGTACCTATCATAAAAATATCTCTGAATATATGCAAATTAAAATACTATTTGATTATTTTGGATGAGATAATGGTTCGGTTTATAAAAACATTCTTGAAAAGGCGATATCGTTTCACTAGAGCATTGTTGTTTATAGAAAAAAAAGTGCGTCTTAAGGGTTTTACCAAGAATAAGGCGTAAAAAGCTTAAGGCGGGGTGTTTCTCCCAAGCCTCAAACCTAGGGGCGCTTAGGCGACGCCTAGGCGCGTTTTTTAGAACATTGATGTAAAGTGTTTCATGAGAAACTAGTTGTTTTTAACACTAGTTAGGCACAAAAGTACTTAAAATTTTGAAATATATATATATATATTTAAAACTCTGAGATTTCGTACATTTTGGGAAAAAAAAAGATAATTTTTTTTTAAAAAAATCCGAAAAAAAACAACATTCAAATTTCCAGCAGCCTATTTTTTTATAATTATTATTATTTTAAAAAAAATTAAAAAAATATCATATTTAAGTCTTTTGTGGTTAAATAGTTGTTTTTTACAATAGTTTTGTCATAAATTACCTAAAAATTTGAAAAAAATCAGATACAATTTTTTTGGGGGGAATCTTCAGAATTCAACGCTGCTGTAATTTATAAAAAAACGGATTTAAAATCTTTTGTAAATAACTAGTTGTTTTTAATACTAATTTTGTCATAAAAGTACGTACTCAAAAATACCAAAAAAAAAAGTATCGAGAAAATAAAAATTATTTCCAATAGCAATTTTTTTTCTAGTGTATATATATATATATATATATATATATATATATATATATATATATATATATATATATATATTTATATATATTTTTTTCAGTCTTATAGTGTGCTTTTATTAATTTTTTTTTCTTCTCTTTAAAACAAAAAATACATTGTAAGTGCATATTTAATTATTTTTGTATTTAATAATTTTTGTTGCACTTTACGCTTGGTATGGTTTTTGTGTTCTTTTTCAGAGAAAAAAAAAGAGACTAAAAAAAGAGTAAGAAAAGAGCAAAAAAAACGAAAAAGAAAGCAACCGTGGGAAAAGAACTAAAGTTACTTGTGCAATCTTGTCACGCACACAAGGTACTCTCGGAGGTGACTGAAATGTAGGCGACGTTTCCCTCCGATCGACGTCAAGTAAAACTTCGCCCGGCGTAAATAAGTGACCGTGAAAAGTCCACGCCGGAGGTAAGTCTTGTGTGCAAATTTTAATAAGCACGTTGCATAATTTTACTTATGGGCAAAACCCAATTTTAAGATAAGGTGGGGATTGCCCCCAAATCATTAAGCTACCCGAGCATCTGCATAACCCAAGCCATAATTTTAATTTAAAATTTATTAAACATTGGTCATAGGGTGTCACATAGCTCATAGGCATATTCTTTTCAAGGCTAGGATTAAAAGCTAATCCAAACACAGAATCTTCAAATCGATGCAATTTTAACCTTGACTAGGATTGGTGGTTTTTAATGACCCTTCGTACCGACCACCTACCTGGAGGAAAAATTTGGTAATTGAAGCGATAGTCCGGAGTTGGTCGTCTTTCAAATTCTCCCTCGTCAAGAATTAGGAGCTCTTTAATTAGGGATGTGGAGTTCCCAATATGTGTGTGTTTCAAACAAAACCAATTTTTCTCCAAAAAACATCCAACTTTTAATTATGCACCAAACCAAGCTATGAAAAACCCAATTCTTACTTTAAACCAATTTTATCTTGATTAATCTTAAGCATGCATCTAGTGATTAAAGCAATTAAAGTAAAGTAAAGAATACTCACAACGCCGGATTACGAGGAAAAAACCCAAAACAGGAAAACAACCTCGGACGGCCAGATTAGCCTTACACTAAGACTCGATAACCACGGGTCTTGACGCTCCTTCTGATCTTCAACCGTTCTTCAATAGTGTCCACGCAGAAATTCCGTCTTCCACGATACCTGTCCACAACACACGCGTTCACGTATGTCTCGGTGTCCACCGAATGGCTTTGATACGTCTACGATGTCGAACACGATGTCTGTCGCTTCTTCATCGCAAAGCCCTTTGTGTTCAATGTGTAGAACAAACAACTTTGGTGCAGCAAGATCACTTAAACATATAAGAATGATAACTCGGATCTTTGAAAACTCTAAGGATGTGTTTAAGACTTTTAAACCTTAGAAAACATGTGCAAACAAGGTTCTGGTTTGTAAAACTGTTTTTTAGAAAGCACACTTCCGAAATTCTAATGCAAACACTGTTATAATAGGATTTAATCACCGCCTCGAAAAGCGCGTCGTTCGAACGACTTAAGCATGTCGTTCGAGCCACAGCGCGGAAGTTTGACTTTCTTTGACTTTCTGATTAAAACGTCTCTTAACAAAGAGATTCAAATTAGTCAAACTCTATTTCGAGCTTATTATCATAAAACGAAGTGTAAACCTTTAAAATACTTTTAAAACATTTAAAAATATTTTTCTTTATAAAAATTACATCCTTATCTTTTATAAAATAATTCCGAGCACCATTAATTATACGCATTCATACCTGAGTGATCTCGGAATGAAATTAACTTTGAAGACGATTAAACTTGCACCAATTAAACATCGGCATGATTAATTCTTTGAAGCTTTGTCGCAACGTCTTCAATTTCTTCAATACATCATAGACCAAGTGGGATCGTGACAAAATAAAATTCTCCCTATGACATATTACAAACAAGTTTTGTTCACGAAATTAAGTCAAAACAATACAGGGACTCAATTGGAAATTTATGTCCTTAAAAATCTCCCCCTTTGACTATTTCGGGACAAAACCAAACTAGTGAAATGCCTAACCGAGTCGTCAAGCCGTATGACGCCAAAATCCCATCCCATAAACCCAAAAACAAAAAATTACAGGACACGGACTAGAATATGTAGCACCGGCAAGCATGAATTGTCTGAATGTGATGTAGACTTGAAATCTCGAATCGCTGAAACATACCTACACACATGACACATGAAACAGACAAACAAATACCAAGTGAAGTATGGAGGAACAAAAGATACCAATTTTCAAATGATACCAATTTATATTTCTAATAAGAACAAATCATTTGAAACATGTGAGCAATTGTGTGATACCAATTTGAAACAAATATAATCAAACAATATGCAAATCGAGATATCAATAATAGAACTCAACAAATCTCCCCCTACATCACAGACATCTAATCTCCCCCTTTTTGTCTCGAATAGACAATCCGGTGAAAAGATAAACCAATATGAAATATCTAGCATGAGAATATGATACCAAATTGAATCAAGTTGATACCAATTTTGAAAAAATTAAAAATGCTAGATAAACATGAAACCACCAGCTAAATAGGATTATGTAATGACAAATCAGTAGCTAGTAAATCAAGGAATCACACAAAGATTACACCAATCAAATCAAGTGTGATAAACGGACTCATATGCAAAATACCAATTTGGAACAGAAAAGAACCTGC
This sequence comes from Sambucus nigra, assembly GCA_949130495.1. Taxonomy (NCBI): domain Eukaryota; kingdom Viridiplantae; phylum Streptophyta; class Magnoliopsida; order Dipsacales; family Adoxaceae; genus Sambucus; species Sambucus nigra. The sequence goes on along the minus strand of OX422210.1, from coordinate 42,791,356 downwards.
ATATAAACCAAATAGTCCAGAAATGCTTCCCGCAGTACCAAAAAAATATCATATTAAACCAGAGGACTGCAAACCAATTAGAAGTCATTTTGTATTTTGTCGTTCGAACGAGCCAGGGACTTCGCTCAAACGAGATGAGGAAGTCGCTTGAACGAAGTACAGAAGTCGTTCGCGCGAGATGAGATGTCGTTAGAACGACTTCGCGCGACCTGCCAAAATTTCCCAATTTCCCAGAAATATTATAAAGTATTGCTCAGTGAAAAAATTTCCACTAAAAAATTCCAGGAAGGGCCTGACAGATGAAAAACAGTCCTAAAACAGTAGGCTTTTCGCACAAAATGCAAAAACTCATAAAAACTAAAAATGTGAGTTACATGCAAACATGGTACCGATGTGCTTAAACATGGATATGGAATGAATGGGCATGAAACTACAACAAATGAGTCACAATTCCAACACATCGATACGATCAATAAGCTCTAATTGATAGCGATAAATCATAAAACTTTATCATAGCCAAATAACAATTAAAGTGCGAGCTTAATGAACTAAACATACTACATGCACACAAATCCAGAATTTTGATGATTCTACAAACAATAGCGTCAAATTGCAATGTTTCAACATTAGGATTAGATGTGCAAACCCGTTTAAATTTTCTCCAACCAAAATCCCTCATAAATATATACCTTTTTCAAGTTATTTTGAGGTTTCTAGTATTCTCAACTTAGAGAAAATCTTATTGGCCCTTTTCTTAGCATATTGCATTTTCTTTGGGGCTCTTTTAACGGTGGCTTTCACAACGAGTTAATTTTGAACTCTTACAGCCCTTTCCCGTGAATTACTCATCATTTTTACCAATTTTAAATCCTCACGGTAAACGATTATTACATGCACACTTCTACTTAAGTTTACTTACGCATAGATGGCAAGATTGAGATAAGAACGCCTCACCAAATTCAAATATGCAAGAGAAGTCAAACATCCATATAAACTCGTGCATGTGTGCAATGTCGGCATATATACAAAGTCGAATCAAAATGCATATCAACTTCGAAACTACCCCATATAAACAATGGTTAAGATCATTCTAAGCATCGATAATAATGACCAAATGTCCTAGCCACATGGATAATGAAACGATGGGGGGTCCAAGCACACCAATATGCCACATCAAATATGTAAACTCAAAAACAAAAACTGAAAATCTTTTTGGCTTTTCAAACATATTTTGACACAAAGAAAAGAAAAATCTTTTGGATTTTCAAAAGTTTTCACAAAAACAAAATCTTTTTGTATTTTTCAAATAGGACTCAAACAAATGAAAACTATAATACAAAATGATACACATGTCATAATACTAGCAATAAATATATCATGAAGCAAACTAGCATATGATAAACATGCAAGCAACTAACCATAAGAAATAGCACGAGATGAATCATGTGCATGCATGTGAAAATCAACCAACGAAGTATTTAGCATCTCCAAAACGGATTTCCTAACCCAAACAGGAGTATACCTAACACAATGGGTTTTGGGAACCAATGGAACACTACGTTTAATCTTCCTAAGGTCTTTTCTAAGATCAAAATAAAAAATCCTAAGGTGACTTTTCCTACCACAATGCGAACATGTGAAAACACGATGAGGAAAGGGACCTTTAGGTTGACCTTTTCTAATACCCTCGGATGTGGTTAACGCTCTAAAACAAACTATGGTTTTGGCTTTTACAATCAAACCACTAGAACAAGATAAGCCGCTACCAACATTACTCGAGTCATTTAAATCATTTTTAACTTCAAAACTTTTGACGCAAGCAAACGATTAAACTCCTCAAACTTTCGGGACTCCTTCTTTAAATTTTTAATTACCCCTAGAAGGTTATCTCTCTCCCCCTCAATGTGAGCAAACTTATCCCTAAGAGCCTTTTCTCATGCCACAAAATCATTAATCGAAATATTTTCGTCAACGGAACAAACACTAGAATTTCTCAAATCCTCTAACTCTTTCTAACATGAGGACTCTATCATCACTCTCCTTTTTGCCCAATTTTAATATATTAAAATCTTTAAACAAAGAACTAAAGTGCTCATGACAGATATCTCTTTGAATTTGAAACGTTTGTAAATATTCAATCTTATTTTTAAAACCGGAATTTTCTTTTTCCAAAACTTCAATACGTTTTGCAAACTTTAAATTCAAACGATGTAAATTGTCAAAGCTTAGAGAATCCATCGAGAGAAAACAAACATAGGAGAGATAAACAAACACACGAGATCACAAAATAAATAAAAATGTTTTCTATCTCTGATACCTATTTGTGGAGTGCCCAATATGTGTGTGTTTCAAACAAAACTAATTTTTCTACGAAAAAGATCCACTTTTAATTATGCACCAAACCAAGTTGTGAAAAACCCAACTCTTACATTAAACCAATTTTATCTTGATGAATCCTAAACACGCATCTAGTGATTAAAGCAAGTAAAGTAAAGTAAAGAATACTCACAACGCCGGATGTACAAGGAAAAAACCCAAAACGGGAAAATAACCTCGGACGGACCAAGCCAGACAATCACTATGAACAATGGTTTTACAAAGACAGATTAGCCTGACACTAATAATCGATCCCCATGGGTCTTGAGGCTCCTTCTGATCTTCAATCGTTCTTTAACAGTGCCCATGCAGAAATTCCATCTTCCACGATACCTGTCCACAACACACGCCTCCACGTATGTCTCGGTGTACACAGAATGGCTTTGATACGTCTATGATATCGAACACGATGTCCGTCGCTTCTTCACCGTAAAACCCTTTGTGTTCAATGTGTAGAACAAACAACTTTGGTGCAGCAAGATCACTTAAACATATAAGAATGATAACTCGAATATTTGAAAACTCTAAGGATGTGTTTAAGACTTTTAAACCTTAGAAAACACGTGCAAACAAGGTTCTAGTTCGTAAAACTGTTTTCCAGAAAGCACACTTCTGAAATTCTGATGCAAACACTGTTTAAATAGGATTTAAATGTCGCCTCGAAAAATGTGTCATTCGAATGACTTAAGCATGTCGTTCGCGTGTTATTGTATCTCGTTCAAACGAGATCCAATGTCGTTCTAGGGACAGCGCGAAAGTTTGACTTTCTGATTAAAAACGTCTCTTAACAAAGAGATTCAAATTAGTCAAACTCTATTTCGAGCTTATCATCATAAAACGAAGTGTAAACCTTTAAAACACTTTTAAAATTTTTAAAAACATTTTTCTTTATAAAAATTACATCCTTATCTTTTATAAAATAATTCCGAACACCATTAATTATATGCATTCATACCTGAGTGATCTCGGAATGAAATTAACTTTGAAGACGATTAAACTTGCACCAATTAAACATCGGCATGATTAATTCTTTGAAGCTTTGCCGCAACGTCTTTAATTTCTTCAATACGTCATAGACTAAGTGGGATCGTGAAAAAATAAAATTCTCCCTATGTCATATTGCAAACAAGTTTTGTTCAAAGAATTAAGTCAAAACAATACAGGGACTCAATTGGAAATTTATGTCCTTATAAGGGAGATTATTTCGGAGACCCATTGTCGTCGAATAATCTCGGGAAACTAGATCTTAAAATTGAACTTCCCCTCACCTAATTTAGATAAACTCAAAATTATTTTGTGTTGGCCTAAGAATTTTGTGGTCCCGTGTCGGATTTTTATCTTTCCATATTAAAAATAAGTAAAAAATATAATTAAAAAAATAAAAATAAAAATCGATTGAGTACGGTGTATGGTTAGTTGGGTTCGATATCCTACTGGTTGTTTAGCTAGAGTGGAGTCTAGTATTCCCGATATTGTTATAGGTAGCACCTCGATTTTCACCGAGATGGGAGATGAGCTAACAACTTGTGCCCTAAAGGATTACCTGTATCCCAATAGGGCAAGCCAACCATCATCCATGCTTCTTCCCCCGCATAATGCAAACAATTTTGAGTTTAAGTCAGGAATAATTCATTTACTTCCTATCTTTCGAGGTACAGAAAAGGAGGACCCATACCTCCACGTGCGTGAGTTTGAAGAAATTTATGGAACGGTTAGGTTACAACAACTCACCGATGAGATTGTTAAACTAAAAATGTTTCCATTTTCTTTGAAGGACAAAGCTAAGAGTTGGCTACTCTCACTTAAATCAAATCACATCACTACATGGAATCAGTTGAGTGTTGAATTTTTGCAAAAAAAAAAATACCTAACCAAAAGACGGAGGCAATATGTCACACCATAAATACTTTTAATCAAAAAGAAGGAGAGACTTTATGGATGTACTTAGAAAGATTCAAAGACTTGCTCCTGCAATATCCTCACCATGGAATGAAATTAGGTCGTCAAATCCAAATTTTGTATATGGGTTTCGATTACACTACTCGATCTATGCTTGAACCCATGTGTAGTGGAGATTTCACATAAAAGAGTGAGGCCAATGCATGGTCATTTTTAGAATCCGTTTCTCAAAAGTACCAGCGATGGGCATCCCATCGGGATTCGAAGACCACCACAATTAATGAGGGTAATGCTCACCCAGAAGAACAAGGTTTTGGACTAGATGAAAAAGTGGACACCTTGGCTCGGCATTTAGAAGCCTTGGAAATAAGTAAATAGGGTAACCGAGCCACATATGCCGTCATGCAACATGTAGGGTCACCTATGTGTTTGCTTTGTGATAGTTTCGACCACCTTGTCGAAAGTTTCCCCACCCTTCTGACCCATAAATCTCTCATCGATCAAGCAAACACCCTCTATCAAAATAAGCCCAAGTACGACCAATTTTCCAACACGTACAATCCAGGTTGGAAGGATCATCCCAACTTTTCATGGTCTAAAGGTCAATACCAGGGTAGTGGAGGTCAATCTTTAAGTAACCTACCCCCAGGTTTCCAAAAGAGCACCCCCGCGGCGTCGTTCTCTTCACCCCAAAAGATTCAATCTTTAGAAGAAATGATGAATTTACTTGCCTAAAGTACCCTGCAAATTCAACATACCACGTAAAGTGTCCTCCAATCTACACAACAAAACTTGCATGCCAACACCTAATCGATTGCCAAATTAGAGGTACAAGTGAGTCAACTAGCCAATGCTTTGAGCGAGAGAAATAAAGGAATGTTCCCAAGCCAACCTGTGCCTAATCCTAAGGGTAACATGCCTAGGAGTAAGTATGTTGTCCAAGACAACACTAGCATTTCCACTACCTAAGAGCATGTTAAGGCTATAATCATGCTGAGGTCAGGTAAATGAGTAGAGAATAATATCTCACGACCCACCATGAGTGAATCCGAGAAAGGTAAGGAAAAGAAGGACCCACCTGTGGTTCCGTCTTCTTCCTCGCCCTCATCTTCCAAACCATCTGTTGAGACCTACGTCCCAAAATCTCCATTTCCACAACGTTTAGTTCCACAAAATAAAAAGGCGCAAGTGTACAAAATGTTAGAAGTATTTAAGCACGTATAAATTAATATCCCGCTTCTTGATGCCATACAACAAGTTCCATCATATGCTAAATTTTTTAAGTACCTTTGTATCTTCAAGATAAGCACAAACGTTTCGAAAAAAGCTTTTCTCACTGAGCAAGCAAGCTCGATCATCTCATATAGGACCCCCGTCAAGTATAAAGATCCCGGGACTCCGACGATCTCCATCACAATTGGGGAACACACCATTGACAGAGCCCTTTTAGATCTAGGAGCCAGCGTGAATCTTCTGCCGTATACTGTGTACGAGAAATTAGGCTTGGGAGATTTAAGGCCGACTAAGATTACTTTATCCTTAGCCGAACGATCTATTAAAATTTCAAGAGGTGTTGTTGGGTAGGAGAGTTTGTCTTTCTAGTTGATTTTGTGGTCTTGGATACCTAGCAAGTGCATAATACTAATGCACAAATTCCTATCATTTTGGGTCAGCCATTCCTCGCCATTTCTAATGCAGTTATTAGGTGTCGTAGTGGACAATTGAACTTATCATTTGTAAATATGATCATGGATCTGAATGTATTTAATTTAGTGAAACAACCACCTAATGATGATAAACCTCTATAAGTTGACATGATTAATAGTATCGTCCAGGAAACATTCGAACAGACTTATAATGATGACCCTTTAGCGGCATGCCTTGCCCATTTTGGGCCTGAATTTGACATCGAAAGCTCCATTGTTGAAGTCAACGCTCTCCTCGACTCCACCCCTGTCTTGAAAATATGATCTTGGAGATCTAATCCCGAACCCCTCTCTCTCTGCGTCACCAATTCCTCCCTCTATTGAAAAATCCCCCGAGCTTGAATTGAAGTCGTTATCAGAATCACTAGAGTATAGGTTCTTAGGACCTTCTGATACCTTACATGTTATCATCGCGTCTGACCTAGATAAACAACAGGAAGGTAAGTTGTTGCGTGTTCTCAGTGAACACAAAGAAGCCATCGGTTGGACCATAGCGGACATTAAAGGGATAAGTTCATCAGTGTGCAAGCACATAATACACTTAGAAGAAAAAGCTAAAAATTCTCGTAATGCACAACGTCGACTTAACCACGTACTGAAAAAAGTCGTCTGAGCCGAGGTACTCAAGTTGTTATATGCGGGTATTATTTATCCCATCTCTGATAGCTAATGGGTCAGCCCCATTCAGGTTGTTCCAAAGAAATTCAGTGTTACAGTGGTAAGAAATGATAATGATAAGTTAGTCCCCACTAGGATTCAAATCGGTTGGCGTGTCTGTATAGACTTTAGGAAGTTGAACGTTGTCTCACGAAAGGATCACTTTCCCCTTCCTTTCATAGACCAAATGCTTGAAAGATTAGCCGACCACCCCTATTACTGTTTTCTCAAAGGTTACTCCAGTTATAATCAAATTCCAATCACTCTCGAGGATCAAGAGAAAACCACATTCACTTGTCCATTTGGTACTTTTTCTTATCGACGCATGACCTTCGATCTATGTAACGCACCTGCTACCTATCAATAGTGCATGATGAGTATCTTTTTAGACATGGTCGAAAGGTTTCTTAAGGTTTTTATGGATGATTTCTCTATGTTTGGTTCTAATTTTGATGAGTGCCATCACCACCTTACCCTCGTTCTGAAGAGGTGTAAGGAAAAGAATCTTGTACTCAATTAGTAAAAGTGTCACTTCATGGTTAAACAAGGCATAGTATTAGGTCATATCATCTCTGAAAGGGTACCGAGGTTGATAAGGCTAAAATTGATCTCATTTCTAATTTCCCACCCCCAAAAACTGTACGTGAAATTCGATCATTCTTAGGACACGCGGACTTTTATCGGAGATTCATTAAGGATTTTAGCTAAAACTCTCGGCCTTTATGAAATCTTCTAGCCAAAGACACGCCCTTTGAGTTCACTGATGATTGCCTTCAAGCCTTTGAGAAGCTAAAGAAGGAATTGACCTCAGCACCTATTATGCAACCCCCCGGTAGGGGTCAACCTTTCGAAATCATGTGTGACGCTTTCGACTATTCACTAGGTGAGGTTTTGGTCCAATGAGACGAGAAACTTCCTCATGTTATATACTACGCCAGCAAAACTCTTAACGACGCTCAATCGAATTATTCCATCACTGAGAAAGAGTTCTTGGTTGTCGTATTCGCGCTAGAAAAGTTTATGTCTTACTTGATAGGATCCAAATTCATCATTTTCACCGATCACACGGCCTTGTGACACCTTTTATCTAAAAAGGACGCTAAGGCTCGACTCATCCGGTTGAACCTATTATTGCAAGATTTTGACCTCGAGATCCGAGATAAGAAAGGATCTGATAATGTAGTGGTGGATCACCTATCTAGGTTAACCGTTGAATCATCTGATGATTTGTTGCCACTAAATGAGTCTTTCCCCGATGAGCAACTGTTGCTTGTCAACCAACTTCCGTGGTTTGCCGAAATTGTGAATTATCTTACGACGGGTGAGATTCCCACACATTGGCTTAAGCAAGATCGTTCAAAATTTCTTACGGAAGCCAAGCATTTCTTTTGGGACGATTCGTACCTCTTCACATATTGTCCCGATCAAATCATTCGGAAGTGTGCCCCCGATCACGAGATTCAGAGCGTAATCTCTTTTTGCCATGACCAAGCTTGTGGAGGTCATTTCAGTAATAAGAAAACTGCTGCAAAAATTTTGCAGTGTGGATTCTATTGGCCCACCATTTTTCGTGACTCAAATAACTATAGTAGAAGTTGTGACTGATGCCAAAGGTTAGGAAATATCACTCGTAGGAATATGATGCCCTTAAGTCCCATATTGATCATTGAGGTTTTTGCATGTTAGGTCATTGATTTCATGAGTCCATTCCCGAAATCCTACGATAATCTTTACATCCTTTTGGCAGTTGATTATTTGTCTAAATGGGTTGAAGCTATACCGAGCCAGACGAATGACCATCATGTAGTGGTCAAATTTATTCGAGAAAATATTTTTCCCCTCTTTAGTACACCTCGAGACATTATTAGTGATCAAGGAACCCATTTCTGCAATCGGTCATTTTAGTGTCTTATGAAAAAGTATACAATCACGCATAAAGTAGGATACTCTTATCATACTCAAACCAGTGGACAAGTCGAAGTGTCCAATAGGAAAATCAAGCTAATCATTGAGAAAACAGTGAATCCAAATCCAAAGGACTGGTCCTTACGGTTATTAGATACACTGTGGGCTCATCGCACTGCCTAAAAAACTCCACTTGGTATGTCCCCGTATAGGCTTGTCTACGGAAAATCCTGTCATCTTCCGGTAGAGTTGTAGCATAAAGCCTACTGGACCATTAAAACCTTCAATTTTGATTTACCCTCTGCGGGAGAGGTCCGAAAGATCCAACTCAATGAGTTAGATGAGATTCGAAATGATGCGTACAAAAAAGCAAAGTTGTACAAGGAGAAAACAAAAATGTTCCATGACAAATCCATCCTACGAAAGTCATTCGAACCTAGACAAAAAGTTATCTTGTACAACTTTAGACTACATCTCTTTCCCGGTAAGTTGAGGTCTAGATAGTTCGGTCCCTTTGTTGTTAGAACAGTCTACCCACACAGGGCAGTTGAGATAGAGAATCCTAAAAATGGGGAAATCTTCAAGGTTAATGGTCAAAGGCTGAAACCGTATTTAGAATTGCAAGATGGAGAAGTGGAGGACATACTCCTCCAAGACCCGGTGTACCACGAGTAAACATAACTTGGGTCGTGTTTTTGTATCATAGTTTTTTTCTCTTCCTGTAATTCTTTTTCTTCCAAGAAACATGTGTTGGAGAAAGTCCCTCATTACGGTAATATCTTTCATATCTTTCCATCCTTTTCAATTTTTATCTTGTACATTGAGGACAATGTAGAAATTAGGTTTGGGGGTATTGCGGTCATTTTTCTCCATTTTTTTTAAAAACAAAATCAGAAAATTTTCAAAAATCCAAATATATTTTCAATATAAGTGTTCAATCATATTATATGGCTAAGTGTCAAAAAAAATTTATAAGTTGAGAGATAAATGTGGAGATCTTAACCCGGTGAGATTTTGTGCCAATCATTATTTTTAAGAGATTTAAATCAATCCGAGTTAAAATAACTCAAACTTTTCTGGAGCGCCTAATTCCTCGATGATCTCAAAATCTTTGTTTTGTTCGATTACTGAAAACTAAAAGTAAAAATGTGAATCATATAAACTAAATGCCTTAATAAGTTGACTTGAGACACAAAATTGACTAAACGAAACTTGAGAAATGATATTACGCCATCGTTTTTAAAGTCGCAAAATAAAGCTTAAATCGACCTTTTTACATTATTTCGTTGCAAGCCATTTGTGCCAAAATGAAAACGAGCCTTTTATTGAAAGCGCAAAAACCCATACCCATTTTTCTGAGAATATCAGGGTAAAAACATGGTAAAAGGACAAAAGAAGAATGTTTGCTAGAATAATATGTGCAGAGAAAAGAAAGAAGAAAGTGGGAGATAGAAAGAATGAAAAAAAAAAGAGAAAATGTAGTATGCGAGTCGAAAAAGAAAAGAAATGAAAATGGAGGTTAGAAAGTGCCTAAAAAGTCAAAATAGCGATAATCTCTATATTCTCAAAAAAAAATTGAAACTCCAAAATATGTTCTTCCTAGCAAAAATCGAGCTTACAATACAACCGAATGAAAGTCATAATTGATCTCAAGTAAAGTTAGTTATAGTGTGGAGAGAATAAATGGGATTTATGGTTTGATTCAATGTTTTCAAAAAGTAATCGATTTTCCATTCACGAGATTATAATCTTCCATTATAAAATGCTCGTCTTTCATAATATATATGTGAAGTTGCTCATTAAATTTACTCTTTATATATCGAGAGAAGTTACCCGTTTTCGAGTGTTCGATTGTGAGTGCATTCCGTGAGATTTTGAAATCAAAATGAACTTTCGAATAATAAATATAACGATCAAATATTTTAAAATGGACGGTTATATTGGCTATGCACACACACACGATAAGTTGAGATTGAAAAGTGAAGTTCTACTATATTTATGAAGTTTGCATTCAAACTTGGTTATATTACATTTGTGTCTTTTGTAAATAGAGTCAAGTTTAGAATTTTGTGGGTATATTCATTGCAAACCCTCATAAGACAAAACTCGTTCACTGGGGTAACCTAAGGGTTTAATGGTTTGTTGCACATGCTAAGTGCAACCGTGATTCCTACGAAAATGAGTTAGATTTTAATTTTTGCTTGAGGACTAGCAAAGTTTAGGTTTGGGAGTATTTGATGAGTGCATTACTTTGTATTAATTATACCAAAATCTAGGCCTTGTTAGTTCCGTTGCACCATCAATAAAGAGCTTTCAGAGTTATTTTTGTTATTTAAAAGAAAAATACAAATTTAAGAATAAATGGGGTTAATAATGCAATTTTGAGAACTTTACGCTCATATATTTAATTCATGACCTAAAATATTTATTTATAATCTCTTGTTCAAGGTGTTTGTTGAGTGTTGACAGGTTTAGAGTGAATGCGGAGAAGTTCGGTTGCAAATTTAGCATTAAAAGGTCACTTACACACCTTCAGGGGCAATATTGTAAATTCAGATGACTTAATTGAGACTCGGACCAAAAACAGAAAATGAAGGCCTTGAATCAAGGAACGCCTGGGTTTAAACGGCGAGTCCATCGGACTCCGAATGAAGAAGTTATGGTGATTTGGGCTATTGTGAAAATTATGAAATTTGGGTTTTAATATGTTATTAAATATAATTGTGTGTATATTTATACCAAAGAGAGTTGTTGGGTGAAAAAGAGACGTGCACGAGGTCATGGGTTCGACCCCTGCCTCTCTCCTATATAATTTTCGACGAAAATCTCTAAATCCATTACCCCACTCGCCCACTAAACCCATTACTCCACCTGCCCATTACCAAAACCCATTTTTTCCCTTTTTTTGCCGAGATCAAATTCCCACTACCCCATATTTCTTCACATAATTTCTATCCAGTGTTCCCACGATTTATACCCCCACTTTGTCCTATTTTGTTTGTTTCTTTTTTGGTATAAATTATGGGCAATATACAGACTTTGGGAGACAAATTTTTTTATAGAGATATAGACACACTTTGAGAGATAAAAAAAATCTGTGTAAAAAGTATTTTGAGGTACACTTTGGAGGAGAATATTGTGTATTGTAACTCAAGTCTCCGACTCGAAATTTTTTAAGTTGATTATTTTTAATGAAAATTATTATTTCATCTTGCAATATTTGTGTCTCAAATATGATGTGTGAGTAGTTTAATTACTAGGATTTAGGTAATGTTTGTCATGACTATTTAAATTACGCAAGCTAATTTAATTTCATACATATTAGAGTGTATTTTTAAACCTCAAGAATTAATTATAAATTCATGCTGTAAAAAATTTAAAGTTGTCATTTTTAATGGGTTATGCTTACACTTAGATGTTTTGATACCTCATGCTTCAATACACATTAAAAATTTAAAACATTATAATTTCGAAGGAATAGAGATTTATGGTGTCTAATTCAATAGACATTAAAATATTTTGAATGCATGTAATGTTATATTCTCCGAAATGTACGCGACGAGAATCGGTATATTTTGTGTTATAAATTCAAAATTACGGAATTAAATTGATATGTTAATTTAATTAGGATTGACAAATGGAACCGACCTCCTACTTTCTTCCACATTTAATATTATCTCTTGTACTTGTTTGTTTATTCCGTCTTTATTTTTATTTTAGAAACTTAATCACTTTTATACGCTAATATGTCTAGTTGGAAAGTCAATATTTTATAAAAATCGACGTAATAAACGTGATTAAGTGATTAAAATATTGACTGTTCAACTAGACATATGAGTGTATAAAAGTGATTAAGTTTCTAAAATAAAAATAAAAACGGAATAAACGAACAAGTATAAGAGATAATAATAAGGACATCAGTTCCGTTTGTCAATCCTAATTAAATTAACGTATCAATTTAATTCCGTAATTTCGAATTTATAACACAAAATATACCGACTCTTATCGCGTACATTTCGGAGAATATAACATTACATGATTTCAAAATATTTTAACGTCTCGTGAATTAGAGACCATAAATCCCTATTCCCTCGAAATTATCATGTTTTAAATTTTTAATGTGTATTTAAGCATGATGTATCAAAACATCTAAGTGAAAGCATAACCCATCAAAAATGACAACTTTAAATTTTTTAAAGCATGAATTTATAATTAATTCTTGAGGTTTAAAAATACACTCTCGTGTATTTTGAAGCGAATACCGAATTTTTTATTTCAAACACGTCGAAATATGTACGAAATTAAATTAACATGCGTAATTTAAATAGTCATGACAAACATCACCTAAATCCTAGTAATTAAACTACTCACACATCATATTTGAGACACAAATATTGCAAGATGAAATAATAATTTTCATTAATAGTCATCAACTTACAAAATTTTGAGTCCGAGACTTGAGTTACAATATACAATATGCTCCTCCAAAGTGTACCTCAAAAATACTTTTTACAAAGATTTTTTTTATATCTCAAAGTGTTTCTATATCTCTATAAAAAAAATTGTCTCCCAAAGTCTCTACATTGCCCATAATTTATACCAAAAAAGAAACCAACAAAATAGGACAAAGTGGGGGTATAAATCGTGGGAACACTGGATAGAAATTATGTAAAGAAATATGGGGTAGTAGGAATCAGATCTCGGTGAAAAAAAGGGGAAAATGGGTTTGCGAAATGGGCAGGTGGAGTAATAGGTTTAGTGGGCAAGTGGGGTAATGGATTTAGAAATTTTCGCCAAAAATTATATAGGGGAGAGGCAAGGGTTGAACCCCTAACTTCGCACACGTCTCTCCTTCTCCCAACCAGCTCACCCAACAGCTCTCTAATATAAATATACACCCAATTATATTTAACAACATATTAAAACTCAAATTTTATAATTTGCACAATAGTCCAAACCACCATAACTCCTTCATTCGGAGTCTGATTGACTCGCCGTTTGAACCCAGGCGTCCCTTGATTCAAGGCCTTCATTTTTTGTGTTTGGTCCGAGTCTGAATTAAGTCATCTGAATTTACAATATTGCCCCTGAAGGTGCATAAGTGACCTTTTAATGCTCAATTTGCATCCAAACTTCTCCGCATTCACTCTAAACCTGTCAACACTTAACAAACACCTTGCACAAGAGATTAGAAATAAATATTTTAGGTCATGAATTAAAGATGTGAGCGTAAAGTTCTCAAAATTGCATTATTAACCCCATTTATTCATAAATTTGTATTTTCTTTTAAATAACAAAAATAACTCTAAAGCTCTTTATTGATGGTGAAACGGAACTAACAAGGCCTAGATTTGGGTATAATTAATACAAAATAATGCACTCATCAATAGATATTAAAATTATATTTAGGTCCCTAATCTCACCATAAGTCTCACACATACAGTTAAATTGGGAGAAGTTTGAAGACAAAAATCATTATCATCTTGTTCATGTATGTCGGTTCAAAGGTTCCATTAGGTTTGAAGGCTATAATTTAAAGGTTCTATGGGTTTCAAATTTAGTTTGACAATATAGTTTGTGTCTTCTATATTAAATCTTAACGTCACGGTTGGAGGTATAGATCTTAATTCTCTTCCACATTAAGTTAAAATGTATATATGTTGATATCAGAGCCAATTTCCCCCTGTTTGATTGCGATCATTTATTTTGATTCATATTTACTTTAATAAAAGAATAAATTTAAATTTCACGGCCTAAAATTTCAATTGTAATTGTTTTTATTCTATGTAATTTGTTTTGATATATTTGGGCTGTAATATACATTTGATGTAATTTGTTTATGATTTGGGTTGTAGTTATTAATTTTTCTACGAGTTGCGGCAATGAATGCAAAGTCCATGGGATTTGAAGATTATTTTGTTTGGTTTGTTATAGTTTGATCCTAATACATTAGATATACATAAATTATTTATATTTCATATCATTTCCCTATTCATAGTTCCATGAAATGAGTTATGAATTGACCCACCTTGTCTTCTTGAATTATTTGGAGGTGACTTTTATAATGTTCTTTTATGAATTCATGTTGAAATGATTAATTTGGTGTGATCATAAAATAATGGGTATCAGTCACACTATTATTAAGGCCGACTAAATTAACAATTTTAGCATGCTTTGTGTATTTTATTATAAGTTATTAATTTAGAGGCCTATCTTTATTGTTAGATATAATGAAAATTAAAATTGCAAGTTACTTAATATGCGCACTTTTGATTTATATTTATAGACATAAAGTTTAGTCAATAATTAATTTTTAATGCATAATAAACTAACATTTAATTTTCGTGTGAGGAGATGAGCCATCTTAAGAAATGAATATGTAAAGTGACTTATTAAATTATTTTGGCACATTAAATTTTTGGTTTACTAATTGTGATAGAAATATCTTTAGAGACTTCAGTTCCAACCAGTGCTCCTCATGCGACCTTAGGCCAAGTAGTGAGGAGGTGTGTCAAAGTGAGAGATAGTGATACATAGTGGTTTAGAACCTCTACTAAGGGTCCTACGTCCACTATTAATAATGTTACTCTTTATATTAACTTGTAAATGAGGATATTACATTCTAGAGACTTCTTAACCTTTGGTCAAGTGAGTCTGAAGTTTTTGAGGTCTTTGTCACAAGAAAAAAGGGGCCTCTTGGGATAAACTGATGGAATCCTCAAGAGGTTGCTTAACTATCTTAGGACTCAACTAATAATACAAACTATGGAAGGATGGAAGTGGTCCATTCCTGTTAGGAAATACTAAGTTATGAGCAGTTAGGATACAAATGTTCTCTAGTTACTCTGATGGTTTTTAGATCCCGTTAACCCTTTACAAATCTCCAATATATATAACCCATTAGAAAGAGTGCGAGTGAACTACAGTGGTATGGGCAGAGTGGCCCTCAGGTCTAACGGCTACAGTAACATGGTGGAGTATCTTTTAAAGTCTTGCAGGTCGTGCTTGTAGTTGACATTAGCATTTAATGTGAACTATATTATTCAATGATAGTGGAATAAGTTGGTGGTGATAGGTAGAACAATGTCTATACTTTTTACTTACCCGCCAGAGAAGTTGTGAGAGCTTTACCACGCGTCTTAGGTATCCTAAGGTGGTTTTGGTCACTTTGGGATAATATGACATTATTCCCTTTGGTAGGGAGGAAGTTTACCCTTAATGAGGAAGGTGGGAACTCGGCAGTGGTCAACTTTTGTTAGGAAAAAACGTATTGGACTCATTTAAGGCCTGGTGGTGTCCATACTAAGGTGTCTGGGCTTAGTCTTCAGGTACTGATTGCACACAGAAATATCTAGTTGTCCTTAGAGTGTTGTTATGGCCTTTAACTTATTTGAGGATCATTTAATGTGGTAGTCATGGTCATTAATGACTAAAAACTTCTATGTGGAATTTTGTAATACACCATGGAACCTCATCCTCTATGAAAACGAGGGAAAAAGGTTATAAACCCTTGAGATACTCGCAGGGTTAATTTTGATTATCATTAGTATCCCGCTATTATTTCTTGCAAAAATTGGAAGGGGAAATACTTATATATTTAGATGAAAAGGTTAGAGATATAACAAGAAGTGAGATTCAAGTCATTATGAGAATGCATTGGAAAGGGGAATGTATTGAGTGCTGGGGGAGAAGAGTCATAATGTGTGAAGCCTTGGTCCCTTTTAAGCTCCTTAATCTGGCAAGAGCTTTTATCCCTCACTTTTGCAATCTCTAAAACCTTTTCTTTTTTATCTTCCCTATACAATCAACCATCTCTTTCTACCCTTATTCGAATCATGTCTTTTGGATATATTTCTCCCTCTGAGGTCCTAAACCATACGTGTCTTTTTGTTAGAATACCTTTTGCTCCTCTGCTTTCAACCCTCGAATAAGGGGGTGGGATTTCAGTTAAGCCCCCCCCTTGGGGACTTCCATTTAGTGGGCTTATTTATCCTTAAAGAATACTATTAAATACTTGGAATGAATTTGTGAGAGGTATCAAATGCCTAAAAATATGACTCTGAGGGTTGTTAGGCCAGTAGAGAGGGCGTTCTCTCCGGTTCCCAAACATGTATGCTTTAATGAGTGTTTCTTGACCTATGGAGCTCGATTTATGTTACCCCGTCCAATGGTGGAGATTGATGTTCATTGGGGAAGCTTCTACTCATATTTTGGACAATGCTTGGAGGCCTCTTATGGCTACCATTGTGCCCTTCTCGGAGGCTAGCAGAAAAAAGTTTGACATTTCCCTTGCTCGGTTATTCAGTTTGTACTATGTTCAGGAACATAGTGAGCCTAAGGACAAAGTCTTGAAGTACTTTTCTCTTTAGTCTTTACTAAGGGAAAACATAACACTCTCAAGTAATGGAAGGAAAGTTTGTTCTTTATTGGTGGGGCTTGGGCCCCCCAAACCCTATTAAGAAGCTTAGTTGCCCCACCATGTGGTGTGATCCTCCTTCCCTTGGTATGGTTTCCATGGTCTTTGTCTTTTTATCTTATTATCTGAGGTTATATAAACTGTGTGATTATTTATTCTTCATAGAATCCATTGCCCCTACTTACGACGAGGCATAGAGGTTGAAAGAGAATCTAAAGTTGGTGGTCACCCATTTGATATCTTGATCACTCCTAATTATCTCTTCAAAACGGCTTGGGGAGTCTACCTCAAGTCTCCCCATCAGGAGAGGCATCTGAAGCCCCAAATATCATTGTTAGGGAGAAGGAGGAGGTTGATGCCTTTGTTCTCATTCTCAAGAAGCACAAGGCGGTATCCATTAGCTCTCTTGAGAGGGGGGTTCTTCGACCTCTGAGGTACTGTAGGTCAGTGACGACGAGTAAGAAATGAAGAAAAAGGATGTTGTGCTTCCTCCCAATGTCGATGAGGTCTTACCTCTAATTGAGAGCCTAGTTATCCTTGATTTGGATTGTTTACTGAGTAAGAATATTGAACCCTTGCTCTCCAATTTTTTATTTACAATTTTTTTCTGAACTTATGATTTCCAAATTTTTACTAAAATTCTACATTAATAACTCTTTATTATTTGGGGAATAGAATATGTGCTTGAACAACGGGAGTTGTCCAGGCATTAGGAAAATAAGACCTCCATCCCTCTAGTTTTAGTGAAGGGTAAGAGGTCCAAGGACATCAAGCATATTAAATTCAGCGAGCTATAGATATTCTTATCTAGGGAGTGAAAACTCAGTGGCAAAGTATGTTGAGCCTGCCCTGATAAATAAGAAGAGTTATCGTCGATTGAGACCATCATAAAAATACTGCCTTTGATACAAACCTCACCAATGATAGGAGGATCCTCTGGGTCAAATTGGACTACACCTTCTGTTCTAGGGGACTTACAACCCCTAGTCTCATCGAATGTTTTAAAACAGTCTAGTGTTCCCCTTACAACGGGAAAGGAAGTGGTGGGGACCCCTATCAAATTATATGAGGGTATCTTATGTAAGACAAAACCATGTTGAGGTTTTCCACTAAAACTTATGACTGGCTTGGGACCTCTGACCGGGATGAGGAGTTTTATAGAAAGTAGTATGTAACTGAGTTGTGGTTCTCCGAGGAGGATCAATACTATTGACCAAAGTCTTCTGAGGAGAAAAAAACCTACGCCTCTATTATTGAGGCTTTGACTGTGCTAACCAAGACCAAGTTCTCTGAAATAGTCATCACGCTGAGTAGTAAGGGTACCTTAGCCAACACTGCTGAGCTTATCCATATTATTGGTAATGTATTTTTTCTCTTTAGCACTTATTGAGATTTATTTACTTTTTCATACTACTTTTGTTGATGCTCTCCTTTTTTTCATTTTCGGTTCATCGCCTCACTGAGATCCTTATGGATGATGCAATAGAGGTTTAGAGGGTTTGGATGAAGGCTTTGTCTATAGGTGAGTGGTGGGATTAGTCTAGGTTGTATCTTCATGAGTTAGTTTGCTTTCAGCTATTTGAGTTTGTTGCCTTAAAGGATGAGAGGGAGAGGCTTGATAACTTGACTTCTGTGTATGTGTCGTTGTTGAAGCCAACTTAATCAACTCCTTTAATATCTACAAAAACTTGATAAGAAACTAGAATAGAGATAAGTGAGGATGTCAATCCATCTCTAAGGAGTGAAACAAATGAGAAGTAATGTAATTCAATTTTTTATTTAATTTCTTTTTAGACTTTTTACTTTTTCTATTTTTTTAGCTTTTTTTAATATTAAAACAATTTTGTGATGAAGGTGAAATAAGACTAAACTAAATCAAAGATCTAAAGACTAACTAAAAAGTAAAAATACGTGAAATCTAACTAAATAAAAATATAAAATATGAGATGAATGAGGAAATCAAAGTGAGAGCTAACAAGGGATGGGATTACACCATATATTCTAGTTAATCTTATTAATTAATTCATTCAAATTAAACCTTCTAAGTTAGTATAAAAATTATAAATCAACTCTCGTTGCAAATGTAATTTTAATAATAACCTTTTAGAAAATTAAATTTAACTCTCCTACAAATCTTGAAAAGTAGATCCAAACATCACTTAACAAACCACCCACTAGGATCAATTTACTAAATTAGTTAAAATCATAAAAATAAGCTTAGAGTTGAAATTCAAAGAAAGAATTTCACATTTTAAAAAAACCTATCTCTAGTTTGATTCTAAAATAGAACCTAAGACTAGAATCTAAATTTTCTCTCGAAAATCATTTACCCTCTCTCGAGGCGTAAATTAAAATTAAGAGTACAAAGTTAATTATAAAATGAACTTTTAAAGTAAATAAACCAATTAAAGTAGTATTAGCATCAAATAATGGGATCACCCTACCCCTTGAAAGGGTTTTCTAGCCTAACATGATGATAAAATATAATAATCAACCAATCAAAGGTATTAAAATAAAATAGTAGAGATAAGAGAACAAATCTTCAAACAAATCTCCTTGATTTCCAAAATTGAACTCTAAATCTTCATTGAACTTATCCAAATTGAACTTCAAAACATTTTTAATTCAATATATACACTCAATTGAATCTCTCAATACACTTTCATCCCTCACCAATATCTAAAAAATAAAATAATATACTATTCTACTATTTACAAAGGTCTCTCTCTAGTCGCTTATTGAGCCTCCTCTCTACTTAGGATTTTTTTTTCTTCAAATGGGCCATCTTTGCTTTTATAATGTGGCATAAGGAACTAAGGGGTAAAATAGGAAGGGAAATGGTGCAAGTGGTTTAATGAGGTATTAAAGGTATTTGGGTGAGGGTAATTTTGGGGATTGAACAAATGTGCATGTGGGTTTAATGAGAGTGATGAGAGTGTGGGATAAGTTGGGGGCATTTTTGGGAAACGAGGATTGGAGGGATAAAACACATGTGGGGTTTATTTTTGGCTTTATTTTTGTTTCTTTGATAGATGGAGATCGGGTAAGATTTGGAGAAGTGGATATTGGGTTTGAAACAGTTGGTGGGTCATGGATTTGGCAGTGGGGAATTTTCGTTATGGGTTGGTAGGATCTGAACTTAGATAGGTTAGGATTGGGTAGAAGTTGGTTGGAGGGATTAAACCGGGTTGGGGATGTGTGAAAAGGGGCGGCCGGTTTGGGTATAATCGAGTTAATGGGTCAGCAATGGGTACAAGGGTTTGGGTTCACCGGAAGGTTTAGGAGATGGCCAAAATTTGTCTTGGAATGGGTTCACACCGGGTTAAAGTAACAGCTCACTTTTGTTGGATCAAAGGTTGTCGGAGGCTATGGTATTGGCTGGTCGGAGTTGTGTTGAATTTAGCAGCTGGGTCATTTGTTTAGAAATCGGGCAAGTGTGGTATCGTGTTTCGACAACTCCAGGTTCCAGCTCGTCGAAGGTAAACTGGCTAGTTTGAGTAAGAATAGCAGGGGGCTAAGGTTCGCGGGT
This sequence comes from Sambucus nigra, assembly GCA_949130495.1. Classification (NCBI taxonomy): domain Eukaryota; kingdom Viridiplantae; phylum Streptophyta; class Magnoliopsida; order Dipsacales; family Adoxaceae; genus Sambucus; species Sambucus nigra. The sequence continues at coordinate 42,770,868 of OX422210.1, read as the reverse complement.
TGAAGATTGGGTTTGGGTAATGGTTGGGGGTATTGAAGCTTGGTATAGTGGATTTCGGGTTGTTTATGTAACCGGGTTAGTGGGTATGGTGGTGCTGAGGTGTGGATTGAGGGTTATAAGGTTGGTTGGAATTTTGGTTATGGTGGGAAGAGAGAGAAGTGGGTGGTGTAGGGAAGAAGATGAATAGTAGATGAGGGTGTGTTATGGTGTAAGTGAGGCACATGGGATGTGGGTGTAGGTTATGGAGGTGTTAGGGTGTGTAAGAGATGTAGGATAGTTAGTGAGTGTGTGTGTGTGTGTGTGTGTGTGTGTGTGTGTGTGTGTGTGTGTGTGTTAAGATTTGTACCCAATCTAAAAATAAAGATATCTAACTAAAAACTAAAAACTAAAATTAACAAAACTAAAAAAATTAAAACTATATAAAAATTAAAATCCTAATAAAGTATAACTAAAGAAAATATAAAACCTAATGAAACTAAAAAAAATTAAATTCCCAATAAAAGACAAAAATAAACCTATCCGAATAAAAATAAAGACTAAAAATAAAAATAAAAGTAAAGATCAAATGAAAATTAAACTTACACCGAAATAAAAAGAATTATTAAAAATAGTCGACACCAATAAATGCTAAAAATATATATAAAATTCTAAAGAAAATATAAAATAAATTCTAAAAATTAAAAACGACTCAAATAAAAATCTGAAAAATTAATAAAAAAAAATAAAAATAAATAAAGGGGTGTAAACTAAACACACGAGGGTCGGGATGGGTTTAGGTAGACCTGTCAAAATACACAATAATCCGTTAACATGACACGATCCGACACGAAATTATAAGTTAATGGGTTTACCCTTATTGGATTTGGGTCATTAACGGGTTGACACGGTAGACCCGTTAACACTAACGGTTCGGGTTTGGAAATTTACCTGTACCCGTTTCTACCCGTTAATACTAACACTACTATAGGGTCACCCAACCCGTACCCAATAAGAATAAACATTAAAACCCATTATTTCAAAATCTTTAAAGAGTAACGGGTGCTATAGGGTCACCCAATCTATACCCAATAAAAATTACAATTAAAACCCATTATTATTAAACTATTGAAGCCTAACGGGTATTATAGGGTCACCCAACCCGTTACCCATTTCGACCCAAAATGATTCGTTAATATTAACGGGTGTTAACGGTTTGGGTCGTGTACCCGTTAATATTAACGGGTCATGTTTGGGTATTGTTATTAGACCCGTTAGGATTAACGGGCCGTGTATGGGTTAGGCTGTTTTGACCCGTAACCCGTACACGACCCAAATCGACCCATTGACAGGTCTAGGTTTAGGTGAAGGTTACGAGACAGGGTAATAGGCATAGGGATTAGGTTTAATCTCCTTTAACCACGTAAATACCACATTTGGCCTCGAAATATAGCTTTTAAATCCGCAAGTGCAAGCAAACCTACGAAATAGGCAAATATGCGTATAAAACCCATTTTTTCGAGAATTGGCAATTAAAAATCATCCATTTGGGGTATTATTTAAACACTTTTGGGTGCTTATCACACTCCCAAACAAAACATTGCTAATCCTCGAGCAAAACATAGAGAGAATGAAAGATAAGAAACTAAAAGTGTATCACTTTGGCGGGCACTTGCGATTGCAATTAACATGTACAACAAGCATTTAAACCTATAGGTTTCCCTACAGGATGAGTTTTTTCTCTTGAGGGTTTATAGGAAATATACCCACAAAATTGTTTATTTGTAAATGGCAATCAATCTCTTATTGGACGTAGAATAATCGGACAATCCATCATGAGATAAATATTTTAAGAAATGCAAGCTATAAGAGTTTAAAAAGTTTAGCTAAGTAAATACTAAAATACATCGGTGACACCCCGCCCAATTCAATATCGGGTGATCAGTCCTTTATTCAATTTAAAATAAAGTGGTCGATTGGTTCATTCTTAGAATCACTGTCGAAATACATTTAACATTAATAATCACCTAATAAATAATTAGGCTAGTGTCAAAATATTTTCCACTTTAAGTTATACCCAAAGAATACGTTAATAATTTTTAAGTATTAAAACATCAACTATTTACTATTCATGTAAATACAATAAATACTGCATATAACTCAACTGATGAAATAAATAAGACTGGATAAAACATTCCAGTTTAAAGTCTCAAGCCAATAAATCATAAAATACTCATTCCAACTCAAATGAACTACTAAAATAAACTGAGTACAATCTCTTTGAGAAAACGACTGAGAATTGGCGACATATGCCCTAAATGAAATGTCTGAATAGAACTAAAAGAAATGATAGAGGTGTCTAAATGCAAGGACCTGCAACTCCCACAACCGCTGCAGCTCGCTAAACAATCCAAGTGTTTGAGTCTGGTAACCCTGTGGTTGGGCACCTGATATAATACATATATATAGCAAAAGAGAGAAGAATAGCAAGAGACGGGTCAGAGCCCGAGCTGTAAAAATATTTGTTTTAGCAAGTATTTAAAATTTGCAATAAAATAATTATTATGTGCATGATAGCTTTTTCGAACTCTCACATGAGATCCTCACCTCTCATCTATTGTGCACGCCTAGCGCATTTTCTAATCCGCACTAGCTATGTTACCCAGCCCTACTAGTTCGAAATCACAAGATCATTATCTACGTTCACTAGTAGTAAACCCGTATCGCCCATACAATACGTTATTAAAATATTTTATCCCGGATAACCACATTTCATAAACACCGTTTGAACAGTTAATCTTTTACCCACTAAGATTATTTTATTTATCAACATTACCATACCTATTAGTTTCACATAGTAGAATTATTCACAAGTATATATATATATATATATATATATAGAGAGAGAGAGAGAGAGAGATATATATATAGAGAGAGAGAGAGAGACTATATATATATATATATATATATATATATATATATATAGACTAATCCTGCAACCTTAGGTTAAGACCACTTGGCTCAATGCATAATCTGCTATCATGTCCCGGTGCATCACTCACTACATGAAGGACTACTAGTTCAATCTCTCACGAACCATAAAATTTAAATCACAAATATTGTAGGCGAACATATTCCCCAACCAAATGGGTCACGTACATACCTACGCTCCCATTCAGCCGTGGAAACCATCCTATATATCGGATAGCACGTAACCAAGTTCATATGCTCTCGGCACAAGTCAAATATTCCCCCAATGGGAAACACAAGATATGACTGTTCACTACACGAAAACCTCCTCCTGATAGCAAGTAGCATAGGTATGCTATACACATAATAATAATCATATAATAGGCACTCTCACATCCTATTAAAATCAATAGGTATTCACCCAACTCGTACATATATTTTCCATACGTAGTATTTGATGATGCTTGGATTCAGCACCACCAGATAAGTGATGATGAGCTCAAATAGTAGTAACCATGGCAGTCGTGGAGATACGTATGTATAAGTATATAGAAGGAGGTGAGTATAAGAGGAATAAGATAATGATGTATAGTGGTTCAGCCAATTAGTCCTACATCCACTGTGAGTGTGTGATCCACTAAGTATGGGCACTAATGGCCTTGGATACAATGCACATAAGCTCTCTTTCTCTCTCTACTGTGTGTACAAGCAGATTTTTTACTAGGGATACAATTATCCATCCATTCATCCTCCCCCCCTGTAGGGTTGTAGGTTACAAGTATATATAGGTCTTGGGGGTGTAGTGTACCCCCCAAGTATGCATGGTGCATGTGAATGATCATCTAGCCAATCTTTTATTGACACCTATAGATGCCAAATGATGACATAATATTTTCTCACGTGAGGTGGTGATATTGTTATAACAGTCTTCCACGTGCCATGTGAACATCATGCGTACTGTTCCACGCGTCTCCCATACCACGCATTGTGGTGATGTCACCCTCGGCCTATGATACGAGGCCGAAGGAAAAATTCCTTCTGACAGTGAGTCTGGCCCAATTTGGGCCTCGTACTATCGTACCCTCGGAGGGTCGTCTGGGCCTAATGAGGGGTCGGCCCCTTGGAGGGTCATCTGGGCCTGATGAGGGGTCGGCCCCTTGGAGGGTCGTCTGGGCCTAATGAGGGGTCGGCCCCTTAGAAGGTCGTATGGACCATGATGAGGGGTCGGCCCCTTGGAGGGTCGTCTGGGCCTGATGAGGGGTCGGACCCTTAGAGGGTCGTCTGAACCATGATGAGGGGTCGGCCCCTTAAAGGGTCGTCTGGGCCTGATGAGGGGTCGGACCCTTGAAGGGTCGGTTGATACTCGTTATCCTGACCCCGTCCAGGTGCAAGGCGCCCTCAGCCTAGCCGAGGTTATATATGGGTATATCAATCACCCCCCAGCTCTTAGCCATAGATGATGTTAAGATGGCTGAGGTATAGTGTTGTTTTTTAGATGAGTGTATGGTTAGTTAGATGAATGACACCTGTCAAGCTGATGTGACACCTGTCAAATTTTTATCCACTGTCATTCCAGTTTTTTAGGCGTGGCGGCTGCACACTGCTTGGGACTTTGTGCTCTAATGATGCCCACCTCGTGGGTTGTGCTCTGCATTGGTTAATGGGCCCACTCATTAGCAAGGTATTTAAACATATTTTTTAAAGTTATTCCCTTTCTTCTTCTTCTTCTTCTTCCTGCCCAAGCTCTCTCTCTCTCTAGATTTTCCATAGCTCCATAGCCATAGACATTTCTGCGACTTCTGCATCAATCCTTGTCGTCCTTTCTCAGGTAATCCTTCTTAGTCAGTTCCCTCTTTACATTCCATTGCTTTTTAACATTTCTACTGCTTTAGGTCTGTAGGACTAGATTTTTCTTTGGATATTTCATACTTTCCGACGTTGTTCTCCGGTGGCTTGTTCTTGAGTGTTCTAGGTTAAAACTTTTACTTTCCTTAGTTTCAATCCAAAAGTCCAACTTAGTCAACTGCCAACCTGTTTGTAATTAGGTTAGCCAAATTCTTCCAAGTGTAGGGTATTCCCCTTAATGCTTAGGAGGATTTATAGTTTAGCTGAGGAGTTTCCATCCCTGAGAGAGTTATTTGTGGAGATTAGACGAATAGAGGAAGAGGAGGAGAGAAGATGAGGGGCAAACCCTAATTGGGTACGACCCATTTTTCCCATTCCTCTAGCCACAATAAAACCATCTGAGTCTTGTGGGTTTTCCTGTCATCCAATCGGTGCAAGGGGGAGATGGATGAGAGAGCATCCTCACCAATAGGTGATGGCCCTTCTGAGAGGAGAGAAACGTCTGATGTAAATCCAGGCCGACAGGCCGAGGGTGTGACCCCTTCCAAGGTTGTTCCTATGACAACTTTATCCCCTCATGACTTCCAGATGGCTTTTCCTCATGAGCCTCTGACAGGTGATGAGGCCGAGGGAGAGGGGACTGAGGATGATGATGAGGACTCAAACACTGACCCAGTTGACACCTCCCACGCCTCGACCTATATTTCCTCAGTCAGGGATCATGGCCTCCTGCTGTGGAGGCATACATTTGGTGTCCCCCCCCCCCCCCCAACATAAGTGTGAGGTTCCCCTCTGAGTCTGAGAGAGTCTTTGAGGGTGAAGAGGGAGAGATCGTTGTATATGAACAGATGTTTAAGGTTGGTGTTAGGTTCCCTCTACACCCTGCCATTATCAATTTCTTGTCAGCCCTCGGTGTTGCCCCCTCTCAACTTCCTCCCAACTTCTGGAGGACGATTCTCGGCTATGTGTCCTTATGGAAGAATGCCTTTACTGACGAGACTTTAGCCGATCTGTTCTTGGCTTGTTATAATATCACTTCCTCGTCTAAGCAGCCTAGGTACTATCATCTGGGGAAGAGGAAGTCTGATAAAAAACTTCTCCACGTGGCACAAACCTCCAACCACGATTGAAATAAGATATTTTTCTTCGTCTCTGGAGAATGGAAATTTACCGTCGAGGCTCAACCTTTGGACGATGGTTCGAGGGTTCCAAGGAGATGGTCTAGTCCCTCGATGAAGGCTAGGTCAGACCCTAGCCTTAGTCTGGATGAGAAGGATATAGTCGAGTATCTAAGAGAATGAGGGAAAGAGGGTGGACTTACAAAGTTTAAAGATCTGATGACCCCTCGATTCCTCAAAGAAGCTGGTCTGAGGGTCGGCCCCTTGACAGAGCTATGTGAGTTATTATTATTTTTGTTGTATTTGCTTTTTTCCTAGTGTTTCATCCTTACCTCTGCATTTCTCTAATGTGTCATCTTCTTTTCAAGTCGTCCTGTAGGTATCTCTGACCATCTCTGGGAAATGACTTCCCCCATCTCGCTATCTAGCTTGGGCAAGAAGAAGGGCAATAAGCCTCAGCAGGCTCCGAGGAAGTCGGCGGCCGTGGGGCCGACGCCTGTTGAACCTTCCACCGAGGGATCCAAAAGAAAAGGTCCTGAAGTTACTGTTGACCCTCGATCGGATTCAAGGACGAGGGCAAGGGTGGAGGCATCGGAGGGGACTTGTTCCTCTTCCAGTATGGGGGCTTATTGGTCTCTGAACCTAGCATTCCTGAACGTTAAGCCGTCTTCTCTCATTGCTAACTTGAGGGCGGCCAAGGCCTCTATGTTTTTCGCTCCCTCGGCCTCGAACTATGAATTCTTATCCAAGATGCCCCCACCCAAGATTTATGATTATGGTCTGCACACACTGGCTCAGGTATTTGTTTTTACTTTATCTCCTTAATTGAATTTTTCACTAACTGTTTCCTCGGCCTCTTAACAAGTGTCTTTTTTATGTGCAATCTGTCTGTGCCTTTACCTCGGCCACTAAATGGATGGCTGAAAACCAAAAAAAAATTCATGAAGTCGAGAGGGCCATTCAGCACGAGGCTGATCTGCAGACAGAGCTTCAGACTGCAAGGGCTGACCTGGAGAGTGCCAGGACCGAACATGCCAGGGTCTTGGATGAGCTTACAAAAGTAGCAAGATGCAGACTTGAAGGCCAATGACTTACTTATAAAAGAGAAGGACGAGGCCTTGATCAACTTGGGGGTTCAGTTCAAGACTGATCTTGAGTTTGCTGTGAAGAAAGCCGAGACCGATGCTGTGGAGGCCTACAAACTCTCGGATGAGTTTCAAGGCTTCAGTATTGAATACTTAGAGAGGGGGATTAGGACGGCCTGTCGTTGGGTCGTCCTTAAGTTTGCTGACGCAGTATCATCTGTCCGCCCCTCTATCGAAGCAGTCCAACTGGACGACCCCCTGATTGCTGAGGCTTTGGCACAGGTAGAGTCTTAAGTGCACGTCGAGGGCACCGGTACATCTGAGGATCGTCCTGTCTTGGTCATCGAGGAAACCCCCATCATTAATATTGAATCATTGCCCTCCAACGTTGCTCAATAGGGTGGCTGTCTGTAGCCCATAACATCTTCGTGTAATTAATATTTTTGTACTCTTTTATCGGACAAACATCTTCATTTTGTAATATAATGCCTGTATTTGCCTTTTGTACTTGCTCTTGTATGATATGCCTTGTGATGTTTTCAAAAATTAAAAATATCACTAGCCCCTCCCTCGTCTTTCTTGAGGGTGAATGAGGGGTCGTCCCTAACATTGACCCTCATTATAGTCAAGGGTGGTTTTTAACCAACCTAATGGTTTTTAATCAAGCCCTACCTCATCTTTCTTGAGGGTGAATGAGGGGTCGTCCCCAGCATTGACCCTCACTATAGCTGAAAGTTTTTTTTACCAACTTAATGGTTTTTAATCAAGCCCTTCCTCATCTTTCTTGAGGGTGAATGAGGGGTCGTCCCCAGCATTGACCCTCATTATAGCTGAGGGTTGTTTTTACCAACTTAATGGTTTTTAATCAAGCCCTCCCTCATTTTTCTTGAGGGTGAATGAGGGGTCGTCTCCAACATTGACCCTCATTATAGCCGAGGGTTATTTTTAACCAACCTAATGGTTTTTAACATAATGTCCTCCCTCGTCTTTATTGAGGGTGAATGAGGGGTCATCCCCAGCATTGACCCTCATTATAGCCATGGGTTGTTTTTAACCAACCTAATGGTTTTTAAGATAATGTCCTCCCTCGCCTTTCTTGAGGGTGAATGAGGGGTCGTCCCCAGTATTGACCCTCATTATAGCTGAGGGTTGTTTTTAACCAACCTAATGGTTTTTAAGATAATGACCTCCCTCGTCTTTCTTGAGGGTGATTGAGGGGTCGTCCCCAGCATTGACCCTCATTATAGCCGAGGGTTGTTTTTAACCAACCTAATGGTTTTTAAGATAATGTCCTCCCTCGTCTTTCTTAAGGGTGAATGAGGGGTCATCCCCAACATTGACCCTCATTATAGTCGAGGGTGGTTTTTAACCAACCTAATGGTTTTCAATCAAGTCCTCCCTCGTCTTTCTTGAGGGTGAATGAGGGGTCGTCCCCAGCATTGACCCTCATTATAGCCGAGGGTTGTTTTTAACCAACCTAATGGTTTTTAACATAATGTCCTCCCTCGTCTTTCTTGAGGGTGAATAAGGGGTCGTCCCCAGGATTGACCCTCATTATAGCTGAGGGTGGTTACCACCAATTTTAATTGATGTTTAATAAAGTCTCCCCTCGTCTTTCTCGAGGGTAAAGGAGGGGTCGTCCCCTCCATTGACCCTCATCATAGTCGAGGGTGGTTCCCCAAAGATGATCTCAGACATACTAGAACTGACAAACGCAAGATGAGGGGAAACACTGATATTTCTCATTAACATCCAAGTGCTCTGTTGAAGCAACACCCATTACAATTGTGGTCCGACGGGACATTACAACACTACTGATAGTATTTCTTCAAATGATCTGCATCCCAGGGGTTGGAAAAGGGTTCCCCTTCAAGGTTTTCTAGTCTATAGGTCCCAGGGACAACTTCATCGATGACCCTATATGGGCCATGCCAATTCGGGTGGATCTTGTTGGGCTTTTGCCAAGTCTTTTTGAGGACTAAGTCCCCCACTAAAATTGGTCTCTACTTCACCCTCTAATTGTAAAACCTTGCATTCCTCTACTGGTAGGCGGTTTGCCTTATCTCGGTGTCTTCCCTCCTTTCCTCAATCAGGTCTAAGTCAAGTCTCATCTCTTCCGTATTTCTCTGGGGGTCATACATTTGGACCCTATGAGTAGGAAACCCAATCTCGATGGGGATGACGGCTTCTGGTCGTGACAATAGCAAGGGAGACCCTAGGTATGACTTTAACTCCTTGAAAGCCTCATCACACTCTTCACTCCATTTGAAGGCCTTTTGATTAGGCACATATTCTTCACATTTATCCCCTTAATTTTGGTATTTTTATGATCACGTGCAGTGTAAATAGCTTAGATTTGTATCAAACTTATGCTACTAACCTCTTTTGGAAATTATTTCGTGTTTTGTGTATTTCTCATGTGCTTTATAGGTATTTCATGCAAGTTAGTGCGAAGGAGAACTCAAAACAGTGAAAGAAACCAAGAAATGGAGAGTTGAAGGGCATTTTCGTAATTTTTCAGCCTTAGTATAGAGGTGGGGCCAACTAGAAAGTTTAATAGATCTAAATTACAATAATATTGGAAAAAACGATACCTCAATCCGAGCTACGGTGAAGAAGTTATGCCCATTTAAAGTTGGAGACAGAAAGTCAAAAGTTGAAATTAATTCTGGAAGCTGAAGAGTCAAAACTCTTGAAATTTCTTGTTTAATTCATTTTTATTAGTTGTAAAATGTGGAGAGGCATGAGAAAAGTCTCATTTAGGTATATTAAAAGAGAAAAGGCATGGGAAGATTTATTTTTTGGTGTATAAAAGGCCAAGCCCTACATCCTTCCAAGGGAGTCGAATTCTAGAGAGTATAATAGAATTTTAGAGAGAGAATCAGATTTTAGAGAGTTTGTAGTAGACAAATTTCTTATTTTAAGAAAAGCCCTAGTTTGTAAGAACAAGAAGTATTTATGGATTCAATCATCTCTCTTCCTTAGTGCGTATTTCAAGTATCAAATTCCATTATCTTATCTTATCTTAATTTTAATTTCAATTTAATTATCACTTGTTTTGTAATTTTTTTTTTACAATGTTTCTTAGATCCACAATTACATGCATTGTTATGAATTTGTTTTCTTATAAAACCGTGTCTAGATAGTTTTTAAGGGTGGGAATGCATGAACCCAACCCGATGTGGTATGCATAGATATAAAATTTATCCTCTAAATTAAATAAATGATTAGATCGTGTTGTATTGTTTCACAACCATTGTAGAACTTTTGACCTCGTTTGCCCTAGGTAACCGGGGTTCTTAAGGATGCAACACGCGTGAACTATTGCGACACTGCTTTACTCATTCTTTGATTATGTATGATGCGGGCTTGAACCTCATATATGTAATGCTTTGGAGTACTAAAGACTCGGTCTGATCATCAATTATTTAATTTATGACTAATTTTGTACTGGCATACACACTAGGGTTTGGGGGAGTGTATTCTTAACCCATTTCTTCATTCATATTAATTCGTTCTTAGTTAGTTAATTTCGCATGCATAGGTTAATTTAATTGAATCTAGTTAATTCATAAATAAAATCCAAAAGTTAATCATATTTTTATTTTCTTTTCTTTTAACATCAACTTTAGGATTAAACTACCTTACCTTTGTCGTCACGTTCACACGTCCTAACTCCCTATGGATTCGATACCCAGACTCGCCACTATACTCCTTAAGAGTGTAGTTACAAGTTTAGGTTTTTTTTGTATTGAGGTTGGAAGCCGATAACAACGACTAGCGTATTACACGGACGCTCGGTTTACGCCTCGATCACCTTTCTGAGAATTTTGAAGAATGGTAAACACTTGTCTGTAGCTCTCGACACGAACCTATTCAAAGCAGTCACTCGCCCTGTGAGCCTCTTAACGTTTTTAATGGTCTTGGGGGTCTGTATTTCTAGGAGGGCCTTTATTTTCTCAGGGTTGGCCTCATTGCCTCTTTGATTCACGATGAACCCCAAGAATTTCCCTGCTCCAACCTCGAAGACACACTTGGACGGGTTGAGCTTCATCTGGTACTTGTCCATTGTATTAAAGGTCCTCTCAAGGTCAGCTACATGATCCTCTGCCTTCAAACTCTTAGTCAGCATATCATCTACATGGACCTCCATAGACTTCCCAATTTGGTCTTCAAATATTTTATTTATAAGGCACTGATACGTTGCCCTTGCATTCATTAGGCCAAAGGGCATGACCCTATAACAGTATGTCCCCTTGTCGGTAATGAAGGCTATTTTCTCCGAGTCTTCAGGGTCCATGAAGATCTGGTTGTACCCTGAATAGGCATCCATGAAGCTCATGAGCTCATGGCCTACGGCAGCGTCTACCATATGGTCAATGCGGGGGAGAGGGAAGCTGTCTTTGGGACAATGCTTGTTGAGGTCGGTGAAGTCCGCACACATTCTCCACTTCCCGTTGGCCTTTGGGATAATGACTGCATTGGACAGCCATTCAGGGTAGATGACCTCTCTGATAAACTCATCATCTTCTAATTTTTTTACCTCATCCCTTATGACTTCATACTTTTCTCTAGATTAAATTCTCCTCTTCTGCTTTACCGGCTTTGCACCCTCTACCACGTTGAGCTTGTGGCACATTATTTCAAGGTCGATCCCCGGCATATCTGCATAACTCCATGCAAAGACGCTTTGTCTTCCCCTCAACAATTTAATGAGATCTTCCTTGATATTTGGCTTTAGAGACTTGCCGACTTGGATGGTTTTTTCTGGGTCATCCTCATTGAGGATGATGGATTCTACCTCTTCCGCGGACTCTCCTTTCTTCAGCTTCGTCTCGTCTCTGGGGTCTAGGGTATCAATATTATAAGTGGTTGTAGCCTTATTGGTGTGCCTCTCTTTCTTCGACGGAGTTGTAATAACATTCTCGTGCTATTATCTGGTCTCCCTGAACTTCCCCTACCCCGTAGGGGGATGGAAATTTAATCATCTGATGGACCGTAGATGGCACAGCTTCAAACCCCTTGAGGGCTACCTGCCCCAGTATAATGTTGTAGGCCGAGAAGACATGTTCATCCATCACGAAGAATCTGACCTTCTTGGTAAGACATCTTGGCCACTCTTCCCCCATCCTGACATCGACCTCATACACTCCAAGGGGATGAACCTTTTCTCCACTGAACCCAATCAATGGGTGATGGTATGGGACAAGTCTAGCACGGATGAGACCCAGGGCTTTGAAGCATGTCCAAAACATCACGTCTGCAGAGCTACCCCCATCTACCAAGATCCTAGGCACCTCACATCCATGTACCCTGGTAGTGATGACGAGAGGATCATCATGTGGGGCTAAGAGGACTTTAATTCCATTCTTGAGAACCCCACCATCAGAGTATCCATATCAACCTTCTTTCTCTTTTTTGACTTTGCCTCCAGAGAGGTTGAGTGTATTATCTTCGTCACTGCCTTGGCTTCAGCTACGTGGGCCTTCCTATCTGCGACCTCTGACTCTCCTCATGTTAGACCCCTGGAGATCATCCCCACACCGAGAGAGATCATATTAAGTCTCTTGACAGGACCATGGTCGTCTCTTGGAGGGAGGTTAGGGTCGTTCTCATCATTAGAAGGGTCGTCCCCTCTTTTTGGAAGGTCTTCTCGGCATGCATCACCTCACTTTTTTCTGGGGTCGTCCCCTCGGCCCCTCTTGAAGGCACTCTTATCAACGTACTTCCTTAGCTTCCCTTCTTTTAACATTTTTTCAATCTCATCTTTCAGAGCAAAGCATTTGTCTGTCACGTGGCCATGGTCTTGGTGAAATTCGCACCACAGGTTTTTATTCCTCGTGTTGGGGGCTGCCCTCAACTTCTCAGTCCACTTCAGGGATCGGTCACTCTTTGTCTCATTGAGAATATATTCACAGTTGACCATTAGAGGGGTGTAATCAGCGAACTTGTCGTCCGTTGACCTATTCTTCCCCTCTTTGTTCTTCTTATGGTACTTACCCCCACTAGTGCCTCCTTTTTCATCTTCGTATTTTACGGCCATCGCCTCTTTAGCATTCATCACCCTCCCTGTTGTCGACAGTAATTCAGCCATCATCCTCAGAGGGTCTTCAGTAAGCTTCCATAGCAGCTTCCCCTTCTGGAGTCCTCCAATGAGGGAGGTCATGGCTATGCTCTCCTCATAGTCTTCCACCTCTAACTTTTCTTTGTTGAATCTGGCTATGTAGTCTCTTAGACTCTCGTTCTTACCCTGCTTAACATAGAGCAGATGTGTGGTCTTCTTATGTGGCCTCACCCCAAAGCAAAAGTTGTGGATGAACCGGTTTGCCAACTGCTTAAAGTTTTCAATGGAGTTTTTTGGAAGAGACATATACCAGACATGTGCAGCCCCCGTCAGAGTACCAGAGAAGGCACAACACCTCATCTCATCTGAGACAGAGTATATGTCTGCCGCTGATTGATACATCTCAATATGGTGGACAGGTTTGGTACTCTCGTCATATCTTGGGGTAACCGCAGGTGGCTTGAACTTTGATGGCATAGGGAAGTTGACTATCTTCGCCACAAAGGGTGATCCAATGGAGTATCCTCTCTGAAGAGGGTCCCGGCTCTTCATTATATCACCGATCTCATCCTCTAGTCGCTGGATCGAGTCATTCTAGGGCCTCGTAGGGTCGGCTTGGCTGATGTTATCCCCTGTTGCCTCTTTAAGGTGGACGGAGGGTTCTGCTGCGGCAGGCCTGTGTCGGCTATTCACTTCCCCCTGGTCGTCGTCCCGTCTTTGGGTTCCGCCCCCATGGGGTCGGCCATCTGCTGCCTCCCTTCTGGACCTCGCAGCACTCCTTGATCTGGACAATTTTTCTCGCAGGTCATTTACTAGGCCCACCCTCTCAAATGTCGACCCCCTGCTCAGGTGATCGAAGCAGAGCCTCTCGGGCGATCGTCAGGATTTTTCCTTCCACACTTCCCTCTACTCTCCTGGAGAGGTCGTACAATATTTTTGGAGACCTCATACGGCTCCCAGAATTCTATGGGGTCCTCTTCTCCCTCCAAATCATCATACCTATCCTTAGGGCAAGGGTTCCCTTGCCTCCCCAGGCGTAAATGCCGGGGGTCAGCAACATCCCTATGACGTTGAGGGGGTGGAAAGTCTTTGCATGGTGCCTGGGGTGGTCCCCTGGCCTCATGTTCCCCTGGAGTTGCTGCCGGAGTAATCATCTCAGGTGAGACCCCTGGTGGTCTTAGTATGTTCTGGCTTAGAGCTGTGAACTGCTCCTGCATGATCTGTTGGCTTGCTTCCAGAGACTTCAAGGTTGTCGCCACATCATCCATCTCAGACTGAGGTGGTGTCTGACTGGAACTGGGTCCTACTCCACTATTTGGTGGAGGAAGTGGTGGTGGTGGCATCTCCGGTGCCATTGTTTGAGCTATGAAGAGCTGAACTAAAGAAAAGACTGGTGAGCTTGAGAACCTTAATGGGTCTCTTTCAATGGTGAAACATCTCCTCACAGGGGGAGAACTGGTTCACCACCAGAGTGCCCAGTGAGGTCAAGTTGTACAAAGGAAGAGATGTCTTCTCGTTCCCACAGACGGCGCCAAACTAATGATGCTTGGATTCAGCACCACCAGATAAGTGATGATGAGCTCAAACAGTAGTAACCATGGCAGTCATGGAGATACGTATGTATAAGTATATAGAAGGAGGTGAGTATAAGAGGAATAAGATAATGATGTATAGTGGTTCAGCCAATTAGGCCTACATCCACTGTGAGTGTGTGATCCACTAAGTATGGGCACTAATGGCCTTGGATACAATGCACATAAGCTCCCTTTCTCTCTCTACTGTGTGTACAAGCATAGTTTTTACTAGGGTTACAATTATCCATCCATTCATCCTCCCCCCCTGTAGGGTTATAGGTGACAAGTATATATAGGTCTTGGGGGGTGTAGTGTACGCCCCAAGTATGCATGGTGCATGTAAATGATCATCTAGCCAATCTTCTGTTGACACCTGTAGATGCCAAATGATGACATAATATTCCCTCATGTGAGGAGGTGATATTGTTATAACGGTCTTCCACGTGCCATGTGAGCGTCACGCGCACTGTTCCACGCGTCTCCCAAACCACGCGTTGTGGTGATGTCACCCTCGGCCTATGATACGAGGCCGAGGGCAAAGTTCCTTCCGGCAGTGAATCTGGCTCAATTTGGGCCTCGTACTATCATACCCTCGAAGGGTCGTCTGGTCCTGATGAGGGGTCAAACCCTTGGAGGGTCGTATGGGCCTGATGAGGGGTCGTCCCCTTGGAAGGTCGTCTGGACCATGATGAGGGGTCGGCCCCTTGAAGGGTCGTCTGGGCCTGATGAGGGGTCGGCCCCTTGAAGGGTCGTCTGGGTCTGATAAGGGGTCGGCCCCTTGGAGGATCGTCTGGACCATGATGAGGGGTCGGCCCCTTGAAGGGTCATCTGGGCCTGATGAGGGGTCGGCCCCTTGAAGGGTCAGCTGATACTGGTTATCCTGACCCCGTCTAGGTGCAAGGCGCCCTTGGCCTGGCCGAGGGTATATATGGGTATATCAGTATTCTCTCATTACTACTTATAATATAATTATTTCGGTTACTCTCTCTCAAAATTTCCAAGGTTAACTTACCGTTCCAATATTTAAAGTATTATTTCCCAAATACTTCCCAAGAATTCTGCACTATGCTAAATTCATCAAATAACAGTTTTCCTCACTCAAACTAACTATGTAACATGATTTGGGTTAAAAATAGAAATTCTCAGATTTTTGGAACTTGTCATTCGAACCAGAAGCTATCTCATTTAAAGGAGATAACATGTCGTTAGGACGACATATCGCGTGATAGAGGTCCTCGTTCGAACCAGGCTCAATCTCGTTTGGATGGGATTGAGCAATTTCTTCCCCATCCTGCACCTGCTACGTTTTTCCACTATTAACAACTCTAAAACCTCTACTACTCAGTCCCAAACACCAAAACAGTAAACCAAATTGATATCCTAACATGTTTAGATGATTTCTAGTAACTTAGAATCATTAAATCTTTACAATACATCCATTAAATACGAAATCCCCGAATTTAAACATTAATGCCCTAGTTCTTCCAAATTTCAATTCAAGGACATTAAAACCTAGATTCATTTCTCAATCATAACATATAATTTTTGGATTCCTATTCTACATGCATAGGGGTTCAATTCTTCATTAAAATAACTCTTAATATATGATTTAAATTCTCTAAATTTACCCAATTCAATTCTAAATCATATGTTTGATTCCTATTCTAACATTAGCACAATTATTGCTAATAGGAAGCAAGTAATAAAAAATTTCCTTGATTTGACGGTCTAATCCGCTGATGAAATTGGTATAGACTTGTTCCTCATCTTTCGATCTACGCTTTGAGGGATTTGTGGTGTGAGTTCTTGAGCTTTGCACCAAGAACACCTATGGACTCTCCTTCTTCCTCTGTGGTTCTCTATCCCTCTCTCTTAGGTTTAGAAACTGACAGACTCCCTCTCACCCACGTACACTCCATTTTATTTTTCTAATTTTCGTCCTTATTAATTTCCCAAAAATCCAAAAGAAAAAAATGCCCCTACGGGGTTCCGGTTAGGCCTAAAAATATCCCCGAGTCCAAATAAAATACCTGGGTAGAGTTTTCAAACTATCTCGACCCTTCCGGACTCAATGGCACACTCGAAATGACCAGACGAGTTACTTAAAAAATAATTTACTTCTTTAATCATTAAATTAGTTCCGACACAAATCACATGCTCGTCCTAACTTAATATACCAAACTGTCGTATTTTCCACTCTCGACAATTTACAAAATTTCATAATCCCATATTACGTATTCACATAGTAATATTCAATAATTCTTAATAATAAGTATTAACCCTTGGAGTGGTAGTTAATATTTATTTTAATCCGGATTAATTAACAATGAATTTCTCTCATTTTAATTAAATTAATCCAACAATAATAATTAATCCCATAATTATTTAATATCATAAAAAGACGGGGTGTTACAACATCTTTCCTAGAACTCAACGTGTGTGTGTGAATCAGTCAAAATGGGTCAAGCATTATAAAAGTAATTTCTAGATCGTCTTTTTCGAATCAATGCTTCAACTTCAAAATCTCACCAATATAACTCTCTCAAACAAACTCATGAGATTTGGGTAAGTGTATCGCTCTTATGTATGAGGACGTGAGTAACTGTAAGCAAGGTCAAACGTCTCACACACATATAAGAAATAACGAACATATAGAAAGAATAATGATCTCATGAAAGAATTATAATCACTATAGTGAGAACGTCGAGTTATTCACCATGTTGACCTTCATTTGCCCGAACACCTAGGGGGAAACATGGATGTTTATGGGTGGGGGGAAATGAAATGGGAAGGATATGATGAGATAGGTAGGATAGGATGGTGATGGATGGATGTTTTTATGGATATATGAGAAGAGTGCTCTACACTTGAGGGAAAAATGTCTTTATTTCACAAGAACTTGACTGCAAACTTTCTGTTTTTCTTTTCTTCCCTTTTTTTTCATTTTTCTATTTATTTATTTTTTCATTTTTCTCTTTTTCTCTTTTATACTCTTAACACTCTTATCTTTTTCAAAATTGTGGGTGGCGACAGTGGTATGAAAATAGGGATTGCAGATGGTGATGATATGAAAAATAAAAGGTGTATGGATGTGGATGTGGATGTGGATGTGGATGTGGATGTAATGGTGAAAGTTTGGTGATCGGGACAAACTTTAAGACACAAGTTTTTTACAACTCGAACGTGATGTCGTTCTCAGTGATCAAGCCAAACAATTTTAATGAAGAATAATGAGATCATACAACGATTTTAAGTGCGGACCCAAAGGAAGTTGAATCAACTTGTGACTCGGAGATTGCGCAAAACTCTTTAAAAGGTTAAAGGCACGAATCTCACAAGCAAAAGTCTCCACTAGCGATCCTTAAGGTCTTCTTGAGAATTGTAATACTCTTCATTTCTAAATCGTGTTGACGTGATAAGTGCGTAAATTTTGTTGAGTATAGAAATTCATGGTGCAAAATTCTGTGGTACGTATCGCATAAGATATTTAGAAAAAAAAATATCCTCTAGATTTATTCCTAAACTTTAAAAGATGGATGATAGAAAATTCACGTCAATGAGTGAGATGAAAGAAATTGCACGAAATTTTTTAAAATCAGGTCTTGAAATTTTTTTCAAAAGAGGTATGATTTTTATAAAATTACCAACCCCGAAACAAAAAGGAACATCATCCTCGATGTTAAGTGAAAAGGTTTTTAAAATTGAGAGCAAAAGGGAGGAAAGAGATTACCATAATCAACTGCTAATGAAGTGTATCAGATGTATCCAAGAAGAAACCAGTGATAAAAATGCATACAAGTCTATAAACATGGTAAAGTATTGGGTGGTGTGAAACATTACCCCCAAACAGGATAAGACTCATACTCCGAAATAGCGGGTTGCCTCCCGATAGCTCTAAGTTTAATATCTTAAGCCAGACCAAAGGGAACTCACCCTAAGGATAAGAACTAGGAAAGCATGGGGTAGCAGAAAAATTGGGTGATGATAATCACCCCCAAACAAGACTGAAGCGTCAGTCTTGTTGGGCTAAAAGGGTCAATGCACTTGTATGGAAAAGTGCTTCACACGATGCAAAACATCGGTGTACCAAGGATGGGTGAGGAGAAGGATATGGGTAAGGGTTAAGGTGAATAGGCACCTGTCACGGGCCTTACTAAGCGTCAAGGTAAGGGCAACAAGGGCCCTATAACAATGATGCTCTGGCTGGATGGGAAGGCAATATGGTTTGACATCAGGGATGTGGTGGGGCTTATAGAAAGCGCACGACCATTTTATAAATAGACGATGATAATGTTCGCATCGTGACACGTCAGGAAGCTGTCGGGTAGGAAAATTAACACCGCAAGGAAGTGGTGTGCATGAAGGAACAAGATTAATATCACCAGTGAGAGTGGAACCACATATACTCTCGTGGATGATGGGTGGATCGGGTGGGATAAAAGGTGGAGGAAGATGATCTGTCACTAGAGTAGGGAACACACACTCATTTGGAGGGTCAGAATGATCCTCAATATCCTACTGAAGAGGGAGTGTGGTATCAATTGATGGTGAGATCAATCTATCCACTGATGCATCACCATTCGATGTGGTGAACGGATCTGACGAGGCAATAGGATCCTAGAAAGATGAATCAACATAAATATGCGTCTCAAAGGGAGCCAAATATGATGAGGAAGTATCCATATAAAGAGAGGTCGAAACCATCTCTAATATAGTCTCGATGCAGTGGTTAGCACTCGTAGTCGGAACTAACCTATAATGAATCACTTCCTCAGGAACACGCAGGGTGGGATCGATAGGTGTAGACTCGGGCATTTTTTTGGATTCAATGGGAGGGAAAATATGAACCTCAATGGTGGATTCATTTGTATTTTACGGGAGTAAATCAGTCTCACTAGTGAAAAGTTAGTCAACACAATTATTAACATGGGGACCGAACCATGGAATGGTCTCAACGTCGAGATTCTTGGGGTGGCAGGTTTGGTCACTCTCAAAATCATAGCCACAAGACAACTCATCATCACTCCACGTGGGGGAAACAATGGGTTGACTTGGGGTGAAATTCGACTCTCTCACACATTCAAATTTATTTAGGCGTTATTCAAACCATTGGAGATCTTGATTTTGATATTGAGTGGCTTGCTATTGCTCGAGGATGAACTTTTGCAAGAGGCTTTTGAGAGTGGAGGTGGATGATGGTGGTGATGTGTGGGTGGGTGGCGGTGGTGGTTGAGATGGCCACAATTCACTATTAGCAGGACTATACGGCGAATACTTGTATGAAGTGTGTAGAAAGGGGTCAAGTGTGTCATACACTAGAGACGCATCTCCGTGAGTTGATAGCGATGGGGTGCGTAGTGAGGTGACAGATCAGTATGAGGTGCACTAGGTTTTTATGACGACTGTTGGAATGTGTGAGGATCTGCGACATAACGTTGGGAGTCATATTGCGTGAAAGGGTGATCAGGCATCCACGTATAGCTTGGGTACTAACACCACCCAGGATCGAATATGTCATGACAATAGGCCGAGGTGGGTTCCAAAATAGTGTCATATGCATACACTTGGTCCATGGTGGGTTCGGATGAATATGGAAAGTATGGGAACTCATTTGACAAGTGATCAGTGTGAAAGCAATATGTGCACGACGAAGCATTTGACATGTTGATACTCGTCATCAGAGGCGATGGAATGTGAGATGCATGCGTGGATGAAGCATGAGTATCAACGAGGTGTGTTTGAGAGTTAAAGCCATTAAGTAAAGTGTGGAGGTTGAACTCGATCTCAACTTTAAACATGCTTTGAGATGATGGATAATGGCCAAAGTATTCCCGTAAAGGGCGTTCTTCAGCCATAATGAAAGAAATATTTTTTTGGATTTTTAAATATTTTTTTAAAAGGAAAGAAAATATTTTTGGATTTTTTTTTAGAAAAAGAAAGTAAGAAAATATATTTTTTTATTTTTATTTGGAAGAAAAAATATGGACTCTGGATTAGGACAAACTAACTAAAATCGACTACCGAAAGATGGAATTTTACACACACGAGTTAAAGATAAATCCTAACTAGTACGTAACCAATTTTTATATTCAAAATTAGTGAAAGGGAAATCAAATTTTAATTAAGTCCGCGGGCGACAAAAATTACGAAATTTATCTTAGTCATCACCTTTGCAAAAATGTGCTCATATTTGGCCAGCTAGTTGATTGATTTTAAATTTAATGATAGCTATGGCAGCACACAATGGATAAACGAGTGAGTCGGGTGATGAAATCCCTTCTCATTTCAATGACCGAGTCGAGGTCTTAGGTTCGTTAATTCATCAAGCCATCCAAAATAAATGAAATGCGATAATAAAAACCACATAGGAGAAAATAAGCACACAAGGAATGGACTCGCTTATGGGGGATTCACGAGTGATAAAGAAATGTACCTTCCACGGCTTTTACACACGTGGGGTGAAGACCAAATTAAGTCGACCTGGGGGAAGCTCGCTTAACTTCAGTCGGTCCCGGGAGTCCTACCGACTCAAAGTATAAAGGCTTCTAAATGCTCCCCTTTGGACGCCCTCTCTCTACCTTGTCCAATTTTCCTTTCGCTTATCTTTTTTTCCTGAATTATGACAAATTTAAATAAATGAAAAAATAATAATGGCATCTCCAATCACCGTAATACAAGCAAAATCATATAATCCTACTACAAGCCTTCTAATAAAATGAAAAATGGTATGAAAAAGTAAAAAGGAAAAACAAATGAATTACAATATGAAATCTATTAATTGCTTCAAACTCCAAAGAGCAGCAACGACGCCATTTGATAACTTGGACTTTTGCATGTTTAGTTGTGGAAGAAAAGTTAATCAACTCTTTTAATATCTACAAAAATAGGATAACAAACTAGAATAGAGGTAAGTGGGAATGTCAATCCATCTCTAAGGAGTGAAACAAATGAGAAGTAATATAATTCATTTTTTTATTTAATTTCTTTTTAGACGTTTTACTTTTTCTATTTTTTTAGCTTTTTTTAATATTAAAAAAATTTTGTGATGAGGGTGAAATAAGACTAAACTAAATCAAAGATCTAAAGATTAACTAAAAAGTGTGATGAAAAATAAGTGAAATCTAGCTAAATAAAAATGTAAAATATGAGATGAATGAGGAAATCAAAGTGAGAGCTAACAAGAGATGGGATTACACCATATATTCTAGTTCGCCTTATTAATTAATTCATTCAAATTAAACCACCCAAGTTAGTACCAAAATTACAAATCAACTCTCATTGCAAATGTATTTTTAATAATAACCTTTTAGAAAATTAAATTTAACACTCCTAGAACTCTTGAAAAGTATATCCAAACATCATTTAACAAACCACCCGCTAGGATCAATTTAACAAATTAATTTAAATCATAGAAATAACCTTAGAGTTGAAAATTTCACATTTTAGAAAAATGTATCTCTACTTCGATTCTAAAATGGAAACTAAGACTAGAATCTTGATTTTCTCTCGAAAATCATTTACCCTCTCTCGAGGCGTAAATCAAAAGTAAGAGTACAAAGTTAATTATAAATGAACATTTAAAGTGAAAAGTTAATTATAAACGAACATTTAAAGTAAATAAACCAATTAAAGTAGGATTAACATCAAATAATTGGATCACCCCACCCCTTGAAAGGGATTTCTAGTCCAACATGATTGTTGATGCAAAAAACTAGATTGTCCTAATTAATTGATCACAGATAAATATGAATAAAAGAGACAAAGAATTTTTAAAGTGGTTCGGCTATAAAAAAGAGCCTACGTCCACTGTTGTGTATTGCCTTGGGATTGTTGAATTGCCTCTTGTCTCATTTTTCTCATGTCCCTTAGTTATTGGGTTTACAATGTATTTATAGCCCTTTGAGGGTGTACAAGAGTTGGAATATTAAAGGATGGAATGTCTTTAGAACATAGGCATTTACATCTTTACAATGTTAATAACATTTACAATTGTTGATGATTTGTTGTCATTGTTGGTCGGTCTTCTTTACCCTGTTGGGTTATATTCCTTCAGTTGATCGGTAACTTGTCGTTGCTGACTTGGATTAAAGCCCAGATGGATGACACGTGTTCATATATGATTGGTCCACATAGTAAGATAATTTTTGGTATCAACAGAAGTCCAAAATGTTTCATACATGAGGTTTTTACAAGAGTATGGAACATTTATCTCTTAAAGTTTCTCGGGAAACAATTTTGAGGCTTGGTCGGTTACTGACTTCCCATACTTGTAAATTTAATCACTTTAACTATTGGCACATAATTTGGATAGTATTTTTGTAATAATCCACAACTTTAGCGAATCATTTTGGGATAAATATGTCTTTTTTGTCTTTATCCGCTTACAGTTCAATCGATGTTTCCTTTTAATCATTACCTTTCTAATTTTCGAGGCAACCTATAAGGGAAGTTAAAGTCACGATCGTCTCTTACCTCAAACTTTTTGAGTTTTTTCTGCCGTTGTGTCTTAAGCTTTCTCTCTCTCTTGTGCGATCGCTCTCTGTTCTTCAGTTCTTGTTGAATCCTTAAATTCTATAAGAATATTTTTCCTTTCTCCTTTTCTTTTTCATCAATCATGGCTTATCCTATTACTTCTCTTGATGAATTCATAAATGAATGTAATATTCCATCATGGGTAGAACTAGAACAACCCATTTTGCCCGCTGATCTCTTTTAATTAGTTGAGGGTCACCGATTTCCCTCTATTTTTATTGTTGAATGTGGGTTCACCTTTCCCCCAAACCCCTTTTGTCTTGAATTTTGTCAGTATTTTGATATCGTCCCAGCTACAGTAGCACACAATACCTGGAAGGTAGTTAATGGTGTTTATAGATTAAACCAACTCCATAGGATCCATCTAATAAGGATCCCAGAAATTATGTTCTGCTATAAGTGGGCAACTAGTGATACTAATTTCTATTTGAAAACTATGGTTGTGAATGGAGCATTAGTAGTTAGCCTTCCTGACTCCAAAAGGGATTACTTTGAACATGAAGTAATTGTTAAAAATTGGCAAAATGCTCCTTTAACTAGCAATACTTAGTACTAAGGGCCTAAGTGCCCACCAAGTGGAAATGGAATAGGTTGCATTTGTTTATTCGTCTTTCTTTGCATACTATGCTAACTGTTAGTATCGATGTATACTTTGTTGACTTTTGATTGCAGTTGATCGAAAGAGAAAGTGTCCCAAGGAGAGTGACATCAACCTTAGAGAGTTAAAATTTATCTAGGGCATTCATTAGAAAGTTGGGGAAGAGCATACTAGATCAACTTCATACTTGCTATAGTATAGAAATACCATCACCTCATTTATTACTCGCCCAATTATAGTTGCACCCTCTCTTTTGATCAACCTTGACCAAGACCCCATCTCCTCATCATCTGGCAGTGGTGAACTTGTTGTTGTTTATACTTCTTTAGATTCAAACCTACCTCTTGCTGCTGCCATGGGGAAGAGAAATTTTCCTAATATCTTGGGTGATATAGTTGCTACTGGATCCTCCAAATAAGTTACTAATGGAGCCAAAAATAAAGAGGATACTGGGAAGAATCCCCCATCCAGTAAGGAGGGCCTTGGGAAGAATCCCTTATCTAATAAGGGGGTGTTCGGAAGAAGCTTCCTGCTAAAAAAGCTGATGAAAGTCAGCTCAAGAGGCTAAAAAGACGAGTCCCTTCTAGGTTGGCAGAAGGGTCTTCAGCCAACATCGACCAATAAGAGTTGGTTGATTTATCTATTTCTGTTTCACCAGTGGCACTTGGCCATGGTTTAGCCAGACAATTAATAAAGCCTAGTACTTTACCAGACCATAGGAGTGCTGCAGTTGTATTGCCATGATCAAGGAGTTCTGAAAGGGATGCTCAAAGCCTAGCTCTGGTAATTTTCTTTTCCTTCTTTATCTCTTTGTTTGATATTAACTCACCTTGTTTTCTTTTTAAAGTTTTTTGTTGACTTCAACAACATGCTGGAGAAGGATGATGCTTTGCATTCTTCTTCTCAAGAGGTTGAAGAAGCTTTTGATAAGCTTAAGAATTCATTGCTTGATTCCCAATAATCACTGACCAATGAGCAGAAGAAATGGGAGGAAAAATTAAGAGTTATAGAAGAAGATGCAGTGGATTCTCGGGCCAAGTTGTTATTCTGCAGAAAGACTTGGATGTTGAAAAAGATAAAACCACCAAGATGTATAAGTATTTATACACTGAGAAGGCTCTATTTTTTGCTGAGAAAGACAAGTGATCTAAGGCCAGGGAGGATGGCTTCAACAAGGGCTGGGATAAAGCCATTAGGGATTCTTCTTTACAAATTGACTTTAGAAGAAGAAATGCTTCAAGGATGGTTGGTCGACAACCCTTGTGGATGTCGGCACCCCTAAAGATTCTGACCTCTTCCTCAGACATGATCGAGGAGATCCTCCTAACATGGATAAGGAGATTGAAGATGATGGGGATTTAAATGAATCCTCGATGATGTTGGATTCTGCCGACCACCATTAAGCTGTTGGCTCTTCTGCCCCTCCATCTGATAGCCATTTAACTGTGCATGCTCCTTTTACTACTTTTGCTGAACCTATGCCAGATATGAAGAAGGTGTAGATAAGTCTGAGCATCTTTTTTTTTATTTTCTTTTGCATTTATAATTTTTCTTTTCTTTTTGATGATGTATCTGTACTTAACAATTTATCAGTGAAAAGAAATCATTTTTCTCATTTGCTTGTATTTTCTCCATACTTTATACTCTGTTGTTGATTAGATATTCTTCTCACTTTTGATAGTTCATGGATAAACTAGAATACTTCTCCTCTACTAACTCCGAGCTACTCAAGAGATGCAACGATCTATTTAAAGCTGGTAGTTTATCTTTGATCGAGGAAGATCTACTGAAGTTGCTCGGAGAAGGTGTGTCTTATAAAGCCAAGGAAGCCTATCTTCATCTTAAATGCCTTCTTTATCGAGCTATGGCCAACAATGTTACTTACTACGAAATGATTGAAGAGTTGTAAGAGGAGCATAAGGAGGTCAATGATCTTTTTCATGATAGATATGAGAAGAAGTAAAAGGCCTTGAGTGAAGGCTGGGGCTTTGAACAGAAGTTAGAAAAATTTTCTTCTCACTTTCAAAGATAAAATTTTTTGCTCAACCGTGAAATAAAGGAAGCCAGAGCCATTGCCAAGCTGTTGGAAGAGGAGAACAATAATTTAAGAGATGAGATAATTGCCTTGAAGTCTTCTTCTACTGTTGTTGCTACCACCGACGAAGGTCATTCTTTCTTAGAGGCTGAAAATGCTAGGTAAATCGAAGAATTAGAGGCACTAAAAAAGACTAAGTCTGCATTTTCTTCCCGAGCAAGAACTAAATCTGGTTGAGGAACCACAGATGAGGCTAGGACTCAATAAATTCTTTCTAACCAAGCTGCCCAGCTGAAGGAAAAAAACTAATCACATACTAAGATATCCCAGAAGCTTAAAACTTATTTTGAGTAACTTACAACTCAGTCTTCTCAACTGCAAGCTAAGCATGGAGTGCTGAATAAATTACATCACCAAGTCGAGAGGCTGACCTTCCAATTTCATAAGCAACCTAGAGAGATATGGATGTAAGGGTATAATAAAGATTTGGGGCATTTTGATGCTAGGTTTAAATAGGTCCAGAATAAAGGCTATAAATTAGGTTAGACCAATTTTCTAATAGTGTTGATAGTAGAACAAAATAGTTCTTTCTATAAATGGTATGATTTTGGGTTGTTAAACCTTGAAGATCCTTCATTTAGATTGGATGTTAATTGGATTCCTGCCAATACTATTCCCGAGGCCTTGATTTCTAAATATCTAGGAGACTATGAGTTGCACGAAGCGCTAGAAATCGCCCGACCTCCTCATCTGTTAGATCGGCTAAGTGGAAGTAATAGGAGAATAATTCAAGACTTTAATTTTATCAATTCTCCTTATACTTTAGATGATCCTCCAGCTGGCATGGATCCAGTTTCTAAAGCTGAGGGGAAATTCCCTTTAGAATAATGTCCACTATTTCTTTTGTAAACACGGTTATATAATCATTATTCAAATGAATGAAAGAGCATTTGATTAACTTATCTTGTTGATCTCTGAATGTGACTGTTTTCTGGTTGTGAATGATTGCTTCTTTTTCATTAGTTCTATTGACACACTTAGATTAAAATCTAAATTTAGTATCAATTACCAATGAATACATAGGTTCCACTAGCATACTTAGATTAAAATCTAAATTTGGAGCTAGTTACCCATATGTCTCCAAAGGTTTCACTAACACACCTAAATGCTTAGGTTTTCTGTATTAGTTACCAGTGGTGTGACTAGGCGTATATGGAATATGTTCCTACATTCCTCTTGAGGAATGTTTGCAACGTTCTTTCGGAACTTTGCCAAGTAGGATAAAGATCTTACTTTATCCTTATATTTATTGACCGTCTTAAGGTCGTAATAACTTATTTGGTATGATGCCGATCAAGTTTTGCTTGAGTCGAGCAACCTATTACTTATGTCGACCAATATTAGGCCTATTTTAAAAAGACTAATCTCATGCCGAGCAACATTTTGAAGTTTTTTTGGCAACTTTTAGCTTATTCAAGATCAAGAATATAGTATATAGGTGGTGCATAGCACTAGTACTCCCAAAAAAATTAGAAAAACAGAAATTGGAGGAAATATCATTTATTGATACTAGAAATTGATATTGAACTAAGTACACTTGATTACATTACTGGTAATATCTTCTAAGATGCTTTGCATGCCATGGATTCTTTAATTCTTCCCCCTCCAAAGTCTCAATCCTATAAGTTCTAGGTTGGATGACTGCAGAAATACGATAGGGCCCATATTAGTTGGCTTCAAGATTATTATTTTTTTGGAGCACCTTATTTAGCACATGATCTCCCTCCTTTAAGTTGGTCGGCTTCATCCTTTTATTATAAAACTGAGATGTTCGTTGTTGGTAAGATGCATTTCACAGAGAAGCGTCTTCTCGCACCTCTTCTAGGATATCCAAATCCAACCTTCGTATTAGATCACTCATAGGAGAGTTAAAATTTAAAAATCTATGGGATGGAAGACCCAACTCAGCAGGTATAGCTGATTCAGTCCCAAATGCTAACATATGTGGGGATATTCCAGTTGCAATCCTCGGGGTTGTTTAGTACTCCCATAAAACATAGTGTAGCTCGTTGATCCAGTTTTCCATTGTATCATTAAGCCTTTTCTTCAACCTATTTAGTAGAGTTCTATTTATAACTTCAGTTTTCCCGTTACTCTGAGGGTGGCCTGGAGCAGAGTGTAATTTTTAGATGTTGGACTGAGCACCATAAGCTCCGAATTCCTCGTTGTCAAACTGCGTTCCATGGTTGGTGATGAATGCATACGGCAACCCATAATTATAAATTATTTTCTTCCAAATGAATTGGTAGACCTTCTTACAAGGCATGTCTATCAATGGCTCTGCCTCCACCCACTTTATAAAGTAGTCCACTGCAACAACCAAGTACTTGAATCTTCCTCTGGTGGTCGGCAATGGCCCAACCAAGTCTATTCCCCACATATAAAATTGCCAAGGTGAAGTGATTGGGGTGAGAGAATCTTGTGGAGTCTTGCATATGGTGCAATACCTTTGGCACTTGTCACACTTTTTAGCAAAAATTGTGCAATCCGCTCGCATATTTGGCCAGTAGTATCCTTGCACACTTATTCACTGCAGAAGTGTTCTTCTTACAATGTGAGATCCACAAGATCCTTCATGTACTTATTGAATTAGGTCTGGAATCTCTGATGGATGAACACAACACTGCAAATTGACTATCAATCCTCTCCTGTACAAAACTCCTTTGTCTAGCACATATTTAGCAGCCTTATACTTTAACTTTTTAGCTTCAACCATATCTGGTGGCAAGGTTCCTTCTTCAATATATGCTCTGATGGGATCTATCCAAGATGACCCCATATCTACAGCAATAAAATTGATCTTTAAATCTTCATCTATACTCTTATTCGCCAAAATCTCAATAGGAACAGTTCGTCGGGTTCAACTTTGGTAGTTGAAGCGAGTCGAGTAAGAGCATCTACTCGGGCATTTTCCACTCTTGGAATTCTATTCATCCGAACAGCTGTTAATTTTGTTATTAGCACCATTTCTTTGGACAAGTATTTGATTGTCAATTAGACTTTAGCTCCATATAAGCTCAATATTTGATTTACTACTAACCAGGAATCACTATGTGCCATAACTTTCTCAGCATTCGGTGATTGGGCTAGACTTAAGCCCATAATGAGAGCTTCATATTCTACTTCGTTATTTACTGATGAGAATTGAAATCGTAGGGCATATTCAATATCAATGTTATCAGGAGTGTTAAGTATGATACTTGTTCCACTGCCTATTGCACAAGATGACCCATCAATGTAAAAATTCCATATTAGGAGGTCATCGTCAAATGCTTGGTCTGTTAAAATCCCATAATGGAATGTTTTTCTTCTTGATTCCTCACACTTCTTTGACATCTCATTTATTCTTGAAGAAGAATCTGGTAGGTCAACAACGGACTCTCATGGTAAAAGTTCCTCGGGATCTTGACTATCAAAAATTTTATTTTATCCTGATCCTTGCTCGGCCTACTGATTTTATTGGTCGAAAACCTTGGGGTAAGTGAATTCAGCTATGAAATTTGCTACTGCTTGGCCTTTTAGAGAAAATCTTGGTTCATAGATAATATCATACTCCCCCAATTCCATTTCCCAATACATTAATCTTCCAAACTTCTCTAGCTTATGTAAAGCATGCCTTAGTGTCATATCAGTGTATACTACTATCATATGGGCTTGAAAATAGGGCTTCATGCGTCTAGATGCTTCAATCAATGCCAATGCCAACTTTTCCAGGTGAGGGTACTTGACTTCTTCTCCCCAAAAAGCTTTATTGGTGTAGTAAACAGGCTTTTGAACTCTATTCTCCCCTCTAATCAAAGCAGAGCTCATGGATGATTCAGAAATAGCAAAGTATAAGTACAATTTTTCCCCCAAAATTGTTCGAAAAAGAAGTGGAGGTGACCCCAAATACTTCTTCAACTCTAGAAAATATTTCTCACATTCTTAGTTCCACTTAAAACTCTTTTTGAGTATTTTGAAAAATGGTAAACACCTATCCGTAGCTTGAGACATAAACCTCTTCAGAGTTTCTACTCGCCCAGTTAGCCTTTGCGCATCCTTCTTGCAAGTCGGGGATTGCATTTCAAGTAATCCCTTCATCTTGTCTGGGTTTTCTTCGATTCCCCTATGGTTTACTATGTACCCGAGGAACATTCCTTCCTGTACTCCAAAGATACATTTGGTCGGGTTTAATCTTATATGATGCTTCTTAAGTTGATCAAAAGTCTGGCTAAGGTCACTAATATGTTCGGACACTTTTTTTCTCTTTGTAATCATATCATCCTCGTACACTTCCATATTTTTTCCTATTTAATCCTCAAAGACCTTGTTCACCGGCCTTTGATACGTAGCACCTGCATTTTTCAAACCAAAAGACATAAAATTATAACAATAAGTTCCTCTAGGAGTGATGAAACAAGTGATTTCCCTATCTTCAGGCTTCATTTTGATCTAATTATAACCAGAATAAGCATCCATAAAACTGAGCAACTCATGTCCTGAGGTAGCATCCACAAGCTGATCTATTCGGGTCAAAGGAAAGTGATCCTTTGGGCATGCTTTGTTAAGATTTGTGAAGTCTACGCACATCCTCCACTTGTTATTTTTCTTCTTAACCATAACTACATTGGCCAACTAATCTGGATATTTCACCTCGTCAATGAAGGCTGCTTTCTGAAGTTTTTTAACTTCCTCCTATATTGTTTGGTTCTTCTCGGGGCTGAACACTCTTCGCCTTTGCTTTACTGGCTTGATTTCTTTATTAACATTGATCTCATGGCAAAGGAAGTTAGGATCAATTCCTAGTATATCTTTATTACTCCAAGCAAACATATATTTTCTCTGTCTAAGAAAGCTCACTAGTTCCTATTTAAGAATAGGATCCAGCATTGTTCCAACTTGATTAGTGCGCTCTGATTTATCGTTATCTAACACAATGCTTTATGTCGCTTCTATAATCTGTCCCTTTACCAGCTCTGTCTTCTCCCTTGGATCTAAGGTTTTAACCTTAAATTCTTTATCAGGTTCAGAGGTATCCACTCGGTATGTGGTCGTTTTCCTCTTTGTTTCTTCCAGTTCTTCCTGCTTGGCAGATGAATAGTAGCATTCACGAGCTACTTTTTTTATCACCTTTAACTACTCCTACACCAAAGTTGGTCGGGAATTTTAAGCATTGATGAACGGTAAAGGGCACTGCCTCAAACTTCTTCAACCTAACTCTTCCCATAATTATATTGTTAGATTAATGGATATTTTTATCCATTTCAAAGAAACGGATTTTCTCCGTGCGATTGGCTGGCCATGTACCGATCATTACTTCCATCTTAATAGTTCCCAAAGAGAAGACTTTCTTTCCTGCAAACCCTATTAGTGGTCAATGATAGGGCTCTAACTGGATGAACTTAAAGTTCAAGTTACTAAAATAAGGATAGAACATGATATCTGCCGAGCTACCATTATCTACTAACACTTTAGAGACAATGATATCCTCATTTCTAATTTTAATTACCAGGGGATCGTCATGGGGGTATAATACTCTTGATAGGTCATTTTTACTAAAACCTATTACCTTCTTATCTTTATTAACCTTACTTGGTTTGTCTTCCTCGGTAAGATTAATCTTCTGTATGCATGAGCAAGCTTGAGCCTCATTGAGGTAAGATTTTCGCTTTGCTATATGATTTCCCCGTCCTTCATCTCCACCTGCAATCATTTGGCAATCAAAAGAACCAAAATTGAGTGTGAATACCTTGCATTCTGGTTGACAAGGATTTTTTGGCAAGTTGGGATCATCATCCCGATCATCTTCATGAGCCCGTTTCTTCTCCTCTCTAGATCAGCATGAGGATTTTGAACTGTGCTAAGCTCCCTCATTATTCTGCCCATCAATAAATTGATTCAACTTTCCTCTTCGGATGATAGTTTCAATCTCATTTTGAAGAGAAATGCAACGATTTATCATGTGACCATAGTCTCTATGGAACTCGTAGTATTTAGTTTTGTCCCTCTTTGTAAGGGAACTTCTCAACTTATTAGGCCAACGCACATCTTTGTTATGTTTGATCTCCTCCAAGACATGATGAATGCCCATGGTTAGTGTAATGTAATTGTGATACTTCTTGAGATTTTCTATAATTCCTTTCTATTTTGACTCCTTGTGCTCCCTGGAGTATTTGTGATCCTTCTTGTCATTTTTGCCCTCACCTTTTACTCCTGAGAAGCATTCATAATTTTGGCTTCTTTGACCATCAGTTCTTCCATGGTCTTTGGGGGATCTTTAGCAAGTGTATAATAAAGTTTCTCAAGGTGTAATCCACTCATAAGGGCTGTTATAGTAGTTTTCTCCTCATAATCCACAACCTTTAGCTTCTCATTATTGAAACGAGTGATGTAGTCCCTGGTGATCTCTCCTTCCTTCTGTCGTACGCTAATCAAATGTGCCACCCTTTTTATAGGCTTGGCCCCAAAACAAAAGTTGCTAATAAATAGCTCGGCCAACTCGTGGAAGGTAGAAATTTATCCCTAAGGAAAGCTATTGTACCAAATTGGGCAGACCTAGTAATTTTTCCAGATAATGCTCTACACCTCATTTTTCCAGATATATACTCAATTGAATCTTTCAATACACTTGATCTCTCACCAATCTCTAAAAAATAAAATAAAACACTATTCTACTATTTACAAAGGTGTTTCTCTAGTCGGTTCTTGAGCCTCCTCTCTACTTAGGGTTTTTTTATCTTCAAATGGGCCATCTTTGATTTTATAATGTGGCATAAGGAGCTAAGGGGTAAAATAGGAAGGGAAATGATTCAAGTGGTTTAATGAGGTGTGGAAATTATTTGGGTGAGGGTAATTTTGGGGGATTGCACGAATGTGCATGTGGGTTTAATGAGAGTTATGAGAGTGTGGGATAAGTTGGGGGTATTTTTGGGAAAAGAGGGTTGGAGGGATAAAACACATGTGGGGTTTATTTTTAGCTTTGTTTGGGTTTTGTCTTTGTTTCTTTAACAGATGGAGATCAGGTAAGATTTGGAGAAGTGGATTTTGGGTTTGATTGGTAGTGGGGAATTTGGGTTATGGGTTGGTAGGATCCAAACTTAGATGGGTTAGTATCAGGTAGAATCTGGTCGGAGGGATTAAATCGGGTTGGGGATGTGCAAAAAGGGGTCTTCAATTTGGGTATAACCGGGTTAATGGGTCAACAACGGGTATTAGGTTCTAGGTTCACCGGAATGTTCAGGAGATGATCGAAATTTGGGTCGGAATGGGTTCACATCGGGTTAAAGTGATAGCTCGCTTTTGTTGGATCGAAGGTCGGCGGAGGCTATAGTGTTGGCTAGCCGAAGTTGTGTTGAATTTGGCAGTTGGGTTGTTGGTTTAGAAATTGGGTAAGTGTGGTATCGGGTCTCAGCATGTCCGGGTTCGAGCTCGCTGGAGGTAAGCTGGTCGGTTTGAGTTGGAATAGAAGGGAGCTAAGGTTTGCGGGTTGAAGATTGGGTTCAGGTAATGGTTGGGAGGTATTGAAGCTTGGTATGGTGGATTTCGAGTTGTTTATATAACTGGGTTAGTGGGTATGGTGGTGGTAACGTGTGGATTGAAGGGTATAAGGTTGGTTGTGATTTTGGTTATAATAGGAAATAGGAGAAGTGGGTGGTGTAGGAAAGAGGATGAATAATGGACAATGGTGTGTTATGGTATTGGTGAGGTAAATGGGATGTGGGTGTAAGTTAGGGAGGTGTTAGGGTGTGTAAGAGATGTAGGATAGTTCGTGTGTATGTGCGTTAAGATTTGTACCCAATCTAAAAATAAAGCTGCCTAACTAAAAACTAAAAAATAAAATTAACAAAACTAAAAAAATTAAAATCTATAAAAATTAAAACCCTAATAAAGTAAAACTAAAGAAAATATAAAACATAATGAAAATAAAAATAAATCCAAATAAAAGACAAAAATAAACCTATCCTAATAAAAATAAAGACTAAAAATAAAAATAAAAGTAAAGATCAAATAAAAAATAAAAAATAAAAGTTACACCTAAATAAAAAGAAATATTAAAAATAGCTGACACAAGTAAATCCTAAAAATATATACATTCTAAACAAAATATAAAATAAATCCTAAAATTAAAAACAACTCAAATAAAAAATTTAAAATGAATAAAAATAATAAAAATAAAATAAAGGGGTGCAAACTAAACACACGAGAGTCGGGATGGGTTTAGGTGAAGGTTACGGGACATGGTAACAGGCATAGGGATTAGGTTTAAGCTCCTTGAACCACGTAAATATCGCATTTGGCTTCGAAATATAGCTTTTAAATCCGCAAGTGCAAGCAGGCCTACAAAATAGACAAATACGCGCATAATACTTATTTTGTCGAGAATTATCAATTAAAAATCGTCCATTTAGGATATTATTTAAACACTTTTGAGTGCTTATTAAGTCTAGAAGCTGGGTCTCTTATCTTAATAAAACTCGCCTTATTATGAAGAAACCCTTGGGTGAAAAAAAAACTCTTCTTGTTGCCACCCAAGGTTCCTTGGTAGAGGTCCAAAAGTTCCATGTTGAGACCTTGGGTTTGCACACGAAGGTTGCTGAAGCCCTCCAAGATGAGTTATTGGAGCTCTAGACCGAGAGGGAGAAGCTTCTCCAAAAGGTAAGGATGTGGAGTAGTTGAAGAACACGTTTACGAACTCATTACGAAAAGGGATCACCAGTGGTCCTAAAATCTGAACCTGTAGGAGAAAATTTATGGACTTCAGGTCAAGCACTCTAAAGTTCTTGGAAAACTGAACTCTATGGTAACATTTCGAATAGGTGTTATTATGGACTCTAATGACTACAAGGAGTACTTTTTTTAGAAATACTCCTGAGGCTTTTCAAGGCTAAGGTTCAATCTATCTTCCCTAATGTGGATGTCTCTAAAATTCTTGTTCAGACTCTAGCCTCAAAGGGAGATGATTCTAAGAGTGAAAGTGATTATGAAATTTTTAAGGTTCCAAGATCTAAACCCATGGCCGAAGTTCATGTCCCTCTAGTTATGGAGACCTAATCCCTGTCAAGTTCTATTGTGAAGTAAAATCAAGATGTTGAAAACACCAACCTTAAATGGCTTAAAAATATTGTAATTTTATTTTCTTCACTATACCACAATAGCTATTTTTCAACTAATATAATATTTAATTTGTAAGTGTTTACAACACTTACAAAATTAACAACGGTTTTAGAAACTTCAAATTTATAAGTGCTCAAAATCGTTACTATATTTGTGATTTTATTTCCCCAAATCTAAAAGTGTAACATAGCAAGTGTGAACAAAATTTGTGGCCTAAACATAATTTTCCTCTCTTTCGCCTCAATTTTCCCTCCCTCGACTATTCACAAAATTGCGAACAAGCTATCAACTATTTTATCCCTAACCTAAGGTGTGTCTTCTTTTCCTTATCTATCCCTAACCCAACCCACTACCATCCCCAACCACCACAAGTACCAAACCACCACCACCACATGCTCCAACCCTTATATATATATATATATATATATATATATATATGTGTGTGTGTGTGTGTGTGTGTGTGTGTGTGTGTGCGCGTGTGTTTAATATTTTAACATTAATTTTAAATCAAGTTTACCAAACGCTTACTAATATTTAAAAAATTTACAAAATTCATTTACAAAAATATCCTCAAAACTTAAACCAAATGGGCCATTAGTCTATCGTAGTTAATTCCATTCAAATATAATAACTAAATATTACAGGGAGTAATTATGCATGTGGTATTGTTTTCTTATTTATCTCTCAAAATTATTGTCTATAAATTTTCCAGCTAACCCATAGGTAGACATGTAGGTTCGATCGACCATTTTGATCCAGATGATTTTAAGGAATGTCAAAATCTTAAGGCCTCCTATTTAGTGAATATGAGATTAAACATTCTCTGACACTAGTTTTTGATGACCCTTCCATTTGTAGATAATTTGAACCAAGAAAGTTTTATCACTTCTGGTAGATTATAGAGACCTTTAGGCTTATTGTCATCAGGAATCTATATCCAATTGATTATTAGATTATTAGAACCAAGAAAGATTCAAATTGGGACAAAGGATTGTTATAAAAATAAAATTGAGATGGCCTTTCTAGTTTTGCTTGTCAGTTTTGCAAATTTTGGGGTTGTAATACATTTTCTTGATCACATATTTAAGAATCTTAAATATACTAATGTTTTATCAGAACATGATCTACAAGCAGTGAAATTATTCATGTGCAAAACAGTACCTTTTTTCCTCTTTAGCTACACATTAGTTAACTAAGTCTTTTATTATCCACTCATTTTCATTAATTGATGGAAGTTTTAATTGGTTAAGGGCAACCGTTTTCTTACAGTTAATCATATTTTCTTTGTTGTAATTTATTATAATCTAACTAATTAGTTTAGGATAACAATTTCTTACAATTCCTGTATGAAGTTTTTTTACGGCAAGTGATATATATGTTGAGAAATTAGTTTCATTTAATTGACAAAGGACACAAAATATATTGAATTGCATGAATTGTTTGATCGTTGTATGTATTTTGACAGGTGATTTTGAATTAATAGTAAGTTATGAAAAGAAATCTGAAATTATACATTATATACCATGTCGAAAAATTATATCTCGTGTATGTCAAACGTTTGTTTGTTCAACCTTGCTCACGACTTCCTTTTATAATGCAAGAAATTAAGAGTTGGAATCCAAAAGACTCCTTTAAATATGGCAAAGAAATGAAGAGTTGGAAGTCAAAACAACTCCAAGAGTTAAAAATGTTTAAAAATCATTTTAAAATTCGTTTTAACTCCGATTTCAAAACCTTTTGAAATTCTCGCTTTTAAAAATAATAACCAACATATTTGAGCAATAAAAATAATTTTATCAAAAACTTTATTTTCCTCCATTTTCTAGAAATTAATTAAAATTGCCCAAAATTACGCGGATTGTTACACTTCCCCACTAACAATGGAATTTCGCCCTCGAAATTCGCCGAATGCCTAACTCTCAAAAATCAGGCTAACCATCTCCAAAAATAATTCATGTCACCAAAAATAAATTCCTCACCTCTAATCTCGAAACTTATCACGAATATCATCTAAAATTTTCTATCTCCAAAAATTGCTGCCCGCCCGGAGAGAGCGAACGGAGCGTTAATGCGATAAAACTAAACTAAATCCCCAATATAACAAGGTATAGAGCATCTAAATCCCACAACAACAAAAGAGAAACTACAAATCTCAAATCTCTTCAAATTTAATACAACAAAGTCTCTCCAATTACATACAACAATTAACTCAAAAATAAAATACAAATCTCCAAAGCTCTATACATCAAAATAATGCAAATCTTTCCCAAAC
Organism: Sambucus nigra; assembly: GCA_949130495.1. Lineage (NCBI taxonomy): Eukaryota > Viridiplantae > Streptophyta > Magnoliopsida > Dipsacales > Adoxaceae > Sambucus > Sambucus nigra. The sequence continues at coordinate 42,733,646 of OX422210.1, read as the reverse complement.
AATCCTCGCTAAAATCAATCTCCATTAATCCATAGCGCCCAAATTCACGCTAACCTGCCACTAAAAGAAAATATGGGGAAGTACACAATACGACAAGAAAGATGCTCAACAAATATGTTAATGATGATCAAAGCGTAACAACACGAGTACGAATATTCAAATCAAAATGCAAATATCAAAGCATTTATCAATATAATTTCTCAACAACACTTTAATCGGGTCACCAGGCCTCACCACATCCGTATATGCTTTATCAAGCCATATCCCGGGAAACAGGAATTTTGGCGGGTGCCCAACATCCGTGCCATATTAAAATCTCATGACAACGTGCTCATCAACAATATAATGATACCCCACGAATCAAAATAATATCAACAATTATTTTCCAGATTTCAATGGATTTAACAATTCAAATATGAGTTCAATTAATAAGAAATCAAAGAGAATGACACTCGCGAGATTTAAGGAGCATATTGTGTAAAACCCCATACCCCAAACCATGATGAGAAACCAACGATCACATCCTCAAGATCAACACAAAAGATCTACAAAATCTCCTCCAAGAACCTCCAACAAAATAGCCCCAAGAACACCTCTAATCTAAGGTTAGAACTCACAAATCTCAAGGGCCAATGTGTATATAAAAAGAAGAGGAATATAAAATATATTTGCTGCCAAAAGTTGTGCCAAAAGTATGTTAAAAGGTTTGCCCACGAATTCCTTTTATAATGCAAAGAAATGAAGAGTTGGAATCCAAAAGACTCCTTTAAATAAGGCAAAGAAATGAAGAGTTGAAAATCAAAACAACTCCAAGAGTTAAAAACATTAAAAATCATTTTAAAATCCGTTTTAACTCCATTTTCGAAACCGTTTGAAATTCTCGCCTTTAAAAATAATAACCAACATATTTGAGAAATAAAAATAATTTTATCAAAAACTTTATTTTCCTCCATTTTCCAAAATTAATTAAAATAGCCCAAAAATAACGCGGGTTGTTACACTTCCCCACTAACAATGGAATTTCGCCCTCGAAATTCGCCGAATGTCTAACTCTAAAAAATCAGGCCAACAATCTCCAAAAAAAATTTCGTCTCCAAAAATAATTTCCTCACATCTAATTTCGAAACTTAACACGAATTCACCTAAAATTTGCTATCTCCAAAAATTGCAAACCACGCAATGAACCCAAAACTCAAGCCCCGAGGGTAATTTTTGGGATATTTTAATTAATTTTTGGAAAATGGAGGAAAATAAAGTTTTTGATAAAATTATTTTTATTGCTCAAATATGTTGGTTATTATTTTTAAAGGCGAGAATTTCAAACGGTTTCGAAAACGGAGTTAAAACGGATTTTAAAATGATTTTTAAATGTTTTTAACTCTTGGAGTTGTTTTGACTTCCAACTCTTCATTTCTTTGCCTTATTTAAAGGAGTCTTTTGGATTCCAACTTTTCATTTATTTTCATTATAAAAGGAAGTCATGGGCAACCTTTTTAACCTACTTTTGGCACAACTTTTGGCAGCAAATATATTTTATATTCCTCTTCTTTTTATATACACATTAGCCCTTGAGATTTGTGAGTTCCAACCTTAGATTAGAGGTGTTCTTGGGGCTATTTTGTTGGAGGTTCTTGGAGGAGCCTTTGTAGATCTTTTGTGTTGATATTGAGGATGTGATCGTTGGTTTCTCATCATGGTTTGAGGTATGGGGTTTTACACAATATGCTCCTTAAATCTCGCGAGTGTCATTCTCTTTGATTTCTTATTAATTGAACTCATATTTGAATTGATAAATTCATTGAAATCTGGAAAATAATTGTTGAAATTATTTTAATTCATGTGGTATCATTATATTGTTGATGAGCACGTTGTCATGAGATTTTAATCTGGCACGGATGTTGGGCACCTGCCAAAATTCCTGTTTCCCGGGCTATGGCTTGATAAAGCATATACGGATGTGGTGAGGCCTGGTGACCCGGTTAAAGTGTTGTTGAGAAATTATATTGATAAATGCTTTGAGATTTGCATTTTGATTTGAATATTCATACTCGTGTTGTTACGTTTTATTCATCGCTAATATATATTTGTTGAGCATCTTTCCTGTCGTATTGTGTACTCCCCCATATTTTCTTTTAGTTGGCAGGTTAGCGTGGATTTGAGAGCTATGGACCAATTGGATTTAATTTTAGCATGGATTATTTGGGAAGAATTTTAATACAAGTTGGAAGAATTGTATTAATTATTTCATTGATGTATAGAGCATTTTATTCGAGTTAGTTATTTTATTATTCGAGAGAATTTTGTTGTCTTAAATTGAAGAGATTGAGATTAGTGGATTTTAATTACATTGTGGGATTTATTTAGATGCTCTATACCTTATTATTCGTGGATTTGGTTTAGTTTTATCGCATTAGCGCTCCGTTCGCTCCGAAAATTGTGTTGATCGCTAACATGTGTTAACTGAATAATTAGTCAAGTTTAAATTTGTCTGCAGATCCGTGTTTGTTTTTCTTTAAGTTAAGCTTGTGCTTAAATTTTTGTGAACTTTGTTCTCTAAGTATGTTTATTGGGTATCTTTCTTGTTGTGCTATATATATATATGGTAATCACATTATTCATGTTAAATAAATGTACCAAAGAATATGTGTATGAATGTCTACGTATAACTATTTATATGTATATATACGAGTATACTCATAATTACGATAACTTCTTTCTTTCCCCCTCTCATTCCAACTTCCATATAATCTTCTTTAACTAGTACTTATATGGTGATATAATTTCTAGTTAGATTTCATTTAATATTTTAATTTCTTGTCATACTAAAGACAAAGATATCTTTCAATATTAATTGTTTGTCCAGTATTTATTCAGTTATTCCACTAGTTTCTTACATTAAATTGAGCTATATACTAGCCATTATAATCAAGTTAAAACCATTCCATTGCGTTTGTCTTATAATCGAGTTTGAGATTGTGTTGAGTTTAGCTGAATTTTGTTGAATTTCACAATTGCATTGTGTTTACATTCAGATTAGTCAATTGTTAATTTGATTTTATTAGCAGGGTTAACAAAAGTTTATATTGCTGGGAAAAAAATTAACTATAATTCAACCTGGCAGAAAACCTTAAGGTTATGTCCAGTGGCATTGGCAATAAGTCAAATTTCTAAGATTCAGTTAAAGTCAAGCTCTCCCCTAGTAAGGAACCTTCATCCATTTTGAAAGTTACTTTCTATTATCAAAAAGGATATATATATGTTACATAACATTGCGTTGAAATCAAGTTGGTAGGTTGACATTTTGGCTTGTCATTATTTTTCATTTTCAATGTTTATTCAATGATTTGTCTTTTTTTGTAAATGTAGCTAGCTATAAGATTCTTCAAAGATGGAAGACATTTTGATCTAGAAGGAATTTGGGAAATTTTCTCTAAGATAAGTTAAATAACTGATCAAGAAAAAGGAAAAAAAGGCATGACTTGAATTTGAAAGGATTATTCTCTTCTAGTGAAAACCTAACAAACTTAATTAGAGGTAAGTGTTAGTATTTTTCACTAAAATAGCCTTAAGAGGCTCATATGTAAATACTTTTGAGAATTAATAATGAGAACCTAGATAGAGAAATTGTAACACCCTGATCCAGGTTTGGATCACCGTTGGGTCAACTCGCACCGAATCAAAGAGTTAGATGGGGAGAGGGAATGTCCACTTTTTTATTATTCAAGAAAAACCTTTTTAATTGCACCATTTAATAAGGACTAATTTATTGCTTTTAACTTAGGAAAAGGGGTGGCCACTTTAAGTAATTAATTCAATTTATGAGATTTATTTTTAAAAATTCGATTAAATTCATAATACTAATTAAATAAAAAATAAACCATAATTATCCATGTATTATTAGAAACCATGGCTAAAGGCCCGAATAAAAAGTTTAAAGTCCCGAATTACCAATCTTCCAAAATTTTATTTATTAAAATTACAGAGCTACCAACGACGTTGATTGCCCTCTGGAGTCTTACCGGCATCTTTCCCGGCGTCCCTACTCGAAGTACCTGGGTTAGGGGTGGGGGTTTTAACATAAAAACTAGGGGTGAGTTAATGCTCAGCAGGCACTACACCAAAAGGGCTAAATTATCACTTTTGACCCGGCCAGCCTTGTCACGGCCATTACCCGTGATAAAAAAAAACATGCATTTTTTATCACAGCCAATGACCGTGACAATTTTAAAGAGTTGTCATGGTCAAAGACCTTGGCAAGTCCGTGAAAAGTCTTATAATTAAAACCCTAGGAACCTCTTTTTTTCTCACTGTTTCCTTTCCCTCCATTTCCTCTCTCTAGCTCGAGCGATGGTTCTCTTTCTCTCTACTTTCAGGTCATTTTTCTCTCTCTCTCTCTCTCTCTCTCTCTCTCTCTTTTCTTTGTGTATGTGTGTGTGTGTGTGTGTGTGTGTGGGTGTGTGTGTGTGTGTCTGCATATGTGTGAGTGTGTAGTGGTGGGGCAGGGGTGACGGGTGGGTAGTGGTGGGGCAGGGGGCAGGTAGGTGGGTGGGTGTGTTTGCGTGTGTGTGTGTAGTGGTGGGGAAGGGGGTTTGACAGAGGTGGGGAGGAGGGGGTAGGGTGTGTGGGGTGGTGTTAGTTGGGTATTTTAGGACTTAAATTAATTGGACATTATAAATATTGGTTGGGTATTTTTAGTTTAGAGCTTGCAATTGATTGGTATTGTTATTTGTTAATGTTGATTGGGTGGCATTAGTTGGGATTGAAATTAACAGGTATTATTCATATTTCGTGAATCTTATTGTTTAGGGAATAAAATTAATTTGACATTATAAATATTGTTTGTGTATTGTTAGTGAGGCTTGAAATTGGTTAGAAATTGTTAATGTTGATTGGGTGTTATTATTTAGAGCTTGAAGCTAATTAGGTTTGTATATATATCACGAGGGACTTTAGTGTCTAAACAATATTTAGGGGGGCAATGGGGGTAGGGTGTGTGTGTGTGTGTATAGGTGTGTAGGGGTGGGGGGAGACAGTGGGGGGTGTATATATTTTATGAGAATAAAGTCCATGTGCATGTGTGTGTGTGTATGTTTTTCAATTATATAAATAACAATTGTTTCTTGATATTGAATCGCATTATTGGTATTGAATTGAATTGCATTGGTATTGATATTTTTATATTGAATTGAGTTGGAAAAGTTGTATTAATTGCACACATAGATATTTAAATTAAATTGTCTTAATAACTACATTATCTAAATGAAAGGGTATCGCGCGCGCAGGGAGGGGTCATTGTTTGGATTTCACTTCGGTTAGACATTCCACGTACGAAGTTTAGTGACGGGCGGGAGTGATAACTCAAATCTTCAATATAATTAACATGATTTTAATGTAGTATCATATTTCACGAAAAAGTCACATAGTGTTACCATCCCCTTATCTCCTTATCAAATGGACTAAAAATTTCTATAGTTCTTATGGGTACTTTAAATTAAATGAAACAAACTTCAAATTACATAATTAAATGAAATCTTTCGAATTGTGACAAGACATAATTAAATGAAACATACTTTAAATTACTTATAGTGCACATAGGTACTAGCCTTCTAGTTCTTAAGCGTACGCATTCAATACCCCTTAGACCCGTTCGAGAGTCATTATCCTTGTAATGAGATCTCTCGAATTGTCCCGTTTGGATAGTTTCGGAATGCATAGTTTTTGTATAATAATATTCTTAATGGCTTAAACTTTTTACTTTTTGGAGAAGTTCTGCAGTCGTATCTTAATGTTCTCTGGGTACATACTAGATTATGCGATGCTAAGTGTTATTTCAATTGATAAATTGAAATAACACTCACACTTGCGAATCTATGTCGTGTACTTGGAGAACTATGGGGATATGTGTAAGGAAAAATTATCAATTGAGTCAATTTGTAGTGTTGGCTTAATTTCGAACAATTTGAGTCGTAGGATAGAGGTTGTCCCTTCAAGCCTATGAAGTTTAAGTTGAAGGCGTAGCGGCCCAGATATTAAAGTTAACATCGTTGCCGATTTCAACTGCCATGTTTCGCGTCATCAACATTTCATCATTTCCATAGTCTCTAAAAGGTATGAATGCATTTATTATATATGTAGAGACTTGGAAATTTTATTACGGGTGTTTTTTTAATAAAACATTTTTAACAACTTTAGTTTTTCTCAGAAAATCATGTTAGTACTTTGTATAAAAGTTTTGGGCTTAAAATCAAGAAACTGGATTTTCCATAATGTCGTTCGAATGAATCTGGGATCTCATTCGAACTAGAATCCCAGGTCGTTCGAACGAACTACTAACGAGGTTCAAACGACTGTCGTTTGAAGTTCGTTCGAACGATATTTTTCCAATTCATTTTTGCCCTATTTTATCTCTGAATTCTCGTTCGAACATTGTCATTCAAACGACCTGAAAATATCGTTCAAATGACTTGGGCGGGAAAAATTTGTTATTAGTAATTTTCTCTTAACTTCCCACTCACCCATTTTTTCTAGCAATTTTTAACTGTTTTGTGGACACTTTTTCAAGAAGACCTTTGGAGAGATTTACACATACTTTGAGAGAAAAAAAAACTTCATCTTCCAAAATTTCCATTTTCATGTGTTAACTTTTCATGAATTAATTTCTTTCAAAACATATGTTTACACCCATGTTTTAGTTTAATCCAAGTCCCTACTTATATATATCTTTGCTTGAAAATGTTTTGACACTGGGTTACTTTTATCATCCCATAAAAGATATGTTTCCGCGGAAGAGTTTGTTTGTTTGAAGTGTTGCGTGTTACAATGGTGGAAATGTCGTCATACGTATTTGAGGATATTTGTGACCCATCGGTGGATTCCAAGACTGCGGTAGAGTCCGTAGTTATCGACTAGGCGGAGGTTGATGCAAGAAGAAGCGTCGAGGCTTGGACGAAGTCAAGTCGTGTGTTGTAAGTCTTTTGTCTTGTATTTATAAACATACCATACTTAGTGTACTTGTAGGCAGGGTCATCCAAGATTTTTTCCCGTTATATATTTTCCTCGTACATCGTGGCGTATGGTGTTTGTGATTTTTTTTATCTTGCAAAATATCACTTAGATGCATGCTAGGTTAATCAAGATAAAAATTAGTTTAATTCAGAACTTTATTTAAATTGGTGCAAGTTTACTTTTGGGTTAAGTATAATTTAATTTAATTCAAGTCGACACTAATTTAATTAGATAATATTCTTACATGGTTTGTTTAACTTGAATTGAATTAGAATTTTACGAAAGTGGAAATTAAAGTGTTGGTGTAGTTTAAATTCACTTGGTTTAATTTTAATTTGATGAAATTAAAATTTGAAGTATTTAATTGTTAAGTTTTAAAAAGCAATTATAAAATTTGGTACGTCATTGAACCATCTCGTATTTTGGAAGTTTAAAATTAGGGGTCTTTCGCCTCTTTCAAGTGGTATCAAAGCGGGAACGCTAAATTATTACGTTAAGATTCTTAACTTTGTTTTGTTTAAAGATGGAAATTTCACTGTTTCAAAATTCCCTATTTTTTATGGTTCAAATCAGTCGTATTGGAAAGCACAAATGAAATCGGCACTTAAGTCTTTAGATGAGAGGGTTTGTTAATCCGTAGTTAATGGGTGGTCCGTCTAGTTGAAAATAAGCGTGTACCTAAATTCGTAGAGAGATGGAGTGAGAATGAACTTAAATTAGCAAATTTTAATTCTCATGGTTTGAATGCCCTCTTTAGTGCGGTTACACCCGATGAGTTTCGTCGGATTATAACGTAAGAAACGTCTAAGGATACTTGTGATATTATTCAACTAACCCATGAGGGAACAAGGGTCGTAAAATCTTCAAAATTTCAAAACCTCACCATTCAATTCGAAATCATTAAAATGCTTGAAAGTGAGACTTTTGATGAATTCTATGTTATACTTTTCGATATCATTAATTCATATTTTAATTTGGGAGAAAAGATACCCGAAAACTATGTAGTAAAAAAAATTAGGTCCTTACCCTATAGGTTTACTCAAAAAGTGACCGTGTTAAGTTATTTACCCACTTTAGCCTCTACGAAATTTGAAGAGCTCGTAGGTGATTTGCAAACCTACGAACTTGACATGTTTACCTCCAAGGATGAGAAGAAAAAAGATAAGGCCATCACTTTGAAAGCTCAAAAGGAGGAAAATAAGTTTCGAATGATGAGATTGGCATCGATTTCGATGAGATGGCGATGCTTGTTAGGAAGTTTAAAAAAAAAATAAGTTTAATTAAGACAATCTCAAAAAGGATTTTAAGAAATTTGATAAGTCTAAGCATTACAATGTCGAGAGAATCCTGAGAAATCATAATGAAGACCTTAATAAGGACGAGTCGAATAGATGTTATGGTTATGAGGGTTATGTCCAGGAGACAAGAGACTGCCCCACTAAACTAAGGAGGGAGGGCAAACGACCAATTTCATACAATGTCACCCTTAGTGATAGTGAAAAGGAAGAGGGACCCAATTCCCCCATTAAGCGCAACTTTGTTACGTTCATGGAAAGTCGTGTAAGTGAAAGTGAGAATTCGACCAATGATGGCATTTTAACACATGACACTTCCGAGGTTATTGTTTGTAAATCCCACAAATTTGATGATAATGAGAGTGGAGTAGAAAGTGAGACTGAGAAAGAAGAAGAGAATGAAGAAGAGGTTGATGTGACTGAACTTCAAATATATTTTCAAGAGTTGTATGCCGAATCGATTAAATTAAAAAGGGTCAACTTATAGTTAGAATCAACTTTGAGAGATCGTACTAAGGAAAATAATGAGAGTGTTTTAGTAGAAGACCTTAGGGCACATGAGAGAGATCTTCGTGAGAAGCTTGATTATATAGAACGTGAGAGAGATAGCCTTAGAGGTTTAATGGAGGCTATGAAGAAAGATCTTCTTGGAAGAGAGTATATGTTTGCTTGAGTCTAAAATTTTAGAGTTAGAAGAGAAATTGATATATTCAAGTAGGGTCAAATTTAATTTGGAATGTAGGTCCAAAAAATTAGATAAAATACTTGGAACCATCCAAATTTAAAATGACTTTTGTGGTATTGGCTTCGATACTCAAAATGATTTAACTAATAAATCCAAAACCATAAGTTTTAGAGAATCTACTAGGAACACTTTAAGAGGTCAATCCTTGGTACTAATTTTTGCCGGGTCTTTGCTTGTTCACATAGTGGTTGAAAATGTCATCTTGAAAAATTTTGTTTTGATCTTAAAAAGGGTCCTAGGAAGTCCAATGGTAGAGTCACTAAAATTCTCAAATCACGAGAGTGTCACTCTTCACTAGTTTGGGTTAGGAGATCCGATTTCTCAACTCTACAAGATAGTATTTTTTTCTCATTTGCTTGCACGTGATACCTCCCTTATCAAAATTTAAAGTTTGAATTTGTTATCTTTGTTTACATACACTAGCTTATGTGCATCATGATACATTTTTCCTAGTTGTATGTTTTTTTGTCATTTTCTAGTCTTTGCTTCATCATATATGTATTGCTAGATTTATGACTTATTTATCTTTTGTATTTTAATCTTTTAATTTTTTTGGTATTAAATGAAAAATACAAAAAGATTTTTATTTGTCTTTTGAGTTAATTTTTGTTTTGGTTAAAAATTTTGAAAAACTCAAAAAGATTTTTTTTGTGTGTGTATTTCAGTTACACATTTTATGTGGCATATACTTGTATATTAATCTAATACCATATCCACTTCCATGTGGCTAGAAATTTTGGTTAAGATTTTCAATCCTTACAGTGTTCTTTATCATGTTTGCACGGAGTAGTTTAACTTTGACTTGCTTAATGGATTCTGTTTTTATATGCCTCGATTCACACATGCACGAGCTCATTTGAAATTTAACTTCACATGTATATTTAAACTAAGTGAGATGTTCTCCTATCAAATTAGTCATCTACATGTTGCTATGACTATGGATGATCTGTGCATGTAAGAATGGTTTCCTGGACTTAAAACCAAAATATAGAAAAATATTTATCCGGTTTAATTGTTTGTAAATGAAATCGGTCTACGAAAGATAAAATTACTTTGCGCGAAAAGCCACCATTGAAATTTAGCCTAAAAATGTGGCATAAAAAAAATATTAGCCAATGCCTTTATTATCTAGTTGGTGTGTTCATAAAGAAAAGAAAAAGAAAAATAATATGAATGAGAAAGTTTGGTTGGATATATCAATGGGTTTGCACAATAACTTTGTATCCTATTTATACTATTCTTATCATGACTCTATTGGCTTGTAGAATCATCGAAATTCTAAGCTTGTGTGCATTGTGTATGTTTGTTCTTTGAGTTCAATCTATATTGTCACATGAGGCTATATTTAAGTGTGATAAAGTTTTGCAATCAAATAAGAACTCTAGAAACATGCTTAGGTGATTGGGTCTAAATTCTTTTGTTGCTAGTTCACACCCTTTCACTTTCGTTTAACACATGTATTTAGACACATTTTTGCCATATAAGTGTGATAGCCTAATGTATTTTGTGACGTGTATGGTGTTTATACCTATGTATATGTGTGCGTGCGTTATTGATATCATTTGTGTGTATATATTTGTGTGGTATTTCTTTATTTTTGCGTCTTTTCCTTGCTTGTATTCCATGTATGTCTTGAATTTAAAATTAGTATCCATCTTGTTGCAAATTTTGTGTAATATCTCATGCTTATCATTGTACATTTTAATGGTATCTTTTTTCATCGCATCATAAGTGATATCCATTCATATTTATATGATTAGTTGTACTCCATTGTTTCCATATGCTTAAATGCTCTAGTCACTTTATGCACCATTGCATGTTTAATTTGTTTTTTTCCTTATTTACATCTCTTGTTTAGTTTAGGGGGAGAATCTTCTTTAATTGGTTATTTAGGGGAGAAATAAGTTATTTTATTCTTGACCTTTGTCTATTCCTGAACAAAAGGGGGAAGAAATGGTTTCTAATCCTTTAATTTGGAGAGATTTATTTTAAGGGGAGAGTGTTATCTTCTTAGGTAGATCATATTAAATAAAAGGAGAGAATTAATTAAGGGGGAGAATTTATTTATTCGCATTTAATCTTTAGATATTCCCTATGGATTTAATGATTTGTTTAAGTGTGCAGGATTTCATCTTTAGTGGCATTACTTAAAGCAGCAAATCATTCTCTATGAGTCAAGTCAAGCTTTTGTATTTTATTTTATTTTTTGGTGGGATTGTGTCTAGGCGTGCTTGATGGCCCATAGTATTTTTGGTTTGGTTTTGCCCCGAAATAGCCAAAAGGGGAGATTTATAAGGGAAAATTTCCAATCTAGTCAATTTGTAGTGTTAGCTTAATTCCGGACAAAATAATTTTAGTCGTAGGATAGAGGTTGTTCTTTCAAGCCTATGACGTTTAAGTTGAAGACGCAGCATACCAGATATTAAAATCGACATCGTTGCTGATGTTTCGTGTCATCAACATTTCACCGTTTCCATAGTCTCTAAAAGGTATAAATGCATTTATTATTTATGTAGAGACTTCGAAATTTTATTTTGGGTGTATTTTTAATAAAATATTTTTAACGACTTTAGTTTTTTTCAGAAAATCATTTTAGTACTTTGTAAAAAAGTTTTGGGCTTAAAATGAAGAAACTGGATTTTTGTAATGTAATTCGAACGAATCTGGGATCTCGTTCGAACTAGAATCCCAGGTCGTTCGAACGAACTACTAACGAGGTTCAAACGACTTTGTGCTCCAATTCTCTATTTTGTCGTTCGAAGTTCGTTCGAATTTCTTTGTTCGAACGAGATTTTTCCAACGAGTTTTTGGCCTGTTTTATCTCTGAATTCTCGTTCGAACAGTGTCGTTCGAACGAACTGAATATGTATTTCAAAAAATCTGGGCGAGAAATAAAAATTGGCAGTTTTCTCTTAACTTCCCACTCACCCATTTTTTCCAGCTGTTTCTAACCAGCTTCCTGGACACTTTTTCAAGAAGACCTTTGGAGAGATTTACCCATACTTTGAGAGAAAAAAAAAACTTCATCTTCCAAAATGTCCATTTTCATGTGTTAACTCTTCATGAATTAATCTCTCCCAAACCACATGTTTACACCCATGTTTTAGTTTAATCCAAGTCCCTACTTATATATATCTTTGATTAAGATGTTTTGTCGCCGGGTTACTTTTCTCATCCCATAAAATAGATGTTTCCATGGAACAGTCCGTTTGTTTGAAGCGTTGCGTGTTATAATGGTGGAAAGGCCATCGTTTGTATTTGATGGTATCTGTGCCCCATCGGGTGATTCCGAGACTGCAGTGGAGTCCGTAGTTGTCGACTTGGAGGAGGTTGATGCAAGAAGAAGCGTTGAGGCTTGGACGGAATTAAGTCATGTGTGGTAAGTCTTTTTTCTTGTATTTGTAAACATATCATACTTAGTGGACTTGTAGGCAGGGTCATCCGAGGTTTTCCCATTGTGGGTTTTCCTCGTACATCGTGGCGTAGTGTGTTTGTGATTTTTTTTTATCTTGAAAAATATCACTTAGATGCATTATAAGTTAATCAAGGTAAAAATTGGTTTAATTCACAACTTTGTTTAAATTGGTGCAAGTTTAATTTTGGGTTAAGTATAATTTAATTTAAGTCGACACTAATTAATTAGATAATATTCTTTCTTGGTTTGTTTAACTTGAATTGAATTAGATTTTTGTGTAAGTGGAAATTAAAGTGTTGGTGTAGTTTAATTTCTCTTGGTTTAATTTTAATTTATTGAAATTAAAATTTGAAGTGTTTAATTGTTAAGCTTTAAAAAAGCAATTTTAAAATTTGGTATATCATTGAACCATTTCCTATTTTGGAAGTTTAAAATTTGGGGGCTTTTGCCTCTTTAAATATGCTGCCAAATTTTTCTCAAACTGGAACAATGTGCATCAGGTATTAAGTATATTACATAAATATGTGTTCTTGAATGGAATAGGACCACTCACCCTTTAGAGGAGATGGAGAAAATGGGAATTAATATTATAAATTTAATTTTAATTTCAATTTCAAATTGAATTTGAATATAAATTTGAATTTGAATGCACGAATAAATATTCACACTTTTGTTTATGCTAATCCACAAATATATGCCTTTTACCCATAATAGGTGATTGTTTGTAGTAGTTATGATGTGATATCCTAAATACAAAGAGTGGATGGGTGAGACAAATAGATTAGGGGATATGTTTCATAGAGGTGCTAATGAATTTGTGAAATACGCAAAGAGATGTCATAATGATGAAGAGTTTCCGTGTCCGTGTGCTAGTTGTAAGAATGGTAGGGTGTTTGAGTGGAAAACAGTTGAACTGCATTGTTAAGGTGGGGTATGCAAGATAGTTATCGAATTTGGGTTTTTCACGGGGAAACAAAAGTACTTTTTATGCCCGAACAACCTTCAACAAGTAGGATAGATGTAAAAAGGGAGGATGACAATGTAGATCATAATATGCTAAAGGATTTAGTTGATGATGCATATGGAGTTCTTTAAGTGGAAGAGAATGAGATCAGTGACGATGTACAAGGTTCAGGTGCGCATAAAGATATCAGGATAAACCTTGAAAATGACTACCAAAGTTTAAACTATTATACTCTGTCTATGAGAAAGATCAAACAACTTTACATGCCATGGTTGGTTTGCATAGTTTGAAGGCCCAATATGGTTTATCTGGCAATAGCGTGACAGAAATTTTAAATTGGGTGAAGGGCTTGCTACCTAAGCAGAATACGCTTCCAAACAGCTATCCTACTATGAAAAACAGTTTGAAAGCTTTGGTAATGAAGTATAAATCAATTCATGCTTGTGTGTATGACTGCATATTATACCAAAAGGAGTATAAAAATCTCGATCGGTGTTCGGTATGCGATGAAGCTAGATATGTCCATTCTACTGGCAAGGAAGGCACAAGCTCAAAAGTGCCTCAAAAAGTGTTGAAATATTTTCTTGTTGGGCCTAGATTAAAGTGTTTTTCACAGTACCATCGATAGAAGAGGCAATGACTTGGCATGCTAGGGAAGAAGCAGGGGAAAATTTCATGCACCATCATATGGATTCTACAGCTTGGAAGATGATGAGTTTCTTAGTATCCCGATTTTGCTTGAGAATAGCGTAACATTAGTTTTGCAATATCAACATATGGTTTCAGTCCATTTGAAAATCTAAGCACCAATCAGAGTGTATGGTCATTGATCATAGTCCGACTCAACCTCCCTCCTTCACAGGGTATGAGACCTAAATTTTCGATGTTGTCTTTGTTGATACTTGAGCCAAGGCACCAAGTGAATACATCGATGTTTACCTGGATCCTTTGGTATAAGAATTAAATGAGTTATGTAAAGAGGGAGTGCAAGCATTTGAATCTTTTAGAAAAGAAGAGTTTACGCTGAAAGCTATGTTGATGTGGGCAATTCATGATTTTTCAACTTATGGGACATTATCTAGTTGTGTAGTACATGGTTATATAGGGTATCCTATTTGTGAAGAGAAGACTGAATCTCTTCATCTCCATGCTAGCTCAAAAAATGTATACCATTATCATAGGAGGTTTATACACCCCTCTCATAGTTTTAGATTTGAGAAAGTTTCCAATTTTTTATCGGGTTTATTTGACTTGCCATATTGGAAGAATTATATCCTAAATTCAAATTATTTGTAATGACCAATGGCTATATTATTCTAGTGCTTTATTATTATCGGACGATAATTTAATGTTTTTTATTCATTTGTACTTAATCTTCTTAATTAGGATTTTAGTCAATTTAAGCATTAATTCAAAGTCCATGACCATGGAGTGTGTGTGCGTAGGGAGGGGGCAGTGTGGTTGTGTGTAAATTGAATTCGGTATTGGTATAAATTGGTATAAATTGTTATAGATTGTTATAAATTGAATTTTTTATTGGTATAAATTGGTATGTATTGTTATTATCATATTTGAGCATTAATTTAAAGTCCATATACATGTTTGTACTAATAATAAAAAAATTTGAAGAAAATTACTTCATTCGGGCATGGTAGCGGAGGCGACGAGGGATCCTTGGCCAGTAGGCCCCCAAAATGGGGAAAATTGGGGTCCATCTTCGAGAATAAGATGACATTATTGGCTAGAGAGCTAGAGTTGATGAAGGATATCGTTGGCTCGGGGTACACTGATTGGAGAGTCGTGCCTATTGACCTCAAGATGAACATCTGGAGGGCACTACATTTAGTGTATTCATATTTATATTTATAGTTATATTTATATTTATATTTATATTTATAGTTATATTTATATTTATATTTATATTTATATTTATAATAAACTAATACTTACTTTCTTTTTGGTTTGTATTTATTTGACATGAACAATTCGACATGCCCCCATAACTCTGCGACTCCACGTTGGAACAATTAAGGGATCAATACAAGACGTGGAAGAAGAATTTATGAGTTCGGTACTTTGGGAAGACCCAGGTGTCCATTCTGAGACTACGTGTCACCATCCCCCGAAGGAGCTGATCTCATTGGCACAGTGATAAAAGTTTATCGACAATGATATCTCTGAGTGGAAATTGTCATCTCGTCAATCGGGGAGGGAAAATCGGGCCCAAAAAATTCATACGTGCACTACTCTGGGTGGACGTCTTACGCCGAGGTGAAGCACATGATGGTAAGTTTTTATTTTTCTTGAATTTTAATTTTAGGTTATTTTAATTTATCGTTAGTTTGCGTTACTTACTAATTTTGTATTATTTTATTTTAGGACATGAGGAGTGGCCCTGGGGGTAGGCCACATAGGCTCGATGCCTATCTGGTAATTCAGACCAAAAAGGACAAGGAGGTGGACCTGAGCGTCGCAGCCACCATTGTAAGTTATAAATAATTTAATTTTTTTATTTACGTTATAATTCTTTATTTACTTAATTAACTATTCGTGTAGTTTTTGTCTTTATAGGCAAATCTTAAGGAACTGCACGAATCGCAGTCCGATGCCGACGAAGCATCTTTGGCTTCGGATGCACTCCGCCAAGTGCTTGGGCTGGATCACAAGGGGAGTACTAGGGGGTGATCTTGCGAGTGGGAAAGTTTAGGATCATTGCAATGGAGACAAGCAACAGTGGGTTGTCACATAAGGTGAACAGCCATGACGAGAAGCTATCAAGGATGGAGGCGATGCTCCTAGATATATACGCCTTCATGAAGCGTCAGTTGGGAAATGGCAAGGGAAAACTCAAGGGCAAGGAGAAGGAGGTAGAGTTAGACGAGGACGAGGACAAGGATGAGAATGAGGACGTCACTGCTTCATCGCCTATACGCAAGGACTCGACGCCATATGATGATCCATTTCCCATCGTAACCCCCGTCGAGCGGCCTATGTCAACAATCAGTTGGTAGAGCGTGTCTCTACTCGACATATATTGTGGGGAGACGATAGAGAGGGGGTTGAGGTATCCAAGCTTCCTCCCAAGTATGTCAATTCATGGACGCCCTCCAAGACATTGAGGCAAGAGTGTGTGTCACGCATGTGGTGGAGGGAGAGGAGAACTCACCTTTGTGGTTGAGCAAACAATGCGGCGTTCAGCATATTGAGGGGTGTCTCAATTCATACGTCGTGTGGATTCCTTCCTCCTCCGACCAGCTCCTTCTTCATGACATTATTTTTATCTTTTTATTTGGATATCGGATTGTATTTGTATTTTTTTTCTTATTGTACATGTTGGTTAGATATGATGGATATTTGCATTTCTATTTTATTTGGATATGGATTATATATTCCATGATTTGGTGTATTATTAATATTTTATTTGGATATTTGTTGTCTGGATAGGTAAAAAAATTTCTATAATAGGTACAAATATACTGTTGGGCAGTGGTAGTGGCCATACTGCCTAGCAATTTTTTTTTAAAATTATCCCCAAAATTGTCACGATCTTTGATCGTGACAATTTTTTTTGTTTTTGTCACGGGCTTATCACAGTCAAAGACCGTGACAAGTCGACAATTTTGGTGTAGTGATGGTGAGTAATACTAAGCTATGCGTTTTCTTTAATAATACTATATATCTATAACATGTATTTTAATCAATTCTGAAAACGTTAACGATTTAACTCGTATTAATGCAACTACTATGAAATGCACCCGAGTGACATACTCATACTCACACTTAACCATTTCATACCACCCTTTATCAGTTCTAGAGACTGTTAATCATATTTTATTCATTAGTCTCTTTTTTTAATCACATTTCATTAGGTTGTCTTACTTACACATTTTCAAGCGCAACCATTTTCGTTTCCCTTTTTTCATTATCTTTTCTCGGAATCTTCTAATATCCGCATACATTAACGGGATCCACACCGCCGACTATGCTACCATAGGCTCTGGCCATTGATTTTGGATCTTTCACCCAAGGGCTCCAGGATTTTTTTAATTATTTTTTATGTCATCCAAGTCCATATTAATGTGTTTTAACATTTTTACCAATGTCCACATTATTCCATCATTTTACCTTTTTCATCATTTCTACGGTTTATATACCCATTTCATATTGTCTACGAGCCATTTTAACCACTTGATCCATTTTTCACCAAACCGACCGATAAGGTCTAACGAGAAAATCAAACCGATAGGACCCTCAATTTGTCAAAATTACCATTTTGCCTTTTCTTTCATCATAACTTTGTGAAAAATATATTTAAATCATTATGGTACTAAAATCAATATTTTCTTTCAAAACATCCTTTTTATTCATGCTTCATTATTTTATGTCCTATTACATAAAATACATTCAACCATTTAAAGACTATTTTATCCAAATGTCCACTACTTAGGCCTATTATTTGATGTGACTTCAAACAGAATTTTTTCTTTATTCTAACAATATTTATAAAATATATTTAGGGTACATTAAATCATTTTCTCATAAAACCCATTACAACATGGTTTATCCAGTCTGAAATGCCATTTTCTATCATATTACTTGATTTCACACATGTTAAGGGGGATTTCAAGCCTAGAAATTCCTCTAAAATGAGCTAAACAAGATATAAATCATGGGTTCACCTTTTTCATGCTTCTTTTTTGCATATTTCAAGGTAAAATTGCCATTTATTCTCAAAAGACCCATTTAGGGTTTGTCTTCTTTAAAAATATATTTTTTGCAAGACTTGAATATACTAGAAAATATCTTTATTTTTGGCATTAAATCTCATTTAACATGCATTCTACATTTTTTTTCATATCTAGAAAGCTTGAAAGATTAAAGGGTGAAAAACCCCACCTTAAGGTTTGAAGAGGAGACAAAGAAGATGAATGTGAAAGCTCCAAACTCTAAATATTACAGCATCTCTTCAAAATATTTCAAAGCTTTTCCTACTCTCTTGACTCTACCCACTTATACACTTGAAAAAGCTTGAGGATAAAGAACATGGCTTGAAAATGGTGTATAAGTTGCAACGTGTAATAATTGTGGTAAATACTTGGAGAAGAAGAAGAACTCTTAAAACTTAGAGAGAGAGAGAGAGAGAGAGAGAGAGAGAGAGAGAGAGAGAGAAATATGGATGATGAAAAATGGTGGGGCAAGACCCACCCTCTCTCCCTTCTTATAACCCCAAAATAACCACAAACTGATTTAAAAATCGAAGCCTAACCATGAAAAACACGTTTTTTGATTTTGGATCCCAAGGGTTTGACACCTCATAGATCCAAGGTTTATTGTGTTGATTGCACATTAAAAATCTGTAGAATTTATTGAGTTTATCTTCGGTCGTTCAAACGACATCTGCTCTCGTTCGAACAAGGCCCCTATTCCTTCGAACGAGCATCAACGGGGTTCTAACGAGGCCAAAAAGATAATCTTAAATGAGATGTAAAAAGTAACTTGCTTGAATGACAACCCCTTTCGTTCGATTCATAAGGGACTTCCTTCGAATGTAGGCTTCTAACAAGATTCTTGAGAGCGGGGGAAATTGACTATTTTTTCAAGTCGTTAGAAGCTCATTCAAATGACAAATACTCTCATTCAAACAACTTATGTTTACCACTAAATGAACTTAAGCCACAAAAGCTCTATTTCAACAAGCACGAAGGCTACGATGATGATTCAATCTCAACATTCATTCATAAACACAACTTTACACGGAAAGAGATAAAATCTTGGGCCCGGGTATTACATTCTCCCCACCTTGGGAGATTTCGTCCCTAAAATAAGAACAACCAACTAAGGAAAGAGTTACGGGTGCTTTTCCTGCATTTTCGACTCACGTTCCCAGGTCGCACCTTCGATGCCCTAAAATTCCCAAAGAACTTTTACCCAGGGAATGACTTGTTGCGCGAGACCTGTCCTCATGGTCCAAAATGGATATAGGTCACATTGGAAATGTGACATCTTCTTCAAATTTGATAAGGTTCTGATCAATGGTGTGCAGAGGATTGTGAAGACATTTCTTCAATATAGAGACGTAGAACACACTTTGAACTTAGGACAATTGTGGAGGCAAAACCAGGAGGTATGACACGTCCCCAATCCGCTCTAGGATCTCAAAGGGACTGATATCTTGTGGGGCCAGCTTCCCCTTCTTCTTGAAGTGTTGAGTGTCAGCTCGCGCTCTTACTTTCAAAATCATATAATCACCTACCTAAAAACTCCATGGGTATTCGATGATTCTTGATGTAATTTTTTTATCGGCTTCGTGCTGTCATAATTCTCTGTCGAATTACCCGAACCTTCTTTGTCATCTCTTGAATTAATTCTGAATTGGTGATATGCTTCTTACCCACCTCATCCCATTAAATTACAGAGCATTATAGCCTCCTATAAAGAGCCTCATAGGGAGCCATCGATATGCTCACGTGATAACTGTTGTTGTAAAAGAACTTCGTCAGATGCGAATTATCTTCCCAACTACCCCAAAAGTCGAGTGCACAAGCTTTCAACATATCCTCCAAAATCTGGATAATTCGTTATGACTATTCATCTATCTCAGAGTGATACGATGTACTTATACTCAACTCGGTACCCAAATATTACTAAAACTTCTTCCAGAATTGAGATACATATCGGGGATCCTTATACGAGACAATGAAGAGAGGAACGTCGTGAAGTTAGACTATCTTTCGAAGATACAACCTCGCCAACTTAGCCACGTTGTTCGTGACCTTAATCGATAAAAAGTGTGCAGACTTTGTGAGTCAACCCACTATAACCAACACTGCATCATGACCATACTCAGACCGTGGTAAGGTTGTGATAAAATCCATCGTGATATGCTCCCACTTTTATTCTTCCACGGGTTGTGGTTGCAATAGTCATGCTGATTTCTTACGCTCGGCGTTCACCTGCTGACACATGTAGCACTTGACCACATATGTTGCTACATCCTTCTTTATTTTAGAACACTAGAAATCTTTGCACAGGTCCTTATACATTTTTGTAGCATCGGGATGTATGCCAGGAATGAGCGATGGGCCTCAACTATCACCTTGTCCTGAAGTTCATCAATATTTGGAACAATCAACTGACCCTTGTGTTGCACCTCGTCGTCCTTGTCCATGATATGGGTTTTGAACACCTCGTCATTTTGAATATGATAACAATACTTTACAAACTCAGGATCGCATGACTGGGCATCTAGGACCATCTACTGGATGAGTATCCCATCCACTACACCCCAAAGGTATGCCCTATCGTAACCCCTCTGGATGTGCAAATTAAACTTTTACAAGTCACTAAACATATTCACATGATGACACTTCATCAATGCTAGGGTGAGGCTAGACTTTTTGGTAAGAGCATCGTCCACTACATTTGCCTTGTCGGGATGATATTCTAATGAGAAGTCGCAGTCCTCCATTAATTCCATCCATCGCCTCTGACAGAGATTAAGATAATGTTATGTGAAGATGTACTGGAGGCTCTTATGATCGAAAAATAGCTCAAACCGTTCCCCATACAAATAATATCTCTAGCTCTTAAGTGAAAATATCATAGCATCAAACTCCAAATCATTTGTAGGGTAGTTCCTCTCATGCACCTTCAACTGACATGCGAGTTTGCGTGCGATCTTAATGGATAATCTCTATAATTAAGTGTCCATCACACACAAGCCCAAATTTTATCATATTACCTTAAGCAAGAATCTAGGTGATAAAGCAAACAAAATTAAAGCATGTAACCATAACAAGGCAATATAAGGAATAAAAACCTTTGGGGTAAAAGGTTTTATTCAACACATCAGAAAGTTTACAAGACAGTCAACTTATAGACTACTTGATAATAGCCACAAGTATAATGCGATGGTCTTAGTAAATATCTAAATAATACTACTCGGTGAGGAGTAGTCCACACGCGGACTTTGACACTCGGTATTCACTGATCAACCTTTATCGTCAGCAATGAATTCCCTCGAGAATCATAAGTTCAGCCGTGAAGGAACTATCGCCACAAGATTTATATTCTAGATACAAATTATAGGATTTAAACTTGATTCACTCAAATATATCTTGGGGATGTGCTTTGTGCGCCAAAAATATTTTCTCAAAATAAAAGGTTAAAAATTTTTGCAAAGGATATGCAAAAACAAACACAAGGTATTTATAAGACGAACATAAATTTTGAGGCAACGGCTTTGTTCTAACGAGAAAGTAGACTCGTTATAACGAAAACAAGGTCGTTTGAAAGAAATCCTAATCTCGTTTGAATGAGCTTCAAACGATCTTCGAACGATGTAAAATAGTACACCCTCGTTCTATTTTCGATCGAAGTAAACTTCAAACGAGACTTCGAGCGAAACTGGGATGCCATTAGAACGAGATAGATGCATTTTGAAAATTTTTAAATAAAGAAAAATTGCCTCAATTTTTAAATAAAAAATCTTTTTTCTAGCTTTAATATAAATAAACATCCCAAAATAAATTCAAGGAATAAATTTAAACTCTAAATAACATTATACCTTCATGATATGGAGATTTTTGAAATTCTACCTTAGGTGTATGAAGTAATGAGACACCACTAAAGCAAGAGCTCAAAGTCTACCTTAGGTGTAAAAATGATGAACTCAAGTGAAATCGACTTAACCTATTCAACTAATCAAAATCATAATTGATTTCCACACCAGTAATGCCCAAAACTATGTAATACTTTTACGAAATTTTTAAAGATGTGCAAACCAATTGATGTTTGACTTAACTCCCACAAAACTCACATATTGAATTTTTTCTCTCAATTTTTTTGAAGAAATCAACACTCATCTGTAGCAAAGCATCAATGTTCTTTGAAATTGGCCTGAAACTTTCTTCTTTATTTTTACGTCCCTTTAATATTTTAGGCTCTTTTCTTTTGGCAAATGGCGGCTATTCACGTAAAGTCAACCTGTCTTTCGCAGCCTGATTCCATTCCTTTAAATATATCAAAATTTACCGCATATATGATTTTCAATTTTTCCAAGCCGGATGATAGTTCTTACAAGCACTAATTTCATTATCTCTTTTTTTTACATTTGGTTCATTTTAAAAGTAAGATTAAAGATGAAAATACTACAATCGACACGTGAAAGGTAAATGCAATAATTAAATAAGTTCATGCTCGTGTGCAATAAAGGAGACAAGGAATCAAATTTATAGCAAATAGTCTTCATATCACATTTTAATGACTCCACACATTATAAAGCACAATAACAAAATGATCTCACGTCTCAAAATATTACAAAATAGTAACATGGATATGTAATGAGTGGGTGCCTTGGACATCGTTAATGTTCATCCACATATGGTGTAAAAAAATACAAACTCTTTTTGAATTTTAAAAATTTTATCAAACAAAAAAAATGACTTTTGCACTTTTCTTACAAAGAAACCGAATTTTTTTTTTTTTTGTATTTTTCCAAAAAATTTCAAGAAAAACAAAAAAAAATGATTTTTCGAAAAATATATTAAAATGGAAAAATATAAGTACAATGATAGTACAATCTAGCTATATGCATGAATGGTATAAACAAGAAAAACATCATATGCTAGAAATAAGTCTCAACCTCAATCATTAGGCCCGGAGGAGTTCTCTAAAGGAGATGACATTCTATGAAAAAATTCATCAAATCTTGTGAAGTCTTAACCAAATACTCTACTTGCTCTCGAAAACTCTCAAAATCTCTCATGTGATATGCTGGAGCATGCGGAGTAACATGTGTGGGATTGCGTGCGGGAATATATATAGTTGCATATCGTGGAAGATACCTATGAGAAACTATCCCCCAATATAAAATAAAATTCCATAAAGTTACCTCTTTGCATGCAATGGTAACAAACATACGCGGGCTTGGGTACACCTTTCTCAAAACGTCTAGGTCGATCTCTCCTACGTTGACTCGAACTCCTATGGGGGATAGGTCGAGGGCCATATGGATCTAACACAAACTAGAGAACCGTCTCGGTTGTAATGTTGGAAGTGGACGCACCATCATACCCTATTCCTAGCATCTAAACATTACCCAAAGCGGGACCGAATATCATTATTCTAGCCTTCTTATATGTTTCCTCTAAAGTAACTTTAACCTCCAAGGCACGTTAGATATCTCTCTCAAGTTTTGATATATGGACTTCAATTTTCTCATGAGTCTGCAATGAAGATTGAATATTGAAGATCTCCCATAAGACTAGCCACGGTGTTGGTCAAATCACTATTTTTTCGGCCTAAAAGGATCAACTGCTGACACAAAGAAACCTTTACCTTCTCTAGTTGACTCGCCGACGCCTCACACACCCTCAAAACTTTCACCTCTTTCTCCAAATCTAACACCATAATTAACAAATCCTTATTAATGTTTTTTGTCTTCAACGTTTCAATGTAAAGATCATAAAAAAGATTTTTGAAGATCACCTTCTTCCTCACTTAAAAGACCATCCTCACTCTTACTATCTCCCGAATAAGTCTAAATATCATCGAGACTCTCATATTTAGATATGTCCTCATCGGTGTGGGACAAACTATAACTACTCAGGTGACTAGCAATGAAAGCCACACACTTTTCATGTGGTGATTCTCCCCCTGAATCAACCGACTCGATGTCACTATCGCTAAGAGTGGCTTTATTTATAATATCTTTTCCCTTTCTCTTTATCCGAGTGGGGCCTCATGTTCTTTATGCCCTCTGACCTCGCACTCATAACACCTTATCTCTTCCTCTTTCTCACCGTTATCCTTGACCACATTCTTCTTTTTATTTCTCGTAAAAATCTTTCTTTTAGAAGAATTTTCTTTGGAAAATTTGAGAAACGTTTTTTAAAATTTTGCAAGCAAAGCCAAGTCATCAATCACACTCATCCTCATATTAAGACTCATAAACTCTCTCATTTTTCTTCTTCGTATTTTGAGCTTTTAAATCTACCCCTATATCCTTAGGTTTAATAGTTTTAGGGAATATATATATCTCTTCAGTCTGAATATCTCCTATAAGTTCTTCTAACCTAAGAGTGTAATTTTAAATGAGTTAAGCATGGTGACCTTAGGAATAAAACTAGAGGGGAGTGACCTCAAAATCTTTTTCACAACTCTCATTTCTGGAATTTTCTCACCTAAATTAAAACTCCAATTATTAATGTCCGATAAATGCGCATAAAACTCATCGAATGACTCGAACTCTAACATAGTGATTGTCTCAAATTGGGGTGTCAAATTTTGAAGCTTCGATGCGTTTACAGCATTAGTACTCTCGTGAATGAGATGTAGGGTACCCCATGATTCTTTAGACGTAGTACACGTCATGATGCGACAGAAATCATTAGGTGTGACGAGCCGAGAAATAGCAATAAGTCCACGAAAATTAAAAATACTCCATTTAAATTCCTCATCACTCCGGGAAGAAACAAGTTTAGGGCCAACAACATTATTAATAGTGATGGTGGGAGGAGTCCAACCTCTTTCACAAGCTAACCAGACTCTCTCATCTATGGCTTTTAAAACAGACCTCATCCTAACCTTCTAGTGAGCATAATTGGTACCATAAAATATTGGCACTTTATTATATAAATTTTCCATTAAAATCAATTTTTTTTAAAGATCAATAATTTTTCAAAAAAAATTGATATCAAGAGAAAAATATTTTTTGCAAAAAACATCACACAGTAAATTTGTGCAACGGGCTCTGACACCAATTTGAGAGTGCGCTTGCGATCTTAATGGATAATTTCTTAATTAAGTATCCAGCACACATAAGTCCAAGTTTTATCTTATTACTTTAAGAAAGTAACTAGGTGATAAAGAATATAAAATTAAAGCATGAAACCATGACACAGCAATATAAGGAAAAAAAATCTTTTGTAATACCCCGTATTTTTATGCTTTCTAAATTTGGGGATTTATTAAATTTAAGGTGAGTTATTAATTTAATATAAATCCGAAAATTAATTATATTTTATAAATACTAACGTGATGTGAGTTAGTAAGTATGAAAAACTTGTTGAATATTACTAATGAGAAAAGTAGTATATGATATTGGTTCTATTAAATGTCACGAGTGAATAAAATGATAATTTTGGAAATTTAAGTCGGGACGCGCCTGTGTCGTGTCGGGACTAAATATGGATTAATAAAAGTGAATAAATTATAAGTTGCTCGTATGGTCATTTTGAGTGCGCCAAAGTTTCCGAAAGGGTCGAGATAGTCAGCAAAGTGTACCCGGGGGTTTAGTTTGGGTCTCGGGGCGTTTTTAGACTTAATTAGTACCCCGGGAGGGCATTTTGGACATTTTGTAAATTTGGGTAATTAAACCCACGAATTTTCAAGGGTTATACCAGATGCCTAAGGTTGTCTTCTAGGGTTAAAACAACCAAAGACAAGTGACGGCCATAGGAGAGGGAAGGAGAGAGATTGCCAAGGTGTTCTAGGCCGAAAACTTCTTCGTTTGCGCTGTCGTCGTCGCCAAACGATAGATCACGTCGTAAGGATCTTAACCACACTGATTTCAGCACAAATAAGAGACCAAAAATCACCAGGCAAGTATTTATCTTGCTTAATTTGTTAATGCATCATTCATGTTAGTCTAGGGTTGATTAGGATGAGTTTTATAGAAGAAGACCCATGTTGAAGATAGGAAAATTGCATGTAGTAATGATATAAATGATAATCTGGAAATTCCCTTCATATCTAGAGGTTTAACCACGAATTTATGATGGATTAGAAGTAGAAATTATGGAAAAAGACTGATTAGAACAAAGTTAAAGAAATTTCTAAGGTTCATGAGATTTATATGGGTCAATGCTTTTGATCGATCAGTCTTATATTTAATGTTGCTTTAAGCCCAAGTGCTGTAAAAGCTTTAGGTATATCATTTATAGCAGGCCTTCCATGAGAGAATTTACCAACAAGAGAGTACTTAAAAGGGGATGCTAGTTTGTTAATATCATCATCAGTGAAGAATATCGTCGGTTCTCCTTTATACTTGCTTACTTCCTTCAAAGAGATTGTTGCATTAACCTGATTTCCAACAACAGATGCAAAAGATTTTGAGGGATGAGTGAGATTGTTTGAGATGTTAAGAGGTGGAGGGAGGTTGACTGCCTCCACGATGGAGGCAGAAGTATTAGCCATGCAACCCTAGGTCGCCCTAGCTAGAGAGAAGTAAATTCGTAATTAGAGATTAAGAAGGAAGTTTTTAACCTAGTTTTTGAGAGCTAAGGAGGCAAGAAACATTGGAGGCAATATCATCATAAAAAATTCATGGTTTTTCATTATTTGGCACTCAATTATTCAATATAAGTATTTCCCTTTTTGTTGCTTTCAAGATTCATTATTTTTCAACGATATAATTATTTATTATCCTGCTGTATAGATTATATACACGTTTGGGCATAATGAATACATGAAAAGTAGAAACCATGTTTAATCTTAATTTCACTATGTTCGGCTAGGTTTTTAGCGGGTTGGGGTACATGAACTCAACTTAGGTGTTATGCATGGATATAAAATTGTAATTGAATTAAATAACTAAATGAAGGCTTGATAATTTATCGCTATACGTAACGTAGCCCTTTTAATTTCGTTTGCCCTAGGTAACCGGAGTATTTAAGGATGCGATATGCATGTCGACAAATTTGTCACACACTTTAAAGTTATTTTTCATTATGTAGTGTGAGGAGTAAAATCCCCATATATATAATACTATGATGAATTTAAAGTTTTCTCTCAATTAAATATTTAATTTTTGAAAGTTTTATGTTTGACGTAATTACTGAAGGTTTGGGGGAATGTATTCCAATACCATCTTTTTCATATAGTTTAAAATCAATGTTTTCATTCTTCCTTGCATAGTTAATTCACATTTATTAATTAGGTTGCATTAATTCATTAGAAATTTTCTCTCAAACAATTATCATATTTTCTTTTTCTTTTTGTGAGTCGATCAATAGGTCTAGTCACCTTCCATAGTAGTCATTACGTTTCACATCTTAGTCCCAGAGTTCGATACCCGACTTGCTCGGATTACTACTTAAGCAAATGGCTTACACTTAAGCTGCATTCGCACCACTATAGATACTTTTTTAGCCGCGTCAAGTTTTTGGAACCATTTCCAGGGACTAAGTAGACATACTAGGATAGGTCGTATTAATCTAATAGTTTGACTTCAATTCATAAAAGGCCAAAAATAATTAAAAAATCCAAAATAATATTTTAAAAATCTTCTCTCCAACCTTAAACCGTTCATGAAATATTACAATGGAGCTCACCTCTGACAACCCACACACCCTAAACTCACCTATTTTTTGGATCCCACCTCCTACACTGCATAACTCCATCACAAATCACACGGCGAGTCACACGTCCCGGGCGTCCGGTGAGGATATCACTTTAAGTGAGAGCGTAATGTCTGACAATGCTAGTTTTGGGATGGGTGAAGGTGTGTTACCGTATTTACCTATAAGAGACATATTATATCCCGAGTGAACTATCGCTCCGTAATTCATTATATTTCCATATAATGAGGGGCAGTTTTATTTTAGGAATGGGATGATTCAGATTCTCCAAACATTCCACTCTATGAGTCGGAAAAGCCCTACGTCTACATTAGAGAGTTCAAGGAGGCATGTGAGACGTTCAATGACACCCAAGACATTATATACCTCGAGCTTTTTCCATTCTCCCTGAATAGTAAGGGCAAGACTTGGCTTTGGTCACTAGCATGAAACTTGATCGGTATGTGGAGGGATATGCAGGCTGAGTTTCTCCAAAATTTATTTACCGCACATAGGACCAATTTTATTAGGGATCAAATTTAGACATTTAGGCAAAATGAGAACGAGACTTTCGATTGATGTTGGGAGAGGTTGAATGAATTAATCAATATGTGTCCACACCAAAGTTTTGAGAAGTGGAGACTCATATTCTGCTTCCATCATGGGTTAAGCTTAAGTTCTAAACAACTCATTGAAACTATGTTCTCGAGAGAGTTCTTAGGGTTAAACGCAGATGATGTGGAGGCCTAATTTAAGTACGTCACCCAGACTACTCAAGCATGGGATACATCGGATCAAATTACCCAACCCAAATCTAGACACACATCCATGGATCCTTCCACGTCCGATCTTTACCAATTAGATAAGGAATCAAATTAAAACATCAAATTAATCAACTAGCCAAATGATTAAAAGATATGGTCAAAGCTATGGGGAGAGACGTATTCAGCTCCATTCGAGTAGTAAGAGAGGAGGTGTGCGCTATTTGTGAGGTGAGATATTCAACAAAGGAATGTCTGACGATACCCGCCTTCACAGTGATCCTCAAAGAGTAAGTTGAGGCAGTGTGAGCCTATAAGGGTAATTTTAACATCCCTCACGGGAAATCATACTATCCCTCGTGGAGAAACCATCTCGATTTTAGTTACGGGAAATTGAATGCAATGATGAACCCGAATCCACATGTTTCCCAACAGCCACCACTCCCCCTTACCATCAAGCTCCACATGTGTTGAAAGAACCAATGATGCGCAAAAAGACTACGTACGGGAGTAAACGATTGTCGAGTAAATACAATTTACTTATGAGTTTTACCGGTTATTCTAGGAGGGACCAATTCAAACTTTTCTTGAGTTCTTAACTTTATGAAAATAGATTTAAGGTTGAAAAGTCAATTAAAAGTCCAAATTATTATCTTTGTTAAATCTATGTGATTTACAAAATAATGAACAATTCAATTTTTAGGCCGGTTTCTAATTATTTAAACTTACTTTTTCGTGTGAGGTGAAATACAAAAAATGTAAAGCACACGGTATTTTTTTAACGTCACAAAAATCATTTCCCGGGAAAAACGACGGACTCTCCTAAGAGTCAACCTAATTTACTTTCACTAAAACTAAACGCAATAGGAACAATTATACAAACATGCAACAAGACTCAAAGCAAGATAAATCAGAACAAGCTATTACCTATCTCGACCAAGCTTCTCTCTACTTTTGTTGCTCTTCCGCAATTATCCTCACTATGCAGCTCTTGTTCACTTTGCTTTCTTCACGTCTCAGCCTTTCCTCTAGCTTCCTTATCACAGGTTGGCTCAGTGCCTATTGTGTCCTAGTTCTTAGTAAAGTATTTGTGTGCTATCCTAGATGGCACACACACACACTTAATGATACAACTGAATGCAATGCAACAATTTTCAAATCTCTTGAATGTGACCCCCGCTTATTAAAATAAGATGTGGCCAGCCCGTTACTCCAATAATAACAGGAATCATAAATGATCCATTCTTAGCATCACTATCGCATAAATAACAGTACGAGATAACCACCCTGTATTTTTGAAAACGGATGTCAAATAATTTTTGCAAGTTTAATAAAAATAATTTCAACAATCCAATTTATAAAGGAAGGTGGATATATATATATATATATATATATATAAATAAATAAATAAATAAATAAATAAAGACATGTAACCGTTTAATAACCATTCTTCTAAACACAACCGAATAAGATGTCGGTTAGCAGGCTAATACAAAAGATTTACATCAAGTATTACATTAAATATGCATAACAATAACTAAGGCAATACGCCTGAATATACAGACGGATCATAACTATATCATCCAAAAGAATGATGCGTCTATTACAAAAGTCCTACAACATCCGCAAAAATGTTGTAGCTCCCTAACACTGGAAAGG
This sequence comes from Sambucus nigra, assembly GCA_949130495.1. Taxonomy (NCBI): domain Eukaryota; kingdom Viridiplantae; phylum Streptophyta; class Magnoliopsida; order Dipsacales; family Adoxaceae; genus Sambucus; species Sambucus nigra. Next base: position 42,703,463 of record OX422210.1, on the reverse strand, counting down.
AAAGATCAACATGGGCGTCCTTGCAGCAGAGCACCTGGGCATATATAAGAACCACACAAGAAAGACAAATATAAACGGGTCAGGGCCCGATTTGATATGATACACGTGTGAATAAAATACATAACAGTTGTGAATGCTAACACCATAAACAAGTTTAAATCGCTCTTCACAATAAGAATCATCATCACCTCTCATTTAAGTGCACATCCTAGCGCAATACCAATTTATTAAGTTAAACTACCCATCAATTTCAGAGAAATAGCTAAATTCCATTTTAACATGCTTAATCAGCCAATTCATAAAGTATGACTTCATAAGTCCATTTAACATTGGGAAAACCTATGCCATACAGTTGATTTATAAATGCATTACTCATTTATGAAATGCCACATTCGTGAGAATAGTTTCCATCAAGATATAACGATTATAAGACCATCCTTCCGAGAGTCACCCCACTGGATGCGCCCCTAAATGCTATCATCTTCCAGGGCCTATAACCAAGACCACCTAGGCACCCTAAATCGCGCTGCGTGGGAAGCGTACATATACCTTCGACAGTGAGTCATAACCATACCCGAAATTATCACACTTCGAATAAAACAACCACACAATAAAACCACCGGTCCTATAGCCAAGGACTATATTCTCCCTGCATTCACTAGCCAGGGGATTTACCTCATGCGTGTAACTTACCTTATGATAGCATTTAGAGAGGTATGTATATGCATGCCATAATCACAAGATATGCCAATTTAAAACATCCACTTTTTAAATTTATGAAATCATATGTGCTTAGCAATATGTGCCAATTTAAAATGCATGTTTATTATATCCGAAACCATATGTGCCTAACGACATAAGCTACAAAGTTTAATTGCCCCCATACTAGCCTCCGAGAGTTCACAACAACACTATAGGCTACCAAGTGAAATTTTCCTCATACTCGTCTCTAAAAGTCCTAAATAATACCATCCAACTTTCCCTTAGTTCTAGGCTAGCTTCCTAGATGAAAAGGCACTAACTTCTACTGAATAACCCCCGAAATAAGTCCAATTACCCCCATACTAATCTAGGGTATTAATCCTACTAATATAAGACTCTCATACTCTTTACTACTTCATAAGAGAAGGTTCCTAAACCTCGAACCTAAAAGAAAAGGACTAAAAAATTAAGTTGGAAAAATCCTATAAAACAGCAGGATTTTCGAATCGATTTGCCTAGGGCCGAATCGATTCGTCCCTGATAGCGAATCAATTTTCTCAAAAGCGAATCAATTCGTCTAAGAAAAACAAACTTCTGTCTCAGCCTAAATCGATTCGGCCTTAACCCGAATCGATTCGATTTCCCAGACATGTAGCCTCCATCTTAGCGAATCGATTCGCTAGGGAGGGAGAATCGATTCGCAGATGCCTTGTTGGGGCTATGGGATGATATAAACCTTAAATCACCTAAATCCATTTTTCTTCCATCCAAACCAATTATCACCAACCATTAACCTCTCCATTCATTTATCCAACTTAACCTACTAGAAAAGACCATTTAAAACAAGTCTAGATCATCCAACCTAGGATTTAAACACCAAAATCATCAAATTCCATTTTTGGTTTAAACTCAAGAACACAACTATATATACAAATTATTCACACTCAATCATACATTTGCAAGTTAGAAACTTACCTTAAGTTCGTAGTCTCGGATTCTCTTCTCGTAGCAATGATTTCAAGCTCAAATCACCAATTCTCTCTCTTTCTCTCCTCTTTCTCCTAAAGTCTCTCTTCTCTCTAACTCTCTCTAGGTTTAGAAACATAAATGAGAAATAAATTATCTTGCAAAACTAAATACCCTAATACATTAAGTCTAGCATTTAAATGCTACTACACAATTAAAAATACTCGTAACATCATAATTAAGTCATAACTAGTCAAAAGTACCCCGGAACCCAAAAATACAACTTGGTACTTATTTTGGCTGTCTCAACCATTTTCGTACTAATCGCGCCCTCTAAACTGGCATCCAGGATATCATTCATTATTTCATGTTCCAACGTCATATTAATTCTTCAATAATAATTCATTCGGAATATAAGTCATAACCGTCGCTTAAAGCCAACGACGCAATAAAATATAATATGATGCTATTTACATTCACTTAACAGTAAATATGCAAAACTCATTAAATATTATCTCTTAAATCACTTAAAGTAATATTTACTTCAACTTCCTTTATTTTATATAATTAACCCACAAGGTAAATTAATATAAAAATAATTACTCATAAATAAGGGGTATTACACTGAATATCTTAATAATTCCTATGTTCAAGATCTTCTAAGTCAACCTATCTTGACTTAGGCTTTTCCAAAATTCTTTTTATCAAATAATTTAAACAATCAGATTTGTCAAAATATTTACACAATATCGGTGTCTAAGTGAGAAGTGTTCTAGTGAGTGATTTATACATGATATGCAAGTATATGTTCCTAAAATCACTTCTTTGATCAAGCACTCATAAACAATACAACAATACACAGAAATAATATGACTTCAAATATATTCAATAAAATCACAAAGTCAAATATACACAACTTATTTTTTGAGAAAACTAATATTAGATTAATTCAGGATTTAGTCCAATAACATAGTCAAGACTATTTTTACAAATATTTCAGATTAGTCCAAAACAGTCTTAAACAGTTAACAAAAAATAATATTATGTCAAGATATTAATTCTTCTCAAATTATTCCTTAATAAGTCTTATGTTTAACTCTCTAAACCTCAAACAAGATATATCTGAATGTTAACAAATTTTTCTGAAAAATATGTTTAAAAACATACAAGAACTTACAATCAAGACTCAAACATAATATTCACACACAAAAATTAATTTCATGTATTAAGTGTGTGTTGTATACAAATACTAAGAATATTAGATCTAAAGTTTGATCTAAATAAAGACACATAAAGATGAGAGAAGTCACTTACAAATAATATTTACCCTTGAAAAATCGTAAGTGCAGATTTAAAACGAGAGATGCCAATCTACATTTGAGCTTTGAAAAGAAATCAGTACTTGAAGATGACCAGAATATATTGGTTTATACTCTCTTTCTCTCAGTAAATATTTTGGCTGAGTTTTGACTCAAAATTAATTTTCTCAACCTCTTTTAAAATGAAACCCAAAGAGATGTATTTAGAGTAGTGAGGTGTGTGCTGATTGACGTAAAACAGATTCACGTGGATTACAACAAATACACAAACAACCATTGATTAAAAAAGATCTGACGCTCCACAAAGAAACACAAATGAGTGCTTTAAAAAATTAACACGTGGAGTACAAGCTGTAACCGACTAATGAACAGAAACCAAAATCGTTTTCTTTTTAAAATGTTACCGTTTGAACTAAAATGGAACGACGAAATTTAGAGGTAAAACAAAAAACTAGCTACGATTTAAAAAGAAAAATCGTGGGCAGTCAAACTGTGGGCGACGTTGGTTTAAAAACTTGGTGACCAAAATGCCAGCTGTGATCCAATAAAACAAAGAAAGCTCTGATGAAAATGACATGTCATCAGTTTATTTAAAACGAGCCAAACAGACCTGTATGGCGTCTGCCAAATCTCTTAGGCTAAGCCTATGACCATTCAAGGTCAAATTGTGCACAGTTTTGTATGCCAACAGCTAAGGCATATAGGCTAAAATCCAAATCGTGTATAGGCCACCTATCAACATTAGGCCAATAGCTAAGGGGCAATAGTATAAGACATGTTAAGGTCAAGTCTTGGACATCTAAAAAAACACGCATATATGCACACACTAACATACGAAAAAATGTTTAAGCGTTAAAATTAATTCTGAAATTTTATTTTCATAAAAATGTTTAATGGCTGTTGATACCAAATTTAGTCTGTTGACATGGCTCGATAAAGTGAAGACACGTGGCAATCTACGTGGCAACAACAAATGATTCCGAGGAACTCACACGCTCCGAGGAACCATACTACAACAAGGAACACTGCTTCCTCGAGGAACTCATACGCTCCGAGGAACAAGAACTCTCCGAGGAACTCTTAGGTACCGAGAAGCTTAGGCGGTCCGAGCAACTCAGGCGGTCTGAGATGCACCTCGAAGAAAGCATTAATAGCAGGAAAACCAACGGTCTGACTGTGCATTAAATGCTTATCATTCAGACGCACACGCTTAAGGGGCATTGAATGAATTACCCTTTCATATGTACATCATTTAATGTATTAACCTTTCACATTACAGCCTCAGGGCTATAAATACATTGTACAACCCTCATTGTAAGGGGACCGGAATTTCTTGATAGAACTTGTAATCGAGAATTCTCAAACACTCAGCAATAATATAACAATGGACGTAGGCCATTCCTATAAGGCTGAACCACTTTAAAAATTCTTTGTCTCATTTATTTATCTGTGATTGATTAATTTTTTACAGATCTGGCTGGAATAATGACAAATCTGGCTCAGGGCCAGACCGCCATGCAAGAAACAATGCGACAACTCATACAAACCCTTCATGGAGGTGCACCAACCCATTCAGGACTGTGGAGTATTCAAAGAAACACCCGTGAACCATCCTCACGAACTAGGCGTACCAATTCATATCGCCATGAGGAATCTAAAGATATTTCTTATCAACCTGGACGAACTTCGTCAGTACGAGCCACAGATACAGAACAACGTATAACTCTTTCTCCAGAAAGGACTAGTGCGTTGGAGAGGTTAAGCAGGGTATCACCTTTTGATCGATTAGGGCTTAGAAGGAGTAGAAGTCCTCCTAAAGTCGTATCGAGGAGTTTTCGACGACCATCAGATTTAAGGGAAGGATCTGCCCAGTCGCGACCAGCTACTCGTCAAGATAGATCTCAGGAAGCCACATCAACACGATCAGCTGCTCAAACCAACAGGCCCGAGGAAGGGAATGATGCATGGAAAGGCTCTATTCAGAGGCTGGAGGATAGATTAGGGGAAATGGCTAAGGCCAAGAACCCTCTATAACGAACCTTTGTCCGAGGAACACCTTTTGTCCAGTCAATTGTAGATTTTCCAACACCATCAAAGTTCAAAGCACCTGTTGTGACCCCAAAATATGATGGAAAGACTGACCCTGTCCTTTATATAGAATAATACCAAGTTGCAACCGACATCTATGCTGTTCTAGATGAGATGAGATGCAGAGCATTCTCAGGAACTCTTACCGGATCTGCTCAAATATGGTATAATAATCTTCCTCGGGGTAAGATCTCAACCTTTCTTCAACTGGCCGAGTTATTCATTGGGAATTTCTGTTTTGGGGCAAAGCCAGTTAAACGAGTAGCACACTTGTTAAGTGTTAGATAAAAAGCTGGTGAGAGTACCAGAGATTATATAACTCGTTTTAATAACGAGAAACTCGAAGTCATTGATTATGAGGAGAAGACAGCGATTACAGCCTTGATGAGTGGACTACTACCGAACAAGTTGTACTACACTTTGGCCAAAGATCTACCTAGAACCATGTCAGACCTGATGGGAAAAGCGTCCAAGATTATGAATGCCGAGGAGGCTATGGCTGCGAAGAAGAATATGGATCCTAAAGAAACCAAGGTGGAAGGTGATAAAGCTAAGAAGAAAGAGCATAAGAACAATTGTAATGACAAACAATCAAAAACTAGGTCGGTATGGAACGTAATAAAGAAATATGATAATTATACTCCTTTGAAGAAGGATATCAACCATGTTATAGAAGAAATCAAGAACAACGAGGAACTAAACTGGCCAGAGAAAATGAAGGCAGACCCTAACAAGAGGAATAAGGTGAAGTATTGCGAGTTTTATAAAGATCATGGCCATATGACCAAAAATTGCATAGCTCTTCAAAATGAGATTGAAACACTCATCAGACGAGGAAAGCTGTCAAAGTGTGTCGATAGTGGAAGCGAAAGAAGAAACAACGACCGAATAAGAGATAGGTCTAGATCTCCTCGTCGAGCAAAGGAGAACAAGAAAAGAAACCATGAAGTTGACCCAGAAGACGACCCCGATCTTCCCAGGAGACCAAGGCAGCCAGAACGTGAGGTATTTTCAATACGCTTTGGGTCATTTGACTGTAATGTTATAACAGGTGGAGATGTAGGAGGAGGAGACCTTACTGCAGAGAGAAAATCTTACCTCTGTGAGGCTCAAGCTTGCTTGTACATTCAACGAATAAATTTAGCTGAGGAGGATCTCCCGAGAAAGGTGAACAAAGAGAAATTGGTCATTGGTTTCTCAAAGAATGACCTTGCAGGTGTTCTATATCATCATGATGACCCATTGGTGATCAAAATGAGGATGAAGGAAGTAATAATTTCAAGAGTACTGGTCGATAATGGTAGCTCGGCAGACATCATGTTCTACTCGTGCTTCGATAGTTTAAATCTAAAGATATCTCAATTGGAACCTTATCATAGACCCCTCATCGGTTTTGCTGGCGAGAAAGTATTTCCACTTGGGACGATCAAGTTGGATATATTCATTGGTACGTGGCCTACTTGTCGAACAGAAAGAATACGCTTTTTCGTGATGGATAAGAATATTCAATCATCATACAATATCATCATGGGAAGAGTAGGATTGAAAAATTTCGAGGCTGTACCATCTACAGTACATCAATGCCTAAAATTTCCAATAAATTTTGGAGTAGGAGTTGTGAAAGGTGATCAGAAAGTAGCTCGGGAATGCTATTATTCATCCGCTGAGAAAGAGGAACTAGAAGAATCAAGGAGAAAGACTACTACCTATCAAGTGGATGAAGGTGCAAAAATTGAAACATTGGATCCTAGAGATGAATCGCAACTCGTGAAGGGTCAAGTGGTGGAAGCTACTGAAAACATCATTCTGGACGACGAGCACCCTGAACGTACTAATCAAGTAGGTTCATCGTTGGAAGCATCACTAAAACAGGAATTGATAACTTTCCTTAGAAGCAAAAAACAAACTTTTGCGTGGAGTCATGAAGATATGCCTGGGATAGACCCAAATTTCTTATGTCGCGAACTCAATGTGAATAAGGAGATCAAGCCTGTGAAGCAGAGAAGAAGAGTATTCAGTCCCGAGAAGAATCAAGCCATACAGGAGGAAGTCGAGAAGCTCCAGAAAGCTTGTTTCATTGAAGATGCTAAATATCCAGATTGGTTAGCCAATGTGGTGATGGTAAAAAAGAAGAACAACAAATGGAGGATGTGTGTAGACTTCACCGACCTCAACAAAGCATGCCCAAAGGATCACTTTCCATTGCCCCAAATTGATTAACTAGTGGATGCTACCTCGGGACACGAGTTGCTGAGCTTCATGGATGCTTATTCTGGTTACAATCACATTAAAATGAAACCTGAAGACATGAAGAGTACTTCTTTCATTACCCCTAGGGGAACTTATTGTTATAATGTTATGCCTTTTGGTTTGAAAAATGCAGGTGCGATATATCAGCGACTGATGAACAAGGTCTTTGCTGAACAAATCAGTTGCGATATGGAAGTCTATGTTGACGATATGCTGACAAAGAGCAAGAAAGTTACCGATCATCTAGTTGACTTAAGTCAAACTTTTGATCAACTGGATAAATATTAAATGAAGCTGAATCCGACGAAGTGCATATTTGGAGTACGAGAAGGCATGTTTCTCGGGTACATTATCAATCAACGAGGCATTGAGGCAAATTCTGAAAAGATCAAAGCTCTATTAGGGCTACGATCTCCAACGACGAAGAAAGAGGTGCAAAGTCTTATAGGACGAGTAGCAGCACTCAACAGATTTGTATTGCGAGCAAGTGACCGATGTCTCCCATTCTTCAAGACGCTCAGAAAGACTTTTGAGTGGAATGATGAATGTGAGAAGGCTTTTCAAGACTTGAAGAAATACTTGGGAGCACCTCCACTGTTATCCAGGCCAGTGATGGGAGAAAAATTATATTTGTATCTAGCAGTATCAGAAAATGCAGTTAGCTCGGTGTTGATCAGAGTGGAGAATGGAGTGCAAAAACCAATTTATTATACGAGTAAGGCCTTCCGAGGAGTAGAGATCAGATATCCAAGGCTGGAAAAGTTAGCACTGGCATTGATTGAGGCGAGTAGGAGAATGAGGCCATACTTCCAGGCTCATACCATAGTCGTATATACTGATATGCCACTAAGGCAAGCCCTTCATAAACCAGAAAAATCCGGGAGATTGATATACTGGGCAATAGAGCTCGGTGAATACGATATAGTCTATGAACCCAGATTATCGTTAAAAGGCAGGCTGTAGCAGATTTTATAGCAGAGTTCACCTATCTTGATACCCCCGAGGAGCAAAAGTTGCTCGCTGATCAACCTGTGGATGTTACAGGATTAACAAACACAAGCTCAGACCAACTCCGATTGGTAAAAGGGCAAGTGGATGTTACAGGATCATCAAATTCGAGCTCAGACCGACTCCGGTTGGTAAAAGGGCAAGAAAAGATGATCGACGAGGAGCAAGAAATATCAGGGGAGGATGAAAGGAAGTAACAAATATTTCATCGAGGAACTCTGTCAGATCAGAAATTTGAAGACGAGTTACCTATATGGAGGCTATATGTAGATGGCTCATCTTGCACTACAGGATGTGGCGCAAGGATAGTTTTGAGCACTCCGGATGAGGTCGACATGGAATACGCCCTATATTTCCAATTCAAAGCTTCCAATAATGAGGCTGAGTATGAGACCATGATTGCAGGGCTTAATTTGGCAAAAATTATGGAGGCGCAATAGGTTATTGTCTTCAGTGATTCTCAATTGATCGTAAATTAAATGTTGGGAGTATATGCAGTTAGAGGAGAATTAATGATTAGATATCATGCAAAGGCAAAGGAGATGGTTCCAGAATTTGCTGCTATTCAGCTGGTCAGAATACCAAGAATGGAGAATGCGAGAGCAGACGCCTTAGCTCGATTAGCATCAGCTACTCGTACCGAGCTACGACGAACAATCCCAATTAAAGTTTTAGCTGGTCGAAGTGTAGATGAAGATCTGACGACGAACTTTATTACCCTTGATTTAGGACCATCTTTGATGGATCCAATCAGGGCATACATTGAGGAGGGAGAATTACCAATTGACAAGCTCGCAGCCAAGAAATTGAAGTTTAAAGCTGCTCGGTATGTATTAACTAACGGTATTCTTTATAGACGAGGAATTATGGCAGGTTTGTAGAGATGTGTACATCCCTTCGAGGTGAAAGAATTGATTGAAGAGATCCATGAAGGGTCCTGTGGAGCCCATATAGCAGGTCAGACGCTTTTACAAAGGGTGATGACGCAGGGATACTACTGACCGACGATGAGAGCTGATTGTATAGCCTATGCCAAGAAATGTGACAAGTACCAGCGCTTTTCCTCCATCTGAAGAACTCCACAAGCATTATTAACACCCATAACTTCCCCTTGGCCATTTGCCATATGGAGAATTGATTTGGTTGGGCCACTGCCAACGACCCGAGGAAGGTTCAAATACCTCGTCGTCGCAGTGGATTATTTTACTAAGTGGGTAGAAGCTGGGCCACTCATTGATATGACGTACGAGAAGGTGTACCAATTTATTTGGAAGAACATCATTTGTCGATATGGTCTTCCTCATGCTTTCATCACAGACCATGGAACACAATTTGACAACGAGGAGTTCGCTGCCTATTGTCATCAGTCAAATATTTTGAAGGTCCACTCAGCACCAGGTCATCCTCAAAGCAATGGACAAACTGAAGTGACAAACAAAACGCTGCTAAATGGCTTGAAGAAAAGACTGGATGATGCAAAAGCAAACTGGATCAACGAGTTACAGTCAGTACTGTGGGCTTACCGAACTACTCCCCGAGTAGCAACTGGAGAATCACCATATATGCTGGCGTTTGGAAGTGAAGCTGTTATACCTGCCGAGTTGGGTCTCCCAACACACAGGGTACTGAATTTCAACTCCCCTGTCAGCGACTTAATGAGAAGATTGGATTTAGACATGCTCGAGGAAGTTAGAGAAGAATAAGCCATTAGAAATGCTGCTTACCAGCAGCGAACAACTTTGTTCTATAATAAGAGGGTGAAGAAGTGCGACCTGAAAGAAGGAGACTATGTGCTGAAGAAAGTAATTCAAAAGAACAATAAGCTGGAGGCAAACTGGCATGGACCATACCGAGTTATAGAAGTTGTTCGACCAGGAACTTACCGAATAGCAACTTTAGAAGGGGATGAGTTTTAGAATGCATGGAACGCAGAGCACCTGCGCAAATATTATCAGTGATGAATAAGATATTATGCCAAATTCTTTCTTTTTATTGAAAGTTTTTCAGGGAATACTAGTGCTACACACTACTCGGCAAAACTCGGCAAAGCTCAGGCTACTCAAATTTTTTCTCGAAAACGCCAAGTAAGGTTGGTCGAGAAACCAATATTCCTCCGGGAAGTAAAGCTACCAATATTCCTCCGGGAAGTAAAGCTACCAATATTCCTCCGGGAAGTAAAGCTACCTATATTCCTCCGGGAAGTAAAGCTACCTGTATTCCTCCGGGAAGTAAAGCTACTTGTATTCCTCCAGGAAGTAAAATTTGTATTCCTAAGGGAAATAAAACTATATGTTTCTCGGGAAATAAAAGTATTCCTAAAAATGCCAACTTATGTCGGTTAGGAAGTAAATATATTCTCGAAAATGCCAACTTGAGTTGGTCGGGAGGTAAAATTATTTCAAAAAGGCTAAGTATGGCTGGTCGGGGATAAAAACCCACCAACTGTAGTTGGTCAACAAGGAAAATTTATCGACCTTGGTTGGTCGGAAACATTTAAGAGAAAAATCTACTAACTATGGCTGGTCGGGGATAAAAACCCACTAACTGTAGTTGGTCGACAAGTAAAATTTAACGACCTTGGTTGGTTGGAAACATTTTAAACATTTTTTATACTCGTAACTTTTTAATTATTACTAAGTTGGTCAAGAAACAAAATATTATTTTTGACAAATGGCTACCACAAATTCAAGCTAGTCGACAATAACTTGATCGACAAACAACATAATATTGTTATCTTTTTAACAGATATGCATGCACAAATATAAAGTGTTTGATAATTACAAGACAATAGCAATTAAGATTTGCAAACAAAAATGAAAGTCTTTCATTGAATTCAAAATAAATTACATTGATAATGAAATGAAAGTTACATTGACATTGAAATGTATACTAACTACTACATCAAAATTCCTATTCTACTGGTCTTTTCCCCTCTGCTTTTAACACAGGTTCCTCGCCAGCGGGCGGATCATTTAAAGCCAGAGGAGAATTTATAAAGTTGAGATCTTTCAACATCCTGACATTCATCACGGATGGTCGATCTAAGAGGTGCTCGGGACGAGATATCTCGGCATTTGAATGGAGATTATAGTAACCGAGATATTTGGAAATCAAGCTCCGAGGAATAGCCCGAGCAGGGATCCAACTCATATCCAATTTGTATGGTGGTACAGGTAAGTCGAGCAGACCTGGATCATGGTAGTCCCACAGATAATGACTATGTTCGAGTTGCATCACACCTAAGGCATTCAACCAGCCTTGCTTATAGCCCTCATTATTGGCATTCTGGATACGATCGTCCAAGTGGTATAGCGCTTCGTTGTATCCAGCCATCCAGAACTCCCTGGGCTATTTGTGGAATTGATATGTTAGTCTTTCTAGCTGCTCGTGGACATTTTTGATGAAGATCTCTTTGTTCTCCAAGGTAGACTTCTGCATGGAAAGCTGCTCTTCCAAGTCCCTGATCTTCTTTGACATTTCAGCCAATGCCTGTTTCTTCGCCATCAGCTGGAAGGCCTGGTTTTCTAATGCAGACTGAGCCCTGTGTTCCTCGACAGGAATCCGAGGTTCTCTTGCTCGTCCCCGAGGAGCTCTTGCTCGTCCCCGAAAAGAAGAAGAAGGACCAGCCCTTTTTAAGGTTTCCAACTCGTCCCTCAAGTTGGCGTTCTCGACTTCCAAGAACGAGAATCCCTCATTAGTCATTGGGATTATGGCTTTTGAAGTGGAAGCTACAGACTTCAACTGTGACAACTCTCTTTGCAGGTTATTGTTCTCTTGCTCTAATAGTTCAGCAATTTATTTGCACTCCTCGACCTCACCCTTCAGAGTTCTCTCCCTCACATCGTACCCAGCAAAAAGCTTCTCGTAGCCCTTGTCGGTAATGATCTCATGGTATTTCTTCTCGTACCCCTCATGCAACAGGGAAGTGGATTCTTTGTATTGTAGCTGAAGGTATTCGAGGGTGCCTCGGAGATCCTCGATCATATCATAATAGGCCACATTATTGGCCACCCTCGATCAAGTAGACACTTCAGATATTGATATGCTTCAACTGCCTGTTCTGAAGCATCTTGGCCGAAGATGTTGACGACTTGTGTTGCACTCAGGTCTGTATGACCAGCCTTAAAGTATTCATTACATTATCGCAGCAGCTTTGTATCATGGGCAGATAGTAATTCCATCCTGGCCAGAAACTAGCAGAGAAAGAAAAGGCAATAATCAATAAGAATCAAGACAGAGTATAAAGAAGAGACAATAGTATAAATAAACACAAGTTCAAGTTTTATTATATCATAAAGGTCAGAAGTACAAGATTTCAAAGTTACATATTCATGGTTACAATTGACAAAAGAAAAATATAAAGATAAACCCGAATAACTCTACACCTTTTCCTTGTCTCCCCAAACCTTCTCGGGAGGTTGGGACGAGGAAGTAGGTTGCTCGGAAGGAGTAAAAAGTTGCTCAGGGAGCGCCAGCAGTTGCTCAGGGAGCGCCATCAGTCGCTCGGAAGAAGTAATGATTTGCTGAAGTTCCTCGACAGTAGGCTGGATGGCTGGGGGATGATCTCCCATCACCATAGAAGACTCTTCGGAGGCAGACTCGTCCTCTTCTAAATCTTCAGGAGTTGGAGGGGGACCAGGGATGTGTTACTGAAAGAGTTCGGAATTTTCATCCACTTTCATCTCCTGAAGAGCAGTAACCCATCCATCCCTAAAGTATTTGAGGCTGCCATAGTCCACTTGCGACACCATGGCAGCCAATCCCTTGTTCCACCCTTTGTCCCAGCCAGCGCTGAAGGACTTTTTCACAGCCATTTTCCTTTTCAACTTTTCCGAGGAAAGCTTTTCGGACAGCAGGTCATCAGCAGCTTTCAGTTTTCTCTCAGCCTCCTCCTTCTGCCGATTTACCTCCCGAAGTTGAGACAACTCCTCTTCAGCAACCTTGAGCTTATTCTCTATCTCTCCAGCATTCTTGAGCTTCTCGTCGAGCTCTTTATTTTTCCCCTCCAAGTCCTTTATTCTCTTCTCCAACTCTTTGGAGACTTTAACAGCTTGAGCTTTTTCCTGCTCAGTGGAGGCAAGCTTCTTCTCCCAAACAGCCTTGTCAGTAGCATATGTCTGGCGAGAATCCTCTAGAGATTTAATAGCTTCCTCCAGAGCTCCCTCCACGCTAGACGAGGAGCATGAAGCTTTAATCACCTCGTCTTTATTCACAATTATATTAAAGCATCTCGTCAACTGTGAAAAGAAAAAGAAAGCAAGTCAGAAACAGAAATGACAAGGGAAATATGAAAAATTCAAAGTAAGAAGACTTACAGAAGCAAGGTGGCGAGCAGCTAACGAGGTGACCATATCCCCAGTAAGGTTTTCTTCAGTACCTTGGACCTAGGGAATGATCGAAGACTTTACCGAGCTCATAGCAGAGCTCGGAGGAACAAAAGTAGGAACCCTAGTTCCAATGGTTGGGGGCTGAGTGATGGTGTCAGCCAAATTGACCGAGGAGCTCTTCTTCAACCTCCTCGGGGGAACAGGAATAGATTCAACCAAGGAAGAACCCTTGGTTGGTGATATTACAATCACCTCTCCAGGAGAAGCATACCTGCTCAGATCCACTGCAGGCTTCTCAACAACCTTCACAACAGCAGCAGCCGAGGAAGGCGCATCAGTCTTACTTCTTTTTGCCTCTCCAGCACCAGAGGTAGGCTCCTCAAAAAGGGTGGGAGGTCTTCTCTTCTTCATCCTTTCACTTAAAGGAATGTGTGATTCAGGCGAAGAACTGGTGGAAGCTGGTACTGGCTCTGATTCACTTATTACTGGACGAGCAGTAAAAGAGGTGGTGTAGCTCTTGTATTGCAGCAGATATGAGGCCGACCTAATATGCTCGTCGGTAACAGATTGATGCAGACTCCAGATAAGTTTCAAGTGCCTTATATTAACATCTGCTTCTTTTGGGCACTTTCTTTTGCTATCAACTACAAATAAATAAACATTAAAATATTAGTGGCATATTTTATCAAACACAAAAGAAGCATGATTTCAAAATAAGTAAAATGAAATAAAATAACCTATCCCATTGCCGTAGGGAGGGCATCTGGGACCCTGATAAACTTCATCTCCAGATAAAGGAGCATGTTGCCAATTTTTTATAATAACCCCGTGCTCAAAATAGTCCCTATTGGCATCCGGGAGATTGACTACTAAAGCCCTATTTAAAAATCTAGTTTTTAAGTAAAAGGTGTTATCACTAACTGCCCATCTATAACAAAACATTATTTCTGGAATTCCTATGCGAGTTCCATGTATTTGATTTAACCTATGAACCCCATTAACTATTCTCCATGTATTGGGGGCTATTCTCGCAGGAACAACGTCAAAATATTGACAAAATTCCAGACATAGAGGATTAGGCGGAAGAGAGAATCCACACTAAGCAATAAAGAGACTGGGGAACCAATGTCCCTCAGCCAAACGGAAATAATCAGAAGGCTCAGAAAGCTCTTTCAGAACAACCCAGGAGGGAATAAAGAAATCAGAGCGAAACTTATCAAGAGATTCAACAGGATAAACCATGATGAATAAAAGAAATGAAGAAGAAGGAAGAAAATCTTACAGAAAAAGAGTGGATCTGATGATAACGAACGATGGAAGAGATGAATACACAGGAGAGAAAGAGACGACGGAAAACTCGAAGATACAAATTTAAAAAGGTAGAAGACGATGGGAGTGTCTGTGAAGTTTAAACACCTTGCCCTGGGAAATGGTAAAGTAATGATTACAAAAAGAAACAATTACGCTACCGGCGGCTAGAGGAACAAAAAGGGCGCGACAATCGAAGCGAGAATAAACGATTACGCTACCGGCGGCTAAAAGGACAAAAAGTACGCAGAGATCGAGGCGGTTATGAAAATTCAAAAAAGACTGATTCTACGAATTTGGAAAGAGAAATAAATTCAAGGGAAACACTCTTAAAAATCAGGAGGACTATTTAAAGTTGTCGTATTCCGAGAAAAAAATGTTCCACACTCCTCAAATTTTGAACTATGAAACATTGGGAGCTTCTGTTGATACCAAATTTAGTCTGCTGACATGGCTCAATAAAGTGAAGACATGTGGCAATCTACGTGGCAACAACAAACGATTCCGAGGAACTCACACGCTCCGAGGAACCATATTACAACGAGGAACACTGCTTCCTCGAGGAACTCATACGCTCCGAGGAACAAGAACTCTCCGAGGAACTCTTAAGTACCGAGAAGCTTAGGCGGTCCGAGCAACTCAGGCGGTCCGAGCTGCACCTCGAACAAAGTACTAATAGCAGGAAAACCAACGGTCTGACTGTGCATTAAATGCTTATCATTCAGACGCACACGCTTAAGGGGCATTGAATGAATTACCCTTTCATATGTACATCATTTAATGTATTACCCTTTCACATTACAGCCTCGGGGCTATAAATACATTGTACAACCCTCATTGTAAGGGGACCGAAATTTCTTGATAGAACTTGTAATCGAGAATTCCCAAACACTCAGCAATAACATAACAGTGGACGTAGGCCATTCTTATAAGGCTGAACCACTTTAAAAAAAAATTGTCTCATTTATTTATCTCTAATTGATTAATTAGATATAATCTAATTTTTTACATCAACAATGGCATAAATTCAAATTTAAATTTCCAAACAATTTTAATAAGACCTTTTTAATTATAAAAAAACCCATAATCATTAGAAATGATAAAATGCAAATGCAGTGTAGTGTTGTGCATCCTACGTAAATAAAAAATATATATTCCTATGAGCCATAGAGTGTATGGGAATTACCTTTTCCGTAATGCCAGACTGAGTTGAGAGCTGATTTGATGTAGAAGGCCATAGAGAGCTTGGCGTAAGTAGGTGAGGCATATACCTAATTCCAAAAATATTTTATCAAAATTTAAGTCCAACTAGATGAAAGTCTATATAGCTAAAGAATGAAAAGCAAACCCTAGGTGTGCTCTATATAGGTACCTTCAAACTCCCCCATTGAACTAATTTTGACAAAATCCTTGAGTACATCAAATGATATACTAAGGCAAAACAAATCCTAAAATGTCCTATACAAAATTTTATCTTACTACCCACCCATCCTAGAAAAGAAAAGGACTCACCTCTTAACGACCGACGAAAATACCTGCAAAATATAAATACACTTTCTGTCTAGAAATCAAGTTAGTAGCATTTGCTATACCAAATTATTAAATGACAGAAATAAATGTGCAGAAAATAATAAGACAAGATACTACGCATAAAATAATATCAACACATTAATCAAAAATTAGTACTCAACTATCCCCCATTTTGACTAAATTAGACAAAGGTAAGACAAAATAGTAAGTGTTTATAAACTGCAAAATAAACGTCTCCTACATTAAACATGGTTTTAAGAGATACCGTTATTAGTATATATATTTATCCTAAAACCTCCTAGATCTAGTAAACAGGATGTAGAATAAACATAAGCTAGTATTCAAGTACAATCTCTTCAATCATCTGGAAATTATTTCTATACAAGATTTATCGAAAGACATAGAATGCATATCAACAAGCTGAAAATCACAAGCAATAGAAGGAACTACCCCAATTTGTTTCGGAGTTTTAGGAATACTAAACTGATAGGAATATCCATTAGCCTCACAATACTTAATAACTCCATTTTGATTAAACTCACTTCCCCCATTATTGAATAAATCTAAGGGTTCGACAGTGTTTAAGTCCTTAACCATCTCGTAAGGAGACTTAATGATTTCCTCAGTTTTGCAATCATCACAAACATTAGTTGGGCATTTCTTCGACTTTAAAAAATTCATCTACGGTCTCAAGTCATAAGTCCTAATCCAAATAGGAAGAGTATTCATAGATTTTTGTTCCTTTCGTAATTTAGGATAAAATTTATCTTTTGAAATATTTTCTTATTGACATGAGGCCTAGACTGATTGAAGAAATGATTCCAATTATTATTAGTGAGAAACCTATGAAAATTTGTAAATCGCTTCACGTTTTGGTTATGACTTTTAAAATGAGTAACTTTCTTGAGATTACTAAGGCATTCCCAGTCTTGGTGACCAAAAATATCACACTTAGTACAAAATTTACTAGAAGTAGGTAGGTCTGAATGGTAGTGTTTTCCCTCTAAAGGCTTAACAGTTTCATTACGAATAATTGGCTTAGGAGGTCGATGGAGTCTCTTGGCAGGGGGTAATATTTTAACGTGGATGGTTCTACAAAGTTATCGATGAAATTATCAATGTCACTTTCATAATCACTTTTAATTAAAACTTGTTTTCCTTTAGACTTTTCAGACAACTTACTATCCAACTAAAGATCCATTTCTTCTTGGGCCTTTACAAAGAAGATTGGTCTATCTTGATTAACTTTTCCAAGAGGACCCTCATATCCAAACCCTCTAGACTCACCATTCTAACGTTGTTCAGCAAGCAGTCTGTCAAGGTCAAAAGAATTTATGTCACGACTATGACACATTTTGAAAGTTGTTTCACAAAATTATTTGGATTATTCAACATAAAAAAAGCGTTGCATTATATTTTCCTTCTAAAGAAGACAGATTTTCATTTTAAGTTATAATCTGATATTTAAAATCAAGTGATCGTTTTTCAAAATCAGTTTTGACATTGCTCATTTCAATGGAATTTTGTTAAACGATCTTATATTGATTCTCTAAGGTCTCACTAATCATTTTAACGAAATTCGATAATTCTTGTCTATTTTGCAAAGTCCTGACATACAATTTCGAGTAATCATCATAGCTAATAAAATTTTCATGATCATTAGTTTCCATATGAGTAGTGTTGTTATAATCAGATTTAGTATCATATAAAGTACGTTTAGCATCAAACGAAGTAGTTATTTCAAGCATAGAAGGTTGTCTACCTAACAAAGATTTAGCAGCATCAATCAAATCCAGTACTTCATCATAATCAGACTCATCTTCAGAATCAGTCATTCCTTCTAAGTACACGTCTCCGCAACAGTCATAAACTTCTCCTAAAATGCAAGTCAATTTGATTCAGAATTTACTTGGCTATCTTCTAATTCAAAATCAGAAAAATCATCCCAAGTTTTAGAAATGTGAGCCTTGTGTTGTTTAGAATGCTTGGACTATGGCTTAAACTTACACTTATCAATAAAGTGACCGAGTTTCCCATAATTGTGACAAGCCAATTCAGATTTATCAATCTTACTACTTCTACTGTCATAATCAGAAGTTTGCTTTGAAGTTCTGTTATGGTGCCGGGTGAATTGACTTGATTGATTATTCACTTGCGTACGTCTCTTAGTAACAACATTTCTATGCTCCAAAACTTTCTTAAATTGTGAGGACATAGCAGCAAGTTGATTTTCAATCTTATCAATTTCATCTGATTCCTCATCAGAGTCATCATCCGACTCAGATTGTTGTTTAACTACCTTATACTTATTTTTATTAGGACATGCAGTTTTAAAAGAAACTTTAGAAGTATTGGTCAACTCATTCTTAGCATAAGATGTGAGAGTCTTCCTAAAGGCTTATTCAAGTTCCATAGTTCTCAATTTAGAGCTTAGCAATTCTGGTGTGAGAGATGGATCATTAATCTATTCAATGATATAGCATTTATGATCGAATCTAGGGGCAAGGGACCTCAGAACTTTAGAACACACATCTTTATTAGAATATTCAATACCATTCGCATGCAATTAGGTAATGATATGAGTCTTCCAACTAGCATATTGTATTGTTGAATCAACATTTGCATTTTACATTGCTTTACTCTATCGTCACCCTCGTGTGCAATAACTAAAGTATCCCAAGCATCTTTACTAGTAGTGTATTTACATATACGTTTCAATTCATTTTCACTCATACTCATGAAAATAGCATTTTTACCCTTATTGTTGAAGTTGCTTATCTTTTTCTAATCAGCACTTAATTCAGATGTTCTAAGTTTTTTAAAAATAGTGCTACCTTTTACTATAGGAGTAGGGGTGTGCCTATAACCATTTTCAATTAAATCTCAAACATCATCTCCTAATGTACCTTGAATAAATGCTATCATTCTAATTTTCCAAAAGGGAAAATTTGTGCCATCGTAAATAGGAGGTCTACTAAAATTTCCTAACCTAAGCAACTGACTAGAATCTTCCATTAAAATAAGGTAAACTGAAATTGACAAAAGTTTTGAAAAAAATATTTTTAAATTCTGGCTCTGATACCACTTGAAAGAACCAATGATGCGCAAAAATACTAGGTACGAAAGTAAACGATTGTCGAGTAAACGCAATTTACCTACGAGTTTTATCGCTTATTCTAGGAGGGACCAATTCAAACTTTCTTGAATTTTTAACTTTATGAAAATAGATTTAAGTTTGTAAACTCAATTAAAAGTCCAAATTATTATCTTTGTTAAATCTAGGTGATTTACAAAATAATAAACAATTAAGTTTTTAGGCGGGTTTCTAATTGTTTAAACCTACTTTTTCGTATGAGGTGAAATACGAAAAATGTAAAGCATACGATATTTATTTAACGTCGAAAAAACCCTTCCCCGGAAAAAATGACGGAATCTCCTAAGAGTCAACCTAGTTTACTTCCACTAAAACCAAACGAAGTAGGAACGATTATACAAACATGCAATAAGACTCAAAGCAAGATAAATCAGAACAAGATATTACCTATCTTGACCAAGCTTCCCTCTGCTCTAGTTGCTCTTTCGTAATTATCCTCACTATGCAGCTCTTGTTCACTTTATTTTCTTCACGTCTTAGCATCCCCTCTAGCTTTCTTAGTCTAGGTTGGCTCAGTGCCTATTGTGTCTTAATTCTTAGTGAAGTATTTATGTGTTGTGTGTTATCCTAGATGACACACACACACTTAATATTACAATCGAATGCAAAGCAATAATTTTCAGATCACCTGAATATCTTAACAATTCTTATGTTTAAGATCTTCTAAGTCAACCTATCTTGACTTAGGCTTTTCCAAAATTATTTTTCTCAAATAATTTGAAACATCATATTTGTCAAAATATTTACACAATATCAGTGTCTAAGTGAGAAGTGTTCTAGTGAGTGATTCATACATGATATGAAAGTAGATGTTCATGAAATCACTTCAAATATTAATCACTCATAAACAGTGTAACAATACACAGAAATAATATGACTTTAAATATATTCAATAAAATCACAAAGTCAAATATACACAACTTATTTTTCGAGAAAACTAATATTAGATTAATTCAGGATTTAATCTAATAACCTAGTTAAGACCATTTTTACAAATATTCCATATTAGTCCAAAACAGTCTTAAACAGACAAGAAAAATAATTTTCAGTCCATATATTAATTCTTCTCAAATTAGTCCTCAATAAGTCTTAGGTTTAACTCTCTAAACCTCAAATAAGATATATCTGAATATTAACAAATTTTTCAGAAAATATATGTTTTAAAACAAAATATTTAAATACATAGAAGAACTTATAACCAATACTCAAACAGAATATTCACGCACAAAAATTAATTTCGTGTATCAAGTGTGTGTTGTGTACAATTACCATGTATATTAGATCTAAAGTCTGATCTAAATAAAACACACAAAGATGAGAGAAATAACTTACAAATAATATTTACCCTTGAAAAATCGTAAGTGCATATTTGAAATGAGAGATGATCAATCTTCATTTAAGCTTTGAAAAGAGATTAGTGCTTGAAGATGACTAGAATATTCTAGTTTATACTCTCTTTCTCTCACTAAAAATTTTGGCAGAGTTTTGACTCAAAATTAATTTTCTCAGCCTCCTTTAGAATGAAGCCCAAAGGGTTCTATTTAGAGTAGCAAGGTGTGTGATGATTGGCGTAAAAAAGATTCACGTGGATTACAGCAAATACACATATAGCCATTGATGAAAAAAGATTTGACGCTCCACAAAGAAACACAAATGAGTGCTTTAAAAAATTGACACGCGGAGTTCAAGCTGTAACCAACTAATAAACATAAACCAAAATAGTTTTCTTTTTTAAAATGTTACCGTTTGAACTAAAAAGGAACGATGACGTTTAGAGGTAAAACAAAAAACCAGCTTCGGTTTAAAAATAAAAGTCGTGGCCAATCAAACCGTGGGAGACGTTGGTTTAAAAACTTGGCGATCAAAATGACAGTTATGATCCAATAAAACAAAGAACGCTCTCATCAAAATGACGTGTCATCAGTTTATTTAAAACGAGCCAAATAGACTTGTATGGCGTCAGTTAAATCTCTTAGGCTAAGCCTATGACCATCCAAGGTCAAACTATGCACAATTATGTATGCCAATAGATAAGGCATATAGGCTAAAATCCAAATCGTGTATAGACCACCTATTAACATTAAGCCAACAGCTAAGGGGCAATAGTATAAGACCAGCTAAGGTCAAGTCTTAGACAGCTAAAAAATGCGCATATATGCACCCACGAATATACGAAAAAATGTTTAAGCGTTAAAATTAATTCTGAAATTTTATTTTCATAAAAATGTTTAATGTCTTAAATTCAAAATTAGATTTTCAAACAATTTTAATAAAACCTTTTTAGTTACAAAAAAACCATAGTCATTAGAAATGATAAAATGCAAATGCAGTGTAGTGTTGTGCATCCTACGTGAATAAAAAATATATAATCCTATGAACCATACAATGTATAGGAATTACCTTTTCTGAAATGCCGAACTTAGTCGAGAGCTGATTTGATGTAGAAGGCCATAGAGATCTTGGCGTAGGTATGCGAGACACAAACCTAATTACAAAAATATTTTGTCAAAATTTAAGTCCAACTGGATGAAGGTCTATATAGCTAAAGCACGAAGAGCAAACCCTAGGTGTGCTCTATATAGGTACCTTCATGTGCAAGTGCCCCCTCATGCGCCATATATAATCCAAAAATGAAAGAATATCGAGGACACTTTATCCCACTTCATGCAGACTCAGCCGGCGATAAACGCTCAAAATGCCCAAAATTTTGTTGGTGACACTTTATCCCACTTTATGCAGACTCAGTCGGCGATAAACACTCAAAATGCCCAAAATTTTGTTGATTTAAAGGCATCGTTGTCTAAGTTGCAATCTTCCCTAAGTGTCCAAGAGAAGAGCAAGTTTTCGGCCTAAGGCCAAAGACCTCTCCAAGGTAAAAATTTTGTTAGTTCTAATACCGACTAGAATAAAGAGCAACGTCAAGTGGTTATCAATCTACGTAGTGGGAGGGTTGTTGACTTGTCACCTCCCCCACACGACAAGCAAAATGACAAGGAGGTTTTGCTCAGCACGAAAGAGGATGAAGATGCCCCATTGGATGAGAGTGGTAAAGAGGACACAATTAGACCCGAGGTGGTAGTGATACCCCTAATACCACTCCTTACCCTTAATGGTTCAACCCTCCCCCTTAAAGGGGCTAGTCATGATAATTTCTTAGAAGTGCTTAAGCAAGTAAAGCTTAATTTACTTTTTCTTGAGGCAATAAAGCAAATTCCTGTCTATATCGGAAGCACAATGTTGGGACTAGAAAAGATCACTTCCCTTTTTGTTTATGGACCAAATGCTCAAAGAGTCATGGGCCACCCTTTCTATTTCTTTTTAGATGATTATTCCGAGTATAATCAAATTGAGGTGGACGTGTTAGACCAAGAGAAGACTACGTTCATATGTCCCTTTGGCACGTTTGTCTACAAACATATGCCATTTGGATTGTGTAATGCACCTGCGACCTTTCAAGGGTGCATGCTTAGTCTATTTAGTGACATGGTCGAGAGGGGTCTTGAGGTGTTCATAGACGATTTTAGTGTCTTCGGCGTCTATTTTGACCATTGCCTTACTAATCTCGAGAAGGTGTTAGCTCGATGTGTGGAAAAGAACTTGGTACTAAATTGGGAGAAATTCCATTTTATGGCTACCGAAGGTGTAATTCTTAGCCACATTGTGTCATCCAAAGGTATAGAGGTCGATAGGGAGAAAATGGACATTATAGCCAATCTTCCCCCACCTAAGTTACTAAAGAATATGCGCTCTTTCTTGGGTCACGCGGGGTTTTATCATAGGTTTATTAAGGACTTTAGTGCCATCGCTAGGTCCTTAAGCAACCTACTTATGAAGGATACCCCTTTTGAGTGGAGTGAAGCATGACAAGACACTTTTTACAAATTAAAAAGCATGCTAGTCTCCGCTCCCATCATGCAAGTTCCGGATTGGACCCTTCCATGCAAGCTTATATGTGATGCGAGTGACTTTGCGATTGGGGATGCTTTGGGGAAACGAAGAGATAAGAAAGCCCATGTCATTTACTATGATATTCGGACCTTAACCGGACCTCAAATGAACTACCCCACCACGAAGAAAGAGTTGTTGGCGGTAGTATTCACCCTTGACAAGTTCTGATCCTATCATATCTGGTCGCCCATCACATTCTTTACCGATCATGCGGCTCTCAAATATCTCCATTCCAAAAAGGATGTGAAGTCGTGCCTCATTAGGTGGATCTTATTACTCTAAGAGTTTGACCTTTCCATTAAGGACAAGAAAGGAGTAGAAAACGTCATAGTCGAACATTTATCGAGGCTCTCGTCCAATGTACCTCGTGATGATTTACCCATAGAGGAGTACTTTCCGAACGAGCAATAATTTACCACTTCCTCTCTCCCTTGGTGTGCGGATATCGTTAATTATATTGTCATGGGGATTGTCCCCTCCGATTGGACATCGCAAGAGAAGAGTAAATTTTTTATGTGGTCATATTGCACCGATCAAATAATTCGGAGATATGTACCGGATGATGAGATTCCTAGTCTCATCCAGTTTTGTCATTCGAAAGCTTATGGAGGCCACTTTTCCATGAAAAAAACGATCACTAAGACTCTTTAAAGCAGTCTCTATTGGTCAATAATTTTTCGGGATGTGAATACCCATTGTAAATCTTGCGATAGGTGCCAAAGAATGGGAGATATAACTCAATGAGACATGATGACGTTGACCCCTATTCTCGTCATTGAGATGGACATCGACTTCATGGGTCCTTTCCCTCCCTTATTTGGTTTTCTATACATCCTCGTCGCGATAGACTATGTGAGAAAATGGGTTGAGGCCATAGCTACGAGGATGAATGAGAGTAAGGTGGTGATAGAGTTTATTCATGAACACATACTCTCTCATTTTGGTGCTATGAAGGCAATCATTAGTGACAACGGCAAACACTTTTGCAATAGGCCATTTGAGAAATTAATAAGAAAGTATGGAATCATCCATAAGCTTGGGACGACTTACCACCCCCAAAGGAATGAGCAAGATGAGTTAGCAAATCGATATTTCAAAAAATTCTTGAAAATACCATGGATCCTAACCGAAAGTATTGGTCTACTCGATTAACCGATGTGTTATGGGCTTATTGGACCACATATAAGAACCTCCTCGGAATGTACCCATTCCACTTTACCTGTGGAAAACCTTTCCATCTCCCCATTGAGCTTGAGCACAAAGCGTATAGGGCTATTAAGAAGTTCAACTATAATCTAGACAAAGCTAGTAAAGTGCGAAAACTATAATTACACGAGTTGGAAGAGATCCGCAACGACGCGTATGAAAGCACTCACATATCCAAAGAAATGATGAAACTCACACACGAGCTAACTATCCATCGAAAGGAGTTTCGTCGTCAAAAAGTGTTTATTTACAACTCATTGTTACATTTGTTTTTTGGTAAGTAACGTTCAAGATGGACTGGCCCGTTTGTCATAAAAGAGGTGTTTCCCCACAATGCGATAGAATTAGAAAACTCGAGGGGTGGGGTCACTTTTAAATTTAATAGAAAATGCCTAAAGCCATATCTCGAGGAGTGTGTTGAGGAAGCCAACAAAATTTGGTTCTTAAACCCCGTTTACGAGGTTGAATAAGATTCCCCGAGAGGTCATCGCACCCCCGACGTGTATTTATTGCATATTATAATTTTGTGTTAGGTTTAGGGTATTTTAGATGTCCGTAGAGTCCGCGATAGGAGAAAGTTAGGAACACCACATCGTCGCATCACACACGAGAGAGAGTGTACGTAACGTTACGGAGAGAGATCGAGGTGTACCGGGGTACTGACTTGTTAGGGGAGACTTGAGAAGCATTAGTGAGACGAAAATGGGGTTAGAAACACTTAGCCTATGGAAAAAAGGGAAAAAAGGGCGTTGAGGCAAAGCACAATGTATGAACTGGTTCACCCTAGGCCCGAACCAATTCTCCCTAGGCCGAATCGATTCAAAATCCATGCTATCAGATTCTTCCCCCTTATTTTTCCCACCAAATTTTCATCCATCACATTCATCCCCCCTCCATCCGAAATTTCCCCACCAAAAACATCCCTCCCACCCAAAATTTCACACTTTCCAATCCCTCTACCATTTATGACTCCCTCCTTTACCCTTTACCACCAAAACCCAACCCTTCAGACCTATGAATACCCTAAACCTTCACCCTCCTCTCCTACATAACAAAATCCCCATTTCCTTCCTCTCTCAAATTTCCTTAGGATCACTCCTTCAATTTCCAATGGCAAGACACATCAATCCTTGCGTACTCAAATATGATTCCACCAACATCCTCGACGAGGGGGCGACCATATTTACCGCTCAAATCAAGAGCGTAATTGGGTTCACGGATTTTTCTAGCCCACCCACACCATCCACATGGAACAAAAAGTTAAGTAGGACGAGCTCCCTGGATACGTCATCGCCCTCTTCCACCAGCGTGGGTGGTGCGACTTCCTCAATTGTCGCAACGACATCGTGTATGAGCGGCAAGTTCGTCATTTCTATGGCACCCTCATGCGAAATTCATCCACACTCCACGAGGCTTAAGTCGATGAAATACAAGTCCCATTCTCTCTTGCTATCATCCAAAGAAAAATGGGGGAAAATGGGTGATTATTCCCCAACAATTCACCTACCCAACTCCCGGCATGCCCCTCACCAAAGTTGAGTGCATCTCTCGTATGGCACATGACGAATAATTTCTCATGAATACTTTTTTCGAGGGTGGAATCCCTTAGAGGGTCCACTATGTGCACCTCATTACATGCGGTACAATCCTCCAAACAACAAATGACTCGGATGTTCGCATCTGCCACGACAACTTACTTTACCACCTTCTCGATGGTGCGAGTGAAATCCATCTCACCCGGCTCTATTACAACAAAATCCTTCACACCGCATATACTATCGGCAAGGTATATCTTCCTTATGCGCGATTAATCACGAAGATTGTACATAATGCCGGGGTGCGGGCCACCGAATCTACTATAAGATTTCCCAAGACTATTGGGCACTCCTCCACCACTCGTAGTGTACACCAAATGGAGGTGGCTCACCCTCCCCCACTGGTTGTCGATAAAGAAGAGGAAATGTAAGAGGATGTTCAAATGGAAGAGGGGAAGGCCCCAAGGAAAAAGGCAGGCAAGAGGAAGAGGAAGAGGATTTTGAACCCGATTTTGATGAAAATGCTTTTCAATCGACGGTCATTAATCGCTGAATTGATGAGTTGGATATGCATATAGATGGGTTCATTACTGAGTTTTGTATGAAGCGCGAGACGGATAGGCGCACCTACAGGAGGTACACGAGCATGATGATGTGACTACAAGCAGATATGTACCATTTGCAATTGGAGCCCGATGCACAACTACCATCTTACTTTTATGATCCATATGGCCGAGATCCCAATGATCCCAGCCCATGTGTTGGTGTTCGTGTTCTCATTATGTAGTTCTATTGTGTTGCATTGTATTTAATTTTTGAAAAGAACTTTGTAACCCCGTTCTTATCGCATGTAATTTGTATTTGTTTATCAATGAAAATCGCATTTTGTTTATTTGTTCTAGTTTATTATGCACCTTTCTTTCAATTTAGATTTTAGTCCTTTTTGTATGAGGGCATTGCAAAATTATAAGTCCGTACACATGCATTTTTAAAATTTCACAAATTTCAAAATGCCCCAAAAAGTGGGAAATGTCAAAAATCCCCCCCTCCCCCCACAAAATTCAATTTTTTTGAAAAATTCAAAATATATAAAAAATTGAATTTAAATTTTTGAAAAATATCACTAAAATTTTTGTTTAAATTCTTAATTTATAAAAAAAAATCAAAAGCGCTAAACCGAGATTGACCAAAGATGGAAATTGAGCGATAATTGACGACTTTATGACTAAGTGTGGAGATTTTTTACCCGATGAGATTTTGATCCTATCAATTTTTTAGAGTATTTAAATTAACTCGAGTTAAAAGTTAACTCGACATTCATTTCAGCGTTTAAATAAGGTGTTGAAGATCTCCAAATTTTTATTTTGTTCGACTATAGAAAATGAGTGAAATGTCGTCTTAAAAACGCATTAATAATATTTCTAAACTAAAATTAATCTCGAGACGCATATGGTACAATAATCAGTAATTCGAATAAATGAAGTTAGGTCATCATTTGTTTCCCCAAGAATATTAGCCATAAAAAGTTATGAATAATTACCCTTTTTCCAAGCCCAATTGAGCCTAATAATTTTTTTTCTTTTTGTTTGTCAACCCGAAAAACTCAAATTGCCCGGAATTATAAAAATCAAATAAATTAATGAATTACGTCCAAATGGTGCATACAAAAGGGGCAAGAAAAATAGGAAAAAAATTCTCAACAAAAATGGGGAAAAAAATAGAAAAATGAGAAAAATATGTGAAAAAATAGAAAAAGAAGAGAAAATGAGCAAAGCTCGAAAAAGCGCAATGGACATCATAAGAAAATTTTCCAAACATTCTATTTTTACCTAACACACCTTACGACCCGAAAAAGTCCTAATCGAGTCCGAATGATGAAATTAATTACCGCGTGGAGAGCTGAAATACGAAAAGATAATAAGAAAAATTCCATCTTATCCAATGATCCTACCCCTTGATGAGATCTTGCACCCATAAAAATTTCATCTTTCAATTTGTAAGCGTGAATTTGTGTCCACTATATTTACTCTTTATATCATGCACACTAAGAGAATATAGCCACATGTCGAGAGATTCATTTATGAGAGCATCCCGTGAGAAATTGAATCAAAATGAATTTTTAAAAAGTAACGTAATGATCAATCGGTGAAAATTAGCGGTTAAATTCTCGGCTTCATGCACACAAACTTATTAATTGAGATTCTTGAATAAAAATTTTAAGTTATTATGTTTAAAGAATTTCAATTGCATGGTTTTTAATTATTTTGATATTTTTCTCGAATCGAGAAATGAATTTTGTGGGTAAATTCACTACAAACCCTCACGAGACACCACTCGTCCTACTAGGGTATCTTAAGGGTTTAACGGCTTGTTGCTTACATTAAATGCAATCGCTTGCTTGCGAAAAAGGTATTTTATCCCAATAAATTATTTTAGAAGTGTTTAACTTATACTCTTATTCTTTTATATCTCCTAAGTTAGGGGGGGGTTGATTCAGAGTAAATATTTAATATCTATCCCAAAATTTAGGTACTTTTATAGTCCGTGTGGTGTAAATAGGATGAGTGTATCTCAATTTCATGCTACTGACCCTATTCGACAAATGTTTCTTGTTTCGTGTATTTTACAGGTATTTTGTGCAAGAGAATGTGAGAGAAAAATCGGAATAAAAAAATAAAGGAAGGAAAAGAAGTCCAAGGGCAAAAATATAATTTTGCAGCTCGAACCCGAAAGTGAAGCTTGAAGAGAAGTTAAAGAGCTTTACTCCACGAACACATTGGAAGAAATGAAACCCAATTTCGAGATACGGTTGAGAAGTTACGAGCATTCGATGATGAGAAGAATCCAGGGGCATTATTATAATTATTCTGCTTTCGAACTGGTTTGGAGGTTTATGGATTCGGTTTAGGAAGAGAATCGGTTCGGGCATCATGCGAATCGGTTCAGGATTGTTGTTCGCGAAGTTTGCTTTTAATCTTATTTTTAATGAGAGTTGTTATGGTTAAAACACTTGAAAACTTTGTATCCGAGGGAGTTAGTTCGTAATTAGAGATTAAGAAGAAAGTTTTTAACCTAGTTTTTTAGAGCTAAGGAGGTAAGAAACATTGGAGGCAATATCATCATAACAAATTCACGGTTTTTCATTATTTTGCACTCAACTATTCAATATAAGTATTTCTCTTTTTATCGCTTTCAAGATTCATTATTTTTCTAAGTTATAATTATTTATTATCTTGTTGTAAAGATTATATGCATGTTTGTTTACATTCCTTGCGTCATAATGAATCCATGCAATGTAGAATCCATGTTTAATATTAGTTTCACTATGTCCGACTAGGTTTTTAGTGGGTTGGGGTACATGAACCCAACTTAAGTATTATGCATGGATATAAAATCATAACTGAATTAAATAATTAATTGGAGGCTTGATAGTTTATTGGTATAAGTATCGTAGCGCTTTTAAATTCGTTTGCCTAAGGTAACCCAAGTATTTATGGATGTGATATGCGTGTCGATAATTTTATTACGCACTTTAAAGTTATCTTTGATTATGTATTGTGAGGAGTAAAATCCCCATATATATTATACTTAGATGAATTTAAGGTTTTCTTTCAACTAAATATTTAATTCGTGAAAGTTTTATGTCTAACATAATTATTGAAGGTTCGGGAGAATGTATACCAATCCCATCTTTTTCGTATAGTTTAAAATCAACATTTTTGCTCTTGCATACATAGTTAATTCTCATTTATTAATTATGTTGCATTAGTTCATCCTAAATTTTCTCTCAAACAATTATCATCCTTTATTTTTATTTTTATGAGTCGATCATTAGATCTAGTCACCTTTCTTAGTATTCATTGTGTTTCACGTCTTAGTCCCTGAGTTCGATACACGACTTGCTCGGATAATTACTTACGCGACCGACTTACACTTGAGTCGTATTCACACGCACTAGAGACACTGTTTGAGTCACGTCACCTCGCTTTTTTATACGGTAGGTACATTGTTCTTTCTGCTCTAGTCGGTCAAGCTCTTCGACGGTAGCTCTGTATCCAATCCTAAATTTGTAGTCACAGATGTTGGGAGCTTCGAAGGATGTATGTTCTTATTTGTGAAGTTTTAGCCCATTTCCCAGGAGTAGTCGCATTGTGTCATCATTTCCCATATTTGGGGATTGAGGACAAATTCGTCTCCAAGTCACGAAGATGTGTGCCCCTTGGTGATTAAAATATGGTCAAAATAATTCGTAATTCCCTACTTTGGTAGGTAAGCATAGTAGACTTGTTCGGGCTTGGGGGCTGAAGGTTTTGGAGTAGGCTCTGGTTTATCGAAAGTAGTGCTATTTACAGTCAAGTTAAGTACCGATTTTGGTCCTATCATCGGTGAGGGGTCATTGTCCCTTTTGGCATTAGTTCGTATCATATGAATAGTATTTAGGGGAAGACTTGTCTTAAATACTTGGGGAAGGGCTCGAGCAATTATCCCATGTTTCTTATCGTACTCATCCAGGAATAAAATTCGTATAACCCTAACCTTTTGGTTTTTACGGAGTAGGTTCCACTATTATTTTGGGAGGCTTGGATGTGGAATGTACTCGATTGGACTAGGTTTTACCCTTATCTTAGCTTCCCAGGAAGTATCTCTTAGGGTGATGTGGACTCTCAGCCTTTCTTCCTCTTTATACAGTAGTTGGTGACGAACTCGATATTTCCACAAAATATGATTGTTGGCCCGAAATCGCCTCTTTTTCAATCATTTATAGTGGGACGCTAGGATGTCGGGGCATTCGAATCATGGGTTCTTCTATCTGGAGAGTGGGAGATGTAGCGCTGTCGCTATTTTTCGAGTAGTTGACCGAGTATGTTTTTTAAGTAGGGGTGACTGGGCGCCATTATCGATTCCTAAATTTATGAGGGAAAAAAGTGTGCCTCAGAGGTTGATATTCCCCATTCGGAGGATTTCATTGGCACTACGAAGGTGTTATTCTATTTTTTTTCTTGGAAGTATCATTAAAAGGGAATAATCAAACAGTTCTCCGTTATATTCGGGTAAACAGGGATGAGCTCTCACTTTTTGTACAAGGAGTGAGAAAGTAACAGAATGTGGTCTATTATTTTCTTAAAAATAAAATGTGGGTAGAGGAATTGAATGTAAAGGAATTCTACTTTGGCGATGGCTTATGGATTCACACTGTTTTAACTTTTATAAAAAAGGGAAGGCATTCAACCAGTAATCTGAGGGGTTTTGGACCAGCCTTTAACCATATGACAAGTTTTGAAAACTTGTTGTAAGAGCAATTGTCCAATAAGTATCTGTTATTTTTGTGCAATATGGTGTGTTCATTGATCTTTTTATCAATTTGCATAAAGGCGGTGCGACTCATTGATCGGTGGATCACTTTTCATTGACATAGATCACTATATACTGGGCTACTTGGACTGAACAATCTTTAAGGTACGCGTGAAACAAATTTACCATAGTACTGAATAACTATGAAAGTCTATTCGATATACTCTAGTACTGAACAAACTTCAGACGTTTCCTGTTATCAAGATGTTGGGATTAAGAGAGAATTTTCCTGATATACTAGACGGGTGGACGAAGTGAGTGAGAATATTCATCGACGATTAGCGTTTCGGCTAACTGCTTCTGGCCTCGATGGTATAGGGTTCAAACAATATGAAAATTAATACTATGCAGTCCGTGATGCAAACAAGTAATATTTATCTTTACATACATTGGTGTTTATTTTATCGCGAAGTCCTTCATACGTACTTATAAGTTTGGGAAATGTATAATGTTGTACATTGGGACCTAAGCACGTATCTACGTATCGTGCGACCCTGAACTAAGGCCACTAAACAATTTTAAATTTTTCATAAATTAGTCAAGCGAGGAAGTGATATTAATCATAGTATAAAGGAAACATAAGAATAGTTCGATTCACTTGATTGATCCCCAACATAGTCGCCACTATGGTGTTAAGGACCCCAAAATGGGACTCGAGGGTGGTGGGAAGCTCGATGCGTTTGGACAGGGGGACTCGTAGTGTGGGGCTTGTTATCCCTACGTGGATGCGAGAGTGCTTGTCTTTATTATACACCATATCCAATTTTTGTCGCACGCCTGGGGTTTAGGCCGAACCTTGGTGTATTTCGTGTGAGGGGTTGTCGATTGTTCAGAGACGCTAGTTTATTTTATATAAAAATAAACAAAAGGTTCAGGTTAGCCCTTTAGGGCTAATCTTAAGGCATGCTTAAGTCTGTGATTGATCTAGAGATTTTTATCGTGGGATTCGAGTACCAGGTTACAAGTGGGAAAGGTATTAGGCGCCTTACTTGTTCTTTATAATTCCTTAATTATATGCTTATTATCACTCTTAGCATTATGTGATTACTTTTTAGTTTATTTTAGAACATGATTAGAGACTTTAGTTTGAGAATATCTTAAAACATAGATAGATTCTTAGGTATAAAAATGGTATGAGTGAGTGATGTATGAATGTCACTCAAACTGTATTAGGGTTAACGAGTGTCCATTAATCTGTATATTAGTTTGCAAGAAATCTCGACTTGAGTAATAGGTGTCCGTTAATATGTATGTGTGCGAGGGATCTCAGCTTGTATAATGGAATGTTGTTACTAGATATGGATTTGAGGGAGCTCAGATTGTATAATGGGAGGTCGTTAGTAGTGTACGTATGTGTATGCGCGAGAAGTCGTGGCTTGAGATAGTTTGATATCTCAGTTGCAGTATGTGAGAGATATGGTACAAGAGGTAGGATATGAGAGCATATTCATGGGGACAATACATCAAAAGACATATTGTCGAGGCTCGTGCTTACGAGGAGGACTCAGTGTTGCACCTACGTACCCTTGTAGCCACGAGATCAAACCCTATGTAGTTAGATTTATGAACAATATATATGCATTTGACCGTTTATATGGAGGTGCTGAAAGATCATGACTTTGAGATATTTTGATATTTTGATATTTTAAAAGGGATGGGGATGAGAGATGGATGCATCTCGTTAGAGACAGTATATTAAGAGATATATTTTCAAATCTTGGGCTTGCGAGATGGACTCGGTGTTGTACTTACATACTTGTTTGGCCACAATATCAAAGCTTACATAGTTCAGTTATTCACGTGTTCCAACAAGAAGTGTGTGAAAGTGTAGGAATTGTCTTGGAGAGGTGGAGAAGTTATATATAGGACAACAGTTAGCTTCAGTGGAGGTTCAGAATGAGAGTGGGCCCAAAAATATTAGGTAGGGGCATATAATATTACGATTGTCGGGCGATCACCAACAAGAAGGTATCATTCTTCGGACTAGTTTGGAGGTGTATAAGGAGAGAGTAGGGAGTATATAGGTTTGGAGTGGACCATAAGCCACCGACATATATCTATATATTCCTATCAATATGATTAAAATCCCAGTGGTGTCGCAGCCCACGGGTTGGTTACTCCGTATTTGGACTAGGGATAGAGGCATGCCCAATAGAAAATACATCAAGATACTCATTATGAGGATTAGGATTCACGATAATAGCTTGGTATGATGCCTACATAACCAATGTAGTTCCAACAAAGGGTACATATTTATGAGTGTAGGCAATGGGATACTAAGTATACAATATACAACATTACAGTATTTATGGAGCCTGGTCCTTAATAAATTATTTCAATTTGTGTTGGATTGATATATTTATATGTTAAAAATACGTTAATCACAGGCTGATCCTTGACAAGTATTTATATGAAAACATATACTTGGGGAGGGCGCCCTCGTTGAGACGGGTTTTATTCGACCGAAAAAGTGGTAGGAGTAGTTCGAATTTAGATTTTGGCTTATGAAACATTTCGACCTAACTCAGCTTACTGACACTTTTCTAAGAACAACTTCGAAAATTATGTTTTCATGTTTTTATTCATTCGTGGCATTTATTTAGCATTTATTTAACAAATGAGTATCTATTTCAATAAACTAATATGGATAATTTATCACAATATATATGGGGGTCATTGTTAAAAATATAAACACTATAACGTGCATACTCGGTTCCCTAACTGGGGGTTGGGCTAAATGAAAGAAACAAATATGGGCAGTTTATCATAATATATATAGGGGGTTTTGACCCAAGATTCATGCAGAATTTCTTTACCATTGCAGCGTGAGCCGAATTTTTTCTGGGAGAGTGTCCCCTTTTGAGGTGCTCTATTAGGAAGAGCTCCGTTCATTCGGGTAGAGCTTCATTTAGAAGCGACGATTGGGAATATCTGCCTTCATATGTAACCTTATTCACTTCTACCTCCATCTCCATATTCAATTCTATCTTCTTTATCCTAGGAGATTTATGATCAGGATTCTATGCCTTCATCTATAACCTTACCTTCAATAAGGGAAGGCTTAGGACTAAATATGTCCTAGATGGTGTTGAACACTGTGAATTTTTTTCTCAAAGGAATATTCACTACTCTCGGATTAATACTAGGAGTGGAGTTCAAAGCCTTCTTCTCATTGGCATTTGTAGCATCTTTGTATCCTTTTCTTTCTTCTCTTGACTAATTGTGGGTTGACATACCCCATTGGGGCATTTTTTTTTCTCAATTGTTCATATATGAAAATTATTATTTTCTTGAAGAAATTTCTTAATATTTTTTGTCAATGCGATAGAACTTCTTCACCCTTCCTATTTTAAAGACAACTTTGTCACCTACGTTCATTGTGGAATGTGTCCATCCATTCTGTATGTCTACCCACACCCACTTGACAAGTTACCAGTGAGAAAAAAATCATTTGAGCCTTCTAATATGCATAATATCTCCCATCAGAGAGCGACAATCAAGAAATAAAATGGCCCTCCAAAGACAACCCCCTAAACATCGTATCCAATAATTTAGGACACTCTAGTACTAATTTAAAATTATTCGTTTGTTTATTATTTGCCAAAAACTTGTTTAAATTCCTTTTAAATCAAATTAAAGATCAAAATTTAATTCTTGATTTTAAAGACCCTTGTCAATTGAATCTAGTTATAAACGTCCAATTTTTGAATTCACCCAATTCAGTTATAAAAATCCATTTATGTTTAATGATTGCAATTAATGGATGATGTAAAATGTAAAAGAAAATCACACAACAATAGAATTTAACATGTAAAACCTTACAAGAAAACCATGGTGGCCCACCCCCAAAGTCAAGTCCATTAATGTAGTAAATAATTTACAAGCATATGAAAAAGATAAATCAACACATCAAAATAGATGTAAGTTTTTACCAAGGTTTTTTATTATTGCATTGGCCCAATTTTTTTTTCTCATTAGTGGTGTTTCGACATGATAAATTTCATAAAGGATTTGGATTGATCTTAATCAAATTTGATCAATTGGTTGGCCTAAGAGAATATACAAAAGTTCACTTTATGTGATAAGTATGGAAGACATCGACAACCAGAATATTGTATTTTACCCCACTTAAAATTTCATTAATGGTGACATATTGTTGAAACATTTAGTTTTTATATTTTCAAAAAGTATGATAGGCTAATATTTTGGACCACTCCTCCATGAAGGGCACGTGGCATACATGCTAACATCTCGCGAAAAAAATTAGATATATAAGGCAAAAGCATCAAAAGAGGCCTCGATCAATTATAAATCACAACCCACCTTAAGTGTAACCTTATAAGTCGCGACCTAGTCATAGGCCTGTGCCAGGATACAAAACTTATGTTTTTTTTTTTTACTTTAATACCTTAGTAATCTTCGATTTCAAACTTGAATACAAATTTGTTTGCAAATTAGACTTTTATACAAAACGTCAAAAAATCAGTTGAGTGCCACGTGGCATTTCGATTAAAAATGATTTAAAAACCTAAATATCTCTCAAGAATAATAATAATAATAATAGTAATAATAACTTAAAAGGCAAAAATTAAAAAAATTGTGTTTAAAAAAATCTAAAATCTTAAAAATAAAATTCTCACTCCCCAAAAACTGTGACACCTTGCCTATTTTAATCACGGCTGATCAATCATTTACTAAAGTAAAACATGAGTCTCATCTAGTTCATTCTTAGCATCACTATGAGAAATATTTTAATTACTAATAACCTATTAGGCCTGGTGTCAAAATTTTAAAACTTTTTTTTCCTTACTTACATAAGATTTTCATTCACATAATTAACCATGCAGATAATAAAACTCACTCACTGGCATAAATAAATTTACCGATAATTCTTGACGAAAGGTCACAATATAATGATTCAACTAACTGAAAGGAAAACATATGAATAAAATAAATACTAAGTAACTGGGCCACATGCCTGGAATAACTATGAAATACCTCATATCTAGATCTCAAGGATAAAGGTTTCTAATTAATCCCTTCAGGCATCCACAACTGTAGCACCGTCGTCTGACTAGAAGAATGGTTAAGCCAAGCATCCCTATGGCTGAACACCTAATTTTTAAAAATATTTTGAAACAGGTTAGAGCCTAAAACCTTTTTAAAATATTTAGCAAGTGTTTAAAATACATTAATAAATATGCATTGTAATGTTTCATATTTAAACTAGTGTCACACTCCCATGAAATACCCCTTACTCCTTATCTAAGTGCGCACCTAATGTGTGTGTTTTAAACACTCCAGCTATGCTACTGAGCCTAACTAGTACCTCAACATTAATCTTAGTCCCACACTTTACCTGGTATCACGCGTAACTTTATTCCCTTCAAATTCTCAGTTAGCATTCACATCCGCCTTACAATTATAACTAAATCAATTCATTTCAAATAACTTTCATAAGTTATTAAAGCAATGTTTACACTTTAGTGTCTTATGCCCATATATAATTTTCTTTACTTTTGTATATGTATTTACACCCAGCATCCCCAAGCTGTCCTCCCAGGTATCTATAAATTTACTATTTATAATATTTTTTAATTCACCTATGAATATATCACACGCATATTTATACGAATACACAAATCACATAAAGTATACCTACATATATATCACTCACTAATCCCTCAGAGTAATAACTCACCGGATGTGAAATCAGTAACAAGCTATCAAGCTCCAAGAATGTCCACCACAACCTGAGCAACCGGGTCGGAATCTCACCACCGAACCTAAAATAAAAACAAAAATTGGAGGCAGTCATGACCTTAAGTCCGTGGTCATAACCATACCATATTATGTCACGAGACTCCAACCCTACATAATGTGGGCATGCACACACCTATGACCATGGGGAATGGTACTATCTCTACTAAGATTTGCCAAAGTGCCCTCCCACTACGTACAACCTCCACTGATAGTATATCCGCTAGGATCGGTACGTTTCACATAAATATCATACACACATATATTTTGATGTAAGTTATATTTTATACATGATTCCCAAGATCTTTGAACAATATGATGATCACGTCAATAGACATGTGAAAAGAGTAATTTTATTTACCTCCTTTCGACGCCATGGATTCAGTCTCGCTGTTGAATGTCGCCGTCGAGTGTCGCCGGTGTGATTGCCTTAGCAATCCTTTAAGGAAGAATTTGGCTTCTCTCTCCTTGCCTATAAACCTTTAGGTATGTGTTTTAATTGGGATTTCTTGGATTCCCTTTTGATGGAGAAAAGGCATATATTTATAGGTGGAGAGAGCGCCAGAATTCTAAAGGTCAATTAATCTCAACCGTCCATCAAGGAAGAGATTTAATCGGAATTTTAACTCCTTTTATTCTTTATTTCGTGTGGAATACAAACCATTTATAGAGGATATAACATATATTCTTTATTAAAAACAGATTAATAAAGACCACATTTTGGGGAAGGAAATAAACCAAAAGTTAATTTAATAATTTCCTTACAGTCTCCTACTTGGTCGTTAGGCTAATCCATAAATATTTTTAGTTTAGAATCATAAGGCGCGCATGATATGCTAAATCCTTCAATCATTGGTTTTCATAAGTGTTGATACCAAATTTAATCTGCTGACATGGATTAATCATATAAATACACGTGGTGAATATGAAGACTTTGGACGAATAAGGTCCGAGCAACTCCAAAGGTCCGAGCAACTCAAGAGGGCTGAGTAACGAAGGCGGTTTGAGGATTTCAAGAGGGCCGAGTAATTTAGGCGGTCCGAGCAACTCAAATACTTGTGGCGTACGAGTCAAGTATACCAGAAGACAACTACACATTAAATGTGCATTTATTATCATACAGATGTATACGGCTGCTAGAAGACAACACATTATTCTTTCACATGTACAACTTCAAGGCTATAAATACGTTGTAACATCCTCATTAGAGGGGGACTCGAAATTTCTTGGTAAATCACTTATCGAGAATTCTTGACAAGCAATTAGCAATACAAAAATAGTGGACGTAGGCCATTTTATTAAGGCTGAACCACTTTAAAAATTTGTTGTGTTATTTACTTATTCATTTTTATCTGTGATCAAAATAATTAGATCAAATCTAGTTTTTTATATCAACAGATTGACGTCGTCTGTGGGAAACGACTATAATTAGCGTTTTTCACCAAAACAACTCATCATCAATGACTGATAATCCAGAATCCAGTAATCGAAACACTGGGATTCCTTCAAACCCTTCTGCTCCCCCAAATTTTTCAGATCTGGCGGGTATAATGGCTAATTTGGCCCAAGGCCAGACGACCATGCAAGAAACCATGCGACAACTTATACAAACCGTTCAAGGTGGAGCGCCGGCCCAATCCGGACAACGAAGTGTTCATAAAAATACTCATTTACTCTCTTCGCGAACTAGGCGAACTTTATTTCCAGAGGAATCTCGATCTCGACGCACCGATTCCTATCGTACTGAAAGATCTACTGATCCTTCTTATCAGCCTGGACGAACTTCCTCAGTACGAGCTACATATACTCAATAAAACATCACTCTATCTCCAGAAAGGACAAGTGCTCTCGAAAGGTTGAGTAGAGTCTCTCATTTTGATCGTTTGGGTCCTAGGAGGAATATAAGTCCTCATAGGATTACGTCGAGGAACTCTCAACGACCATCTGATTTAAAGAAAGGCTCTGTCTAATCACGACCAGCTGCTCGTCACGAAAGATCCCAAGAGGCAAATTCAACGCGATCAGTTGCTCGAATTAATAAGATCGAGGAAGGAAATGATGCATAGAAGGGCTCAATTCAAAGGTTGGAGGATAGATTAGGGGAGATGGCTAAAACCAAGAATCCTCTACAAAGGACTTTTGTCTGAGGAACACCATTCATACAAGAGATTGTGGACTTTCCCATACCGTCAAAATTCAAAGCCCCGGTAGTAACACCAAAATACGATGAAAAAACTGATCCTGTTCTCCATATAGAACAATACCAAGTAGCCGCTGATATCTATGTTATTCCAGACGAGATGCGATGCAGGGCATTTTCAGGAACTCTTACCGGATCTGCTCAGATGTGGTACAATAACCTTCCTCGGGGGAAAATTGCGACTTTCTTTCAGCTAGCAGAACTTTTTATTAGAAATTTTTGTTTTGGAGCAAAGCCAGTCAAACGAGTAACACACTTGCTAAGTGTTAGACAAAAGACAGGTGAAAGCACCAAGGATTATATTACTCGTTTTAATAACGAGAAACTGGAAGTAATTGATTACGAGGAGAAAACTGCAATTACTGCTTTGATGAGTGGATTGTAACCCAATAAATTATACTACACTTTAGCTAAAGATTCGCCCAGACCATGGCAGAACTGATGGCGAAAGCAACTAAAATCATGAATGCCGAGGAAGCCATGGATGTAAAGAAGAATGCAAATACTAAGGAGGCCAAGGTGGAAGATGGT
The DNA here is from genome assembly GCA_949130495.1 of Sambucus nigra. Lineage (NCBI taxonomy): Eukaryota > Viridiplantae > Streptophyta > Magnoliopsida > Dipsacales > Adoxaceae > Sambucus > Sambucus nigra. The sequence continues at coordinate 42,663,279 of OX422210.1, read as the reverse complement.
AAAACCGAAAAGAAGGATCAAAAGAATAATGGTGGTAATAGACAATCAAAGGGTAAGCAAGCATTGGAACAGATGAAGAAATATGAAAATTATACTCCTTTGAAGATGGATATAAATCACATTCTGGAAGAGATCAAGAATAGCGAGGAGCTAGCCTGGCCAGCAAAAATGAAGGCAGATCCTGATAAGAGAGACAAGTCCAAATATTACGAATTCTACAAAGACCATGGTCACACGACCAAGCATTGCATAGCTCTCCAGAATGAAATTGAAGCACTCATTAGACGAGGAAAATTGACCAAGTATGTTGATCGTCAAAGCGGTGGTCGAACCAACGAACGAGGAAGGCAAAGGTCTAAATCTCCTTTTCGGACAAAAGATGATAAGAAAAGAGATCATGAATATGATCCAGAAGATGACCTCGATCTCCCCAAAAGACCAAGACAACCAGAACGTGAGGTATTCTCAATCCACTTTGGATCATTTGAGTGTAATGTCATTACAGGTGGTGATGCAGGAGGAGGATATCTTACCGCAGAAAGGAAAGCTTACCTTAATGAGGCTCAAGCTTGATCATACATACAACGAATAAATTTGGCTGAAGATGATCGTCCGAGGAAGGTGAATAAGGACAAACTGGTCATTAGTTTCTCTAAGAACGACCTAGCAGGTGTATTATATCCTCATGATGACCCATTAGTGATCAAAATGATAATGAAGGAAGTAATGATCTCAAGAGTACTGGTGGATAATGGCAGCTTGGCAGACATCATGTTCTACTCATGCTTTGACAGCTTGAATCTGAAGTTGGCCCAGTTGGAGCCTTATCACATGCCCCTCCTCGGATTTACCGAAGAAAAAGTTTTTCCACTTGGGACGATCAAGTTGGATATGCTTATTGGTACATGGCCTACTTGTCTGACAGAAAGAGTACGCTTTTTTATAGTGGATAAAAATGTCCAATCAGCCTACAATATTATCATGGGAAGGGTAGGTCTAAAAAAGTTCGAAGCAGTGCCATCTACTATACATCAATGCCTAAAATTTCCAACCAATTTTGGAGTAGGAATTATGAAAGGCGATCAGAAAGTAGCTCAGGAATGCTACTATTTATCTGCCGAATAGGAAGAACTGGAGGAATCCAGGAAAAAGACTATTACCTATCAAGTGGATGAAGGTGCAGAAATTGAAACATTAGATCCTAGAGACGAGTCACAACTTGTAAAAGGCCAAGTGGTGGAGGCAACTGAAAATGTCATTCTGGACGATGAGCGCCCGGAGCAAACAACTCAAATCGGTGTGTCATTGGATGCTTCACTAAAATAGGAATTGATAGTTTTCCTAAGAAGCGGAAAAAAAAACTTTTGCATGGAGACACGAAGACATGCCAGGGATAGACCCAGCCTTCCTATGTCACGAGCTTAATGTGAACAAGGAAATCAAGCCAGTAAAGCAAAGAAGAATGAGACCATACTTCCAAGCCCATACTATAATTGTGTATACTGATATGCCATTAAGGTAAGCTCTACATAAATCGGAGAAATCGAGAAGATTGATGTACTGGGCAGTGGAACTCGGAGAATATGATATAATTTATGACCATAGGTCGTCGCTCAAAGGGCAAGCAGTAGCATACTTTATCGCAGAGTTTACTCAAGAAAATGTCGCTGAAGAACAGGATTTGAAAGCTGATCAACCTGTAGATGTTACAGGATCATCAAAATTAAACCCCGACCAACTTACTTCGATAGACGAGGAAGGAAAGATGACTGAAGAGCAACTAAAAGTATTGGAGAAGGATAAAAGGAAGTACCAGATATTTCACCGAGGAACTCTCTCGGATCAAAATTTTGACGATCAATTACCCATATGGAATTTGTATGTAGATGGCTCTTCGTGCACTGCAGGCAGTGGAGCAGGGATTGTTTTGAAAAGTCCAGATGAGCTTGATATGGAGTATGCTCTGCGCTTTCAATTTAATGCTTTTAATAATGAGGCCGAATATGAAGCAATGATTGTGGGTTTAAGTCTAGTCAGACGGTGAAAGCAGAGCAGATTATTGTATTCAGCGATTCGCAGTTAATCGTAAATCAGATTCTTGGAGTGTATGCAGCAAAGGGAGAGTTAATGATCAAGCACCATGCAAAAAGCAATGGAGTTGGTATCAAGTTTTATTGCGATTCAATTGGTTAGAGTACCAAGATTAGAGAATGTAAGGGCAGATGCCCTAGCCCGATTAGCATCATCCACCAGCACCGAGCTACGAAGAACAATCCCAATAGAGATTCTAGCTAGTCGGAGCATAGATGAAAATCTGATTATGAACTTCATTGCACTGGATTTAGGACGATCTTGGATGGATCCCATCAGGGCCTATATTGAAGAGGGAACTTTACCAATTGATAAACTCGCAGCTAAGAAATTAAAGTTCAAAGTTGCTCGTTATGTATTAACCAATGGTATTTTATATAGACGAGGAGTTACAGCAACGCTACAAAGATGTGTTCATCCCTCTGAAGTGAAAGACTTAATTGAAGAGGTTCACGAAGGGTTTTGTGGAGCCCATGTAGCAGGTAGGACGCTTCTACAGAGAATAACAACGCAGGGGTACTACTGGCCAACAATGAGAGTCGACTGCGTGGCTTATGCCAAGAAATGCGATAAGTGTCAACGTTTTTCCTCTGTCCGAAGAACTCCCCAAGAATTGCTAACACCCATCAAGTCCCCTTAGCCATTCGCTATATGGGGAATAGATTTGGTCGGACCACTGCCAACGACTAAGGGAAGATTCAAATACTTAGTGGTCGCAGTGGATTATTTTACTAAATGGGTGGAAGTTGAACCTCTCATTGATATGACATACAACAAAGTCTATCAATTTATTTGGAAAATATAATTTACAGATACGGCCTCCCATATACGTTCATTACTGACCATGGAACCCAATTTGACAATGAAGAGTTTGCTGCATATTGTCATCAATCCAATGTACTGAAGGTCCATTCTGCACCAGGCCATCCCCAAAGCAATGGGCAAACTGAGGTGACAAACAAAACGCTGCTGAATGGTTTGAAAAAATGACTGGATGATGCAAAGGCAAATTGGATTAACGAGCTACAATCTGTGCTTTGGACCTATCGCACCACACCACGAACAGCAACTGAAGAGTCCCCATACATGCTGGCATTTGGGAGTGAAGCTTTCATACCTGTTTAATTAGGCCTACCTACACATAGGGTACTTAATTTTAATTCTCCTGTTAGTGATTTGATGAGAAGATTAGACCTGGATATGCTAGAAGAAGTCAGAGAAGAAGCAGCTATCAGGAATGTCGTGTATCAACAACGAACAGCTTCATTCTAAAATAAAAGAGTTAAAAAATGTGATTTGAAGGAAGGGGATTATGTGCTGAAGAAAGTCATCCAAAAGCATAATAAACTAGAAGCCAACTGGCACGGACCCTACAGAGTGAAAGAAGTTGTTCGTCCAAGGACATACAGGATTGAAACCTTGGAAGGAGAAGAATTCAAGAATGCATGGAATGCAGAGCATCTACGAAAGTATTATCAGAAGTTGAAATTTCTATATAATACAATTTTTTCAATATGAATAAAGTGATGTTTCCCCATTTTTCTTTATTCGTTAGAAATTTTTTCAGAATATTAGTGCTACACACTATACAAGTCAAATACCACCAACCCCAGTTGGTCGGCAATTCAATTACCACCAACTCCGGCTGGTCGGGAACTTTATACGATCAACTCCGATTGATTGACAATTCAATTACCACCAACTCCGGTTGGTCGGGAAGCAAATACCACCAACTCCGGTTGGTCGGCAATTCAATTACCACCAACTCCGATTGGTCGGGAACTTTATACGACTAACCCTGGTTGGTCGGGAAGCAAATACCACCAATTCCGGTTGGTCGGCAATTCAATTACCACCAGCTCCGGTTGGTCGGTAATTCAATTACCACTAACTTCGGCTGGTCGGGAACTTTATACGACCAACTCCGGTTGATCGAGAATTCAAATACCACCAACTCCGATTGGTCGACAATTCAATTACCACCAACTTCGGTTGGTCGGGAACCTTATACGACCAACTCCGATTGATCGACAATTCAATTACCACCAACCCCCGTTGGTCGGGAAGCAAATACCACCAACTTCGGTTGGTCGGCAATTCAATTACCACCAATTCTGGTTGGTCGGGAACTTTATATCACCAACTTCGGTTGGTCGGCAGTTTAAAAACCAAACATAACATTTTTGTCTTTCTTCAGATATACATACATGTTCATCAGTAAATAAAAGAGATATTTCATAAAATATTTCCAAACCAATGACAATCAAATTGCAAAGAAAACTAAGGATTTCTTCATTAAAACCATAACAAATTACATATAATATAAATGGAAGATTACATGAATGGAGTTCATTACATAAACAAATCCTACTCTATAGGTTTCTTTCCCTCTGCCTTTGACACAGGGTCTACCCCAGCTGAAGGATCATCAAGACTATAAGGAAAATTTATGAAGTTCAGATCTTGCAGTATTTTGACGTTCATTATAGATGGACGATCAAGCAGGTGTTCTGGGCGAGATATTTTAAAATTTAAATGAAGACTATAATCATCAAGATACTTGGAGATTAGAATGCGAGGAATATCCCAGGCTGGAATCCAACTAAGGTCAAGCTTGAAAGGAGGCACGGGTAGATCAAGAACTCCAGGAGTATAGTAATCCCACAAGAAATGACCTCTCTCCAATTTTAGAACACAAAGAGCATTCAACCATCCCTGTTTGTACCCTTCGTTGTTTGACTGTTCTAAACGAGCATCAAGATGACAAAGTGTTTCGTTATACCCAGCCATCCAAAATTCTCTGGGCTGCTTATGGAATTGATAGGTTAATCTCTCAAGTTGCTCATTGAGCTTCTTCACCAGAATTTCTTTACTCTCCAGAGAAGAAGATTGATTGGAAAGTTTTTCGGAGAGGTTCAGAATTTGTTAGACATATCTGTCAGGGCTTGGTTCTTCACCATCAACTGGAATGCCTGGTTATCCAAGGCTGATTGAGTCCTCGTCTCTTCAACTGAAATACGAACAGCCCTTGATCGTCCACGAGAAGAAGATTTTACTCGATCACGAGTAGACGTGGAAGGTCCAGTTCTTTTCAAAGTCTCTAACTCATCTCGTAGTTTGGAATTCTCTACCTCCAAGAAAGAGAAACCTTCGTCATTAACAGGGACCAAGGCTCCTGAGGAAGATGCTGCAGATTTTAGTTGGGTTATCTCTTCTTGCAAAATAATATTTTCCTGCTCCAATAGTTTAGCGATTTGCCTATGCTCCTCAACCTCAAGCTTCAGAATGCTCTCTTTCTTCTCATAATCAGAGATGAATTTGTCATAACCTTTTTCAGCACTTAATTGCTGAAATTTCTTTTCATACCCTTGATGCAGAAGGGTAGAGGATTCTTTGTACTGCTGTTGGAGTTCCTCGATCGTTCCTTGGAGGTCCTCAATCATCTCATAATAATCCACATTATTGGCAACAGCGCGGTCGAGCAAGCACTTCAGATATTGGTAAGCTCCAACTGCTCGTTTAAAAGCATCTAAACCCAGGATATCAATGATTTAACGCTCATCAAGATTTTCATGACCTGCCTTAAAATAATCGTTGCATTTTTTCATTAATGATGTGTCATGAGCCGATAACAACTCCATCCTGGCCATAAACTAGCAAGGAGAAAGAGATAAAAAGAAATTAATGATGATACAAGCAGAGAAAGGACAAGAGAAAGTTAAGACGAACAACCGAAGTTCAAATTTTATTTCATCACAAGAAGAATTACATAGTTTAAAATTACATTCAACAAAATAACAAAAGAAAGATTCGAACAACTCTACACCTTCTCCTTGCTTCCTAGGGCTTCCTCGGAAGGCTTGGACGAAGAGGTTGGTTAGGATGGCAAAGAAAGTTGCTCTGTAGAAGTGTTTGTTGGTTGGAGTAGCTCAGAGCAAGGTTGAACAGCAGGGACCTGGTCTCCCATTATCATGGAAGATTCCTCTGAGGTAGCTTCGTCCTCTTCTTCTTCTCCAGGAGAGGGAGGAGGGCCATGGGTGTATCGCTGGAATAATTCAGAATTCTCAGCAATTTTCAACTCCTACAGAGCTGCAACCCATCCATCAATAAAAAATTTGAGGTTGGCATACTCCATTTGAGAAGACATGGCAGCCAGGCCTTTGTTCCAGCCTTTGCCCCAACCAGCGCTGAAGGACTTCTCTGAGGAAGTCCTCTCAATAAGAAGTTCCTCGGCAGCCTTCAATTTCCCTTCCACCTCCTATTTTTGGCGATCAACATCATGAAGTCTACCAACTTCCTCTTCAGCAGTTTTGAGCTTACTCTCAAGCTCTTCAGCATTCTTGAGCTTCTCCTCAAGCTCTTTATTATTCTTCTCAAACTCTTTTAATTTCTTATCTAATTCCTTGGAGGCTTCCATAGCTTGATCTCTCTCTTGCTCAACGGACTTAACCTGCTTCTCCCAAGCAACTTTATTTTCTTCATACTTCTGATGAGAGTCTTTCAAAGACTGGGTTAATCCAGTAAAAACCTTTTCCACTCCATCCGATGAACTGGAGGCCCTGATGGCTTCATCCCTTTTTACAATGCTGTTGAAACACATTACCAACTGAAAAAAGAAATAAATCTAAGTCAATGTATGAACATAGTAATAAAAAGTAAAAGGTTCAGATCAATAACACTTACTGAGGCAATGTATTGAGCAGCCAAAGCAGTAACTCTCTCATGAGTAAGAGTATTTTCAATGTCATGGACTTCTGGGATAGTCCAGTATTTTACTAAGCCCACAGCGGAGCTCGAAGGAATGAAGGTTGGAACACTACTCTCAACGTTGGAAGATTGAAAGGTAGGATCAACAGTTTTCTCAGACGAACCCTTCCTTAATCTCCTTATAGGAGCAGGAGCGTCTTCAATTAATGATGCCGTCTTTGTCAGAGAAATGACAGCGACATCACTTGAAGGGATAACAGCAACAGCCTTGCTCGGGACCATAGGGGGCTTTTCAACGATCTTGCTCAGAGCCATATGAGGCTTCTCGCTAAATTTCTTGGCAGCATCGAAAGAGGGTACCTCTATAGTCTTTATCCCCTCTTCTGGGACATCTTTTTTACTTCTCTTTGCCTCCACAGCAGGGGAGGCAGACTTGTCAAAAAAGGAAGGAGCTTTTATTCTCTTTATTATATCACTGATAGGGATATTTGATTCAGAAGAAGAACCTTCCACACTAGTACAGCATCTGGTACTTGGTCAAGGTCAACTATCACAGGATGAGCAATGAAAGATGAGCTCGAAGTTCTGTATTGCAACAAATAAGATGCAGACCTAATGTGCTCCCCAGCAACAGGTTAATGCAAAGTCTAGATAAGTTTTAAATTTTTTATATTGACATCAATATCTTTTGGGGGCTTCCTTTTACTGTCAACTATAACAAACAAAACCAAATGTTAATAAAGCATTTTATCAAACATATAGAAAACATGATTTCAAAAATGAAATAAAAATAAAAACAACCTATCCCATTGCCATAAGGTGGACACTTGGGACCTTGGTACACCTCATTTTCATCAAGTGGAGGGTGTTGCCAATTTTTCATCACTATCCCGTGATCAAAATAGTCTTTGTTGGTATCAGGAAGATTGACAACTAAAGCTTTATTTAAAAATCTAGTTTTTAAATCAAAAGTACTCTCGCTAGTGACCCACCTATAACAATACACAATTTCTGGGATCCCTAAACGAGTCCCATGGATTTGATTTAATCTATGTACACCATTAACTACCCTCCATGTATTTGGAGCTATTTTTGCAGGTACAATATCGAAATATTGGCAAAACTCCAAAAACAGTGGATTTGGCGGGAAAGAAAAGCCACATTCGGCTACAAAGATACTTGGGAACCAATGTCTCTCTGCCAAGGAAAATAAATCAGAAGGACTATATAATTTTTCCAAAATAACCCATGAAGGGATTGAAAAATCACCGAAACTTGTCTAATGACTCAACGGGATAAATCATGGCGAATAAAGAAATTAAAGAAGAAGGAAGAAAATCTTACAGAAGAAATAGAGATCAGTTGTCAATAAACAATGGAAAAGAACGAAGGCACAAGATAGAGAGAAGGTAAAGAGTCCAAGGATACAAATTTGAAAAAGTAAAAGACGATAGGATTTTCTGTAGCGCCTAAATACCTTACCTCGGGAATGGAAAAAAGTAATGATTATAGAGAAAGACATTTGCATTACCGGCGGCTAAAAGGAGAAAAAGGAGCACAAAAATCGAAGTGGCTGGAAAAATTCAAAATATCTATGAAGTCTGATTCTATGAATTCAAAGAGGAATTAAATGCAAGGAAAACACTCCTACAATTCAGGATGACTATTTAATCTCATCATATTTCGAGAAGAATGTTCCACACTCCTCCTCAACCTCAAACTGTGAAACATTGGGGGCTTCTGTTGATACCAAATTTATCTGCTGACATGGATCAATCATATAAATACACGTGGTGAATATGAAGACTTTGGACGAATAAGGTCCGAGCAACTCAAGAGGGCCGAGTAACTAAAAGGTCCGAGCAACTCAAGAGGGCCTAGTAACTAAAAGGTTCGAGCAATTCAAGAGGGACGAGTAACTAAGGCGGTCCGAGCAACTCAAATACTTGTGGCGTACAGGTCAAGTATACCAGAAGACAACTACGCATTAAATGTGCATTTATTATCATATAGATGTATACGACTGCTAGAAGACAGCACATTATTCTTTCACATGTACAACCTCAAGGCTATAAATACGTTGCAACATCCTCATTAGAGGGGGACTCAAAATTTCTTGGTAAATCACTTATCGAGAATTCTTGACAAGCAATTAGCAATACAAAAACAGTGGACATAGGCCATTTTATTAAGGTTGAACCACTTTAAAATTTTGTTGTGTTATTTACTTATTCATTTTTATCTGTGATAAAAATAATTAGATCAAATCTAGTTTTTTACATCAATAATAAGTGCCTTGGTTAGTCCAATAGTCAATTGGAGTTATGGCGGTTGCATATCATTATGTAACATGATTCCTTTCATGTACTACATCATTGACAACCTTCTTAACTATGCCATAATTAGGAGTTTACTTAATGGTCTCATAATGTCTTGAAGCAGACAATTTTCTGTTATAATTCATCCAATAATAATGTGTACACAATGGAAAACAGAATATATTAGATATAGAAGTTTTATTAAGAGCTCAAAAAATGTCAAATACGGGCATAATAATTTGCAGAAAAGAAATAACTAGGAACTATCTTTAAGACCCATGCTTTCAGTATGTCTCTTGAATATCTTTGGAGGTAGTCCTTTTGTAAAAATATCTGCAACCATGAGATGTGTTCCTGTGTGTTCAATGACAACATTTCCTGTTCTAACATCTTGCTTCAGTGAGAGATATTTAAGATCCATGTGATCCCTTAGATATCCTATCATGCTTGGAGAAAAATATTAATATGTCATCAACATACATTACCAAAAAATATGAACTTACTCCCACTGATCTTGAGGTATATACATGGATCAATAATGTTTTGTTTGAAATCGAAGTTCGTAATGATTTCATCAAACTTTAGATACCATTACCTCGAATCTTGTTTCAGTCCATCTATTGACCTTCGATTATGAAGTCTTCAGGTTGACACATACAGACTTTCTATTGTAAGTCTCCATTGAGAAAGGCTTTAAACTTTAATTAACATAGTAAGATTTGAATATTTTATGATATTAAAATAAGATGCCGCTGTGGGTAGTCATCAGATATTTTAACTTAATACCATTAATGGTCGTAATATTCAACATGCATAATTGAGTGATGTATCTATTTAATTTTAATAAGGTATCTGTCGATATCCTTGATTTACACATGTACAAACACTCCTTAATTGTGTATTCAATATATGATTATAGTATACCAGTGGGCAACTAATTGATATATGTTAAATAAACAAATTTAAACATTATAATGGTAATAAATGGCCAATTTGAAACTTATAAGCATTCCTTAATTGTTTATTCAACATATGATTATAGTATACATGTGGGCAACTCACTGATATATGTTAAATAAACAGATGTAAACATCATAATGGTAATAATTGACTAATTTGGAATGAGTAATAATAAGTATTACTGTGGTGATACCTAACTTTAATAATGCAATTGCATTCATTTAATAAATTAATATGAATATTTATGAATATTTTATCATAAAATTTCAAAAGTCATAAAATTACATAATTGTAAAATTCTTGAATAGCAAAAAGGTGTACATTCTAGAATTTCATAAGTCTAGAATCTCAAAAGCTTAGAATTTTAAAAATCATTTGTTAATTTAACACATGATTATAGTATACATGTGGGCAATTAATTGATATGTGTTAAATAAACAGATTCAAATTTCGAGAATTTGAAAAGACATAATTTTTAGAATTCCAAAAGGTTATAAAATTCTGAAATTGTAAAAAAATATATAATTTAAAGAATTCTAAAAGGCATGGTAGCTTGAATTCCAAAATTCGTGGTAGCATGAATTCTAATAGTCATAATAACAAGAATTCTAATAGACATAATTCTAAAAGACATAATAGCAGGAATTCTAATAGATATAATAACTGAAATTCTAATAGACATAATTCCATTAGACATGAATTCTAATAGTCATAATAGCTGGAATTCTAATAGACATAATTCTTTTAAACATGAATTCTAATAGACATAATAGCTGGAATTCTAATAGACATAATTCTTTTAGACATGAAATCTAATAGACATAATAGCTGAAATTCTAATAGACATAATTCTTTTAGACATGAATTCTAATAGACATAATTCTAAAAGACATAAATTCAAATAAACATAATTCTATTAGACATAGTAGCATAAATGGATGAATTCTAAGGGACATGAATTATAATAGTCGTGAGAATTGTAGGAGTCATGAATACTAAAAGTCAAAAGAATTCTAAGAGACATGAATAATAATTTTAAGAGTCATGAATACTAATAGTCATAATTTACAGCAAGTGGCCAAGCCATAATTTTCAATATATATGTAGTGATTTATACCATAAAATATGGAAAAATATTTATTTTTTCCAAAAAGGAAAATTTTGAGTTATCACTACAATCACGTAAATAATCTTTTGAGGATCACTCTCCAATTTGCGAAATTGTAAAATCAAATTTTAAACGAGAGTTATAAGCGTTAATGTAATGATTCCACTTTTATATGTTCATATATAGCTTGTTTTAAATGTTTTGTTATTACATATGAGATATGGACAATGTGTTATTATGGTACATAATTTTAATTTTTTATTTTAGTCTAGACCTACCTTCATAAATCATGAAATATCAAATTAGTTACAAACATAAAATTATAAAGTTTTCGGTAGGAATGTTCATACTAGAAACTTGTTTTGACTATTATAAAATAACAATTGACTTGAGGTAAAAATAATAAAGTTGTAGATATATAAATTAGGTTTGTAACACAACAAACAATGTGTTAAACAGAGGTCCGAGCAAGAAGTTATACCAAAATTACGAAATAAGGACAAATCTGTTTATCCTTTAAGTTGTATTTTGTCCTATTACCACACCATGTGTAATATTTTGATTGGTTGAAGGGGAGGCTGATTTGGCCGAATTAAACACTTTGAAATAACCTCCTTCTTCATCAAAATGGATTAAATCAAGGTCTTATAGCATATCCTAAGCTAAATGATAAGTTTTGGGGTAGAAAATGAAATTTTAAGAAACTTTAGGGACTTGATTTTAAAATAATGAAAGTTTCAGGGACTAAAATGAAAATATATAAAGGAGAATTATGTAAATAAAATATTTTCAAGGACCTCTAAGAAATATTGAAAATGTATAGTGTAAAATTACTAAAATACCCTTCATGTGTAAAATGACCCTTGTACCCTTAATTACTTGACACGTCATGCTTGACACCTCGTGCTGTATTCTTGCCACCACACCTTACACGTATCATCCATATACATAAGGATAAAACACGTGTCATCCATTTAGAAGAAGATAAAACATGTGTCATCGTTTGGTGAATAAAGATTGCAAGATACTCCCGTTACGCGACACGTCAAACGTCGATTCACCAAAATGGATGCTTAGTTATTGGAACACGTGTCAACACCCTAATAAATTTGGAAAACTATAAATAAGGCCTTGGGATCAGTTCTTATACGAAATTACTCCAAAATTTCAAAAAGAAATAGTGAGAGAAAGTGTAAGGAAGTTTAAGAAAAAGTTTCGTCTTAGTGATCCAAGACCCGATATATCTGTAACTTCTTACTTCTATTTTAGGAGAGTACTCTATGACATTCCTTATATATTTTGATTATATATTATGAAAACTATATATATTTTGTGAAATTCTTTTATTTTTAAAATACATTTGATACTGATGATTCCGTCGTTTGTTATATGTGTATATCTCTCGATATATACATCTGATTTGAATTCTGAAATTATTGATTCGGCCTATGGAAACTCTCTTACTATGTTGGCCTTGACTACCGGATGGAAATATTTGGGTGGTACCTTCCCAACTGGTTTATCGCGGTGTGCCCTAAATAAGGCGTTGTTTAAGATATCTTGATTTTCTGTCTGTGTTGTTGCCGAGTGGAAACATTTTGATAACACTATCTGTTTATCTGGGTATTAGAGCGTACATGGCCATCAAAATAAAATTGAATAATTGAAATATTTCTCAATTATTTTATTTGTTCTGTTCTGAACTGTTTATTTTGAAAATATATACTGTCAATTTACCTTATATATTTTACTGCAAATTTCTGTCCATATATGTATATGCCTTCTGTTGTAAATTGAATAAGTATCTAATTTCGAAAAAACCATGGAATGTCTGGAGATTAAATCTCATTCAGCATTTAGCTGATGTTGTATAAATAACCATTTTTCAGGAAATAAGTAGGTTCGCGGAGGGAACGAAAAAGGACTGTGTTGAAGATTCAGCTTTTAGAGCCCTTTTTGTTATTATGTTAGTTTTATCATTTAGAGCCTGTCTGGCTCCCTTGTAATAAGTTTTAAATTTTGTCTTAAGTTTGTAATTCATCGTTACTTTTAATACAAATGAAGTTTCCTTTAGAAAGCTCTGATGACATAATTCCTTAACTTTCAGTATTTTACGATTCATAACCATGTTATTGTATTTTCGTTGCACTTATTTAAGGAAACAATTAAGTCAGAATATATGTTGCCTTAGTGGCATGTCAAGACACTCATTCCCTACTACTAATTTGGGCCGGGGTCGTGATAGAGGTGGTATCAGAGCATAGGTTATGAACTTATAGCCTACTGAACATAAATTTCAAACGTTATTGATTTAAAGTCTCCATACATAGGATATATGATTAAATATCTGACTTATGTGATAACCCTCCATATATCTTAGAGTCTATATATAATTGTTTATATATAATTGTTCTTCTAATTTGCAATCTTGAGTTAGTATAATATGTCTTATGTTTAGTCATGACTATAGAAAATGACCAAGCCAAGATCAACTGCGAGAACAAGTGGTTCAAGTATGGAAGGACTAGAAGGTGCATACAAGGGGACTGAGAGTCTAGCAAAGATTGTGGAGCATCAGGTGAATAATAGAGCACCAAGGAATTTTGAACTAACTGCTGTACCATTGAGCATTTCAAGAAGTTAAACCCGCCTTCTTTTAAAGGTACTCCTAACCCCAATGAAGTAGAAAGTTAGGTGATGCAGATGGAAAAGATGCTCGATGTTCTTAAACGTACCGATGAATAAAAGGTTTCATTTGCAACATTTATGTTTGAAGGTGAAGCCGAACATTAGTGGAGAATGACTAAGAGAAGACACGAGGAGAGGAATATTTGCATAGGTTGGAAGGATTTCTTAGTGATCTTCTATGAGAAATATTTCCCTGAAACGGTGAAGGATAAATTGGCAGCTGAGTTCATGAGTCTAGTGCAAGGGAATATGACGGTTAGTCAGTACGAGGCCAAGTTTACTGAGTTATCCCATTTTGCACCTTATTTTGTGATAACTGATGTTTTAAAAGCCAAAAAGTTTGAGCGTGGGTTAAGGTTGAGTATTCGTAGTCAAATTTCCATCCTGAAGTTGACATCATATAGTGACGTCGTGGCTAGGGATACGATAGCTGAGAGGGATGGCTAGGAGTACAATAGAATTGGAGATAGGAAGAGGAATTTTGGGGAACAAATAGGGAAGAACACAAATAATAGAAATAATTTTAGGAATACATCCAATGTTAGGGGAGCTAGGGATGATAAACAGTATAATGATAAGATATGTTAATAATGTGGGAAGATGCATGGAGGACGGCCTTGTTACAAGGATACGGGAGCTTGTTTTAGATGTGGATAGAAGGGACATCAGATAAAAGACTGCCCAATCCCAGCAAGGATTCCGATACAACCTTAAGGTGAAAACAAGGACCAAGTCAGACAAGGTAGATTTTTTGCACTTTCTGATACCCAAGCTTCTATTGCAATAGTGTCAGGTACACTTTCTACATGTGAAGAACCTATTCAAGTTTTAATAGATCCTGGTTCTACCCATTCATTTGTTTCTGCACGTTTTGTTAATCGCTTTCCTAATAGGCCCAAACCCTTGGATTATAGCATGCACGTTTCTACTCCTTAGGGTGAGTTATTGATGGGAACCTTAGTACATAAGTCTTACCCTATAGATGTTAGTAGTCATAAACTATTCGTTGATTTGATAGTTTTAGACATAAAAGACTTTGAAGTCATTTTGGGGATGGATTGGTTAGCATCGTATCATGCTAAGGTAGATTATTTTGAGAAGAGAGTTACTTTCCAAATACCTAACCAACCAGAATTCGGTTTTAAAGGAACATACATCCTATCTCCCATTTGTATTATCTCTGTAATATAAGCTTGTAGTTTTCTTAAGAAGGGATGTCAAGGATTCATTGTAAGTGTTATTGATTTGCAAACAAAAGAGCCTAGTTTAGAAGATATTCCTATAGCCAAACATTATCCAGATGTTTTTCCTGTTGACTTACCCAGTCTTCCTCCTAGTAGAGAAATAGAGTTTACGATTGACCTTAAACCTGGAACTATACCAATCTCGAAACCACCTTATCGCATGGCACCTTTAGAATTAAGGGAATTAAAAGATCAATTACAAGATTTATTAGACAAGGGTTTTATTAGACCAAGTGTATCCCCTTGGGGTGCTCCGGTGTTATTTGTTAAAAAGAAGGATGGGACGATGAGGTTATGTATAGATTATCGTGAACTAAATATGGTTACCATTAAGAATAAATACCCCTTACCCCGTATAGATGATTTGTTTGACCAACTTCAAGGTGCACAAGTATTTTCAAAGATTGATCTTAGGTCAGGCTATATCCAATTGAAGATTAAGGAAGATGATATTTCCAAATCAGCTTTTCGTACTAAATACGGTCACTATGAATTTCTTGTGATGCCATTTGACTAACTAACGCACCAGCCGCTTTTATGGATATGATGAATAGGGTGTTTAGGAAGTATTTGGATCAGTGTGTGGTTGTTTTCATTGATGACATCCTTATTTATTCCAAAAGTATTGAAGAACACAAAAAGCATTTAGAGACGGTGTTGCAAATCCTTAAGAAGGAGAAATTATATGCGAAATTAAAGCAGTGTGAGTTTTGGTTGCCTAGTGTCACTTTTCTAGGACATGTCATTTCTAAGGAGGGAGTGTCGGTCGACCCTCAAAAGATCAAAGCGATACTGGATTGGTCTAGACCCACTAATGTGATGGGGATTCGTAGTTTTCTTGGATTAGCAGGTTATTATCAAAGATTTATTGAAGGATTTTCTAGTATTGCCAAACTCTATCCAGGTTAACCCAAAAGAAGGTAAAATATGAATGGTCTGAGGAAGTCGAGAATAGTTTTTAAGAACTTAAGAATCGATTAGTAACTGCCCCAATTTTAACTATTCCTTACGAGACAGGGGGATTTGTGATTTATAGTGATTCTTCTAAAAATGGTTTGGGATGTGTGCTAATGCAAAATGGAAAAGTAGCAGCTTATGCCTCGAGACAGTTAAAACCACATGAACAAAATTATCCTACCCATGACCTAGAACTAGCAGCTGTAATTTTTGCTCTAAAAATTTGGAGACATTATTTGTATGGTGAGACTTGTGAGATTTATACCGATCATAAGAGTTTGAAATATATTTTTACCCAAATGGAATTGAACATGAGACAAATGAGGTGGTTAGACTTAATAAAGGATCATGATTTGAATATTCGTTATCACACAAGGAAAGCTAATATAGTAGCTGATGCTTTAAGTAGGAAGTCTACACCAAATTTAGCGTGTCTTATTGCAAGCCAGGAAGCACTGTTGAAGGATTTGAGAAGTATGGAAATAGATGTACGTATTTACAGTAAAGGAGGAACAATCGTAAATTTACAAGTACAACCCATGTTGATGGAAAGGATTAAAATTGCACAAGTAAATGACCCACAACTCAAGAAGATTAGAGAAGAAGTTATTGAAGGGAAGAGGATTGAATTTGGGATACGAGATGGTATATTGAGGTTCAAAAATAGAGTGTGTGTGCCATGTGATGCCCAAATAAAGAGGCAAATTTTAGAGGAAAGTCATTACTCAAGATTAACATTTCATCCCGGAGGTACAAAGATGTATAGGGATCTTCGAGAAGTATTTTGCTAGAATAACATAAAAAGGGAGATAGCCGAATTTGTATCTCAATGTTTGGTTTGTCAACAAGCAAAAGCTGGACATAAAAAACTATCATGATTACTACAACCCCTACCTATCCCTGAGTGGAAATGGGAATATATTAGTATGGATTTTGTGGTAGGTTTACCAAGGAGTTCAAATGGTAATGATTCTATTTGGGTAATTATTGCTAGGTTAACTAAATCTGCTCATTTTCTTGCCATTAAGATTACCCATTCTTTAGAAAAGTTAGCTAAGTTGTACGTGTGGAAAATTATTAGGCTTCATGGAACCCCAGTTTCAATTGTTTCTGATCGTGACCCTAGATTCGTATCTCGCTTCTGGAAAAGCCTACAAGCAGCCATGGGAACAAAATTGAATTTTAGCACCGCTTTTTACCCTCAAACAGATGGACAATCTGAGAGAACCATTCAAACTCTAGAGGACATGCTTAGAGCACGTGTTCTTGATCTAAAGTGTAATTGGGATGATCATTTACCGTTAGTGGAGTTTGCATATAATAATAGTTATCAAGCAAGTATTCAAATGGCTCCATATGGGACACTCTATGGTAGAAGGTGTCGTTCCCCTACATGTTGGGTAGAAGTTGGAGAAAGAAAATTATTAGGACCAGAATTGATCCAAATGACAATAGAGAAAGTGAAATTGATACAAGACTGACTTTGAATCGCTCAAAGCTGTCAAAAGAGTTATGTTGACAATCATCGACGAGAGTTGGAATTCCAAATAGGAGATTATGTTTTCTTACGAGTATCACCAGTAAAGGGAGTAATCCGATTTGGTAAGAAAGGGGAGTTAAGTCCAAGATACATAGGACCTTTTGAAATCCTTGAAAGGATAGGAGATGAACTCTCTAGTGTGCATAATGTGTTTCATATGTCAATGATGAAGAAACACGTCCCAGATCCAACACATATCCTAAGTCACTAACCTCTTTAAGTTAGAGAAGATTTGTCATACATTGAGCATCCGATAGAAATTTTGGACCATAAAGATCAAATATTATGAACCAAGGTAATTACATTGGTCAAAGTGTTATGGCGTATTCATTCCATTGAAGAAGCAACATTGGAGCGGGAAGATGAAATAAAGGATAAATATCCATACTTGTTTGGAAATTAATGTAAGTAAAGTTTGGGGACCAAACTTTTTATAAGGAGGGTAGGATGTAATGACCACTTTTATATGTTCATATATAGCTTGTTTTAAATGTTTTGTTATTACATATGAGATATAGACAATGTGTTATTATTATACATAATTTTAATTTATTATCTTAGTCTAGACCTACCTTCATAAATCATGAAATATCAAATTAGTTACAAACATAAAATTGTAAAGTTTTCGGTAGGAATGTTCATATTAGAAACTTATTTTGACTATTATAATATAATAATTGACTTGAGATAAAAATAATAAAGTTGTAGATATATAAATTAGGTTTGTAACAAACAAACGTTGTGTTAAATAGAGGTCCGAGCAAGAAGTTATGTCGAAATTACGAAATAAGGACAAATCTGTCCATCCTTTAAGTTGTATTTTGTCCTATTACCACACCATATGTAATATTTTGATTGGTTGAAGGGGAGGCTAGTTTGGACGACTTAAACACTTTGAAATAACCTCCTTCTTCATCAAAATGGATTAAATCAAGGTCTTATAGCATATCCTAAGCTAAATGATAAATTTTGGGGTGGAAAATGAAATTTTAAGAAACTTTAGGGACTTGATTTTTAAATAATGAAAGTTTCAGGGACTAAAATGAAAATATATAAAGGAGCATTATGTAAACAAAATATTTTCAAGGACCTCTAAGAAATATTAAAAACGTATGGTGTAAAATTACTAAAATACCCTTCATGCGTAAAATGACCCTTGTACCCTTAATCACTTGACACGTCATGCTTGACACCTCGTGTTGTATTCTTGCCACCACACCTTACACGTATCATCCATATACATAAGGATAAAACATGTGTCATCCATTTAGAAGAAGATAAAACACGTGTCACCGTTTGGTGAATAAAGATTGCAAGATACTCCCGTTACGCGACACGTCAAACGTCGACTCACTAAAATGGATGCTTAGTTATTGGGACACGTGTCAACACCCTAATAAATTTGGAAAACTATAAATAAGGCCTTAGGATCAGTTCTTATACGAAATTACTCCAAAAGTTCAAAAAGAAATAGTGAGAGAAGGTGTAAGGAAGTTTAAGAAGAAGTTTCGTCTTAGTGATCCAAGACCCGATATATCTGTAACTTCTTACTTCTATTTTAGGAGAGTACTCTATGACATTCCTTATATATTTTGGTTATATATTATGAAAACTATATATATTTTGTGAAATTCTTTTATTTTTAAAATACATCTGATACCGATGATTCCGTCGTTTGTTATATGTGTATATCTTTCGATATATACATCTGATTTGAATTCTGAAATTATTGATTCGGCCTATGGAAACTCTCTAACTATGTCGGCCTTGACTGTCGGATGGAAATATTTGGGTGGTACCTTCCCAACTGTTTATCACTGGTGTGCCCTAAATAAGGCGTTGTTTCAGATATCTTGATTTTCTGTCTGTGTTGTTGCCGAGTGGAAACATTTGGTAACACTATCTGTTTATCTGGGTATTAGAGCGTACATGGCCATCAAAATAAAATTGAATAATTGAAATATTGCTCAATTATTTTATCTGTTATGTTCTGAACTGTTTATTTTGAAAATATATACTGTCAATTTACCTTATATATTTTACTGCAAATTCATGTCCATATATGTATATGCCTTCTGTTGTAAATTGAATAGGTATCTAATTTCTGAAAAACCATGGAATGTCTGGAGATTAAATCTCATTCGACTTTTAGCTGATGTTGTACAAATAACCATTTTCAGGAAATAAGTAGGTTCACGGAGGGAACGAAAAAGGACTGCGTTGAAGATTCAGCTTTTAGAGATCTTTTTGTTATTATGTTTGTTTTATCATTTAGAGAATGTATGTCTCCCTTGTAATAAGCTTTAAATTATATCTTAAAGTTGTAATTCATCGTTACTTTTAATACAAATGAAGTTTCCTTTAGAAATCTCTAATGGCGTAATTCCTTAACTTTCAGTATTTTACGATTCATAACCATGTGATTGTATTTCCGTTGCACTTATTTAAGGAAACAATTAAGTTAGAATATATGTTGCCTTAGTGGCATGTCAAGACACTCATTCCCTACTACTAATTTGGGTCGGGGTCGTGACAGAGGTGGTATCAGAGCATATGTTATGAACCCGTAGACTACTGAACATAAATTTCAAACGTTATCGATTTAAAGTCTCCATACATAAGATATAGGATTAAATATCTGACTTATGTCATAACCCCTCATATGTCTTACAGTATATATATAATTTTTTATATATATTTATTCTTCTAATTTGCAATCTTGAGTTAGTATAATACGTCTTATGTTTGGCCATGACTGTAGAAAATGACCAAGCCAAGATCAACTGAGAGAACAAGTGGTTCAAGTATGGAAGGACTAGAAGGTGCATACAAGGCGATTAAGAGTCTAACAAATATTGTGGAGCATCAAGTGAATAATGGAGCACCAAGGAATCTGTAACTAACTAGCTGTACCATTGAGCATTTCAAGAAGTTAAACTCGCCTTCTTTTAAAGGTACTCCTAACACCAATGAAGCAGAAAGTTGGGTGATGCAGATGGAAAAGATGCTCGATGTTCTTAAATGTACCGATGAACAAAGGGTTTCATTTGTAACATTTATGTTAGAAGGTGAATCCGAACATTAGTGGAGAATGACTAAGAGAATACACGAGGAGAGGAATATTTGCATAGGTTGGAAGGACTTCTTAGTGATCTTCTATGAGAAATATTTCCCTGAAACGGTGAAGGATGAATTGGCAGCTGAGTTCATGAGTCTAGTGCAAGGGAATATGACGATTAGTCAGTACGAGTCCAAGTTTATTGAGTTATCCCGTTTTACACCTTATGTTGTGATAACTGATGTTTTAAAAGCCAAAAAGTTTGAGCGTGGGTTAAGGTTGAGTATTCGTAGTCGATTTTCCATCCTGAAGTTAACATCATATAGTGACGTCGTGGTTAGGGATACGATAGTTGAGAGGGATGGCTATGAATACAATATAATTAGAGATAGTAAGAGGAAGTTTGGGGAACAAATAGGGATGAACACAAATAATAGAAACAATTTTAGGAATACATCCAATATTAGGGGAGTTAGGGATGACAAACGGTATAATAATAAGATATGTCAATAATGTGGGAAGATGCATGGAGGACGACCTTGTTACAAGGATACGAGAGCTTGTTTTAGATGTGGACAAAAGGGACATCAGATAAAAGACTGCCCAATCCCAGCAAGGATTTCGATACAACCTTTAGGTGAAAAGAAGGACTAAGGCAGACAAGGTAGAGTTTTTGCACTTTCTGATACCCAAGCTTCTAATGCAATAGTGTCAGGTACACTTTCTATATGTGCACAACCTTTTCAAGTTTTAATAGATCCTGGTTCTACCCATTCATTTGTTTTGGGGCATTTTTTTAATCGCTTTCCTAATTGGCCCAAACCCTTGAATCATAGCATGCACGTTTCTACTCCTTCGGGTGAGTTATTGATGGGAACCTTAGTATATAAGTCTTGCCCAATAGATGTTAGTAGTCATAAACTATTCGTTGATTTGATAGTTTTAGACATAAAAGACCTTGAAGTCATTTTGGGGATGGATTGGTTAGCATCGTATCATGCTAAGGTAAATTGTTTTAAGAAGAGAGTTACTTTCTAAATACCTAACTAACCAGAATTCAATTTTGAAGGAACAGACATCCTATCTCCCATTTGTATTATCTCTGTAATATAAGCTTGTAGTTTTCTTAAGAAGGGATGTCAAGGATTCCTTGCAAGTGTTATTAATTTGCAAAGAAAAGAGCCTAGTTTAGAAGATATTCCTATAGCTAAACATTTTCTAGATGTTTTTCTTGATGACTTATCCAGTCTTCCTCCTAGTAGAGAAATATAGTTTACGATTGACCTTATTCCTGAAACTATACCAATCTCGAAACCACCTTATCGCATAACACCTTTAGAATTAAGGGAATTAAAAGTTCAATTACAAGATTTATTAGACAAGGGTTTTATTAGACCAAGTGTATCCCCTTGGGGTGCTCCGGTGTTATTTATTAAAAAGAAGGATGGGACGATGAGGTTATGTATAGATTATCGTGAACTAAATAAGGTGACCAGTAAGAATAAACACCCCTTACCCCATATAGATGATTTGTTTGACCAACTTCAAGGTGGACAAGTATTTTTAAAGATTGACCTTAGGTCAGGCTATCACCAATTGAAGATTAAGGAAGATGATATTTCCAAATCAGCTTTTCGTACTAGATATGGTCTCTATGAATTTCTTGTGATGCCATTTGGACTAACTAATGCACCGACCGCTTTTATGGATATGATGAATAGGGTGTTTAGGAAGTATTTGGATCAGTGTGTGGTTGTTTTCATTGATAACATCCTTATTTATTCCAAAAGTATTGAAGAACACAAAAAGCATTTAGAGACGGTGTTGCAAATCCTTAAGAAGGAGAAATTATATGCGAAATTAAAGATGTGTGAGTATTGTTTGCCTAGCGTCTCTTTTCTAGGACATGTCATTTCTAAGGAGGGAGTGTCGGTTGACCCTCCAAAGATCAAAGCTATACTGGATTGGCCTAGACCCACTAATGTGATGGAAATTCGTAGTTTTCTTGGATTAGCAGGTTATTATCAAAGATTTATCGAAGGATTTTCTATTATTGCTAAACCACTATCCAGGTTAACCCAAAAGAAGGTAAAATAAGAATGGTCTGAGGAAGTTGAGAATAGTTTTCAAGAACTTAAGAATCGATTAGTAACTACCCCAATTTTAACTATTACTTCCAAGACAGGGGGATTTCTGATTTATAGTGATTCTTCTAAAAATGGTTTGGGATGTGTGATAATGCAAAATGGAAAAGTTACAGCTTATGCCTCGAGACAGTTAAAACCACATGAACAAAATTATCCAACCCATGACCTAGAACTAGCAGCTGTAATTTTTGCTCTCAAAATTTGGAGACATTATTTGTATGGTGAGACTTATGAGATTTATACCGATCATAAGAGTTTGAAATATATTTTTACGCAAAAGGAATTGAACACGAGACAAATGAGGTGGTTAGAATTAATGAAGGATCATGATTTGAATATTCATTATCACCCTGGGAAAGCTAATATAGTAGCTGATGTTTTAAGTAGGAAGTCTACACCAAATTTAGCATGTCTTATTACAATCCAGGAATCACTGTTGAAGGATTTGAGAAGTATGGAAATAGATGTATGTATTTATAGTAAAGGAGGAATAATCGTAAATTTACAAGTACAACCCATGTTGATGGAAATGATCAAAATTGCACAAGTAAATGACCCACAACTGAAGAAGATTAGAGAAGAAGTTATTAAAGGGAAGGGGATTGAATTTGGGATACAAGATGGTATATTGAGGTTCGAAAATAGTGTGTGTGTGACATGTGATGCCCAACTAAAGAGGCAAATTTTAGAGGAAAGTTATTACTCAATATTCACATTTCATCCCGAATGTACAAAGATGTATAGGTATATTCGAGAAGTATTTTGGTGGAATAACATGAAAAGGGAGATAGCCAAATTTGTATCTCAATGTTTGGTTTGTCAATAAGTAAAAGCTGAACATAAAAAACTATCAGGATTACTACAACCCCTACCTATCCCTGAGTGGAAATGGGAACATATTATTATGGATTTTATGGCAGGTTTACCAAGGAGTTCAAATGGTAATGATTCTATTTGGGTAATTATTGATAGGTTAACTAAATCTGCTCATTTTCTTGCCATTAAGATTACCCATTCTTTAGAAAAGTTAGCTAAGATGTACATGCGGGAAATTATTAGGCTTCATGGAACCCCAGTTTTAATTATTTCTGATCGTGACCCTAGATTCGTGTCTCGCTTCTGGAAAAGCCTACAAGCAGTCATGGGAACAAAATTGAATTTCAACACCGCTTTTCACCCTCAAACAGATGGACAATCTGAGAGAACCATTCAAACTCTAGAGGATATGCTTAGGGCATGTGTGCTTGATCTAAAGGGTAATTGGGATGATCATTTACCGTTAGTAGAGTTTGCATATAATAATAGTTATCAAGCAAGTATTCAAATGGATCCATATGAGGCACTCTATGGTAGAAGGTGTCGTTCCCCTACATGTTGGGTAGAAGTTGGAGAAATAAAATTATTGGAACCAAAATTGATCCAAATCACAACAGAGAAAGTGAAATTGATACAAGACTGACTTTGAATCGCTCAAAGCCATCAAAAGAGTTATGTTGACAATCGTCGATGAGAGTTAGAATTTCAAAGAGGAGATTATGTGTTCTTACGAGTATTGCCAGCAAAGGGAGTAATCCGATTTGGGAAGAAAGGGAAGTTAAGTCCAAGATACATAGGACCTTTTGAAATCCTTGAAAGGATGGGAGCTGAACTCTCTAGTGCGCATAATGTGTTTAATGTGTCAATGATGAAGAAATACGTCCCCGAACCAACGCATATCCTAAGCCACGAACCTCTATAAGTTAGAGAAGATTTGTCATACATTGAGCATCCGATAGAAATTTTGGACCATAAAGATCAAATATTACGAACCAATGTAATTCCATTGGTCAAAGTGTTATGGCGTAATCATTCCATTGAAGAAGCAACATGGGGCGGGAAGATGAAATAAAGGAGAACTATCCATACTTGTTTGGAAATTGATGTAAATAAAGTTTGGGGACCAAACTTTTTATAAGGAGGGTCGGATGTAATGACCACTTTTATATGTTCATATATAGCTTGTTTTAAATGTTTTGTTATCACATATGAGATATGGACAATGTGTTAATATGGTACATAATTCTAATTTATTATTTTAGTCTAGACCTACCTTCATAAATCAGGAAATATCAAATTAGTTACAAACATAAAATTGTAAAGTTTTCGGTAGGAATGTTCATATTAGAAACTTGTTTTGACTATTATAATATAATAATTGACTTGAGGTAAAAATAATAAAGTTGTAGATATATAAATTAGGTTTGTAATACAACAAACGGTGTGTTAAACAGAGGTGGGAGCAAGAAGTTATGCCGAAATTACGAAATAAGGACAAATCTGTCCATCCTTTAAGTTGTATTTTGTCCTATTACCACACCATATGTAATATTTTGATTGGTTGAAGGGGAGGCTAGTTTGGACGACTTAAACACTTTGAAATAACCTCCTTCTTAATCAAAATGTATTAAATCAAGGTCTTATAGCATATCCTAAGCTAAATGATAAGTTTTGGGGTAGAAAATAAAATTTTAAGAAACTTTAGGGACTTGATTTTAAAATAATGAAAGTTTCAGGGACTAAAATGAAAATATATAAAGGAACATTATGTAAATAAAATATTTTCAAGGACCTCTAAGAAATATTGAAAATTTATGGTGTAAAATTACTAAAATATCCTTCATGTGTAAAATGACCCTTGTACCCTTAATCACTTGACACGTCATGCTTGACACCTCGTGCTGTATTCTTGCCACCACACCTTACACATGTCATCCATATACATATGGATAAAACACGTGTCATTCATTTAGAAGAAGATAAAACACGTGTCACCGTTTGGTGAATAAAGATTGCAAGATACTCCCGTTACGCGACACGTCAAACGTCGACTCACCAAAATGGATGCTTAGTCATTGGGACACGTGTCAACACACTAATAACTTTGGGAAACTATAAATAAGGCCTTAGGATCAGTTCTTATACGAAATTACTCCAAAAGTTCAAAAAGAAATAATGAGAGAATGTGTAAGGAAGTTTAAGAAGAAGTTTCGTCTTAATGGTCCAAGACCTGATATATCTGTAACTTCGTACTTCTATTTTAGGTGAGTACTCTATGACATTCCTTTGTATTTTGATTATATATTATGCAAAGTATATATATTTTGTGAAATTCTTTTATTTTTAAAATACATCTGATACCAATGATTTCGTCCTTTGTTATATGTGTATATCTCTCGATATATACATCTGATTTGAATTCTGAAATTATTGATTCGGCCTATGAAAACTATCTTACTATGTTGGCCTTGACTATCGGGTGGAAATATTTGGGTGGTACCTTCCCAACTGGTTTATCGCTGGTGTGCCCTAAATAAGGCGTTGTTTTAGATATCATGATTTTCTGTCTGTGTTGTTACCGAGTGGAAACATTTGGTAACACTATTTGTTTATCTGGGTATTAGAGCGTACATGGTCATCAAAATAAAATTGAATAATTGAAATATTGCTCAATTATTTTATATGTTCTGTTCTGAACTGTTTATTATGAAAATATATACTGTCAATTTACCTTATATATTTTACTGCAAATTCCTGTCCATATATGTATATGCCTTCTGTTGTAAATTGAATAGGTATCTAATTTATGAAAAACCATGGAATGTCTGGAGATTAAATCTCATTCGGCTTTTAGCTAATGTTGTATAAATAACCATTTTTCAAGAAATACGTAGGTTCGCGGAGGGAACGAAAAAGGAATGTGTTGAAGATTCAACTTTTAGAGGTCTTTTTGTTATTATGTTAGTTTTATCATTTAGAGCATGTGTGGCTCCCTTGTAATAAGCTTTAAATTTTGTCTTAAAGTTGTAATTCATCGTTACTTTTAATACAAATGAAGTTTCCTTTAGAAAGCTCCGATGACATAATTTCTTAACTTTCAGTATTTTACGATTCATAACCATGTGATTGTATTTCCGTTGCACTTATTTAAGAAAACAATTAAGTTAGAATATATGTTGCCTTAGTGGCATGTCAAGACACCCGTTCCCTACTATTAATTTGGGTTGGGGTCGTGACAGTTGACATTATTACCAAAAATGGTAAAAACGCATTTTTGAAGCTCTAAACGGCGTCAAAGCGCAAAACTGGGGAGGGGACCATTGTAAATAATGGGTTTTGTTTATTTCAATGTTTCCAGTCGACCATGTGAGTTTCGAAAAATTTTGATCAAGTTTTGACCTTTCACATTTCGACAACAGCAACATCATTATCTATTTTAATGGAAAATCATATGTTCTTAACATCAGCGCTGATACCACATGTAAGTTATATTTTATATATGATTCCCAATATCTTTGAACAATATGATAATCACGTCAATAGACATGTGAAAAGAGTAATTTTATTTACTTCCTTTCGACGCCATAGATTCAATCTCGCTGTTGAACGTCGTCGTCGAGTGTCGCCGGTGTGATTGCCTTAGCAATCATTTAAGGGAGAATTTGGCTTCTCTCCCCTTGCCTATAAACCTTTAGGTACGTGTTTTAATTGGGATTTCTTGGATGCCTTTTTGATGGAGAAAAGACATATATTTATAGGTGGAGAGAGGGCCAGAATTTCAAAGGTATATTAATCTCAACTATCCATCAAGGAAGAGATTTAATTTGAATTTTAACTCCTTTTATTCTTTATTTCATGTGGAATACGAACCATTTATACAGGATATAACATATATATGCTTTATTAAAAACGGATTAATAAAGACCACATTTCGGGGAAGGAAATAAACCAAAAGTTAATTTAATAATTTCCTTACATTTCACACACACACACACAAATATATATATATATAAGCTAATCGTGCATGTCATTTGTAGCACTAGCTTATAATCTTCGAGTCTAAATCTGACTCCCAAATTCATAAGTAGTCATTTACTTATTTATATATATCACGTTTATATTTTATTCTGGACACTAAGCCTATCTCGAATCGACCCGCAACCTAACTCTTTATGAAATCCCAAACCGATTTCATAAATCATAACCTGAGTGTTTTTCACCCTAAAACCCCTGTGCATCCATACCCGAATTTGATTTCCAATTAAAGATTTCGGTCTTGGGCACCCGTTCGTAGAAAATTCATAAGTGATTAAATTTTTTTTTGAAAAATACCAAACTGGTGGCCACGCATTCGTAACAAAAAGATCTATCTCCATCACCTACAGGTCATTCGAACGAAATACAAACCTCATTTGAAAAATAATCTTAACTCGTTCGAACGAGCTTCTAACGAGATTGATTCTGTAAACCTCCTTTTTAGGCAGGATTCATCATCTTCCCATCAACGATCCCATATATATCACCAATCTAACCAAAAATTTATAGTTTTATCAATTCTAAATATGATTACACTTATTTTCACATTCGAATTTACTCGATAACAATCTAAATTCCTAGAATTCAACATTATTAATCAAGAATTATACATGTCCTTAATTTGGCTTCAAGATTGAATCAAACCTTATACTAATCATTCAATATCACACTTTTCTACATGAATAAATCTCAGATTCTACGTGGGATCATAAACCAATTATTCTCCTCTAATTTTATTCACAAAATTCCCATTTTTACACATGAATCTCACCCAAAAATTCATATTTGTGTCACCCACTATAATATGAACTAAAAACACGCATACAATATCAAAGTAAGTTAAATACTTGCCTTAGATTATCGTAAGGTCTGAATCCTTCTTTGTAGAATTTTTTTGCCCAAGAATCCTAGCTCGAAAATTGTCAATTTCCTCCCCACGTTGCCTTCTTGATTACTCTCTTAAGTTTTTTCCTTTCTTTTTTGCCTCTCTCTCAATCCTACGTGATTAGAATGATCCATTGGTATGCCTCCCTCATCCAAAACCCTTTAATAATCTTCTAGTCCCGAAATTAGGTTAGCTAGTAATATTAAAATTACCCGAATACCCCCGAACGGGTCCTGTATAGCTTAAAAAGTCTATGGAATCCGAATACAACCCCTGGGTACCTAATTTTGACTATCTTGACTCATCTCGGATCATACGTGCACTCAAAATCACCATCCGAGTCACCTATCATCAATTTACAATCTTATTCCTAACACGCCTCCACATGCCCATCCCGAATAAGAAACCCACGTACGACGTTGTAGGGCCCTTTTTCAAAATGTTCTTTAAGGTGACAAAACAACTTGTCTTTCAAAAAACACTTTTTTCAATTTTACCACACATCAAGTTTGTGAAACAATTTTACTTAAGTCCAATTTTATCTTGTGTAATCCTAAACATGTATCTAGGTGATTACAACAAGTAAAATAAAGTAAATTTCACAATGCCGGATGTACGAGGAAACCACTAAGGGAAAAAACCTCGAACAACCCAAGCCAGACAATCACTATGATATGATTTTACAAATGAAGACATACATACTTACACAACGACTCGATCCCCACAATTCTTGACGCTCTTCTTTTATTTAATCACTCCTCCATAGTGCCCACGCAGAATTCCTTCTATGATACTCGTCCACAGCACACGCGTCCACAAGTACCTTGCTGTCCACTGATGCAACTTTGGCAATCGTCTATGATTCGGAACACGACCTTCATCGTTTCTTCACTGTAAAAATTAATGAACAACTTGTTCAAAGTGATGAACAAACTCCAGATGGTGCAAACAAGTTCTATATAGCAATTTTATATGAAAGCTCGGATATGGTTTTAATCTTTGAAAACTTATGTAGAAAAACGAAATTGTTTATTCTGTATTTTGGTTCTGCACACTTTCAAAATTCCGAGAGAAAAACGCCTTAAGGGCTCGTTTGGTTCGAGGTTTGGAAAGGGAATGGGAATCCATAATTCCAGGAATTCTAAGTTCCTGGAATCTTGAATTTCTTTCCATTGTTTGGTTCAAGCAGTAATTCTTTTTTCCCGATATCTAAAACTATTTTTCCAAATTAGGAATAAATATCATTTAACTAAAATACCATTCTACTTGATTTGAGTGTGTGCGCGTGAGTGTGTGGTTGTGTGTGTTTGAGTGTGTATGTGTGTGTGTATTTATATGTGTGGTAGTGTGTGTGTGTGTGTATATGTGTGTGATAGAGAGAGGGGGGGGAGAGAGAGTGTGTGTGTGTGTAACTGTACATGTGTGTGTGAGAGAGAGAGAAAGAGTGTGTGTGTGTGTGTGTATTTATGTGTGTGTGTGTGATAGAGAGAGAGTGTATGTGTATGTGTGTGAGAGAGAGTGTTTGTGTGTGAGCGAGAGAGAAAAAGAGTGTGTGTATGTATATGTGTGTGAGAGAGTGTCTATGTGTGTGGGAGA
This sequence comes from Sambucus nigra, assembly GCA_949130495.1. NCBI lineage: Eukaryota > Viridiplantae > Streptophyta > Magnoliopsida > Dipsacales > Adoxaceae > Sambucus > Sambucus nigra. The sequence continues at coordinate 42,633,128 of OX422210.1, read as the reverse complement.
GAGTATGTGTTTGTATGTGTGAGAGAGAGTGTATGTGTATGTGTGTGTGTGTGTGAGAGAGGGAGAGAGAGAGAGAGAGAGAGAGAGAGTGTACGTATGAGTTTATGTGAGATAGTATTTTTGTCTCACCACAAAAGTAAGGTAATATGTCCGGGAATATAGGATTACCCCTATTTTAGAGGGGAAAGGAGAATTCCAATTTCGTGAGAATTCTAAATTCCAGGAATTCTAAGTTACCCCTTATATCTCCAACCAAACATTGCAATTCTAAATGAGGGGAGTTTTAAATTCCAGGAATCCTAAATTCCCTTTCCAAACCTCGAACCAAACGAGCCCTAAATAAAAAAGTTAAGCCGGTAAGTCGTTCTAACAAGATTCATATGTCATTCTAATGGCTGTGAGATGTTGTTCAAACGACATCACGTGTCGTTTGAAGTCTGGAAAACAAAGGTGATAATTCACACGACTCTAAACAATGTCTATCACAGAATAAATGGAAGTTAAAATCATTTAAAAATATTTTTTGACATTTTAAAATCATTTATAAATAAAATATCATCCTTAAAACAATTTTCGAGTCTTATAAACATTATGCGTTTATACCCGAGAGTATCTCGAATTGCAATGTGATATGAAGACGTGAAACGAGAACTAATAAACATGATATAATCTATCTTTGAAGCTTTGCCGCTACGTCTTTTAAACAAACACGTCATAGACTTTGTGGAGATCGTGACAATATAAAAATATATTTATGACTAAAACAAGTTTTGTTCCGGAAATAAGTCAATTGCATACAAATAGACTCAATTGAAAATTTTGTCCTTACATGTAATATAACATAATACAATTTCATTTACTTATCACACAAGTAAATATAATAACATATAAATATTCTTCCAATATTTCCTAATTAATATTTATTTAATTCTCTTCAAATTTCACAAATTAATTAAATTATGAGCACACGTGTAATTTAAATATTTTAAAAAATACAGGGTGTTATAAAAACCCACCCACTCCCTCCCCCGGCAGACCCACCCCCGTCTAAAACCCTACCCTGGCACACACACAAACCCCCCTCCTAGTATCCCCCCTCCAAACCTTTCCCCCCACATTCCCTCAACACAAACCCGACCCCTGACAAACCCACCCCCGACTTCCATCTCCGCCCATATCTTATTCTCACTTACACATTTGAAACCTCTGCCCCTCTAACTATCGTCATCTCTAACGTTTTCCCTCCACCACCACCACCAACGAAAAATACACCACCCACCGTCGCAAATCCAAAACCTGTAAATCCACCACCAACACCACATCTAAACCAAAACTAGTAAATCCAAAACCCACAAATCCAAATCCGAACACCAATTGTTGCCCCAACCTCAACACCCACCGCCACAACCTTCCACCAACACCAAATCTCAGAACATAGTGAAAAAACAAAACCAAATACAAAATTCTTAAACCCAAAACAAAATGTCGATTCAATGACGGTTTTTTGTGATAAACATTTTTGATTTTAAATTTGTCATTTTATGGGCTCATTTAACTGGTGGTGGTGGTTTGCGTGTGAGATAGAGAGAGAAAAGGGGAAGGAGGGGTGATAGTGGGAAAATCGGTGCGAGAAGTGAGCGGAAATGGAAGCTATTTAAATAAAAAACAACTTCATTACCCTTGCTAGCTATTTAACACTAACATCTTAAAGGATCTTCTAGAATTGTCTAGGAGGCTCCACCAGGTCACGTGACAAGCACGTGATGTCTCATCTTAGTCTCATAAATATAACCCCACACCCCCTCATTTGGTAACTCATTCACACTTTGGCGAAACCCTATAAAACTTGAAAGCCCCTCTATACACTAAATCCAGTAACTCATCATCTCCGACGAGTGAGCATCATTCATGAACACAGGTCTAATTTGAACGTAACCATATAAATCATAGTCTCATGCTCATCCCCCTCTTCTTTACATTTATTTATTTGCATTATATCATCGACATCAATAAGGTACATTTTTCTTTTGCGCAAGTACTTTTCATTATTACTTTTAATTTCCCCCGTTCAATTACATTAATACCCACAAACAAATATATTCAATTACATATTTTTCTTACATAACTACATATTATTTTACACAATTTTTTTTAAAAACATAAATACAACATTTTTTTTATATCTTCACAATGAAATCCCAATCGTTTGAGTATGCCATATCCTTTTTTTTTTAATATTTTTGTTGAATTTACAATAAAGATTTTGCATGATTGAATGAAATATAAAATAATACTCGTGCATGTGTTTTTTCAACCTACGACTCTTTTTATCTTTTTGTAACACACCCATTGGTAGCTAGCGTGTTATTTTCTTCCTCCTCAATCCAAGATCAAATTGCCATGATCCATTTTATTTGAAGGTACAAATGTTTGATTGGTTTTGTAAATTATTATACAAATGTTTTTAGATACGTTAAAATGTTTCTTAAGGATATTTTCTTTGTTGGTTTTGTAAATTATTATACAAATGTTTTTAGCAATGTTAAAATGTTTATTGTGCAAATTACTTATTGGGTTTTTTGTATTAATTTTGGGATTTTGATTTGTAATTTGAAATGGGATTTTTGGGCACAGTTGGATTTTTCTGAATTGTGTCTAGGGTTTCAGTGAATTAGAAGGAAAAGTGTGTTTCTTGTATTGAGATAGAGATTAAAGAATTGCAATTGTTATTAGGGTTTCAATGCATGAATATGAACTAATATTTTTGTTGTTGATTTTGTAAATTACTTGTTTTTAGCTATAATTACATATTTATCTGAGTTTGGAATGGTTGATTGCTTATTGGGTTTTTTGTTTTAATTTTATAAGGTGATTGGATGAAGCAAAATGTATTTGTGCAAATTACTTATTGGGTTTTTTGTATTAATTTTGGGATTTTGATTTGTAATTTGAAATGGGTTTTTCTGAATTTTATATAGGGTTTCAGTGAGTACGAGCAATCAAGAAATTAGAAGGAAAAAAGGGTTTCTTGGATTGAGATAGAGATTAAAGAATTGCAATTGCTATTAGGGTTTCAATGCATGAATATTAACTAATATTTTTGTTGTTGATTTTGTAAATTACATGTTTTTAGCTATATTATGTTTCATTTGAGTTTGGAATGTTTGATTGCTTATTGGGATTTTTCGTTTTGATTTTATAAGGTTAAGCAAAATTTTGGGATTTTGGTATTTAATATGAAATGGGATTTTTGGTCACTGGTTCATAGTTGGGTTTTTACCGAATTGTATTTAGGGTTTCAGTGAATATGAGCAATCAAGAAATTAGAAGGAAAAAAGAGTTTCTTGGATCGAGATAGAGATTAAAGAATTGCAATTGTTATTAGAATAATTTATAATGGGTTTAGAATTAGGGGTTCAATGCATGAATATGAACTAAAATTTCGTTGTTGATTTTTGCAAATTACGTGTTTTTAGCTATATTAATATATTTCATCCGAGTTTGGAATGGTTGATTGCTTATTGGGATTTTTTTTTTAATTTTATAAGGTGATTGGATTGATTGGGTGAAGCAAAATTTTTTACTTTGATTTGTAAATTGAAAGGGGATTTTTGGGCACTGGTTCGCATTCGTCTTTTTTAATTGTATGTAGGGTTTCAGTGAAGATAAACAATCAAGAAATTAGAAGGAAAAAAGGGTTTCTTGGATTGAGATGGAGATTAAAGAATTGTAGTTGTCATTATAATAATTTTCGATGGGTTTAGAATTAGGGTTTCAATGCATGATTATGAACTAATATTTTTGTTGTTGATTTTGCAAATTACATGTTTTTAGTTATATGAAAATATTTATCTGAGTTCGGAATGTTTGATTGCTTATTGGGATTTTTTGTTTTAATTTTATATGGTGATTGGATTGATTCGGTTGGGTGAAGCAAAAATATTCGATTTTGATTTGTAATGGGATTTTTGGGTTCTGGTTCACAGTTGATTTTTTCATTCTAATTGTATCTAGGGTTTCAGTGAATATGAGCTATCAAGAAATTAGAAGGAAAAAAAGGTTTTTTGGATTAAGATGGAGATTAAAGAATTTCAATTGTTATTATGATAATGGGTTTAGAACTAGGGTTTCAATGCATGAATATGAACAATCAAGAATTGAAATTATTATACAGATTTTTTTTATTGACAATATTTTTATTGTTGATTTTGTATGTTACATGTTTTTTAATACAGATATTTATTTTTGGTAATAATGACTGATTGTTTATTCCTTATTTTTTTAAAGGTGCTTGAGTTGATTAGTGCAGGCAACATTTTGCCTGCAGTACAACATCTTAGGGATTTTGATTTGTGTCCTATTGTAATTTGAAGGGTGATTTGAAATTTGGGCCCCACTGATTTGTCTAATTTTCACTTTAACCCCCCTCATTTTCATTGTATACTCTTGGCCCTTGGACAAATCAGTGGGGACCGAAGTCCAAATCATCCTAATTTAAAATGACATATTTGCATATGGGTTCACGGTTGGGTCTCTGAATCGTATCTTGTGTTTCAGTGAATGACTATGGACAATCAAGAACTGAGAAGGAAAAAATGGTTTCTTGGATTCAAATGGAGAATAAGGAATTGCAATTGCAGCAATAATCATTTGTAAAGTGTATTGATTGATCGATTATATCCTTCAGCGGCACATTCAGAGGTACATTGAAACAGAAGAGAGTTCAACATTAAGCATTCAACATTCAAATGCTAAAAATCTTGATCATTGCCACTTATATGCATGGCTTTGGATATGACAGTATATAAATGATCATTTCGCGATGAATGAGATTCGGATTGTTTGTCCATGGCTGCATCGGACAATTCAATCTGTTGTGATCTAGTAGGCCTATTGAAATCCATTGTCCCGTGGCGTTCTAATCGGGCTAATGTATCGAGGGACTTTTGGATGCCCGATGAGAGCTGTAGGGTTTGCTACGAATGCGACTCTCAGTTCACATTATTCAACCGTCGACACCATTGTCGACACTGTGGCCGAGTTTTCTGTGGCAAGTGTACTTCAAATTGGGTCCCGGCACCGTCTAGTGAACCCGAGTTGGTCCACGAAGAGTGGGAGAAGATTAGGGTTTGTAATTTCTGTTTCAAGCAATGGGAGTTAGGGTTAGCCGGTACCGTTGATGATGGCAACGGGGCCCATGTTGCAAACTTGGATCTCAGTTCTTCGCCATCGAATACGAGTTTTATCACTACGAAGTCTAATATCACTGCCAATAGTAGTAGCATTACTCTTGCGTCGGTTTCACACTCGGTGGGCTCTGATCAACAAAAGCTTTACTCTTCCGGGCCGAGCCCACGAAACGCGGATGTTGTAATTGAGACAAATGTAGAAAGGGAAGGTGTGGTAGCATCAAGAAGGGGCAATGAACATGTTGCGGACTTGGGGGACCAGTCCCCTAGCCAATTTGAATTTTGTATGAACAGGTATTTTCCAACTCTCTAATTTCTTTCTGCATAGTTGACACTATAGTATTGCAATGGGTAGCATTGTATTGGTACTTTAAAAGTGTCAGTTTATGACATTTTCACATTACCCATTCCCTGCATCCCAAATTACGAGTCACTCTTTGAAAGTAAAAAAAAAATTTAAGTCAAAATCGTAACATCCAAATTTATCCTCCTATGAATTACGAATACCTTTAAAATGCAACATATGGACTTGGGGCACTGCCCTCCAATAATTATTATTATGAGGATAAACTTTGGAATCTCACCTAATTTTATATACCATTTTTAGGACTAAAAAGGAAAACGGGTCTCTTAGTTTTCTTAACTTGGGACGGAGGGAGTATATGAATTGATAGATTTTTGATAGCCAGCAGACGCTTGTCATTGTTATAGACCTTATGATTTGATGATGAAAACTCACAAAGTTGTCTATTCTAAGCATACTTGAAGTCTTTTAATCTCTCCAAACTGTACGAGAGAATTATGGTATGATTAGGGACCTAAGTATGAGAATTATCCCTTGTATACTTTTTCTATTCATAGGGAGTTTTTTAAACAACACCAAAAATTAAGGAGCTGTGCAGTTACACCTCCTTGGTTTATCTAAGATGAAGGTGAATCCTCCACTATAATCTGAGAAGTTTCCATCTTATGTTTTAAGCCCCCCTTGCACGTAATTGAGAAGCACGGATATTGTATGAAGGCTATGTATCTGTATTGGATATATCGATACCTGTAGATACTTATATATATGTTTCTGATACTTTTTGTCTGTCAAATATTAAATGAAGAAACATTTATTCTGGATACTTCGCAAATGCTCTCAGATACTTTGTGGATACATATAAAGTACACGTTTGGTACATTTTGTTACAAATAAACAGTATTATTGGATATCTAGATGAAACTTTTCTTTAGCATAATCACAACAAAAGTAATAATGAAGAAGATTATTTTAAAAGGGTATTAGCGTGAGAGAAATAATTCATTATAGTTATGTGTATATAATTGAATGATTAAATTCTAAATTTTGGATACTAAATTGACACTGCTTTGATACTTTGTAGCATGGGAAGGATACACATTGGTAAGACAAATCAAACTAAATATAACATTACAATAAAAATGAGTTAAGAAGATTATACTAAAACGTATGAGTTGAATATTACTTGTCATTGAACAAGTTTAATAGAAAGATTTAGTCCTAAAAAATCTCGATTTGACAAATTACTCTTACATGATGTTTCATCAACTTGAAATTTAGAACTAGTAATATCCAAAATACATAAGACTTCTGTAAATTATACTTTAATTTAAACCATAAGTTGGTATAGTGAGATTTCCATCAGTGACTCTCTGAGTAGTGAAAGAGTTTTATTTACTGATCAAGGAATATTTTATACACTGAACTATTGATAATGGACTTCACTTGTTTTGTGTTCCTGCTAATGATGCTTAAATATCACTTTGAGGAGTTCCTACTTTGCTACTTATTCTTTTTTAATCATGCAATTTTAGTATAGTTATGGTATATTATTGCAGATTTTGTTGAGTTATAATCTGTTAATTGTTGTTTCTACATTATTTGGCATCAGGATTGGTGATGATGACGACGAATTTGGTGTTTATCAATTAGATTCCAACCCAGTGAATTTCCCTCAGGTTAATGGTTATTATGGGCAGTTTCAGTTTGGTGAGGTTGACAATGGCTATGGATCACATAAAGTGCATCCCGATGAAGAAGCCATTGATGTGAAATGCATGAGCAGCACTCCTTTACACAACAGTTTTGATACACAAAAACATGATATTGGCGATGAATGTGAAGCCCCTTCCACTTTATATGCTTCGGAAGATGTTGGTGCCGAACCTGTGGATTTTGAAAACAACGGAGTTCTTTGGCTCCCGCCCGAGCCAGAAGACGGAGAAGATGAGAGGGAATCTCTTCTGTTTGACGACGAAGATGATGGCGACGGGAATGATATTGGAGAATGGGGGCGTTTACGTAATTCGAGCAGTTTTGGAAGTGGTGAGTTTCGTAGTAGGGATAGGTCTAATGAGGAGCACAAGAAGGCCATGAAGAGCGTGGTTGATGGTCACTTTAGGGCGTTAGTGTCTCAGCTGTTGCAGGTTGAAAACCTTCTCACGGGTGAGGAAGATGAAAGCGAGAATTGGTTAGAGATAATATCGTATTTGTCATGGGAGGCCGCTTCGTTATTGAAGCCAGACACGAGCAAAGGTGGGGGAATGGACCCGGGAGGATATGTGAAGATAAAATGTATAGCATCTGGACGTCGTTGTGAGAGGTAAAGTCTACAATAATTTTTAGGGTTATTTGCACTTTGGGGTAATTTTATGTTAGGGTTCGAAGTTTTGGATATATGCACTTTGGGTTCCATTTTCACTTTTGTGACGCGTTTGTGAGAAATATTCAAAAGCGTCGCAAAAAGTGAAAATGGACCCCAACCTAAAATTACCCATAATTTCTGGACCCAAAATGCAACTAACCCTAGTTTATATCATCTTATGTATGTTGTCCCTTATGCTATGCTTACACTTTTTCTTACACTCACCTTATTAAGGTAGATTTTGCAGTTATATACAATAACTGGAATGGATGCAACACGGGTCTGATAAGATTAAAAAATTATTTTTGATCCTAAAAGTCACACATGGTCATACTATACAGAGATTGTTGACTCCAAATATTTCTTGATTTCATTCTTATTTATTACCTCAGTATTTTTTTTTTTTTTTTTTGTAGAGAACCATAAAACTAGTTAATTGGAACTTACTAGGATGGAAAATTTTGAAGCTAAAGGGGTCAAAATGCGTAAAACATAAGGAGTCCAATTCAGGTAGTTCATTAATTTGTTCAATTATTTAGTAGTAATGGTGCGATGCAATTGCCCTCGCCCAAGCTTCGGTTGGTCTCGGGTTCGAGACATGGGAGCAACCTCTCCATATATGGGGGTAAGGCCAACCGACATCCGCCTCTCCCAGACCCTGCAGTTAAGCGGGAGCCTTGTGCACTGGGTACAACCTAAGCAACATTCCACATTCCCATCTCATACAATGGAGCTTTTCTCATTCGGGGTGACTTGGAGTTTGATGACATTTTCTCATTCTTTATTTGGGCGTATTTGAACTTGGGATTAATTATTAAACTTTTAACATTTTCAATGAGTGATGGACACAATTCTCGGAGTATAAGTTCTGGTGCCCGACACAAACATATATAGGGGTGTCCGTGCCTTTTAACCTATATTTATAATCTGTTATTTTTGGGCTTATCAAACTGATGATGAAAATTTTCCACTAGTTTAATGATTAGTTGCATTTTTGGTTGCGTAACTAGCCCATAGGCTTCAAATTACAGAACTTTACATTGGTAGTAGTTCTAATTGGATTAGAGATGTAAACAAACCTATGACTTAGGGGAAGAGTGACCTTGGTGCTTGGACCATTTAGCTAGAGAAGTGCCATTGAGTTAACAGCGTAAATAACCTAAGATCTTACTTTCCAAGATAGGAATATAATCACACACCACCTCTATATTTTTATTGAACTTATCCTTCAACAATCACATTTGACATTTTTCTTCCCTGTTACAGTTTTAAGTGTTTTTTTTCTTTGTTGTGTGCAGAATTTGGTCACAACCCCTTAATATGAAGATCTTATTCCATCCAGTCCAGTTTGAAATCTTATTTAGTGAAAACTCAAGTTCATTTTTTTATTAGTGTGGAGCTTATATGCTTAGGCGAGAAACAAAATTTGGACAGATTTGCCCTTTACCATCAATATAAAATTTTGGACTACTTGGGTTGTAAATTTCTCACCAATAAATTGCACGGTAGTATCTTTTTAGTGAAAGATACCCTCTTTGAAAGTTTAAGAGATGTGTGTGCTACAAATTCTCTTTTAACGTGGAGGACATTACCCTGACACACACACACACACACACGCACGCACACACACACACACACACACACACACACACACACGCAAGTCAGACAATCCATGTGATAAATGATTTTTGCTGAAGGGAGAGATTTGCTATTCTTTACAATTTCAGCATTCATTATTTCTTCTTTACTTTGACACTCTCATTCACCCCCATCTTTCCAATTTCAACGTGATCACCGGTCCAGACTTTTGGGTTATAAATCGAGACTCAAGTATATATTTCCTGTTCTTGTACAAGCTCGGTAGAGAAAAGCCAGGGCAAGAGATGATATTGAAATCATTTAAGCAAGTATCCCTCATGGATGAAAAACTTTCCATTGCTATGTTAAATTCAAATCATTTTGAAAGTCCAAAAGCTAAGTAGAATTTTCGTATCCTCATATGGGTTTGCATTGTGGCTATAACCTGTTAATTTTTTTTTCCCGAAAGCACCAGCTTTGCCAGCGTCACTTTCGTGGATGGTTGATTATGGCTGTGATGGTGTTAGTTTTAATGGAAATTGTGTAAAAGAATTGTATTTTTCTTCTCTTTCATGGAAGAAGAATGGTACATATTTATAATGTACAAACTCGTTCTCAGCTTGGACACAATTGTTTGAAATCTCACACTGCTAGTCCTTTGGTGACCACCACATCTGCCAGTTGTCGGTTAGTAGACACATAGGGTGTGCAAATCAAGCCACTGTCTAGCTTCTCTTTGATGAAGTGCCGATTTACTTCTATATGCTTTGTTCGATCATGTTGCGCATGATTATGTGCAATGCTGATTGCAGACTTATTATCACAATAAAGTCTCATCGGACCATCCCACGGGATCTTCAAATCTTCTTGTATGATTTTTAACCATAAAAGTTCACAAACTCCTTGACCATTGCTCGAAACTCCATTTCAACACTTGATCTTTTCATTAGACTTTGTTTCTTATTTCTCTCTGTCACTAGGTTCCCACCAAGAAAGGTACAATACCCCGAGGTCGATCTCCTCTCAACCACACAGATCCAACATAATCTCAATCACAGATCCCCAACATAATCTGCATCAGTATAGGCCTCAAGCCCACATTCCTCCAGTATATCACTGGCAGTCCTTCGTGAGTGCGGCACACACCTTTTTGTTTGTTTCGGAGCCGTTTTGGCAGGGCGTACTAAACCCACTATGTACCACACCACCGGGGCTCGCCTGAATGCCGAGTCTTTCTCTGCCGTCAACTCGACGTCGTCGTCACCTGCAAGATAAGGCCAAAAACTTGACTTTACTAAACAAGCGAGAAAAGCCCTTTCTATCTTAAAGCGCGCTATTCGATCTTGAACATAATTCCCTTCCCTGGAATTCCTTGAAGATGCTGTAATACTCGGTTTATAGCTTGTAGATGAACCTCCCTTGGGTTGTGACATTATAGGCTATATCTGGCCTAGTGTGAGAGAGGTAAATGAGTCTGCCTACTAGACGTTGATACATTTCTCTATCTGTTACAACATCCTCCTCATCTGGGCTTGTGATTGGGGTCTATTGGTGTGCTTGCTGGTTTACACGCCAATTTTTCTGTCTCTCTTAGCAGATCTGTGACATACTTCTGTTGAGAGATAAAGATTCCCTTCTTAGAGTGTGCAACTTCAATTCCTAGGAAGTACTCCAATCTCCCTAATTCCTTGATTTCGAATTCTTTGGCCAAGTGTTGCTTCAAAGCCTGTCTCTCCTTTCCATCATTTTCTGTCACGATGATATCGTCAATACATAGAAGAAGTGTTGTGACCCTCCCTGAATTTGACGAATAACGTATGATCTCCTTGGCTTTATCTGTATCTCATATCTGTCATCACCTTAGCAATATTTCCAATACATGCCCTCGGAGACTGTTTAAGTCCATACAAGGCTTTCTTAAGCTTACATACCTGATTAGTAGCTCGGTTACTTCCAAATCGAGGAGGGATTTCCATATAAATCTCTTCTCCAAGGTCTCCATGCAGAAACGCATTTTTGTCATCGAACTGTTGCAAGACTCATTCATAATTAGCTGCCAAAGATAACATAATTCTTACGGTATTCATCTTGGTAGCTGGGGTGCATTTATTTTGATAATCCACACGATATATTTGAATATACCCTCTTGATAATCCACAAAATATATTTGAGTATACCCTTTAGCTACCAACCTCACTTTGTACCTTTCCAGTGATCTATCTGCTCGGTATTTCACGGTATACACCTCCTGCAGGTAAATTCACAATCTCCCATGTTTTGTTCTTTTCTAAGGCCTTTATCTCTACATTTATAGCTTGTTTCCAATTTTCATCATATAAAGCCTCGAATAGTTTGTTAGGAATGGGGATACTGTTTAGGTTTACAAGGAAACTCTTATGAGATGCTGAAATTTTTTCAAATGACACAACATGTGACAGTGGGTACAATGGACGTTTGGTGTACTCTCAGGTTTCCTTCCAAATAGCAATTGGAAGGTCTTGATTTAGGTTGCTACCCAAATGACCTTCAGATTCTGTTTGTACAGAAGAAATAGGAAGTGTTCTCTCATTTCCAGGGTCCAGGTTAGATTCTTGGACTGTTGCAAGTTGAGGAACTGAAGCTTTATCTCTGAGTACACTTTGGCAAACCACCGAGGCGATCGAGATACAGGTTCAATAGGGATAGGCTCAACAGATGACATTGATTCAACAGACTCAACAGAAGACACAGGTTTTGATGATGAAGAAAGATCAATGAGAAAGAAGTCCTTATCTTTCATGACTCGATTCTCCCCCTGAAGATAAGGAGTAGAAAAATAGGATCCCCTTTCATGGAATGTGACATCGACAGAGGTATAAAACCTTTTGGTGGGTGGATGATAGCATTTATATCCCTTTTGAGTTGGAGAATATCCCACAAAAACGCACTTTATTGCTCTTGGATCTAATTTTCCCCTGTTTGGACTATGAACATGGACAAACGACACACACCCAAAGATCTTAGGAATGAGATTGTTGGAAGTACGTAGGTTAGGATAGAATTTAGAAAGCATTTCCAAGGGACTCTTGAAATCCAAGACTCTAGATGGTAACCTGTTTATGAGGTATACTGCTGTTAGAACTGCTTTCCCCTAATAAAACTTAAGCACATTATTTTGAAACAAAAATGCTCGAGTCGTATCAAGGAGATGACCATTTTTTTTCAGCGACTCATTCTGTTGTGGGGTATTTACACATGATGGCTTGTGAATTATTCCTTCCTTTTGAAAGTATGGAGTTAAGACTTGATTGAAATAATCCCTAGCAAATATTGACCTGTACCGTTTGATTTTTACACCAAACTGATTTTGTACCATGGCATGGAAATTAGGGGAACAAGACTCGCATCTGATTTGTTTTTTTGTAGAAAAATCCAAGAGACCCTAGTGCAATCATCAATGAATGATACAAACCATCGTGCACCAAAAATATTAGAATTGTGGAGGGACCCCAAATGTCACTGTGGATTAAAAAGAAAGGGACTGAACTTCTTTTATTGGTTATTGGAAAAGGTACACGTTTATCTTTTGCAAATCCACACACATCATAGTGAAAATTTTCAACGTCTAACCTTTTATAATGAGAATGAAACATACACTTTAGAGTCCTAAATGATGGATGCTAAGTCTACGATGATAAAGCCAGACTTTTTCTTTATTGGATAAACAACTTCTAGATAGAAAAGACAAGGGTGGTTTGCTCGAATCCCGGTCCAATCGTCCTCCTCGAATCCCAGTCCTGCAAAACACAGTAAGTAGGGTGAAAAATGACATGGCAACACAAATCTTGAGTAAGTTTTTGTATGGACACAAAACTAGTGGACAACTTTGGAACATGGAGAACATTTTTTAGCACAAGTGAAGGACTAATTTGGATATCTCCTATTCCTCCTACAGTGGTTAATGAACTATCTGCTGTGGCAATTTTCCTACTGCTTGGGCAAGGTGTATATATGCTAAATTTTTTTGATGAGTGTCATGTGATCGGTAGTTCCCGAGTCCATGACCCAAGAGTTGACAAAGGTTTCATCCGAGACATTTAATCCAATGAAAATAGGAGGCTCACCTGAGTGTGCTAATGAGCAAGTACCTGAGGTTTTTTTATATGTTCTAAGCAACGCTCTCAGCTTTTTTTATTTCATTCCGGTTGAAATCTCCTTGCTCTCGAGGCCTCGTTTCCCCCGATTGCACTGTGGTTGCATATGCCTGCCCATTGTTTCTCTGCTGTCCCCCTTTGTATCCCCACTCTTTGTTGGATGTAGAGGGTTTGTCATGGAGTTTCCAGCACTTTTCCCGAGTGTGTCTTGACATCTTACAGTAGGTGCACCACAAATTGTCTTCTATCATGACTCGGAGCTGTTGACAGATCTACCCTTCCATTCGCAGGATATCTGGTTGTTCTACTCCTGTGTTTGGATTATTGCTACTGCCTGCTACCATAGCCGAGCCTTCTAAGGTTTGGGGTTCAAGCATGACTCCTCTTCTACTTTTCTCTTCTCGGATTATAGAGATGACCTTATACAGAGATAAACTTCCTCCTTACCGAGTATTTGAATTCTAGCTTGATTGAATTCATCATTGAGACCAGCAAGAAAGTCATAGACTTGATCCTTCTCAATGTAGTTCTTCAGTATTACCGCATCATCGGGGCACTTCGTCTTAATACACTGATAATGATCCAGTTCCTGCCACAGATTTTTTAGCATGTTAGCATATTCTGTAACTGTTTTGCTTCCTTGCTTTACTGCACCAATTTTAACTTTGATCTCGTACACTTGGGCTACATCTTTAGCCTTTGAATATGTTCGTTAGACAACCTCCCAAATATCCTTTGCAGTGGTATGTGGATGCGGGGATAAAAAATGGGGGTGCCTTTAGCTTGACGTATTTTGGTTTGCTTACAACCGTTTCAATTTGATCTCTACTTAAATTTGGTCCAAACTGTCTCGCTTCAAATTGAAAATTTCAACCTTCTTTTTATTAAAAATAGCGAAGTAATAAGAACGGTGAAATATTATTGTCTGACAAATCATTAGATATTGTTGTTATACACTTTTTTTCCAGGTATGTTATATTATGTTTATACTTCTCTTATTCTGGATACTTGACAATTTCTAAGTGATTTCAATTCTTATTCTGGATACTTAAAAATTTCTAAGTGATTTCAATTCTGGATACTTACAAAATTTAATAACTTTAGTGTTTACTAAAATGTTTTTTTTTATCGTGTATCGAATTTAAGTTTCTTTCTTCCTTTTTTGTATTTGTATGTGGCTTTTAGCCATAGTTACGGGTTCTGAATGAAATTTAGAAAGAGTTTAATGAAAATGGTGTTTAGGAAGATATAGGGTCTATGATCCGCTTCCTCCACAATGGGCCAGCAGAGAGTCTTATGGAGTTCATACTACTACAATATAAACTACAATTAATATTTTGATTATATCAAACTGCATTACATATAGTTCTCTTCTCAAATATACTTCTGAACCAGACCTCTGCATCTTCTTTTCTGTTGCATTTTTTTTAATAAGTTTTTCTTATAAATATTACTGGTTGCTTTCTTTTAGTATGGTGGTTAAAGGAGTTGTTTGTAAGAAAAATGTGGCTCATCGGCGGATGACTTCGAGAAAAGAGAAACCTCGTTTTTTGATTCTCGGGGGGGCTCTAGAGTACCAGCGGGTTTCCAACCACTTGTCAAGTTTTGACACACTGTTGCAACAGGTTTACAAAATCCCCTCATTTATTTATTTTATAATATACTCCCTCCTTCGCAAATTAATAGTCTCAATTTAAGAACGACATTATTAAGGATACACTCAATCAATAGCCAAGATCAAGACCGATTCATTAATACGCCCAAAAAAGGAAAGTGGACTCTTAGAGTGCATTTGTTTTTATCTGAATCTGAAGCTTAAAATCATCTCTGAAAGGACTTATTTTAATTTTATATCTTTGACAAATAAACCCTATTTGGCACCTTTAATTTGGGACGTCCTAAACGGAAAGTAGGGCTATTAATTTGGGGTGGAGTGAGTATATATTTAGTTGTTCTATGGATCTTACTATATTCTAATGACTTTCACATCATTATGTAGGAAATGGATCATCTAAAAATGGCTGTTGCAAAGATAAATTCACACAATCCTGATATCCTTTTGGTTGAGAAAGCAGTTTCACGGTATGCACAAGAGTACCTTCTTGCGAAAGACATATCACTTGTTCTCAATATTAAGAGGCCGCTTTTGGAGCGTATAGCCCGCTGCACGGGTGGTCAGATAATTCCGTCAATTGATCATCTCTCTTCGCAGAGGTTGGGATACTGTGATATGTTCCATGTAGAGAGGTTCCTGGAAGAGCATGGCACTGCCGGGCAGGGTGGGAAAAAGTTGGTGAAGACATTGATGTATTTTGAAGGGTGTCCAAAGCCATTGGGTTGCACTGTAAGTGTTCAACTATCAATGATAAAGAAAAAAAATATTTTTCTTACTTACGCAGGAGCCTTGTACACTGGGTACGACCTTACGATCCTCTGTGAAATTAGGGAGGATAGAAGATCAATTGAGTTGTTTTTTTGCTTACTTAACTTGAAAAAGGTTTTATATTTATCTATGCTGGCTAAAAAAGTTTGGATAACGGATTGGATGGAAACTTAACAAATTGGGAGTGTCTTGCGAATATTAAGGGAAGTATTGCAAAAATGGTTATAAAAGTGGGAGTAAACTCAAAATTCCTCCTCGTGCGAGGGGTATCTGAAACTATTGCATTATCAACGGTGTATATATATGCAAAATTACACAGCTTTAAGGGTAATAGTTCCTTCAAAATCTTTGTTTTTGCCATGATTGTTGACTAGAAGGCCATCTGTGGAGGACCCACGAATTGGTTGTTCTTGTTTTAAGTCGTTATTATGACATTATACCATTTTCTAAATTTTTTTTATTGCATATAAGTTGATCTGTTTGACATCCAACACTGACTTCAAATTTCTTTCTTATTTTTGTTTTCTTCAGATATTACTCAGAGGTGCCAACGGAGATGAGTTGAAGAAAGTTAAGCATGTGGTTCAATATGGAGTTTTTGCAGCTTATCACTTGGCTTTAGAGACGTCTTTTCTTGCGGATGAAGGAGCCTCTTTACCAGAACTTCCGTTGAATGCACCAATAACTGTTGCACTTCCAGATAAACCATTAACTATCGACAGGTCCATCTCAACTATATCTGGTTTCTCTTTACCCATGCCCAAATTCTTTGGTGAACCACAACGGTCCTACAGTGTCCCCATTCCAGAACTTGTCTCTACGATTTCCAATGTTCCAAGCGTTCAAAATTCAAAGCCCTCTCTGAATTTTACTAACTCTGCTGATTCTCTCTCCTCCATTGTTGCCTCCGGGAATGGAGTTTTAGAATCTCCTAGAGACCCTCCATCTGTTTATTCATCTACCTATAAAAATGTAGTCGGCCTGACTGATAATGGTCTCGACATCACGGGGAATTGTCTTGGGGCTAATGGGTTTGGGCCCCAAAATGATTGTGGTGCAATGATTGAAAACCAAAGCAGTTTAGATCCATCATCTGTGCAAGTTCCTTCAAAGGAAGAGTTTCCTCCGTCGCCTTCCGACCATCAGAGCATTTTGGTTTCGTTATCGTCCCGGTGCGTGTGGAAGGGGACTGTGTGTGAAAGGTCCCATCTCTTCCGGATCAAATACTATGGCAACTTTGATAAACCGTTGGGACGTTTTCTACGAGATCATTTGTTTGATCAGGTAATCTCTCTCTCTCTCTCTCTCTCTCTCTCTCGTATAGGCTTGTCAACGAATCAAATTAAGATTGGACTATGCTCAATTTTAGAAAATTGTTGTATTGAATCGAAGTCGGATCATCAAATCTCCAATCCATATCTGAACCCATTAGGATTCGGATCGGATATTGTCCGACTCTTATTAAAAAGTATGAAATATATAATATTTATTCATAATTGTAATACTAGTTGTGATATTAACACAAATATATTTACTATTATTATAAAGATTAGATATCTAATATTTCTTTATTAGTGTAACAATTGTGAGATAGCTATATAAAAGGTTAAATTAAAAGTATTGAATATTTAGTGTCAAATATTCTATTTTTGTAATATATTAAACAGGGTCAGATTTTGAGCTGATCGGATTATTTTAAATCTATATCCTATTCATTTACTAATCGTATAAACAGATAGTTGGAATATCAGATTACTAAATGTCAATCCATATCCGAATAAATGGCTCGAATGCAGACTAAAATCCGATCTATTGACAGACTTACTTGTGTGTGTGTGTGTGCATGACATGAATGTGCACTTGTTTCTCTTACTGGAAGTGTACGTTGGAATTGAGGAAGCTTTACTTGTTTGTCAGGGTTATAGATGTCGTTCATGTGAGATGCCGTCAGAAGCACACGTTCATTGTTATACTCATCGACAAGGAACCCTCACCATTTCCGTGAAGAAGTTGCCCGAATTTCTATTACCAGGTGAAAGGGAAGGAAAGATTTGGATGTGGCACAGGTGCCTGAGGTGTCCACGTACCAATGGTTTTCCTCCTGCAACTCGAAGAATAGTGATGTCCGATGCTGCTTGGGGTTTGTCGTTTGGGAAGTTTTTGGAACTCAGTTTCTCAAATCATGCAGCTGCTAGCAGGGTTGCAAGTTGTGGCCATTCTCTACATAGAGACTGTCTTCGTTTTTACGGGTATCCTCTCTCTTGTCCCTCTTATCATCCATATACGTGCTTGACTTAATTTTAGTTGTGTATCAAAGAGATTGATATATGACCTAGATTATATTTTTGGGTTTGAGTTGTTAAAACAATTTTTGTACCTGCTATTCATTGTTGGGGACTATTAAGCACCGACACTCTCTAGGAGATCACGTCCTTATCCAACTATTGGAACAATGCTAATTTTTTTCCTTTTAGTAATATATAGAAAAATATAAATAATACTTTACATGTTCCCAACGTGTCCGGGCCTTTTTCTAAAATAAATCGTGTCGGGTCGTGTGTCATGTGTACGTGTCATTGCTAGCTTATCATCCATATATGGACTTCAATTTCAAATGACTTTTCGAGCATAGAGATTGATTATGACATAAGTGATCTTTTCAGTTGTCCTTATAAAATGTTTCTTATTGTCTGTTATTCATTTTTATTGTCTCTATGATGCATCTCTCTCTCTCTCTCTCTCTCTCTCTCTCCAAGTTCTTACTCACCATATGTTTGCAGATTTGGAAATATGGTTGCTTGCTTTCGGTATGCATCAATTGATGTTCACTCGGTGTACCTTCCACCCCACAAACTTGATTTTAACTACGAAAATCAGGAGTGGATACGAAGGGAGCTGCATGAGGTGCAATGATAACTATTTTGAATTGAAAGGCATCAGTTAAATCCTCATCGAGTATATATATAACCTCATTGTAAACATTGGGCAGGTGATTGGTCGGGAGGAGCTTTTATTTTCTGAAGTACACAATGCTCTATGTTCACTCAATATCAGCATGAAGTTACCCGAATCAAGACGCCAAATAGTAGATTTAGAGGAAATGCTTCAGAATGAGAAGATAGAATTCGAGGTGAGTTCTTTGGATTTATATGATTTATATGAGGTGAGTGCTTTGAAATAGAAACGCCAGATACTAGTACGAGCAAATAACCATGCACCTTTAGTTTATGTACCTTTTCATGCTGATGTCTGTGTAAATATGATTGGTAGGTAGTTTAGCTCAGCCCAACAAGACTTAAACTGGTGTGAGGCTGGTAAAATAGACTCAATTTCTTTGTTCTGCTCTTTGTAAATCACATTGTAGTGTCCAAAAAGTTTTTAACTGGTGTGAGGCTGGTATTATAGACTCATCTTCTTTGTTTTGCTCCTTATAAACCATATTGTAGTGTCCCAAGAATTTTTTTTATCAAGATTTCAAAATTAAGCATTTATTTATTAAATTGGTGACACATCACAGAATAAGTGCCTGATATTTGAGAGTATCGGCATCCGAGACGTATTTAATACAGATACATCTCGCCATGGATTCTTTGTAGAATGGGATAATGAAATTTCGCAAGGCATTGGATTTTGTTTTTGTTGATAAGTTTAGAACCCGTGTACCATCTTTTTTGTTTAAATGTAGAACCTTCTCGTCCGTACTTCATAGAATGGGATCATGCAATATCAGAAGACATTGTATTTTCTTTTTCTTAACAAATTTAGAACCCACATTTTCAACAAGACATTAATATACCATTTTTGTGTTAGAATGTAGACCCTTTCAGAATGTGGGCTCTGGCGCATTTCTTGACCAATTTTGAAAATGCATTCAACATGTGGGGTTTGATGTATTTCTTGATATCGTTGCAGGAATCTCTCCAAAAAATTGTGAACAAGGAGGTGAAAAAAGGCCAGCCTCACATTGATATTCTCGAGATTAATTGGCTGCGAAGACAGTTACTATTCCAGTCTTATATGTGGGACCACCGCCTGATTTATGTGGCGAGTTCAGATAGCAACAGCATTCAGGGTGAACATATGGAGAAACCTCTCTCTACTAATGAGAAGCTCATTGATATCAATATTCCTGTTCATCGAGGCAAAGGTTCAAACAATTTTGACTCTCTCCTTGCGGACACAAAACTCGATGAACACCAGAACCCAGGAGGAGACTATGGTGTTGAAACGGGTTTAGATTTAAATCCAAACAAGGATGACCAGGCTAAATTTTGTGTTGGTACAAACAGTTGTGATGGGTTTCATCATTCGGAACCCAATGCAATTGTTCATAGAACCCTCTCTGATGGGCAGTTCCCTATCGGCCAAACAGATTCTTTAACCACTATGTTGGGCTTGGAAGATCGCGAGGAGGACCAAAGTGGGCCCAATGTATCTTGTTTACCTCCTGTTCATCGGGTCCTCTCGGATGGGCAGTTTCCTATTATCGAAAGTTTGTCCGATACTCTTGATGCAGCGTGGACAGGTGAAAATAACCCCGGAAATGCGTTTTCAGTTGCGGCAGATTCTTCAACCACCGCCTCAGTGGCTGAAACGTTTGATTTAGAAGATCGTGGGGAAGACCCATGTGGACCCAAGGTACCTGTTTTATCCTCCAAAGGTTCTGATAATATGGAGGATTCTATGGGCTGGTTGGGAATACCCTTCATAAATTTTTATCGCTCGTTGAACAAAAACTTTTTAGGTAGCGGTCATAAACTTGACTCGTTTAGCGAGTATAATCCCATCTACATCTCGTCATTTCGAGAAGCGGAACTCAAAGGAGGGGCACGGTTGCTTCTCCCCGTGGGTGTTAACGACACGGTTGTCCCGATTTATGATGATGAGCCCACGAGTATTATATCGTACACGCTTCTTTCACCAGATTATCTTGCCCAAGTGTCTGACGAGCTTGACAGACGAAAAGACAGCGGGGAATTTACTTTTCCTCTGATGTCCTTTGATTCGGGGAATTTCCAGTCCTTTAGTTCTACCGATGAAATGACATTGGAGTCCTTCAAAAGTCTTGGATCTACAGATGACAGCATTTTATCCATGTATAGTTCCCGTAGCTCCCTCGTTTTGGATCCGTGGTCATACACAAAGGCGCTGCATGCCAGGGTTACTTTTGGGGATGATGGACCCCATGGTAAAGTAAAATATACAGTGACTTGTTATTACGCAAAACGTTTTGAGGCCTTGAGGAGGATATGTTGCCCTTCTGAAATGGATTATGTGAGGTCTCTTAGTCGTTGTAAGAAGTGGGGTGCCCAAGGTGGGAAGAGCAATGTCTTCTTTGCGAAAACGTTGGATGATCGGTTTATAATCAAACAGGTTACAAAGACAGAGCTGGAGTCGTTTATAAAGTTTGCTCCCGGATATTTCAAGTATCTATCTGAATCAATTGGCACTGGAAGCCCAACTTGCCTCGCAAAGATCCTGGGAATATATCAGGTATTTTTCTAAGTATTAAATACCTTCATTATTTGGGCTTTCAGACTTGTACCTTCCATCAGATGATATTGATTTCGTTAGTGACCAAGTAGATTTACGTTCATGTGCCTTGCAGTGTAAATCTAATTGGCCAACCAAAGTCAATATCAATTAGTGAAATGTATTGAAGTCTGAAAGGTTCAATTATGGTGGTTTTTAAGTTAAAAAACCCAATTTTTTGCGAGTGGAATGTTAATTTGGTTAGATTAACCGAGTGCCTAAGATTTTACTCGCCAGTGGATCGTGTTTCCAATAGAAGGCATAATAAGAAAATTGGTTATTTTTACATGCGTACTCATGTAGATATATTTTCCACATTTACCAAGAAGCAAGTATAGTTTTGATTTTTGTATAATTACTTCCATCACATAACATTCCCATGCTTATCATAAGTTCATTTTTTCATGTTTTGGAAAATAAAAAGTTCCTTATAGTTAAAATTTTAAAAACTACCTTGTAAAAGAAAAATGTTTCATACTAACATGGCCCGAGTTGGTTTTGTTTTTCTTCATTTTCAGCCTTAAGTTTCCAACACGTTACAGTGTTGTGAGAACTAATTATAGGCAATAGTTGTATAGGTAGCAAATTATACGCACCATAGCTTGGGCCACATTTGTGGTGGTTTATGATAAATCTCGTCTTGTAATCTGTTTTTAAAAATCAAATTTTTGTTTCCATCTTAGTTTATATATTTCCCGGAACCTCATATCTTTATTGGCTTTCTATCTGAAGGTTACATCAAAGCACCTCAAAGGAGGGAAGGAATCAAAGATGGATGTGCTGGTTATGGAGAATCTTTTGTTTGGGAGAAACGTGACGCGACTCTATGATCTCAAAGGATCTTCCAGGTCGCGTTATAATCCAGATTGTAGTGGAAGTAATAAGGTTTTGCTAGATCAGAATTTGATTGAAGCAATGCCCACTTCTCCCATATTTGTTGGAAACAAGGCGAAGCGATTGTTGGAAAGAGCTGTCTGGAACGATACCGCTTTTCTTGCTGTAAGTTTTGCAACTTTCTGTAGTATAAACTTTGCAGTTCACCCCCCCCCCCCCCCCCCCCCCACCCACACCCCCACGCACACAAACGAACAAACAAACAAACAAACAAAAAAATATCGCACGCCCTCTCCCCAATAACTATTTTAGTGCAAAGAAATCCCTGCAGTATGCACTTTGTTGCATAAATCTCTTTTGGGGTATTTTTAGCGCCACTTGTAGCATAGTTCAGAGGGTTTTTGCACGAAACCCGCATAAACTAATTTAATGCAAAAGCACGGGTGCTTTTAGCGACGTTTTTAGCAGAGGTCAGAGGGGTTTCTTTCGAAAGTTGAATAATTCAGTCTCTTTTTTTCACTATCTTCGTTTTCTTGAATTAGTCACTGCAACTTTCTCTAGTATTTTTCCACGAAGGGGATAGTGCAGGAAAATTCCCTGAACTTTACAGTTTTTGCATGAAACCCACCTGAACTATAATGAATGCAAGAACATCCCTGAACTATGCATTTTGTTGCTCTGTTTGGGTACTCTAGCAACGTTTATAGCATAGTTCAGAGAACTTTCTTGCCAAAAATTGCATAGTTTTCTTACTTTCTCTAGTATTTTTCAAGAAGGGGATAGTGCAAAAAAATTGGGAGATTGACAAAGAAGTCTTGTTGTAAAATAAAAATAAATTGTAGGATCAATTTGACTACACTTGGTAAATGGGACTAATTGGTAAAAATCCCAAAAGAAAAAGATCTGAACTTCGCACTTTTTGCATGAAACCATCATAAAGTATTTTAATGCATCAACACCCCTTTTGGGGTACTTTTAGCTACGTTTTTAGCTACGTTTGTGAAAGTTAGATAGTTTAGTCCCTTACGACCTCTGCTTCGTTCACTTTATCCTTTTCTTGAATTTAGTCACTGTAACTTAATAGTGCAAGAAACTTCATTTAACTTTACAGTTATTGCATGATACCCGCTCTAATTAATGCAAAAACACTGCTGAACTATGCATTTTGTTGCATACACCTCTTTTGGGGTACTCGAACCGGCGATCTCTGGATTTTGCTCCCAATTTAATACATTGTTGTCACAGTCGATTGATGTAATGGATTACTCATTGCTGGTTGGAGTGGATGAAGAGAAAAACGAACTCGTTCTCGGGATTATCGACTTCATGAGACAATACACATGGGACAAGCACCTCGAAACATGGGTGAAGACTTCGGGCATCCTCGGTGGGCCCAAAAACGCGTCTCCGACAGTTATCTCTCCCAAACAATACAAAAAGAGGTTCAGGAAAGCCATGACAACCTATTTTCTCATGGTCCCGGATCAATGGTCACCTCCTACTGTCATACCAAGCAAGTCTCAAACAGATTTATGCGATGAGAACACTCAGGGTGGGACCCCGGTTGAGTGATGCAGTAAAACTCAGCATTTTCTTGTATAGTTGAACATATATATGAACTCTGCATCAGTTTTCCTTCTTTATAGATGCCTTTTTTTATTTTTTATTTTTAACTTTATTCCCCAAAATAATTCAGTGTTTAGAGATAGCCCCTACATGTTCATTAATTAGAGTTACCCCCCTCATGATCGTCAACCCACTTGTATTTTGGGGTGGGGATAATTCTTGAGAGAGACCCCCACGAGGGGGTAACTCCAATTAATGAACATGTAGGGGGCATCTCTAAATATTTAAATATCTCAGGGGGTAGAGTAAAATAAACCTTATTTTTTTATATATAAGTTTTGTTCTCCTTTCGATTTTTGGATTCTTTTGGACAGCATCTCTCCGTTGGAATTATTCTCAGTAATTGAGAATTTTTTTCTTATATATTGGAAGATGCAGAAGAAGGCTGGTATTTCTTAAAGCCATGAAAAATTCTCTGGGGGTATAAATATTAGATGACATCCTCGGGACGATTTTGTACATTTATCTTTTTTTCCCTTTTATTATAGCAATTCAAATTGTATATGGATTACAACGATACAATAGAAATTTTGGCTTTTTATTATATCTAGCATTTTGAAGCTTGTCTTTCCATTTTGAATAAATGCATTTTATTTTGCTAGCATTGGGATTGTGACGAATAAATGATCGGTTAGACCATCCCAAAATGGTAACCAAAATGATAAAAAATAACTGTGTTTTACTAGTGGCGCATCACTTCAAATTATAAGTCCCATTTTTCTTTTGAGGCAGCCCTGAATTAACGGTGTGTTTGATTGGAGTGTAATGCACACGACCAATATTTTATCCAAAAAGTTAACAGTTAGGGGTGACAATTCGTGCGTTTGGGTTGGGTCATGGGCCGACACAGTGGGCATGAACATGACATGACACAATTTTTAATTATCTAATACGAACACAACCTGAGTAGGCAGAGCACACGACAAACACAATTTCACAAATTTTACACCAAATTAAACATAAATAGACATTGAAAATTCGGAAAAAATATGATTAACACGACAAGACACGATAACACGACTCATAATATTGACACGAACACGACACGGCACTTCGTGTCAAAAAAATTCGACACGAACAGGAAATATCATGTCAATTTTCTGTCGTTTTGTTTCGTGTCATTTCTAAAATTGTTACTCTTAGTAACAGTGTTAACAATAGGGGGTAAATTGAAGCCGTTTCAAAAGTTAAGAGGGTTGAGTTCAGAAAATAATAATTCGGGTGATAAAAATGAAAAATGGGTAAAGTTCAAGGTTGGGTGTGGTGGGGGGGAGTATAGTTAACCCTTGATAATTAGGTTCATTAATTCATTATATCTGAAAAGCGTAGAAAAATGGGGTAGCAAAGCATAACTAAAAATGTGGATCTAGATGAGCAAGTGGGCTTTAAAAGTCAAATTGTTGTGCTCTATTTCTCATTATTTACATTAGAACATCAAAAGCAAGTAACCATGGAAGCATGTGCATGTTGTGTGTGTATACCCACATACACAAGTATAACTGACTAAAGGATTAATACAATGTGTTAAATCCATTGGAGTAGAAATCTTTTGCCACAGTGATATCTTTGTCAGCTTGGTTAAATTCACCACCATCAACAATTTGAAACCAACTTTCAAGAAGATCAATTATCTCAGCATCTCTGTACATATCATAGGAAAAATAAAATCAATCCACTTAGAAATTGTTACTTGTAACTACAACATGGAATTGATATGTGAAATTTATGAGGCATTTTGACTTTGCAACCTATGTTATTGTGACACTTTTGAGTTTGTACCCTATATTAAAAAAAAAAAAAAAATCTGGACTCTGCAGTCTAACACTACATCTAAAAAAGTATCACCAAAGCAAAATAAACGTGTCACAAGCGGAAGACAATTGCATAATTAGACTTTGACCCTTCTAGAAGTTACCCCCTACAATAGATAACGCCCAAGTTACAAGTGGATTGATGCACGTGCAATTTAGAACTTCTCGGGGGTAAGTTTAATTACGCAATTATCTCAAGGGTCCAAGTAAAAGAAACCTTTAAAATATCGCGTAAACTCAAAATGTCATTACGATATGGGTCATTTTGACCGTAACCACCATTTAGTTATCGTTATTTAACTTTAGCCAAAAAATTGTTTTCTTTTGAACTTTAGTCATCGTATTGATATTGACTTTTAGTGACTCTTTTTTCTCACTTTCTGGGACTCTTTGGATCGTTAAAAGTCTAATTGGCGGTTGAAGTTTGAAATGAACCAAATGGTGGTTAAAGTCAAATAATGACAACTTAAATAGTGAGTTTAGTCAGAATTTTTGTTAAAAAAATATAAGCGCGAATTCAGAATATCTGTAAATTTATTTACCTTGGATCAATACAAGTAAATCTTGTAAACTCTTGGTCAATGCGAGGCCCCTCATCATATCCCTCACATGTTATCTCCCCATCATCATCTCTGTAACAAACAATACCCTTTGACTGATCTTCAAAAACCTATTAAGAAATAACTATGGGCATTAAAATAATATACTCATTGATGTACTTGGTTGACATAGTTGGATTGTCTTTTGTTTATTAAGTGTAGATCATAGATATGATATTTGACTATTAAATTATACAATGTGTGACAACATGCATATTAGATGTAACAAGACACGATTTAAAGCTCGCAGTGAGAAAATTTGCGACGGCAAGTGCTCTTGTTCAAGCTTCGGTTGGTCTCGGATTCGAAATATAAGAGCAGTTTTTCCACATGTATATATGGGGGTAAGGCGAGCCGACATCTGCCTCTCTCAGACATTGCAGTTAAGCGACAACCTTGTGCATTGGGTATGACCTTTTCTAGTGGAAAAATTTGCAATTATTGAAGACATTTTCTATTATAAATTTGCATTAGGGCCCTTGTAATTTTTTGACACTTTCTTTATTTCTCTTTATAGATGATTAAAATTTTAAATCTCTTTATCTACTTTATATTCATAGTTATTCACATATAAGCTCTTCATATAATTGTCCAATGTACTTTCTTGAAACATGCACTTAGTGTCTAAAATTTTCTCTCAAATATTTAAAAAATGATAAATATCTGTTGTGGAATTTGCTTATTTATCCTCGTTCTCAAGTTTCAACCCCGACTTCGCCACTGCATGCTTGTATGTTGTTTGTCTAAATTTTTACTCTAAATTTCACATAAGAAACTTAAAAAGGGACCCTTAGAGCAATAATATCAATTGTACATAACATCTATCTATCTACATAATATATATATATATATATATATATATATATATATATATAGTTAGGCTCTCCAACATACCTCATTAAACATATCTATGAACATACCTATTTTTTTAAAATAGTAAAAAAAAAATAATTTTGAGTTAATATTTTTTATATGGGTTCATGCTATTTCAATGTACCCCCGTATTTTCTTTTGTAAAACTCACGTTACACATAATTTACACAATCATTGGCGATGGAATACTAGGAAAAAAGTACAGAAAAGCGTAAGTGAAACAAAAGTAATACAATAAACTTCATATATCCCTCTAAGATCCAAATACAAATTAAAATAAAAGAATAAAGATTATTGAAAAAATATGAGAAAAGATAAAAACAAACCAACCTTGTTCTTGCAAGATGATCTGATCTGAAGTTGAGGTGCACTCTTAATTGAAATATAACTCTTTGCAACCATCCACACTGTATTAACAGGTCTCTTGGTCACAGTTTTTTGAAGTATGATAATAGGTGAATGGGAGAATATTACAGCCATTGATTTGATATTACAA
This sequence comes from Sambucus nigra, assembly GCA_949130495.1. Lineage (NCBI taxonomy): Eukaryota > Viridiplantae > Streptophyta > Magnoliopsida > Dipsacales > Adoxaceae > Sambucus > Sambucus nigra. Next base: position 42,605,408 of record OX422210.1, on the reverse strand, counting down.
GTTAGAAGAAGAAGAAGAGTGATTGGAATTATAAGGAGTATAATATATGGTTGTAAATTTATCTTTTGAGTTAACATGCTTTGTTTTTAAAGGTACAAATGATAGGTGATGCCTTGTCATGGTTCATTTAATAATTACAACGTATTTGATAGGTGGAGTCTATTTTAGCTTATCTTATAACTGTAGATGCTGCATGATGGCCTAATTTACCATTAGATTTAATTTTTGGTGGGCCTCATGTATGTAATGTAAATTGACAACTAAAAATAAAAAGTAACTTTGTGATGTTGATGCATTGGAAATTTACAAGTTGGATTCACCCAGGTTAAAATAATAGAGGAAAAGAAGACCAAGAAAAGCAGTTTGGTAAACTGTTTCTTTATTATTCTATTTATGGTATGGAGTATCCAAAAATTATATAATCTTCTAAATCACAAAAAAAAATATAAGTAACTGTGTCACAATTACGTAATGTAATATTTTTTCAAAGTCAACAAAAATTATTCATTCTTGGACATTATTTGATATTCATAATAAGTAGTGTTTGATAATTTACGAAGAAGATCGACAAAAATACTGAATTTATAAAAAAAATATTTATAGAGAATGATTTGTGATATTCTAAAATTTTAATAAACTAAAAGTTGAAATTTAATGCAAGTGAAAGGATCGAGATACAGTGAAAATGCCATTTTGAGTATATTCAATTTTTATATCGTCAACTTATGCACAACTGCTAGGGTTCAATCGTGGATTAATTAAACTCTGAAAATTTGTCTACCAAGTTAGGTTATTAAGCTAGTTGCTCTCATTACATGGGATCCCTACATTATCATAGTAGGATTTATGGGATCTTAATCTTATATCTTTTCTTTCATTGAGAATATGCATGTCCTCAATATAATCACTAAACATAAAATTTAAAGTGATACAATTGATCGACATAATTTCCCAAGCTAGTTAATGCCTTATACCACCTCCAAATGTAGCTCTACACTTACTGTAATATGGCTACAACATATTTTCATACTTATAATATGATATAATTCGGAATTCTTTTTACAAACCCAACTTTTGGATAACACGCCCTCGCCGTTGGCGAGTGACGGAGACTTGTTTTCCAGTAATTGTTGTACCATGAATATGGTGTGACCCAGAAGCTAATCATAAGGCAATAGATGGACCCATTCATCCCTTAAAAGGAGGTCGGCTCAGCTACCCATATGACCGACCAGTGTAATTGTGGTCGTCCCCGGTGTCACAGGCTTTTGACTTAACTCCGCTACCTCACAGCAAGAACGAGCATGTACCATGTGATAGAATGACATCAACATAAGTCACATAACGCATGCATGAGGGATATATGCAAATATTCCTCCTACAGGTGCGCGTTCTTTAACTCATGATTACCCTCCTTACATACACGTAGAAGGTGTAGCTGCCTAACCTATAAATGTCAAGTGGAGAGAAAGGTTAGGTGAATTAACTATTGCTAAATGGGTGATGTGATTAATCTAATTATTCAAAAAATAATTTGTTGAGAAATGTTTGTTAAATTTTAAAAATATATACTGTGCATGCCATCATATAATTATGTTGTGAAGCCCTTATATAATCATTTCACACGTAAAAAATATATTCTTAACACATTAATGCTACCTATATATACTATATCAATAAAAAGTATCACCCAAATAAAAATCAATATCTATAATGTCACGCTATAAAGGCCAAGATGATCATCTATGTCTCCACAATGCTGATTCTTCGATCAACCCATAAGACAAAATAACCACAGCATATGCTTCAATCGAATGTCTCTTTTTATAAATATATTCATATTCTTGAGCTATTACAGATATATAATAACACCAACCCCTTATTGTATATTTTTAATAATTCTATCACTAGTCAAATGTTTCATGCAATAATAAAATGTAATACAAATAAAAACTATTGATTTGTGGCTGAAGAGTGCTTCATTGGTATGATAAAAAGTATTGATTTGTGGCTGAGGAGTGTTTCATTGGCATCATGAACAACGACGTGGCCACGTATGAAAAGAGCAACTTCTATGAATTAGATAGGTTATCCATCTTGTACGCTTGTCAACCTCTATATTCCTACTTTTTTTAATTTATTGTTGTTAATTTTATCACCACGTTCACAATACTTATATAAGTAAATTTAGGTTTAACAAATTTTGATGAGATAAGTACGGTTTTTTGGATTTTGATATGCTTATAATTTTCTTATTTAGACTTTATTATAGTATTTAAATTTAAAGATTCTTTCTGATTTAATTCTTGATCAATAATTTTTTTTTCTGTAATCAGCTATCATATTTTTAAGTAGGGGCTTTGTAAATTTAGGACTTAATATAATATGTCTTTTGAAAATAGGACAAAAAACATTTTATTTATAGTTTTAGTTCCTATTTTTGAATAAAGCCACTGGCGTGGATCAATATTCATAAAACGTCAAGTATTCACAGCATGCCACGTGTCCCTTTAATTTGAAAATAGGAACTAAAAATGAAAACGAAATATTTTTTTATCTTATATCCATAATCAATATTATTTTAAGTCCTAAAAGTACAAAATCTATTTTAAGTACTAATTTTTCTTACCCTTAATGTATATCTTATATAATAAGGCACAAACATAACACATGTACAAGAAAAATTCACATATACCATATAAAATTTCATCAATACATATACATTACAAAATTTCCTGTACATATTCCTTTTGTCCTAAAACCCAAAAAACTTATCTATGCGGGAGTAAAGCAAAAAAATTAAAAAAAAATGTTACTATTAATTAGATTTTGTTCAGTTAGGTGGGCAAAACATATAATAATAATAATATATTTTTCTCATTAATAGCGATAAACTTTCAACATTAAATAATAGATATGATATTAGATGGTAAAAAAGTTTTGAATTTCATTAAATAATACCACATGAGGGAATGCACTATTTTACATATGAAGTATAGGCAAAAAAAACAAGATACTCACACTATATTCTCAAACTTTAAATAAGTCTCATTAATCACTCTCTCGATTTACAAAAACATCTACAATTTCCCTCGACGACTCTTCATAGTTTGATAGCACATAATAACATCATTTTTAATGTTACTAAATATTTTTTTCTAAATGTATGTGTCCAATGAATCGGTCATCCATTGATTGATTGCATAATTGAGTCTTCATAATTTTAAAAGCGAAAGATCTTCTCTCGATGCTAGGGATCGCAACGCGAAGTATTAGTGATGTAGTCAATAGCTTATAAGCTAATGGATACAATATATCTTCTCTAATTAACCATTTGCTTTGCTAAATTGCCAATTCTTTTCTCCTCCACTCTCCTCCCGTCTGTCGTATTATTTTTTTTTCAGTTTTGTTACTTTCATTCTTTTGATATCTTGGCATGTGTAAAGCTAAAAGTTTAATTATATTTACATTATTTTACCCTAAAAACATTATATATATATATATATATATAAAGCGGGCCTTAAGAAAAGGATACAAAAATAGATCCATTATTTAAAATACTAAAGAAATGAGTTGGATTAGATCCAAACTTGGTGGAGATGATATTCACAATAACGAGATCATCTGCAAATTATTTCATAAAAAAAATCATCCGGAAAGTGGGTGAAATAAAAAATTAATAAATATGAGCATTTTGAGCCATTGAAACTTTTACGAGGTTACACATGGCATGAGGTAGCAACAATTTATTCGAATTGTAAAATCCAAATGCATTGGTAATGACACAACACTTCATACGACACAATTTTTGTAGTTGATGAGACAACATGCATGCATGAACACGTACCAAGGAGGTTTTGAGTTGGTTTAATTTCAAATTAGCAGGTGGCGGTTTCAAAATATTTTTAATGGACATTTATAAATTGAAGACGGAGCATCCATTTGTAGAGGCGGATAAGTCATGCTAGAACTGACATTATAAAATCATCTTTTATCTTGCATTTTACTTCACTTGTATATGTGTACTTAATTTTTGCACTTCAATTGAGTAGTTTAAGTTTAATTTCTAATTTTCATTTATTTTATTCATTTTTTAGTTTATGTTTACTTTACTCTCTTTATTTACTTTAATCTTCACTTTAGATTTAATTTACTCGCATTGTTTTACTCTGCATTAGTCTTAGTTAATTTTACCTGTTTTACTTGCAATTTCTTTACTATTCTGCAAATTTACGTTTGAAGTCTTTTAAAATTTTTAGTTAGTTTCAATAGTCTAACTTATTAATCTACCATTCTTCTCCTTTGGGAGTCGAATTCTTGATTTTAATTGGCATTTTACCTTTAAAAATCCTCTTAATTGAGGCATTGATTGTTACAGAATCGCCTGATTAATTTTTTTAAAAAACATATCCTAGAGAAGTTTGGATTCCTTATCTGGCACTCTCTCACTTAAGACTATACATGCTTTAGGCAGTGCCGAAAGCAAAATAAGGCAAATATATTTTTGGCACGCTCGTTGGGATTTTTTTACGACACGAGTTCAAAGTAATGGAAAAAAGAAAGAGGATGATTCCTGAGAGGAAAAAGAAACCCATAATGTTTTAGCAAAAGAAGTTATCTCACAACGAGAAGGATTTAGACCAAGTGGTACCTAAGAAAAATTGTTTTTAGATTGAAAACCACTCTATGGGTGTAAATATACCAGTTATACCACTTGGCGAACAAGGCAATAACTAAATGAGTGTAGCATGGGTCAAACTAGCATATCTTCATTACCTTCAAAATTTCCTACGTAATTGACACAACAATTTATGTCAATATTTGATCGCTTTGAAGATATGGGGCACGATATGAGGTCCATGATGTCTAGCATAATAGGTTATCTTCAACGTAGCAATAGTAAGCCCAATATTACAAAGTAATAATATGTTTGGTTATGACACATCCATATGATGGGAGACCAAGTATTCTTATATAAACACTGTTGGAAATAATATATGCAGAATAAACGAAAAAACCCAAATTCGAAATAGATAAAATTAGAAGGACTTATCGATCGAGGTTTGTGTTTGACACAAAGTCCTAAAGGTGAAATTGCTCGCCGATATTTGTAGCGTCAGCCTCGTGAACATACACCTCCCAGGATTCAACGATCAGATTTACACACCAGCTTTGTGTTAAATCTTTAAACTCTCAGGATACTCCAGCACTTCTAAAAAATAACGAAAAGTAGAAAGTAGCAAAATTGTTTTTGTTGTGAAAATGAGAGAGATTGATTTTTTCTCTGTTCTTTTTCGAAGCCGTAGCCTTTGTTTTATAAAAAAAATGGTAAAAAACGTGGGTAGAGGTTTTAGCCAACTAACCCACTAATATCTCCACTAACGGATAGTTTACTTAGAATAGGAGACTAAGTAAAAAATTAAAAACGAATTAATAAAAGGGTAAAAAATTCTGGGCACTCAAGAGAAGCCCAAAGCCCCAAAGACTCCAAGGGCCAATCAAAGACTATTAATATTTAGTGTTGCTCCTAGGAATTGAACCCATGACCTCAAGCACCAAACCCCATAAACTTACCACCAGGCCACTTACCCCAACTTATTTAGTTCATTCAAAATATATATATATATATATATATATATATATATATATATATATATATATACCCAATATACCCAATAATCCCCCACATGAATGAAATAAATAAATAAAATAAAATAAAACGACGCTCTGGAGTATCATAAGGAGTGACGTATAAGGCAAAGGTGTCATTCGACTTGAACATTTGCTTTGTGTTGATCTATTGAGTTTACCGGCTGATAGTGAACTAAGGTATTGAACTGTTTCACCGTTATTGTAAAATTAAGTCAATAGAACACACATGTGACTCCAAAAAATCATCGAGTTCCCACAGTTGTGCTCGTTTCGACCTTGAGCATGCCCAGGTTTCTTGAGTGCTTTAGAGAATCAACCTTAATTCTCATAGGAAGCGACCCCACTACCACACTCATATAGGTGATTCTATCAAGAGTTTACTGTATCTCACACCCCACTGAATAACAACTATAAAAAGCATTAAGAGATTAAATCTCATCCTCCATCGATACAGAGGTACTATATCATAGGAATGGGTTTTAAGTAAAACTTAAATTTGTACCCCCACAAATCATTCGTATAACTTTGTTATCCCATTGAACCCAGATCTTGGGATCTCCAGTCATATGGGTTGGGTTTTCATTATAGGTGATTTAGATATTAACAGGATTTAAGCCCATTCCCCTCGGTGTTTGATAAACTAGCTCTCTAGCTAGCCCTTTAGTCAATGGATCCGCCAGTTTTTCCTTTGACTTGACATAGTCGATTGCTATAACTCCATCTTTAAATAATTGTTTGACTGTGTTGTGTCTCCTCTTGATATGTCTATGCTTTCCGCTGTAGGAGTTATTATGTGCTCTTGCGATCGTTGCTTGACTGTCACAGTGAATGGACAAGGCTGGAACTGGTTTAGGCCACAAATATGAAGTTCCTTAACCATTCAGCCTCTTCACTTGCTTTATCCAACGCTATGAACTCTGACTCCATAGTGGATCTAGCTATGCACGTTTACTTGGTAGATTTCCAAGATATAGCGCCTCCTGCCAAGGCAAAAACATAGTCACTCGTAGACTTACATTCATCATTATCAGAAATTCAATTAGCATCACAAAAGACTTCAATTACAGTAGGATATCTAATATAATGAATACCATAATTTATTGTGTATTTTGGATATCTCAAAACTCTAATCAAAGCATCCCAATGTTCATTATTATGATTACTAGTGTATCTGCTAAGTCTACCCACAACATATGCAATATCAGGTTTATTGAAGTTCATAAGATATATTAGACTACCTATAACTCAAGAATATTCTAATGATGATACACCAGGACCCAAATATTTCCTTAAGTGACAACTAGGGTCATAAGGTGTTTTAGCAGGAATACAATTAAATTGTTCAAATTTTCTAAGAACTTTCTCTACATAATGAGATTGGGTTAAAATAATCCCTTCAGAATTTTTAATGATTTTAATTCCAAGTATAGCATCAGCAACACCCAAATCTTTCATATCAAATTGTTTATTAAGGAAATTTTTAGTGTTATTAACTACATCCATATCAGTTCCAAAAATAAGCATATCATCCACATATAAGCAAATAATCACACCAGAATTATCCTTGAATTTGCTATAAATACATTTATCCGCTTCATTAATGCTAAAACCATTAGAGATCATTACTTGATCAAATTTTTCATGCCATTATTTAGGAGCTTGTTTTAGTCCATATAAATATTTTTTAAGTCTACACACTTTTTGATCTAGGCCTTGGACTACAAACCCCTCGGGTTGATCTATATAAATTTCTTCTTCAAGATCTCCATTCAAAAAAGCCGTTTTAACATCCATTTGATGAATTATCAGATTATGTAATGAAGCAATAGCAATTAATAGCCTAATAGATGTAATTCTAGTAATAGAAGAGTAAGTATCAAAGAAATCAATTCCTTCCTTTTGCCTATAGCCTTTAGCTACCAATCTTGCCTTAAATTTATCAGTAGAACCATCAGCTTTTAATTTCATTTTAAAAATCCATTTGCATCCAATAGTTTTACATCCTTTAGGCAAGTCAACTAAATCCCACGTGTTGTTAGAAATAATAGAATCATATTCACTATTAATAGCTTCTTTCCAAAAAATAGAATCGGGTGAGGACATTGCCTCACTAAAAGTGATGGGGTCATTTTCCATTAAGTACGTTAAAAATTCAGGACCAAAAGAAGTAGCTATCCTAGGTATTTTACTTTTTCTAATTTCAATATCTTCTGAATTTGGAGATTCATTTATAATACTAGGACCCACTGGAACAGAACTACTAGTTCCCTCACTTCTCACTTTAAAAGGAAATTTGTCCTCATAAAATTCAGCATCTCTTGACTCAAAAATAGTGTTTTTATCCATATATTGATTTTTAGAATCAATTACAAGAAACCTATAAGCATTAATGTTTTTAGCATAACCTATAAAAACACAATCAACAGTCTTTGGACCAAGTTTAGTTCTCTTAGGTACTGGTATTGAAACTTTAGCAAGACACCCCCACACTATAAAATGTGTTTATAAGAAGGTTTTCTATTTTTTCACATTTCATAAGGAGTTTTATCATTATTCTTAAAAGGTATTTTATTAAGAATATAACAAGTAGTAAGAAGTGCCTCACCCCACATATTATAAGGTAATCCCGAAGTGCTTAACATAGAATTTACCATATCCTTAAGAGTTATGTTTTTTCTTTCAGCTACATCATTAGATTGGGGTGAATAAGGAGGAGTAACTTGATGAATTATTCCATTTTCTTTACAATATTTATCAAGATCACCGGTGTATTCTCTTCCCCTATCGGATCTTAATGTTTTAATGGATTTCTCCAATTGTTTTTCAACTTCTAATTTATAAGAAATAAATTTTGAGAAATGAAGAGTGCGTGACTGTGTGATAATTGATTAAATTTGCAAATATCTAATATGGCTCACTTATTTAATTAGAGTCTATTAATTCAGACCCTAAACATGCATCTATGGTGTGTGTGTCAAACCATAAACAAATAACGCATGCGACACAATAAATATGCTGAGACACAGATTTCAGGAAAAAACCCCTTTCGGGTAAAACCTTTATTTCACTATGAATCTATAAATCGTAACTTACAATTACATAGAGAAATCTGTAATGGATCAATGCGCAGTCAACCAACGAAGACTCGCAGTCTTGAACTTGGCAAGAGAATACCCGCAACACCCTCCAAGGACTCACAGTCCTATCTTTAGCAAAGAATCCTCACGCAGCAAGATCCTTAATGACACGCAGCCATACGGTGTAGAGACACACTCCACAAAAGATGAACAAAGGCAAAGATGTGTTCTTGAACATCAAAACAATTCACTAAAGCGAGATGGGAGTTTTGTGAATTGTAAATCAAAAAGGGATTAAAACCCTAAAGGAAGAAGCCAAAAAGGATTCTACTTTTGCAGTTTTTCTGTTCGTCAAAACGCTGTGACTTCTTAATGAAAACGGAACCATTGAATGAGTATTTATACAAAAATGTACCGCCTCGAAATTCGATCTCGTTCGAACGAGAAGCATATGTCGCTTGAATGAAGTACGCATGTCGTTCAACCGACATCGCTTGACTTCCAATCTCGTTCGAACGAGATGTTGATCTCGTGCGAACGACCTGGGTGTCAAAATCGAGGTCCGATTCAAAACTTAGAAAAAATACTCATTCTCAATATTTGACGAAAATGTCCGCTCCAACACTTAGAAAATATTTTGTAAAAATCTCCCAAAAGCTCTAAGTGAAAAGTTAAGGTATTTAAAACATAACCTTACCAATGTAAACTTTGCGGAGTCTTGAATGATGAAGAACTTGAGTAATTCAGATCCGTCTTTGATGTAGATGTCTCTTGAATGCTCTTTGACGATGTAGCGGTATATGACATAATAAATTGATAATGGACCTATGAAAATATGTCCTTACAAATCTCCCCCTATGTCTATGCCGGTACATACATAAAAAATCCGAATTATCAAAAACAAAATTGCCTATACTAATCTACCCTCCCATGAATAAATTTGCAAGACTTCAAAACTGTTCTTCAATCATCTTCGTCAAATCTCAAAGCTTTTCTCATAAGGGTGTGCAACATATCAATCTTCAATTTTGTACCTACACACATGAGAAAAAGCAAAAACCTTCTTGACGCATAGAGTTTGAAATGATATAAGAATAAAGCATTAATAATCAAATCTCCCTCAAAATGCAAAAACTCCCCCATAACTGATACTTCTTTATCCCCCTTTTTATGATGTCCCCAAATAGACAGATAAGAAGAAAAATCAAATCATGGAGTGTCACGATAAAATGGATAGAAAACAAAGATCAAACTATGCGCATGCAAAGGGATATCTCAAGAAATCTCACAAACTATTTTTGGATTTTTCAATTTTTCATACAAAAATAAGATACCACTTTGAAAAATATGATACAAAAATCACACAATGGATTTAAACTCAAACAACCAAGTCATGGAAACGAAATGAATGGGTGTGAACACATTCGATAGGAAAATCAACTCAATCAATCATATGTGCACGATGAATACGTGTACACCTAACGAATGAACATCAAAAGAATCCTTAGGTGTAAAAATTTGTTGAATTTAAATGACATCGTCTTATGCAAATCAACAAATCAAAGTCTAAATGATTTCCACACCAATAACGTCCAAAACTATTTAGCGCTTTTTCAAGATTTTCAAGGACGTGCAAACCCATTTTAATTCTCTAACCAAACTCCCTCAAATATATTTTCTTTTAGAGGTAAATAAACTATATTCTCAAACTTTGGAGAATTGGGGCAAAAACCTAAATGACCCATAATTAACATGAATTTCTTTTTATTGCGTTTAAATTTTTCGGGCTCTTTTAAACCTCTTTGGACCCCGGATAATAAAATTTCTCCATTTTTTAGGTCCAATTTAACGGTGGCTTTGTATTCGCAAAGGCAAAATGAACCTTTCGCACCCTTCCCCATTTTTTCAACAAAGCACACAAACTCACAAAACGGTTCTTATATGCACAATTTTCTTATCTAAATTTATCGCGCTTGGTTCGTTTTAAGGACAGGATTGAAGTGAAAACACCCAACCAACATGTGATAAGACAAGCACAATAATCAAACAAATCCGTGCATGTGTGCAATAAAGGAAACATGAGTCAAATATGTAGGAAGTAACACTTAATTACATCTGAATGAATCCAAACATTATAAAGCACAAGGATGAATTGACCTATTGTCTCAAAACACTATCAAATAGTCACAAGAAAATAATGGAATGATGTTGTGACTCGGTCATCCTAAGTCTTCATCCATAAATGGTGCAAACAAAATACAAAAATCTTTTTAGATTTTTCTAAAATTTTATCAAAATAAAATCTTTTTTTATTTTTCAAAATATTTCAAAAATAAAAATCTATACAAAAAGTACATGTCACAACGCTAGCAAAAATATATCAAACAGCATAACTAGCGTATGACAAACATGCAAACACAATCATCTATATGATATGACAAGAGAAGAATCGTGTGCAAGAAAATGAGAATCAACTATTCTGAAATCTAGTGTATCCAAAAGTGATTTCCTAACCCAAACGGATGTAACACGTCGACACGGGGTTTTGGGAACCAACAAAATACTAGACTTTGAATTCCTAGGATCTCTTCCAAGATCAAAACAAAATCTCCTAATGTGACATTTCCTACCACAATATGAACATGTGTAAACGAGTGGAACGACACCTAAAGTGTGATCTTTTCTAACATCCTTTGGAACGGTTGACCCTCTAAAACAAATAATGGTTTTGGCTTTAGCACTAGAAGCATGAGAACAAGATGATCCATTACCATCACTATCAAACCTACTTGAGTCAGTCAAATCATTTTTTAACTTCAAAATTTTTGACTCAAGCAAAGAATTAGACTCTTCCAAAGACAGGGATTTCTTTTTCAAAATTTCAATTAAACTTAATAGTTTATCACGTTCCCCCTCAATTAAAACAAACTTATCCCTAAGAGTCTTTTCACGTGCCGTAAAATCATCGATTAATTTTTTATCCTCGACGGCACAAATGGGAACCCTAGAATTTTTTAAGTCCTTCAATTCATTCTCTAAAACTAGGACTTTCTCATCACTCTTCTTTTTGGCAATTTTCAAAGAATCAAAATCAATACACAAATTGCCAAAGTGCTTAAGACAAATATCACTTTGAGTTTGAAACGTTTGCAAATATTCAATCGTACTTTTAAAGAGAGAATTTTCTTTTTCCAAAACTTTAATTCTTTTGCAAAGTTTCAAATTCAAACTTTTTAATTTTTCAGCACGGTCGTGAACTTTTTCAAAAATAGGCTCCTCATTAAACGGGCGTACCATTGAAAAAATTGCGATTTTTCACAAAACTGATTTTAAAAAAAAAAATTAATATCCATCGATTTTGTGGAAAATACGAATACGCGATAAATTAGTGTAACCCGCTCTGATACCAATTTGAAGAGTGCGTGACTGTGTGATAATTGATTAAATTTGCAAATATCTAATATGGCTCACTTATTTAATTAGAGTCTATTAATTCAGCCCCTAAACATGCATCTATGGTGCGTGTGTCAAACCATAAACAAATAACGCATGCGACACAACAAATATGTTGAGACACAGATTTCCGAAAAAACCCCCTTTCGGGTAAAACCTTTATTTCACTATGAATCTATAAATCGCAACTTACAATTACATAGAGAAATCTGCAATGGATCAATACGCATCCAACCCACAAAGACTCGCAGTCTTGAACTCAGCAAGAGAATACCCGCAGCACCCTCCAAGGACTCGCAGTCCTATCTTCAGCAAAGAATCCTCATGCAGCAAGATCCTTAATGACACGCAGCCATACGGTGTAGAGACACACTCCACAAAAGATGAACAAAGGCAAATATGTGTTCTTAAACATCAAAACAATTCACTAAAGCAAGATGGGAGTTTTGTGAATTGTAAATCAAAAAGGGATTAAAACCCCAAAGGAATAAGCCAAAAAGGATTCTGCTTTTGCAGTTTTTCTGTTCGTCAAAACGCTGTGACTTCTTAATGAAAACGGAACCATTTAATGAGTATTTATACAAAAACGCACCGCCTCAAAATTCGAGCTCGTTCGAACGAGAAGCATATGTCGCTCGAACGGAGTACGCATGTCGTTCAAACGACATCGCGCGACTTCCAATCTCGTTCGAACGAGATGCTGATCTCGCGCGAACGACCTGGGCGTCAAAATCGAGGTCCGCTTCAAAACTTAGAAAAAATACTCATTCTCAATATTTGACGAAAACGTCCGCTCCAACACTTAGAAAATATTTTGTAAAAATCTCCCAAAAGCTCTAAGTGAAAATTTAAGGTATTTAAAACATAACCTTACCAAAGTAAACTTTGTGGAGTCTTGAATGATGAAGAACTTGAGTAATTCAGATCCGTCTTTGATGTAGATGTCTCTTGAATGCTCTTCGACGGTGTAGCGGTACATGACATAATAAATTGATAACGGACCTATGAAAATATATCCTTACAAGAAACTCTCATCTTTACTCGTAAGGAGATAAATATAACAATAACAATAGTAATTATCAATAAAAGTAACAAAATATTTATTTCCACCACGTGTCACATAACCTTTTAAATCACAAAGATCAGAATGCATTAAACTTAAAACATTTGAACTTCTTTCGACACTCGAAAAAGTTTTTTAGCATATTTTGATTCAACACATATTTCACATTTAGAGTTGATAAAAATATCAGATTTTGGTATGTTTCCCCAAATCATTAATTTTTTAATGGATGCATTATTTACATGACCAAGTATAAAATGCCACATATCATAAGAGTCAATCAAATAAGCAGAAGAAGTAGATGTTTTATTATTATCAGCCACGGTTACATTTAGTTTGAAAAGACCCTCATGAACATAACCTTTCCCCACAAAAGCACCTCCCTTAGTCACAACTACCTTATCACTCTCTAGAACAACTTTAAAACCCTTCTTAACTAAGATAAAACCAGACACCAGATTCTTCCTAACCTCAGGGACATACAAAACATCTTTCAAGGTAAGAACATTTCTTGAAGTGAACTTCAAAACTACGGTTCCCTTGCCCTCAACCTTAGACGAAGAGGAGTTTCCCATGTACAGAGGTTCATTCTCACCCATAGTAGTGAAGGTAGTGAAGGCACCTCTCATGCCGCAAATATGTTTGTTGGCGCCAGAATCAAGCCACCAGTCTGTCATGTTACTCACAATGTTTGCCTTGGTCACAATAGCAAAAAAGTTACCCTCCTCGGTTACATTTGCTTGAGGCTTCACATCTTGACTCTTCCTAAACTTGGAATCTTTAACGTAATGATCTGGTTTTCCACATGCATAGCATTGACCTGCAGGTTTAGATTTAAACTGAGGTTTAGAATTTTTATTCTAATCGTTAGGTTTGAATTTATGGTTGGAGCTCGAATTCTGGTTTGGTTTATGGTGCCCATGTTTCTGGTTTGAATGGTTAGGCTTGGACTAGTTCTGTTTTTAGCTTTCATTTGATTTTCCCTCTACCAAATTAGCCTTAGAACTGAATTCAGAATTTTTCTCCCTAAGTTCTGGATTCCTATTATCTTCCTCAATTCTCAAAAAAACTATCAAATCTTCTAGTGACATCTCCTTTTTCTTATGTTTCAGGCCGTTTTTGTCATCTTTCCAAGAAGGTGGAAGTTTTTCAATTATAGCATACACCTGAAATCCCTCACGTATATTATAACCCTCGGCCAGAATTTCATGAATAATAATTTGTAGTTCTTCCAGTTGCGACACAAAAGATTTATTATCTTCCATTTTAAAATCCAAAAATTTTCCAACCACAAATTTTTTAGACCCAGTATCTTCAGTTGCGTATTTTTTATCCAGTAAATGACCAATAAACATCAAACAATTCAAGGCAGAGACAGTTCAGTATATAATTCCTACACATATATATAATTCCTACACATATAATCCCTTTGTTTCCAAACAACCAGTTCTTCAGGTGTAGAAGGTCTATGAGATGTAATAACGTCAACGGCCTTAAGAGTTGTTAGGTAAAATTGCAGTTTCATTTGCCATATCTTAAAATTATTTCCATCAAACAGTTCAGGTTTTTCAGAGTATTTTGCATTAGGATTTTCCATAGCAGATTGTAGAATAACAACCAACAATTTCACCTTTAGATTGTTGGAAATAATATATGCAGAATAAACGAAAAAACCCAAATTCGAAATAGATAAAATTAGAAGGACTTATGGATCGAGGTTTGTATTTGACACAAAGTCCTAAAGGTGAAATTGCTCGCTAATATTTGTAGCTGTCAGCCTCGTGAACATACACATCCCAGGATTCAATGATCAGATTTACACACCAGCTTTGTGTTAAATCTTTGAACTCTCAGGATACTCCAGCACTCCAAAAAAATAACGAAAAGTAGAAAGTAGCAAAATTATTTTTGCAGTGAAAGTGAGAGAGATTGGTTTTTTCTCTGTTCTTTTTCAAAGCCGTAGCCTTTGTTTTATAAAAAAATGGTAAAAAACATGGGTAGAGGTTTTATCCAACTAACCCACTAATATCTCCACTAACGGATAGTTTACTTAGAATAGGAGACTAAGTCAAAAATTAAAAACGAATTAATAAAAGGGTAAAAAATTATGGGCACTCAAGAGAATCCCAAAGCCCCAAAGACTCCAAAGCCCAAATCCCAATAAAAGGCTATTAATATTTAGTGTGCCTCCTAGGGATTGAACCCATGACCTCAAGCACCAAACCCCATAAACTTACCACCAGGCCGCTTACCCCAACTTAATTAGTTCATTCAAAATAATTATATATACACAATATACCCAACAAACACATGAACATTTGTTAGGACCATGAAACCAAATAGGATTCTCAAAACTTAACCAAAATGAATTTTCTCGGCCAATGGCATGATAAACTTATTATACTCATGTATATCCTCCACAAGATAATGATAGTGATTTTAGTTGGACCATATACAATTAGACCATGCATATACCCCCAAGGGCGGAGCTAGGATTCGTATGAGGGGTGGGCTAATATTCTTGAGTTGGTGTACTTTTTTGCTAAGGCACCTCCCCTCTCTCTCCTTATGTTAGGTGTCGATTGAGTTTTTTAGAGCGATCAAAATGAACATACGTCAAATTGATATCGGTAATATTACCGATGCTATATTTATATACACTAGAAATAGAAACACACTTGATGCTTGTGTAATATATATTAAAGATTTTTTTATTCCATTATAACTATTTTTATGTGATTATTAAAAAATTAACTAAATTTGTATCCTACAAAAATATTAGTATATCGCGGGTTCTTCATGAAATTAGAAATATATATAATAATTGGTTAACAATATAATTTTGTTTTAATTATGATCATATGAGGATTTAGATTCATTTTAAGCGTTGAGAAAAAATATTACTTGTACTCTTTGGAATTAGTCTAAAATCATATTGTATATTTTTAAATACTAAATTATAAATTCATTACTATTTTATAACTCTTACACATAAATATATATTTATACTTTATACTACTAATACCAAGTCGCTTGAGAGATAATTTTTTACTTTTTAGTTTTATCATTAACCTATAGGATAATGACAACTCAATGCCATGATGATTTACAGATATTCTCCCATACAAATATGGCATGAAAAACTGAAAAAATATGTCTTATAACAAAGGAACATCACTTTGACCACTGACTAACTCCACGTGTCCTGCAATTGGATGGGCTAGATTAATAAAACAAAAGTATGTCTTTTGCAGCACTTTCTTAATCATGCTCTTAAAAAATAGTAGGTAAATAACCACTAGTTTTGTGCCATTGCCCTAGGAGATTGGGTTTATAGCATGTAAAAAGTAACAAACTCATTCTTTAAAGTTTGGTACTGGTCCAAAGCTCATTAATCAACTTCACCATGTAAACCTACTAAAATCTACATAAATAAACACTCCCACAAAAAAAGCTATTTTTTCGCGAATCTCAACCCTTATATAAGAAATCCTTATCTGAATTCATCATTACACCTCTCCCTAATTCAATCAATCATTATCGTAATAATAGAAATATTCGAGCAAATATACTTTATATTTTACAAATAAATATGTACTAAAAAATGAGCCTTCATAGGAAACTGTCTTTGATTCTTTAATAAACTCAAAGTCTAGTATTTTTTGTAACTCTTCATGCATGAACATTTTTTCTCCAAAAAAATGAGTATCAACTAAAAGTGTGTTTATTAGAATATCTCTATCGGTGCCACAACATTTGTTTTCCTAAAGCAAGGCCATAATATCATGAAAAGAATTATAATTCTATGTCGAGGAAGGAAATTGAGAAACATAAGCACATTCATGCTTTCTACGTACGATCTTCATGGCCGTGTCGTGGCTTCTCTCATATATACCAAACTATGTAGGCATTCATCTAGTTAATACATAAGTACGTAGGCTCATACTGAGTTATGATCCATATGCCTTCGATACGGTTAACATCATGCCATATTGCGAATTTGTTTGGGCAAGTGAAATTGATGTTCTTGAATTGACTTCATCCATAAATCTTAATATCCATGAAACTCTGAGAAAAATATTAGGATTTATATGTATTAAAACATATTGTTTAATGTTAAATCAACCTTCTTGATTTCTTCTTTATTCAATAACGGATAAACTCCATGTTATCATATTTATTTCATGAATCATTATCTAATAAGTATTTGTGAAGTAAATGAACCAAACAATCTTCGAATGATTTGAAATTTGGTGTGAATCTGTATCTCTCTATTAGAGAAATGTTTGATAATTATTGGTATGAAGAATGTTTATTTTATTATGTTTTGAGCATTTTTTTATAATACGACGTCATTCTGGGATTATTGGGCAAGGTTTACTCAATTGGGTCATTATGCACACGGTGGAAAAATAGGTCGGTATGCTCTTGTAGTGATAATGAAACCATATCACAAATATTTAAATACAAAGTAATATTTTTCACTTAAGACTTTTGAGAGGGGTTCGATTAGGATGCTAGGTTTATGAGCTTAAATATTTTCATGGGTATTTTGGATATGGGAATAACGATTAGTCTAGGATACATTTAGTTCAATATGTATGGTTATGATAGTACAATACTCGTTTATTCGTATCAATCAATTTATATGATTTTTGTGGTATTTGTGGACGGACCAGGGTGTGTGTTTCTGTGTGTATTTGTGGGGAATCTATAGATGGATATCTAATGGGATTGTTTGCAGAACCGGGTGCAACAACCCTAGTTGATGATGTAGATAGTGTATAAGTGTATATCCTGATCTTATGTGTAGTTTGTCAACCGTCTCATGAGAGGGAGACATGAGAGGCTTGTTTTGTCTTGTAATCTAGGTATACGATTACACGATAGTGAGATAGTGTAGTAATTCCCCTTTCCTTTATGTGTTTATGTTTTGCAATCCTTTGGGGCTGGGACTTCTTAGGTTTTCACCCAATAGAGGCATGAGAGGTTCTGAAGGTTTGAGAATTCGTGTTATACTTATATATGTAGTTGTTTCGGTGATAGACATACTTATATGAGGATTTGAATTATGTTACACTATTACTGTGATTCATTTACAATGTGCATTACGAGGTAGTATATGGGCAGTACAAATGGTTATTTCTTTTAGTACACCTTTAGAATGATGTTACTATATTGTATATCTAGTTTGAGTTCATGTAACTTACTTGATTATGCGTGTAACTTGTATTCATGCATTTTTATTATGTATGGGGTATTTGGACATCTAGTTAACATATACTCTAGTAATAGGTGATGTGGATGTGAGTGTCGACGGGAGAGTGCAAGGTGTAAATGAGTCGCATTTAATACTATTTATTAAAGTAAGATATTTCTTTAAAAATGTGGGGTAAAACTTGTAATTTTTTATTAAAAATCAATTTGAGTGTACCTAAGTCGGAGTAGTAGGGTTGAAACAAGCTTGCATTGAGCTGATCATTAAGCTATCTATCCTTGGATCTATAATGTCTATTTTATTTTAATTTGACATTCCATTTTATTTATGTAAAGATTTTATTATTGGGCCTACGATTGGTTCCAAAGTTATTACCTCACTCGATTTTTTAAACATTCATTATTATGGATATTTAGTCAACTTTATTGATTCTTTTTTTAGATTCATATTTATCATCTCATTTTATTTTTGTCTCTTATATACATTTGTGGGTGGTATTAGTTTTTATTTATTTATTGTTGATCCTTATAATGGTATAAATGATTTAACATCCTATATAAGCGTACAAGCTCACCACCTAGAATGTGGAAAATAGGATGTGTTACTATTATTATCAGAGAATCATGGGTTTTAGCGTACTAAATTCTTTATTATTTCCATAAGATTCTACATTTTGCATTCTTTGACATTGGATCCATATTTCTAGGTTGAATTATACTCCATATTCGTTATCTTTATTTAATACAAATTTTTTGTTTACTTTCAGATGGAAAACGCCATAGATATGAGAGTTTGGACTACTACAACAAGGGTGGTTGTAGATGTTTTACACTCCCTAAGTTATTTTTTTATTGAATTTATTCCGGAACAAACTTTTTTATTTCGTAGTATTTTTGTATTGAGTTTTGTAAAGATCATATCATTGAGGACAAAGAGATAGCACTCTGACATGGACTACCATGTCATACTTTTCAGATAAAGGAATATTTGAGTTTGGGAAAGGTTTTCAAGTTTTGTATTTCCTTTATTTTGGAGTAAGGAATTAGCAAGACAAACATTATTTTTTGAAAAACAATGTAAAAGGTTTTAGGATACTTTGTATTTTATAAGAACCCTGAAAAAATAAGGATCTTGTCCAAATTAAATTCCAGCGATCAAAAGTTTTTTTTATTGATCACGTAAATGAGGATCGTCTTTTTGGCAAACGTAATATGGTCACGTTCTTCTACTGCTAAAGTATATGCCACTTCGTAAAGATGTCTTTTAAAGTATTAATCCCAGTTTTTACAAAATTCTTTTCTTAGTTTTTATAAATTTCACAAACGCTATGTGCAAGGGTTATATGGAAGTAATGCTAAATTTAATTTTGCAAATTAGTTAAACCGATTCTAATATTTGCACAAATAAAATCAAAGAATTGTCTAAACGGTTTACCAATTTTATCTTGACCTAAGAATGTATCTAGGTGAGATAATCAAGAATAAAATTAGGCAAACCATAACATGGCAATGTATGAGGAAAATCCAGAATGGGAAAAATCTTGAATGACCTATCCATGCAAATTCACTATGATCTAAGAATTATGCAAGGACTACATATGACATACTCAACCAACTCAATGACTCCTTCAAATCTTAATTCTATCTTCTTTCGTTGAACCTTATTCATAGTGGCACACAAAAATTCAGCCACGAAGCTCCACAACACGTGCTCCTCACAGGTCTTAGTATCCACCGATCTGAGCTAGCAAATGGTCACCACAACATATAGTCCACCATGTCAAACCTCAACACACACGGAATTCACAATATGAAATAATACTTAGCAAATATGTATGGAAAATGAACTTAGGTGCTTAAACACGAGATCTCAAACTAGCACATTATGATGAAACTTGAATTTCAAACCATTGGGTGTAAACTAGGGTTTTGGAGGCTTTCTATATATTTTGGAAAACTGATTTCAAATGCCTTAAACTTGAAAACCCTTTGCTTTCCGTATTATTATAGCAAACGCGAAAAATGTGGCGGTAAAAAAATTTAGGAAACTCATTCGAATGGAATCAATAGGGTCGTTCGAACAAGTTGTCAATTCTCGTTCGAACGAAATAAATATCGTGGGATCAAAATTTCTAAACTCATTTGAATGACCTTCAAACGACCTTTGAATGAGACAATTCATTTGAAGCTCGATAGAATTTTGTTTGAACGAAAAACCTCAATTCGTTTGAAAGAACAAAACAAGTAATTTGAATGAATTTTATAAAGTCGGTTGAACGAATCTATGTGACTCACTCGAACAAACTAAAACCAAAAAAAATGTTTTAACTTTAACCTCTTTATAAAAAATGCCTCAAAATATTTTAAAACAAACACTCAAAACATGTATGTATGGATTAAACATAATACGCATTTATACCTCATTAAGATCCCATGGACGCTGAAGATGAAACTCGCAGGTACTCGATGTTTCTTTAAGATGTCTGCTATAGTTTTCAATCACACTTTATAAGTTTAAAGGATGAACGACAGAAATCCTAACCTGACACAAATGGTTTTGTCCCAATGGAATAAAATCAAAACTAAAAATTGACTCGATTAAAAATTTTCTAGTGATGGAAAAGCACAAAAACAATGTCTATGGACCGTAAAGCTCACCAAAGACTCAATTCCAACCCCAAAAGAAAAAGGCATAAACACTTGATCGATAAAAACTTGAGTAGATTTTCTCTTGTGAAATTTTATCGCGTCATCTCTGAAACTTGTACACTTAACAAACCTTTTAAATGAAAAGAGAAAAATATATATACTTTATGTGAAAAAAATCCCCCTTTGTTAGAAATCTCCCATTTATAGTATCCATTCCCCTTAGGTTTGATCTTTCCCACTTTTCATTCGCTAAGTGACAAAGGAAAAGTAAACAATTTAAACAACTTCTTCCCCTAAACGTAATGAATGTAAATATAAAAGAAAATAAGAAATATCATGTAATGATGTGAAGAAAAATGCAACAACAAACAAAACTAGCAACACAAGCACAAATAACCCAAATAATGAAATAAATGATACCAACATAACAACTAACCAAGTATACCATATGATTGTTATGCCACGCCAATTTGATATAAATATAAAGCATAAGGCAAACATGTATTAGATGCAATACAAAGACTTAAACTGAACATACCATATATATATATATATATATATATATATATATATATATATATATATATATATGAAGCTCAAGCATATGTAGGTATAAGCACCGTAAAAGACACAAAAAACATCATCTTTCCACATTCGGATGGCATAAATGAGTCTAAACCAAATGTGGTACAAAGTGAAGGGGTGTGAACTAGATAATAAAAGAAGTATATCCTAACCACTCCAGATAGACAAGGAAGTTTTATTTTATTGCACTAACTTATCAAACATAGATTCAACATTACATGAAAAATAATGTTAACTCATAATGGACAAAAATATACAATGCACACTAGCCTAGAAATCTAGATGATTTTCAAATATATAATGCCAAATATCTAAGCTTAACTAGGACTCATTGTGCAAACCCATTGATCTTCAACTTAACACCCTAAAAAATGAGCATAGTTTATTTTATTTTTCTCATTTTTTTTGAAATTATCACATTTTGATGATCAATTTCTCAACATTGGCCTTGGAAATTTTCTTTTATTTTGCCTCTTTTTTTATTTTAGGCGCTTGCTAATTATGGCCTTTCACACAAAAGAGATTTTTTTCCCTTTATAGCCCTTTCTATTATACTCTTATATATATATTTTTTAATCTGAAACAATTTATCAGGTAATAGTTCTTACATGCATAAATTCCCCAATCTATTAGATGTATATGTGATAAGATTGAGAGGATAACACCTTACTTAGCTCATGCAACATAGATATTTGTAATTAAAAAGAGCTCGTGAAAGTGTTTGCAGAGGCGTATATAAAACGAATCCATTAAGAAAATTAAAAATGAATAACTCTGTGCAAGCATGATTAAGAAACCATCCGAAAAAATGTAAACCATACTCTATTGTCCTAGCCACATGGAAAATATGGTACGAATGGGATTCAAACATACCAATATGCCACACAAAATATGTAAAATCAAACTACACAAGACGAAACAAAAGTATTTTTAAATTTTTAAATATTTTTTTGAATCGACTCAAAAGACAAACAAAATCTTTTTGTATTTTTCTCAATTGACCTAAACAAATGAAAAATTAAAATGTTAAAGACACAAACATCATACATCTATCAATAACATATAACATGAAGCACAAAAGATAGTGTATGAAAAACATATAAACATAATTAACCATTAGATATAACATGAGAATAATCATATGCAAGCATGTAAGATTAAACAAGTTTAGCATTAAGCGCCTTCAAATTGGATCTCCTAGCCCATATAAGTGTAACATGACGAACTTAGGTATTGTGGACCTTGGTGATACTAGACTTATCTTCTTAGGACATTTTCTAAGATCATAACAAAAACTCCTAAGGGAATGTTTCCAATCGCAATGTGTAAAATAGTAGACCCGACGAGCAATGTTATCTTTGGGTTGACCTAATCTAACTTACTTGTTATGGTTGACTTTACCAAAATATTGGTCTTGGATTTAGGAGCGAAAATATCGTGACTATCGAAGAAAATTACAATCTTATCCATTTTTATTTAGACGATACCTAAAATTTTGTTTAACTTCTCCAACCTAGATTCAAATTAAATTTGACACAACTTGAGTGCCTCAATTTCTCTTCTAACTCCACAAATGCTGATTCAAGTAAAAGACATGACTCATCAAGCATTCGGGACTCCTTATTCAAATTTTTGAATAATCTACAAAGGTTATCGCTCTCTCCCTCAGCGTACTGGAGCTTCTCCCTAAGAATTTTCTCACGTTCCCTCAAGTCCTCAATTAATTTAGCATAATTATTCCATACGACACGCTATTTCAATATAGATACCAACCTCAAGTTCACCATTTTTAATTTTGACATATCCATATGTGATAAATAGGGGAAAATCGAGAGTCTGTAAATTCTATGTCATTATTTTCGGCTTCCAGTGATATGCAAAATGCTAAACTATGCCTACAATGTTAAGGGGGTATAGCGGCTAGTCCGAGTATCGAATCTACATGGAATGTTGTCAGATGTTAATTGACTTATTGTTTATGAATAAAAGTGTAAAAGCTAATAGTTTTAACAAAATATTAATAAATAGGTATGTATTTAAACTATGATAAAGAGCAATGAGCAAAAACTATAGATTGATAATAATATTCGTCATCTCAGGTTAATTAGTATAAATGGTTACATGGGAAGACAAGTTTATGAAGATTAAATCTCATTTCATCATTTAATCAAACCTAAAGTTTTCACCCACTAATTTATCATAAAAGCCTACCATGATTTTGTAGTCAATCAATATCTTGAAATTATGCATGCAAGACGATAAATACGGTGCATACACACTATACACTATTAAATCTCCTAGGCATAAAGTCAAGAACAACCTAACCTATTTAAACTAGTCTAATCCATCACCAAAGCAGAGCAATAATGTAGTCAAAAGTGAGTTCAATCAATCTTAACCTGAACTAACTTAGATGTAAAGCATATTAAAGTGTGTAATTAAAAAAAAGTAAATAAATAAAGCAAGAAATAATTGAAGACAACTAATTAACAAACCTTGAAAACAATAATGGAAAATTATATTAATGGGAAAGAAGATAAATAGTATTATTTACATACATAAAAATAGGATAAATCTGAGGAGAGAAAGTAGAGCTCCCAAACCAAACAAAACCTAATCTTACTGAAAATGAAGATATCTCTAAAAAAATCCAACTTAAAAATATATAGTAATTTGGATGAAAAGAAAAGGAAAAAAAAAGGCAAAAGCGCCAAATATCTGCTATGACTGGTCAATCATGATCCTTTGATCGGTCGATCGATGGTCATGAATAATGTCCACTGCCATACTTTGTAGGCAAAATGTAATTGATTGGTCGATTTTTCTGGGCACTTTGTTCTTTAACACAGGGAGAAATGTTGTGTTTATAGAAATGGCTCTAACTCGATCATCCAGACTAGAAATGACGCATCGTTTGTAGTCACACGAAGCTAACTTGATGAACTACGATGCCATGAAGTTTTGTTGTCTAGACCAAAAAGTCTAAAATTATGAACACGCCCTTAAAATTGTATGAAATGATTAAACTTTTTCGAAATGCAACCAATTTGTAATACCCCCTATTTTCAGAATAAAATATTATGACAAAAATTAAATCGGACGGATTTAAATTTAAATGGGTAAGATTTAAATTAAAAATAAATATTTATTCATGATTATATAATGATATGACTCAATTTGGCATAATTAAATCATACGTTAATAAACTTTTGGACGCGTGCATTTAAACATAATAAAATTATTTAAGTGGACCAAAAATGACTAGAACGCCTTTTTGGACCATTTATGGGCTCGTTAGATGTTTTGAACCTTCAAAAATGGTCCCGAGATAGTCTAATTATGGGTTTAGGACCATAATTAAATGGTCCCTATTTTCAGAATACGTTAACTTTCGGTTTGTCTAATTATGGGTTTAAAAATTGGGAAGATCGGCTCAATTCGAAATTTGGGATTAATATAAGATTGAGGGAATGATTAATACTCCCCACACTTAATCAAATACATAACCTTAGAATCCCTACATTAAGAGAGAAGGGAACAAAGGCCAGAAAGGACAGGAAACAAGGGATTCAAGGGGAAATTCATCGACCTCATAACCAAACAAGAATTTTCTTGCTTAATTTAATGTCCAATGTGCTTTTTGATTCCCGTAGTACATGTCATGTGATTTCTGGGTTTTATTTTAAAATTTGGTTATTAAATGGTATGATTTAATCTTATGCATGTAGATGACTAATTGGAACATAGGTAGTTAACCCAAAAAATTCAGGATAATCAAATTCTTGAATTGAGTGATAGATGCCTTAGGATTCTTGGAATATATTTGGAATGTTGGATTCACATGTAGAGATTTTTTATATATGTTTAAGATCTATATTGTAGTGATTTTGAACCTACGTTATTTGCCCAAAATTTGATTTGAAAATAGATGAAATTATGGAAGAAAGTCTAGGCAAAAGGTCTTGACCCATTTATGTAATTTGGGGAAGGGATTTAACGTTAATATATGAAATTTATAGTTCTAGGGTGAGTAACTAAGTCGTAGGGACTCGTTCATAAGATTATAAAATGCAATCAACCATTAGAATAGAATTTGGGAAAAAATCAAAAAATCATGTAATAGTAAAACATAGTAGATATGGGCTTCTGCCCAGGTCTGAAATGATTCGGCCATGAATCTGAATCGATTTGGTTGGGAAAATCGATTTGGACTAGGAGGCGAATCGATTCGGCCCCTGGGACAGGTTGAGTTGGTACCGGGAATGGATTCGAGATATTTTTAAGAAACCATGCGAGTTGGTGGGACGGCGTTTGGGTCAATAGAGAATTTATTAAAAATGCTAATGTGGCACATATATTAATTGAGAAATTATATTTAACTAGGAAGTTAAATAATCTCTTAAAGAGGAAGGAATTTATAATTAACGGGATGGTCAATTATTATTTGGTGAATGTTATGAATAATTAAGTGGAATATCTTGGGTGATTATAGAGTAATTACCTATACATAGTATATGAGAATAATATGTACTTATATTTATTTGTGCGAACATACCCATGTTCGTGGATGGTCCTATAGATTGAGGTCCCGAACGTTGGGGACCGTAGCACTCGTCGGCAAAGATGGGCTAGACGTTGTGTAAGTTATTATTATAGGTACTACATACCGGCACCATCTACGAAAGGTACATATTGATGATGGGATCCTTTATCATAGCTGGGTATGGGCCGTGAAATGGTGTACTGCGTGGGGACTGCCGCCCCACTTATGTGTGTTTTGTGATGTCTTATTGGATAAATTTAACTTTAGACTTACCGATAAAGCATGAACGAGACAACATTGGTACATGCCTTTGTCGCATATATGAAAGGATATATATATAAATTACCCTATTAAAATGTGTTTGATGTATAAGAATGTAGACAGTAAATTATAGACCCATAATATGTTGTGTTTAATAGATGTTTATGTCATCCTCACGAGAAATATGAAACTTGAGTAATTTGGGCATTGATAAACTGAATGTAGACGGTTACGATTTAACATGTTGACTATAACTAATGCATTAAATTGGCACAATTGTCATTATTGTTTTGAGACTTGTTAGGGTACGGGTAATATCACACTTAGATGAGGGATGACTTGCTAATCATATGTGAGTGACGATGGGGGATATTTACTTTGAATCGACTGTATTTATTGCACTTTAAATTTAGTAAGTTAATTCTTTCAACTTTAGGGTGCTGACACAAAATTACAAATATTTACCCCCCCCCCCCCAAAGTTTTGCTTTGATGGGAATTGTGGGACTGAAGGAATATCAAACTTGCTGTCACGAGTTGCTTCTCAAAGATTAATATATTTGTTGTAGCTTAAGTTGACACTTCTTCCTATTTTTACTTATTTTGGATTATTGTAAGGGCTTAAGCTTGGAGTCGTTTTATTTATTAGTCGAGACATATTTGTTCATGTTGGTTATTATTTTGTTGGATATGGATGTTTGTTTCATTATTACTTATTGTCACTTGATTTAATACAGTTCTAATTCAAATGTGGTTTATTATATGAATGTTTATTACAGTCGATTCTAAGAATGATATAGATTGTATAAAAAGCCCCATCTTCAGCATATTGCATCTTGCCAACCTTTGCGTGAGAAAATGAGGGTTGTTACAATTGGTATCAGAGCACGGTTCTAGTGTCCTTAGGAGATGTGTTTGATCTTGTTACATTCTACATTGGTTCAATCATTGCATTCTTTATGATTTGTTGAGACCTTCATGTAGATTACTTACTAGAGTTGCGAGAAATTCATGAAATTTAGTGCCTAATAATTGAAAGGGAAACATTTAGTGAAATTGAGGAATGTGATAGTGCACAATAGTACACAAAGAGAGGTTGTTCGTTTAAATTAGTAAGAGCGGTGCTATATTAGTAAAGGTCCGTCACCACGCTGGAAGAGCGGGACCAATTAATTAATGATTAGTTTCAGGTGAAGTTCGAGGGGGAGTTTTCTCACATATTATACGAGATTTAACTTTTTTGATGTCGTGCCAGCATGGCAAGATAGGTGATAGCATTTGTTAACGGACCTGTTAGTTTGAGGGGTTCTAAATGGGTAGTCTATGTAAAAGGTATAAGAGTTTTGATGGTCGGAACAAGTAGGGTCGACAAGGCCAGAACCCACATTGAGATGGGCATCGGGTTAAAGATAATTTATGTGTGGAAAAGGGACTAGTGATAATATCAGTAGTAAAATATGTGTTTTACATACTTTGAAGTATATAGGATATTTTTTTTCTCATGTTAGGATTTAGTGCTCACTTGGGTTTTGTTAGAACACTGGAGAAGATGGCCTTCACATTTGGGATAATGTTTTATATTGGATCACCATGGGTGAGAAGGGCAATTGTTACTGTAAAACCTATATATGATAAAGATTCAAATATATTCACAAATTTCAAACTCAAACTTATTTAATTGGATGTCTAAATTTGCTCAAAACAAACAACAATTTTATTTAGCCCCTAAACATGCATCTACGTGTCAAAACAAATCAATAAATTAAACCATGCGATCATTAAGTTGACAAACACGGATTTCAGGAAAAAAAAACCTTTCGGGAAAAAACCTTTATTTCAGTGTAATTTGTAAGTACCTTACACATAATACACTGAAAGCTGCAATGGTTCACACTCAGCTATACCACAAGAACCGCCGTTCGAATCAGCCCAGGAATACCACAGCACTCCCTATGATACGCAGTCGATCAACCCAGGAATACCACAACACTCCCTATGACACGCAGTCGATCAACCCAGTACCTGCCTCAAGCAGTACCATTGTTAGCGCAGTACCTTAAACGGCACGTCGTTCAACAATATAAAATCATAGTAAAATATTCTTGGCTTGCACAAAAACAACTCACATAAAAGTAATTGGGATTGTAAATTGAAAAAACAAAAGCTTTGAAGCCTTAAATGGTTGGAGAAGAATACAAACACTAGAAAAAGGTATTCTGTTAAAAAAGTTCTTCTACCGAAAACAAATTGTCTGACACTCATTATATAGCATAATTGAGTCAGCGACGTGCTAGCCTTAAAGACCTATCGTTCGAGCGACATACGTTATCATTTGAGGGAGATTGTATCTCATTCGAACGAGATACATTGTCATTTGAATGATTGAGGCGGCGATCCCAAAAAAACTTCAAACTTTGAAACAAGTTAGAAACCTCAAAACCAAAACTTGTTATGGGAGCAGAATTTTTTTACAAAAAACCTTTATAAGAAAATATTTTCGAAAAATACTAACTTTATAAAAACCATTTATAAAAATATCGTTTAATCTTAAATGGAACTTAAACATATCCCAACACTTTTAATATGAAATGTAAATGGAACTTAAACATATCCCAACACTTTTAATATGAAATGTAAATGGAACTTAAACATAATTTTACCAAAATCATCTTGTTGGGCTTGAATGTTGAATCCCACTTGTAATTCGGATCCATATTTTGTAGGTGTAGTCTTCCTCAATTCTTCGACGACTTGAAGCGGTATACGACATAATTAATTGTGACGGACAATGTCCTTACAAATCTCCCCCTATGTCTATGCCGGTATAAAATAAAAATATCCAAATTATCAATAAAAAAAATTACCTATACAAATATAAGCTCCCAAAAACAAAAGTGGAATGATAAGATGACAAGTCTTCAAACTTTTCTTCAATAATAAAATTTTCAAACTTCAAGCTTTTCTCATCAGGGTGTGCAATCCAAAAATCGTCAATTGTACCTACACACATGAGACAAAGCAAATACCTCGTGACGTATCGAGTTTGAAATGATATAATCATAAACATGAAAGTATAATCAATTCTCCCCAATACTTAAACTCCCCCATAAAGTCATATTTCGTCTTCCCCATGTCTATGCCGGTAAAAAATAAAAATATCTGAATTATCAATATAAAAAATGACCTATACAATTCTACCCTCCCAAAAACAAAAGTTGAAAGATAAAATGACAAGTCTTCAATTTTGCTTCAATAATCAACTTTTCACAACTTCAAGCTTTTCTCATCAGGGTGTCCAATCCAAAAATCTTCAATTGTACCTACACACATGAGACAAAGCAAATACAATCCAAAAATCTTCAAAT
This sequence comes from Sambucus nigra, assembly GCA_949130495.1. Taxonomy (NCBI): domain Eukaryota; kingdom Viridiplantae; phylum Streptophyta; class Magnoliopsida; order Dipsacales; family Adoxaceae; genus Sambucus; species Sambucus nigra. The sequence goes on along the minus strand of OX422210.1, from coordinate 42,575,544 downwards.
ATACCTACACACAGGAGACAAAGCAAATACCACGTGACGTATAGAGTTTGAAATGATATAAGCATAAAAATGAAAGCATAATCAATTCTCCCCCATACTTAAACTTCCCCATAAAGTCATAATTCATTCTCCCCCTTTTATTTGTCTGAAATAGACAAGGAAAAGAATAAATCACACAAATCAAATTGGGGTGTCACGATAAACCAGGAAAATAAACTATTTTTGATTTTTCATACAAAAATGCAAAAAAAGATGTTACAAAATTCACACACCATGAATTTACACTAAGATAACCAAATCAAGGAAACAAAATGAATAGGTGTGAACAAATTCGATAGGAAAATTGACTCAATCATGACATGTGTGCACGATGCATACGTTTACTCCTAACGAATGAACATCAAAATAGTCCTTAGGTGTAAAAATTATTGAATTTAGAAGACATCGTCATAATCATATCAACAAATCAAAGTATAAATGATTCCCACAGCAATAACGTCCAAAACTATGCAACGCTTTTTGATGACTTTCAAGGACGTGCAAACCGTACTGAATTCCATCCAAACTCCCTCATTAAAAGATAATGCTTTTTATTTTTCTTATGAGGTGATGAAACTAAGACCTATTGACCCATTTTTGGCAGAATTTACTTTTTATTGCCTTTCATTTTTTTCGATCTCTTTTAAACCTCATTGAACCCCAAATAATTTTCAATTCCTCACTTTTTTAGGTCCATTTAAACGGTGTATTTATTGCAAAGGAGAAATAAGTACCTTTTGTAGCCCTTTTCCATTTTTCAAAATAAATCACACAAGGTCACAAACGGTTTATATCATGCACTACTTTCTTGTCAAGTTTTATCGCATTTGATTTATTGTATAAATAGAATTGAGATGGAAACACTCAACCAACATGTCATAGACAAGTACAAAAGTCAAAAAAATCTGTGCATGTGTCTAATGAAGGACAATTGAGTAAAACATGTAGGTAGTAACACTATATATCATCTCAAAAGACTCCAAACTTCGTAAAGCACGTGAATGACACAACATATTGTATCAACACACTATCAAATAGTCAGATGGATATGGTATGATGTTGTGACTTGGTCACCTTAAATGTTCATTCATAAACGGTGCAAACAAAATACAAAAATCTTTTTGTATTTTTCAAAAATTTTATCGAAATAAAATCTTTTAGTATTTTTCAAATATGATCCCAAAAAAAATATATGAATGGACATGCAAAAAGTATACAAGCCATAACACTAGAAAAATTATGCCATGAATCACAACTAGTGTATGACAAACAAGCAAACACAATCATTTATGTGATATTGCAAGAGAAGAATCATGTGCTAACAACCGAGAATCAACTAGTCTTACATCTAGTGCCTCTAAAAGTGATTTCCTAACCCAAATAGGTGTGCAACGACACATGGGGATTACGGGAACCAAGGGAACACTAGACTTAAACTTCCTACGACCTTTTCGAAGATCAAAACAAAAATGTCTGAGGTGCCCTTTCCTACCACAATGTGAATATGTATAAACGGGTGGAACGAAACCTATGGGTTGACCTTTTCTAACATCCTTGGAAATGGTTGACCCTCTAAAATAAATTATGATTTTGTATTTAACACTCGAAGCATGAGAACAAGAGGAGCCATTACCATCACTACACAAACTACTAGAGTCTTTCAAATCATTTTTCAACTTCAAAATTTTAGACTTAAGAAAAGAGTTAGACTCTTTCAATTTGAGGGACTCCTTTTTCAAATCATTAATCAAACCTAAAAGGTTATCTCTCTCACTCTCAATTAAAACAAATTTATTCCTAAGAGTCTTTTTACGTTCCGTAAAATCATTGATTAAACTATTATCCTCAACGGCACAAACAGGAACCCTGGAATTTTAAAGTTTTCCAATTCTTTTTCTAAACATAGGACTCTCTCATCACTCTCCTTTTTGGATAATTTTAAAGCGTTAAAGTCTTGGTCCAAAGAAATAATTTTTTCATGATAAAAATCTCTTTGATTTTGAACCATTTACAAAAGATCAATCGCGGATTTAAAATGAGATTTTTTTTCCAAAACTTCAATTCTTTTCGCAAACGTCAAATTCAAACTATTTAAATCGTTAAAACTTTGACTTGTGTCAATAGGAGAGGGAATAGAATTACATATGTGTTCCATTGGACAATTGTGATTTTTCACAAAATAGATTTTTCTCAAAAAAATCTATATCACACAATTTTTTAAAAAATAGGAATACGCAAGAAATTAGCGTCACCTTCTCTGATACCAATTTGTAAAACCTTTATGTGATAAAGATTCGAATAGATTTGCAAATTTTCAAATCAAACTTATTTAATTGGATGTCTAAATTTGTTCATACCAAATGCCAATTTAATTCAGCCCCTTAACATGCACCTTCGTGTCAAAATAAATCAATAAATTAAACCATGCGATGATTAAGCTGACAAACATGGATTTCCGGAAAAAAAAAACTTTAGGGAAAAAACCTTTATTTCACTATAATTTGTAAGTACCTTACATGGACTACAATGAAATCTGTAGTAGTTCACACTCAGCTATACCACAAGAACCGCAGTTTGAATCAGTCCAGGAATACCGCAGCACTCCCTATGACACGTAGTTGATCAGTCCAGTACCTCCCTCAAGCAGTACCTATTGTCAGCCCAGTACCTTCAACAACACTTAGTTCAGCAGCATAAAATTCCAGAAAAATATGTATTGGGTTCTGTAAAAACAACTCACATAAAAGTAATTAGGATTGTGAATTGAAAAAATAAAAGCTTTGAGCCATTGAATGGTTGGAGAAGAATGAAAACACTAGAATAAGGTATTCAGTTAAAAGCAGTGCCTCTCCACACCTAAAGCAAATAGTCTAACACTCATTATATAGTAGAATTGAGTTGATGACATGTCAGCCTAAAAGACAGGTCATTTGAGCGACATACATCGTCGTTTGAGCGAGACTGTATCTCGTTCGAACGAGATACGTCGCCTTTTGAACGACTGAGGCGGTGATCCCACAAAAACTTCAGAATATGAAACAAGTTGGAAACCTCAAAACTAAATTTTTTTATGGGATCAGAAAACTTTTTACAAAAAACTTTTATAAGAATTTTTTTTTGAAAAATACTAACTTTATAAAAACTATTCATAAAAATATCAAAAACCTTTTTTCATAATAAAAAATATCCCAACACTTTTAATATGAAATGTAAATGGAACTTAAACATAATTTTACCAAAATCATCTTGCTGGGATTGAATGTTGAAGCCCACTTGTAATTCGGATCCATCTTTTGTAGATGTAATCTTCCTCAATCCTTTGACGACTTGTAGCGGTATACGACATAATTAATTGTGACGGACAATGTCTTTACAGTTACATTGTTGTGTAGTGTATAAAAATGTATACTGGGAGGCTTATGTTTATTTTAAGCCTAATTGTTTACTATGCTGGAGTGCGATAACTATCCAACGATGAAACCTTGTTATCTATGTTAAGAGTATGAAAAACGGAGAACAATCGTATTTTGTTTAATATTTGGTTCTTTGGGATCATTCAGAATACTGACGGTCTCAATGACATGAGGATGTGTACGATCATAAATGATGTTATTATAATGATGATGCATTAGAAATGGGCAGTGATAGCCTTTACAGGAATGAGTAGGCCTATGTCGCCATATAAATTGATTAAACACATTAACAAACATGGGTCCTGAACTGACAGATCTCAGCGACTGACAATGATATATGATAGAGTATCGGGAGGGTTCCTTGTTTGGATTTCGCTCGTGAGACGTCCCACCCACGAAATCAACAAATGTCGAGAGTTGCGAGATTTTAAATTCTAGGAAATTTTGTTTATTTTTCTTGGTATTATCGCAGTGGTTATTTATCAGGATTTAGTTTATTCCTTGGGCGTGATGAAACTTTGATTGATTATGGCCACAAATTGGAATTTACCTGATTACTGTATATGTTTATTTTATGCTATTTTTTTTTCTTGTCCTTTTTATTTTAGGACGATGGATCTCAATAACTGACTAAGCCATGCAATAGTATATCAGAACGGTTCCTTGTTTGTACTTCGCTTGCGAGACATCCCACGCAAGAAATCATCAAAATTCGAGAGTTGAGGGAAGTTGGATACTAAGACGGTTACATGTACAAATATGGTGGTATACTTAGGGTATGCACATACTCGGTGTGAATGGTACAAATTTGATTTATGTGCGTTATTCATATTTATTAATAGTACGTGGGTGTGCACATTTAATCTGGAATACATGGGTGCCCCAGTAGTGTTATGGCAGGCAGGGATGAGCCTTTCGTTTATCTCATAGGTTATGAGTATGGATTAATTGAGTTAAACTTAAGATAATGATACGCATTTGAAAAGTGATTTCTTGTCTTAGTGAATTCTGAGGACGGAATTCCATTATTAGGAGAGAGAATGTAATACTCCGTATATTCAGAATAAAATATTATGACATGAATAAATTTAATAATTTTAGATTGATATTCAGAATAAATTAAATCGAATGGATTTAAATTTAAATGGATAAGATTTAAATTGAAAATAAATATCTATTCATGTTTATATAACTACATGACTCAATTTGGCGTAATTAAATCATACGTTAATAAACTTTGCGGCCCGTGTCTTTTAAACACAATAGAAATGTCTAAGTGGGCCTAAAATAATTCGAACGCATTTCGGGAGGCTTTATGGGCTCGGTTTGATGTTTTGAACCTTTAGAAATGGTCTCGGGGTATAGGTATATAAGTTGAAAAACTTTTGGGCCAGTCTAAATAGGCTCAACTCAGGATCTGAGACTAATATTAGATTAAGGGAAAGATTAATATGACCCACACTTAATCAAATACATGACCCTAGCAGCCCCACCTCAAGAGAGAAAGGAACATAGACCAAAAAGGAGAAGAAACAAGGGATTTAAGGGAAAATTGATCAATTGTATATCCAGACGAGAATTTTCTTGCTTAATTTAACGTTCAATGTGCTTCTTGATTCATCGTAGTAAACCTCATGTGATTTTTGGGTTTTAGTTTGAAATTTGGTGATTAAATGGTAGGATTTAATTGTAACTATATGGGGATTAATTAAATTAAAAGGGAAAATTAATTCGGATATTAATTAGGATGATAAGGATTGATACTTATTTTTTTAATTATATTGAGTATTACTTAGTAAACGAGTAATAGATTGATGACAAAATATTATGATTGTCGTGAGTGAGAAATGTGACAGTTAGGGTAACTTAATCAGGACGCGCGTGTGAGTCATGTCGGGACTTAAACGTATGAACTAAAATGTGAATTATTTATGGGTCATACAAATGGTCATTTTTGAGTGCGCCAGTGTGTCTGGAAGGGTCAAAATAGTCAAAAAACTATACTCGAAGATTTGGATTGGGTCCTGATAAATTTTTAGGCCAAACCGGCACCCCAGGAAAGCATTTTAGTCTTTTGGATTTTTAGGGTAAAGAGACCAACGAAATTTCAAGTGTTATATTAGCAATAAATTTCGGGCAACTTAGGGTTAGGAGTTATAAAATATAGATAGGCCTTTAGAAAATAAGGATAAACCATTTTTGAAGCTTTAGAGAGAATTCTTGAAGGTTTTAAGCTTATTCTTACACCCTATCATCATTGAAGAGTGAACTAGAAGGGAAGACAAACCAAATAATCATCAATTCATGAATTCATATCATCAATCATAAATAGACAAGTGTTTATTGCAATTTCTTTGAAGTTATAATACCTATGTAGTGTAGGGTTCTATAATTGATGATTGTAAATGAAGTTTTTGAGAAAATTGATGAATCAAACACATGACCTTGGGTAGGATTATAGGTAGATTGTTCAATGTATGTAGAGGATACAAATTTAGATGATATGTGAGGATTTATATGGGGAACATCTGGGTATTATGTTGACTGTGAATGAAGAACATGAAAATCTAAGGTTTTGGATGAATTAATGATTTGATCCGTTCTTGAATAAAAATCATAGTTTTTTATGTTAAAATCACGATGGAAATCATCCTAATACATGTATATAAGGATTGGGACAATTGGTTATAAGTTTGGTGAAGGATCATGGATGTTGTGTAAAAGAAAAATGGTGAAAAATGCTAAAACCCAATGAAGAAGACAACATACTACTTTTCGAATCAATTTGACCCAAGGGCGAATCGATTTGGTTTGCCCAGATTTATGGTGTTTCCCTTATTAAGCCCTTAACATGCGATTTGTAAATGGGGAATCTTTTGGGACATCCTTATAATATAATTTGGGATATATTTTATGGCAATAGGAATATGATAGGGTTGTGACTTAATCTTAATGAGATAATTAAGGTAAGGATTAATCGGGATTAAATAGAAAGCTAAGTTATCTAAGAGCACGAGGATGTGTTACGCGGATTTTAAATGGATGTATTACATAAACGAGTAGAGTATGTGTGAATTAACCACTATATTAAGGTAAGGGAGTAACTAGGGCCCTTCGAATTGAGAATAATACTCGACAGTTCGCGATAGAGGGTTATAATCGTAAATTGATAAGTATGGTGAGTATTCGAGATATATATACTACGTACAAATAATAATTATAGATTGAGTGTACACCTATATGGAGTATATTATAGGTTGAGCAAATATCAATACAAATTATATTATAGGTGGAGTGTATACCTATATGGATGATGTTTATAGGTTGTGTGTGCACCTATATGGATGATATTTATAGGTTGTGTGTATGCCTATATACGACATATGAATAGGAAATGTGTATGCCTATTATGTGATTTCTTATGTGTGTGAACATGCCTACACTGCTTGCTATTCAGAGGTTTCCACACAGAAGGTGATCCCACTTTGACGATTCCAGTGACGTCTAGATTTGTGCCCCAGAGCATGGAACATAGGGAGGCTCAGTATGTGTGTGTTAGCGTGACTGGCGTGTCATTTAGGTACATTAGGTATGTGCCTAGTCCAAAGGATTAAAATCATGTTCGCCTCCATTGTGTGTTAATTTATTTTGGGTTCGAGGAGACATCCCGAACCAATAGTCCTTGATTAAGTACAAGAGGTATATGGACTTGATAGCAGAGTATGCAAACTCGCACCGTGGTTCTTAGTCCAGGGATGCTAGTTATGTATATAGATCGTGTGACATATCTATACGTACATGTGTATTATCCTACTTGTGTGTGAAAGTAGTGGTTGTAGATAGTGTATATCTAAATGTGATGTAATTATGAGATATTCTGCCTAGAGTGTGATGGTAATAAAGTTAGATAGCATATGTTTAAATGATAATTTAAGTAAAGTAACTAGATGTAATGGTTTTACGATAACATAAGTGGGATGTTAATTATGGTTGATAATAACATATGAGACATGTTATTTATTAATATTACAATAGCAGACTGTATGGGTGATACAAGAGAAGTTAAAGAGATATTTAACTAAGTACTTAATGGGTAGCGTACTGTATGGAGGATATGGGGAATCCAACCCCTTTAGTGGATAGATAGTTATTGAGAAGACCTAGTTGGACTGGGTAACATATCTAGAAAGGAGACGTTAGGCGTGAACAATAGTTGAGGGTTAAGGAACTAAAGGGTGTGTACGTTGAACTAACATGTGTCAACAATAACTGATTTTAAATTGTGATAAATACTTGTTAAATAATTTTAAATGTTTTAGGCTCTCACCCGTCTTGCAAAATATTTTCAAAACCTTTTAGGTGTTTAGCCTCAGGGATGCCTAGATTAATATCTATCCTAGGAATGCGTAGCTACATCACTTGTGGTTTCTTGTAGGATTTGGACTAAACGCTTTAGTTGCTTCATTACTAGAGTAGGATTCAGGTTCAGTTATTTAATCGAGGCATGTATCCTTGTAGATATTTCAATTATTCAGTTGTATCGGACTTTATATTAGTGGATTCATTTTCAATTCGTAGACTTGCAGTTGGATTTTTGTATTGTGAACCAATGTGTTATGCGGTATTATTTAATTGCTTATTTCTCTTGTGATGTATCCATATTTCTATTACCGTCGGATGGTTTGGTTACTGTATTTAATAGTAAAATCTTGTTATTAATGAAAGATAAAGTTTGACACACGCTTATTTTAATATAGGTGAATAGTAAATTAAAAAGTTTTCTACAATGATTCTAAGAATGAAACCATTGATGGTTACTATTTAATTTAATAATGTACTGATTACCCAGGATTAGAATAGACGGGGTGTCACATATGGTATCACGGCATCTGGTTTTATTGTCCTTAGGATATATGCAACTTTTCTACGTTTCAACGCATGGTTCTTTATTATAGAGACCTATTGTATGATTGTTGTATTCCTCCCCATACTCACATTTACATTCTCTTGCTATTAAGTTGGGTTGATGTGATTCATGTACGAGTTCGGTCGGCCTTCATATACCGAATAATATTTGATGACCAGTGAGGGCTATTAGGAAGACTGCATAAGGATGGGCTCATCAGAAGTCATAGAGTGTTTTGGGAACAGTGATCGTGATAGAAGTCATCACGAACATGGTTCAAACAGGCAACGATAGGATTATCACTCAAGAGTAGACAAGGGAAGGAGTCGGAGCTCTTTAGAAGGGATGCATATGAGGATTTCGAAAAGATAGAAAGTTTTATGGGATAATGGGAGGAGATAACCCAAAATCAATGGTGTAGGGTGGAGTGCAGCAACACGTAAAAATTTTAAGCTCATAGGAACAACATAGAGTGATGAGAGTCATTCACTACATATAAAGAAGCATATATGGAACTAAACGAGAAATTTGGGTGAGATTTGACCATAAGATCTTCTATCTACTTTTCAAACATACGTGAAGGGAGTTTTGGAACTTATCACAAGTGGGACAGATAGAGACCGATCGTGGGAGAGAAGTTGACTTGTTTAGTGAACCTCATACCCGAGAAGGGGATATGGATAATAAAAAGGGTCCATAAGTTGATAATGGACTCGTGGTTAGCATATTTGAGCGTAGATGGGAAATTCGGCTAGGATGACTAGTGTCAATGTTGTTAAGGTTATACGTTTACAAGTTTATATCAACACTTCCATGAGAAGAGAGCCAAAAGGGTTGGAGAATCTAGCCGACGAGCAATATTGGATTTAACGGTGCTAGTTAAACACCATAGGTGGGTTACCTAGGAGGGGGCCCATTTAAATGATTGAGATTAATGGGAGTCCTAGCAAGCGACGATGGATTTAGTCAAGGCCATCTAGTCCAACATTAAGTTCCACGGGCTAGAAGAACTAGAAGGGATAACGGGGGTAGCAATTGGGATCAAGACTACCAGGTCCGATAAAAGAATGTCTCGATAAGGACAAGAGGGCCAGAGATAGTAGGATGGCATAGATAGGTGTTTTAAATGTTAGAGTAGGGCCACCTGTATTGAACTTGTCCATAGCGAGAAAGTGAGACCAGTCACACTAGGAAGGTAGATGGGAACGGTGCTAATGAGGTACAACAATAATCGCAGGAGTGAGACTTCCGACGAGGGAATAAGACTTAGATATTTATGATTGAAGGTTACCAACGCGAGACTAGTGAGATCAGGTAGGACCAGTAGGGGTCCTCAATAAAGGCAGCATTTCGTTCCTCGAGGTCGTCAGGAAGAAAGGAATGGCGGGGAAGGCCAGCAGGGCCTGATCCAGAAGCACAACAGTCTCTCTGGCAGTTGATACGATTGTGGAGAGTTAGACCATAGGAAGAAGGATTGACCAAAGCGAGGCAGGGGAAACTACAAGATGAAATCCTCGATATACGACCATTGCAGCAGATTTTGGGGCAAGTTTGGCATGAGAGTTATGCTCAGGAACACGTTGACAAGGACAGGTAGATTGAAAAATGGAGATGATTTTTTTTGTATTGATCCTATGAGTATAAGATAAATTCAGTTGACATAGGTGCGCCACATTATATGATTACATAACACTTAAATTCGTGACCGAGTCAAATTTAGTGGATGGGTTGGCAGTGTGAGCCTTATTATGTATATAATTACAATTGGGTAATGAAAGTCTTTGGTGTTTCCTGCGAGGGAGAGAGTGTATACACTAGGAGGATGTTTGTATTGTGTGATTAGTTTAACCACTTTTGAGAGTTGTGAAGGTAAAATTTGGTACGTCATTTATAGTGACTGGAGGCCGAGGGTTTGAGCGATAGTAGATTGTGTGATTAAACTATCATGCTCATCATTCCAGGCTGAGATGTATTATTTTAGCGAGGCATCACTTGAAAGAGGGTTGAGCCTGCACACACACACACACACACACATATATATATATATATATATACACTAGGATATGCTCGTGCCTGAAGGCACGCTGAAATTTTCAAAATATACGTAATCGCAAAACGGAGAAAATTTTCAAAGTATGCAATTGCATAACGGAAAAAATTTCATTCCCTAACAAAACAAAGTGTAATTTTAAAAAAATCGTCATACTTTACAAAGTCATGCACATGCCTGAAGGCACAATGACAATTCTCTTGTATATGAATCGTGTGGTCAAATAATAAAAGTTTTGTATTATAGTATAATTTTCCAAAATATCAATTATGGTCAATTTTTCTTAGGGTCGGATATTTTTTTCAAAACTATTTAATCGATGCTAATTTTCGAAAGTGTACATCATTGATAGGACCATACATCATAATATGTTAAGACATTGACGAAAAACCCTTACACGAACCATCTTAATCGCAAAACGATAAATTTTTCCAAAGTACGTAATTGTGAAACAGAAAAAATTTCGTTCCCCAACAGAACAAAGTGTAATTTTAAAAATTTGGTCATAATTTCTAATGTTGTGCGCGCCATGACTCCTATAGTAGATTGCACGGCGATAATTTTTTTCCCGTAATAAAATTGTGCTCGTGTCGATGGCACGCTCGAAATTTTATCCAAGTGCATTTTTGTTAGTGGCCTATCATTACCATCACATAAGTTATATATATATATATATATATATATATATATATATATATATATATATATATATATATATATATATTAAGTTATTGAAAATAAAAGTTGTATGTAAATAAAACAATAATTGAAGTTGATTTCACAGTTTAGATAATTGTTGGCATTTAATGTAGGAAGAATGATTTTTTCTCCTTAAGTTGAAGCAACTTTTGTCACTTCACAATCTTCTTCCATGATATATATATATATATATTAAGTTATTGAAAATAAAAGTTGTATGTAAATAAAACAATAATTGAAGTTGATTTCACAGTTTAGATAATTGTTGGCATTAAATGTAGGAAGAATGATTTTTTCTCCTTAAGTTGAAGCAATTTTTGTCACTTCACAATCTTCTTCCATGATTAACTTCCATCAGTTACTCTTTTTTGCATGGTACTTCCGTCAGCTGTAGGGATCCAAGTTAACCCTTAAGGTTAAATATTCAAATGCAATTGGAGTGAAGTAAATGCCCTCTACTTTAACTCGATTAGGTAGTTGTATAGCTCATTCATTTCTAGGCACTGCTCATTAGTTCAACAACTTTCTAGATTATGATATTTGGAACACAATGGAAGGATCATTTTTTTAAACAAAGTTTACATAGTAAATACATTAAGTAATTGAATTATTTGGGTTTAATACATAATAATTTAATTCAATGCCAACATTTTTTAATTTCCCCCCTTTAAGGTGTAACTAAAAAGTAATGGCGCGACACAATGGAAAAGATGGAGTAAAAACCATTATGTACACTTTTTTATATATGAACATATTTTTTTATTTATTAATTTTTGTATATGAATCAAAAAGTAAGTAAGGCATTGATAGGTTCCATATTCTTTTTTTATATGAATACAAAATGTACTTTTGGTTTAAATTATGTTAAAAAACTAAGTACAACCTTATTTTCTATTTCATGACTTATTTTCCATTTTAAAACCTCCCATGAATAGTTTCATCTCTATAATATTTACTATGCAACATAGGATACAACTACCATATCTTTTGAGATATTTTTTTGGCTACATATGTACTTTTGTACTACTATGTCTAGGATTGGAAGGAGATAAGTCGTAGTCACCTAATAATTTTTGAAATCTCCAAAAGCATCCTGAGTAGTTGGATCTTCTTCTTGATTAGACAAAAACCATGATTAAAAGAAACTAAAACACAAACTGAACACTGAAGTGCCGAGAGTAAAGCTATCTAAAATTTGTTTAAAATGAGGAACATGAATAAAATTCTTTTCTCAGTTCCCCCACCCCATTCATTTATATCATTTCCTTCTTTGACAGGATTCATTCCTCTAGAGTGATAAGAAGTTCATAAATTAAATAAAAAAATTCAATATGTACACATGATTGTTAAGAATGCATAAAATTTTAAAGAAAGTTTCAACAACATAATGAAAAGAAAGATAAACAGAAATATGAGTCAGATCATCATTATCCACTTCTCCAAATGTATGAATTAACAGAAACAATCAAAGACAAGGCCAACATACCAGTACCCAATAAAACCAAAAGTACAAAAGTACCCTTCACATGTAAAAAATTAACATCCCAACCATTAGTAGATAGGGAAAGGGAAAAGGAAAGGGAAAGAACAGATTTTTACCTCTAATCTCGTTCATGAGTTGGCGAGATTAGAGGCGTCTAGCTCAAGCTTTACATTGATTAATATCATTGGAAGTGAAAACATCACCTGCCTCTTACCCTCTTCCAAATTCAACATCTTCTAGCATCATCTTCTACGACTACCCTCTTCATAGTCGCCTTTGTCTAGGAGTGGCTAAAAACTGATCCTTTTTTGAAGACATTTAATTCTTACTTATCCCCTTTTTCTCTCTTCCGAGTCCCCGCGTCTCGTGTCCTGAAATTTTTTGGATGTCAACCAAAACAAAAAATTAAAAAATCAACTCACAACAAACTAAAATCGGAAACCAAAAATTATATCCAAAATCGGAAATTAGAGACAAATAGTAAATTAGAGAGAAAACTAATAAATCCAAATACTAACTTAGAATAAAAAAAATCTTGTTCGATAGCGTGAACTGAATGGGTCGTGTTCAGAGGAGAGACTAACTCATCCAAGGGGTAGGAAGCACACACGCCAAACACAAATTTCAGGCAGAAAAGTAGGTGGCACACACCCATGCTTCAAGATCTGGGATCTTTGAGTCCAGAACCTGCAAAAAAAACGTTCAGCAAATCTAACACTCCTACCCAAACACATTACAACACCCAAATCAAAACATAAGTTACATTTGCTCCATATTTGGAAGATCTAAACCTCCACATCTCTGAGAGAAACGGGTGTAGATCTGGGATCTTTGAGTCCAGAACCTACAAAAAAAAATGTTCAGCAAATCTAACACTCATACCCAAACACATTACTACACCCAAATCAAAACATAAGTTACCTTTACTCCATATTTGGAAGATATGAACCTCCAAATCTGTGAGAGAAACGGGTTTAGAAAATGTTCAGCAAATAAAAAAAGATGGGCATTTTTTCTTCACATCCGATCTTGTTGGTGCGTTTTTCCACCCGATCTGAGGTGAAGAAAAAATGAGCGTTTTCTTGGTGGTGAATAGAAAATGGGCGTTTTTCTTGGTGGTAAGCTAGAGAGATGATGGGCCCAACAAATGGGAGTTTTTCAACAAAAATGTAACAATAAGAAATGGGCATTTTTCTTCACGTCCGATCTGAGGTGAAGAAAACCCGATCTGGGTGTTTTCTTGGTGGTGCATTTTTTCCAACAAAAATGGTAAGCTAGAGAGATGATGGGATGATAAACGCATAGAATTTTTGCAGCAAGAATAGATTTTTTTGGATGAATGGAAAATGGGGTTTGTGCGTGAAGGGCGGGGATTATGAAAGTGTAGAGGGAGAGAGAGAGTATGCGAGTGAGTGAGTGGGTGGGATGTGGGATTGTTTGGGATTTGTGAGTGAGTGGGTAGGATTGTGTAAGTAGACAGAGAGAGAGAGTGGGTGAAATTGTTTAAATATGAAATCACGTTATCAATATTTCTCGAGCCCTGTGTGGGCAGATATCAGACGTGTAAGATATAGATAGGGGAAATGATCTCATCCCTCCGTTTTATGTCTAGGTGGCTTTAATCCCAACCATAAAATGTCTCTCCAACTTATGAACAGTAAAAACACCCTTACTACTTATTTTATATATATATATATATATATATATATATATATATATATATATATATATATATATATATATATATATATATATATATATATATATATATATATATATATATATATATATATGTTTTGTATCGTAGACGTCGGTGAATATGTTGTCTTGTTATATTTAATCCTAGTGAGTAGGGACGTTTACTGATGCGATTCAAGGTATATTGGTTTATTGTCGAGCAGTGAGATTTATCTCATTAATGATTTAGTGTCTAGGACTCCATAATAGTAAGATAACCATGTTGTATATCATCTTTAGTGATATGAGAGTGGACTGGTAGATTATTATGTTCGAAGATGAGATGAGAATTTGGGAGTACTAGTTATGTGATGAGGACCTAACGACTCTAGATGACCGATAATTTTAGTTAATAGTGTATCAAGGTTGATCGATTGTTTGTATTTCACTTTGTGAAACATCCCACGCAAGAAACGTAGCGAACGTCAGGAGATGGGAAATGTGTGGCCTTTAGGATACGAGTTTAGTACTTTAATTACTATATGTGTATGAAATTATAACTGAGAGATGATAGTTATATTATGATTTAGGGCCAGTAGAGCCACATGATGCGGATGTGAAAATAATTAAGTTGTGGTTGGTAGATTTGTTAAGTGTAACCCTATTTCTTAGTCATGCCTAGTACACAAGACTTAATCTAAAACTAATATATTATGTTCAGTTGATTGGTGCAGAAATGCACGGGGCATGGGATGTATGGGTGCCCTATATAGTTGAGATGTTCAGTATCATTTACGCGGAGAAGGCGTGCAAACGTATGAAATAAACGTAGAGGCAATTAGAATGAGATAAAGATAATTTAATTTCAATGTGAGCAAGTCGTGGCATCAAAAAACAAAAGGTAGACGGAATGGAGTGATTCTAGCATTGAAAAGTACAAGGAAGGTCCATTTAATTTTTTTTAGGATAATCAAGAACTACTCGGAGCAGAGGAGTAACATGATGAGAGTTATGTCATAACCAACTTTAGGTGTAAAAGTCTGACAAAAATAGTAATATATGATTGCAAATATCTCCCATGAAGGGAGTATGTGATTTAAAATGGGGAAGTTGGTATCTAGGGAAGAGGCGACCTTTCCCAGGATAGTAAATTGTATAGCCATTAGAATATCATTCCAAAATCATGTTGGAATACTCTTGGGATAAGGGCAACTGGTTTATTAGAAGTCAAGGTACAACGGTAAGGAAATGAAGAAATACTTCAGAGTAAAGTGATTATGGAGGATTGATCAATTGTTCAAATGGTAGACTCTAAATAGTCAGACTGAGAAGTACCACTAGTGAAGGGGTATCGAGAACAGTGTAACATTCCAAAATTTATAAGGACGTGGATACAGTGCGAGAAAGTATCTGAGATTGTTCGTACTGAGACTATCCTATTTTGAGGACTAAATTCCTTTATTAGGGGGGAAGTGTGTAACACCCAGTAAATTTTAATGATTTTTATATGGGGATTAATAATTTGGATTAAAATAAATATTAATTAGCATGATAAGGACTGATATTTATTTTTATGAATTATATTGAGTGTTACTTAGTAAATGAGTAATAGATTGATGAGATAGTATTATGAATGTCATGAGTGAGAGATATGACAATTACGGTTATTTAGTCGAGATGTGCATGTGAGTCGTGTTGGGGCTTAAACATATGAAATAAAATGTGAATTATTTATGTGTCATTCAAATGGTCATTTCAAGTTCACCAGTTTGTTCGAGGGTTTGGATTGAGTCCCAGTGCATTTTTAAGCCAAATCCGCACCCCGGGAGGGCATTTTAGTCTTTTAGCTTTTTAGGGTAAAGAGACCAACAAAATTTCAAGTGTAATATCAACAATACATCTGGGGTAATTAGGTTTAGGAGTTACAATATACAGAGAGGCTATTAGAAAAGAAGGAGAAGTCATTTTTGAAGTTGTAGAGAGAATTCTTGAAGGATTTAAGGTTATTCTAACACCCCATCATCATTGGAGAGTAGATTGGAAGGGAAGACAAACTAACACATCAATAATTCATGAATTAAGATCATCAATCATAAAGAGGCAAGTGTTTATTGTAATTTCTTTGAAGTTATAATACCTATGTAGTATAAGGTTTTATAATTGATGATTTTAAATGAAGTTTTTGGGAAAATTGATGAATTAAACACATGATATTGGGTAGGATTGAAGTTGGATTGATCCATGTATGTAGCGGATACGAATCTAGAGGATATTTGATGATTTAGATGAGAAAAATCTGGTTTTTATGTTGAGTATGAATAAAGAACATGAGAATCTAGGGCTTTGGATGAATAAATGATTTGATCCGTTCTTGAATAAAAATCATAGTGTTTTGATGTTGAAATCATGATGGAAATAATATGAATACATGTATATAAGGGTTGGGAAAATTGGTTATAAGTTTGGTGAAGGATCGTGGATATTGTGTAAAAGAAAAATGGTGAAAAAATTTAAAACCCAACGAAAAAGACAACCTGCTACTATTAGAATCAATTTATCCCAAGGGCGAATCGATTTGGTTTGCCCGGATTTATGGTGTTTCCTTTAGTAAGCCCTTAAAATGTGATTTATAAATGGGGAAAATTTTGGGACATCTTTATAATATAATGAAGGGTATATTGGATGACAGTGGAACTATAATAGGGTTGTGATTTAGTCTTAATGAGAGAATTAAGACGAGGATTAATCGGGATTAAATCAAAAGGTAAGTTATCCGAGAGCATGAGGATGAGTTACAAGGATTTTAAATGGATGTATTATATAGATCAGTAGAGTATAAAGGATTAACTAGGGCCCTTTAAATTGAGAATATTACTCGGGAGTTCACGATAGAGGATTACAATCACAAATTGATAAGTACGGTAAGCATTCGAGATATATATGCTACGTATAAATGATCATTATAGATTGAGTGTAAACCAATATGGAGTATATTATAGGTTTATCAAATATCTATACAGATTATATTATAGGTGGAGTGTATACCTATACGGATGATATTTATAGGTTGTGTGTATACCTACATGGATGATATTTATAGGTTGTGTGTACACTGATACATATTATAATTATAGGTTGTGTGTATTCCTATATGCGACATATGGATAGGATGTGTGTATGCCTATTATGTGCTTTCTTATGTGTGTAAATATACCTACGTTGCCTACTATCTAGAGATTTTTGCGCAGAGGCGATCCCACCTTGAGGATTCCAGTGAGGTCTGGATTTATGCCCTAGATTATGGAACTTAGGATGGCTCATTATTTTTTTGTGTATTAGTGTGTCGGGCGTGTCGGTTGGGTACGTTAGGTATATGCGTATCCCAAAGGCTTAGCGTGGCTCACTATCCATTGAATGTTGATTTATTTTGGGTTTAAGAACGAATGCCGAACCAATAGTCCTTGATTGAGTAAGAGAGGACATGTAATTGATAGTAGAGTATGCAGACTCATACCGTGATTCTTAGCCCAGGGATGCTGGAGTTATGTATATAGATTGTGTGACATATCTATACGTACATGTGTATTATCCTACTTGTGTGTGAAAGTAGTGGTTGTAGATAGTGTATATCTAAAGGTGATGTAATTATGAGATATTCTACCTAGAGTGTGTGATGGTAGTAAAGTTAGATAGCGTATTTCAAAAAGATAATTTAAGTAGAGTAATTTAATGAAATGGTTTAACGATAAGATAAGTGAGATATTAATTATGGTAAATAATAACATATGAGACATGTTATTCGTTAATGTTACGATAGCGTACTCTATGGTCGGTATGGGAGAAGTTAAAGAGATATTTAACTAAGGACTAATTGTGTAGCGTAATATATGGACGATACAGGGAAACCAAACCGTTTAGCAGATAGATAGTTATTGAGGAGACCTATTTGGGTTGGGTAGCATATCTAGGTAAGAGATGTTAGGATTTCACATTAGTTGAGGGGTGAGGAACTCGGGGGAGTGTATGTTAAACTAGCATGTATAATCAATAATTGATTTTAAACTTTGATAAATATTTGTTAAATATTTTCAAATATTTTGGGCTCTGACCCGTCTTGCAAAAATGTTTTAAAAACCTTTTAGGTGTCCAGCAACAGGGACACCAAGATTAATATCTGCTCCAGGGATGCGTAGCTACAACACTTGTGGATGCTTGCAAGATTTGGATTATATGCTTTAGTTTCTTCATTCCTAGAGTAGGATTCAGGTTCGGTTATTTCATTTGGGCATGTCGCCCTGTGGATATTTTAATTATTCGGTTGTATCAGACTTTATATTTGTGGATTAATTTTCATTTCATAAACTCATAGTTGGATTTTTGTATTGTGAACAGATGTGTTATGCGGTATTATTTAATTGGTTATGTCTCTTGTGATGTGTCCATATTGTTGTTATATTCGGATGGTTTGGTTATTGTATTTAATAGTCAAATGTTGTTATTAATGAAAGATAAAATTTGACACACGCTTATTTTAATATAAGTGATTAGTAAATTAAAAAAAATTCGACATTAATGCTAAGAATGAAACCATTGATGATTCTAATAGTGGACAAATCACCTGCAGTTAGAATAGTCAGAGTGTCAAAGTAATTTTATGCATGTGCAGGACTAATTGGAACTTAGGTGGTTAACCCAGAAATCTCGGATACTCGAATTATTGCATTGGCTGATAGATGCCTTAGGATTCTTCTAATAAATTTAGAATGTTGAATTCACATGTAGAGATTTTTAATATATGTTTAAGATCTATAATTTAGATATTTTAAACCCATGTTATTTCCCCAAATCTAATTTGAAAATAAATGAAATTATGGAAGAAAATCTAGGCTTACAGTTTTTACCCATTTATGTAAATTCAGGTATTTGGGGAAGGGATTTAATGTTAATATATGAAATTTATAGTTCTAATATGAGTAACTAAGTCACGGGGACCGGTTCAGAAGATTATAAAAAGGAATTAACGATTAGAATAGATCTTGGAATGCAATTAAGAAATTCCGTAATTGAAAAACATAGTAAATTTGGGCTTCTGCCCAGGTCTGAATCGATTCATCCATGAATCCAAATTGATTTGGTTGGGCGGATTGATTGGTCCATGGAGGCAAATAGACTAGGCCCCAGGGGCAGGTTGAGTTGGGGTTGGGATAGATCTGGGGTATTTTTAAGAAATCATGTGATTTCGTGGGACGATGTTTGGCTCTAGCAAGAATTTTTTTTTAAATGATACTGTTGAACATATAAAATCGGTGATCGCGTAAATAAGCTCTGATACCAATTTGTAAAATATCGTGTGATACTGATTTAATCAAATTCGAAAGTTTCCAGTTTAGACTTATTTAATTGGAGTCAATTTTTAAACCAAATTAATTCAGCCCTAAAACATACAACTACATGGGTGAAATCAAACCAACACAAATATAACTGATGACACACAAATTTCAGGAAAAAAACCTTTCGGGTAAAACTATTTTATTTCACTATCAACGTCAAATCGCAATTTACATATATAATAAAATCTGCAATGATTACTCCTCAGAATAATCACATAGACATGCAACCTAGAGTTAGCAATGAAACAATCGCAACAGCCCACAGGAAAACGTAGTCCAATTAAGCTAGTAATACCCACGAGCACTCCCAATTGATACAAAATCGTAATCAGCCGTAGAGATAACACTCCATAAAGAAATAACTTCACCAAAGTTGAATCTTGGGTTCCAAAAATAATTCACTAAAGCATATGAGATTTCCGTGAATTGAAAACAGAAAGGATTAAATCCTTAAATAAAGAAGACAAAGTATTCTGCTGGTTTGCAATTTTTTCAGAATGAAAAACATCAGGTCTTGTTAACGAAAATGGAGTGGTTTAACACGCTCTATATAAAAATCTTAAGTCGGCGCCTCACTCGAATGAGGTGTAAAGTCACTCGAACAAAACCTCTGTGTCACTCGAACGACTTCGCGTGACATCTTTATATCGTTCAAACGACATACTAAAGTAGTTTGAACGACGTTAGCGTAAAAAAATAATTTTTTATTTCGATAGAAAATTCTGCCTCAATACTTAGAAAAAAATTCTTTTTGATGAAAAGTAACACCTCAACACTTAGAAAATATTTTAGAAAAATATCTCAACACTTTTCAATGAGTCGTAAAGTAACCAAAACACAACCTTACCAAAATTCATCTTGTGGAGTCTTGAGTGTTGAAGAGCTTTGATATTCGAATCCGTTTTGATGCATGATTGAACTTGAATAAGTCTTTGACGGTTGTAGCGGTATACGACATACTCAAATGTAAACCAAACAATAAAATAAAATCCTTACAAATCTTCCCTATGTCTATGCCGGTACATAATAAAAACATCTAAATTATCAAATCAAAATGCCTATAGAAATCCAATACCCTCCTATGAACCCAAAACCGAAAAGGTACTAAACATGTAAGTCTAAAACTTTTCTTCAAAATCATCAAAATCAAATCTTTAATCTTTTCTCATCAGGGTGTAAAAATTTTATTATTTTTGTGGGGTGTTACTCTACGCCTGACTACGGTTGCGTGTCGATCGGGAGTTCTCGTGGGTGTTCCTGGCTGACTTAGACTGCATGTCCTTGTGGGTTGCTGCGGTTCTTCAATTGTTGAATCTAGGTTGCGTGTCTATATGTTTGTTCAGAGGAGTAATCATTGTAGATTTTATTATGTATGTAAGTTGTGATTTATCATTCATAGTGAAATAAAAGGTTTTAACTGAATGGTTTTTTTTTTATGAAATTTGTGTGTCAGCAATTATATTTGTGTTGGTTTGATTTCACCCACGTAGCTGCATGTTTTAGGGCTAGATTAATTTGGTTTAAAAATTGACTCCAATTAACTAAGTCTAAATTATAAACTTGAGAATTTGATTAAATCAGTATCACACGACATTTTACAACTCGGTATCTAAGATTATTTAAGGGATCACCAATTTTATAAATTGGCATATCTACACACATGAGACAAAGCAAATACCTTCGTGACGTATCGAGTTTGAAATGAGAAAAACATAACATCAAAACTAAGACCAAAATCTCAATTCTCCCCCATGATGTACAACTTCCCCATAATTCGTTCACCCCCTTTTTATTTTTCTGAAATAGACAAGGAAAAGAATAAACAAAATAAACACAGAGTTATCACGATAAACAAGGTAAACAACTACGATCATCAGGATATACTCAAAAGGAATCCATAAAATGTTTTTTGATTTTTCAATTTTTCACACAAAAATGCAAAAATAATTTTACAAAAATCACACATCATGAACTTACACTAAGATAACCAAATCATGGAAACATAATGGATGTGTGTGCTTAAAATTGATAGGCAAATTAATGCAATCAAACATAACATATGTGCACAACGAATATGTGTACTCCTAATGAATGAATCTCAAAGTCGTCCTTAGGTGTAAAAAATGTGAATTTAGATGATATCGTCTTAATCAATTCGACAAATCAAAGTGAGGCATGATTTTCACACTAATAATGTGTAAAATTATGTAACACTTTTTATGAATTTTCAATGACGTGCAAACCCATTTTGTATTCCATCCAAACTCCCTCATAAATAATAATGCTATTGATTTTTCTTTTGAGGTGATGAAATAAAAATAAATTGGCCCACTTTTGGCATATTTTTCTTTTTATTGCCTTTAAATTTTTTTCGGGCTCTTTTAACCTCTTCGGACCTTGGCTTCTATTTTTGTGCCATGAATTTTCTAGGTCCAATTTAAACGGTGGCTTAATCGCAAAGGATAAATGAGTATCTTTCGAAGTCCTTCCTCGTTTTAAAATAAATAACACAAACTCACAAACAACGGTTCTTACATGCACTACTTTCATTATCAAGTTTGATCACATTTGGTTTTATTTTAAAGACAAATTGAGATAAAAATACACCGACCAAATGTGATAGACAAGAACAATAGTCAAATAAATTCGTGCAAGGGTGCAATAAAGGAACTCATGAGTTAATCATGTATGTAGTAACAACTAATTACATCTCAATGACTCCATACATTGTAAAGCACATAAATGAATGATGGCGCATATCAAACCACTATCAAATAGTCACATGGATATGGAATAAATTGTGACTCAGTCATCCTTAATGTCTATTAATCTGCGGTGTAAACAAAATACAAAAATCTTTTTGTCTTTCTAAATTTTTTATCAAATTAAAATCTTTTTGTGTTTTTCAAAAACTCTTATAAAAAAAATCTAATACAAAAAGTACAGGTGTCATAACACTTGAAAATATATAACATAAAGCACAACTAGCATATAATAAACAAATCATGCAAGCAACTATCCATAAGAAATAACATGTGAAGCATCATGTGTAAGAATGTGAGAATCAACCAACGAAGCATTTAGCAACTCGAAATTTGATTTCCTAACCTAAGCAGTTGTGTACCTAACTCGAGGGGTTATGGGAACCGATGAGACACTATCCTTAAACTTCCTAGGACCTCTTCCAAGATCAAAATAAAAATGCCTAACATGACCTTTCCGCCCACAGTGTGAACATGTGAAAACGGGTGGAACGACACCTATGGGTTGGCCTTTTCTAACGTCCTTGGGAGTGGTTGACCCTCTAAAACAAATAATGGTCTTCGCTTTCACACTCGAAATATGAGAACATGACAAGCCACTACCGTTGCTACCAACACTACTCGAGTCTTTCAAATCACTTTGTATCTCCAATTTTTTTTTCTCAAGCAGAGAATTAAACTCTTCCAATTTAAGGGACTCCTTCTCTAAATTTGTAATTATTCCTAGAAGGTTATCACGTTATCCCTTACAATATGCACACTTCTCCCTAAGAGTTACCTCACATGCCACAAACTCATCGATTAAAATATTTTTATCCTCTTTGGCATAAACACAAATCCTAGAATTTTTAAAATCCTCTAATTTTTTTTCTAAAATTTTGACTCTATCATCACTCTCCTTTTTGGATAATTTTAAATCATTAAAGTCATGGTCCAAAGAAACAAATTTCTCACGATAAAAATCTATTTGATTTTGAACTATTTGCAAAAGATCCATCGCGGAATTAAAACGATTATTTTTTTTTCCATATAATTAATTATTTTCGCAAATGTCAAATTCAAATTATTAAAACCATCAAAACTCTAAATCGTGTCATCAAAGGGGGTCCCCCATCAGA